>CP087212.1:0-1270816 GCA_020912385.1 Neofusicoccum parvum
CTAACCTAACCCTAACCCTAACCCTAACCCTAACCCTAACCCTAACCCTAACCCTAACCCTAACCCTAACCCTAACCCTAACCCTAACCCTAACCCTAACCCTAAACCCTAACCCTAACCCAAATTACTAACCCTCACCCTAATCTAAAATTACTAACCCTCACCCTAATCTAAAATTACTAACCCTCACCCTAGTCTAAAATTATCAACTCTTATTCTACTTTTACTACCTCTATTTCTATTATATCTTTTACTTTCTTTCTATTTAATTTCTTCTCTTTTATACTCTTCTTCTTCTTCTTCTTCTACCTTCCTTTATTTAGTTCTAGTTCTTCTAGTTCTTCTAAAATTCTACTTCTATTTCTAGTTCTAACTTTTAATTCTAGTTACTTCTACTTCTTTCTAGTTCTTCTAGTTCTTCTAGTTCTTCTAATTTTATTTCTACTTCTACTTCTACTTCTACTTCTACTTCTACTTCTACTTCTACTTCTGGTTTTAACTCTAGTTTTAACTCTAGTTTTAATTCTAGTTCTAGCTTTAATTCTAGTTCTAGTTCTAGTTCTAGTTCTAGTTTTTTTTTTAAAATCCATCTTTTACCTCTTCTATATATATTACTTAATATTCGTATTTAATTCCACTCAATTCTATTTATATAGTAATACTTATCCAGCTATTATTATTTCTAAAATAAACTGGTACTTACTATTTATTTATTTGTTTATTTATTTATTCATTTATTCTTTTTAAATCCATCTTTCTTATTTATTTCTACCTACTCTTTTTCAACTATTACTTCTTTCTCTATTAGTTCTAAAATTTTACTAGCTCTCTCTACCTACTAGCTAGTCCTATCCATCTATTTCCATTAGCTCTATTACTTTCCTACCCCTCTTCCTACTCCTCTATTAAGCTCTCCACCCTTCCTGTCAGCCATAAAAACTCTCGAGCCAAGTTATTGCTCTTAAGCTCGTCCTTCCTCCATGCCTGTCCAAGATATCCTAGTAGTCTATCTTTATCTTCATCTCCATCTCCATCTCTATCTCCATCTCCATCCTCTACCGCTGCCGCCACTGCCGCCGCTACCACTCCTCCTACTACTTCCTTCTCTCCTAGCCGTAACAACCACCTCTTCCACACCCTTTGATACCCGTGCTTGATCCCGTACAACGTACCAATCATCACCCCGAAGAACTGGCACTCGCTGCCCTGAACCTGCCGCCACCCCTGCCTACCATTACTCTCCCACCTGTTGCAGATTGCCTGTGGTACCCCGCAGCGAAAGCAGCCCGAGTACCTCTCAAACCTGATTCTTCCCTGCATCTCGCGCCTCTCCCCATCTGCCTGCCTACCCCGCTCTGTTGGACAGTGGCTAACACTGTGCTGGTCTTCCCTACCCGCTGCCTTGCACACTAAACACACCCTCTTCCACCTCTGCAGCTTTCTCTGAAGCAGTTCTGCATCTGTATACACCTATTATGTCTGCCTGGCCTGCCTTACCCTTATTCCTACCTGCTGCTGCTGCTGCTGCCTTCGAAACTCCTACCTGTCTAATTCTCTTTATTACGTACTCTGCTCTTCCTTCCAACTTCCCTGCCGACTTTCCTGCTGATTTTCCTGCTGTATTCTCTACTGCTCTTCTTGCTACGTCCTCTGCTGCTCTCTTTACTACTGCTCCTACTACTACTGCTGCTTTCTTTACTGCTCCCTTTGCTGCTACTGCTCCTACTGCCACTACTGCTTTCTTTACTACTCTCTTTGCTGCGTCCTCTCCTGCTCTCTTTGCTGCTGCTGCTGCTCCCTCTACTACTGCTGCTGCTGCTGCTGCTGCTGCTAGTAGTGCTCCCTCTGCTGCTACTGCTACTGGTGCTCCCTCTACTGCTCCCTCTGCTACTCCCTCTACTACGTCCTCTCCTACTTCCTTTCCTACTGTAGTTGCTGCTGCTCCCTCTGCTACATCCTCTCCTACTCCCTTTGCTATTACTGCTGCTAGTGCTTCCTCTACTACTAGTCCTGCTGCTATCCTAGCTGCTACTACTACCATCGTTGCCCTAAGCTGCTGCCAGTCCTACTACTATCCTGGCTACTACTACTACTACTGCTGCCGCTGCTGCCGCCACTGCTGCCACCGCCACTACCACCACTACCACTATATACATCACCCTCACTCTACTTAAAATTACTAACCCTCACCCTACTCAAAATTACTAACCCTTACCCTACTTAAAATTGCTAACCCTCATCCTACTCAAAATTACTATCCCTCACCCTACTCTTACTAACTGTTAAAAACTCCTATATTAAATTATTACTCTCTACTTTTAAATCTATTATTCTTCTTCTAGTTCTTTTAGTTCTAGTTTTAGTTCTACCTCTAGTTTTAACTCTAGTTCTAGTTCTAGTTCTAGTTCTAGTTCTAGTTCTAGTTCTAGTTCTAGTTCTAGTCTTAGTTTCTAATTCTAGTTTTAGTTCTAGTTCTTCTAATTCTAGTTCTACTTCTTCTAGTTCCTTCTAGTTTTTTTTTTTTTTTTTTTTTTTTCTTTTTTAATTCTTCTAGTTCTTCTAGTTCCTTTAGTTCTACCTCTAGTTCTAGTCTTAATTTCTAATTCTAGTTTTAGTTTTAGTCCTTCTAATTCTTTTTTAATTCTTTTAGTTCTTCTAGTTCTTTTAATTCTAGTTCTACTTCTTCTAGTCCTTCTAGTTTTTTTTGTTTTTTTTTTTTTTGTTTTTTTTAATTCTTCTAGTTCTTCTAGTTCTTCTAGTTCTTCTAGTTCTTCTAGTTCTTCTAGTTCTTCTAGTTCTTCTAGTTCTTCTAGTTCTTCTAGTTCTTCTAGTTCTTCTAATTCTACTTCTACTTCTAGTTTTAATTCAAGTTTTAATTCTAGTTCTACCTCTAGTTTCAACTCTAGTTTTAATTCTAGTCCTAGCTTTAATTCTAGTTCTAGTTCTTTTAAATCCATCTTTCACCTCTTTTATATATCACTTTATATCTGTATTCAATTCCATTTAATTCTACTCATATAGTACATCCAGTTATTATTATTCCTAAAAATCTATCTTTCTTGTTTATTCCTACTCTTTTCAACTATTACTCCTCTATTAGTTCCATCTTACTAGCTCTACCTACTAGCTAGCCCTATCTATCTATTAGCTTTATTATCTCCCTACTCCTCTCTCCTCTATTAAGCTCTCCACCCTTCCTATCAGCCATAAAAACTCCCGAGCCAAGTTATTACTCTCGAGCTCGTCCTTCCTCCATACCTGTCCAAGATATCCTAGTAGTCTATCTTTATCTTCATCTCTATCCTCTACCGCCGCCGCCGCTACTCCCGCTCCTACTACTTCCTCTCCTAGCCGTAATAACCACCTCTTCCACACCGTCTTATACCCGTGCTTGATCCCGTATAATATACCAATCATCACCCCGAAGAACTGGCACTCGCTGCCATGAACCTGCCGCCACCCCTGCCTACCATTACTCTCCCACCTGTTGCAGATTGCCTGTGGTACCCCGCAGCGAAAGCAGCCCGAGTACCTCTCAAACCTGATTCTTCCCTGCATCTCGCGCCTCTCCCCATCCGCCTGCCTACCCCGCTCTGTTGGACAGTGGCTAACACTGTGCTGGTCTTCCCTGCCCGCTGCCTTGCACACCAAACACACCCCCTTCCACCTCTACAGCTTTCTCTGAAGCAGTTCTGCATCCGCATACACCTGTTGTGTCTGCCTGGCCTGCCTTACCCTTATTCCTACCTGCTGCTGCTGCTGCCTTTGAAACTCCTGCCTATCTAATTCTCTTTGTTGCGTACTCTGCTCTTCCTCCTGCTGTCTTTCCTGCCGACTTTCCTGCCGACTTTCCCGCTGATTTTCCTGCTGCTTCTCTCTTTGCTGCTGTCGTATCCTCTGCTGCTGCTCTCTTTGCTGCTGATTTTCCTGCTGCCGCATCCTCTGCTGCTGCTCTCTTTGCTGCTGATTTTCCTGCTGCTGTATCCTCTGCTACTGCTCTCTTTGCTGCTGATTTTCCTGCTGCCGCATCCTCTGCTGCTGCTCTCTTTGCTGCTGATTTTCCTGCTGCCGCATCCTCTGCTGCTACTCTCTTTGCTGCTGATTTTCCTGCTGCCGCATCCTCTGCTGCTGCTCTCTTTGCTGCTGCTCCCTCCACTGCTGCCCCTGCTGCCGCTGCTGGTACTGGTCTACCCTCTGTTCTTCCTCTACCTCCCTGTCTACCTCTTCCACCTCATCTACCTCTTCCACCTCATCTACCTCCTCTACCTCCTCCTCCTCATTATTATTATCATTATTATCATCTGTGATCTCTCGCCTAGACTCCCTGCTCCTTCTACAAAAATCACACTTTTCTTCCCCCTCCTCCTGCCTGCATTCTATCCGCCTAAAACTACCATCTAAAAACTCGTCCATCACCGTTCTCCTACACAGTCCCCCATCCAGATACTGCCTTACCAGCCGGTCATCGCTCTTCTCCCCCCCCTGAACCATCACTGCTCTGCTGGCCAGTCCATCCCTTCCCGCCCTGCCGCTCTCCTGCGCGTAGTCCAGAAAATCCCGCGGCTCATCCGTGTGGATGATGAGCCTGATGCCTGGAATGTCAATCCCCATGCCCAGCGCGCTGGTGGCCACCACTACACGCACCACTCCCGCCTTGAAGTCCTCTAGCACCTCCTTCTTCCTAGCTTCGGACATCTTGCTGTAAAATGCCTCGCACTGGAACAGCCCTGCGTCCACCAAGCTCTTCACCCTGGTCACTGTGTTGCAGTAGATGACCACCTTTCCTTCCACCGTTGCCTGTAGTTCCTCTTCCACCATCTCTTCTATTTTCCTATTCTGCGCCTCCTTCCCTCCTTATCTTCCTCGCCATCCTCCCCCTCTCCCTCCTCCCCCTCCTCTCCCTCCTCTCCCTCCTCTCCCTCCTCTCCCTCCTCTCCCTCCTCTCCCTCCTCTCCCTCCTCTCCCTCCTCTCCCTCCTCCATTCTCCACCTCCACCTCCAACTCCACCCCCACCACCTGGTAGCTGATGTTTTTGCGGGTGGTGACCGCCCTGAACACCACCACCTCAGCCGCAGTCCAGCCCATCCTGCGCCACAGCTCCGCCTCTTTGCTAGGTGGCAGCGTTGCTGTGAGTAGAACCATCTACGTTTCTGCCGCTATGAGCTTCCCCAGCTGCTGCAGCTGCTTACGGAAGTCCACCTGGTCGTTCAGCACCACGTGGCACTCGTCGACGATAATCCTGTCCAGCTGCCTCATCGCCCTAAGCCGGTTCAAAAACGTCATGAACTCGTCGCTCAGTGCTACCTCTGGCGTGACCAGCACGATGGACTCCGCGTCTGGTGGCCGCCTCGCCTCCCATTCTATACAGCTGATGCCCAGCTTGCTGCAGCGCTCTTTCATGTCCGCTCGCAGCGCGATGAGCGGTACCACCACCACCGTTGTTCCTCCTGGCTCCGTCCAAGCCGGCAGCATGAACAAGATGCTTTTCCCAGCCCTAGTCGGCATCACTGCCACCACCGGGCTCACTCCAGCCTGGATGGCGGTCACCGCCTCTTCCTAGATGCTGCGGAACTCGGCTTCCTTTCCCATCAATCTTTGCAGCTGCTCCTTTACGTTTGCCCTCTTCAGCCTTGCCCAGCGGTCCAGCCGCTCCTCATCCGCGTCATCCTCAAACGGGCAGCGCTTCCTCTTCCTAGAAGTAGCCGGTTCCTGGCTTTTAAATGCTGACTGGAAGCCCAAGAAGCGGTGCCAGTCGGTGCTAGAAGCGCGGAACAGCAGCCTCTTCTCCGCCACCACACCTGCCTGCTCCATCATCCCACGCGCGTAGATCAAGCCTGCGGTGTGGGAAGTGTGTCCTGCCTGGGCGTCTGCGATGGCTGCTGCTACCCGGTCTTCTCCCACCTCCATCTGCTGCTGCTCCTGCTCCTGCTCATTCCCATTCTCTCCTCCCTCCTCATCCACCCTGAACGCGCTAGAGCCGCGCATGAAGCGCCTGCTGATGCTAATAGCGACGTCCCTGTACGCCCTGACCGTCAGCTCCTGGCCCAAGTCGATCCTGCTCTTCTTCTTCATCGCCTCCCTCATGCGCTCCGTCGTCCACCTCTTCTCCCCCGCCTCCGCCGGCCACATATGGGCCGAGATCTGCTCGCTCCCACGCACCGCTGCCAGCATGCGCTGGTGGAATGGCAAGACCAGCCATAGATACCACACCACCAGCTCGCCCACCTCCCTGGGCAGATACCTGTGGATCACCTTGACATCCCCGGACATAGCGTAGCCCTTGTGGTAGCGCGTGACGAACACGACCAGCCCATCCTCCACGAAGACGTTGCGGTGCCCTCCCTTGGCCGTGTTGCTGTGCCTAATGCTGAGAATCTCCGGCCCTCTCGCCGGCTGTCCACCGGTAATATGCATCAGCAGCAGCAGCTTCTCCCTGAACTCGGCCACCTGCGCTGCATATACATCCACCGCCTGCCTGCTGATGCCCGAGCTCGCGTTTTCCCTGGTGAACCTCTTCCTCGCAGCAGTGATTCCCATAATCCTGTTAAACAGCCAAGTGTTCCCGTCTGCTGGCAGCCTGGTGCGCTGGTCCTGCAGAAAGCTCCACCCTCTGCGCTCCTCGGCTGGGTTGTCCCTGATGGAATCCCACGGCACTGCTGGCACGTCCATTTCCCCATGCTCTTTCTTGTGGCTGCTGTAGCCGCTAAACAGCAGCTCCTGGAGCAGCAGCTGGCGACTGTCGTTCAGCAAGCCGTGCACCATGCCCCTGAACTTGGCCATGGTGAACTGGATGCCCTGGTACAGCAGCTGCTCCCGCCCATTCCATCCTACATAGCCCTTGGTGGTGGTGTTGTAGTGGATCTTCATCCCGTAAGTGCGCAGATCCAGTATCCACTGCATGGGACTGTGGCTGCCTCGGATCATGAAGCTGTCCATCATCTTGGTCACCAGCTCCAAGCAGCTCATCTTCATCTGGCTGTACCGGCTGCGCTTGCTGCGCCCACTGCTGTCCCTGGCGCTGCCCTGGCCGCTGTTCCTGCTGCTGCCCTGGCCGCTGCTGGTCCTGCTGCTGGCGCTGTCCTGGCCACTGCTGCCCTGGTCGGCGCTGCCCTGGCCGGCGCTGCTCCTGCCGCCCTGGCTGCTGCTGCTCCTGCCGCCCTGGCTACTGCTGCTCCTGCCGCCCTGGCTGCGCCCGCTGCGCCCACTGCTGTCCCTGGCGCTGCCCTGGCCGCTGTTCCTGCTGCTGTCCTGGCCACTGCTGCTCTGGCCGGCGCTGCCCTGGCCGGCGCTGCCCTGGCCGACGCTGCTCCTGCTGCCCTGGCTGCTGCTGCTCCTGCCGCCCTGGCTGCTACTGCTGCTGCTACTGCTGCTGCTGCCAGCATCGCCTCCACCACAACCGCCAGCGCCGTCCTCCTCCTCCTCCTCCTCCTCCTCCTCCTCCTCCTCCTCAAAGTCCCATGCGCTGCCCCTACTGCTGAACTCCTCCCCACCATCCTCCTCCCCTTCTGCTGCTACTGCTGCTGCTACTGCTGGACCCGCCATCTCCAGCGCCTTCTGCACCACCATGAACCGCCCCACCTTGATGATGGCCGACAGAATCGCCGTGTACAGACCCGGCTCCCTCCAGCCGGTGGGCGTGACCCCCTGCACCGCCAGAGCGCAGACCAGAGCGCTGTCGTACTCGCGCTGCGTGATCCTCTGGTTCAGCAGTTCAATGCAAAAGTCCAAGCACGCCTTCTGGATCCCGGACAGCTTTGGTGGTAGCTGCTGCTGCTGCTGCTCTTCTAAACCAGCTCCTTCTTCTTCTTCATTATCATCATCATCATCACCATCACTTCTTCCTCCCTCTTCTTCCTCGCTTTCTTCTTCGTCTCTTCCTCCCCCTTTCCCTTCTTCTTGCTTCTTTACAGCTTGCTCTGCCTCCTCCATCAGCCTGGTGAATGCCCTGGACTGCCTGCGGGTGAACCTGTACTCTGGGCTTCTCCAGTCATGCTCCTGCTGTGTTCTGACAAAGAACATCAGCACCTGCTTCCACGCCCTCGACCTGTCCGCGACCGCGTTTTCCTCCATGTACGGCTGCAGCGGGTGGTACCGGTTCTGGTGCTTCTCCGTCCTCATCAGCTCCATGCGGATGAATATGCCGACCTGCTGGGTTACCGCCTGCTGGCCGATGCGCGCAACGTCGTCCATGGCTTTCCAGATGGCCGCCGCCACCGGCTCCTCCTCCTCCTCTGGCCTGTCCGGGTTGGCGTTGGGCTCCTCAACCGACGCTAGCAGATCGTCGCGGTCCAGCCGCGCCAGATACGGCAGCTACTGCGTCCTGTCCAGCCACGGGCTGACCTCGTCCTTCTCCCCGTCCTCGATGGTGGCCCGCGCCCGCTTCTCCAGCTCCTCCCAGTTCCGGTTCGCCTTGTTCCACGCCTGCTGCCACAGCTGCTCTCCGCCCTGCTGGCCTGGGTCTACCTGCTCTTCCTGCTCTTCCCGCTCTTCCTGCGCTTCTTCTGGCTGGCACACTTCAAAGTACTGCGAGCCGTGGAAGGTGGGGAAGAAGCGCTGGCAGCGGACCTGTTTCACCGCTTCTTAAAGCCTCTTGTCCAACCCTTCTTCAGTCCTCCTACTCAGCCGGCCTCTGCTTCCCCCTCCAACTGACCATCCATGCTCGACGCGCCAGTGCTTCTTCATCGTCATCTTATCCCCCTTGGTGTCCCTGCAGATATACCGGCAGTTGCCGGGGTCCTTCTGGCACAGCAGTCCATCTTCGAACAGTGGGAGCTCGGCGACGGGCCGCTCTACCCGGGCCGGCACCTCTAGCTCGCTGGGAAACATGATCAAGCCGTGCCATCCTCCGCTGACCTCGCCGCTGATGAGTTCCGCCTGCTTCCGGCCCATCCGGTGGTGTTTCCCCTGCAAGTGGCCTTCCACCTAGTCCGGCCAGACCGCGTGCCGGCACTCCCTGCAGATCACGAGCCGGTATTCCGCCTGGTGATGAAAGTAAGCTGTCGCCATTTGGTGCGCTAGTTAGTATTTTGCCTGGCCGATGCTGAAAGTTGCTGGAGAGAGAATAGTGCTGGTGTAAGAAAGCTTGTAAATGCTACTGCTACTACTACTACTACTGCTGCTACGCTGCTGCCGCCGCCGCCGCACGGATCACCCTTACCCCATCAAAATCTCCAACCCTAACCCTACTCTTACCCTAAGTGGCGGGTTTCTCACGACGCAGCGGTCGGATTTGAAGGTCGCTCGTATAAAAAGTGGTCGTGGAGACCGGTGGCGTAACCTCCCAGAGTTGCAGCTGGATTGAAGCACCTCGTTCCAAATCGACCGCGGTAAATCGACCGCGAGCGGCTCACGCGGTACCTACCCAGCGATCCCCCATACAAATCCAAATCGACCGCGGCCGCGGTCGATTTGCGTCTTTTCGGTTAGGGAGAGATTAAGGCCTTTAATAAAGGCCTAGAAGTTATTGGCGAGCCCTACTGGCTTACGAACGAGACAAGAAGGGCTGAACAACGTATAGTATCCGCTATAGTAGCCTTTAAGTCTAAGAAACAGCAAGAATAAGCTATTAGTCACCGGCTATATATAGCTAGGGTTAGCTGTAAGGTTAAGAAACTCCACTCAATCCCACGCTCTACTTAATATTTAAACTGCTACGGGTTTGGGCATCTAGATAGCCAGTATAAGCAGAACCTAATCTACGTACTATATATAAAAAACCACCATACGTCTACACATACCTGTCTAGATAAATACTAGAAAAAGGGGAAAATCTATAGCTATACAGTACTCCTTTGCATTAACTGTAAGGAAATGCATAAGGCTATAGATAAGTCCTGCCCAGCTAGACCTCAAACTAAATAAATCTAATGGATTTACGGGTACTGCAAGCCAATTTAAATAGGAACCAGGCCGCTACTAAGGGCCTCCTACAATACGTAATAGAGCATAATATTAGCCTAATACTTATCCAAGAACCATGGCTAGCTAACTCTAATAACCCGTCTAAAATAAGGTCTATTTCCCATCCATCGTTCGTCTAAATTCTACCGGTTTTTCCTCACGGCTCTAGGCCGCGTATGTTAGCCTATGTCTCCCGTTTTCTCCAAGAAATAGAGGTTAATTTCCGGCCTAATCTCTTTCCTAGCCCTGATTTAATGGTACTAGATATAAGACACTACGCAAGCCAATTCCGAGTGTTTAATCTATATAACCAAAAAGATCAACTAGAAGAAAGTCCCCTCTATACCTTAGAGAGAATTCTAGGCTACCACGAAGCTAGATTATCCTCTATTTATTTAGGAGACTTTAACCAACACCACCCGTAGTGGGACCCGCTTTCCTAAACCTCTAGCGGGGCTACTACCCTAGTTAAATGGATAGAGGATAATAACCTTACTCTTCTAAATAAACCCGGAGAAGGAACCTTCTTTAGGGCGCATATAGATAGAGAAACGGTCATAGACCTTACCCTAATAACCCGGGACCTAGTAAATAAGATAAAAGGCTGGCAAACGATATTAGATATTAGGTCCGATTACAAGCCTATTCTATTTACTATAGTAGCCCCAAAGAGAACTAGACCTCCCCCGGCCAATCTAAATGCTAAATTCAACACGAATAAAGCAGACTGGATTAAATTCCAAGAGATATTTAAGCAAGAAATAGAAGAATCCCTAGTAAACAGCCTCCCCCAGCTAGATCACCTAGAGGATCCTTCTATTATCTCAAAGAAAATAGTAAAAGGGGAGCTTTTAGCTATCCCTGAACTCGATAATCTAGGTAGTAGCTTAACTTAAGCTATTACTAAGGCTGCCGAGGTTACTATCCCACGCGTAAAGCCTAGCGTAAGGGCTAAACCGTGGTGGTCCGATGAACTTCTAGAAAAGAGAAAGGAAATACAACGAAAGGCACGCGTAAAAAATACTAGTAACCCTAGTACTATATACGAATACCTAACCGCCCGGAATACCTACTTTTCCCACGTTAAACGGGCTAAATAAGAGCACTGGAACTCTTTTCTTAAGAGAACCGACCCTTAATCTATCTATAAAGCAATGTCCTATACGAAGAACCGTATAATACAACCAATCCCACAGATAGTAATATGACTGCTCAGTGCCTACTGGACCAACTACGCCTATCATTTGGCGACCCCCATGTACAAGAAAAGGCCCAGCGCAAGCTGCACAAGCTACGCCAAACCAACAAGCCTTTCATGGAACACTTTACCGAGTTTCGCAAACTGGTACTGGAGGCAGGAGGCACCCACTGGCCAGATGAGATCCTGAAAGCTTACTTAGAAGCAGGACTCAGTCAAGAGCTTCAGCACAGCATGATTGGCCTTGGAAGTACAAGCCAGTCCTTTGAGGACTACTGCACTGAGCTGAAACGCGTTAGTGATCAACTGGAGGCATTTCATGTGCGTAATAATGGCAAGAAAGCCCAACAGGGCTGGTAGGAAGGGTGGTGGCGTGGTCAGAATAAGGTTGGCTCGGCAGGGTCCACTAGCAGGCAGCCAGGGTCCAAGCAGCCAAAAACAACGACGCCCCAACACGACAACATGGACTGGGAACCTACTGGGCCAGCTAAGGCAGCCCAAGGGCGCCGTGTCAAGTGGGTGAATGATCAAGAGATGTAGAAACGAAAGGAGGAATACCGTTGCCTACGCTGCGGCGACTCAACGCATCTAATTGCCCAATGCCCCTGGCTACCACCAAGGAGACCTACACGCTTTGCAAGGCCTGCTCAGCAGGAGGGACACGTGGGACCGCAACTGGAAGACATAGAGGATAATAAGACCTCCTCCCAGCAGTCGGAAAACTGAAAGCTCCTGTTGGAAATCGCAGGCAGGAGCTAATAGTGGAGGAAAAGCAGGAAGCACAGGATGAATAGCGTAAACAGCAACCTAAATTGGAACAGGATTCACTTCTCACTTCAGTTATGATCAATAAAGAGACTTTTGGAAAAGCTCTTGCTGATACTAGTTGTGAATTCTACGCTGTAATGAGCTATAAATTCGCTGAACGCTGTAACCTCCCGCGTATTAAAATCTCACCAAGGACACTGGATGGACTGACACCAACTGGGTGGAAGATCAATGAAGTTGCCTAGGCTGAAGTCGACATTAGGGGTCATCATCAAAAGCGTATGTTCTTCTATATCGTCTCAAAACTCTCTGGATGCGATCTTATGCTAGGGAGCCCCTGGATGGTGCAAGAAAAAGCAGTACTTGACTAGAGCGAACGAACCATCACCTTCAAGGATACTGGATTGACTGTAAAGCAAGACACTGATCTCCCTAAGTCTCAAGGCAAGCTAATTGGAGCTGCTGCCTTTTGCCACCTTATGAGGCTTGGAAAAAAGAAAGGATATCAGATCTTTACAGCCAGCCTCGCGGATATCAACAAGGCCTTATAGGAGAAGCCCCTTATGGATTTCCGAAGCCAGTTACCTAGCTGGGTAGACCCTAAACGGATCAGTCTATTTGACAAGAAAGAGGCGGAAAAACTCCCACCGCACCGACCTGGAATTAACCATCAAATTGAACTGGAAAAGGATACCAACGGTAAGACACCTGATGCCCCATGGGGACCTTTATATAATATGTCTCGTGATGAGCTTCTTGTACTAAGGAAGACTCTTAACGAGCTACTAGATAAAGGCTTTATCCGTATAAGCAACTCGCCAGCAGCAGCACCTGTCCTCTTTGTAAAGAAACCTGGAGGAGGCCTTCGTTTCTGCTGTGACTACCGGGCTCTTAATCGGATTACAAGAAAGGACCGCTATCCCCTACCACTGATCCAGGAGACACTTAATCGAATTAGTAAGGCTAAGTGGTTTACGAAGCTCGACGTGAGTGCTGCCTTCCACCGGATACGAATTGCGGAAGGAAGCGAGTGGTTAACGGTATTCCGAACACGCTTTAGGCTCTTTGAATGGCTGGTAACACCATTTGGACTGGTAAACGCGCCAAGCACCTTTCAACGGTATATCAACTGGACCCTAAAGGACTTCCTAGACGACTTTGTCTCAGCTTACGTTGACGACATCCTAATCTTTACGGATGGATCGCGCCGGGAGCACCGCGAGAAGGTGAACAAGGTACTAGAGAAGCTGGACACTGCAGGCCTACAACTTGACCTAAAGAAATGCGAATTTGAAGTCCAGTCCACTAAGTATCTTGGATACATCATCGAGGCCGGACAAGGCATCCGCATGGATCCAGAGAAGGTTAGAGCAATTCAAGAATGGAAAGCCCTAACGACTACAAAGGGGGTACTTGGGTTCCTCGGCTTTGCCAATTTTTACCGAAGGTTTATCAAGGGGTTTTCAAACCTAGTATCTCCCCTGGTCTCCCTAACAAGAAAGAACACCGTTTTCCAATGGAGTCAAGAGGCCAATGCCGCATTTGAGAAACTAAAGAAGGCCTTTATCACTGCACCAGTCCTTATACAATTCGATCCAGAGCGAGAAACAATCCTCGCAACGGACTCATCTGGTTACTGCACAGGAGGAGTGCTCCAACAATTTGATAACGACGGCTTTCTACGACCAGTAGCGTTCTTTTCAAAGAAGAATCTCCCAGCAGAATGCAACTACCCGATCTATGACAAGGAACTACTTACGGTGGTTAAGTGTTTACGCCAGTGGGATGCCGAACTAAAAGGACTTCATCAGTTTAAGATTTTCACTGATCATAAGAACCTGGAATACTTTACCACAGCAAGAAGGCTTTCTAAAAGGCAGATTCGATGGTGGAGAGAGCTTAGCCGCTTCTCCTTTATTATTGAATATACCCCAGGGAAAACTAATAGATTGGCAGACGCATTGACAAGAAGGGACCAAGACTTGCCTACAACAGATATGGATGAGAGACTTGAACAAAGAACGGCTCAATTGCTTCAGTTAATACCCCACGGATTGGTCCTCAACACTGGATCACCAGAGGACCCTGAAGAACAAGAATGGAGCAATGAAGAGTCACTTCTATCTGAAGAAGCCATGGCAGTTAAACCTCGATAAGCACGACCAGGACAACAGGTACGAGAACCTCCTTCCCTAGAGGATCAATGGCAAGAGGCACTCCAGCAGGACCAGACATTAAGGCAACTCCGAGAAGCAGTACAGCAAGGAGAAAGAACATTTCCCCTAGAGTTTGCTATAAAGTTCAAGGTCTCAATCACTGAGTGCTCACTGGACAACCAAGGGAGCCTCCTCTTCAGGGATAGGAAATGGGTACCAGACTCTGAGCCACTGCGAACGAGAATCATTTAAGAGATGCACGACTCCCCCCTCTCAGCACATCCTGGACGTATCCAAACAGTCTCTCTCGTGGCAAGGCATTTCTTCTGGCCAGGATTTATCAATGATGTCCGGAGGTTCTGCCGGAACTGTGATGTCTGTGGAAGGACCAAGGTCTGGAGGGATAGAAAGCAAGGGCTGCTCAAGCCGTTACCAGTACCAAGCCGTCAATAGAGAGAGATCTCTATTGACTTTACTGGGCTACTGCCATCTAGTAACGGTTGCGAAATGCTTATGGTAATAACCGACCGCCTAGGAAAAGGAGTAATCCTTGAGGCCTGCCCAAATACTAAAACAGAAACCATTGCAAGGCTGTTTATTGGATGCTTCTACCGGAATCATAGTGTCCTAGCAGCAATCGTATCTGATAGGGGAACGCAATTTGTGAGCCTTCTTTAGCAACGTATTTGTCAACTGCTTAAGATCAAGAGACGTATCTCAACGGCCTACCACCCCCAAACGGATGGATCAACGGAAAGAATGAACACTAAAGTGGTAAGGAAACTCGCACTGTTTGTGGATCACTACCAACAAGACTGGGCGGACTGGTTACCGGTTGTTCAGCTGGCCCTTAATAGAAGAACGTCAACAATAACTTAGACAAGCCCCTTCTTCCTCTCCCACGGGTTCCACCTCGAGCCACTAGAACTGCTTGAGGACATTCAACCCAATGACCTACAGAGACAATCCCTAATGGCAAGAGCGGAGGCCATTGTAGCAAAGATCAAGGTGTAACGGCGGGCCTCTGCCTCTAAGGATCAAACACCAAAGAGGGTGGTAAGCCGTGTAGGGTTTACCTTGAGTGGGTACAAGGTAGGGGAGAGAACAAGTGTGAACGAATACACGTGACTGAGCACTGCGTGCGAAGGCCGTGTTACTAATCAATGGTGTAGATTGATTATCGAAGAAGTTGACCACCGAGGTCAAAGCTATACTAAGGAGTGTAGTTTATATACGTAGGAGAGTTCTATATAATCTATGCGCTCAATAGTCGTATCCTGCTCAGAGGCGCGTGGTCTTCTTGAGCGGTTGTCATGACCGAGCAGGATGGCTCAGTAGGTGGGATCCGCTCAGACAGCCTTGGCATTCTGAGCGGGTGGGTCTGGTTGAGCGCGAGGCCACGTGACCTCGGATCTTCATGACCCCGACTTCTGTTATTCCGGCGGGGCTGATCCCTATCCTCAACCACCGTGGAGGCTGCGCCGTAACACTATCCCCCCCTTTAAGGATCTTTGGCCCGAAGATTCTTCCGTGTCGCCTATTTCCTTGTGCGTCCTTTCCGGCTTGCTTCCTTTCCGTAAGTCCATCATGTCCAAGCGAAAACGGGATACTACGGAGGAGCGGCGTCGTTTAGCGGCCCTCGTGGAGTCTCTCTCCTTCCCTGCGATTCGTCCTTGTTTTGATTGTGAACTGAACGGTAGGCCGTGCAAGGTTGCTCCGGAGCACGATCGTTGTGGTGCCTGTATTGCGAAGGGTACCACGATGTGCGACGCGAAGAAGATATCGCTTTCTGAAGGTCGGTAGTCCTTCTTCTGTCCGGGCTGCTTGCTTACGCTTTTTAGCCTTGAGTCTTCGTCGCGAGCAAGAGAAGTTGAAGGCCAAAGAGGCCGAGGCTCAGGAGAAGTTCCTGGCTTCTCTAGCTGATCTTGATAGGCTCCGCGCGGCTTAGGAGGAAGAGCGAGTGCGCTTACAGCGGGAGCAGGAGGAGATGCATCGTCGTCATAAGGAGGTCTTACGATGCCAGGAGAAAGAGCTAGGGACTATTGCTGCTCGTTTGAAACGATTACGAGCCAACCAGCGTTTATTGGAAGAGCGTGGTTACAAGGCTCTTCTCGCTGAGTCTGGTAGTTTGGCTGCGTTGGATGAGCGTGATCGTCGGGAGGCGGAGGAGCTGCTGGTTGCGCTGGCCGAGGATGAGGGGTACGTTCCTGACCCTGAGAGTTCTGAGGGTCCGTCCGCGTCAAAACGGCCACGTCACGAGGTGGTGGGTCCCGCTGTGCCGCAGTCAGCTGAGTCTGCCGGGTCTGCCGGTGAGCCCGTAACTGGTACGAAGCCTCCTTATTCGCCTGAGTTGGTGGATTCTGCCCGCTTGGTTCTTGATCCTGCGCTTCCTGAGGGTTTGCCGTCGTTTGTTTTCGAGGGCGACCTCGTTTCCGTGGGAGGTCAGGGTTCTGGCGATGGAACTCTGTGACCAGTTCTGGATGTATGTCGTCCTTGGGTATCCACTGGTTATCCTCATTCCCGTATCCTTCCCATTTGACCAGGTACTTAAGCTGATGACCGAACCGTTTGCAGTCTAGGATTTTCTCTACCGGGTACTGTTTTTCCTCGGCGTCCGGGTTCTCTGGTACAATTTCTTCTTGAGTTTCTGGGATGTTGGCGTTCTCGGGTGCTGGCTCGAGCAGTGAGACGTGGAAAGTGGAGTTCATCCTCGTGTTTGATAGTTTGAGTCGATAGGTGACTTCTCCGAGTTTCTCTTCAATCTTGAATGGGCCAATTTTTTTGAAATCCAATTTATCGTTTGGTCGTTTGGTCTTGATGTTTTTCCTGAGGAGATAGACCTTATCCCCCCTCTTCAGGTTCGGTGCCGCCTGGTGCCGTCTGTTGTAGTATTTGGACATCATGATTCTGACGTACTCGAGGTCAAGGCTGATAGCCTTGTGTAGCTCCTTCAGCTGCTCGGCTTTAAGGATACCACTTTGCGCTAGTTTTCTACTTGGGATCGTTTCCCTGTAGGCTTCTGGTTCAAACCCGTAATTGGCGAAGAACGGTGATTCGTTCGTGGATTCTTGTTTGGAGCTGTTGTAGGCGAATTGGGCCATGGGTAGCAGTTCTGCCCAGTTCTCTTGTGGATAGTTAATATAACAGCGGAGGTATTGTTCAAGAGTCCGGTTCATTCGCTCTGTTTGACCGTCTGTTTGCGCGTGTGCTGTGGTTGCGAGCTTGCTCTTCGTTCCCAGTTGGCGCATGACTGTTTGCCAGAATTCAGAGGCCATAAGCTTGTCTCTATCCGATACTATTTCTTCCGGCATTCCATGATCCGCGAAGATGGTTCGGAGGAATGTATAGGCGAGCTGTTCTGCGTTGGATGCCTCAAGGTAGGGTAGGAAGTATGCGTACTTCGTAAGTCGGTCGACGAAGACGAGAATCGAGTCGTACGAGACTCTTGTAAGAGGATCCTTTGACCTAGGTAGTTTGGTAACGAAGTCCAGTGTGATGGACTACCACGGTCGTTTAGGTGCTTCCAGCGGCTGTAGGAGGCTATAAGGTGCATGTGTCGTGGCCTTGCTTCTGATGTAAAGATTGCACTGCGAGACTATACGCTGTACGGTTTTCCTCAGTCCTGGGAAGTAATAGTTCCTCGTGATTCTTTCTATTGTCCTGTCGATGCCCTGATGTCCGTGTACTAGGGCTTCGTAGATGTCTTTTACTAGTGCTTCTCGTAGCCGTGTTGGTATATAGATGAGTCCTTTGAAGAGAAGCGTTCCTTCTCTATCTTGAGCAATACGCGGATCGTCCTCAAGCGCTAAAAGTTCCTGCGCGAAGGAGTCCTGGGCGTATACTTCTCGGATCTTCTGGTGCTATGGGTTTGGCTCGATGCGTAGTATAGGTAGCGTCTGTCTGGTAAGGAGAAGCGATCTATCGCTATCCGCTGTAAAGATTACAGGGTGCGGCTCGGTTTTTCCTTCTATATAATCCACTCTTCGGCTGAGCGTGTCAGCTGCGGTATTATCAGATCCCTTTCTGTAGGTGATCTTGAAGTTATAGGAGGCCATTTCTTCTGACCAGCGAACCTGCCGTCGGTTCAATTCCTTGGTCGTGGTGAAGCGTGTGAGATTCTAATGATTATAGCGTACTACCACCTAGTGGCTTGCTCCTTCAAGGTAATGTCTCCATTGCTTAAATGCTAAGACAATGGCCAGAAGCTCTTTATCGTGAATATCGTAGTTAAGCTCTACCGGGGTGAACTTCTATGAGTAGAACGTGACTGGGTGCTATCTACCTTCTTCATTAGGCTGGCTGAGGCATGCTCTAAGGGTGAATCCTGACGTATTAGTTTCTACTTCGGTGGGCTTATCGGGGTCGTATATCCCGAGTACCGGGGCTTCGTAAAACATCCGTTTAAGCGAATTGAATGCCCTTTGCTGATCGTCTTCCTATTTGAAGCCATGCTCTTTTCGCGTAAGCCTAGTTAAAGGTTCTGTAACTCTGGAGTAGTTCTAGATGAACTTCCTATAGAAGTTCGCGAATCCTAGGAAGGACTGTACTTCCTTGATTGTCTTTAGTACTGGCCATTCTCTAATGGAATCCAGTTTCGCGTCGTCCATGCCGACGTGACCCGGGGTGATGATGAAGCCTAAGAATTCCGTTCTCTAGACGTGCCATTCACACTTCTCGGGTGCGATAGAGAGGTTCTTTGTTTAGAGGGCTTCTAGGACCTTTCTTACATGCTTCTTATGTTCCTTAAGGGTTTCTGAAAAGATGAGGATGTCATCAAGGTAAGCCATGTAGAAGATATCCAAGTATTCTCGTAGTGTGTCGTTGACGAGATTCTGGAATGTTGCCGGAGCGTTGGTAAGCCTAAATGGCATTACCGTATACTCGTAGAGTCCTAGCCTCGTTCTAAAGGCTGTTTTCCATTCTTCCCCTTCTTTGATCCTAACTAGATGGTATCCGTCCCGGAGGTCTAGCTTCGTAAAGTACTTTGCTTTCCTTAACTTGTCCTAGAGCTCGTTAATACGCGGGAGCGGGTATCGGTTTTTAATCGTAATGTCGTTGAGTTGTCGGTAGTCGACATATAGGCGTAACTTGCCGTTCTTCTTTGGGATAAAGAGGATTGGGTATCTAGCTGATGATGTCGAAGGTCGGATATATCCTCGTTTAAGGTTCTTCTTAATATATTCCTTAAGTGCTGTCATCTCCTTTTCTGATAAGGAGTAGATAGGCTTGTAGGCTGGCTTTATACCTGGCTTAAGTGGGATTTCGTGGTCCTACGGCTGATGCTTAGGCAAGTCTCCTTTTCCTCTTTCCTGGTAAACGGCCTGTAGATCCCAGTACTCGCTGGGTACCGTTTCCATTTCGGGTATCGGAGGATATCCATACGGGTTGTTCTATATTTCTAGACTGCCGTATTGTCCTCTTGCGATCCTCGCAGGATCGTCGCCTCTAATAGGAGTGGGAGTATCCTCGTCTTTAAGCCTTTCTTGTTGGGCCTTGGCCAGTGCTCGTTGCTGCACTGCCTGTGAGGGTTTAATGTATATGAGGTAAACCCGATGTCCCTGGCGTCTCATACGCTTAAATGCCTCTCCTGAGATTATCTGGACGTCGGTTTGGGGTTCTAGGGCTGCTAATTGCTTACGCGAAGCTTTACTCTTAGCCTTACGCCGCTTCCTCGTAGTTCTTCGTGTCGTGTGTTGTACTTCTAGTTCCTGAGAAGTGTCGGTCTGGTTTGGTCCTACTCCGCTCGAGGTGTTGTATTTTACTAAGGAGGCTTTGTTGCTGTCCTAGTTCTGACTTATTCCGTCCTTAAGGTGGCCGTTGATGTCGCCGTCGCTGGGTCTTATACCATCCTAGTTGACCGTGTTGGGGGTGTCGTTTCGCTTAGTAGGGCTTATTCCTGCTGATGGGCTGCATTTTACTAAGGGGGCTTCGCTACCTGCGTCGCAGTCCTGGTCCTGACTTATACTACTGTTGGAGTTGCCTATACAGTTGCTATATTCAGGCCTTATACTGGCTACTTCCTGTGTTGCTGCTGATAGGAGTGTCCTTAGGGTATCTAACAACCCTTTTTCCTTCTTTAGCCCTTGTTTTCGTAAGAGGTTCTCAAGGTCCTCTTGGAAGATGATGGAGTCTCCCTCTTCAAAGTCGAAGATAGGTTTCTGTGTCCTGACCCAGGGCATACCTAGAATGATGTCATGCCCGGGGACGCGTTGAACGTCGAGGGAAATCTGTTCCTAATGGTTCCCTATCTGGAGGGTTGCTTCCTTCGTTTCTATCCTTACCCAGCCTTGTCTATAGGCTGCCTGGGAACCGTCAAACCCGCTGAGAGGGTATGGTTCCTGTTTCTTACGGTAGGGTATATTCATCTTCTGCACAAGCTCGTTGTGGATGAAATTTCCGTATGATCCTGTGTTAATCAGGATCCTCGTAGGTACTCCGTTAAGTGTCCCTTTCGTCTTGAACTGTTTCCATAGGTTTGGTCCGGTGAGAGCTTCCGTGTTCGAGGTGCGTGATACTATATTAAGGGACCTAGACTGCGGCCCCTACTGTTGTCCCTTGGCTGCAGGGCCGTCTAGTTTTTTGACTGGTCTCTCTATGGTTTCTAGAGTAGGAAGAGGTTGTTACGGGTTTGCCTATAAGGTTTCCAGCCTTCTATTTCCCATTCTTCGATGACTTGGTGCACGCCGTCCTGTTGCACGCGTACTGGGAACCAATGGTTTTCGTTTTTCTTGCTCCTGTGCATCCTGCAATGGTGAGCGATACACGAGATCCACGTAATCTACCTATGTTTCTTGTGTCGTAGATCTAGACGCTCGTCATCCTCGGGGAGGATCTATAGGCTCGGCTTGGAGATTTGCCGTAGGGCCTTCTATTGGATACCTGGGATGGCGATTTCCATGCTTGGAAACATCCTAGCCTGTTCTTCTTCTTGGACCAGAGCCCTTTGGGTTGCCAGGTTATCTTCGAGGGTGACTTCGTCTGTCTCAGTGTGACGATCTTCGTAGACGCGTGTTTCCTATATTTGATCTTTCTATACCTGCTAGGTGACTAGCGCGAGTCCTGGTTGGTTGTCTAGGATCCAAATGCCTTGCTCCGACTCGCCGTGGTGGAGGGGGATCTTGGTAATGATGCCGTGTTCCTCTACTTTCTCAAGGAGCCTGTTAATAGCGCCTGCTAATGGGCTCTCCTTCTCCTCTGCGAAGTCTTTTTCGTCGGAGCTATCTTCCTCGGCCTCGGTACTGTCGTAGAATTCACCATCCTCACTGTTGATGATCTCGTTATCGTGTAGGAATGCTTCAATAATATCGTCGAGGTCGAGTACTTCCTCGTTCCTGGTAAGCATGGCGATGCCTCTTGGCTTTCTAGGATACCACCCTGTAGCATCTTTGTCGCTTTGATGTGTTGTGTAGTTGTCGTTGAAGTATACTGTCCAGCTTAGCGCGTTGTGGTTCTCCTGACGCGATGTAGCTACTGCTTCGCGCTGGGCGCCTGAGGCCTGCTTCCCTTCTTTCCTGCGAGGGTTCTGCGGACATGTAGGCGAGAAATACTTGTCGCTACCGTAGGTAATACAGAGCCGGTCCTTGTAGCGCTGCTTCTGTTCGTCTGTCCAGTTTGGATTGGGGCCCTTGGGCTTCTTATTATAGTTGTTCCGACCCTTATTGTCCTTCTTCTTGTCTTGACGGTTGGCGGCGTCGAGAGCCATGGCGTCCCCTCCTTCTAGCGTGGTACGTTCGCGGTGTGGCCTGGTCGTGTTTGCCTGAGGGCCACCCTTCTTCTCGAACCACCTGTTGGTCCGCCTTCTATCCATGTCGGTTGCTAGGCGAATGAGTTCTGGGAGTGTTTCTGGCTCGTCGTGGTAGGATATGGCTTCTTTAATTTCATCCTTTAGGCCTCGGTAGTACAGCTGTCTGAGTGTGTAGTCCGAGTGTTCTCCTGCGACGTAGGCGGCTTCCTGGAATTCAGCCGTGTAGTCGAGTACTAACTTCTTCTACTGAATCCTGAAGAGGATTTGGTTGGCACGCTTAGCCTTATCAATCGCGTTGAACGCTTCCTGGAGCTGCTTGGCGAAGGTCCTGTAGTCGGAGAAGATGGCCTGAGTCTGAGGCGACCATTGCTAGTGTGGCTTCTCCTGAGTCTCTCTCTTGTAGGGCCTGAACCACTTCTCTGCTGCTCCTCGGAGGAAGGTGCTAGCGTAGCGAACCTTATCTGCGTCGTTGCCGAACTGTCCTTTGGCGAAGTGTAGATAGTCCTCTAGCTGCATGAGGAAGCTTTGCGTCTTGGTACGCTCTCTATGGTAAAGGTCCGGCTTCGGCACCTTGACCTGGGCGGATGGTTTCTTTGCGGCATCTGGCCCGGTGGCCTGATCCTGTCGATTCTTTAGGATGCGGTTCTCGGCTCGCAGCTCCTGGATCATCTGCATGAGTTCTCTCATGGTAGGCTCCGTTTGCTCCTGGTAAGCAGGCTGAGCGGCCTCTTAAGCCGGTGTCTGAGGCACCGCTGGACGATCCTGTCCTGCGCTAACGTCCTCCATGTTAACCGTGCTCATTGCTGTTTCCTAAACTCGTTAGGGGGTGATACCTTACCCAATGTTCTCTTACCCTTCCTTGTAAGGATGGTGGTCAAAGTGTAATGGCGGGCCTCTGCCTCTAAGGATCAAACACCAAAGAGGGTGGTAAGCCGTGTAGGGTTTACCTTGAGTGGGTACAAGGTAGGGGGAGAGAACAAGTATGAACGAATACACGTGACTGGGCACTGCGTGCGAAGGCCGTGTTACTAATCAATGGTGTAGATTGATTATTGAAGTTGACTATGAAGGTCAAAGCTATGCTAAGGAGTGTGGTTTATATACGTGTAAGAGTTCTATACAATCTGTGGTTCATGGAGTTCATGCTGTAGGGTCGTCTGAACCGTCTGAACTGGAGTTCAGAGGTTCATTCTGCCAAGCCCATATGAACTGGTGAACTGGTGGGGCATCACGTGATCTTCGCCTGTCTGGAGGGATCTTCCGTGGCGTTTGTTCACGCCCCGCTTATCCTTCTTCTCTACCTTTCCTACCCTGTGGAGGCTGCGCCGTAACACCTGAGGTTGAGCCCTGACATTATTCTTCAATTGTTAAGAGCCTTATATGGCCTTAAGTAATCCCCTACTCTCTGGAGCAATCATCTCTCAGTAACGCTTCAAAAACTCGGACTCTCACCCGTACCAGGAGTCAATTACCTTTTCGCCAATAAGTTCATGCTCCTATTCTTCTATGTGGATGACATTGCAGTCATCTATGCAAAGCAGAACGAGCACAAAGTGGATAAACTCCAACGCAGACTCCAAGACACTTATTAACTCCGCATTCTTAGTGAACTCGAGTGGTTCCTTACAATCAGGATCATTAGAGACAGACCCTAAAGAAAGCTTTGGCTTTGTCAGGATTCCTATATTGAGAAGATTACAGCCAAGTTCAATATTTAAGGAAAGCTCCCACTAACGCCTCTTCCAGTTGAGGACCTCCAGGCCTCCCAGGATCAAGCCTTAGCATAGGATATTCACACCTACTAATAGAAGATTGGGTTAATCAACTTCGCAGCAGTCGTCACGCGTCCAGACATTATACAAGCAGCCTCAAGGCTTGTAGAATACCTACAGAACCCCTCTTAAAGACACTAACAGCTCGCTACACGGGTCATTCAGTACCTTTTAGTAACCAAGTACCTTGCAATCGAGTTCAATGCTCTATAGACGGAACCAAAGAACATCTTCTTAGCCTACAGCGATGCCTCATTTGCAAATGACCTAGACACAAGAAGATCCGCCCAAGGCTACGTCTTTCAGCTCTTTAGTGGCCCCATTGACTGGAAAGCAAGCAAGCAGAAGACTGTCACTACCTCAAGCACTGAAGCCGAGTTTCTCTCCCTATTAACCACAGCAAAGGAGCTTCTATGGTGGGAAAGACTCTTTCAGCATATACGCTTCAATCTAGACCATCACTTGTTTATACAATGTGATAACAGGCAAACAATACGCCTCCTTGACGAATCCACACCTAAGCTTACCACCAAGTTGCGCCATGTGGATATCCATCAGCACTGGCTCCGCCAGGAAGTCAAAACCAAGCGTATCAGACTTCAGTGGACTCCCTCAGCTGAAATGGTAGTAGATGGCTTCACCAAGCCTCTTCCCCCTCAAAGATTCAAGCAATTTGTCAAGCAATTGAACCTTACAGATATCAGAGAGCTCATTTAGCCCTCAGGTATCACAGCCACCGACAACATTCCTAAAAGGAATTGAACTCGAGCAATACTCCCTAAATTGGACCCTTTCCTTGCGCACTTCCTTCCCACTACATCTACAGCAAAATTTCTTTAAGTATACAAGTCAGCATATCAGATCAGCCCTAGTACCAGCAACTTCTTCTGTCAGAACAAGCACCGGACTGCTTATTCTGAAGGGGGTGTGTCAACCACACGAGCCCGCAATCACGTGCTTCATCTTTTCGTTCAACAAAAAGCTACACTAGCCTCAACACTACCCCTTTGCTCCCCTTCTTACTATAGCCAAGGTTAATGAAAGAGCCACCGTGTTCTTCCAAACGAGTAGTATATAGTTAGCTCAGATAGCCTTAATTTACAAGACAGCGGCGTCTTACTTTCTCGCACCGTTCGACATCTATTCTATAAGATTCGCGAGACACGTCGGCTCTCCGCATCAGTGCTTACTATTAAGTTCTTCGTCATCACTAATCAGCACTAAGAAGCGGCTTGTAGAAATTGTTAGCCTTCTCGTCGAGCACTTTATTAGCAACCCCAGAGGCGCCTACTGCAGCATTCATGCCGATTCACAGTAACCCAAACTTCGCCGGATGGAGGTGGTGAACTCAACCACCCCTGGCGCCATTGGCCCCTCCAGCGGCCAAACACCACCATCGCGATTATTGTTGCCTCCGGCTTCGCCCTTATTTGCAGGACCGTAGGCTTCTACTGCCAGACCACCACCGTGCTTCATACCCACGTCCAAAGGCTGCTGCACATGGCCGCCGCCAGGAGCACATCAATCGCCGACAATGATGGCGCCCGGGAAGACAAGTTTCGGATGGCACATGAAGTGGAGAAGTATGCCAGCGCGATAATCAGTGGCTAGAGCCGCGGGTAACAACGGATTAGGAAAGAGGAGGCTGGACGGTCGCGGTGGGGTGCTGCTGCGCCAGCGCGAGCGTGACGAAGGCGCCGGGCCCGCAGCCGATGTCGAGGATTTTGGACGGGTCGGCGGTGGAGAGGGGCGCGAAGGTTGCGCGGCCGTTTTGCATGGACACGATGGCCGCGTGCTGGGTCACCAGCCGGTCGCGCTCTTTTTCACTGTGCCGTGGGGATCAGCCGCTTTTCAGGCAACGGTTGCGTTCCAGAAGGGATTCAAGGAGCCCACTCGTTTGGAAGAAGGTATTTCGAGGTTGTTGCATGGTAGGTACGCTCAGACGGATCACCATGGACAATGGGAGTTTCCGTTGCGGCCGTCATGATGTCTTGTTCCCTAAAGCCTGAGGTACTATGACAAGCTCTGTGGCAATCTTTTATACGTGCCTGCATTCGTAGCTGCAGAAAGCCTGGATAGAGCCCGTATGTGGGGTCGTCATAGTGTATTGCTGACTGAGGCTGACCATCAGCACTAGTCGCACACCAAAGACAGGGGTTCTTGTGTTGTTCGGCACAGCGCAACGGCAAAGATGTGAGTCAGAAGGCACGTGATTCTCCAATCGCCATTGTTAAACAGAGTAACGGCGTCGCTGGTTGCATGTCAACAGGTGAAAACGGTGGTTGAAACAGTCGCCCATCTCGCCATCGATACAACGACGAAGCGCCGTCGGGAAGAAGGCAAACCACACCATCACAGCACGTGGCAGCCGGGAAGAGATGCGAGCTGCCTTCCCCCACGCTGCTCGAACGCTGCGGCGGCCAACGGCCGGTCGGCAGCTGCGAACCGTGATTGCACGGCTTTAGTGACACGAGGGGCGCCGTTTCTTTGGCTCCGGGGCTTGCTACTGCGTTGGGAGAAGTTGTGGTTCAGGCGCCCGTGGAGCCTGGAAGTGAGGGCGTGCGCGGCGTGCGGGATGGCTGCGGGGGAAAGGGGGGGCTGGGGCACGGAGCTTGGTGTGGTGGGATTGGTAATGAGGACTGCTGGCCTAAGAGACTGTTTGCGGCAGGCGGTGTGGGTGGGAGAGAGAGAGACCGGAGGCGCGGTATGGTGGAGCGGGTCGGTTACGGAACTGGAGGGGTGGACTGCGGGCCCGTGGCAAGCTGACGCCTGGACGGTCACCGTTCTCCAGCTCCGGCGCGAGATCGGGCTGTCACGTGGTGGTTGGGCAGCGTAGGAAGCAGCGAAGCCATCGCCAACGCAGGGAAGGGCATTCCATGCTCGCCTCGTACGCGATGACGAGAGCAGAGTGTCGTGGGAGGATTAGTTGACGATCCAGACCTGGCTGCCGTTTTGACGTCCAACTTAGACGGACGAGTAAGAATCGCATGGCAGGCACGTATACGGGCGTCGCCGAGGCATCAAGGCTTGATGTTTGACACATTGCTTAATATGTTCCCCGATGGAGATTTTCTTGGTATTGCTGAGCTTCCTGGGAACCGTGCCACTGCATAGAAACAGGCCATCCTCCGCTCATTCCCGAATCACCCATCGGAAAAAGATACTCGTAGTCGAGCTGCTGCTGCTGCAACATTGGCGTGAGAGATGTATTTTGAGAATTCCGTGGTTCCAAGGGCTGCTCTTCAGTAGTAGGCCGCCGTAAATCGCGTATAGCAGGCACTTGCGGATACGGGGTAGTTGCGAAAGCTGTAAATTCTTAATGCCTCTGCAGATATCTCGGCAGGATTATTTCAAAACGCACCAGGTGGCTGACCTGTCTCCGCTATTCCATCATCTATTAGTATGTGCAAACGTTTTCGTCCGCGATGTTCTTCGTTTCCTTCGGCATTCTCCTCGAATAAACCTAATCTCTTCTCTCTTTGGTTGTAGCCTGCTGCAGCCAAATGAGCAGAGTTCTTGTGCGCGTGGGGTTGGTAAGTTGAGTGTATCGACGCCAACTGGGAATAGTGTTCTGGGTGAACGTCGTTTGGAAAGTCTACAGATCACAACGAGCCTCATATTAGAAACCGACTACTGGAAACACTTGTCTAGGAAATGGCTTTGATGCATACTGTCGTAGTTTGGCACCTGCTGTTTCTTCGGCCGTGCATATGAATCCTCGAGCCAGGACAATTCATCATTGATTCCTTTCGGGTTATGTTAGCGTCTTAAACAATTCGGTAAAAGGATTCATACCATTTTCCAATTTCTGATCCATCTGATATTGATCGTTTGTTTTGTGTCTGTATGAATTTTGTGCAACTTCTCTTTTCATCTTTATGAGCAACTTCGCCGGGAGAGGTTTGATGTCGTCAAGGTTCTGCTCAGCCCAAGACCAGAAAAGATCCATCTGAGCTTTCCCGCCAATATTTCGCGTTTCATTCCACTCTTTATTTCTGAAAGACGCCATGACAAAAAGAATGACTCTACAAGGTACCGTCAGCGGCGGAGGTGACTCTCTTAATTCCTCGAGGATCATGATATTCCTCAAGGGACGGTAAGACTCATTCCTGAGGTAGGATTCATTGGCGTATTTCTTTTTCCATGTCAGGGTCTTTTCCTTGAGCATTTCGAATGCCTTCACACTCTCAATGATTCCTCCTAGTTCCCTCATTGCGTGAATTAAGTTATCTCGCTGTTCGTCTGAAAGCTTGAGCACATGAAGTCGTTCCGCAGTGTTATATCCTTCGAACTTTTGACCTTTCCAGGCTAAGGCTAATGAGGTGGGATCCATCGCGACGAAAGGAAGGTCTAGAAAGATTGATGGAAAATGGGATCAATCATGTCTGTCATCTGTTATTGGATAGTATATTAGCTGAGTCATTCATTCTGGGACGTCTTGGGGATCAACACCACGAGCACCAGTAATCAAGACAATCAAGTCATTTATTCATCGATTCCGACCGAATGAAAACGAAAATAGGGCGCGACGGAAGAAAGCTTACTCGAACGTGTTTCGCAGCGCTGACCCCTTATCTATCTGGCAGGTGCTCTAGGCTGCCAAGCGCCTAGGTAACCGCTTATCACTAGTTCCGTGTCTGACTCATATTGCGCTCTGAACAGTCTGTGTGATAAACAGTGCGTTCTTTAGACAATCTGTTCAACCGACATTGCGTCATTCCGACAGCCTGTTCCATTGATTGTCTTAGGAGTCCAAGGCAGTGTGTCACGCCACCCCGCTTTGAGCGGTTGAATACCATATTCACCGACGATCATGCTCTTGCCAGGTATCCTGCCATAGTCTCCATAAGCGCAAACGTCTCTAGGAAACACCAACAATACTACAAAAAGTCTAGCTATATTAGGCTATAGCCCTCCTCCGGCAAGCACCGAAGGATCTCTTTAGATTGTGAACTCTCGATTAGTCAGTCGGACGGACTCTTCTTTACATGTCGGAGAATGATTGCAGGGATAAGCTATACCCGCTTTTTAAAAGATGGCTGTGCATCCAGGCCTACTAAAGATGTTAATCAGTTACATGACTAGTGGGCTACTTAATTAATATGCAAAAATATCACGGGATGCGGGCCAAAGGAAGTGTTTACACATGATTATTAGCTTTTACACCTCTAGTACATGCGGTGTCTTATACCTTACTCGAGTAATATAGATGTAACTTCGAACCACGCGTAGAAGGATATTATACTAAGCGTAGATCTCGCGCCGAGCTAATAATATATCTACGTAAAGGTATATTACGGGAATCGTAACAGTAGAGGCAAGAAGTATACGACAATAGACGATAACAAAAGGCACTAGTAGTTCGTACGGAGCTTAGAATAGCCAATGTATTATACATTCAAACAGAGTCTATGAGATATAAAGAAAAATAGCATGTACTAAATATCCCCTTGTCCAATACTCCCTCCGGGATGGTTCTTACGGAATCTTGAATCGGCGGTCACGCCTGCAATCCAATCTATTACTGTGAGACACAGCATGTCTCCTACAGCCATGGCGACTATGGTAGAAGTAGTGGGAGTTGATATCCCAAAACAGTCCTTCTCCGTCTTTGGAATTGGTGCAGGAACAAGAATAGAATCAGGCCGTGCCCTCAACAGGCAATTGGGTGCTGCCGTTTGAGATGTGATGATGATCACATTGATATCCGCGATATGAGGCATCAGACAAATGAGCTCGGGAGTTCTCCCTGAGTACGTGTAGATAACCACGCAGTCATTCTGTTGTTGCTATTAGCATTTTGCTTCCTCTGATTTCAGAAGTCCATACCGGGCGAACATCACCAATATCCCCATGCAAAGCCTCAGACGCATGCAGGAATGAGGAAGAAATTCCGACACTCCTGAATGTTGCCGCTGCTTTCATCCCCACTAAACCGCTTTTACCGATGCCGCAGAAAACAACCTTTCCGCCTGCCTCGTGCGTGGTAACTATTTGTGCGACCGCACGTCCAAAGCCATCTCTCGCGTCATTGTCTGTTCGATAGGTCTGTGCAAGTTGCTGAAGTGCGGCTGCTTCGGTATCTAGGACAAGTTGTCCGCGTTCATGCACTTTCTCCCAAAATCCCTTCTCTTGTACAATAGATACCGTAGTATGATCCCCTTGCGCGAAGTCGTCAGCTCTGCCGCGGGGTAAGAATATATGGGCTGTTCACCTTGACATTCCATCGCCGTGTCCTAACGTGTTGTCCCCTTGGATTTGAATGATGATTGTCTTATGGACCGTATTGCAGGCTGTTAGATTTATACAAGTGGATCGTAGTTATACGTGTGGTAAGCTATAGAGTACGTATCGCACGCATTGGAAGTTCAAGCGGGGTCAACCTGATACGAGTGTCTCGGAGAAGTATACCGGAGTGGATAGTGTGGTGTAGAGCGGCTCGTGACCCTAAAACCGCCAAGTCGGATATATTAACCAAGACTTTATGATCCACCAAAGCGATCGGAGACGCAAATTAGAGAAGTATGAGTGCTTTACAAGTGGTGATTGTTTGAACTCTATGGATTGTCCCTCTAATGGGCCTGCCCTAAGGGTAGATAGCTAAGGACTCATGGCAGACGCTAAGCTACATTTGGATTTCCTAATTAGACTACTTGCTTGGCAGTGACTTTCGTCTTTCAACAGTAATTAGTCTAAACCATATTCTAGTTATATATATTTAGTGCTTTCTCGTAAGGCCGCTAATCATTATTCATCTCCCTACCCCGATCCTCGTAAGGTCTACCAACGAATCTATTCTTCATAGTCCTAAATGGCCGGCATGGACCTATTCACACGGTCGCAGTACGCGAGTCGGGAGCTTTCCGAATACGATGCGCTCATCCTCAATGCCTCAAGAAACCACGTTCATTTCACCTGGGCGGGGACATTCTACTCTTACCCAGAGCTGTATTTCCGCCCAACAACTCTATCCCAGATCCAGAACATTATCATCTCCGCACGCCGGTACAGGCGTCATGTTGTCGTCGTTGGCTCTGGGCACTCTCCAAGCGACCTGACATGTACCTCATCTTGGATGGTAAATCTCGACGGGATGAGTGAACTACTCCGGGTTAACGAGGAGAGGGGTACCGTAACGGTTCAGGCAGGAATACGTCTGTTCGAGTTGAACGCCAAGGCCAAGGAATACGGTCTCACATTGCCGAATCTTGGAAGCGTCAATCACCAGTCCATTGCAGGCGCCATCTCCACCGGAACGCACGGAAGTTCCTCCCGGCACGGCCTACTATCAGAAGGAGTGCGTAGTCTGAGGCTCGTGCTTGCGGATGGCTCCGTCGCTCGTTGTTCCCCAAGCGAGAACATCGATCTCTTTCGTGCTGCGCTCCTCTCCCTAGGAGCACTTGGCATTCTCTTCGAAGTCGAATATCAAATGGTACCACATGGCAACATTCGTTGGAAACAAACGGTCAAACCGCTTGACGACATTCTCAGCTTCTGGGATGACGGCCTATGGACCGGTAGAGAGTTCACCCGGATCTGGTGGACCGCATACACTAAGCGTGCTGTAGTCTGGTCGGCGGATAAGTCAGCAGAGCCCATCCAACAGGCTGCTGGATGGCAGCAGCATCTTGCAAATTATCTGCCGTACCAGCCGCTTCTTTGGCTTGCAAACTGTCTACCAGCTTTGCTCCCGGCTATCGAATGGGCCTTTTCCGGAGTACGGTACGGTTTCAGAAATAATACTACCATGTCCGGTGTTGAGCCACAGGATACGGGCCTGCTCATGGACTGTCTTTTCTCGCAATTCGTCAACGAGTGGGCGCTTCCCCTCCGAAAGGGTCCCGAGGCGATCATACGTCTATCTGCTTGGATTCACGGGGATGAACGGATCGCCCAAATCCCTTTCCCCAGTACTAACGTATGGATCAACGGCCCGATCGAGGTGCGCATCGTCGATACTTCGTGTTCAACGTCTAACCGCCCCTTCCTGGACCCGAGTTTCTCCGACGAACCCACGCTATACCTGAACGCAACGCTATTCCGGCCATTCGGATACGACCCGCCTTTCTATAAGCGTTTCTCCGATGGTTTTGAGTGGTTAATGAAGGATCTTGGCGGACGGCCTCATTGGGCCAAGAATTTCCACAGCATTAATCACGCAGAGTTGCAGGGGATGTACCGGGGAGACCTGACCAGCTGGCTTGATGCTCGTGCCAAGGCGGATCCTGATGGAATGTTCGTGGGTGAGTGGCACCGCCGCACACTCTTACCACAAATCGACCAGCTACCATATTTACCATTGGAGGAGAGGAAAGCTGAGCGCAATGCTCGAAAGATAGGCGGTCTTAGTTGGTTCGGTGGAAAGCGCCAGGCGTGAGCTTTGTTATGAATATTGTGTCTTAACTGTCGTCTCAGTTTTCACCTCCGTTTTGCTAGCTAGCCTCAATTCAGCTCACTTCATCGTGCCGTGGTGTGGTTTCCTACTTCGGCCTGTAATGGCCACTGCAGTGTCTTTTTTTCAATCTATTGTACGAGGATCACTTCTATTTTACATAAATATATGTCGAGTAAGAAACAATTCCCGCCCCAATTACGTACTACTGCAAGTCAGCCTCGACATTTAGATTTGCGGTAGTTGCTTACCTGTTTCGATATGTGAAAGTCGAAGAAAATGTTACTGGCGAGGCAGGAGATAAGAATGCTGATACTCGTAGCGAAATTCTTTTCAATGTTATCCGAATACGCGACAACCATTGCGACCAGAATTCCCCCAACTGCCTGCATCGCGATGGCACCCCACACAGCCAGATTGTAACCCTCGAAGAACCCATATACAGCAATGTTGCGACCATCTTTCACTAGCATTGTCAAAACTGCAGGGAGCAACGAGAACATTGCCAGTTGAACGTTTCGGATCCAGAGATTTTTTGGACCACAGCCTTCCTTCAGGATTCTTTCAATGTAGACGCTTGCAAGGCCAGATAAGACGCAGGCAGACAGTACGGCAGCAAACCCAAGGAGCTTATTTCCCTCGCTCTTCCGGGCCAACCCTTCTCTTTTTGCGTCTTCTGCAGAGTTCAGGACGAGAACAATGCCCGAAACGAGCGATGCGAGGCTACCCCACCTCCGCAGCGTTAACCTCTTACCTAGCAGTATGGTACTGAATAGCGCCGTCGTGATGATTTTCAGCTGGTAGGTTATTTGGAACGTCGCCGCGTCCAAATTGCTGATCGCAATGTACTGCAACAGATTCTGGAATGTATAGAGGATCGCGGCAACCGTCAACTTTCCGCTTGCAGCGTTGAAAACTTCGCCGAGAAATTGTTGCAGCATCTCATCCTTCGTTGAAGTATGTGCGTTTGAACGAAAATGGCAGATAGCCACAAGTGATGATAGGAGGAGCTTCATGACTTCGTTGAGGAGGACGGCCGTGCTGGTGAAATAACGGTGCGAGCTTGTCAAGGGCATGACCCGCGAGTAGTGCATCATCTGTCAGTCGGATTAGACGATTGTTGGTTTGAACTCTTACAGAACGTACGTACCAATATAAGAGCAGAGTTTTGAATTGTCAACTATAAAACTTCTCAGTAATGAGGAGCGGGCAAACAAAAATTGACACTCACCGCAATGAGACACAAAACTCGTGGTGACATGATGAAGGTAGATATAACTGATTCAACGTAACGAAGTGTAGTGTGCCCCATTGGAACACTCTGAGCGCTCGGGATAAAAGCCGTAAAGATATCGAACGTGACAGAATGAGGTTGAACAGTCATGCACACTGGGGGAAACGGTTGATTTATACGTTTCCTGTTTCACTAATGAAGGATGTGGGCCCGACAGAGCAATGTTACTCAGGGGAGGGAAAAATTAGCCAGGAAAAGGTAGTGTGGCTATTAGGCCATATAATCTACTTCTGCCGCGGTAAGCAGATCAACCCATACGAGCCGAGGTTCCGCTATCACTACTGAGTCTGCTTAGGCTTTCGAGCTCTAAACCGGGACCAGCTACCGACGTAGATGCAGTCCTATCTTTGTCCGTAGCCCTACCACCCACGAAGGCCAGTCCAGCAATAACACAAATTGTACCAATGACGGAAAAGACAGATATGCTGTACTTCCAAATAAAGATGTCGGGAACTAGCGCCAGAATAGACTGGAAATACAACATGTTCACAGCTCTTGGGGATGAATCTAAGGCAAAACCACTGGTTTGAAGTATTTCCTGCAGGTGTTACCGAGTTAGAGCTGAGAATCGCAACAAACAATGTGAAGATTCAGAGATCTAGACTCTAGGCATACCATTAAAAAGGCCAAGCTTCCAAGCCCTAGAAGCATCGCCCACTGTGCGACTTTCAAATTCGAAATGAATGGGACGCTCTCAGTCCATACCAAGTAAACGATGGTGGAGATGAAAAGCATGGCATATGCCAGGTAATTCATAATTACCAATGGATGAGCTCGCGTGCCAATTTTCCGGACGCAGATAATAGTAAGCTAAATTTATTCTCGTAGGCTCGTAAGCTTTCGGTCTTAAAGCGTATCGGAAGAAGCTGTTGCGGGACCTTACTGTGCTACCAAGAACACCCACGAGCGTAAATATAACGCCAAAGACCAACTCCGATTGAGAATGCTTGCTCTCGTGCGCTGGTGGATCGAGCAGTTTTGGGACAAGAATGCAGAGCACACCAAAGAAACAGGCAATGGAGGCATAAAGCTGGCGAGGTAGGAGTTCGGATCCTATAAGCTTACTCGATAATATAGTGGCGCAAAGCGGAGAGAGAAAGCTGAAGACTGTTGCCTCTACGAGAGGAAGATATATCATTGATGCTATAGTAGTTAGTCTACTTGCTATTCTTTAGCAGAAGGATCGGGATCGAAAATTTCTCATACCATAAAATCCACCAACTCCAACAACACCGGCAAGAGCTCTACCTAGGAGAAGATAGCGTACGCTAGGATCACCAAGGATGAAGTTTGGTACAGATTGTATATGAAGGTAGAGCAAACCCGGTATCAGGGTGATGACCATGCGAGTGGTGATTATTTGCAATGTTGGGAGCGAGGGAGTCTGCTGCTCCCCTGTCTGGAGAATCTTAGCGAGAGTATGAACAATAACAGCCGGTACTTGAGCGAAAAGCACGAGTAGCCAGCCATAAGTGCTTAGTGAAGTGGTTGCACCCATATTCGTTTTGCTTCAAGAATGAGGAAATGGAAGACGCTACAGGCTAGAGAGATACCATGTTCCTCCTAGATAAACGACTTGAACTCTAGAGAGTCATTGTACGACCTACGTGTAGATGGTAAACAAATGGGGCAGCTGCCTAGTTAAGACTCTGTCTTGGCGTCAAGAATAATTCCGGACCGCCGGGAGACAGGTTTCACAGCCATGTCTATGCTATCATGACATATTTTTGTGGCAAATCACGATCTAAGACATTTTTAGGCTTCTACGGCCTTTATCAACCTTAGATTTCGTCCCCCTACTATAATATATCACGCGTTATTATTTCTCCTCCTGAATTGGGCCTAGTAGCTGCATTTAACCGGAACGTGGAGTTTCCGTTCCGCCTTAAATCCATATGAGAAGCACTTCTAACAGACCTTTTACTAAGGTCGATATTGGTGAATCATTCGAGCCGTTTAAGAGCCCCACGTACCAAGTAAACATACGAAAAAAGTCGTAAGATTAATATAAGGCCGCTAAGAGATCGTGTTTAGAATATCTTACTACTATAAAGATAGCGTCTATTATCTGTAACACGTGAGCACATGAATTGTAAATATCAACCTTATAAACATAAACTTATGCCCACGTTACCATAGAAGTAGCAAGCTTCCAATTTCATAAGCAGGCAGAGCTATGAAGTGGCTGAACTTTGTGTCTCTTTTACTTCCACTGTCGAACAACATCCGTAGCCCGAGCGTGGGCTACTCCGACAAAAACCTCTCGGAGTCTCTTCACGTTATTAATGGACATGAGCGTCTTCGGATACAGCCTTGGGGCCGAAACTCTATCAGAGTGAGATGCACCCTCTACAGAGATGCAGTCGGAGACGAGCCTGGAGCCCTCCTTGACAGCCCACTGGTCCAAGGGCCTATGGATGAAGCACGTGTATCGCACACGGTCACTTACTCCAAAAACATGACATTGCGGAATGGTCTTCTCGAGGTCACAGTATCCAAAAATAGACTGAAGTTCTGGCGGATAATGGACGATGAGCAAGAACTACTTTTTGAGGAATCATGGCCTAAGGTAACTGTAAAAGATGCATGGACAATGGCGAAGTGCGACGAACTGATTGGCAAAAGCATGGCAAATTAGCCCGGGACTGGTCGTACGACTATTCCGGAGTTACATCTAGACCTTCCGCTACCTTTTCCTTCACCACAGATCCAGGAGAATCCATCTTCGGTCTAGGTCAACATCAAGATGGGGCCTTAAATCGGAAAGGCTTGTCAGTGACCTGACATCAAAGATTGAATAACGGTGCGTTACTAAAAGAATTAGAACCTTCGAGTTTAGGCACTACCAGTCGGAGACAACAATCCCTTTTTATTTGTCCTCCAAAGCATACGGATTTGTATGGAATGTTCCAAGTATGGGCCACGTTAGCGTAGGTGTTACGGCACAGCCTCCATGAGGTGAGGAAGTTGGGGGATTGCCCCGCAGTAGGCGAAGAACACAAAGAGATGTGGGTCAAGAGTCACGTGACTCCCGCGATCAGCTAGGACCCACCCGCTCAGTAACTGAGCCGGCGGTCTTAACTGAGCCACCCGCTCAGTTGGAGCCAGGCGCTCAGGGCGTGAGCATCACCAACTCACTGAGCGTATAGATTGATAGAACTTTCCTACAGTATATAAACTACACTCCTTAGTATAGCTTTGACCTTCGTGGTCAACTTCAATAATCAATCTACACCATTGATTAGTAACACGGCCTTCGCACGCAGTGCTCAGTCACGTGTATTCGTTCACACTTGTTCTCTCCCCCTACCTTGTACCCACTCAAGGTAAACCCTACACGGCTTACCACCCTCTTTGGTGTTTGATCCTTGGAGGCAGAGGCCCGCCGTTACAGTAGGGAACAACGTCATCCGGTGGATGGCTGAAGCCACTCTAGTGATAGACTATGGTATGTGCATCCACTATAATTAGCGCTATAGACTAACGGTGAGGGATGGAGTCGTTTTCACCGCACCGCCGAGCGATTTCAACTCCTTGATTGATACCTACACCTCCATCACTGGAAGACCGCCTACTCTTCCATATCATGCTCGGGGATATATCCAGTCCAAGACACGATACTTGAATCAAGAAGAAGTGATGCGCGTAGCAGAAGGATTTAAAAAGCATGGTATACCTGTGTCAATGATCCAGATAGGTAGGGGCTAATAAGACGCACTTAAGACCTTAGGGCTAAATTCAAGTACAGATGCCCCCCATTGGGCTGCCTTTGGCGACTTCACGTTCGACCCTGAAAAGTTCCCTGACCCGGCTGGACTGGTAAAAGCTGTCGCTCATTTAACAGGAGGGGCTCAGATCATTGCCAGCGTGTGGCCTCTGATGGAAAGAAAGTCAGTCAACTGGCTTGATGCTCTATCCTTTGGTCTCCTCGCTGGCTCTCCTCAAGGACTAGGCGTGGTAGAATTTTTCAACGACACATTCATGCACCTCATCGACCACACTAATCCCATGGCTCGAGAATTCACCTGGAATCGGCTTCATTCTAGCTACCATAGCATCGGGATACAGAACTTTCTGATTGATTGTGTAGAAGGGGGCGGTGTAGGAGAGGTATGTCCAGAGTAGAGTGCCGATAGTTCAAAGCTAATAGTAGCACGGCTCGGCAGGGCTTTTCATTCAAGTCCAGCACAGCGTATCCTCTGCAAGGCGTTCCATACCCTCGCCCGAATCTCATCTATTCGATCGGCTCTCAGGCCGAAATCGGTGCACTTTATCCATTTTATGCCCAAAAGATGATCAATGATGGGCTAATCGCCTCTGGACCGTCCTACAAATCCGGCGGAGCGATGCAGGGGCTGTCTTTCTCTCGAAGCGCATGGCTCGGGTCTCAACGATTCTCTAGTGTTCTGTGGAACGGAGACGTTGATGGCAGTTGGCAAGCATTTCGCGCCCAAGTAGTTGCCGGACTTAGCGCTCAGGTAAATCGTAGCCGGGACATATGACCTCACGATCGCAGAGACTGATGTTATCTTCCGTAGTTGTCCGGGATCGCGTGGTGGGCATCTGACATCGGCGGCTACTACGCTAACAGCGACTACCACGGTAACATCTCCGATCTGCATTATCAAGAGCTTTATGTCCGTTGGTTTCAATATGGGACGTAAGTGCGACTTCCTTTCGAGAAGCAATTGACGATCAAAAGCTAGACAGTTCTTGTAGGTTTTCCCCAATCATGAGAGCTCACGGGCGCCGTACGTGCCTCCCAGAAGACCAAGACGGGTTTGAGTCCTGCCCGAATGAGCCCTGGTCGTTTGGAAACTCCACATTCACACATCTGAAAGAATTTATTCGACTCCGATACACGTTAGACGCGTACATTGCGGCCTTATTTACAGAGGCTGCCAAGTACGGAACGCCACTTCAGAGACCCCTCTTCTTTGACTTCGGAGAGAAAGATCCATACACATTGCACCATGCCGAGAATCTAAGATACGAGTTCATGTTTGGACCGAGGCTACTAGTAGCTCCGGTCACGGATCCGAATCCTATAACATGGACCGTGTATCTCCCGAAAGATACTTCAGGCGTGCTATCGGATATGAATGGGCCTATTCCCTATGGTTTGACTTGGAGAGACTGGTGGACGGACGAGATCTTCCTCGGTGGGACTTTTGTTACAGTGGAGGCTGATTTGGGTAGGATTCCTCTTTTCTACAGAGGGAAGAAAAGCGACATCATGAAGGGCAGGCTGTAGTCTGGTCTCAATCAGCATTTGATGGATAATAAGCTCAAACACCTTCCTTATGGTATTGGATAAGTCTATACGTGTAGTCATTCATTCTAAGAGTCTGAACACTATTAGATCTAGGAGAAATAAGCAGTCAAGCTACTCGTTTATCGATTCCGACTAATCAAGCGCAAAATTCCATCATCGACTGAGTAGAGATACAAAATGCTGAGGCTCTCTTACTCCCTCCTGCGTTGGTCAAGGTAACCTCCGTCCGGACTATCCCAGGTGTAGTTGACCCATTCACCAAGGATTTCCTGGATGCCCTCCGCTAGTAGTTCAACTGCACGATTGCGGATCAAACTCCATTCATGCTCTCGCTTCCAACGCCTTGCATGGTCGGCAAGTCTTTGCCCGTTCTCTAACCCATCTAGAATGCTGTGCCACACCATGATCAACTCCTTGAGTTCCGCGAGTTCACTAACACCTACGACAGAAACACCAAGCCTCTGGCTATATCTGTTACATTCCCCTTGTACGCCAGACGCCAACTCGCCAAGTGAACCAACTGGAGCTCCTAAACGAAGCCAGTTCTCGAGCGCGAAGTGTACCGCGACGGACTCAAGCTTTTCTTCATATGTAGAGCAAAATTCATGAGCCCGATGCACTGCCTCGCGTAATTCTTTAGAGGATGGAGGAGCATCAACCCTGCTCCCAAAAGGCATACCATTGTGACGTAGTAGACTCATGCCAAGTAGACTAGCATTAGATACGACATCAACGCCGGCAGCTACCATCCTCCGGACGCTCGCAGGAAGTGTGGTGTTTTGGAGTGTGAAATTGGCATGACTCATAATGAAGTCCAGTGGCTCACCAGTATCACGTAGCACGCGCTCGGCTAGCCGACATAGCCTTTCAGTAGGATAGCCTGAGATTCCGACGTGCTTGACAGTTCTCTCCTCCTCGCGGATGTATCGTAGTTCGCGTATGGCGATGACGATTTCCTCGTCTGTTGCGAACTCGACGTCCTGGCAGCACACAACGTCTAGGTATGGTGTCTGTAGCCGGCGCAGACTGCGAGCCACAGAGCACCGTAGCCAGCCTGGGCTAAAATCGAACTCTGTGCCAACGATCCGGCCGACCTTCGTAAGGAGAAAATATTCTTCGCGTGGAAACTTCGCACGCACAAACGGCGTCGAAAGCGCCTGGCCGAGTAATGACTCAGATGGCCCGTAGTAAGGTGAGGTATCGAAGGCGCGGATGCCGGCTTCAAGGGCGGAGGTTACTAGGCCGATAGTGTCGTGAGGGTAGGGGTTTTTGCTATCCTCATGGCTAACTGCCGCAGTCCCAAGGATAAGCGGCGGAAGAACGGATGATAGAAGCGTTATAGGTGCCATCATGGATTGTAAGAGGAAGATATCGGACACGTTGGTAAGTGAGAACCGCCTTTAAGAAGACTTAGGTTCATTTGAGACAACACGGCCGCTTGAAGTCTTATAAAAAGGCTTACTGACACACAAACGGAGCGGTAGGTCTTCGTATTATTGATCACGAGCCTTAGGGCACAGGGGACGTTTTGGCCCCCGGCTTACAGGGGCATGGTACGTGATGTGAGAGTGTGATTGATCATCCCTGGCCTTGGATCGCCATCCGGGGCCGTATATGACCACCCGTTGGCGTACCTACCGTATCTAGATCCTGGCACCGCCCGGCTCTACGCGCTATGGGATGTAACCCTAGAGAGGCGGGTGGGGACTTCTGCTTGAGTACACGCTGCTGTGCAACCGGGGAAGCGGGAGCTGCGTTGGCATGGGCTCTATGTGTTTCCGTTACCGCCTGCTGGGGGTGGGCCTGACACCATGGACCGACGAGTGGGGTGCCCGCTCACGCGGAAAACTAAGTCCGTAAGACATATCGTCGAATCGACTCTACTCTGAGAGACAGGTGAAAGACCTGCAGTATTGTAGCAAAATTGATGATCTTAGAAAGTAATAAGATTCTTGGCATGGTGTGGAGAGGGAGGCACCGGGGGTGCCTCTTAAGTGATCCTCTCACGCTAACTATAGACGGACTAGTATACATTGATATAATTCACTACACACCCCTTTTATAGAATATAGATAGATAGATAAATTCATTTTCTTCCCGATATAGCTCCCTTTCGGGTCCATGCGGGGTAGGCTATCTGCGATATTTTACATGAGAGGGAAAACCTGGTCTCCCAGGTGAAAAACCCCTCCTTTCTTCTTGGGTTGGTTGCCCCTTCATATTCCGTTTTTCCTGCTTACCGGTAGAAGCTACTATAGCAGCCTTACATTAGCTAGGTGTTAACCTTAGCTCTCTCTTTCTCCCATGTCCTGGTGCTGGTCCTCCTGGTCAAGATCCTGGTTCTCCTGGTAGTTCTCCTGGTGGACCTCCTTAGCCTCCTGGTCCATCTCTCTTGCCAGACTAAATTGGTTTAGCAGCCCTAGGTGTAGAAACCACTTTGTTGCTGCTTGGACCCCTTTCTTTATTGACAGAAGGGTGTGGTAGTCTGTGGTTTCTGCTAGTTGTAGCATCTGTGCTCTGCCTTCTTGGAAGTATGGGTAGAATAGGAGGATGTGCTTTAGTATTTATCTATGCTAGCTACATAGGTAGGCTGGGCTAGGGTGGCCTGGTACCTTACGCCTGGAGAGAAAGTCTTCAAGGCTAATATATTTAGTGCGTAGCAGGGTGAGGAGAGTGCTTTATAGTTTAGTAAGTTTACTGTGGAGCTGCCTAATTTTTAGATTCTAGGATATACTCTAGGCTACTAGCTTGTTTCTCCTCTCCTATTTAGTTTGCTTTATTTACCTCTCCTTCTATAGCTCTCTAATTGCTGTACGAAGCCTAGTTTACTCTGGGAATTTTTAACTTGCAGGGGGGTAGCTACTAAGGAGGGAGTCTAGTTTTCTCTCTAGTAGTATTCTCCTAGATGGGCTAGAAGCTCCCTTAGTATTTAGTGTGGCCCTAGTAATCATCTTAATATCCCTGTATATATTCTTAACTATTATAGCTACCGGTCTCTTTTTACTTCTAATTGTATATACTAGTGTAAGCTCATCTAAGTAAAGTAAGAGGGGGGTAATCTTAGTCTTATACTCTAGTATTTGGATAGGTGTTGACTTATATACTTTAGAGATAGCACGTAGGCACTAGCTTTGGATTTTTTCTAGGGGTTTAGCTGCTGTCTTTCTTACTCCTAGGGTTCCTTCTAGGGAGTGCCACACCCTATAGCTATAGGTGAGAACTAGTCTTACTACTATAGTGTAGATGTAGCGTGCCTTTATAAAGGAGGCTCCCTAGGTAGATACTATAAGTCTAGAGAGAGAGGTGTATTATCTTATTACCTTAGTAGTAGTCTCCCTAATATGGGGTCCCTACCTAAGCTTACTGTCTACATGGATGCTAAGTATCTTAATCTATGGTTTAGGGTTGCCCTTAAAGCTAGGGATTTGAATCCTGGCCTTTATATTGAATCTTTGTGGCCTTCTGGTGAAGTGAATAAGGTGGTACTTATCTAAGGAGAATATAGAGCCATGGGTGGCTGCCTACTACTTATAAGTATTATTAGCCTCCTCTAGTGCTCTATAGTTTTGTTCTATTGACCTACTGAAGGTAAGAATATTAGTGTTATCTATAAAGCCTAAGGGGAAGGTACTTCCCCTTTTTAGCTCCGTAAGGAGGTTGGAGGCAAAGTAGAGGTAGAGGATTAGTAAGAGCGAGGATCCCTAGGGGATCCTAGTTGTGACGATTCAGACCGTCAACTTCTCTTTCTCTAGGTAAGAAGGGAGTGCCGGCGCCGAGACCTTCGGCAGGTCGATGGAAACGGGCAGAAGGACCTGTAGAAAACTAAGCCTAATCGGGCTAAGGCACTTTTCTAAGACAAAGATGTCTAAGACACGGGGTTTGCTAAGAGCAAACGCTTAGCGAAAACGCACTAGAGAGGGAAGCCTAAGACCGGCTATTTGACTGTCTGGATATATAAGTCCTTCTCTTCTCTTCTTTATTCTTTTTTCCTTTCTCTTTCTTTTCTCTAGCTTAGAAACTTTAGTCAATTTCGAGAATCTAACTTGTTCTTCTTGAGTCGTGACACTAGTGGGGATTAAGATCTGTAGGCTGATGTAGCCGTTAGGGTTCTCTAGTACTAGTAGATTCTATCTAGTAGTCTATAATACCTAACTAGGTAATCTAGTACTATTATCTTATAGTTTACTACCTAGTAATAGGAAGGATAAATATTACCTAAATTAGGCTTAGCTTTAGCTAGGCTAAACTACTTATCTTTTTACTTACTACTAGTTCTTATTTAGTTACTTATTAGTCTAATTTTAGTACTAGAGTTCCTATAGAGGTCGTTATTAGTTCTTCTACTCTAGGTAGGAGTCTAGCGCTACTATATTCTATAATACTAATACTAGTTCCTATATTAGCCGAGTATATCCTTTCTATTTAACTTAATACTATAGCTAGCGCCTTTATTAACCTAGTCTTTTTACTATTCTCTTACTTAGGATTACCTCTATTACCTATTTATTCTAGCCGTCTACTTAGACTAGTAGGAATTAATAGTCGTCCTATACTTAACTTAGTAGTAGGTCTATTCCTACTAGTTAGAGGAGGTCTATATAGAAGATATTATATACTACTCTAGAGATATCTAGTTTATAGTTATAAGATCTAACTATCTTAATAATAGTAAATTTTACTACTTTATTATCGAGTTTCTTACTTAGCCTATCTATCTTTAGGTTCTATAGATAAAGCTAAATCTTATTACCTACTTTATATATAGGTAAAGGATTTCTTTACTAGTTAGCTTACCTCTCTTATTCCTATTAAGTCTCTACTATAGATATCTACGCCTAGTCTATAATTTCTTTAATTTTAGCTATAATTACCTCTACTCTTACTACTAAGGAGTCCCTATAGGGGTTATTAGGTTAAATATCCTTAAGTAGTTCTAGTAGCTTAAGATAAAACCTATAGGAGAGAAAAAAGAGACTTATTTAAGTCGTTATTAACGTTCTTCTATTAAGGGCTAACTAAATAACTAGTAACTAGTCTATCTAGTCTTACTAGTAGTAATCTATAAATAATACGAGTTTTCTTACTACTTTAGTATTTATTCTTTCTATTAATCCATCCGTTTAGGAGTAATAGGCTATTAAGATACGTCTCTTAATCTTAAATAGTTAATAAATACGTTACTAAAGAAGGCTTATAAATTATATTCCTCTATTAGATATAATTACTCCTAGAATACTATAATTCTAGTAGAAGTATCTAATAAATAGCCTTATAATAGTTTCTATTTTAGTATTTAGGTAGGCCTTAAGGATTACTCCTTTTCCTAGGTAGTTAGTTATTACTATAAGTATTTTATAACTATTACTAGATAGTAGCGGCCTAGTAAAGTTAATAGAGATCTCTCTCTATTAATAGCTTAGTACTAGTAACGGCTTAAATAGTCTTTACTTTCTATTCCTCTAGACCTTAGTCCTTTTATAGACGTTATAGTTCTAGTAGAACCTCTAAATATTATTAATAAATCCTAGCTAGAAGAAATACCTTACTATAAGAGAGATTATTTAGATACGTCTAGGATATACTAAGAGAGGAGAGTTATATATCTCTTAAATAATTCTTATTTATAGTAGCTTAGAGTCTAGTACCTATTTCCTACCCCTAAAGAGGAGGCTCCCTTAATTATCTAGTAAGTACTCGGTAATTAAGACCTTAAACTTTATAGTAAACTCTAGTAGGAATATTCTTTTCTCTTACTATACTACTTCTCTAAGTTACCTTAAAACTTAGTCCTATTAAAGTACCTCTTACTATTAATCCTCTAGAGAAGGAGGTTCTTATACTTATTATCCTAGTCGTACTTATTAAGGTTTAATTACTAACGTAGTTTATCATCGAGTCGGACACATCATCGAGTCGGACAAGATTTCAAACACTACAACTTCAAATCGCCACAACTCCACGAAAAACACATTAAAGTTACTCGTTCGAGTCGGAATCCGAAGAACTATTTACATCCTTAGCCTCTGGGCATGTTCTTGCATTGTGGCCGGCCTTACGACAGATACCACAGAGTCGCGTACCCGTTTTACGACGTTTCGATGACCCCTCCCCTATATCTTCATTAGGACCTTCCTGCTCAACAACGCCCTTTTGAACTAAGAGCCGGCTAGCTTCCTTGCCAGTAAGAGGCCCCGAATCTTGTAATCGGGTCCTTTTAGCCCGCCGGCGCTTTGAGAGAGCCTCATTTGCCTCTCGAAGTGCCTTGACCTCGCTAGTTAAAAGCGTTAGCTGGTGGCTATTTGCTACTATAGCCTTTGCCAACTGGTCGATAGAATTTAGAATTGGCGTTGGAGAGCTTCCCTGATGTCGAGCCACCTGATTCTTAATTAAAGTTGACTGCGAGATAGCTTCGGTGGCGGTCTGCGGTGTCTGAGAGACCCAAGGTTGGGGTAGGCCGTCGGAGCTTCTAGAAGGCGTTGGTGTCCGCAACTTAACATCCAGCTTCGAAAGTACGGCATCTGGATTAAAAGGGACTAGGCCAGTGCCTCGAAAACCGCCTTCGATATTTTGTTTGGTAAAAATTGCTTCGAAGGTGGTTTTAAACGCGGGGAGGAAGTCGTCCTTTGTAATATGCGTAACGTTGGCCCGAGCGAGAAACGAAATCTCAGTACCATACGCCTTCTTTAACGGTCCAAAAATGCCAACATCGAGAGGCTGGGTTAGATGCGAAGAATGAGCAGGTAGATAGAGCGGAACGATGTTGTGTTCTTTGTAGTATTTATTAAATTCGGCGTTGATGTGGCTCTCATAGCCATCCAGTACTAGCATCCGCCACCGACCCTTCCGGCGGGATTTAGTATGCTGGTCAAAGTGCTGAAGCCAGTCGAGACCGGTCTTATGATCAGTCCAGCCGTTCTGAGTTGTTTTGATTACCCATTTGGCCGGAACGTGGCCGCCAGAGTACCAGGCGGCAAGGTGGAATCGGCCTGCGATGCAGAGAAAAGGCGGCACCACGAAACCATCTGCCGCAACACTGCAAATTGCCGTTGCCCATTCTCGGTTGCCTGGCTGAATAGCCTTTGGCTTGCCGACCCGGTCAGAGCGCGTAACAACCATTCCAGGCCGAATCATGCCCATCATAAAGCCTGTTTCATCAAAGTTGTAGAAATCGCAGTCTTAGATGCCGTACTTCGTACGCATATTGGCGACTAGAGAGAACCACGCGCTTAACACGTTAGGATCTTCTTGTAAGGCCCTCTGGTAGTCGTAGGCGCGAGAGAAACGCGTGCGGAGCTCTGGTCGTCGTGTAATAAAGCGGTCAGTCCAGCACTTTCCGACGCGTCGCGCGTTACGCTCTACCGTCAACAAATTCGCGATATCTTCAACGTCAGCCCTCCGAGGCGAAAATCCTCGGGAATCTAGATCAAGGATGTATTGAACAATTGCCTCCTCCTCTGCAGTCGTTAGAGTCGACCGCCCGTTGCGAGTATCCGCCCTTGGAGTCCTACCAGCCAATCTGTCACTGAGTGTACTCCGAGGAACATCGTAGAGCTCAACAAGCCGTCGTAAAGTTAATTGGGGTGTCGTTCGCTTCGCCTCGATCGCAAGAATAATGCGAGACTCAAGAGTAAGAACCTGCATCGTTGTGGTGGAGGAAAAACGCGTTGTGAAGTTGGGGTGGTGGTGGTGAGGAATCTTGTCCGACTCGATGATGTGTCCGACTCGATGATAAACTACGTTATAGCTTCTTTAAATAGAAGTAAATCTTTCTTATTCTATTCTTATTCTTTAGGGTCCTCTAGTAATCTAGTATTAAGGACTAATTCGTAGGGTATTAACTAAAGTAATTAAGCCGTTCTTTATTTAAGTCTCTTATCTATATCTATTATAGGTAGGTCTTAGTCCTTTCTTATTAATACGTCTACTAATCTATTAGTTTTCCCTAGGATATATTTAATAGTAAAGGAGAAGCGGCTAAGCTCTCTCTACTATTAAATCTATCTTTTAGAAAGCCTTCTTACTATAGTAAAGTACTCTAGGTTCTTATAATTAGTAAGAATCTTAAACTAATAAAGTCCTTTTAGTTTAGTATCCTACTAACGTAGGTATTTAACTACTATAAGTAGTTCCTTATTATAGATTAGGTAGTTATATTCTACTAGAAGATTCTTCTTTAAAAAGAACGCTACTAGTCGTAGAAAGCTATCGTTATTAAATTATTAGAGTACTCCTCCTATATAGTAGCTAGATAAGTCTATTACGAGGATTATTTCTCGCTCTAGGTCGAATTATATAAGGACTAGTATAGTAATAAAGGCCTTTTTTAGTTTCTTAAATATAGTATTAGCTTTTTAACTCTATTAGAAGACGGTGTTCTTTCTTATTAAGGAGACTAGGGGAGATACTAGGTTAGAGAAGCCCTTAATAAACCGTTAGTAAAAGTTAGTAAAACTAAGGAATCCAAGTACCCCTTTTATAGTCGTTATTGCTTTCCATTCTTAAATTACTCTAACCTTCTCTAGGTCTATACGGATGCCCTATCCGGCCTTAATAATATACCTAAGATACTTAGTAGACTGGACTTTAAATTTATATTTCTTTAGGTTAAGTTGTAGGCCTATAGCGTCTAGCTTCTCTAGTACCTTATTTATCTTTTCTTAGTACTTCTAACGAGTTCCATCTATAAAGATAAGAATATTATTAACGTAGGTAGAGATAAAGTTATCTAAGAAATCTCTTAATATCTAGTTAATATACTATTAGAAAGTACTAGGTGTATTCGCTAGTCTAAATAGTATTACTAACTATTTAAAGAGTCTAAAGCGTGTCTAGAATACCGTTAACCACTCGCTTCCTTCTATAATTCGTATCCGGTAGAAGATAGTACTTACGTCGAGCTTCGTAAACCACTTAGCCTTACTAATTCGATTAAGTATTTCCTAGATTAGTAGTAGGGAGTAGCGGTTCTTTCTTATAATCCGATTAAGAGCCCGGTAGTTATAGTAGAAATGAAGGCCTCCTCTAGGTTTCTTTATAAAGAGAATAGGTACTACTACTAGCGAGTTGCTTATATGAATAAAGCCTTTATTAAGTAGCTTATTAAGAGTCTTCCTTAGTATAAGAAGCTCGTTACGAGACATATTATATAGAGGTCCCTATAGAGCGTTGGGTGTCTTGCTATTGGTGTCCTTTTCGAGTTTAATTTAATAGTTAATTCCAGGTTAATATAGTAGAAGTTTGTCTACTTCTTTCTTATCAAAGAGGCTAGTTCGTCTTATATCTACCTAGCTTAGTAACTGGGTTTAAATATCCATAGGGGGCTTCTCCCGTAAGGCCTTATTAATATCTACGAGGCTGGCTATAAAAACCTAATATCCCTTCTTCCTTCTATGCTTTAGAAGGTAGTAAAAGACAGCGGCTCTAATTAGCTTTCCTTAAGGCTTAGAGAGGTTAGAGTCTTACTTAATAGTTAATCCAGTATCCTTAAAGGTAATAATCCGTTCGCTTTAATCAAGTACTACCTTTTCCTATACTATCTAGGGGCTCCCTAGTATAAGATCGCATCTAAAGAGTTTTAGGACGATATAGAAGAATATACGCTTTTAATAATAGCCCCTAATATCGACTTTAGCCTAGGCAACTTTATTAATCTTCCACCTAGTTGGTGTTAATCCATCTAGTATCCTTGGTGAGATTTTAATACGCGGGAGGTTATAGCGTTTAGTAAATTTATAGCTTATTATAGCGTAGAATTTACAACTAGTATTAGTAAGAGCTTTTCTAAAAGTCTCTTTATTAATTATAACTAAAGTAAGAAGTGAATCCTATTCTAATTTAGGTTACTATTTACGCTATTTATCCTATACTTCCTACTTTTCCTCCACTATTAGCTCCTATCTACGATTTCTAATAGGAGCTTTTAGTTTTTTAACTACTAGGAGGAGGTCTTATTATCCTCTATATCTTCTAGTTACGGTCCTACGTATTCCTCCTACTAAGTAGTGTAACGGCGGGCCTCTGCCTCTAAGGATCAAACACCAAAGAGGGTGGTAAGCCGTGTAGGGTTTATCTTAAGTGGGTACAAGGTAGGGGGAGAGAACAAGTATGAACGAATATACGTGACTGAGCACTGCGTGCGAAGGCCGTGTTACTAATCAATGGTGTAGATTGATTATTGAAGTTGACCACGAAGGGTTAAAGCTATGCTAGTGAGCGTGGTTTATATACATAGGAGAGTTCTATCAATCTGGTACTTTACTCTGTATACTCTATACCTCCGGTGGGCGGTCTGTAGTAGAGCAGGCAGAGCACCTAGCATTGCTCCTGCTGCTCTGTCCTCAGGGGCCCGTGCGTAGAGGGAGCACCGAGAGCAGCTTCTTGGCGTCACGTGAATCCCGTGACTACGTGGATTCTCTTCCGCGCTACGACGGCGCTCCCCACTTTCTTCCTTATCCTGTTGCTGTAAAGGCTGCGCCGTAACAAGTAGGCCTTGTAAAGCGTATAGGTCTCCTTAGTAGTAGCTAGGGGTATTAGGTAATTAGATGCGTTAAGTCGCTACAGCGTAGGTAACGGTGTTCCTCCTTTTATTTCTACATCTCTTAATCATTTACCCACTTAACACGGCGCCCTTAGGCTACCTTAGCTGGCCTAGTAGGTTCCTAGTCTATATTATCGTATTAGGGCGTTGTTGTTTTTGGCTACTTGGACCCTGGCTACCTACTAGTGGACCCTACCGAGCTAATCTTATTCTAACTATGCTACTACCCTTCCTACCAGCCCTATTGGGCTTTCTTACTATTATTACGTATATAAAATACCTCTAGTTGATTACTAACGCGTTTTAGCTTAGTATAGTAGTCCTTAAAGGACTAGCTTGTACTTCTAAGGCTAATTATACTATACTAAAGCTCTTAACTAAGTCCTACTTCTAAGTAAGCTTTTAGGATCTTATCTGGCTAGTAAGTACCTTCTACCTCTAGTACTAGTTTGCGAAACTCGGTAAAGTATTCTATAAAAGGCTTATTAGTTTAGCGTAGCTTATACAGCTTGCGCTAGGCTTTTTCTTATATATAGGGGTCGCTAAATAATAGGCGTAGTTGGTCTAGTAGGTACTAAGTAGTTATATTACTTATGTTAGTGGTGGCTTGTATCTAGGGCTATAGCTGACGCGCTACCTCGCCTCTAAGTTAATTATAGAGTATAAAGAACTTGGTTGCCTCGTTAAAGTTATTATAATCTACGGAGAGCTTTACTAAGGCCTAAGAGATCTAGGGTTTAAGTTTATCCCTATTGCCTAAGAACTTAGCGAGGGGGCTAAGGTTCTTAGTAGGCTTATTATTCTAAGAGGAAGGCGCGTGTTCTTAGGGCTAGGCTATAGCCTATACTTAAAGAGGCTCGGTTGGTTATTACTTAGAAATTATAGTTCTAGTTTAGGACGTCTATTACCTCTTTTCTAGCTATTCCACCTTACTATTTAGTGCGCTCATCTAAGCTATCATCTACTATAGTATCTACTTTATTTCTTAGGATTCTTAAGCCCGTTACTCCTCCTTATACTATAGATTAACTATTCTAAGAATCCCTCGCTTCGTATTACTTCTAGTAATTCTAGTAGTTCTAGTAATTCTAGTAATTCTAGTAATTCTAGTAATTCTAGTAATTCTAGTAATTCCAGTAATTCTAGTAATTCCAATACAAGACTATACTAATAATCTAGTTCAAAAAACATGACCGCACCAAAAAATCGACCTCAAGCTACGGCGCTGGAAGAGGGCCCTAGGGACTCTTCCCAGCCCCAAAACCAGCTATACAACAACCCCAGCAGCAGCAACCACGCTGGGGCGGAAGGAGAGGGCCGGAAGAGGGACAAAATGCCCCCCCAAGGCACCCAACCCCACCACCCACAGCACAGCCAACAGGCACCCAAGCAGGCTCCTATCAGCGTAGAGTACATCAACAGAGCAAATAAAACACTTGAAACCATCCAGCAGGCCCTATAGATGCCGGGTAGCGACCCCCTAGCTCTCTCTTCCCAGCTGAAAAATTTTCTCAGCGTTGCCAAGACAATCTTCCAGGGATTCACCACCACCCTCCAGGAGGCCAACTCTAAGGATCCAGGCCTCAAGGATATCATAAAGGAAATCCAGGAGGTTAAGAAAGCCATCAGCGTGCCTCTCCAACCTGCAGTCCTAAAGTGGTCACAGATTGTAGCTCAGACAACCCTGAAGCCACCCACCCCCCCCATCACTACAGAGCTCACCCTGCACTTCCCTGAGCAACAGGACAGGCAGGAAATTGCCTCACTCTCCAACGAAGCCATCATCCAAAAGATCCAGGCAGGCAAGGGATTTGCCTGTAAAAAAGTCCTCGCAGCAAGGAAGCTCCCAAGTAGAGACATTAGAATCTTTGTCCCTAACCCAAACACCAGGACAGAACTGCTAAAGGACCAAGATTGGACCTTAGGGCTGGGCAGGGAGGTCAGACCCAACCAGCAGATGTACTCAGTGCTAGTACACAATGTCCCACTTAAAGGTATTGATACCAATAACCCACAGGCCATCAAGATAATCCAGGAGCAGAACATATCTCTACACCCCGGCCTCTAGGTCAGCAAGATGGCCTGGCTAAAGAGGAAGCTCCCTGTAGGGAAAACCCACTCAGCAGTAATACTCAGTACCACCAACCCAGAGACTGCTAACCAGGTGATTACGAAGGGCATCATCTGTAATTACTCCCTTCACACTACGGAATACTACAGCCCTCTGTTCACAGTCACCCAGTGCTTTAAGTGCCAGGCCTATGGCCACATTGCCAGCCACTGCAGGAAGGAGGCCAAGTGTGGCAAGTGTGCAGGCAGCCACAACACTAGAGAGTGTACCAAGGAAGAAACGCAGTGTGCCAACTGCAACTAGAAGCACAATACATGGAGTAACTCCTGCCCTACACGCAGGGCAAACCAGGCTAGAGCAAACAGTACCCGCCTAACAAACCCAGGAGGATATAGAGAAAGAACTCAGCCCCAGCAACAGATACAAGAAGGATGGACTCTAGCAAGGTCTAAGAAGAGGATTAGAACAGAGGAATCACAGAAGGAGGAGCCAAAGAGAGGCCCAGGCAGACCTAGAGACCTTAGCAGACCCCCTCCACCCGGCCAGATGATCTTCTCTGGCATGGGACTGCGCAGTTCCCAGTATGCCCCAGAGATAAACCTAGAAGAGGTGGTCCTACCCACACAGGCCAGCTCCACCCCCCCAACGCAACCTGACACAGATATGGGAGACAATCAATGCTAAACACAACACTACTATCAATTATACAGTACAACGTTAATAAGAGTGCGGACAAGGTAATAATCCCCCTCTATAGAGAACTAGACCCAAGAACCCACCATATCCTGGCCATCCAGGAACCCTGGAGAAACCCCAGAGTTAAGACAACAGTAAAACACCCTGCTTACTATACCATCTTCCCCTACGAGGGAGAAGCGAGAACCTGCTTCCTAATAAGCAAGGCCCTTGCCCTAGAATCCTGGCAGGAAACTATCCACTCCCTAGACCTCATCACCCTTACTGTTAACACCCCATCATGTACCATCCACATTCATAATTACTACAACCCGCCACCTCTCTCCCATACTAGCATAGCTATGGGTACCCTACCACTCCTCTCAGAGGCTCTAAACAGGCCTGGAGAACACATCCTACTTGGAGACTTCAACCTCTATCACCCCCTCTGGGGAGGCATTACCTCCCCCACCCAACACAGCCTCTCAGATAACCTGATTAAGACAGCTACCACAGCTAACCTCAACCTGGCCCTACCAAGGGGAACTATCACCAGGAAAACCAACAATAGTAAAAGTACAATTGACCTCATCTTCACCACCTACTGGCTAGAGGAGAGGATCCTGCGCTGCGGGGTCTCCTAGGAACTAGAATCCTCCTCTGATCACCTACCTATAATCACCACATTTGATATCTCCCCCACCCCAGCAGCCTCGCAACCCCCCAGGCCACAATGGAAAAAGGCGGACTGGGAGAGAACCAATAAGACCCTCCAAGCCAGAGTCTCAAGGCTGGAAAACCTCCCACTGGACACTGAGAGAGACATAGACCAATTCACTGAGCAGCTCCAGGCAGCCATCCAAACAACAGTCTAGGAAACCATCCCAGTAGCAAAACCCTCACCTTGGGCCACCACGCAGTGGACAAGAGAATGCTCTGAACTAGTCCGATAGGCTAGAGCTGCTAGGAGAAAGTGGACTACTACAGGCAGGGAAGAGGACTAGGTGGCCTACCAAGCCACAGCCAACAACAAGAAGAGGCAAATCAGGAGGGACAGGATAAAAGCATGGCGAAAAACAGTAGCTAAAATCACCTCAAACCCAGGCGCCATCTAGAAACTCTCAAAATGGGCTAGAATAAGGGCACTAGAGCCACCAGCTCCACCCCAGTTTCCCCCACTCCAGGACACAGAAGGACAACTACACCATAACATTCAGACAAAAACCAACATCCTTAGAAGCCAGTTCTTTCCCCCACCAAAAGAAGCCAACCTCTCTGACCTAGACGGGTATACATATCCAGCCCCAGTAGAAATCTCACAGGATATTATAGAAGAGCAGGTACTCCACACCATCAAGCGGCTTCCCCCAGACAAGGCACCTGGGCCAGATAAGATCATCAACAGAATCCTAAAGCAGTGTGCACAAGTGCTAGGCAAGACAATTACTAGACTCTTCCAGAGATGCCTAGCACTAGCCTACCATCCTAGACAGTTCAAAACCTCTACCACTGTGGTACTAAAGAAACCACAGAGAGAAGACTACACCAAGGCAAAGGCATACAGACCAATTGCCCTACTCAACACACTAGGCAAGCTGCTTGAGCGGATAGTGGCAGACAGAATCTCCCAGGCCACTGAAACCAACCACCTCCTCCCAGACTACTAGATGGGAGCTAGGAGGAGTAGATCAGCGGTTACTGCCCTTAGTCTTCTCACAGAACAAATCCACGCTGTCTAGAAACAGGATCCAGGCCTAGTAGCCTCTGTCCTCAGCTTAGATATCTCTGGGGCATACGACCATGTGTCCCATAAGAGGCTCCTCCATAACATGAAAGCTGCAAGGCTACCAGGCTGGGTGGAGAGGTTTACCCACTCCTTTCTGAGTGAAAGGTCAACACAGCTCCTCTTTAGAGGATACACAAGCCAGGCCATCTCCACCCCCACAGGGATCCCACAAGGCTCCTCATTATCACCAATCCTATACCTCTTCTTTGCCTCCAACCTCCTTACAGAGCTCAGAAGGGGGAATGTCTTCCCTATTGGGTTTGTAGATGATACAAACATCCTGACCTTTAGCAGGTCTACAGAGCATAACTGTAGGGTGCTTGAAGGAGCAAATAGGACCTGTGAAAAGTGGGCAGCCACCCATGGATCAGCCTTCTCCCCAGACAAGTACCACCTCATCCACTTCAGCAGGAAACCACGCAGGTTCAACATGGCGGCAAAAATCCAGATTCCTGGCTTTGAGGGAAACCCAGAGCCACTGATCAAGATACTAGGCGTCCATGTTGACAGTAAGCTGAGGTGGGGCCCACATATCAAGGAAACCAGTGCCAAAGCCACCAGACAGTGCATGTCCCTTACCAGGCTTGCCGCATCAACCTGGGGCGCTTCCTTTACCAAGGCGCGCCACATCTACACAGCTATAGTGAGGCCAGTCCTCACCTATGGGTGTGGTGTATGGCACACGCCAGAGGGTACCCCAGGGTGGAGAAGGACAGCAACCAAACCCCTTGAGAAGATCCAGAACCAGTGCCTACGCACCATAGCAGGTGCCTATAAGTCTACCCCTACGCAAACACTGGAACATGAGACTGGGATCCCCCCCCTCCTACTACATCTGGATGAACTGACCTTGGCCCACTCTATCCGGACCAGGGAAGGACCAGCAACGGCAGTAATTGAGGCAACATGCAGGGACATCAAGGTAGTAGCTAGAGCAGCATTTAGTGCAAAGGGAACAGCTAGCCCAGCTAGAGGGAAGCTACTTGAGGGGAGAGTGAACTCCCTCCTTAGTAGCTGCCCACCTAATGCACAGAAACTACCACAGAGGACCCAACTCCGCATGGCAATAAGGGAGCAGTGGAAAAAGAGGTGGACAGAGCAAACCAGGCAGGAGGGGAGGCCAGTAGCCCAGAGTTCACCCTGGAACCCAAAGATCAGGCAACTACACAGTGGCCTACTGAAACCACAGAGCACACTCCTTACCCTGCTGAGAACAGAACATATTGGACTGGAGGACTACCTCTCTAGACGCAAGGTGCCAGACCATCCAAGCCCTGCATGCCCATGCGGCTAGTACAGACAAACTCCAAAGCATATCCTCTTGTTCTGTCCTCACTTCTAAGCAGGCAGAGCCCAGATGCTTTATAAAGCTCAAACCACAGACTACCGCACTCTGCTGACAACAAAGAAAGGAGTCTATACGGCCACGGAGTGGTTTCTAAAGCTGGGGCTGCTAGGCCAATTTAGCCTGGCGAAGGAAATGGACCAGGAAAACCAAGAGGACCAGGAGGACCCAGTGGACCAAGGAGACTAGGATGGAATGAGAGAGCTAGGAATCAATACCTAGGGTAATTGTAGGACTGCCACAGCAGCCACTACTGGTAAGCAGAAAAACGGGAAAAGAAGAGGTAACGCACCCAATATAAAGAGAGGAGAGGTTTTCTACCTAGGAAAGGTTTTCCCCCTCGTGTAAACTACTATAGATAGCCTACCCCGCATGGACCCGTAAGGGAGCTAAATCGGGATGAAAATGAATCTATTTATTTATTTATTTATTTAATAATCTAGTTCTAATAAGTCTAGTAGGTTTAAAGTCTTAGCTATTATTAGGGCTTAACCTTAGGATAATTACTAAAAGGTTTATTACGCTATATACATTAAGCTAAGACTTAAAGAGAAGAAGAAGAAGAAGAATAAAGAAGAGAACTTAAATATAAAGAGGACTTGGTATTACGTAACTACTAATAATCCTCTAAGGCTTCTCCTAAGGCTTTAGACTCTAATATATAGCGTAGCCTCCTTAGAGCGAGTAAATAGTAGAATAGAGGATTAAGTAGGGTGTACGCTTACGGCGCTAAAAGACCTATAAGGATCACGTGGCTTACGTGATACCAAGGGCACGATCTATCTAATCTAACGAGCCTTAGGTATCTAGAGATAGATTAAAGGAACCTACCTCGCTATAATCTATTCGATCTATAAGGCCTACCTAATAACGCGAAGTAGATCAAATAGATCTAGAATAGATTATATAGAACTCTCCTACGTATATAAACTACGCTCTCTAGTATAGCTTTAACCTTCGTAGTTAACTTTAATAATCAATCTACACTATTAATTAGTAATACAGCCTTCGTACGTAGTACTTAGTTACATATATTTATTTATACTTATTCTCTCCCCCTATCTTATACCCACTTAAGGTAAACCCTATACGACTTACTACCCTCTTTAGTATTTAATCCTTAGAGGTAGAGGCCTATTATTATAATCGAGTAACCCCTATATTAGTTATAGGAGGCTAAAGAGTTAATACCTGGCTAGACTTAGCCTCGCTCTTCGGGGTAGGACTAAACCGCTTGTCTTTTTACCTACTACTATCTCTTCTTACTACTTCTTTTCTTTTTCGTCTTCTATAATTACTTAATTAGACCTATACGCTTCTATAAAGTAGACACCTATAAAACCTAATTAGGAAAAAGAAAAATAATACAATCCTAAAAGAAAATAGTCTACTATCCTAAGTAGGCCCTCTTTAATACTCTATTTCCTAGACTTTTATCTTCTATTAGCGGGCGCTTCTAAGCTCTAAGATATACCTAAAACCTAAGAAAACTATACCACTCCCGACTAGTAGTCTAGTATTCTATTCTTCGTGCCTCTATATATCTAGGCGCCTCCTAGAGACCTCTCGCGTATACTATACTCGTAATCTAAGAGCCGTAAGTTACCTACTTATCTACTAGCTTTTTATCCATTCTATAGTCCCGTTTAAAACCCCTATATTTCAGATGCTAGTGTGAGATTACAATAGCAATATACCTATACGTTATAATATTAAGCGTCGTGCCTAGATGTATGCTTATTTCCCTTACTAGAATAGCTCCTAACCTACTACTATCCTAGCTCCTAGATCCCTTCGGCTATAAAAAAGACGATAACTATTCTAGCCTTTTAAAGGCTAATATTTCCAGCTTCTACTAGAATAGTAGGACTAGCTAAAGATAATATACTAATAGTTCGCTAACCTCCCTTGTATTACGGCGTAGTCGTTGTAGAATAAGAGAGATAGCGGAAAGGTAGTAAGTAGGATAAAGATATATAGCGTAAGAAAGACCTATAGTAGTTACGTATATTACATACTACTAAGGTAGTACTCTCGCTACTCCCTTTATAAAAATAAGGAGTAGATAAAGCAGCCCTAGATACTCTAACTAATCTACCCCTTAATATACGGAGCACCTAGAGCAACTATTAGATTATATAGACCTCTTCTATATATATAAACCACGCTCGCTAGCATAACTTTAACCTTTATGGTTAACTTTAATAATCAATCTATACTATTAATTAGTAATACGGCCTTCGCACGTAGTACTCAGTTATATATATTCGTTTACACTTGTTCTCTCCTCCTACCTTATATCTACTTAAGGTAAACCCTATACGGCTTACCACCCTCTTTGGTGTTTGATCCTTAGAGGTAGAGGCCCGCTATTACATCGTATACGCGCTTAACGAGGCGTTCTAGGCTCTAGGATAGTAGGACTAGTAGGGGCTCTATTACTAGGTCTACCGCGTAGGCAAGTAGAGAGATATTAGAAAGATCGAGGCCGTTGAAGAGGGATGGCTAGCGAGTTATCTCTAGTTAGGGAGAGACTTCGGTCTTAGTAGTTTAGTTATAGTAGATATATTATGCTTAGAAGAGCTTATAGTCGTACTCTATAAGGTCTTTCTTTACTAGCTCTTTAATAAGGTCGCTTTCCTAGCTAATACTTAATAGGCTAGTACTTTCATCCTTAGTTTTATTATCCTCGCGAACCTAGCTAACCTAAAAGAACTACGAGCTATGGCTATATGTGAAAAATCTTTAGCGGTATACTTCTTTCCTTCTAATCTATAGACGGGTCTAGACCTATTCCTCCTTTTACTTTCTAGATCTCCCTAAGGTACTAAGGGACTAATAGTATATCTTACGCTAATGTTTCTTTAGAGACTTTAAATCCCGGTAGATATAGTAGTAATTTTAGGAGTTAAGCAGGTATAATAGATAGATAGATAAATTCATTTCTTCCCGATATAGCTCCCTTGCGGGTCCATGCGGGGCTGGCTATCTGCAATTATTTTACATGAGGGGGAAAACCTTGTTCACTAGGTAAAAACCCCTCCTCTCTACTCAGGTATGTCTTCCTCTCCTTATTCCGTTTTTCCTGTTTACCAGTAGTAGCTGCTGTGGCAGCCCTTCATTCAATCGCTAGTGTACCCTTTCAGTCTTCGTCCCGGTCCTCCTGGTAGTCCTCCTGGTGCTCCTCCTGGTGATCCTCCTGGTGGTCCTCCTGGAGCATTTCCCTGGCTAGGCTGAACTGGTTTAGAAGCCCCGTGCGTAGGAACCATACTGTCGCTGCCTTAATCCCCTTCTTTGTGGAGAGGAGGGAGTGGTAGTCTGTAGTTCCCGCCTCTTACAGCATCTGTGCCCTTCCCTGCTGGAAGTGGTGGTAGAAGAGAAGGATGTGCTTTGGGGTCTGTCTCTGCCACCCACACGGGCAGGCTGGGCTGGGGTGTCCTGGTACCTTGCGTCTGAAGAGGAAGTCCTCTAGTCCAATATTCTCTGTACGTAGTAGGATGGCGATTGTGCTAAGTGGTTTAGATAGCTCCTTGTGTAGGTCTCTAAGCCTTGGGGTCCAATCCGTGTTCAGGGCTACTGGCTTGTTTCTTCTTTCTTGATTGATATGCGTGGTCCATTGCTCCCTCCATATTTCCTTAAACGCCATGTGGATTCTGGCTTTCTCAGGGAGCTTCTTGGTGTTGGGTTTGCTGCTTTCTATAAGGGAGTTGATTCTCTTGCGAAGTCGTACTCTCCTAGCTGGGCCAGCTGCGCCCTTAGTCTTTAGCACCGCTTTAGCTATATCCTTGATGTCCTGGCATGTCCTCTCTGTTACTTTAGCTACCGGATTCTCCTTGGCGCGGAGTGCCTGGGTGAGGGCAAGTTCATCCAGATGTAGTGGGAGAGGGGGAATTCCTGTTTCATATTCTAGGACTTTGGTGTTAGTAGATTTATACGCTCCAGAGATGTTACAGAGGCACGTGTTCTGGATCTTTTCTAGTGGTTTGCTTGCCGTTTTACGCCATCCTGGGGTTCCCTCTGGGGTATGCCACGCCCCACAGCCGTAGGTAAGGACTGGCCTAACTACTGCTGTGTAGATATGTCGAGCTTTCGCGAAAGAGGCCCCCCAGGTGGATGCTGCAAGCCTGGATAGAGAGGTGTACTGTTTAGCAGCCTTTGTAGCAGTTTCCTTTATATGGGGTCCCCATCGCAGTTTGCTGTCTACGTGAATTCCTAGGATCTTTACTGTTGGTTCCGGCTTTCCTCCAAATCCTGGGATGCGGATTTTTGCATTCATATTGAATTTCTTTGGCCTTCTTGTGAAGTGAATAAGGTGGTACTTGTCGGGTGTAAATGTTGATCCGTGGGTTGCCGTCCATTGTATGCATGTTTTATTCGCTTCCTCTAGCGTTCTGTAGTTTTGCTCTGTGGATCTACTAAATGTAAGGATGTTGGTGTCATCAACGAATCCTAGGGGAAATGTGCTGCCCCTGCGTAGCTTGGTAAGAAGGTTGGAGGCGAAGAAGAGGTAGAGAATTGGAGATAATGAGGATCCTTGTGGGATACCATTCGAGGTTTCAATTGGCGGGCTGGTAAAGTCTCTAAAGGATAATTGTGTGGTGCGGTTCTGTAGAAAGGAGCGGGTGAATCTCTCTATCCAGACTGGTAGCCTTGCCATTCTAATATTGTGGAGGAGCCTCTTGTGGGAGACCCAGTCGTATGCCCCCGTTATGTCCAGGCTAAGTACTGATGCCACCAGTCCTTGGTCCTGTGCCCAGACTGTATGGATTTGTTCCGTTAGGAGGTTAAGTGCTACTACAGTAGATCTATTTCTCCTTGCACCCATTTGTAGGTTAGGGAGTAGGCTATGCATCTCAGTTGCCTGGGAGATCCTATCCGCCACGATTTTCTCAAGTAGTTTGCCAAGCGTGTTGAGTAGGGCAATTGGTCTAAATGCCTTGGCTTTGGTGTAGTCTTCTCTTTGTGGCTTTTTTAGGACAATAGTGGTTGAGCACTTGAACTGTCTAGGGTGGTAGGAGAGTGTGAGGCATCCCTGGAAGACGTTGGCGAGGGGCTTTGCTAGTGTATGCGCACACTGTTTTAGGAATCTGTTAATTATCTTGTCTGGGCCTGGCGCCTTATCGGGGGGAAGCCGCTTGATGGCCTTAAGGATTTGTTCCTGGGTAAGATCCTGGGCTATTTCTACCGGTTCCGGATAGATGGTTCCATTAATGTCGGAGAGATCGGCGGCTTTAGGAGGGGGGAAGAACTGGTTTGCGAGGATTTCTGCCTTAGAGGGGTTGTCATAGCGTAGGACTTGGTCTATCCCTTGTAGAGGTGGGAATTGCGGTGGGGCCGGTGGTTCTAGTGCTTTAGTTCTTGCCCACTTCGCCAGTTTCCAGATTGCTGAGGGGTCGGCGGTAATTTCTACTACTGTTCTTCGCCATGCTTTTGTTCTGTCTCTTCTAATTTGTCTTTTCTTTCTGTTGACGGTAGTTTGATACGCAATCCAATCTTCCTCCTTTCCTGTATTGGTCCATTTTCTTCTAGCTGCTCTAGCCTGGTGGACTAGCTCTGAGCACTCTTTTGTCCACTGGGTAGATGCCCAGGGTGAGGGTTTTGCAGCTGGGATGGTTTCCTGGATGGTGTCCTGAATGGCCTTCTGGATCTGCTCGACAGCGGCGTCTAGCTCTATCTTAGTGCTTGGTTGGCTTGTTCTGATGCTCCTAAGCTTCATCTAGAGTGTTATGTTTACCTTCTTCCAGTCCGCTTTTTTCCATTGAGGTCTTGGAGTTTGGGGGAGTGTAGGTGTTGGGGTGACGTCGAGTGTTGTGAGAATAGGTAGGTGGTCAGATGATAACTCTAGCTCATAGCTAACTCTATAGTTTATAATTCTTTCCTCTATCCACTGGGAAGTAAAGATAAGATCTAGAGTGCTTTTACTATTGCCTCTTCTTCTGGTGATAGTGCCTCTTGGGAGGGCTAGGTTTAGGTTTGCTGCAGTTGCAGTTTCGATTAGGTGATTCGCAAGAGTATGGTGTATAGGGGAGGTAATACCTCCCCAGAGGGGGTGATGGAGATTGAAGTCTCCGAGAAGGATATGTTGCCCCTGCATAGCAAGGGCTCTCGGGAGAATAGATAGGTTCCCTAGTTCCGTACTTGTGTGGGTAGAGGGTGGGTTGTAGTAGTTATGGATGTGGATAACGTTGGTTGCAGTGGTGAGGGAGAGGGTGATAAGGTCTGGAGAGTGGATTGTTGTCTGCCAAGATTCTACGGCAATGGCCTTGCTTACGAAGAAGCAGGTCCTTGCTATTCCTTCCTTAGGGAAGATTGTGTGGTAGGCCGGGTGTTTTACTGTTGTTTTTGTCCTTGGATTCCTCCATGGCTCCTGGATTACGAGGATGTGGTGGGCTGTTGGACTGATATCCTGAAAGAGTGGGAGCATTACCCCCTTTGCACTTTTATTTACGTTGTACTGTAAAATCGAGAGGTAGCTTGTGTTTATTATTAGTTTCCTTCCATCTCTGTGTCTGCCTGTAGAGTGGTAGGTATTTCCACCTGTATATGGGGGCCTTCCTGGTTCTCGACCTCGGCTGCGTGTTGGGAGCTGTTAAGCCCTGGCTTTCTTCTCCTGGGTTCCTCTTCCCTTATTCTCTTCCGGGACCCTACCAGGGTCCATCCATTCTGTGTTGGCTTTTGGGCTGCTTGGGGTTGTTCCTTGTAGTTTCCTGGCGCGGCCAGTCGAGCTTGAGTTGCTCTAGCCTGGTGGGCCTTGCGCGCTGAGCATAGATTACTCCAGGCTGTATGTTTTTAGGAGCAGTTTGCACATTGCGTTTTCTCCTTTCCGTACTCTCTTGTATCGTGGCTGCCTACACACTGACCGCACTTTTGCTCTTTCCTACAGTGGGTGGCAATGTGGCCATATGCCTGGTACTTAAAGCATTGGGTTACTGTAAAGTTCGCACTATAGTACTCTGCTATGTATAGGGCAAAGTTGTAGATTAGTCCTTTAGCTATAATCTGGTTGGCTATCTCAGGGTCTATAGTACTAAGGATGATTGCGGAGTGTATTTTCCCTTCTGGGAGCTTCTTCTTCAGCCAGGCTAGCTTGCTAATGTGCAGTCCTGGATGTAAGACCAGGTTTTGCTCCTGTAGGGCCTTGGTGGCCTGGGGATCCGTGGTGTTAATTCCCTTGACAGGGACGTTGTGGACCAGTACTGAGTATAGTTGTTGATTTGGGCGGACCTCGTTTCCGAGTCCAGTGGTCCACTCCTGGTCCTGGAGAAGGGCTGTCCTTGTTTGTATGTCCGGAACAAAGATCCTGATATCCCCACTAGGGAGCTTTCTAGCAGCGAGTACCCTTTTACAGGCTAGGCCTTTTCCTGCCTGGATCTTTTGAATGATAGCTTCGTTTGGGAGATTTGCTACTTCCTGTCTATTTGCTTCATCTGGAAGGTGGAGGGTGATTTCTGTGGTGGTGGGCGGGGTGGGAGGCTTTAGGGCTGTTTGGGCTGCGATGTGTGCCCAGCTTGGGCTAGTTGGTGTAGGCGCTGTCTGGATACGGCTGACTGTTTTCTGGACCTGCTTGACTTCCCTTAGGATATCCTTCAGGTTTGGTTCCTTGGCTGCTGCCTCCTGGCGGAGGGTAATGTGGTCCTGGAAGATTTCCTTGGCGGCGCCGAGAAAATTTTTTATCTGGCTGTTGAGGGCTGAAGGTCTACCAGCGATTTTCTGGAGGGCTTGTAGGATGGCGTCTGCTGTTATGGCAGCTCTCTGGATATATTCTACGCTGATTTAGCCACGCTGCAGGCTTTTAGGTGTCTGCTGGGGGCGGGTAGAGGTGGGTACTGGGAGGGGTTGTTCAGCCCTTTCCATAGTCTCAATTCCAACCACCACGTTGCTGCAGCTGCTGGGAAGGGTATTGCTAGGGTTTTGAGGCCTAGAAGAGCCCCTAGGGGTTTCTTCCATAGCCGTAGCTTGAGGTCGGATTTTTGGTATGTTCATGTTTTTAAGCAGGTATAATAGTCCATCCTTATATAGCGGTAACTAGATAATAGAATGATTAATATACGTTAGAACCACTAGCTTATAGGCGTTCTTAATTAAATCTATCTATTTCTACTATATATTAGCTAAGGCCGTAGCCGTCTCTTTTAGGCCTAATTCGTAGTGCTTACCTTATAGGTAAATCCAGACCTGGCTAAGGTAAACGGTATACTTGTAGCTCTTATAAATAAGTAGGCGGTATTTAGAGAGAAAGAAAAAATATCTATTTAATAGTATTATATTACTATTAGATAGATAGTCAAGGGTGAAGAATCTAGTTTAGTTTATATCTACTACGAGAAGATATAGTAGAGAAGGATTAGAAGAAAAAGTCCTACTTAACACGTCTAGATTATTTTCTTACCCTTATAAAAGCGCGTACGTATCGCGTTTGAATAAGGTTTAACTATGGGATGTTATTTATATTTTCACTTGATAAAGAAATAGTAGAATTTTGATAAGGCGAAAAGGCGGCGAGAACGGGAAGGCTTGTATAAAATAGGAAGGATCCATGTAGGGTGGACTGAAAAAGTACGGTGCACTCGAGCATATATCTTAGGCCTCGTCGAGACTAGTTCCCGAGCGTTGTCAGTCTCTATATTAGCGTGACAACTAACTAGTAGAAGGATAGAAGAGTGAGTAGCTGTCATAGTCTCCTAATCCCTAGTTATATTAAGCCTTCCGGTAGCCAAAGCGAAAGCTACCGTTGCTTTAATCGTATGCGGGTCCACCCGCTACTTGTCTAGAGGTCCGTCCTTATATTTCCCATTCGGTAGTTTTGTTCCTGACCAGCCTTCTAATATATATACAAGGTCACCGAACCTATCTCCAAGCCCGTTCTGTAGCTCTACCCGAAGATCCAGCCAGCGCGGGCACTCGAGAAGGAAATACTTGACTGTCTCTTTTTCTACTCTATAGGCGCACGCTGCTGACTGCGCACACCTAATCTTGTATAGTAGTTCGTTGAGATTTGCCTTAGAGGTTCGAAGCTAGGCGATTATAGAAGCCTCTTTATAGCTAAGCTAATTGTAAAGCCGTTTTATATGAAACTAAGCGAGTGCCTAGTCGAGCTTACGGGAGGCCTCACCTCCTTTAGTGGTCTTAAAGGATTCTATCCACTTCTTCATAGTTGCGGCGTTGCATTTTGAAAGCGCTAGGGACCGTAGTACTACACTATACGGGGGCTCTTAGGTACTTACTGTAGCTTATAGTGCTAGTTGATTTGCCCTTTCGTTTCCTACGATACCCTGGTGCGCTGGTACCCACCTGAACTTAACTGGCGGTCCGTTGTTCTGCCGAATCTGGCGTAGGAGGTAGAGGATAGCTCTGATAATTTCTTAACTCGCCCTTTGCTACGGCCGGTAAAGGGATCGTAGTGCTGTCTTACTATTACTGTAGATAACGTGTTTTATCTTTACTATATCCGGACGCGAGGCGACGGCTTCTGCAGACCACGTACTATATACTAGGGCTATAGCCTATTGTATTACCTGTAGTTCTACGTGTAGGATATCGATTGAGTCCGATCTGCCTATCAGAAGCGAGTATGCTATAGCGGTTATACCGATGCTGTCTACGTAGGAGATACCGGTGCCGACTTTCTAGTTTCTTTACGAGCTATCGGTGAAGATGGCCACCTCTAACGTTGGAAGCTTGCTCGCTTATAGGCTTACTATCTCTAGGCTCTCGATCCTTACTACCGGCCGATCCTCCTAGGGCATCCTTACGAATGGCTGGATTGTTTCTAGTCGTTCTATATCTGCTTCTCCAGCCAAGAGCATTATCCGCTAGAGTGGGGATACGAATCTTTTATTCGCTGGGTTAATAGCTCTTTTTAACCTCCAGAATGGGTGAGACTATGGGAGGTGGTTGTATTAACGTCTACTATGTACTAACTATCCGCTAGCTGCCTCCCTTGGGGCTTATAGACGGGTGGAGTTTTACTACCTTTTCGTATGATAAATGAGACCCTTCTCTTTCTGTTTTCCTTATCTAGTAGTGGGCTGGCTTCGAGCCTACCCTTTACTTCCCTATCTCCGTGGACTGCGCTAAAGCCGTTTTTTTAGTTCAGCGTGTTCCCACCTGCGGCTTCTAGCCGCCCCGATACACCCCTATTGTCTCAACGAGGCTTTAAAAGAGGAACTATTCTTTTAGTCTAAGGAGGTTCCTGACTTTCTCTACGTTTATTGCAATCTCTGGGTAGATCCATCGTACTATCTACGGATAGTCAATGAAGTGCTACTACGCCTTCTCGGTACCGTACTTGTAGGTAAGTTCTTTCCCTTTATACTTAAATCTTCTATAGTACTCTATAAAGTCCCCGTAACCTGTCCTTTCAGCTATAAGTCTGTATAGCGTCTGTCTTGTTAACGTCAGCTCGGGTATTCGTTTTCCCACTTCGAGTCCTAGGGTTATATAGGTTGTGGGTGCGTGTTTTTCCCACTACGTAGTGTAATCACGTATCCTTTTCTCCCTGTTCCTCCTCCTCGCCTAGGCGACTGTTGCGATATCTACCTCGGTATTTAGTAAGTCTACTAATGCCTTAGCCAGTATATCCGCCTCCTCGTTCCCTTTTATTCCTACGTGGCCTGGGCACCATCTTGTTTCGACGGTGATGGGTTCGAGCCTTTATTTCATGTCTTTAAGCCTGGTGAATTGGCTTTACGAACTATTCGGGGTGTGTCTAGTGATTCCTCGGATTACCGACGTGTTGTCTATATAGAGGATGATTTTTTCTAGCGCTAGCCGTTCTTTCGCCTGTTCTGCTTAACTAAGTCCTTTAGTTGCTCCTCGGATCTCCGTATCGTATACTTCCGCTTTAGGCAGGCTTCCGCCCTTGGCGTGCAGTTGTTCCCCTCCCCTGTAGACTACGAAGGCCTATAAGGTTTTTAGTCCCGTTGCTAACCTGTCTGAGTAGATGTATATTATGCTCGGTGGGTCTTTCTTCTAGTTTTCTTCGAATTCCTTTTTCCCTTTTTCCTTGCCTTGTAACGTGGTTACCGGGTTATCTATATAGGTTGGTATAAGCAGCTCGGGCCTTTCGTACTCCTCCTCTATTTGTACTAGCCTCTATAGTCGTGTTGCCTTTAGTTACGCGTTAGGGTTCTTAGGTGGGCGTCCGCCCTTTTTCTTCTCGCTTAGCCGCGATCTTCCGACTAGTGGGTGGTCCTGGTCTAGTAGCCTCAGCCTTAGGGCAGCTCTCCTCCTTGTTTACTGTAAGATGACGTCTGCTGGTGGGATTCTCGATTCTCTGTGTAGTATCGGGACCGGGGTGGTTTTCCAGATTGGTAGGGCGGCTTAGGCCGTAGTCTAGAGTGCCTTATCGACCGTCTTAATGTGCCTTCCTTGTCTTAGTACCACCATCCTATTCCTATCCTTGTCAGAGGGTACTTCGGGGCCTTTATACCAGATTTCTACTCCGTACGTTGCTACCGGGACGACGTACGATGCTGTAGCTTTTACCGCCGCTACGGGCGGCATTTCTTTTATTACCTTGTTTAGGTTTCGTAGGTGTGCCGTAACCTTATTTGCCTTAGCCCCCTATGTTTCCACGTGGTGCCGAAAGCTTAGCTTGGGGTTAAAGAAGACCCCTAGCCATCTTACCGGTCTTATGGCTGGGTGTATTTCTAGTTCCCTAATTTTAATTCTAAGTGCCCTTGCCGCTTGATCCTTTGTAAAGTGGATCAGTTCGTATTTATTAGACGTAAAGGCTATTGCGTTCTCCCTTCCCTACTATAATACCTCCCTTAGGTCCTTTATAAGGGTTCTTGTTGTTTCTAACGTATCCTTGCCTATTTAAAGGAAGTTAACGTCGTCTATATACGTAAACCTCCTCTCCTACTCCCCTTTCTTCAGCAACGGTGAGAGGTAGAGCATGTAGAGAATTAGCGATGCGGGTAATCCTTGTAGGACGCTATAGTTAAGGCCTTTTTCGCTTATTGTGACCCCTTCCATGCGTACTCTTACTTTCCTCCTAGTCACGAACTCCTATGCCTACTTTACTAGCTGCGTGAGCTATCCTTGTTCTCGGAGCCTTTTAACTAGCCTATTAGGCAGGACTGCGTCAAATGCTCCTTGGATATCGAGTATAAGTATAGATGCTTCCTTGCCCTTTTGTAGGGCTTGTTCGATGTCATGTACCGCGCATGCCGCGAGATCGAGGGCTGATCTCCTTAGGAGTACTCTAAAGTGTTGGGAGCTAAGCAGGCGTCGCTATACCGCGATATATAACATTCGTCTCGCAATTAGCCTTTCCAGCCCCTTGCTGAGACAGGAGAGTAGGGCGATTAGTCTATACGCCCTTACGCTTATTAGGTCCCTACCGGCTTTTAGGATGATGGAGACTTCTGCAGTTTAGAAAATCTTTAGGTGGTATCCGTGTACTATGCAGCCCTGGTATAGGGCTGTAATTATGTGACCTATTTCTAGCTATGCTGCCTGCAGTAGCCGTACCGTGATTCCGTCTATTCCCGGGGTGGTGTTCCCTATTTTCACGTAGTGGGTTTCTGCTTCCGCTACCGTGACCGTGTTATCCTATGGGATCTCCTCCGGGTCAGTCTCTAGCGGTTCCTATGGGTTTTAGATGTCCTGTTCTACCGAGAAGCGGTATAGTATTTTGTTTCTTAGTAGTTCAGTCTTTTCTACCAGGTCCGAGACTGCTCTACCCTCGTCTACTATTAGTGGCGCTCTGAATCTGTCTGTTGCTTTGTGCCATGCTGTGATACGGTAGAGTTCTTGGTCACTCTTAGCGTTGGCTATTTGCGTTTTCTAGAACAGTTTCTTTACTTTCTTAACGGTACGTTAGAGGTCTCTCCTCGCTTCTTTCTCTTCTTCCCTAGTACCTCTCCTTCTGACCTCCCGGTTTTATTCTAGGGTAGTTCTGCACTCGTCGTTCCACTATATGGTCGCTTTTCCTCCTGTAGCCACTGTGCTGCCTACTGCGGCTATTGTAAGCTGTAGTGCGCTAGTCAGTTGGGCCGCCGTTTCCTCGATTCTCTCCGGTGATGTGGTGTCTAGTGTTATAGCACCTACCACCCTTCTAACTGCCTGTCTATAGTCCGCCAGCTTATCTTCGTAGACTATTAGTTTTTGTGTTTTTCCCTTTGCTTGTTATCGTACAGGTATGATTGTCTAGAGCGTACTGTGATCTGATCCTGTATGTAGTTCTTCTAGGACTTGCGTTTCGACTCCAGGTATATCTGTAAACACTAGGTCTATGGTGTTCCCTTATTCGTGGGTTGGGGTTTTGGGGTTTGTGTTCTGAAGTCCCCTTTCCTCCGCCCATGTGGCTACCCTTAGTCCTGGATCATAGTATCGGGAATGTCCTAGTTACCACGTCTAGTGGACCGCGTTGAAGTCTCCTACTACCACCGTTTTATTTGGCAGCTCCTAGCCTTCTAAGGTGTCCAAGGTATTTTCTTCCCTTGGTCCCCTATAGAGGTTGACGATTGTGATTCCATTGACCTCTACTACGCAGGCGTTGGGCGTGCTGAAAGGTCTAAGTTAGTGCGATATAAGGTCCTGCGCCTTCCTGATATACGTTAGTACCTTTGGTGTTGTGGACCAGTCGTCTTGTGGGGCGTAGGTATCGAAGCCCAGGTGGGTTTTGGTCAGTCTTCTGCCCCTTCTATATTGTGCCTAGGGTTCTTATACGATCAGGATGTCGGTTCGTGCTTCCTAGGCGAGGTTTAGGGCTACGTCTTGAACTTCCCTACTTGTGTGGGTATTCGTTTATATGAGGCGGAGCTTGTTCCTCTTTCGCGCCCTGAGTTTGCTCCTTTGTTGTCCACTTATTATTTCTACTGGTCCCTGTTGATAGGGCCGGCCGTCGGTGCGTGGGTAGACTCTCTGAGTCCCTATGCCTATACTAGGGTTGGTGTTGTTTCTATTTCTTCTCTTTCGTCCTTAGAGAAGCTAGGTTCTGCCCCTGTTCTCGTTAGCCCTTCTTAGAACTGTCTTGGTTCCACTTCCGTTGTTTAGATGTGCTCCTAGTTCGAGTTCCTTTCCCCTCTTGTAATGGAGGTGTTTTCTGCAGCCGAGGCGTCTCCGTTATGTTGATAGGGGTTCACGGCTTTATGTGCCGTCTTGTATTCCTTTATACCCAGCTTGCGGATTGCTTTCAGCTGTCGCTGAGTGGGCTTGACGACCTTGCCGTCCTTTCTCTTAGGCTGTGCCGGGCATCCTAGGTATTCGGCTATATACGGTCCCCCGTAGTTGGCGCACTTGCTTGGCCGCGTATAGTTATCGTATAGGCCTGCCTCTCCGCATCTGTGGCATCTGGCGGCGCGATTACACGCCCGTGGGTTATGATATCCTAGGTATTTATGATATTGGGTGATCTGCTCCTTTTTCCGGATGGGACGAGCAGGCCCTGAGCTGAAGAGTCTGAAAGACTTCTTTACCGGCTGTGTAAGGTATATAACCCAGTCCTAGGTCTCCTCGTTCCTGTTATGTTTGGATGGTTTGTAAGCTACTGGGGTTTGTCCTGTAGCCGCCTTAACCTCTTCCCTGATGACTTCTGCCATTAAGATTGTGGCGTTTGCTGTTCGCACCTGCGTTGGTAGTCCTATAACTATGTATGGGTGCTATTTAGTAGCCTCCTCCACGGTTGCCCCTGCTCTTTCGAGGAAAGGGTACGGCGTTAGGAGCCGTGTACGGCTTTTATTACTTGCTAGTCTGATAGTAAACCCTGTCCTAACCGTTTGGACAGTCTTAATGTCCGCTATAGTTAGACTAAAGGCTTCTACTAGCGTGAGTTTAATGTCCGCTGGGTTAGCCGCCCTCCATTAATGGTCCTAGGGGAGGCGTAGGAACAGTCTGTTATCTGCCCTTACTGGTTTAGGTTTAGGTTTCTACGGCTCCGTAGCCTTGGCTTTCTTAGCCTGAGGCGCCTTGTGTGCGACTATAATCCAGGCGCCTAGTTTCTTCGTTACGTCAGCGTATGTTCGGCCTAGTACTATTAGATGGTTGCCCGGCTCTTTCGCCGGTGGGGCGGCTCTTCCTAGGTTTCTAGGAGGCTCGGCCTGTGCGGCGGTTTTTACGGGTCGGGCCGATGTATTCCACGTCGTCACTAGTACTATGAGCTCTAGGAGCGCCTGCTTAAGCGCGTTGCGTGTCTTATCAGCCTACTTTCCGTAGGTTCCGGTGCTGAAAGGCTTTAGTGATTGGTCTAGCGCTACCGTTGTGGCCGCTAGTATATCTTTCATTGCTCTGAGCTCGTTTTCCCCCTCTCGGAGAAAATTTTCCACCTCCTTCTGTAAGCCTAAGGTATCGTCTGAGGGTGGAGGTTGCTTCCTGCCTCTAAGGTTAAGCTTGAGGGGGATAGGGTTCGTAATGATATTAATAGTGCGTCGAGCTTCGCGGTTTGCTGGGTTGAATAGGCCGGTGCCTAAGTGCGAGGTGTTGAGCTGGATTGGCTCTCGTCTCGGGGTGCTTAGGGGTAGTTCTATAGGGGCCTGGTGGGTTCCCTTAGTGAGCTGCTGGTCAGTCGCCGGCGAGGTCGGCATGCTGGTAAGGGTGGTGCGTAGTATACGCGTATGCGCGGAAGTGCGGGGAGTCTTTTTATAGTAACCTCAGCCGTTTCTTACGTTGTGTAGTGGTGTTGTGCTCGAAATTCTGGGTGCGAATTCGAGCGGGACGGAGGGGGGGAGACTATGGGAGAGTGTGATAGTTAACCTAAAACCGGAGTATCTATTGTTCAAGGCGGATCTTAGTAGGTAAGATTGCTGCTTCCGCTTCGAGTATTAGTAGGGTAATAGTCCTAAAGGCCCCTATAATGGCTCTTCTTGCAATCCTTTGGACCGCTTTAAGTGATTTAAGTGTTAAGTGCGTGGCGGCTGGTGCCTACACTGGCGAGGCGTAATCAACTATTAGTGCTACCGTTGCTATAAAGAACTAGCGTACGCTGCTTAGCCGTAGGCCCTGTAGCCTTCTCAGCGCTAAAGCGGCCTGGATTCCCCACTTTACGATCCTGCCTGCGTGGGCTCTAAACCTTAGCTCTTGGTCAAAGATGACGCCAAGAATTTTAGCTTCTATTTTTGGATGTACTTCATTCCCCTTTATTATTACCGCTTTCTCTAATAGTCTTTGCAGGACTCTTATAAAGTGGATGAGCGTTGTCTTTTCGGCTTCGAATGTTGTACCGCTTATTGCCTCCTATTCCTCTGCTTAGGGCACTATGGTGTCTTGAAGCTTTGCTACATTCTCATCCGCCAAGGGGCCGGTTACCCAGGCACTGTAGTCGTCGATAAACGCCATTGCTCCCTTATTCTTATTTGTGACTGACTGGACCAGGTCTGCGTTGAAGAAGAGGAATAAGATTGGTGAGAGGGGCGATCCTTGTAGTAGTCCTGTCTGTAGAAGGTCTATTTCCTCTGAGGTCTTCCTGTTGACTACCACCGACGTACTTCTACCAGAGCAGAATACGTCAATCCATTTAACAAGAGTCTCGGGGATTCTCTGCTAACGGAGTCTCTCAAGGAGTACCTCCTTCGCTACGCCATTATAGGCACCCTTAACGTTAAACGAGAGTAGCGATAGGACCTTTCCATCGCGCCACGCGTCGTAAATGCGTTGTTAGAGGACCGTTAGTGCTTGTACCGTAGATCGCTGTTTTCGAGCCCCGAAATGATTTTTTAGCAGTAGAGAGTGCTCTTTAACTAGGGCAGATATCCTCTCCGCAACTACTAATTCGAGCGCTTTCCCTAGCGTTGATAGCAGTGAGATCGGCCTATACGCTTACGGGACCTCGTAGTCCGGTTTCCCGGTCTTTCATAGTGGGATTATTTTTACCGTGCACCAACAGCTAGGCAAACAGCCTTGTAGTAGTGACTCGTTAAAGAGTTGAAAGACGTGATTGTCTACTACCGGCCAGAGCTCTCGCTAGACTACTACTGGGATCCCATCTGCGCCAGGCGCCTTGAACGGGCTAGCCCGGAAGATTGCCTCTTTCACCTCCTCTATTGTCAGTGGGGCGTGCCTAAACTGGTCACTAAGGGCTTGCCGCGCCCCACTCGGTGTATATTATCATACTGGGGGGAGCTCTGGGAAGAAGTTCTTAATAAGGGCCTTTGATATTATCTCGTTAGACTCTACGCAGCCATTCTGATGGTTAATTCGTATAATCGGAGCGAAGTTTTTACTTTCTGCGCTGGAGAGATATCTGGCTGCTTTCTAGATATTAGTTGGGTCAGCTAGAAAGGTCTTCTAGTAGGTTCGCTTCTGTCGTCTTATAGTATCGTAGAACCTCTTAGCTGCTTCTTTTACTTGTTCCTCTAGCCAGTTATTCCGCTGTCCCCACCTTTGGAGGACTCTTGCCTGGTTCCTAAAGTATATGAATGACCTCCGTAGCTGGGTGAGGTCCGCCGTCCACCATTTCTTAACGTACGGTAACGGTTTAACTTTAGGCACGCAGCTCTATAGTGATGCGGTGATGATTCTAGTTAGGTAGTCGGCGGAGCCCTCGACATCCCTAGGATCCGGGGAGGAACCCTCGGCTAGTCTCCTCCCTACGTCGGCCCTAACTGCCTCCCAGTTCGTACTCCAGAAGGCGTATTGAGTTTCTAGTGCCTGGCCAGGTGCGTCGATTTGAAAGTGTACTTTAATCGCTTGGTGATCGGGTCTGTATACTGTACTAGAGAGACGGCAGGCGCTTACGTCCTCCGCTAGCCGCGGTAACGCGAGAATAAGGTCGATTGTAGAGCTATATCCGGCTGATTCATAGGTAGTTATGCCTCGGGGAAGTAGACTTTAGAGGGTGAAGGTCCTCTATAAAGTCAATTATTAGCGCTACTTCTCCACTGCGTGTAGAGCCTTGTACTAAATCACCTCCCTAGAGCTGGTCGTGCCTATTGAAATCCCCATAGATCAGGATCTCTAATACTCCGTTAGTCTAGGCCCCAGACTGCGTAACTGCTGCCTGGAGCTTCTCAAGTATAGTTATAAGCTCGTGGTCGGCTAGGCTCTCCTTTTTCGCGACGTAGACCGACGCTATAAGAATAGTTCTATCTTACAGTATAACAACTGTAGCTGTGATATCGGGCGAGGGTATTGAGATCTGACGGGCTGAGATGCCTTTGTGTATCCATATTATTGAGCGGAAGGGAAACCGGCCTTGCCGGGACTTTGTTGGTAGTAATTAGGTCTAGTAGGGGTAGGTGATAGGTGCTGCTATTGTTTTTCCTTCGGCGTTACGGAAGCAGCTTGGTTTAAAGATAGAGATAATGCTGAAGTCGATAAGGTCCTAGTCATTTAGGAGACTATATTGTGCTGTTCCGCTCTTTCCTAGGTTCGCGTAGATCGTCTTAAGAGGTCTATTCATTGCGTTGGTGGAGCATATTGTTCAGGAGCTTTCTGTACTCTGGGCAGCCCCTGTCGTCTGCCCTATACGGACCTCCGTAGGCGGTATACTTCTCTATAGCTGACGAACAGCTCTCTTCTTTATGGCCGCTGCCTGCGCACTTAACGCATCTCTCCTCTCCCCTACAGCGGAACTGCTGATGGTCGTAGCTCTAGTATTTAAAGCAGCGTCTTGGGCGGGGGCGGTATTCAAATACGTTGGTATACGCTGTCTCTCTACTAATATTAATCATCCTCTTAGCAAGGAGCGAATCTGCCTCACTCCTCTTAGAAAGATAGATTACTGCGGAGCCGTATAAGCGGTTGCCCGGCTTGCTTAGCCAGCGGGTTTACACGACTTCAACGTCATTCTCTACGCTAATAATCTGGCTAACGTCGGGGCGGACCCTAGTGCGATCCTCATTCAAGACAGTCATTTTATTGACATTATCTATCTTTACTGGATATAGTCACTGTCTACCTCTGATTCTCGCTCCCCGGAAGGTCGTTTCCAACCACTTAAGATTAGACCTGACGAGCTCTTCATCCCGTTCAGTCCTAAAGAAGAACCGTACCTTGGCAGAGTCGCCCGGGTTCCTTGTCAGTCTACAGCATCTAATGTCCTTTGTCGTTTCCTGGGCCTCCAGTGCTGCCTGGAGCTGGGCACGAATCTCTCCCGGCTTTATAGTATCAACGTTGGCCTCGGTAAGATCGATTTCAATCGCTGGCGGCATTTACTGTGCAATTAGGGCTGGTAGGTTTGTCACACGCGTTGCTGCGGTAGGGATAGGCGGTGGACCATTACTTGGGGCTATTGGCGGCGCCGCTCCTCGGAGCACGCTGGCGTAGGTGGTGTTGATCTATGACTGTGAGCTTAGGTTCCTGCGCGTCGTCTCTACGAGCGCTGCCGTCTGCTTTTCTATCTTCCCCATGCGCTCCTCCATCTTAGCCTGCGTTTCTTCGGACATTTTAAGCGCGTTAGACAGCCGTCTAATCTCCTCCTCATTCCCAGCGCCTTGTTCAATCAGGGCCTCGTTCTGTTCGGTAAGCGCTTTGTTTTGCTCAATAACGACGCGTAGCAAGTTGATGATATCATCTAAAGTTGCTTCCTTTGATACTTCAGGTGTACTTGACTCGTGAGACCGGCGTTGAGTGGTAGGTTTGCCGCGGTGGAGGGCGCGATAGTCGGGGCGGTCGCGTTGGAGACGCGCAGCGCGTCGCGACGCGCCAACGGTCGCGAACCCACCACCACCGTCGTTGTCCGCCGACATTGCAGGGTGGAGAAAGTCGAATTCGCGATTGAGAGGGCAAAATTCAAAGATTAGGTCGTCTGTGGGAGTAGGGCAATATCGTCCTGTTTGAGAAGATATGGCAGAAAGATGAGGGGCTGACGAAGGAACCCCGTAAGAAAAGGCATCACCACGTGATTAAGGCACGTGATGATCTGCCAAAGACCCACATGTCGCCCTCGCGAGCCCGGGCGATATAAAGCAACTGTCGCCCAGTGTAGCCCCGGCTACATTGAGCAACACCAGATTGTATAGAACTTTCTCACGTATATAAACCACACTCCTTAGCTAGTACTTTGACCTCCGTGGTCAACTTCGATAATCAATCTACACCATTGATTAGTAACACGGCCTTCGCACGTAGCGCTCAGTTACGTGTATTCATCACTTCGTTCTCGCTCACCCTCTCTTGTACCCACTCAAGGTAAACCCCCAACACGGCTTATCACCCTCTTTGGTGTTTGGATCCTTAGAGGTAGAGGCCCGCCGTTACATCCAGCTAATCTATCAGAGGAATTAAAGTTGGGCATCACGGTATGGAGTTCCCATGCTTCTATAAATGGTAGAAAATTCCAAAGAAGTTGTTTTTGCCTAAGACACTAAAGCAATACAGTCTGACAATAGTCTAAATACTAAGACTCGGCCGCTGGAGATGTTGCAGCAAGGTCACACGGTCCAGCTGTAGTATGAGAAGGCCATTCCTCGCTATTGTCGGAGTTCCAGTCAGAATCGGAATCGGAGTCAGCGGTAGAGTTGGGCGGTTCAACACGGCTTGCTAGAAGACGGACCATATCAACGCTAAAGTCGCTCCCGTTCCTAAGAAGCTCTTGAAACCGGTTACATGGGAGAAGCGTCTTGATCCTTCTAAAGGTAAGCCTCAGAATATAGTTGCGTAGTGTAGGCTCGGACTCTGGTGTATCCGCGTAGACTAGAGTAGTAATGTCGCTAATTTTAACTGCATCTTCATCGGAGTCCACGGAATATGAGTCGGTCCACGTAGTAATATATGCCCAAGCAAGAGTCTTGAGCTCTAGGATATCGTACTTTTCCGCGATAACATAGACCTGGGTGTTGAGCTGTAGCCAAGCTAAAAGCTGGTTTATGTGTTGATCTTCAGCCTTGGGTCGGGAGTAGTCGCCCGAGTAGAACCACTCTAACATGGCCTCGACGGCATCGATAGGGTCATGGTCGAGGTTTATAACCCTAGAATACTCTTCCTGATGCTATATCAGCCTTAGAACCATCTAGAGCCATATAAAAATACAAAAGTCAACATGGATATCATGGTGTAGATACAACTTGACTTCGTTACTGAAAGCCAAATATCGTGGCGTGGTATTCTACAGCCTAACATACTGCTGTAACATACCTGAAAGCCTTTACTACAGGCATTGTCGAAGAATTCGCATTGAGAGCACACAACAACCCTGTGAGCATTCCAGGTCTTGTCTCCGCAGGAGATAACGAGGTCGGAGTACTTCCCAGAGTGGAGAAACCTATATAGTATTAAACCAACATCTCTATACCGCGACATATGAACTTACTGTTTTAGGCCATTAGGTATAGGCACTATGGGATTGACGAATGCCGCCATAAGTTTCTAGAGCGGCGACGATTGCGTGAGTCTTATGCTCTTCGTTGTTTTCTTAGAGTTGTGATGTCGGTCGTCGGAGTAGATGAAAGTACATGTGGCCCTCTGGCCCGTGCTGACGTTAAGTTCAGCGGTTAGCGCTATATTGGTGCAACAGGCCGTTGATTTAAACGAGCGTGGTCCTTATTGAGGCCCCATTAGCACTAGACTTTGTGACATCGAAGGCGGAGAGTGGAAAGCGTGATCTACTCGAGAAAAAGGGGCGGGAAACTAACGGAGTGCTAGCCGAATTTAAGGTTTTACGTTAAGCGATATTAGGTCTAGCGTGGGCTTGCGCTCGCTTATCAGTCCGTGGGCAGCATATATCGGTCCATACAGGCACCCGGTCAAAGTAGACAATGTTAACAAGCTGGTAGTTCTGAATGATGACCGTACTACAGTGCGCGCTGACGCTGGTCAGATAATCGGTGCTGAGAACGACGTCGAAGTAGTACAAGTCCGCTGGCTGAGTAAGCTAAGCGGCCGCCTCTACCGGTCGGCGGTAGTCTATCTTACCAAGAAGAGCGAGGCGGACGCACTCCTCGCCAGGAGGGTGATCGATGTAGGCGGAGAGGCGGCGTATACTAACGTGTTTGAGCACCGCCCGCGGCCGAGACGCTGCTTCAAGTGCCAGAGCTACCACCACCTAGAGGGACGCTGCCGAGGAGAAGAATGCTACGCGAGGTGCGTGGGCGTCGGCCATAGGAAAGGCGGGTGCCTATCGACGACGGTAAAGTGTGCGGCTTATAGTGGTCCGCATAGGGCTAACGATAGAGGCTGCCTGGAGTACGACAAGCTCTTGCGCGAAATGCTCTGCCAACGGAATGAGTAGACCGCTAAAAGTGATTCACGCGAACTTGGGAAAGAGCGGGACAGCGCAGTACAGCCTACTAAACGACGAAGACCTTAGCGACTTTAGCATTATATTTATCTCGGAGCCAAGCTGCTTTCGCGAGCCCGGCGGTAAGACCGTAGTAGTACCGATTACTCATTCATATTGGAAGCAACTACTACTGTCGACATTGCGGTACGGTCGCTATCCCGTCCGTTCAATGTTATGGATCCGTTAAGACACGCAAGCTAGACAGATTATAGTACCCTCTATATAACGGTTAGTGGTTGATGTTGAGCAGAAGGCACGTGATAAGACGAAGGCGGTGACGTCACGCGCTTCCGCGACTTCATAGCGCTCGTTTGTACGTAGATTCTCGCACGATCCGCGAAAGCATCCACTTGAAAGGACGACGAACCAGGACTTCTTATCTCTTTTGAACGCGAATTCGACCTCTGCTTGACAATGTCGGCAGACGAAGATGGTGGTGGCGGGTTCGCGACCGTTGGCGCGTCGCGACGCGCAGCGCGTCTCCAACGCGACCGCCCCGACTATCGCGCCCTCCATCGCGGCAAACCAACTACTCAACGCCGGTCTCACGCGTCAATTGCACCTGAGCTGTCAAAGGAAGCAACTTTAGACGATATCATCGACTTACTGCGCATCGTCGTCGAGCAGAATAGAGCGCTTACCGAACAGAATGAGGCCCTGATTGAACAAGGCGCTGGGAATGAGGAGGAGATTAAACGGCTGTCTAACGCGCTTGAAATGTCCGAAGAAACGCAGGCCAAGATGGAGGAACGTATAGGGAAGATGGAAAAGCAGACGGCAGCGCTCGTAGAGACGATGCGCAGGAACCTAAGCTCACAGTCACAGATCAACACCACCTACGCCAGCGTGCTCCGAGGAGCGGCCCCGCTGGTAGCCCCAAGCAATAGCCCACCGTCCGTCTCTGCCGCAACAACGCGTGTGACAAACCTACCAGCCCCGGTTGCACAGCAGATGCCACTAGCGATCGAAATCGACCTTACCGAAGCCAGCGTCGACACTACAAAGCCGGGAGAGATTCGTGCCCAGCTCTAGGCAGCACTGGAGGCCCAGGAAACGACAAAGGACATTAGATGCTGTGGACTGACAAGGAACCCGCGCGACTCTGCCAAGGTACGGTTCTTCTTTAGGACCGAACGGGATGAAGAGCTCGTCAGGTCCAATCTTAGATGGTTGGAAACGACCTTCCGGGGAGCGAGAATCAGAGGCAGACAGTGGTATCCAGTAAAGATAGACAATGTCAATAAAATGACTGTCTTGAATGAGGATCGCACTGGGGTCCGCCCCGACGCTAGCCAGATTATTAGCGCAGAGAATGACGTTGAAGTCGTGCAAACCCGCTGGCTAAGCAAGCCGAGCAACCGCTTGTACGGCTCCGCAGTAATCTATCTTTCTAAGAGGAGTGAGGCAGATTCGCTCCTTGCTAAAAGGATGATTGATGTTGGCGGAGAGACAGCGTACACCAACGTGTTTGAATACCGCCCCCGCCCAAGACGCTGCTTTAAATGCCAGAGCTACGACCATCAGCAGTTCCGCTGTAGGGGAGAGGAGAGATGCGTTAAGTGCGCAGGCAGCGGCCACAAAGAAGAGAGCTGTTCGTCAGCTATAGAGAAGTGTGCCGCCTGCGGAGGTCCGCATAGGGCAGACGACAGGGGCTGCCTAGAGTACAGAAAGCTCCTGAACAACATGCTCCACCAACGCAATGAATAGACCTCTCAAGACGATCCACGCGAACCTAGGAAAGAGCGGAACAGCACAATATAGTCTCCTAAATGACGAGGACCTTATCGACTTTAGCATCATCTCTATCTCTGAACCAAGCTGCTTCCGCAACGCCGAAGGAAAAACAATAGCAGCACCTATCACCCACCCCTATTGGACCCAATTATTACCAACGAAGTCCCGGCAAGGCCGGTTTCCCTTCCGCTCAATGATGTGGATACGTAAAAGCATCTCAGTCCGTCAGATCTCGATACCCTCGCCCGACATCACAGCTGCAGTAATTACACTGCAAGATAGAACCATTCTTGTAGCATCGGTCTATATCGCGAAAAAGGAGAGCCTAGCCGACTACGAGCTTACAACTATACTCGAGAAGCTCCAGGCAGCAGTTACGCAGTCTGGGGCTCAGACTAACGGAGTGCTGGAGATCCTGATCTGTGGGGATTTCAATAGGCACGATCAGCTCTGGGGCGGTGATTTAGTACAAGGCTCTGCACGCAGTGGAGAAGCAGCGCCAATAATTAACTTTATGGAGGACCTTCACCTCCAAAGTTTGCTCCCCCGAGGCACAACCACTTACGAATCTGCCGGATATAGCTCTACAATCGACCTTATTCTCGCGTCGCCGCGGCTGGCGGAGGACGTAAGCGTTTGCCGCCCCTCTAGCACAGTATATGGACCCGATCATCAAGCGATTGAAGCACACTTTCAAATCGACGCACCTCGCCAGGAACCGGAAATTCAATACGCCTTTCGGAGTACGAACTGGGAGGCGGTTAGGGCTGACGTGGGAAGAAGACTAGCCGAGAGGCCCCCTCCGGACTCTAGAGATGTCGAAGGTGCCGCCAACTACCTAACAGGAGTCGTCTCTACGTCACTACAGAACCATGTCCCAAAAGCCAGGCCGTCACCGTACGTTAAGAAGTGGTGGACAGCAGACCTTACCCAGCTGCGGAGGTCATTCACGTACTTCAGAAACCAGGCGCGAGCCGTCCGAAGGTGGGGACAGCGGGATAGCTGGCTAGAGGAACAAGCAAAAGCAGTAGCAAAGAGATTTCATGACACCATAAGACGACAAAAGCGAGCCTGCTGGAAAACCTTTCTAGCAGAGCCAACTAATATCTGGAAAGCAGCAAGATATCTCTCTAGCTCAGAAAAGAACAACTTCGCTCAAATTGCGCGTATACATCACCGAAATGGCTGTGCTGAGTCGGATGAAGCAATCTCAGAAGCTCTCATTAAGAACTTCTTCCCAGAACTTCCGCCAGTACAAGAACGCACACAGAACGAGACGCACCAGGCTCCTAACAACCAGTTTAGCCACGCCCCTCTCCTAATAGATGAAGTCAAAGAGGCAATCCTCCGAGCTAGCCCGTACAAAGCACCTGGAGCAGACGGGATACCAGCAGTAGTCTGGCGTGAACTCTGGCCAGTAATCGACAAGTATATCCACCAACTATTCAACGAGTCGCTGCTGCAAGGCTACCTACCTAGCCATTGGCGACTCGCAAAGATTGTTCCTCTACGCAAGGCAGGAAAACCGGACTACGAACTCCCACAAGCATACAGGCCGATCTCGCTGCTGTCAACGCTAGGGAAAGCGCTTGAATCAGTAGTTGCGGAGAGGATATCTGCCCTGGTTGAAGAGCACTCTCTATTGCCAAAGAACCATTTCGGGGCCCGGAAACAGCGATCTACGGTACAAGCACTAACGGTCCTCCAACAGCGCATCTACGACGCGTGGCGCGATGGGAAGGTCCTATCGCTACTCTCCTTTGACGTTAAGGGTGCCTACAATGGCGTAGCGAAGGAGGTACTCCTCGAGAGGCTCCGTCAGCGGAGAATCCCCGAGACTCTTGTTAAATGGATTAACGCATTCTGCTCTGGTAGAAGTGCGTCGGTGGTAGTCAACGGGAAGACCTCAAAGGAAATAGACCTCCCACAGGCAGGACTACCACAAGGATCGCCTCTCTCACCAATCTTATTCCTCTTCTTCAACGCAGACCTGGTCCAGTCAGTCACAAATAAGAACAAAGGAGCAATGGCGTTTGTCGACGACTACAGTGCCTGGGTAACCGGCCTCTCGGCGGAAGAGAATGTAGCAAAGCTTCAAGACACCATAGTACCCCGAGCAGAGGAATGGGAGGCAACAAGCGGTGCAACATTCGAAGCCGAAAAGACAACGCTCATCCACTTTACAAGAGTCCCGCAAAGACTATCGGAGAAAGCGGTAATAATAAAGGGGAGTGAAGTACATCCAAAGACAGAGGCTAAAATTCTTGGTGTTATCTTTGACCAAGAGCTGAGGTTTAGAGCCCACGCGGGCAGAATCGCGAAGCGAGGAACTCAGACCGCCTTAGCGCTGAGAAGGCTACAGGGCCTACGGCCAAGCAGCGTACGCCAGCTCTTTATAGCAACGGTAGCACCAACAGTTGATTACGCCTCGCCGGTGTGGGCACCAGCCGCCACGCACTTAACGCTCAAATCACTCGAAGCGGTCCAAAGGATTGCAGGAAGAGCTATCACGGGGGGCTTTAGGACTGTTGCCCTGCCAATACTCGAGGCGGAAGCAGCAATCTTACCTACTAAGATCCGCCTTGAACAACAGATGCTCCGGTTTTGGGTTAACTGTCACGCTCTCCCACAGTCTCACCCATTCTGGAGGTTAAAAAGAGCTATCAACCCAGCGAACAAAAGATTCGTATCCCCACTCCAGCGGATAATGCTCTTGGCTGGAGAAGCAGATACAGAACGACTAGAAACAATCCAGCCATTCGTAAGGATGCCCTGGGAGGATCGGCCGGTAGTAAGGATGGAGAGCCTAGAGATAGCAAGCCTGCGAGCGAGCAAGCTTCCAACGTCAGAGGTGGCCATCTTCACCGACGGCTCGCAAAGAAACCAGAAAGTCGGCACCGGTATCTCCTGCGTGGACAGCACCGGTGTAACTGCTATAGCACACTCTCTCCTAATAGGCAGGTCGGACTCAATCGATATCCTACACGCAGAACTACAGGCAATTCAACAGGCTGTAGCCCTAGTGCATGGCACGTGGTCTGCGGAAGCCGTCGCCTCGCGTCCGGATATAGCAAAGATAAAACACGTCATCTACAGTGACAGTAAGACAGCACTACGATCCCTTCTCCGGCCGTGGCAAAGGATGAATCAAGAAATCATCAGAGCTACCCTCCACCTCCTACGCCAGATTCGGCAGAATAACGGACCGCCGGTTGAGTTCAGGTGGGTGCCAGCGCACCAGGGTATCGCAGGAAACGAAAAGGCAAATCAACTGGCACTACAAGCGACAGCAAGTACCCAAGAGCCCCCGCATAGTGTAGTGCTACGGTCCCTAGCGCTAGCAAAATGTAAAGCCGTAATTATGAAGAAGTGGACGGAATCCCTTAAAGTCGCCAAGGGAGGTGAGGCCTCCCGTAAGCTCGACCAGGCACTCGCTCAGTTTCATACGAAACGGCTTTACAATCAGCTTAGCTACAAAGAGGCTTCTGTAATCGCCCAGCTTCGAACCTCTAAGGCAAATCTCAACGAACCACTATACAAGATTAGGTGTGCGCAGTCAGCAGCGTGCGCCTGTGGAGCAGAAAAAGAGACAGTCAAGCATTTCCTTCTCGAGTGCCCGCGCTGGCTGGATCTTCGGGTAGAGCTACAGAACACCCTTAGAGACAGGTTTGGTGACCTTGCGTATATGCTAGGAGGCTGGTCAGGAACAAAACTACCGAATGGGAAATACAAGGACGGACCTCCGGACAAGTGGCGGGCGGACCCGCGTGCGATCAAAGCAACGGCAGCTTTCGCTTTGGCTACCGGAAGGCTTAACACAACTAGGGATTAGGAGACTACGACGGCTACTCACTTCTCTATCCTTCTACCAGTTAGTTGTCACGCTGATACAGGGACTGACAACGCTCGGGAACTAGTCTCGATGAGGCCTGGCATGAAGGACCAAAGCAGTCAACCCCTCCTACCTCCCCTTAACATTCAGCAGTCTTAGCTTCATCAGTTTTTCCTTTCCTCCCTTTCCTTTTCTTTCTTTTCTGTTCTTCCTGTCTTACGCTCGTTTTAAGAAGGGTAGCGACTTCAATAATGTGTGGGCCTTGGATGAACCGGGATCCCAATGTAGCTTAAAGCAGATTTAGCGATATTGTCCCTATGGCCCGCGGAGGCCGACGGGGTGTATGAATACTACTACTACTACTACTACTACTAGATTCTCGCACTTCGTGCGACCTCTCTGTAGCAGCATCGAGTCTCATTACATTAGGTCGCACTACCTATCTCATAGCCACGAGCAGGCTTAGAATAGCTCACGTTACCGTCACCGTCACTGTCACCGTCACCGTTACCATTGTCGAGTCTCGCGCAGAGCCTCACCGTTTCACAGCAAGTCGGAGTCACGCCAGGTTTCCGAAGCTAACAACAACCGTTACCGTCCCTCATCATGTCAGGAATGTGGCCAGACGTCACAGGCGATGACGCCTGGAGAGAGCCACACCGTCACCTACACGATTCGTCACCTACAAGACCTTCGTCGCACCGTCTACCGCTCGACGGCGACAGCCCAGCAGCCATGAATTACTAGAGTCAGGACACATTCGGTATCAATTGGCTCAGCCTTGATCCTATCAATATTACCTACGCCCAGACACTCGTTGATTACGTTACCATGGGCAGCGATCAGGCCCAGCGTTTCCTCGCCTGGTTAAGAGAATAGTATGAACGCGCACAACACGCAGCAACCCTCGAGGTTCGGCTCCAGTCCGCTTAGAACAGTATCAACAGCCTTACCAACGAGTTGAACACCGCACGCGCAATGCAGGAAGCACTAAGAGGACAATTAGATGCTTATAAGAGACAGCAGCTGTCTGCCAGAGGATTCAGCCACGTACCACTATTAGCGAGGCCAGGAACCAGCTTCGCTACGAGTTAGAGTCAGAGCTTATAGTAGAAGGTAAAGCTTAGTGAGAAGCTTCCTGACGTGCTAGTCTTCAAGGGTGAGAAGAAGGAGTACCTCAATTGGCGAACAGTAGTACGCATCAAGCTCGCAGTAAATGAGGACCGCTTTTCTACAGCGCAAGCTCGTCTCCAATACGTTATATCACGCCTTGAAGGTGAAGCAAGTGCCCAAGTATGAGGATACGTCAAGGAACGCGGCTTGATTAATATCCCGCCACGCGATCCTTTATCCACTATAGGAGACTTCGAAGACCTTCTATGGTCACTAGATGTTGAAAATTGGCGCGGTGCAGAATGTAGTACGATTCTTGGCATAAGCTGGTGAGGGGGGCAGGAGAGGTGCCCGCCTTATACTCAAGCTCAAAGCTATACCTAATCTAGCAACTAACGTACACGTGATTTCCAACACACCCCCTTCGTGGAGTGGTAAATCGACGCTTTGCCTGATTAGGCAGTCCACGATAATGACTGAATAGTATTGTTAAGCAACAAGGAAAATAACTAAATATCTGCGAGTGTTGAGATCTCGCTTCGCAGAAGAGATGGCTTGATGCGTAGGGGTAAGCATCTTTGTAGGAAAATGCAGTAACTTGAAGAAAGAAGACTTCACCACTACGGTGGTACGGGCAGAAGGCCAAGTTGCGCAACGAATGTCCGGTGCTTCTGCTTTGGGAGTGGCTTGGTCAGCCCGTCAGCAAACATGCTGGCAGTAGGGGTCTACTTGAAGTGGATATTGCCTGCCTGAGTCTCCTGACGCAACCAGTGACTGTGAATGTCCATATGGCGAAGCTTGGTGGCCAATTTTGCCACATTTTCTTCCATGAGGCGTAGGGTCTGCTTGTTGTCACATTGAACTTGAATGAGATGACCCGGGTTGTAGTCCAGTTGCTTGAAGAGGCGCTTCCACCAGTAGTATTACCTTACTGTTTCCGAGAGGGCAAGAAGCTCGGCTTCTGTTGTTGATGTAGTGACTGTTGGCTGCTTGGTTGCACGCCAGTCAATGGGAGAGTCATATAACATGAATAGTGACCCTTGGTGACTTCGTCTGGTCTCAACGTCATTGGCATATGACGCGTCACTGCTGATTGTGAAGATGTTCTTCTCATCAGAGCTGTTACCGTGGTAGCAGATACTGTGATGCTTGGTTCTAGCTAGGTAAGAGAGGACACGTTTGGCGAGATGGATGTGACGCTCAGATGGGTTGCGAAGATACTCTGATAGCCGTATGGAGGCAAATGCTATATCAGGCCTTGTGCAGACAGCAGCGAAGTTGATAGAGCCGATTATGCTTTGGTAGGCACGAATCTCCTGCGCTGTTACGAGATCATTATTCGTTCTGATGTCCTCATCTGTAGGGAGAGGGGTTCTTGCGAAAGAGTGGTCCTTGACGCCGTACTTGCTGATTAATCCATTGATGTAGGACTCCTGAGAAAGCCACAACTGACGCTTCTCACGGTCCCGGACGATCCTTATGGCAAGGAACCACTGTACTTCTCCCATTGCTCGTATCTTATACACCTTGAAGAGCTTCTCTTAGAAGGCGTTGGCGTATACTTCGTCCTTCTTCTTAAAAGCAACAATAACATCATCCACAAAGAAGAAAACCAGTAGATAGTCATTGAAATAGAGACATGGAGCGTCTCCAATAGGGCGTAGTCCCAAGCTCTTGAGCGTCTTACAGAAGTGTTTCTACCATAGCGCCGGTGACTGCTTAAGACCGTAGAGGGCACGGAGGAGAAGAAGTACGAGTCCTGAAGCAATGTTCATGCCCTTAGGCGGACTGCAATAGACTTCCTCATCCAATGGTACGTGAGGGAACGCATTGACAACGTCATACTGACGCATCTCGAGGTCAAATGCACAAATGATTGCCAGCAAGAAGCGAAGGATCTTGAAGGCAAGAGTAGCGGCGTACGTGTCCTGATAGGTGTGCTAAAGGTCTCCTCTGATACAGATACGCGCTTTGAACTTGATGAGGTTTCCTTTCTCATCAAATTTGTAGGTGTAGACCTAGGTAAGAGGGATGACTTGCTTCCCTACTTTCCTAGCATTGAGAATAGGCACTCTCTTCCAAACCTCCTAATGCTCATTTTTCTTGAGAGCCTCATCCATAGCCTCCACGAACTGATCCTTGAATGGATGCGTCATGAGTTCTGAATGGTTGCTTAGTGGTGGCGGTAGTTGGTCCTTGTGGATCTTCGGCATTGGTTCTCTCATAGAGAGGCCCGCCACAAAGGCCTTGAGGTAGGATTGGTCGTCCCAGTTGTTGTTTTCAATCACTGCTGCTTGAGCCCTGCGTTAATGGCGTATTCTAGGGCCTTGAATGATGTTTTCAGGTGTGAAGTACCCTGAAATCATATCCGCTCTTGGTGCCCTGTTGCCAACTTCGGCTGTAGCGAGAGGGTCGGTGTCGTATTATGCAGGTAGAAGACGCCGTTGTGGTAGTTGTGAATCACCCCCTGAGTCTTGAGGGGTTTCTGGCCCTGGAGACTCGTCTTGTGGTGGCGTTGAGGACTCACATGAATCCTCAGTGGGTATTGGAGTGGGCATTTGACCTTCAGTAGTATCTGCACCCACCCCCTCACCTTCAGATTCGCTTGTATCAGGAGTTGTGATACCTTCAAGCTCTGAATCTTCAGTGTCTGAGTTGGAGAGGTGAATTCTTGGCCGTTCCAGCGTATAAGGCTCTTCTTCTACTTCTAGCACTTCATGATAGTGCTCAATGTGGTTTGGGGAGTACCTTGAGTTCTCATCAAAGGTGACGTCCCGTGTGCGAATGATTCTGTCCTCTGGAGGAAACCAGATGCGGTAAATATTCGTGGAATCGTATCCCACAAGGTAGCCCACAAGAGCACGTTCCTTGAGCTTCTCAGTGCGAGGTATGTGCTTATCCAGTGCATATGCTTTGCAGCCATATACACGTAGATGCGAGACATTGGGCTTCTTCCTATGAAGTAACTCAAATGGAGTCCTCCAGCCTAGCCGGCGGGAAGGGGTACGATTGAAGATGTATACTGCCGCTTGGACAGTCTCAGGCCACAGGCGATCTGGCAGGTTAGCGCCCACTCGCAAAGCTCTTGCCTTGAGAATGATGAGATGGCCTGACTGCTCAGAGTTCCCGTTCTGCTGAGGTGTGTAAGGTGATGATGTCTCCCAAGTAATGCCCCGTCTTCTAAGCTCCTGACTAAATGTATGACCAAGCGATTTCTCGCCGTCAGAGCGTAGGAAGGCTGTTTGGCAATCAAAGCGAACTTTGAGGAGTTGCAAGAAGTCCAGAATGATATCTGGTACTTCTGATTTGAGCGCATGGGTCTTGGCCAGCGTGAAGTTGATCTCAGTACACTCTAGATGCGTGATATACTGATCACCGTTGAAGGCCTGGATCATGCTAGTCATGTCGACTGATGCTCGAAAGAATGGCTTGCTGCGTGACTCCTCATGTGCGGGAGAGCGTGAAACCAATTGGTATGCCTTGGTCAGAGCGCAGGTGTCATAATGCTGAGGCAATGAAGTGTCCTCCTAGATCATGATACCGTCAGTTGCCTCTGGAAGGGCTTGAATAGTGTTTTTGCCAGCATGGGCAAAGATGGTGTGCAGTGTTTCTGCAGGAAGTGTGCGAATAGCTACACCTGCCTTGATACTGCCTGAATCCTGCTGGGGATGATCTGTCTTATTGAGCTCAATGAAGAACAGATCCTGATGGATCACGAAGCGATAGACCGTCCGACCCTTGCGGTGGAGGTGCATATGGTAAGTGTCCATGTCCAGGCCTTTGCGTTTGGCTCTGGTAATTGAAATGAGGTTGGCCATAAAGGTAGGGACGTAAGCAACATCTCTTAATATAAGAGGCTTGATTCCCTGTGGTCCCATGGCGTTAACCGTAACGTCACCGAAACAGGTGACTGGAAGCGTGACGTTGCCGCTTGTAATGGTGTCCTTTAGAGTAGCATCACGAGTCTTTGTGAAGCGATGCTCCATGTGACGGTTGCACACATGATGAGACGAGCCTAAATCGAGAATCCATGACTGCTCAAGAGTGGTGGCTGCAACACTGCTCTTGCTTGAGAAAGCTGTTCTGATAACCGTGGCTAAGGAGTGCTGTGAGTCGTCAGATGAGTCCTGCCCGCCGTCCTCAGTGGTTGAGGTCTGCTTTGAGGTCTGCTTTGGCTCCTTATCTGTATTGGGCTGAGTTGGATTGATGCTCTTATACCGTAAAATGGCAGCATCAACTGTTGCCTTAATTCGAGGATTCTTCAAGGCTTTGGCGACCTTCGCTTGTGCTTCCTTGCTTGGCACCCAACCTGAAGGACGTGCGTCCTTGTTGAGGTAAGGGCATTCATGGTACCAATGAGTGGCACCACATTAACACTTTAGAGTTGTCTTGCCTTGCTCTCCGCCACGAAAGGTAGCAGTAAAGGCTGAAACAGACTTCCCTTCTACCAATGCAAGGGTACGGTAGCGTTGACGATAGTGCTCCGTTAGGTAGGTGAGCTCAAGGACCTTAGTAGGGTTTCTCTAAATCTCGGTCATGAGGCCAACAGTGAACTCTGAATCGACGTACGATAATGCAGTAAGGAATGCAATAGCACCGTCGTTGCCGTTTACGTGTGGCAACTCATGGACCTTCGCCCTACGGGCGAGATTCTCCCACTCAGAAAGCTACTTGAGAATGTTCTAACGCTTAGGAGGCTTCCTCAACTCGTCGAGTTGTAGAACGAGGGTCTGGCGCGTGAGGAAATCTGAAGGAGCGATATACTGCTTCAGGACCTTCAGGTAGTAATAGGGAGAGGAGGACTCGGCTCCGCGAAGGACTAGAAGAAGATAGGAGGTAACAGAGTCTTCAATGAGGTCTGAAAGATCATTGAGAGATCTCTTCTGCTCCTTATACTCCTTCAGCTTGATTCTGTAGAGGTCGAGTGCTTCCCTACTCTGAGTTAAAGGAATGGTTGGCTTCGTTTCTGTCGTCGGAAGCGTCGGCTTTGCTGGATCAACAAGTTCCCAGATGTCAGCCTTCTGTGCACGTCCTTTGATGATCGAATACCAATCTTCCCATTGCTGTGAGCCCTTCAGGACTATTACAGTCTTTGAGGAGCTCATAGCGTCGAGATGGGTCAATCAGACAGTTCAAAGATGCTTAAATAAAGCAAGAGAAGTGCACAGTCAATGATAGATGATCAAAGGACTCTTATTTGATGATAATAAAGCAAAGCGGAGGTTCCGTGATGCTCTTTGAGAGAGAAAGAGGGTAGAAATACCAAAAGTGCTGCCCGGATGCCGCGGAACAGCGAAAAAACCACTTAAAAGAGGTTTAGGAGGATCGTAGCGTTGACAGAAGGCATCTAATGCGCTTCCGGGCTCATAACTGTTGAAAATTGGCGCGGTGCAGAATGTAGTACGATTCTTGGCATAAGCTGGTGAGGGGGGCAGGAGAGGTGCCCGCCTTATACTCAAGCTCAAAGCTATACCTAATCTAGCAACTAACGTACACGTGATTTCCAACACTAGAACAAGCGTTTGGCGACCATAATCGTCGTGAGACGGCACTTCGAAAACTCTATGAGCTCAAGTAGACTAACAAGTCTTTTAGCTGGTACGCCGCGAAGTACTAGCGCCTTTGCACTGAACTTGACATGTTACCGGAAGGTCGCAAGGTAGAGTTTTAGTATGGACTCTTATAGGAGCTTAAGAAAGGCCTCTTCGCAGTCGCAACCACAATTAGAGCTATGCCTTTCCACCAAATGGTAAGCCATATTTAGCAGATTGATAACGAGCGCTTATGGGCCGAACGCCGCCCTACTCGCTATGCATATTCATTAGAATTATAGTCGCAGCCATCACTCACACAACCAACCCCTATGACGTCGACTCTAGCAGCTCCGGTTCCAGCTCTAGCGCTTATACAGCCAGAAGCTCCCATCGGTATTAGCGCAGTTGCTATTAACAGGCTGGCCATTAGCAAGCGTTACAACCCACGGAATGGTGATCTTGTTTAGATCTTCGCTGCATCACTTTGTGATATTGATATTGCGCTCAATCCATCGAAGAAACCAAAGCCGAATCCTTTTAACAAGCTTCCCAAGCAGTACTACGAGTTCCTTGAGGTCTTTAGCAAAGAGTTATCCGATAAGCTACCTCCTTACCGCCAGTATGACCATAAGATCCTACTACAGAAGGATGATGAAGGCAAGGAGAAACAGCCGCCATTCGGCCCCCTCTACAACATGTCTTATGGCGAGCTGCTTGTCTTAAAAAGGACTCTCGAAGAGAACCTCTCTAAAGGCTTTATTCGAGCAAGCTCATCACCCGCTATAGCACTAGTTCTCTTTGCTCGCAAGCCAGGAGGAGGACTACGCTTTTATATCGACTACCGTAGACTTAACGAGATCACAGTAAAGAACCGCTATCCACTACCTTTATTCCGCGAGACTCTCGATAAGCTATTACGTACCACAGTGTATACTAAGCTAGATATTGTTACTATATTTTATAAGCTTCGCGTTGCAAAAGGAGAAGAATGGAAGACCGCCTTTAGAACTCGTTGGGGTCTGTATGAATGGCTCGTCATGCCCTTTAGTCTCTCCAATGCCCTAGCTGTAACGGCGGGCCTCTGCCTCTAAGGATCAAACACCAAGAGGGTGGTAAGCCGTGTAGGGTTTACCTTGAGTGGGTACAAGGTAGGGGAGAGAACAAGTGTGAACGGATACACGTGACTGAGCACTGCGTGCGAAGGCCGTGTTACCAATAGAGTCCAAATTCTATTGCGAAGTTGACCACGAAGGTCAGAGCTATACTAAGGAGTGTGGTTTATATACGTATGAGAGTTCTATACAATCTGTGGTTCATGGAGTTCATGCTGTAGGGTCTTCTGAACCGTCTGAACTGGAGTTCAGAGGTTCATTCTGCCAAGCCCGTATAAACTGGTGAACTAGTAGGGCATCACGTGATCTTCGCCTGTCTGGAGGGATCTTCCGCGGCGTTTGTTCACGCCCCGCTTATCCTTCTTCTCTACCTTTCCTACCCTGTGAAGGCTGCGCCGTAACACTAGCCTCATGGCAGCACTACATTAACGACGTTCTACATGATCTACTCGAGGTCTGTTATACCGCGTACGTTGACGATATCTTAATCTATAGTGACAACCTTTAGAATTACCGCAAGCATGTTAAACAAGTCCTCCAACGCCTACGTGATGCCGGCCTTCAACTAGATATCTCCAAGTGCGAATTCGAGGTTGATACTATTAAGTACCTAGACTTGATCATTAACGCAAAGCACGGTCTACGCATGGACCCAGACAAAGTCTCAGTGATCACCAATTGGGAGCAACCTCGTTGTATCAAAGATGTCCAATCTTTCCTCGGTTTCTCCAACTTCTACAGACGTTTTATTAAGAACTTCGCGAAGATTATACAGCCCTTAACCAAGCTTACTACTAAGGCGATGGAGAACATTAGCTTCTAATGGACAGCTCAAGCAAATACCGCTTTCAATCAGCTAAAGCAAGCTTTTCTTAGTACACCAATACTCAAGCATTTCGACCCAGAAGCTGAACTGCAGCTCGTACTCGAAACTGATGCATCTAATTACGTCTCAGCTGGAGTTTTATCTCAATACGATAAGTAAGGAGTACTTTATCGTATTGCCTTCTTCTTAAAGAAGCACTCACCAGCCGAATGTAATTACGAGATATACGATAAGGAGCTCCTAGCTATCATCCGCTACTTTGAAGAATGGAGAGCAGAGCTTGAAGGCAATACAACTAGCCTACTAATCAAGGTTATCACTGACCATAAGAACCTTGAGTACTTTATGACGTCCAAGCAACTTAGTCGTCGTCAAGCACGCTAGAGCGAGTTTCTCTCCCGCTTCGACTTCCAGATTGAGTATATAAAAGGCAAGTATTTCTACGCTGCACATCGGCTAAGACTACGGCGGTTTCTTTTGGGAGCAACTCGCGGTACTTGCCCCGTAGATGGCTTCGAACCTGGTCTAAACAGACAGCGTACTTGCAGCTCTTGCAAACTAACAAGCGGTATTCGGAAAGATAGAAGAAGTATTCGTTTGATTGCGCCATGGTTTGTCGCTAGTGAAATGGCGATGGCGAAAGAACGTTGCTTTTTCCTCAGTAATAGAAGATGTCGTAGAAAGAAAAAACTGGCTAACTAGACGCGTCAAGGCTATTTTCGCACGCGGATTCCAGTGCGTTTCTAGCGCGTCAAACAAGGTTTAATTACGGGTCGACTGTCTATTCTATCTATTTTCTACTTGGTGCACTGTTAAAACGAGGATGTGCGGCAGAATGTTAGCGAGGTGAGGGGGCGGTGAGGCGCGGGAAGGCTTATGCGAAAACGGAAAGACCCCTGCGCAGTGGATTTAGAAGAGCGCGGTGGATTGGAGCATATATCTTAGGATTTGGGTCTTTGGTTAGGCTCATTCGGCTGGGCCTCGTACTCTCGAAAGAACTGTTGTCAGTATCGTAGGAATTTCAGCCTTGGCTGGTTCTCTTCGTCATTGTTTTTACTGAATAGATCCTCCATTTGGCAGTCTTCCTTCTCGGACTGTATCTGGGTTCTAACTCAGAATCATCTATTACTGGGATCAGCTTCCTATACAAGTGAAATCACTCCGGCTTTGCTTACCCTAAGCAGTTTCTCCACTTCTATACCAATCTCAGTAACTACGGAATTTGGGCAGAAAAGGGACTTGGCGAAGTACAAGTACTTTGACGGCATCGGCAATCTTGCTACTGTTCGCGATCCCAATCACCCGCTCCAAGTGCACCGCACGCATCTAGAAGTGAATTTCGGAAAACAGATGCGGCGTAGCTCCTCTAGCAAGCCATTTGGAGCAGAGCCGAATCTTCTAGAATCCTTCTTTGTCTAGGTTGCCGACAATGATGGCCATTACATCGTATGGAAGCCGAGCTCCTGGGGAGCTCGTGCCGGAAACAGGCGGCATCGTCTGGCGGTGAACATCGGATGCAAAAGAGTTTCAACTGCGCAAAGGTCTTACGCGAGGTCGAGATGAGAAAACTAACGATGTTGGGAAGGGGCAGAGAGAGCGCAGGAAAGGGCGATCTGTCAATGAAACGGAATAAATTTTCACTTGGCTTGGTAGGTTTTAGCTCTCGCTTGGCGTCCAGGCCCCATGTCCCAATTAGGTATCTGCGTCACCTATAACTACGGCGGCTATGGACGTGTACTGTCAGAATATAAGGTAGATTAGCACGCACTAGTAACAGTGCGACGTCGTACTTTTACAAGTTCGACATATACCCATCGCCTAATCAAACTACACTAAGCCTAATCGAGCAACAAATAGATAGTAACAAACGCGGCGCAGTGGCTTATCGATAAGGAGAGTCCATGCTATAGTAGCTTGAACCGTGCACGATACGTACCACCGAAATTCCTACGCCGCAGGAGAACGGAATAAAATCCGCACCTGGGAATGCGCTATTTATCCAGCTACTCGGCACTGTTGTTTGAAGAGCCAACGTGTACGTGCTGTGCCGCTGCTGCCTACAATGTCGATCTTATCGGAAGAGAGGATGTCTCACAATCATCCCTGTTCACACAGCCCACTTTGCATGCAGTTTGCCAGAAGCGTTCACTTTCGATTGGCGGTGTGGAATGGAACAAATAGCCAGATCTCTCAAGCAATTTTTAATTTGTCGTTAGTGCGAGCCTCAACAACCTGTAGGCTAGTAAAATGGCAACTCCGCGTTTGAACGCTAAATCTTTGGGAATTCTCCTCAACCATGTCGTTTTTCCAGAGCAGCTACACTCAAGACACGAAGGCGACACGCGCGCCCCCGAAAGAGACCTTGTTGATGGCTTGATCAAGGCTGCTGGAGCTCTGGTTGTCATCGCTTCAGATACTGATACAGCCATATGGGAAGACGCGCGGAAAACATTTCTTGCCGCTAGAAATTTGAATAACGATACTGACGTGGAGGGCCTTGAGAAAATTTCCATCTTAGAATCCTTTCGGCAGCTTAGGCCGAACGAGTCTCTGATTCTGCACGTGAGGGAGCAGAACGCGGGCCTGCTGATTAAAAGGTTTCTCGTCTACAGCCCGCGTGTAAGGCTCCTGAGTCTACTGCAGTCCTAGAGGTGCGAACCACCTGCTCCTTGCAGGCGAGTAGCATGCGAGGTCGTACAAGTCACGTAACCCTCGCTTAGCTAGATATGACCACCTGGCCCATGGGCCAGTCCGAATCCCCTAAGGATTCGTCTGTCAATGGAAGCCAACTGCTTATGTGCCATCTCTGAACTCCCTGTTTTCCTCCAGTCCTCACATTGAGATATTAGTATACAAAGTCGCGCAATATTATTAGGGTGCGTAGCTCGGTTGTATGCGCAGCTCGCTTATCAACGACGTTTTCTAATTTCATATTAAAATCTGTTCCAGTTTTGTTAGTAACTGGGGGCTGAAGTGCGCAGCATATCCTTGCGTGCCTAGGGAGAGAAAACGAAGATGTAGAAGACTCTGATTTCTGAAGGTAGTAACTACTGTGGCTTAAATACATGACTGTTGGGTACAAATTGGGTAGACATTGGGTAGATATTGAGCAGTAGCAGTGAGCACGGAGCAAGTTGGGTAGTAGGTAGGTGCCTAAATTGCCACCGTATGCCCAAGTGATGCCTAAACCGTTACAGTTTGATTCTCGATATAATGAAAAATGAGATGAAGCCATGACAAGAAAAGGAAGAAACAATTAACCGGGAACAAAAACGGATCTACTAATTTTTCCCTTCCCTGAACTCTAACTGTAGCTTTCTAAGAAAGTCTGGCTTAAAGAGCCTAGCGATGTCTTTTAGTTTTGTCTCTCTAATTCTCTCATCACTTGCTAGTGCTAGATAGGTAGAGTTCGGCGGGGTGGAACTATTAGGATCATCCACTATGGTCTGCAAAAGTCAAGGATATGTCAATTCCGCTCCGGGTAGATACGCCTCTATTTCTTTAAGCTCAGGGCGTGCAGTAAGGAGCACCGCTCTTAAGAATCGTGTAGACTCTTCGTTAAGATCTAGGATTCTGCAAAATCGTTAGTGTAATTCGAAATCAAGGCTTTAGGGTACATACTCTCTACGCGAAACGCTTCTAGATAAGTCTTTGACTTGTTCGGGCGGATTTTAAGCTATAAGATCCAGCGCCGGCGACTGATTTCCCGTTCCGTACAGAGGCAGTAAGAGGAGAGACCTTAATTTACACCGATCTCCACGCCCGTATCGTGGACTAAGAAGATAATGCAGTGTTTTACCTTCCTTTAGGTTCTAGTTCAATTCGTTCCATATAGTAACTTCATCTAAATCTATCTGGGATACGATCCTGTCTGCGTACTCTTTCCTCACTAAAGCATCAGCACTCTAGCCATTTTTCCCGCTTCCCTCGCCCTGAACCGGCTTCTGTAAGCCTTTCCTCTGGTTCGATATCCTCTAGGCATTGTGCTTCTTTTTCTCGGCTGCCATTACGACCTGCTTAGAATTTTTTTACTCTTCAAACTTCTCGAAGTAGAAAAGCTGGCACTTGAATTTAGTAAATTACGCAAGGAACGAGACTTTCTCGTATTTCCTTATCTGCAGGTGGAGATTGACGAGATGTCAGCATATAAGGCATATTAGCACGCACTAGTAACAGTGCGGCGTCGTACTTTTGCAAGTTCGACAGTTATGAGCCCGGAAGCGCATGCCACTGCAATCATGGTCGAGTGGGGGGGTGGCTCCCCTCCAACCTACTACAAGGGGTTTGGTGTACCCCGTCCCAAGTTTCATCAAGGTTCAAGAGTTCGAACCACAGCAAGAATAGCATTTCAGAGCAATTTCACCACGAGTAGCCACAATTCAGCAACAATTCATGTTTCAGACTCTCCACCTGTGCGTCAAGCACTTCGCCACAGGTGAGGGGGTGTGTCAGCATATAAGGCATATTAGCACGCACTAGTAACAGTGCGGCGTCGTACTTTTGCAAGTTCGACACGAGATCTTGATCCGCATGGTTCACCCGGTTTTCAAGTGCCTTCGGCTCGTTGAGGATGCCCTTGATCCTTAATAGCACCTCTGTGCTGGTAAATTCGCAAATGTACTGCAAAATTCTGATTCTTTTAAGGGTTGGTAAACTTGTTAATGCGCTTCTAAGAGCCTCGAGAATGTAATGGCCGCGAAAGCCCCCCTACTCTGTAGCACGGAAGAGACAATCTTCCCATCGTTGAGCTTCCGGTCGCGGGACTAATATGATCGGTAGGGGTAGAGACGTGACTCTTCGTCGTAGATATACCCCCTAGACAACGATCTTGGTCGGGCTAGCGTCTAGAAATAGAGATGGTCTCTTTTTGCTTTTCGAGACCGGGGTGAGAAAAACCCTTTTAATTTCATCATCCTTCACCCGCTGGCATCGCTGGAGGATCGACTCGAGATAAGCTACTCGTAAATCATTTAGCTACTTACTAAGATCGGCGTCACTGGCGTCGTATGGTGTTTCCAAGGCCTTATCGGGGTATATGAATGTATGAGCTCGCGATATCACGGCAATGCCGCAATTATAACAATCCAGAAAGCTGCTAGTAGGGTATAGCTAAACGCTGATCAGCAATGCGACAGATATAGTAGGCGTTGGTGTCTTACCAGGTGCGTTATAGGATCCGACCAACTAACCGCGGGAAGTCCTTAGGCCATCCTATAGTTGTTTACAAACTCGCTAATGTCGTATACTATCGCTTTAGCCATCTCGTCGTGCCCTCCTTCATTGCCGTAGATGTGGACTTTCTTGCTGGGAAAGTCTACGACGGCGAGAATCTAGTAGTCTCCAGAGCGTTTCCAGACACACTCTAAAGAACGAGACTTAACGTTGTAAGCAATACAGAGGTGACTCGATCTCGGTCCGTGGACTAGGGTGGCTGGTGGTACAAGAGATTTAGTTACAGCGTTCCGGAGGGGGGTGCTCGATCCGGGAGGATTTTTGATCGTATGGGATACTATTTGTCAACCACATTGGCCCGCAATCACGTGTCTCGTATTCCTCTTCTGATCACTACACCACCATCACTCCACCCCGTACGCGTCAATTCTTAGTACCTAGCACAGCCTCTTTTGCTTACGCGTCCCCTTTGCGATCAGATATTTATGTAGCACTCGATAGCATTAATCAAAGAAGACAGCGGTGTCATTCTTTCTCGCGCCGTTCGACACTATTAGAATCTCTACACTCTCCGGCAAGAAGTGTTTTAGTGTCAGGGTGATGGCGTCATCATTGAGCTTGTTGTTAAGGCGAAAACGCTCGACGGTTTCCCCTAAGACCCCAAGGCCTTTGGCGAACGGAAGGAGCTGCTGAACTAGGCGGTTCAACTTCATTTCTACGGTCTCTACGGCCGATTTTATGGTATATGGTTCATCTACTACTAGCTCGATAGTATCTGGCATCTCGTCTTCGTCATCCGTAGGGATGACAATAGGATCTGTAATGGCAGTATCGTACGCATTTTCAAGCTTAGCCTTTTCCTTGGATCTAACTTTTAGTTCTGTTAGAACGGTTGGCGGTGTTTGGGTTTCACATGACTTGCTACTTAAGCTTTTAGGAGTTTCTAGTACTGCCGATGGTGTCCGCGTGCTAGAGGAGCGGCTATATCGTGCATTCAGGCCTCTAGGAAATCTCGATGGCGCCTGCGAGTTGGCAGAGTGATCATCCGGAGACCTAGGGGTCTTGGGGGTGCCTGATGGCGACTGCGCATTGATGGAGCGGTCGTCCGGTGCTCCAGGAGTTTCGGGCTGTTCTAACGGCGGCTGAACATTGGGGGAGAGGTTCTAAGGAACTCTCGATGAAAGTAACGCATTTGATAAAAGTAACGCAGTTGATGAGCTCTCGTCTAGTTTACCAGCGGTGCTAGGTGGCCGCGGTGGTGTCCGCGTTTTAGGGAATTGCTCGTCTAAAGACGGCGTGCCTTCTAGGAATTCATCAGTCGTATCGTTCACCTCTTCCAGCTCCAGGCTTAGCCTCCGGTTTTTGCGTGAGTTCGGCGATCCGCCGGTGGCCTGGCTCTCACTGACGCTCTCATCCCCTGGTCCATCCTCAGAACCACAGGTTGACCGCTGGACTTAAAGATCGGCGAGCGTGATTGAGAGTGTACCGCATTGTTCCTTAGTGTAAAATACATAGTTCTCAGGCGGTCCAGCCCATTCGGACTCGGCAAAATTGATAGCCAAGGCAAGATTAGGACCGGCATTCACGACTTGGTGGTACGTCTCGGAAAATGTAACAATCATTTCTCCGGCCTTATAAGAGACAATTCGGTAGGGTATTTCCCAAGAATCGAGAAGTTGTAGGGAGAGAAGAGTGCTTAAGTGGTAGACGAATTACGAGTACTCCTGTTTCTGATCGCGACGACGGCGTTAGTTGTTTCCCCCTAGATACTTCCGGGCCTTGTCTTCGAGTTTATTGCGGTAGTATGGTTCAACCATAAGCTAGACTTTCGGGGCCCCGGCAAGCAAAATGTTTATGGAACTAAGGAACCCGTCTTCCACGTATAAAGGTAAACTGGACCCCCGACTTGCGCTGATGTATAGATACGCAGCATGGACCCCTACGATCCGGCTTACCGTCTTTTTGAGCTGCTCTCCGCAGTCAAGTAGCTCGGGGTCTAAGCCGATGGACTTTAGTAAGCTCGAACAGGATTCTGTTGGAATGACAAGATACGGCTGTCCTCCATCTGTACGGGCATCTCGCACGGCCGAAATAAATAGATCTCTTGGTTCTGGGCCTCTGTGTCTCCGAGACAAGTATGGGATACGGAAAGAGCCGGCTTCATTGTTGTCGCCGATGAGAGAGCTGCACGTAAGCCCGTAGAGTGGATGGTCCTTCTTACGCGGTAATAGGAATACGGTCTTGGACTGTAAGCCGTCCAGCTTGTCGATTTCCAATCCGTTAATTTTCTGGAGCTTGATATCGCGAACGACGTCGTCTCCGACCTCTATCTTGCAGAATCCAAGCTTCTCGAACTGTGGAGATTGCCTTATGATTTGGTGGATGGTAGCGACGGTCTGGTCCTTGAGATGCGCTAATCCGAATTTGGTTTTACCCGCGTAACAGCCGTCCGACTCGGGTAGCTCTTGTAGAATCGGGCCCTCATCCTCAGCCTGCTCCTCGAGATGACCAATAAAGCCGTCGATCTACTTCGACAGCTGACTGAAGTACCGCTTTATCAGAGCGGCATCGTCGATGCATGTACTTAGTAGTTTAGTAGGCCGATTGCTCGCCTCCGTGATAGCCTACCGGGTAGTTAGTCCTGCGTATAGGCATAATAGGAAGATGTATATAGTCGATAGTACTTACTCTTAGATCTGAATCTACTTTCTCTAACTGTGATAGTATTGGGGATAGGATGCTCTTACACATGGACCTTTTTCTCGTCATGGTAGCTAAAGACGTATACACGGTAGCGCTGGAGTTCGAGAGCGCCCTACCTTCTTGATAGATATATCGCGGTGCGTGCGGGGCAGCTATAACGTTCTTAGCTTAGTGTGTAAACGGCTTGGCGACCTCTAACCGCCAAGCCGTTCACGCACCCGACGGAAAGGTCTCGTACCACTCCCCACCCAAGCGCGCTACGTTAGTCCGGATAACGCTTTTAAGCACCGATTATTTATCGTGTTGCCCCTCGCATTGCTGTTGCGCTTGTAGATCTGAATTCATTCGGTAAATCCCCTCGGTATTGCGATAGTTCCTGTTCGTTAGTCCCGTCAATCCATACCCCTGGAACCTTCGTAAGGTCGTCATATCTGCTTGTTATACTCTAGGCTGGTATTGAAGCTGCTTCGCTAGCAGTTTCCACGGGTCTAGGAAGAGGGTGAGAGTGAGGTAGAGGAGAACGAGGGCGAGACTAAGGGCAATAGCGAGGACGAGGGCGAGGTAGAAGAGGACGAGAGCGAGATTAAGGATAATAGCGAGTACGATAGCGAGGGCGAGGACGAGGATAATAGGAAGGGATGGAGAGAATAGACGAAATACCAGTACCTCTAGACTAGTATCCATATATTTTGACACGATTTGTGATTATTAGATGATCTAAATAAGATAATGTCAGACTATTTCCTTACTACCTTAAGTACCACTCATTTCTCGAATCTTCTCACGGAAACATGGAAGCCATCAATCATGCCCAACTTCCTCAGATCAACACTTCCTCGGTTATACTATGCTGTCATTCATGTATATAAGCAGACCTACTCACCTGTCCCTTAAGAGACAGGCGGAATCTACACTCTTTTCTAACCTCATCACTCTTCACTCTTAAATCCAACAAATTCGACTAAAATACGCAGCTAGGCTTGGCACCCTTGATGAGAACCACCCTCTAGTCACTTATACAAAGGGGAAAGGACAAACCAGACTACTTAGAACAGCACGACTTCTTCTAGAGAGCGAAAGACCCCTACTCCTTAAACCTAAGCACACTGCCTAGATATAGCAGACAAGAAGCTTTAAGACAACCACAGCTTGCCTAACTACGCACCGGCCACTGCTGGCTCAACCAACACCGTATGCGGATGGGCCGGATAGATAACGATAAGTGTGAATGTGGAGAAGCCGAATCAGTCTCTCATATCCTACTCGAATGCCCGTTACTACAACAAGGCCGACAAAAGATGTACGAAGACAGTGGACTTAAGAAGAACAGCTTATCAGCCTTACTAGATAGAAAACTTCCAAACAAGACTGATCCCAGACAAGGAAAAGAAAAGAAGTGGAAGATATCTAGTAAACAGCTATAGGCCGTGCTAAGCTTTACAAAAGAAACACACCGGTTTATAAATAGAGACGAAGCCACGGAGTAGAGAACTCCCTATGAACAATCCCTTCTACCTACTACCCGCCCTCCCTATTCATCCTTTCATCCTCCTAATTTATCACATGCTAATATATTACTAGAGAAACACTTTGAATAGTCTATAGCCTGCATATCGCTTAGGGCGACGGGTTAGAGTAAATGGATTCAACTCAACTCAACTCAACTCATTCATCGATTCAGACCAATCAAGCGCGAATTCCATCAACCATCAATAATTATTAAAAGAAAGCCTCTTACAATAGAGTGTAGAGTAGAAGAACTAACTATCCATTTACTTAAGTTATTATCCCACCTCTTACGCCATCACCTTTTCCTTTTTCTATCTCTTCCTAGCACTGGCTTATCCTACTCTTATACTATCTCTTTTCGATCTTCCTCTTGCTCTCTTTACAGCCTTATCTTCTCCCTTTCTCGCTCCCTCTCCTCCACCCGTCGCTCTATCTCTCGCTCCCCCTCTCTCTTCATCTCCTCCATCTATCGCTCCTTCTCCTCCATCTGTCGCTCCATCTCTCTCTTTATCTCCTCCCTCTCTCGCTCCCTCTCTCGCTCCCTCTCTCCCTCCATCTCTCTCTTCATCTCCTCCCTCTCTCGCTCCCTCTCTCGCTCCATCTCTCGCTCCTTCTCCTCCATGTTTCTCTGTATCTCCTCCATTTGTAGCCTCATCTCCTCGATTTCCACCGTCGTCTCTTCCCTCTTCTGTGTTGGTTCATGCAACAGAACACCACCATCTGTAGTATTAGGAACAGGATCGTTAAAGCCGTAGAAGTCTATATTGACTCTTTATTTCCCTTCGCTCAATGACCAAGCCTTATACAACTGCATGTCGTGTGTATAGATTTCCGCAGTGAGCTCCTCGGGCTCTATGACGATATGAAAGAGATGTGATTTGATTTTCTCATCTAATTAGTGAAATTAGTTAGTATTGTATACAAACCTTGTAACAGAAAATAGATAGTAAGGAAGCCTACCTTGAATCTTAACTTCTCGAAGCGCAGCTCTGGGACAAAAGTTGAGGATAATGTAGTCGTCCATGATCTCCCATCTTTGATACTTGCCACCACTGGCAAATCGAGTGATATGCTCGGAGATTTCAGTATTCCTTCCGCACTGCAGTACTTCGATCCCCCACTTTCAGTTAGAGATGTAGAAATCTATTCGGCCGTCTTTGGAGTGGGAATACTCGGATAGAATAGGGAGATAATAGAGCTTCCGGTTTAGACAGTAGTACAGCTCATTTTGAAAAGCAGCTTCCGGAATACCCCAGCTTCTACTAGACTGGGAATATCGGCGGTTCTGGAGGGTACTTGGGCTAAATCGAGCAATTGCATTGGTGTAAATCTACTGGAGACTTAGATTCTTCAACACAGTATCTGGTTCTCGGCCTGGGAAAAGGCGGCGATAGGCGACTCGTCGATATAGTGGAGATGGAAAGGTAAACCTCGTGCCTGCGCTCCCAACTATTGGCTTTTCAGTGTGTAGTAGGCCCGCTTTATGACATAACGCAAATGCGTTAAAGTCTTTTTATTGGCGGGTTAGCCCATCTGGTTGCATAGCGACTTCGCGCAGCGCCTTTTTTACATCTAGAATTCGAATATGGTTGTACTCCGGTTGTTAGAGACATCTTTGTACGTTAGTTTCGCAGCGAGGCGACCAGACACCTCTACCCCAAATACTAAGCCAATCCACGAAGCTGTTTTCATACTGGACGATCAGTTCGTGAAGAAACTCTGGCGACAACGTCTAAGGTATAGCGATATCAATCTTTTAAACTATTAGTATAGCTCAAACTCTATGTCAACCACATTGGCCTGTAACCACGTGTTTTACCTCCTTGTTCCACATGCGTTTTACTACTTGCCTTGTTACTACACCATACACCTACCCCTGCACAAGTCATTCACCCTAGTTATGCGTATTTCCGTAAATCCGATCATTACACCTATATAGCAAGATTCTGTAGCAACAATAAGAAAACCAGCGGTGTATTCTTTCTCGTACCATTCGACAGTTATGAGCCCGGAAGCGCATACCACGCGCCAATGAGCATTCTTTCAAGCAAACCTTCTACAACAAGTCTTTCTCTACTATACACTACGATGAGCAAGCAGTTTACTACTTACTTTTCCAAGTAACTACACGTAACAGCACGCGGTAGTTTACTTCAGCCCTTACCATGGCAGAACTTCCAAAAAAGACCGTCATTTTATCCAAAGCATTAGATTGGGATAAATGGCTTTACTTGGTGCAAAGCCGCGCCAAAACGACACGCATTTGGGATCTTATAGATCCATCAAAAGCAACCAAGCCTACACAGCTTACAGAACCACAATTCCCGGAACTCGCTGAGCCAAGAGAAGGCCAAGCTATCACCCTAGAAGCCTATAAGACCTATAAGGCTCAATCAGGCCGATACCGAGACCTTTTTACACGATTCGAACGTTAAGAGAAGGCCCTTTCAGACCTTATAGTCTTTATTCAAGGCTTAATCTCAATTAACAACCTTTCCTTCATCATCTCAACCGAACCTCATCCCTGGAATATTCTTAGAGCACTACAGAAGCGCCTTGCACCCACAGATCAAGCAAGACTCATGGAGCTTAAACTTCAATACCGACAGCTCTGCAAGCCACCTAAACTTCAAGGCATCGAGCAATGGCTCAAGCAATGGGAAACCTTTTACACAGAAGCAACCAAGCACAAGCTTTAGGAAGTAGAAGGACAAAAGCCCATCAGAGACTTCCTCTTTACCCTCCAGCCAATAGAACCTGCCTTTGTTGCAGCCTATCAAGCTCAATAAATGAATCCCCTTACGGAAATCACGGATCTGTTTACCTTGATCGAACACTGCCGCAAGACATACCGAGAGAACCAAGCTAATAAGCCACTGAAGACCGGTGCCTCTCACTCAGCCTTCCCAGCTAACTTCCAAGGCAGACAGCTTCCAAACCCTCCACTCTATGAATGTGGACAGACCCATTGGATTTCTAAATGTCCCTATCTGAATCCTAATATACGTCAAAAAGATTGGAAGCCAGACCAGGTGATCCAAGGAAAGATCCAGAAGAAAATGCAGGACTCAGCATTCAAGGGTAGAGTGAACTATTCACTTGCAAAGAATAAGAGAATCCAGGAGTTCAGAACCGCGAGAGCAAGCCAGAACACTTAAGAATCAGGGCAGCAAAACCAACAGCAACAGCAGGAGCATCATACAATAACCGCGCACCACTCCTCATTCTCAGCTACAAGCAACAGCTTACAGGACTTATAGATCTTGGATTCAGGATCAGACATCCACGTATGCAACCAAACCATGCTCCTACGGTTCAGAAAGACACGAGATGCAGTTCCCAATACAGGCCTCAAATCTAGTACTCAGATCTGCCCAATTGAAGCATGGGGAACGCTGGATATCTACGTTCAGACAGAGAATGGCCAGTCAACCATTACTCTAATAGAAGTTGCTCTTGTTCCACTACTCATGACTAATCTTGTGTCAGTGGATGTTGCATTGAGCAAAGGCTATTACTGGGACACTCAGAATATACAGCTGGCTCGATATGGAAACCATGTTTGTAAAGTTCAGCGGCATCAAGGCCTATTCCTCCTGGAAAACAACTCCATCTCAGCCAAGACCGGATATACTACAAATCCAGCCTCCATCCGAGCCTCCACTACAGAGAAATAGCATAGAACTCTTGCTCATGCCAACTTAGAAGTGATTGAACACCTACAAAGCAATGTAGAAGGAGCATCAGTCACCTTAGGCCTTAGTTTTCCCAAGACTGCCCAATATCAGACCTGTACGCTTTCCAAAGCACACAAAATCATCTTAAGAAGCCTAGACAAAGAAGAGGACTCTTAGAAACCTTTCTTCCGAATCTCATTTGATCTTATTGAGATGCAAAGAGCCTATAACCAAGACAAGTGGATTTCCCACTTTACATACACCAAAACGGACTTCACTTTCGTGTTTACCCACCCAAACAAGTCAGACATCCTATACCTCATTCGATTCGTCATTAATATGATTGAAACACGCTATGAGAGGACTGTAGCGTTCTTTAGAACAGATGGAGAACGTACAATTAGATGGGAAGCCAAAGACTTTCTTAAAAGCAAGGGAATTACCTTAGAAACCTCCTCACCAGATACACCCGAGCAAAATGGACATGCTGAACGCTCAGGAGGTATACTTCTTACCAAAGCAAGAGCCCTACGCATTGGTGCACTTATTCCTGAGTCTATTTGGCTAGAAATCATCAAGACAGCCGGCCATATCCACAACAGGACTCCTACGAGAAAGCACAACTGGAAAACACCATTTGAGAAGGTCATAAGCAAGAAACCAAACATTTCAAACCTCAAAGTATTTGGCTGCAGAGCGTATGCACTAAGGAAAGGGCTTCCACGTACGCAGAAGCTCGCAGAGCGCGTACACCTTGGTCACCTCATTGGATACGATTCAACGAACATCTTCCGTATCTGGATACCCAGCTAAGAAAGAGTAATTCGCACTAGAGACGTTCTTTTCAATGAAGACGAATTCTACAATCCAGAGGACCCAGATCTCACACAACTACTCCAAGAAGAACCTTCAGAATTCATTCAAACGTTGGAAGTTCCAGTACTGCCTGAACTACCACAGGTAGAAGACCAAATGGAAGATGAGATTGTGGTACAAGTCCCTACCTATCATGCCACACAACAAGAAGATAGTCCAGGTCAGAGGACGGCCCAAGACCAAGGGGGTGAATTAGATAATAGCTCTGATCACGTGCTACAGTAACCAACACAACAGCACTCAGATCAAGCTCCAGATCAGCCCTTAGAGCAGTAAACAGACCAGTCAACCAAAGAAAATCAACAAATTCCCACTCCAGGTCCTTCAGATCAAGAAAGCAATTCAGATGGCCAACCGCATGAAATCCAATCACCTGACCAAGAAGTGGAAGATAACACGTTACGTCTTCCACGCCTTCTTCCCGTACAATACGACACCCCGCCTGCGCCTAGCGCAGCGCGAGGTAACATAGCACCAAGAGGGAACCTGATATCTGCAGAATTCAGCCAGGAAAACGTCATTCAGGACCAGCACCAAGGAGGACCAAGACGCTCTACAAGAAGACAAGCGTACGCCGCAGTACTCACAGAAACGCAAGGAGAAACCAACATATCATTCCATCATGCATTTGCGGCAGCACTCAGCCTTTCAAGGCCTCAACCCAATGAGAAACCAAGGATTCACAGAGATCAGCTCCTACCTGAGCCAAAGTCCTTCAAACAGATGCTCAAGCACCCAGAAGCCCCAGGATTTATTCAGGCATTGAAGTTTGAAATTCGCAGCCTCGTTGACTATAAAACCTGGAAATTAGTCAAGCGTCATGCTGCTACGCAAGCCAACAAACGAGTTATCCCACTCACATGGGTATTCAAGTATAAATTCGACACCGAAGGATACCTTATCAAGCACAAGGCAAGACTCTGTGTTCGAGGAGACTTGCAAGTCACGGAACAAGACACCTACGCGGCTACATTAGCTGCCCGAACCTTCCGAAGCCTCACTGCAATCATGGCCGCCTTTGACCTTGAATCAAGACAATTGGACGCAGTAAACGCTTTCGTGAACAGCCCAATTGATGAAGACACTTATTGCGAGCTCCCAGAAGGAATGTACCTTCTCGAAGAGTATCAGGAGCTTGAATCAGGCCTCATCCTTCAACTTCTAAGAGCTCTATACGGCCTCAAGCAATCCCCTACCCTTTGGAGCAACCATCTCTCAACAACGCTACAAGAGCTTGGACTCTCACAAGTACCAGGAGTGAATTGCCTCTTCACTAACGAGGTTATGATTGTGTTCTTCTACGTGGATGACATTGCAGTCATCTATGCAAAGCAGAATGAGCCCAAAGTGGACGAATTCCAACGCAGACTCCAGGACACTTATCAACTCCGCATTCTTGGTGAACTCGAGTGGTTCCTAGCAATCAGGATCATTAGAGACAGACCCCAAAGAAAGCTTTGGCTGTGTCAGGATTCCTATATTGAGAAGATTGCAGCCAAGTTCAATATTCAAGGAAAACTCCCACCAACGCCTCTTCCAGTTGAGGACCTCCAGGCCTCCCAGGAACAGGCCTCAGCACAGGATATTCACACCTACCAACAGAAGATTGGGTCAATCAACTTCGCAGCAGTCGTCACGCGCCCAGACATTGCACAAGCAGCCTCAAAGCTTGCAGAGTACCTACAGAACCCCTCCCAAAGACACTAACAGCTTGCCACACGGGTCATTCAATACCTTACACCAACCAAGTACGTTGCAATTGAGTTCAATCCTCTCCAGACAGAACCAAAGAACATCTTCCTAGCCTGCAGCGATGCCTCATTTGCAAACGACCTAGACACAAGAAGATCCGCCCAAGGCTACGTCTTTCAGCTCTTTGGTGGCCCCATTGACTGGAAAGCAAGCAAGCAGAAGACTGTTACTACCTCAAGCACTGAAGCCGAGTTTCTTTCCCTTTCAACCACAGCAAAGGAGCTTCTCTGGTGGGAAAGGCTCTTTCAGCACATACGCTTCAATCCAGACCATCACTTGTTTATACAATGTGATAATAGGCAAACAATACGCCTCCTTGACGAATCCACACCTAAGCTTACCACCAAACTACGACATGTGGATATCCATCAGCACTGGCTCCGCCAGGAAGTTCAAAACAAGCGAGTTAGGCTTCAATGGACTCCCTCAGCTGAAATGGTGGCAGACGGCTTAACGAAGCCACTACCCCCTCAAAGATTCAAGCAATTCGTCAAGCAATTGAACCTCTCAGATATCAAAGAGCTTGTTCAGCCCTCAGGAGTTTCAGCAACCAACAGTGCTCCTGACGACAATTGAACTCGATCAATACTTCCCAAATTGGACACTTTCCTTCCTCTTTTTACTATTTGCTCTGTTAGAATAAGCACCAGACTGCTTATTCTAAAGGGGGTGTGTCAACCACATTGGCCCGTAATCACGTGTTTTGTTTGCTTTTGCTTATACACGCGTTCTTTCTTTACTTTTTGCCGCACCATACACCTATCCCCACACACCTCATTTACCCCAGTTATGCGTATTTCCGTAAATCCGATTATTACACGTATATAGCAGGCCTCAGTAGCAACAATGAGAAAACCAGCGGTGTATTCTTTCTCGCGCCGTTCGACAATAAGGTAGATCCTCCGAGCTTTAGGATTACAAGGACGGGATTCAGCATTCCGGCGCTGCCATCTTATTGTCTCCTGCGCAAGGTATTCCTGATATGAGAGACCATTACGGTCCTGTCTCGATTCCCACTCAATGTACACTGGCTCGAGGTCCAATTCATGATGAGTAATGCGATGGCCAAGTAGTTTCAGTAGCGTTGTTTTCCCAACCATAGGTGTTGCGCGAATGACGATAACCCCGTAGTTACGCGCGCGTTGTAGGGCGGAGGTAACTAGCTCGTCTCGCTCGGAGGGATAGTCGCAACGATGGTACCAATCGTCTTCGGGATGTGGCTCATGAACGAACATAGAGTGCCCGCACACGAGACAGGTGTCGACTAAATCCTTGAAGGTTCCGTCGCGACAGGGGCAATCTCGGCAAGGCCAAAAAGCTTTCGTGATATTGCTGGGAATAGGGCTTGCCAGATGAGACTTGGTGGTTTCTTGAGCCGATTCCTTCTCGCTAGAGACAATGGCTCTAATTCTGACACCAACAAGCTCCTTCCACCAGGGCTGTGGTAAGGCTTCTCCCAAGGACTTTTTTGCTAAGACAGCTCTGACTTCTCTCCAAGCTTGAAGAACACCATTCAAGTGTTCGTCGGCACAGAGTCGGAGCCGCTCATTGTCCACAAAGATATACTTTGTGCCTCTTCCGAATTCTTCAAGAACGCCTGCAAGGAGCCTTGGAAAGAATCGGCGGGTACGGTAAAGCTTCCAGCCACCGAACCTCAAATTTTTGAAGTTTACGCCCGATGGCTGTACTCGCCAAATGTTCTTGCTCTGATGGAAAAGCCTGTCCGCGTTACCGCTGCGAACGGAGCCGTCTCAGTGCCTGTATACAAACCGCTGTTCCATCTATACGCCCTTGGAAACATGCTTCAAGACTCCAGATTCAAGAATGCCATCTTGGATAAGATTGTTGAGGTTCGCAAGACCGTCGAGTACGCCCCGATATGTTTTTCGGCTTTCGTGTACGACGAGCTTCCTCCTTCTTCACCGCTTCGACGGCTTTATGTAGATTTCTGGGCAGCCTCATCGGACGGCCACTGGTTTGACACCAAAAATCCGGCTGATGACTGCAACTCTCCGGACGCTCCAATGGAGTTTTTCCGCGATGTTCTCAAAAAGTCCAAGACTGGCGGTGGTGACAGGAAGCTGTGGGAGGAGGATATTTGCCAGTACCACGAGCATCCGAAGGGTATTAAATGTTGGATTTAAGAGTGAAGAGTGATGAGGTCAGAAAAGAGTGTAGATTCTGCCTGTCTCTTGAGGGACAGGTGATTTTTTTTGTTTGTTTGTTGCATTAACGTCTATCTGTACTAGCTTTACAGCCAGTCTTGCCTCCCATGGGGCTTGTTGACGGGTGGAGTAGCCACCTTTTCGCTGGACAAATGAGATCCTCCGCTTCCTATCTAATTCTTATCATAAAACCTGTCATTCACGGTTCCTCGCATCTCCCCTGGAACACCGCCGTTGATTCAAGGAGGTTTTGAAAAAGAAACCACCCCGTTGAGGGACAGGTGAGTAGGTCTGCTTATATACATGAATGACAGCATAGCATAACCGAGGAAGTGTAGATCCGAGGAAGTTGGGCATGATTGATGCCTTCCATGTTTCCGTGAGAAGATTCGAGAAATGAGTGACACCTGAGGCAGTAAAATAGTCTGACACTTTCTGTTGAACGGCGCGAGAAAGTAGACACCGCTGCCTTCTTTATTCATGCTACTTGGGCTTATTATATATGCGTGCATAACGGGACTCGGAAGTATACCTATCCGTGCGCATAAAGGGGAAGTGTTACATGTAGTTGCAAGTGCGTTGCACAACAGTAAGACAGGTGGTGCTGGTACATGGATAAAACAGTAAGGAGACGTGTGTTTGAGAGGCAAATGTGGTTGACAGTACCCTTCTAGGTTCAATCGCTCAAAACGATCGGAACAACTTGGATGAGCTCGAGAATCCTGGTAGGCCTCGAAAAATTTATTGTACGACTGCCGGACACTTGCACCGACAAGGCGCTGGCCGGGAGTAGGAGACGCTATGGCTGAGGATATAAAGGATCTACTGCCAGCAGTAGAAAGCGTACGGATAACGGTTGCTATCAGATAAAGGTAAAGTATCAATTATGAGAAAGGGGAGGAGATGTTAGTGCTTGATGGAGGAGGTAATAAGCTAATAACCCTGAGCTGAGGAGGAGAGGGTGGTGCGCGTCTTGACAACCGCCTCGTTGCTGCGGCGGCTGCCTAATTACTCGGAGCCAACGGCTGATGCGCTGGTCTAAGGACCAGGCCCAGTCTGCCGTCAGGTGACTGGGCATGGACAAGTCCGTGCGCCACCTGACGGCAGACTCCTCGCAAGCGAGGAGCTCCCAGCTCAATGAACACAAATTGAAACACCAAATGGACCTTCTGAACCTATCACAGCCTCTCAAACGACCAGCACTGAACGAAAGAATCGGACTTGCAAGCGACCCAGCAATGAGGCTCTCGCCGCGTAGGTGGCTAGGAACGAAGACGAGATCAAGCGGATGTGCAGCGCACTCGAGGCATCAGAGGAATCGCAAGCCAAGCTAGAAGAGCGCATTGGAAAGATAGAAAAGCAGATGGCCGCGCTCGTGGAGACGACGCGGAGGAATCTAACGTCGCAGTCACAGATCAACGCCCCCCACGCGAACGTGCTGCATCCGGATGACTTGTGAAACATGTTGCCTAACCAACCAAATAACCCCGGCCCCGGAATCGCACGGATGCACATCGGACCTCGGAGGATAGATAACGGAGCCGGAGACCTACTCGCGACCACCACTCGGTTACTTTTCTCTCTTCCCTCGCTGTCCAGGCCAGTTGAGGATTCAGCGGATGTCTTCTATTGCCGACCGCCTGTTGATCCCGCAGAATGTCTTCCTTCAAATGCGATTCATGCGATCGCCCGTTTGCTACCCAGCGCGCTTGCGACCAACATATGGATGCACTTGACCATTGGATCTGGCCCTTCGAATGCGAGTCGTGTACTCTACGATTTACTACCCAGTACCACTGCAATGTGCATATGAACAAGAAGAACCACTGGAGCTATCCATACGACTGTGAAGCATGCGATCTCGCTTTCCGTACCGCCGACGACCGCGACGAGCACCAGGAAGACGAAGGCCACTACAAGGACCGCTACTGTGCAGACTGCAACCGGGTCTTTCAGAATGAGAATAACCTCCGCCAACACCTCAACTCGCACATCCACCGCGGTACCACTGTACCCTGCCCCTTTTGCGGCACGAATTTCACCGCCGCCTCCGGTGTTACCCATCATCTAGAGTCCTCTTCCTGCTCGAAGGCCCGCAACCTAGATCGTGTTGCCATCCACCGCGCTATCCGCCAGCGCGATTCCCACGGCGTAATCACGGAGCGTCTCATCGAATGGTATGACAGTAGTTGCAATCCTGAGTGGGATCCTGTCTCTGCCTGGAACGGTTACGGATATGAATGTTATCTGTGCCGCCGCGGATTCCGCAAGCCGCATAGCCTACGCCAGCACATCAACAGTCCGGCTCACCAGGCACCTCTCTATCACTGCCCCAACAACAACGGCCGCTGTGGGGGCAAGCAATTCCCCACCCTAGCCGCCCTCTTCAACCACCTGGAGAGCGAGAGCTGTGGCTTCGTGAAATTCAGCACTGTGCAGAAGAACGTGAAGGGCTTCTTGACTGGTGGCAGTCAGAGGCTGGTCGCATTCTAGTCCAGCGCATGGAATCTGACGTTCTTTCTCGCACGAGCATTACAAGAGCCCTTGACTGATGGGAGTCAGGGACTATCTACGCCTACCCGTGGCGGCGAGGAGAGTTCATTAATTTGGGGCGAGCCGTCGCAGATCCCGGGTATTTTCTCAATGCAGAAGTAGTGCTACTAAAGCGTATCTTCTGCCGACTCAGTGACGCCAACGGTTCCTTCTTGGCTATGATCGAGTCGGAAGATGCCATATCTCCCTTCGATTTGACGTAAGGACATAGTTATCATTATCGTCGCGAGATCGAAGTGTCTAGTCCACGAGCAGAATTTGTTGGATGATGAAGCCCTCTTTTGTACGAACATTTCGCGTTTGGGAGATCGAGTCAGGCAAATAAAATTACCAGACCAAGGCGGAAGAAACTCCTTTTTACTACACTAGGCAACGGGCGGTTTCATGAAAGGGGAGCGGCAGAATTTTGATGAGGCGAGCAAAGGCGGAGAGGCGGCAGGAGGGCTAGTACGAAAGGAGGACCCATGTTGAGTACATTGGAGGGCTCAGTCGGTTCGACCATATATCTTAGGTTTCTTCCGGGCCTTCTTTCTGCTGGCTTGGGTTTTCCGGGCTTTCCTTCTGCTGGCTTGGGTTTTCTGGCTTTTCATCCTGCTGGCTAGCCTTTCTAGATTTTCGGCTTTCTGGCTTTGCTTTCCACTAGCTTGGGCTTCCCGGCCTTTCTACTGGCTTTGGGTTTCTGGAGTCTCTGATTTCTGGGCTCTCTCTGCTGCCTTGGGTTTTCCAGCTTTCCGGCCGGCCGGCTTTCCCGCCTTTCTACTAGCTTGGGCTTTCCGGCTTTTCTTTTCTGCTGGCGTGGGTTTTCTATGCTTGCTTCCTGCCGGCTTTGGGCCTTTCTGCTAGCTTGGGCTTTCTAGGTCTTCTTCTAGCTTGGAGCTCTCTGGCCTTTTCTAGCCTTTCTGCTGGCTCGGGATTTCTATCTTTTCTAGCTTTCTAGCTCCCGAACTTGACCGTCAATACATCGGCTGAATGCTGCTTTAGTGACCGTTGCTCCTCGTTCGTCCGTTGTAGTAGGAGTTAGCCTAAGCTGGCTAATTCTTCGAAGTATTTATTGATGCAGTTGACGGGGCTCTGGAAGGCTCTAAATACAGGCCCATTGCGACCCCGAACGGGGGCTCCGTGTGACGACTCAGACCGTCAACATCTCACTCTCTAGGTAAGAAAGGAGTGTTAGCGCCAAGCTCTTCTACAGGTCGATAGGATTGAGCAGGTTGACCTGTAGAAGACTAAGCCTAATCAGGCTAAAGCACTTATCTGAGACAAGATGTCTAAGACACCGGTTTGGCTAAGAGCAAACACTTAGCGGGAACGTACAGGAAAGGGAAGCCTGAGACCGGCTATTCGACTTCTAACTAGCACCTAGGCTGGATATATAAGTTCCCCCCCTTCCTCCTCTATTCCCTTTCTTTTCTCTTTCTTTTTGTAACGGCGGGCCTCTGCCTCTAAGGATCCAAACACCAAAGAGGGTGGTAAGCCGTGTGGGGGTTTACCTTGAGTGGGTACAAGAGAGGGAGTGAGAACGAGGTGACGAATACACGCGACTGAGCACTGCGTGCGAAGGCCGTGTTACTAATCAATAGAGTAGATTGATTATCGAAGTTGACCACGAAGGGTCAAGTATCTAGCTAAGTGAGTGTGCTTATATACTGTAGGAAAGCTATGACAGTCTGTGGTTCATGGAGTTCATGTGGTGGGGTGTTCTGAACCGTATGAACTGGAGTTCAGAGGTTCATTCTGCCAAGCCCATATGAACTGGTGAACTGGTGGGGCGTCACGTGATCCTCGACTGCCTGGAGGAATCTTCCGCGGCGTCTGTTCGTGCCCCGCTTATCCTTCTTCCCTACTTTTCTGACCCTGTGAAGGCTGCGCCGTAACACGTTGAAGTTCCACATCATCCAGCCCGTCTGTGCATCTCAAGGTCAGCAGTATCATTCACCATCTTGTTGTGAGTGATACTCACGGTAGAGAACTGGTAAAACACAGACTTCGGAGTGACTTCCAGCTGTAGCATGAGCTCCTTTTTCTGCTGAAGCAGGGCACCTCCTGCAGAATGACAAATGCCTGCGAGGTATGAAATCAGCCTCATGACTCTGGAAAATAAGGATGGCGAAACAGGAGCTCACATTTGGGTGGCCCCGTTGTTCCTGAACTGTATGTCCTTCTGTTAGCGGCCAAGTGCTTGGTAATTGGGCTGTTGCAACCTTACGAGAAGAGTATATAGATGGGGTGGTCGAAAGGTAGATGTGCATAGGAAATGGCGGTAGAAGCGGAGTTAGATATGGCAGAAAACTCTATACTGTGGTACCAGTTAATGTTACCCAAGTGTACAATGTACACGCAACGCCTTCGAGCTACATACAAATCTTCTTCCGGGATTAGTGGACCATCCACCACCGCAATCACCGTCTTGCGCTCTGGATTGAGCTTTCGAAGCTTTTTCGATACTTCAACGATTTTTGATCGAAGATCTATTGTTTTGTTTCCATAGCGGTAACTCGTCTCGCAAAACAGCACTTTGGGCTGTAGCTGAGAAAATCGATCCATGATGCTTTTCTGCCCCATTTCTGGAGAAGCCGAAGAGAAAATGGCTCCAACGGCTCCTGCAGCGAGCAAAGCCAGGAGACAGTTCGTCGAATTTGTCAGTATTGCTGGTGAAACCAATCAGCCACTTTCTCCAGGGTGGCGAAGTTCATCTGGCACAACTCACCTGCAACCCGATCACCAACGCCAACATTCATGCTTCTTAGCACATTCGCCCACTTGGCAACTCTGAGCTCCAGCTCTCGAAATGTTAGACTTTCCGTCTCTTCAAGCCCTTCACAGCAGCTGGTGACTGCCAAAGAGTCTGGATGCAGGGCCAAGCCGGCGTAGAGCATGTTCTCGGTGTAGTTCAGGGTGGCGCCTGGGAACCATCGTGGCGGGGGATACATTCCTTCGGAACCATCGAGAGTGCTTTGCGGTGGCGCGGCAGTCTTCATGCCGCAAAATACCCAAATCGATTCGGCGAAGTCGGTCACATTTGTCACTGTCCAAGCATGGATATCTTCGTAAGTTTCCAGCTGCAGGGTGTACCTGAAATTGATAAATCGCTTGAAAGACGAAATCTGCGTAAGTCCCGGATGCGGGTGCGTCCAAATAGGTTGAGGCATGTCTAGAGCGTAGTTAGGGCAAAATAGAGTCAGGACGTTGGATGATAAACAGTGCAAGCACGTCAAATAAGAGCATCCTTTTGTATCAATTTCGACTACGAGCTGCTCCTTGTGGGCCGCGGCACTCACGGTCTAGGACGGCATCTCTCGGTCACCGACCGGCAGCCGTGGGCCGTGACTTCCGGAACTGCAAAGCTAGCAGTTCAACAATGAGAAGCATCCATTGAAACATGATTCTATAGAGACGAATTCTCAAACCTCATGACGTTCAAGAGTGTACCAATACCCTTCACTTCTACCTCGACAACATCTCCATCGTTGAGAAGGGTCTTCCGAAAATAGCCAACCCCACTTGGCGTTCCAGTCATGATGACCGTCCCTGCCTTGACTGTCGTTCCCTGGCTGAGGTGTCTCAGAATATCCTTAATAGTCCAGATCATGTCGTCCGTTGTCGAATTCTGTCTGACCTCATCATTGACTCGTGTCGTCAGTGTCAAGGCTTGGGGGTTCGGAATCTCGCTAGTACTGCATATGCATGGCCCGATGGGAGCAAAACCATCAAATGATTTTGAGTAACAGAACTGGCCTCCACTGGCTTCTGGAAGCTGGAAGTTCCTAGCGGAGACATCGTTGCCGACCGTGTAACCCAAGACGTAGTCAGAAAGCGAGTAATCAGCGGCCAGGTTCTTCGCGTCGCGCGACGTGATGACAGTAAGTTCCCCCTCATAATCGAGCATGGATTGCGCGGACTGGTGGATGGGAATATTATCGCCTGGCCCCGCTAACGCATTCGGCGACTTCATGAAGATGACCGGATAGGTCGGGATGGGCAGCTGCAAAATTGGAATTCTCTTTTAGCCATCATTCTCGATCGGAGCATGTGCAGTTAATTCAAAATTACCGAGGATTCTTTTGCATGCGTCTTGTAATTGATGCCGACGCAGATGATCGCGGGTGTTTCCGCGATCGGGCAGAGTAACTGGACAGACGGTAAGCAGGCTGAAGGCTCGCTGCATGTGGGGAAGGTACCTTTTCCACCCGGACCGCTCCGTTCGCCGTTAGAGTGAAGCCGCTGGCGATATCCCCCTCAAGTCTCTCAACAACGTACGTCTGGCCCTCGGTTGCAATGAGGTCTCCGAAGTGAGTCTGGCCGCCCAGCTCATAACGAACAAGTCTTTTGAAACACATTTTAAATATCGACAGTCACAGTCAGCATGGAACATAGCATCATTTGGATGTCAACGTGGATTTTATATCATTTTGTTGGTCGGCCATTGTCTTGCGCCGTCCCGGGCCGTCCTTGGGCCTGCATTCGGCCGTCTAGCCAAACGCTCGGGATCGCCTTTTGACTCACTGCCCCTAGAGTAAGTCGAAGAAGTGGGAATACCTGCGCGTTGTTTTCCATAACATCTTTTCCGTCTTCATGACAGCTGCGCGTGGTCGGCCGAATCGGATGGACGGGGGCCGGCCGGCGCCCGGCCGGTGACCGCCTCTTCGGCAGACACCCCGCACCGCTACTGTACATTTAAGTTCCATATCATAACGTATTTCTGCAATAATAATTTTCCGTTCGCGCAAGGGGTTGCATTTGTTTGAAGAAAGAATTAACTTTTTCCGTGAAGATGGTAATTTTCTCCAATTCCTGTGCATCCGCACATTGACAACGCTGACGACTCTAGGCTCCAATCATGCATGAAACCCCTGTTTTAGTAGTCGGTGGAGGTCCAGCAGGCCTGATTACTGCTTTGCAGTTGTCTGCTAACAATGTGCGGTGCATGTTGGCTGAGCGAAACCCTGACACTACTAAATGGCCAAAAATGGACATCACCAATTGCCGAAGCATGGAACTTTTCAGGCGGCTGGGCATTGCCGATTCTGTGCGACAGATTGGTTCGAAACCATCGCGGAAGCTCCAAAGCTGGTGCACTAATAAGTATGCAGGTGTACCGCAACATTTCTCTTTTGATGTCAACTTCAGTACTGGGCTTTCTGAACCAGGGGAGCTCCTAACCAAGTGGGTGAGTAGCTCAGCCTCTTTTTCCATCCGCGATGCAATCAACTGCTAACTCTGTTAAGGAACTTCCTTCCCCAGACTGGTGGCGGCACCGTATCCGGCAGCTGAATGACGGTACGATGCCAAGGGAACCGTACCAAAGATGCTCACAGGCAGTTCTCGAAGCCTGGCTCAAGCCACGCATCCAGGCCGACCGGAACATCGAATCCCACTTTGGGTTAAGGTTCGAGAGATTGACCGAAACAGAGGACTACGTTGAAAGCGAGCTGCTTGACCAAGACGGCCAGTTACACATTGTAAAGTCACAAATGGTCATTGGTTGTGATGGCGCCCATAGCAAGGTGCGTTCCCAGCTACAAATTGCCCTCAGAGGTGAATCCAAGTAAGTATTAGGCGCTTGTTGTGAGCTCCCCCCTCACCAAGATTTGCTGTCCACCTGGGGGAACTATTGCGCAGCCCATTTACTAACCACGGCTCACAGCGACTTCTGCCAAAACTTGATGCATTTTACGTCTCGCGATTTCACGAGACTGCACTCTCAGGGCCAATTCTGGCATATCTTCTTCACGACAGGAGCGGTGATTATCTCGCAGGATGAAGTCTGCACCTGGACGGTGCACATTCCCGTCCCGCCGGGCACCGAAGCGTCAGATTTCGATCCAGAGCAGGCTATTTACAAGGCTCTTGGGACAACCGAAACCGCTTTCCCCATCAAGATTGACAAGATTCTATTGAATAATGTCTGGAGAGGGGGCACCTACCTCGCCGACAAGTACACGTCCCCCGGTCGGCGAGTTTTCCTGAGTGGCGATTCAGCCCACCAAAATATTCCGACAGGCGGCTACGGGATGAACACCGCTGTTGGCGATAGCTTCGACATCGGCTGGAAGGTAGCTGCTGTGCTGAACGGTTACGGAGGACCTCGGCTACTTCAGTCGTACGAAGAGGAGCGCAGACCTGTCGCAGCCAGAAATGTTGCACGAGCACGCACGCACTCCTTAGTCCACCGCGACGTTTGTAAGATGGCCGCCGCAGTAGGGAAGGATATCTACACTGAAACACCAGCTGGTCGGGAGACGAGGGAAAGGATCAAGAACTACATGCGGGAGCATTGCGGGGAAAACAGGGACCACGGGATTGAAATGGGCTATCGGTACAAGTCTTGCGTCATTGCGGGAGAGGACGATGGTCAGAGAGCGCAGGAGCCCCCATGGATCGAGTCGAAGTATATTCCGTCGACCTGGCCGGGTGCGCGCGCACCGCACGTTTTTCTGAAGGACGGAGAAACCAGCATCTATGACTGTTTCGGAACGGGTGCCCAGTTCTCGCTGATCGACTTTACAACTGATGCTCGATATACGGAAGCATTCCAAGCCGCGGCTCGAAACCTCGGCGTGCCACTGAAAAGTGTGCACCTTCCCAACGAAGACCATGTGCGTAGCGTGTGGGAGAGAGATACCGTGCTGATCAGGCCCGATGACCATGTCGCCTGGCGGGCGCCGCTGAGTGCGAACATCACTCAAGATGGCGCTAAGGATGTATTACGCACTGTGTTGGGTTGGGTTTAGAACAGGAATTCGGTACTCGTAGATGTCGTGCCGCAAGCCTCTAGATATTTCATCGAATTCTGAATCAAAAATCAGCGATAGTACGTGTAGATAAAACAGACCAAGACGCCACATGAAGAAAGTCTGCTAAACATGCGGGTTAGCTTGAGGATGCGGCCCCACCGAAGGAGCGCGGCCAGACGGTCTGGGACGATAACAACCGGACGCTTGCGTCGAAGGATGCGCTAAGGAATCTTACTGCGTCACACAAGGATAAGAAGGCGAGGCTGGCGGGGAAATTGGTGGCCGAGGGTGGGTCGGACACTACAAAACCCCGAGACAGCCCACTCACCAAGAACACTCTCCCCGTCGTCTCGGAGGAACAAGCACTTCACATGACAGCGGTGCAATTGGCACCAATGGATGCAGCTATGTCGGCAGTGTGGTCCACGCCCGAGCAGAGTAGCCCAGTCACGTCGTCCCCGTCTTCTCAACCCCGGAAGGCGCAGCGCGTGCTTGCGTGCGTGCTATGCCAGCAGCGCAAGATCAAGTGCAACCGCAAGTTTCCCTGCTCTAATTGCATCAAGTCCAAGGCGTCTTGCGTCCCGGCTACGCTTAATCCGCGCCGTAGAAAGCGCAGGTTTGCCGAGCGAGAGCTGCTGGATCGTCTCCGCAAGTACGAGGACCTACTCCGCCAGAACAATGTCGAATTCGAACCACTCCACCGGGAATCAATCGGGGAGAACGAGGCTCTCATTGTCGATGCCACCAATCATTTAGACGAAGAGCTGCCCGAAGCTATGGGAGCAGAGCAGTCGTCTCCATCGACCACAAGCAAGCCAGAACGAGTATACGAGGCCAAGTATGTGTAAGAAGTAAAGCCGTCGCCAAATGACTAACTCTCTCAGGAACTTTTGGCACGCCATGAGCCAAGGGGTACGCTCCCAACGCCTGTCGGACGCTCCACTCCACTGACTAGTTTGTAACAGTTCCGAGACCCCGACAATGACAGTGATTCCTCGCAGGATGATGTGCGAGAAGGCGTAGTCAGGAGCGCGTGGGATCTGTTATATACAAACAGAGACCATCTTTTGCTAGGCTCCCGCAAGACCCCGGTCGACATCTCCACCCTCCATCCCGAGCCAGTCCAAATCTTTCGGCTCTGGCAGATATACCTGGATAACGTCAACCCACTCCTCAAAGTCACACACGCTCCCAGTCTGCAAGGACGCATCATAGAGGCGGCCAGCAATGTTGCTCGCACCAACGCTGCTCTGGAGGTGCTCATGTTCAGCATTTACTGTGTCTCTATTCAAAGTCTCGCAGAGGACGAATGCCAGGCCATCTTCAGCTCATCGAAGGAAGATCTCTTGACGGCATATCATTTCGGCTGTGAGCAAGCACTGCTGAACTGTGGATTTCTAAGAACCAGCGATCGCAGCTCTTTGACCGCATTGTTCCTCTACCTTGTCTCGGTTGGCCCCAGGACCGACCCTCGATCTCTGTCCTCCATGCTTGGCGTGGCTGTTCGCATTGCGCAACGCATGGGCATCGACAGCGAGTCAACCAATGCCAGATGCACCGCTCTTGAGGCAGAGATGCGCCGCAGGCTTTGGTGGTCGCTCGTCCTCTTCGAAACTCGCATTGGTGAGCTGGCCAACTTCAGGTCCGTAGCGCTGGCGCCGACCTGGGACTGCAGGGCTCCTCTCAACGTAAATGACTCCGACCTTTGGTCGGATATGAGAGGGCCACCAGCGGCTCGGGAGAAATGCACCGATGCTCTATTCGCCGCGGTGCGCAGTGAGCTAGGCGAGTTTCTCCGCCACGCTGCGGTTCACCTCGACTTTACTGTTCCGGCTTTGAAACCTATTGCAAACGATACTCATGAAGAGGGTGGGCTGGCTGAGTTGGAGAGGATGGTCAACGACAAGTATTTACGGTTCTGCGACCCCGAGAACCCTCTTCACTTCATGACCGTCTGGACAACGCGATCGTTCCTTGCTAGATATCGCCTCGTCGAGCAATATTCGAGGGATCATAGTGCTTCGGTGCAGCAGACAGAGGCGCAGCGTAGCACAGCTCTTTCCTATGCGCTCGCCATGCTGGACTGCGACACCAAGATTATGACCTCACCCCTTACCAAGGGCTACCGGTGGTTACTTCAGTTCTATTTTCCTTTTCCTGCGTACGTTCACATCGTCCAAGACCTCAAGAGGCGGCCTGTTGCCGAGCATGCCGATCATGCTTGGGAGGTGATGAGTGCTCACTACGACGCTCGATTTTCCACATCCCTTGTCACATCTGATGACGGTCCTTTTTTCAAGATCTTCTCTAGCATGGTCTTGCAAGCGTGGGAACCCCGTGAGGCAGCGTTTCGGGAATCAGGACAGCAGTTGACGATACCAAGGATCGTGTCGTGCTTCCAACAAAACGTTCCACAAACAGTGCCCAACGCGCAAAAGAAGACCGATTCAGAGCAGGTGCGGAATGCGGCTACGGGCATAACTGTGGACGGCTTTCCAGCACCGATGGCGATGGGCTTCGGTGGCGATGGCCTGCTCTATGGCATGGGAGGGCAAGACATCTTCACAGGAACTGGGCTGGGTGGAATGTCTAATCCTGGCCTGCCCGGACAGTTTTCATTGGATGTTGGCGTGAATCAGTTGAACTGGGCTGCTATGGACTGGGGGTTGAGTGATCGCCGCCACTGGTAAGACTACCGGCGCATAGCCTCCGCAAATACTTAATGGGGTTGCCACTCAAATGATCGTAGACGTACGCATCATTTTCTTTAGCCGTACTTGATCAATTCTTTTTGAGTAAAATCATGGCGTTCACCTGAGATCCCCTTCCCTGCCGTGATAATACTTGGTACTGTCGCATACTGGTACAAACCTTTTCCAAACTTGGCGCACTGCAAAGATAGACCGGACAAAAATTTATTCTTTTACGCGCTTGCAGGAAATTGACCACAACGTGGCCTGTGTGCTGTGTGGTAGACCAGCCACTTTCGGGCAAAGATGTTGCCTCGGGCGTTAGAAAACCCCGGCCCTGGTATCCGCCCCCATCAACCATTTCGGGCTCTAGTAACCCCCGAGAGACTTCAGCTGCCAAACTGCCGCGTTAGCATTTATAAACCAAAGAGTTTCTATTCACTTTTGGTCCCTGAAAACACAACTCTCATCACCCTCATTCCTGAACAAGCAATTTGTCGCGATAGTTAGATTATCAGTGCCGGCGTGAAGTATACAGCACCACACCGCCATGAAGTCTCGGCCTACAACCCCCCAAAGCACTAAATCAAACGCGGACACAACACAGACGGCGAAAACTTGTCACGATGATGAAGTCACATCTGATGCACACCAAATCGACGACACGTATCAGGCGCAATCAGCCACGAAGGTCTTTCTGCTGCTCGTCTCAGTCTTTCTGAGCATCTTCCTCGTTGCTCTTGACAGACTCATCATCTCAACTGCATGACTACCTATTCTCTAAAGATTAAAATTACTTGTCACGGTATGCTGACGGGTTCTGGGCAGGCCATCCCTGAAATCACAGACGAATTCCACTCCCTCCCCGACGTCGGTTGGTACGGAAGCGCGTACACATTGACGTGCTGCTCGTTCCAGCTATTGTTTGGAAAATTCTACACCCTCTACGCAGTCAAAGCTGTTATGCTCACAAGCGTCTTGTTATTCGAGCTCGGCTCCGTTGTCTGTGGCGCCGCTCCTTCCTCAGCAGCCTTCATCGTCGGAAGAGCGATTGCCGGCGTCGGCGCTGCTGGAATATTTGCTGGTTGCGTGAGTCCCCTATTCTCCTCCCACCATTCAAAATTCAGTCGTAATTTTCTGACGCGTTTACTACTCCAGATCATAAGCATGGTGTATGCTGTTCCCCTTGAAAAGCGCCCGAAACTCCAAGGAATGTTCGGTGCCCTCTTTGGCATCGCTTCAATACTTGGCCCTTTAATTGGCGGCGCCTTCACCTCAAATGTGTCGTGGAGGTGGTGCTTCTACATCAACTTGCCGTTTGGAGCTGTTGCTATGGTTGTCATTGCCCTATGCCTGAAGGTGCCCGACCGAGACACAACCAAGCTTCCCTGGACACAGAAGCTGTCCCAGCTCGACGTCCTTGGCACGGCATTTCTGATCCCTGGTGTGGTCTGCCTTCTGCTGGCACTCCAGTGGGGTGGCCAGACATATGCTGTGAGTCTCCTGGAACCCGTTCGCAGCATTAACGCGCATATTGACGGTCTTTAGTGGAGTAACGGGCGCATTGTAGCATTGTTGACTCTTGGGGGAGTTTTGCTTGTTACTTTCACTGCTGTCCAAGTACTACTCCCCGAAACAGCAACGATCCCTCCGCGCATTTTCAAGCAGCGCAGCATCGTTGCTGGATGCTGGGCCACGGTCTGCGTTGGCTCCTCTCAATACATATACGGTAAGATTACCACTTCCACACACGCTATCATTTCTTGGCTGATACTGTTCACAGTGTACTTCCTCCCTGTCTGGTTTCAGTCCATTAAGGGCTCCTCTGCCGTGGAATCTGGTATCCGGCTGCTACCTCTCTTGTTAGCGATGGTGCTCGCATCAATCGTGGGCGGATTCACCACCACAAAGATTGGATACTATACGCCGCTCGCTATCGTTGGGTCTTGCATTATGGCCGTTGGGGCCGGTCTCCTTACAACCCTCCAGGTCGACACCAGTGAAGCCAAGTGGATCGGCTACCAGATTTTGTACGGTTTTGGCATGGGCCTGTGTTTCCAAGCACCAAACCTCGCAGCCCAGACAGTTCTCCCAACTAAGGATGTGCCGGTCGGAACGTCGCTGATGTTTTTCAGCCAGCTGCTCGGGGCAGCCATTTTCGTCTCTGTTGGCGAGAACGTACTGGACAATCAGTTAGTGCGGAGGCTTTCCGGCCTGCCTGGCTTTGATCCGACTCTTGTCACGGATGGTGGCGCCACGTCACTGCTCACCTCGCTGCCTGTCAATCTACGAGAGACTGGTCTCGTGGCGTATAATGGGGCGTTACGAAACGTGTTCCAGATTGGCTTAATCCTAGCGTGCCTCACCGTCCTTGGCACTACTGCGCTAGAGTGGAGAAGCGTTCTCAAGAAGCCGATGCAAAACTCTGAGGATGGGACTAGCGAAGCAGCTATGGAGGAGAATGTAACTAGCGGTGGACGATAGTAACAACTCAGATTTCATGAAGAGAGAAAATAAAGAGCAGAGAGAAAGTAAGAGGTGGACTGTAATAATGAGATAGAGCGTAGTGTGATGATATACCTGGCCTATGAAGATTCAATAAGTAGTTCTCCATTGCTTTCTTTTGACTACTTACAAAGCCGCCGTAACTAGCCATCCTAAACCTACTATCCAAATCACTTGTCTCCAAATACTACTTTCTAGGGTAAGCTGTTGATTAAACTTGATCATCTATCTCAGTTATATAATAGTAGCCGGTGAATCTTAGTCTTGTACTAACAAGTCATCTTCATGCATCGAACGAAACGTTCCGGATTCTTCTTTAGCATATTGGAAATGTTAGCCACGTTCTACATATCGTAATAGCATATAGAATCCTCGCTATGGTGCGCCTTCTAACTAGACATCGCGCAGCCTTGTCCTGAAATAGATATGGTTAGCAAGAGTGGCTAAACCCTATTTCATGTTGCTGTAGGGATGGGTAAGTTGGAAATGGAGAAGGTTTTGGTCGAAGTAGGTGCGAGTCTCAATCTTGAAGATGGATATGGACAAACGCCAATTCGTGTCACTGGGAAAAGTTGGCACAAGGAGATTCAAATTTGTTGATGGGACATGGTGCGAAGTCTTGACTGCGGGAGGTCTTTATCTTGCTGGAGAATGACCTTACCTTGAAGATGAGCGTTGAGCCGCAGGGAGGTAAGACGGAAGCATTGACTGATAACGAAGTGAGAAGTCCAGTCCAGCAGATTGATTTTCCGTTTTTATCAGGAGAAACAGAGTTTCTAGAATAATTGTACTCGTAGACTTTCTCTTCAAGTCAGATAAAATCACGAAATTGAAAATTATTGGATATCTCCGCAATCCACAAGATAATCTCTCATTCATAGCTGCCTCCAACCAACCTCTCTTGCTGATTTACCGTTGAGGAAACATAGATAGTTCTTGATCTTCTTCTCTATTCCCTTCGCATCTAGTCCAAACCTGTCATAGTTACTCCTGTTTGATGCAGAGTATCCATAGGTCGTCATACCCACACTTGCTGTAACGTACCGTGCCCAGGTCGTCGCTACATACTCTTCTGCGCTTACAATCGGGCTTCCATCTTGGGGAAAGACGGTGTTTTTGTAATCGTCATCCTGGAGCTCAAACAGGTCAAGGCTTGGAGCGCTGACAATTCGAGCGGGGATTCCCTGTTTACTGAGAGCTTCGCCTGCCGCGACGGCATAATGAAGGTTGGACCCACAACTTGCGATTGTTAGCTTGTAGTTAGGTATGTCGTGGATTACATAGGCTCCACGATGCACTTTTTGCCTATCTGTGTTCAACACCGGTCCCGTCGGATCTCGAGCGATGGAAAGCATGCTCGGACGGGTTCTAGCCGAGAGCGCATACGCCCAAGCTCCAATGAGCTCCTCGGCATCGCAGGGGCGAATATAACACAGATTCGGCATGGCGCGATAGAGAGAGTCGATTTCTACTGGCTGGTGGGTTGGGCCATTTTGTCCCTCTTCTTTACAATGTCAAGAGATATTAGTCTTGAATCTCATCGAGCGGGAATCTACTTACGGAATGAATCATGCGTGGCTAAGTGGATAACTTGGAGTTCACTCAATGCTCCCATGCGGACTCCAGGCGCTGCCTGCATCGTTTTCACTAGTCAGCCATACTCTGTTCAACTCTTTCCGCCGCACGAGGTGCCTTACGTAGAGATAAAACATGAGAAAAGTTGCCGTGATTGGAAGGAATGCTCCGCGATGGTAGGCTGCCATTCCATTCGCAACTGATGCCATGGCGTGTTCTCTGATTCCGTTACGCAAGTACCGGCCCCTATGTCCTGTCTGTGGCAAGAACACATCATCTGCGGAGTAAGAGACCATGTTGGAATTGACGAGGTCGGCACCCCCACCGCATAGCGAGGGCACCGCAGCCCAAAGCCGTTCCAGGATGCAGCCATTTGTTTCTCGTGTAGCTTTTCCAACGAACTCTTTGCTATCCATTGACGACAGAATGCAGAGGCCGTCGTCGAACTGGCCTTGTAGTCGTGACGCGAGGGCCGACGCTTCTGCAGGATACAATTCGGAATACCGGGCCATGAGCGCTTCCCATTTCTGCTGCAGTTGGGTTCCGTGCAATCGACGCTCGCGGAAAAAACTCAGCGTCTTTTCGGGGACAAAGTGGGTACAATCGGCATCCAATCCTGCAAGTTTTTTGGATCTGATAACGCTTTCCCGGTCAAAGGACCCGTGGTGAGCCTTGTGAGTTCCGGCCGAAGTAGTGCCCACCCCAATCACAGTCCTGACGTTGACAAACACGGGTTTTCCTGTGTAAGACTTGGCAAGAACCAAAGCTGCTACAATCGGTTCTACGTCGTGTGCGCCATCTTGCACGGTTAGAACCTCCCAGCCCTGGGATCGCATTTTGGCGTTGATATCCTCAGTGTTGATCCAGTCTAACGGCCCATCGCAAGTGACGGCATTGTTATCGTAGATAATGACAAGGTTGTCTAACTGCAGATGACCGGCTAACGATATAGCTGTCGCGTTCCTGTTAGCAGGTTCGTTTGGTTATGAGCCTTGTGGGAACTATCGTCTTACCTTCAAGCGCAACACCTTCCATCAGGCACCCGTCTCCTGTCATGCACCAAATTGTGGACTGCACTACTTGGCACTCTAGTCTGTTGAAGTTGGCTGCAAGGTTCTTGGATGCAATGGCTAGACCAACCGCGTTTGCGATGCCTTGGCCGAGCGGCCCGGTAGTCACTTCGACGCCCGGGACTTGAATCTCGGGATGAGCGTGGCTCAGAGTATGGTAGCCGTTTTCTTTTTCACTCCCATATCCTTTGAGTTCATCGACTGTCCAAGCATCATATCCGACAAGGAAGTTCATGATGTATAAAAACATGCTAGCATGGCCTGTCGCGACAAGTCAGATCGAGAGAGTTGATGTTGTTGTTGCTGGATACGTACCATTCGACAATACAAATCGATCTCGATCAAACCACTCAGCATCAGCTGGATTGAAGCGCATGACGTATTTCCACAAGGCTACGCCAATAGCTGCCATACCCAGTGCGGAGCCGCCATGACCACCGCCATGCTGCATGCACATGTCGAAAACAAGGTTACGAACTGCCAGAACTGCGGCATTATTGTTGCTCGAAGAGTCGACGGAAGGCATTGATACATTCTGAGGAGCTTGTGTGTTCATTTGGGTCTGTCTGGTCATGTTGACGACGCGGATGGCTTCAGATTCAACGAAGGAAGCATGGACGTCGTTGGTGCCAGCAGAATCATCGACGCGGAAGGAAACTTTAACTGGCCTTCCCTTCGATCACGATGTTGTGCGCCATCGCTTCGGGGTAGAATGCGGGGATCAAATCGGATTTCCTCGGCGCGCCACAGGAATTTAAAATCCGAACAGAGTTCAACCAGCTTCCACACTGCAACAGTTCACAATTCCGCTTTTCAAACCCCGCAACTGCAAATTCCGGACGAAAGCAAGCGGTCGATCATGGACGGCAACGTTCTTGTAGAGACAGAATCGTGGTCGTCTTGGGAGAAGATTCCGTTCACAAGAGCTGTCCGAACGATCTCTCTGCTGGCGCGCCATTTCCAGAAAATCGAACATGACCAGCAAAGCCATCGATCGAGCGAACAGCCACTACCTGACGAGATCTGTTCAAGATCTACTGAGTCTAAAAGGCCGGGTTACAGTCATCACCGGAGGCGCGCGGGGAATTGGTCTGTCTTTTGCAGTCGCCTGCGCCGAAGCTGGCAGTGATGTTGCGGTTCTTGATCGTCTGGGTACCCCACACGAGCATTTCACGAAACTGGAGAATGACTACGGCGTAAGAGTCAAGCTGTACCAGTAAACACCTCTCTTACATTGCGGTCACGTGTTCGCACTCATGGCCTACGTACTGATTCAAGGATAGGACGGACGTTACTGACTACGGTACTCTCGAGAAAACGTTTGCGGCGGTTGTTGAGGATTTCGGTCGCATTGATGGCCTGCAAGTTTCCTAGCCCAAGTCATGCTATCAAGCAACAGTACGCTGATGTGAGACGCAGAATCACCGCTGCGGGCATATGTCCCGATCAACCATTCTTGGAGAGAGAACCAGAAGACGTGACTCGATGTCTCAGTGTCAATACGCTGGGGACATACTTCGCGGCGCAGCTCGCTGCAAAGCAGATTGTGAAGCAAGATGGGGGTCACGCTAAGCCAAAAGGTGGATCAATGATTTTTATCGCCTCAATTGCAGCGCGTATGGCAAGCAAAGCTCAGTATACAAGCGACTACTGTGCTAGCAAAGGGGCTGTTGTTGCTCTTGCCACCCAGCTTGGATGCGAGCTTGCAGATCGCCAAATTCGAGTCAACACAATTTCGCCTGGGTACGTTATCCCAAGAAATACAGAACGCCGTGCATCTGCTGACATGATTAGTTATGTGGCCACGGACATGACTCTGTCGATTGCTGATACAAGGCCGGGATTGACAGACGTCTTCATGTCTGAGCCGCCGATGAAAAGGATGGCCGATCGTATCGATCTCAAAGGTGCTGCGGTCTTCTTGCTTAGCGATGCAAGTGCTTATATGACATCCGCGGATCTACTCATTGATGGAGGAATGCATGCTGGGAGAACCTAAGGCTTTCGCTGGGTTGCATTTTTGAGTGTCGTTGATTGTGTCTGTTTGGTAACCAATTTCGTCCAGATCTACCGGATTGCATCTCCTCCAGCATCACTGCACAGTCCAGCAAATGTTTCAAATATATTGCGCACAGCCATGATGAACATTGAGTTTCCGTGTCATAAGATATCCATGCACCCATTTTGCCTCTTCTTCACTTTCACATACTATCTCCGGAACTTGTGTCCGGGAACTTGCACCATCCCAGAGCCGTGGTCGGAGACTCTTTATTATATTAGTACCATCCTGCTACAGACTGTATCATGGTTGATCAGAGCAACTCATAAATTCGTGGTTTAAGCGCAACTGCAGAAACTGAGGGTAGAGTAGGTACTATGCTAGCCCATGAATTTCCATTCTATTTGCTACTGATGAGGTGAGGCGTGTAAACATCTCTCACTCTACGGTTCCATTAAAGATTGTAAGTTTTGACTGCTGCTATCAATTTCGAATATGCAGCGTCACTATCACACTTGAAATTCCTGATGTGTAAGCAGATCGGGTATTAAATTCCGAACGAAGCCACATTGCTGCCTGGCCGCTTGAAGAGACAGTGGTATAACTAGCTGCTGGAGATTGAAGTAACCCTGCAGGTCAGCTGTAGCGGTAAACCAGCTGTTGAAATGGCGCACGCACTTGTTCTGGGTGCGTCCGGCATCTCTGGATGGTCACTTCTGAACCAACTGAGGACATACCCCACTCCAACAACATTCACCCGTATTACTGGAACCACCAATCGTCCCTTCACCTTGGAAGCGGCCCGCATTCAAAATGATGTGCGCTGCAAAATTGTGTCTGGAATCGACTTCACAAAGCCTATCGAGGAAGTTGCACATTTCCTGCAGCAAGAGATTCCCGACATCCATACAGTTTCTCATGTATTTTACACCGGTAAGTGGTTGATCAAACACATCCAAACATAAGCAAGTATTAATGGAATGCCAAGCTTACGTTCAAACGAGCGATTTCGAGAGCCTGAAGGCTGTTAATACCAGCCTGCTGGAGGTGGCTATCCGTGCGGTGGAAGCGGTGTCGCCAAACTTGAAAGTCGTGGTTCTTCAAACAGGTGGAAAAGGGTAAGTTTACGCCTTTTAAAGGCTTATATTTCCTTCTTGCTGCCGCAAACTGACCGTATGAAGTTACGGGCTTGAGTTTCCCAAAGATGTTGCGATCCGAGCACCCCTAAAAGAAACATACCCTCGCATTCCAGAGCCCTGGGCTAGCAAGATCTTTTACTACACCCAGTACGACATGCTGAAAACACTCTCGCGCGGGAAGCCCTGGACTTTCTCGGAGATCCGTCCAGACGGTATTGTTGGCTTTGCTCCTAGCTCAAACGCCATGAACATGGCTCAGGGAATCGGCCTTTACCTCACCATCTACCGCAAAGTGCACGGTGCCGGCATATCAGTCCCGTTCCCTGGTCATACACATGGGTACCACTCAATGCATACCGACACCTTCCAAGACATTCTGTCTAAGATGGAGATCCACGCCGCTCTTAACCCGGAAAAATGCGGAAACGGTGGCGTCTTCAATGTTGCTGATGGTCGCACTGTGACTTGGGCCGAGGTGTGGCCTCGACTATGCGAGCACTTTGGGCTGAGAGGTGAAGGACCTGTCACAGATTCCAAGCCAATGCAAGAATTCGTCATGGAACATCGGGACGCGTGGTCGGCCATTGCCCAGGAACAAAATCTGGATGAAAAGGTCATCGACCAGCAGGGGTGGGGCCATACACATTTCATGCTTGTGGACTTCGATTTTGACCGAGAGTACGACTTGTCGAGGTCTCGTGAAGTCGGTTTCTCTGAAGAAATCGATACGGTTGAGGGATATATCATATCATGGGAGCGGATGAGGGCTGCGAAGATGCTTCCTCCCCTGTAATTACACGTTCGAGTTCTCGTAGCGCCAACTTGTCTCGGCCTTGCCATGCATTACAAACGAGAAGCCAGGAATGGTCTGCGAATATACATACTGGGAATCTCATCACTGAGAAGAAGAACTCGCTAATAGACTTTGATTTGTATCACACATTAGTCAGAGTATGTTGTGACTAAAATGCTATCACAGAGGTAGTCTCAAAGCAGTTGAAACCCCAACATGCTGTGGCGGAATATGTGAGTGTAATCCAATGAGCAGCCATGATCTACACCAATGAACACCAATCATCCCGCTTTGCGACGTCCGAGCTCGTCGAAATGGATCTTTTGTCCCGACACAAGACTATCCCTCAACGCAGTAGCAATCTCTACTGCCTTCACAGCTCCTGAGAGTGTGAAGGGCAGTTCTGTTCCATCAAGACATGCAGCAGTGAACTCGTTCGCTTCGGTGACGAATGCTTGTTCGAATCGACCGTAATAGTCCTTGGGTAGCTCTCGTCGGATCCCCCCCAGCTCATGCGTCTCTACAAGAGACTCTGCCGGGTTGCCATTAATCGTCAGCTTGCCCTTGGTTCCAATGATCTCAGACATGTCGTGCTGCCCAGACGCCATGATACGGGAGGTGAAAAGCTGAGCGACTCTGCCACCCCAGAACTCGACTATTCCCACAGCGTTGTCAACGTCCCCAAGATCGGCTAATTCCGTGTGAATGGCGCAAACTCCACTTGCCGATACACTTTTGACCGTGAGGTCCTGCCCAAGAAACCAGAGGCACAAATCGATATCGTGAATGTTGAGATCTAGAAAGACACCACCGCTCGCTTTCACATAGGGCAGGAAGGAACCAGTAGGGTTCAGCATGTCGCAGGTCTGAGAGCGGAACACAACGGCCTCCCCGATGGCCCCCGAGCGCATCTTGTCCCACGCCTTTCGGTAGGAGGCATCGAATCGACGAGAAAACGCGCAGAGCACCTTGAGATGAGGCTTTCGATACGCTGCGTTGAAAACTGCTTGCGACTGGATTTCCACACGCATCAGCAATGACCCAAAGCAGCGGTTACGGTGCTTCAGGAGCTTACAATTTCAACGCTGGTACTCAGCGGCTTCTCGCAGAGGACGTGCTTGTTCTCTTGGATGGCTTTGATGGCTTGATCCGCGTGAGCTCCGGCGATGGTAGCAATCACAACAGCCTCGAGGCCCGTGTGCCGCAAGAACTTGTCATAATCGGTGTAAATTCTCGCGCCATGAGGCTGGAGCTCTCGATGACCCCATGAAGCCTCGCTCTCATCAAAAGCCCAAGCAGCAACCACGTCCACGCGGAATGCACGCTCCAAGAAGTTCATAGCGTGTCTACGCCCCATGCGCCCGAGGCCGACAATGCCGATCTGAAGCTTTTTTGGAGCCATGACGGGGAAGGATCTGTGGTGAAACAGGAAGTGAGCGTTGAGAAACTCTTGGAACCCTTTAGCCCAAGAGTGTAGCTTTACATTGAGCATCTAACTTATCACTACGCGCCCGGATTCTAGATTCTGGACAAAGGGTAGGGAAGGATTTCCCCCAGAACCTCGTTCAATCGCGGAATTGCATGATATCTGGGCATCTGGCCAATGAATTTCACGATCATCTCTTGTACATCCGGCCCATACGGAAAGATGTTACTAGCCGAAATGCATGACACTCAGCCACATGATGGTTGGAGATGTGCCCATTATTCTCTCATATGGCTGACTGGTTGGTCATCGCGGGAAACCTCGTGTTCCCCACCCGGATGCAGCTTTCATTGGACCTTCCAGACCGTCGGCTTCCCCGGAGTTGTTCGCCGCTCTGACCCCAATCTCCCCGGATTTCTTCGTGTTCAGTTGCAGACTACCCCAGATTTTCTCTTGTCTTGTACCCCGCAAACTTTCCCCATAAGGTCTTGCAGATAAATTTCGGATCACCTTCCAGGCCGGTAAAGTGACAGCGAGAGCAATGGTAGTTCCAAAGTCTTCGAACAGATACCAACCACCAAAAATTTCCTCTCGTGCCGCTCGCTCTCACCATTCATCATTCATTTTACACGACCGCATAACCATCATGTGGTTACAAGACGCACAGGGAACGGCCCTGACAGGGTACATTACCTTTGCTTCAGGAGCAGGTTTTGCGCTCTTCGGATACGATCAAGGCGTCTTTGGCGCGGTCCTCAGCAATGAGTCCTTCGTCCGGATTTTTGATGATCCAAATCCGACCCTTCAAGGCCATATAACCGCTATCTACGACTTGGGATGCTTTGCTGGAGCCATATTCACCATGTGGAAGGGCAACCTGTCGAACTTGCAAAAGTACGACGCCGCACTGTTACTAGTGCGTGCTAATATGCCTTATATGCTGACACAACCAAATCGGCAACCGACGAACAATCCTGGCTGGCTGCGCCATCTTGGTTGTCGGGGCGATTCTTCAGGCGTCGGCATACCATGTTCCTCAGATTATCATTGGGCGATTCGTCGCAGGACTGGGAAACGGTATGAACACGGCAGCTATTCCAGTCTGGCAGTCAGAGTGTGTGCCGGCTCATTACCGAGGGCGAGTCATAGTACTGCAGCTGGCACTTAACCAGGTCGGCAACGTAACCTCGCAGTGGCTCAATTACGGCATGTCGTTTGTCGCCTCTGATAGCGTGTCTTGGAGGTTTCCCCTCGCCTTCCAATGCTTTTTCGCCTTTTTGACAATGATCTTCATACCATGGCTACCCGACTCCCCAAGGTGGCTGGTAATGCGGGATCGTAACGAGGAAGCACTGCAAGTCATCCGTAGGCTTGGCAGCAGAGGCCGTAGTGCGGATCACTATCGCGGAATATTCAACGACATCAGACAAAATCTCAATCATGAGATGTCCATGGATAAGATCAGTTTCAGGAATCTTCTCAAGAAGGACACCCTGCATACAACTCGCCGCATCCTTCTCGGAGCCGGGACTCAATTTATGCAACAATGGTCTGGAATAAACGCGCTGGTGTACTACCTCCCTATCGTGTTTGCATCGTTGGGCATCAACGACAACCTATCGATCATTCTGTCAAGCTGCAACGCCATGTCATGATATCAACTTGTATCGGAGCCTTGTTCATCGAGAGGGTTGGCCGAAAGAGACTGATGCTTTGGGGCGCAGTCGTCCAGTCCATCTGCTTCTGTCTCGTGGCCGCCGGGCTCGGGGTTGGGGGCAGAGAGTGGGAGTATGTCGCCGTGACCTTTGTCTTTGGCTACATGACGACTTTTGGCTTCACGTGGACTGCTGTGCCATGGACGTATCCGGCCGAGGTCAACACACAACGGATGCGCATTGCTGGTGCCGGGATTGCCACCGCAACGAACTGGATAAACAATTATGCCGTGGTCTCGATCACGCCCGTAGGTATATCGACTTTGGGCTGGAAATACTACCTCATCTACGCCGTTCTGAATGCCGTTTTTGTTCCAATCATTCATCTGCTCTACGTTGAGACAGCGAACCTGAGTCTGGAGGAGATCGATCGTTTGTTTGAGAAGCTTGCGGCAGGCCGTGCCCCAGAAGCGGGCCTTGCAGACAATATATTACCACACGACGAGGAAAAAGAGGCTCCTGTTTCGCACATCAGTGTTTTGAACGATTCGTAAGAGAACAGTAGTACTTGGTCGAGCTGAATATTTTAGTGACCTGTTGCCACTTCTTCTCCCAAGTACGCAATGGATGCTGTATCAATTCATGCATTTCATGGTCAGATTCTTCTTTGCAGTCTAGAACCAAATACGAAATTCTCTCCTACTTACATATCCACGAAGTTTAATGAGTAATCACCGAAATCTTGCGGTGAATATTGTTCAGCCATTTCTGAATTTTGTCTGCTCCCGGTGATCTTACAAGCCCGAGATTACTGGAGGCGGCGTGGCATCAATTTAGAGCTCAACACATCTTGCATGAAAGAGAAGATTCAACAGAAGGGTCCTGAATAAAACGCCATACCTATTTGATAGTAGAGCAGGGACAGCAGACAGCCTGAGAAGAGAGAAGGCCTTTGTCGATGTTCCCAATAGTCACCAACTTGACTATTTGGTACTCACTCATGCCATACCTTCGGCTTCCGCGAGCGTTTTTCCATTTTCATGGTAAAGGATGATGCTCACTGTGCAGTTCGCGATGAGCTATAGACGGACGACATTAGGGTCCTGGACACTCACGATCGCGGGCATTTTTCATGACCAACTCGTACCAGGCACGGAGCAAATCAGACCTCTGCGCCGCGGTGGTCAACCAAAAGAACTCGTCTTGCTGTTGGACAGAATGGTCTATGGCCTCAACAATTTGTTCTCTCGTTAGATTTGTGACCTTGCTAAACGGCTTCCCAGATACAGGTGCTTTTCCGCTAATCAGCAAAGGATTGGCCAGAATGCCAGAGTAAACTTACTGCAGACATCAAAAGTGCTTTCTGTCTTGAGCCATTTCCCACGCACGAATGCGTCAGAGATGAATAGTGATGTATCTGAGATCTGTAAAAGCGGTGAGAAAGTTTCTTATACAACACCAGCGTTCATGACTGCCATACAGGATCAAGCGGGGTTTCAGACGAAACGGGGCCAGTCATGATGGAATATTGCGATGGATCTATACTATAAGGACTTGCAATAGCCTTGTGCCTTTATCGTGCAAGACGCAATACCGGGTAGAATACAAGTTGATATGGCTTTGGTGCGAATTCCGCATTGGTACTAGCGCGACGCTTGCCGATTGTTCGGAGTTTAAATACCGAGAGGTGCAAATGATTGGCTTCCTCCCTCTGAGCTCCTTCGCCGACCTCAACCGCTGAGGCACAGCATCCTCATTGCTTGCCCACTCGTGCCTATCTCATCGTTTCGACTTCAGCCCCGCGGCTGTCACGTGTGTTACTCCGTGCGGGGCATGTCGGTGCGCCCTCTTGTTTGACCACTTGCGGGGAGAGGGTTTGTGAGAGCTGCGGAGCGATATCCTGCCCCTTCGCAGCTTCTCGTTTCATCACGACTCTCGGACAGGAACGTCTCGGCAGCTATGCCAGACAACGGACGTTCTTCGAGGAGCCGTCGACACATCACCACTGCCTGCTGGCCCTGCCGAGACGACAAAATAAAGGTAACGTGATCTGCTTTACTAAGTTGCAAAGAGGGAGCTCACGGGTTTTCTCTGACAGTGTGACGGAGCAACCCCGGAATGTCGACAGTGCGCGACCAAGAGTCGGGACTGCACGTACGCCGGAGTCGACAGGAGAAAGTAAGCCATTGCCGGTGCATTGCGCACCTACATGCAGCGCTCTCAACATGCGCGCATTCAACCGTCCCACACGACTGACTGCGCCAGACTGTCGCTTCGCAAGGCCGTCGAGGCATACACGCACCGTGTGAGACAGCTTGAGGCTTTCATTCGAGCCAATGACCTTGCAGTCCCTCCTACCGATCCAGAACACGGGGCAATTTTGGACCAGCTCTCGAGCCTGTACGCGCCCGCTCCGTCTCCTCTCAACCCGACACCGGAAAACATGCCCGAAGCGGTCTTCGATCGTCAACCGCGCCTCCTTCCGAATCTTCCGTCCGCTCTCAATATCTCCGCCGCTGAAACAGCAGAGAGTCCCCAAATCCCCGGCCTCGACCCTTTGCGACTTTCTTCTCCTTCACTACGCGCCGCTCTACAGCCACCTGAGACTGCGAACGAAATCACTTTGCCGCAGATGCCCATAGAACTGGAACTTACGGACACGGTCTTGCCCCTTAATAATTGTGTAGATATTGACTGGATCTGGAATCATTCATCCATATTTGGAAGCGAGATGGATCTCGATCATCTTGGGACGTGGACACAGAGACCTGACGATCTACTGTCACATACCGACCTTCAATGCAGTTCCTCGGATCGCTCTCCACCGACACTGTTGGATGACGACTCGACGGACGACGAGGACCACTCGGCTGTGACGAACCAGCTCTCTGCTCGCCTGGGATCACTCGTCTCAACTGAAGACGGCGAACGCCACTTCTACGGTGCAACCTCAAATCTCAACCTAGCACGAGGCAAGATGGTGTCTGTGTTGTACGTGAAACGCAACGAGAAGAGTAGAGAGGCGCATGCACGCTTGGAAGCTGCCGGGATTGATCAGGAAATAAGCAGCGACGTCGAGGAACATCTCCTACAATCATTCTTCACGTGGCACAATCCAAGTCTGTATACGGTTGATCAGGATATATTTAGCCAAGCCCGCAAGGACTTTCACGAAGGCGATCGCAGAACCACATTTTACTCTCCATTCCTGCTCAACGCCATGTAAAGCCACCCCAGCGATCGGACATATCGCAATGGAACTGACTCACTCTCAGGTGTGCGGTCGGCGCGGCATTCGAGACGCGCAAAACCCACGGTTTACCGACTCCTTTGTCTGAGTTCTTCGCAAGTCGAGCGACCACTCTGCTTGACATTGAACTTGAGTGCCCGCGCATCGCTACCGTTCAAGCGCTTGCAATCCTTAGTAGCCACGAGGCGGCATGGACTAGGGATACTCAAGGATGGCTCTTTAGTGGTTCGCTCTGCCCCAGCGAATATGCATAAGGTGCATATCAGATAGATAACGTTGACTGTGACCTCTAGGCATGGCGATGCGCCTCGCAATTGATTTTGGTCTACATATCAGCTCAAAGCCTGAGATTGAGACAGGAAACATGACAAAAGAGGAAGCAAGGGGCCGAAGTGTGGCATTCTGGGGCGCCTTTGCTACAGACCGGTAAGCCCCACTACGACAGAACATCTTAAATGCTCCAATCCAGACTGAAATTACCTTAGGATGTGGGGCCTCTACCTTGGAAGACCGTTCCACAATCTATCCCAAGCCGTATCCATGGAAACGCCCATATCCTTTTCGGAGCATGAGGAAAAATACTGGACGGAACGCATGTCGCAGGGCGAGGACGGGCCCCATAATGAGTTGTTAGATTATCAAGAGCTTTTAGTCGAGCAATGGGTCCAACTATCTAGGATTATGTCTCCTCTCGAGGGATCTTTGTATGTCATATGCTTGTGCGTATACACGTGTTCTTTGGCTCATATGTGCAGGTACTTCCAAGCAGATGCGTCCAAACTGGAGCTGCAAAGGCTGGCGCAGGATACATGGCAGCTGCTACTCTCATGGAGACGCAACCTACCGAAGGAACTTGACCTAGATCTCGACACAGGTGTACCTGCAAAATGTGTACCACATGTTCTTGTTTTACAGTACGTTCTGAAACGCTCCGCATGATGGACATGTGCATCTAATTTCCATGAACAGCATGATATACGAGTACCTAGCCATTCTCCTGCATCGGCCGTTTGTTGCTAAACGCTACATTCAACCCAGGCCGTTGGTTGGGCAAGGTCACCAGCATGCGCGCGACATGTGCGTCAGGGCGGCATCCCGCATCTCCATTCTTTTGTCATGGTACGAAGAGCGTTACACTCTCGTCAAGATCAATATTCAGGCTGTGCAGATCACTTTCAGCGCCGCGCTGATCCTTGTCTACGCCACTGTATCGGAGAGCAATGTTCAGAGTCACCGACAGCTGACTGGCCATTTGGAGATGTGCTGCCGTGCACTGGCGGAGCTCGGTAATACCTTTAGCAACGCAACTCGAACGCTGGATGTCCTCCTGCACGTCAAAAGGACATGGCAAGCCCGTCTTGTTGCAGCCTCTGCGGGATCCAAGCGCCGAGGACCTTCGTTCTTGACTGAAACGCGACCGAAACGACGCGTGAACTCGGATCTGGAAGCTCGCGCGTCAAGTTGACTTATCTGTGAGGAGGAGGAAACGTCCGATATGCTATGGGGATCTTCATTCTCTTGGTCATACCTCAATGTCAATTTTCCACAACTACTTTCATTACCAACGCTCCGGAGTCATCGCTTGTACGCGCCGCCATTGCAAAGGCATCCGGCACACGTGAAAGACCCTCGAAAGAGTGTGTGACGAGGCTTCTGATGTCTAGGAGCGATTTGTCTTTGTTCATTGCCTCCATCATTCTGATACCCTGGGAGTAACAGTTTGCGTAGCGCCAGACACCTACAAGGTCCACTTCGCGCAATGCAGCGGCTGACATGGGTAATGTTTGAACAGGCGTACCCATGCCTACGCACAGGACCTTGCCACCGCCTCGAGTCGCCTACATATTCCAATTAACGCCGTCGGAACTCTCAAATAAACAAATTCAAGGTTCGTGTAGCTCACATATATGGCTGTTCTTACACAGCTTTCCGCACCCGTGCATTCAAAGGTCCTGGCAAACTTTTCGCCGCAATTTTTGGCTACCAGATCTGTGGCATCTTCTTTTGCAAATGATAGACCATCATCAATACCAAGTGGTCTTCTCACTTGAAGAGATAACGCCTCATCAGCGAATCCTTTTTCAAGGGCGAAGTCAAGGCGGTTTTGCACGATGTCAGCCATGACGACTCGGCCGTATCCCAAGCTTTTCGCGGTGGCAGCACACAAAAGTCCGACTGCTCCGGCTCCGATCACTAAGCACGATGCTCGAGGCCTTGCGGCAGCCTTACGAACCGCGTGAATGGCAACTGCCAATGGTTCAAGGAGGGCACCTTCGGTGTAGGAGAGGGAATCGGGCAGTCTAAAAATTCAATACTGATCAGCACTACCATCCTGCGCTGCCTTTCGCTCCATGAAAGAAATCATTCGAAAATTATGCAAGTATCTCTTACTTATGGACCCATTTGGCTGGGTGGTTGAATCGCTCCTGAAGGGTGCCTTGGTAGTGCGGGAAAGCTGTCGCGCTGCTGCGGAATCTCATTTTCTCGCACACGTTATAAGCCCCTTCCAGGCACTCCTCGCACTTGTCGCAGGGCACACCGGCCTCAACTGCTACTCTGTCTCCCACTTTCAACCTATATTCCGCCTGAGCTTGAGTTCCAACGGCAACGACGATGCCAGCGCATTCGTGTCCTTGCGAAAGCGGCTCCTTAATGTCGATATTCCCGTTGCGAAAATGCATGTAGTAGTGGAGGTCGGAACCGCACAGTGTGGTTGCCTTCATGGCGATTTGGACTTCGTTGGTTAAAGGAGGACCGACTGGCCGCGACATCTATCGATTGTGAAGCAACAGTTAGTAGTGGATCAAACCTCGATTTGGAGAGATTTTCGAGGCCACGAACCAACCGCAAGTCTTTTGGTCCATACAGAACCTGAGCCTGGGCCTCATCGTTCGAGGCCGCTTCAACGAAATCCATACTGTATCTTGAGGAGATGTTATCGCAGCTGGCCGACGGAGTGGTACATTCAAAGTCTTGAAGGGCTTATTTTCTAAATCCGTGAAAGATGGTGCATGATCATCCGATTGCCACTCACCGGACTCTAAAATCCGGTCGGAATCGTCGCCAAATAAACGTAGTGACGCTTAATTCCCTGACGCATTGCAGGCAATATTCTCCTCCTGTATCCTCGACCGGAGGTTAGTTATCACGCTCGGATAATTATTCCGTGTTTGCATTGCCTACAGAAGCATCGGTTGCAATAATTCCGATGGTTATTGCCGGGAGCTCGTGAAACCGGAATTCTGCGTCGCTGGGTTTAATCCTGTCCCGCTTCGAATTCGATAGTCCCTTGAAGCTATTAATGATCTTTCATCTCGGCAGTCATACAGAGCGCAGTGTCTCAGAACTACCCTTCGCTGTTTGTCTCACCGCAACAACATATTCGCAATGGGAATGAGCGCAATAATCATCGGTGCAGGCCCTTCGGGCATCGCCATGGCCCATAAGCTAAAGTTCGAGCTCGGCTTTCATGATTTCACCATTTACGAGAAACTCGATGGGGTCGGTGGCACGTGGAGGACAAACACATATCCCGGCTGGTACCGTTCATCTCCGAATCTGCAACCCCACATTCGTCTTGCTGATCACATTGAAGTGGATGCGACGTCCATTCTCAACTGTATTCATTCAGCTTCAACCTCAACCCCAATTGGTCTAAAGAGCTCGCGGATCAGGAGGAGATATTGCAGTACATTGAAGACACTGTGGACAAGTTCAATCTACGCGCCCACATCAATACGTCGGTTGAATGCCTTGGCGCTAGCTGGGTCTCCTCCAAAGAACAATGGGATATAAAATTCAAAGATCTCAAGACAGGCGTCGTCTTCAGTCGGAATGCCACGATCTTTGTCTCTGCAGTCGGAGGCATCTCCATTCCACGGGATGTAAGCTCATGAAACCTGAATGCATCCAACATTAGCCCATTGACGAATTCTGTGCAGGTTCATTTTGAGGGTATGGAAGCCTTCAAAGGCCCCATTTTTCATACTGCTCGATGGAATCATGATGTAGACTACAGTGGAAAACGGGTTGTAAGTTCAATTAGACGCATGCCTGCTGTTTTAAATCTCATCTCATATGATCCAGGCTGTCATCGGAAGCGGCTGCAGCGCCGTCCAGGTAATCCCTTCAGTTTCCAGACATGCGGCTACCGTCAAGCAGTATGCCCGAAGCCCCCAATGGTATCACGATCGACCGAACCGCCGGTTCAGTACACTGGAAAAGCTCATGTTTGGTTACATACCCGGTCTGATGCGTCTCCGTCGTTGGAGCATTTTTTGGAACATCGACAGACAATCTTACTCTTACCGAGGCACGGAATCCGGAGTGAAGCAGCGACTATTAGAAGAAGAGCATGCACGCCAGTACATTTACAATAAAGCCCCTGAGAAGTATCACGATGTCCTGGTGCCCGATTTTGAGCTTGGGTGCAAGAGGAAAATCGCCGATCCTGATTACCTAGAGTCCTTGCACCGAAGCAACGTTGAGCTCATTCCTGAGGGTTTGCAGAGGATCACCGAGGACAGCATCGTTAGTTCCTCTGGTCGGGTTGACCAGTACGACATCATCGTGCTCGCAACTGGCTTCAAGGTCTCCCAATTTCTCACTCCCATGCAAATTATGGGCGCGAACGGGACTCCTCTTGAGCAGCAGTGGAAAGAGTGCCGAGGCGCCCAGGCGTATCTTGGTACATTCGTCCACAACTTCCCAAATCTTGCCATTCTGTAAGTCCTCTGTCAGCAACAGATGAGATGCTTTGATAAACCATCTAATGAGCTGTTACACCTTAGCTTTGGCCCAAATACCTTCCCCGCCAACAACTCGGCTCTGTACGCTTGTGAAGTACAAGTTGACTACGCCGCGAAGGCGCTTTTCAAGCCTTTGCTGGATAATCGAGCCTCGGTAATCGAGGTGAGAGAGGCCGTTGAGAACCGCACGACCAACGAAATTCAGCTCAGGCTCCAAGGTAGTGTATTTTCTGGGAATTGTTCAAACTGGTATATCGGCGAGTTTGGACGAAACGTTGCATCTTGGCCAGGATTGGCCATCGAGTATTGGCTTGCCACTCGATCTCCTAATTGGGAAGCCTTTGACATGAAGGGAGGGAATAGAACCTGGCGTTTCAACACTACGGCCAGATGGATTCGTGACCATAGGATTAGATGTATTATTGGCGTTACGATTCTCATGCTCTTCTGGCAGAGAGCCCATAGAGTAAAGTAGATCATGTCCATACCTTATAGTAATTGTTTTTCCCACTTTTCGAAATGATCGTTAAACAATAACTCTTCTAATTGTTACGAACGTAGTCCGCTTAGAAAGAATCCCCGAAGGACGAAGGAAGCGGGCGGTAGAGAACGCCGCCTCGGAAAGGCCCCACGTATAGTGATTACGTGTTACGAACCCTAGGGAACACGGGTTTTATAACCCCAAGGGTAGGAAGCCCGTACGGGAATTCTCGCCGTAAGGGCTAAAGAGCCTCGCGGGAAGCGGGTAGTCGAAGCAGTCGGCGGGCCTGAGGGTCCGTTTGATGTGTATGAGAAGCACGACGTGCCGGTGCTGCGGGAGGCATTCGGCGTCGCGTTCTGGCTGGCTGCGCTGGTGCACGGCACCTTCGTTGCGTACGGCGTGCTGGCGGGAATGCCGGCTGTCGGTTCTGACGTTTGCCAGTGGCGCTCGCTATCTTGTTGTGGGACCTGTACTCGGTGTAAGAGCTGCGCTGCGCGGGCTTCACCACGACCAAGGATGCCGTCGTCGCGGCCGTGGCGGTGGCTGTTGGACAGGTGTTGGTCGGGCCCGGAGCCGTGTATGCGGGACTATGGTGGTGGAGGGAGGGGCAGTGGGCGACGGAGGCGACATTGGAAAGGAGACCGGAGGATGATAAGGCGCAGTGAGGGGTGTTCCTCTTACAGGAGGGAAGTATAGATGGGGCAATTACGTGTAGGTTTTATCCTGTTATTAGAACTTTTTTTTTTTCGCTTCGTTAGATATTGTCGAACGGCGCGAGAAAATAAGACACCGCTGGTTTTCTCATTGTTGCTACTGAGGCCTGCTATATACGTGTAAGCCCCCCTCTCACTCCACTTGGATGAGCTTACACTGGCACATACAATCAGAAGCAAAAAGGGACCGGTAGCCACAATAGTTGAGAACACATGCAGGGACATCAAGATGATTGCTAGGGCCACACTGAATGCCAAGGGAGCTTCTGGCCCATCTAGGAGAACACTACTAGGGAGAAAACTAGACTCCCTCCTCAGCAGCTGCCCCCCTGCAAGTCAAAAATTCCCAGAGCAAACCAGGCTTCGTACGGCAATCAGAGAGCTATGGAAGGAGAGGTGGACAAAGCAAACTAGACAGGAGAGGAGAAACAAGCCAGTAGCCCAGGGCGCATCCTGGAATCCAAAAATCAGGCAGCTCCACAGTGAACTCACCAAACCACAAAGCACTCTCCTCACCCTGCTGCGCACTGAACACATTGGCCTTGAAGACTTTCTCTCCAGGCGCAAGGTACCAGGCCACCCCAGCCCAGCCTGCCCATGTGGCTGGCACAGACAAACACCAAAGCACATCCTCCTGTTCTGCCCACACTTCCAAGAAGGCAGAGCACAGATGCTACAACTAGCAGAAACCACAGACTACCACACCCTTCTGTCAACAAAGAAAGGGGTCCAAGCAGCAACAAAGTGGTTTCTACACCTAGGGCTGCTAAACCAATTTAGTCTGGCAAGAGAGATGGACCAGGAGGCCAAGGAGGTCCACCAGGAGAACTACCAGGAGAACCAGGATCTTGACCAGGAGGACCAGCACCAGGACATGGGAGAAAGAGAGAGCTAAGGTTAACACCTAGCTAATATAAGGCTGCTATAGTAGCTTCTACCGGTAAGCAGGAAAAACGGAATAAGAAGGGCAACCAACCCAAGAAGAAAGGAGGGGTTTTTCACCTGGGAGACCAGGTTTTCCCTCTCATGTAAAATATCGCAGATAGCCTACCCCGCATGGACCCGAAAGGGAGCTATATCGGGAAGAAAAATGAATTTATCTATCTATATACGTGTAATAATCGGATTTACGGAAATACGCATAACTGGGGCAAATGACTTGTGCTGGGGTAGGTGTATGGTGTAGTAACTAGGCAAGTAGTAAAACGCGTGTGGAACAAGGAGGTAAAAACACGTGATTGCGGGCCAATGTGGTTGACAAGATGTCTCCAGAATTTCATATCCCGTTGCATGTTAGCGGGAGAACCCTTGAACATCGTCCCTACCAAACCGCAATTCCGACCATTGGCACCTAAACCGGTCTCCTCCCACGCCGAACTTTCCTCGGGACAACTTGGACCTCTGCAGGGTACATCGGGTGCGGAGACCTCCCGAGATACCGCTATGGGTTCTATGCAGCCTGCTCTACAGCCATCAGTACCCCAAAGCTCTACGCCAGAACCGCTGTCGCAGCCGCTGCCACAAAGACCTGAGCAACAACCACCAGCATCCCCAAACCCCGCCGCATGGAATCCAGCATCTACACAGCCTCACGACAAGCCAAATAGAAAAAGAAAGCGAAGACATTATGCTTCCCCTACAGCAATCGCCAGCAACAGCACCGAGCAAAGTGTAACGGACAAAGATTCGAGGGCAGAATTGACGGACACCGAGTACGAAAGTGCCCCCTCGAGACGACGGAGAAATCCACCGCGTGCTCTAGAAGAACGCAGAGGAATTTTAAAGAAAACAGTCACGATCGGTCGTCACAAAAAAGATACCTACTTTCAGGGCCTTGATATCTCGAGGATCGAGGATGCATTGGGCGTATTCTCATCAGATGGGTCGGGCGAAGCGCTGAAGATACCACCCCCAAAAAATTTAGCTCAGGTCACCCTGGCACCAGACCTTCAATCATCGACGTCAGAAGATGGCATGACGCTAGAAGATCGGATGAGAAAACACATCGGTATCCTGAAATGTCTCGAGTCCAAATCAGAAGATACAAAGATGATCGCGGGCTTTTATGATCGGATACGGGTTCTTTTAGTCAAATTCGAGGTCGATATGCTTGCGTCTCGCAAGCCTACTGATTTATTATTGCCGCGAGGTGTTACACTCAAAGCATACGCAAAAATGAAGTTTGTAGAATTATGGGGCCAGAGCAACGAATGGCTTAAAGAGAAACTCAGAGCGGCGGATAGACTCATAATCCTTCTGGAGGATCAACCACGGTATTTATCTGAGTTGTTGCATAACCAGACAACCAGGTAAGTCATTACGTATTCACTTGTGGACTTTAGTAACACGAAACAGATGGACCAGGTTGCGGAATGATGAAGCTCGAGCAGTAACCCGATATTTCCAGGAAACTGATGCTCGAAAAAGCCCGAACCATCTAGAAGAAAACTTCTTAATATGCGAACGGATAATTCAGAGTCTCTGTTCTCTAGGTTGGACGCTTCCAGAGATCGCTCAAAGCGGGCATAGCCTCCTTGAAGCCTTGGGCAAACACGTAGACTTGGAACGGATGCCGGAACAAGGAATTCGGAGGAAAAGCACTGAGAACTGGAGTTTTAATAGTGGTGAAGGGAGCATGATACCTTCTGGATCGAATCTCTATGGCTTGGAAGGTTCTTTCAGCTTCAATCCCAACGACCACCCAGACGTTTCAGCCAACGGATATCCTTTGGCCGGCAGTCCCTTCAACTTCAATCCCAACGGTCTGCCGGACGTTTCAGCGGACGATTTATTTGGCGGCGTTGATCCCTTTGCCCTAGACCTCAACCATGTAACAAGCACGCATAATACAGAGGAAGGAAGGACATTGTGAAGCGATAATTTTAATCTGAAAGTATTAGACTTGTAGAAACAATACCAAAATCTACCGAATCCGTCTTATTCCTTAGGAGATCCTAACCATAGAAGAACGACGTCTGGTCGTATATGAGCAGACGAGTCCTTTAGCCAATACATATTTCCAACGACAAGCTCTTTGCTTGGTAGCTTTTCTGCAGAAAGCATAGGCTTCGTACCTTCCATTACACATAGTGGTATAATGACATCAAGACCATTTGGAGTGACTGTCTGAGGTTCCTTGAATCGGTATATGCTGCCGTGCAAGCGGCGTTGGAACTTACGAACAAGTCAGCTTTAGCTAAAGTCTAGGGATATGAGGTATGGTAGGGTAAGAACCTTGCATGACTTGACCAAGAGCTTGATTGCTGGTACAAGACTATCCAATTTCTCCTTGTTGGGCGTGTCCATAATCGCGCCTTCGATCCACCCCTGTTCGTTCGTCGACTTGACAGCTTCACACAGATTTTTGAGACTGTTTAGAGCTTCGGGCTCCAGTTCGGCGTGGTCCAGATGCTGCCTTTGTTCCTCCATCGTGTTGTGTCGTTGGAGAGTTTAGTGAGGAAGGTGATATTTTCGTAACAGCGGGGCTGCCTCTCCAAGCACGAGACGGATTATTTATTATCCACTGTGGCCCGAGCATGAGAGCCGCACCACCCTCGGTTAGACTCGGGAACGGATCCATAGAATAGATTAGATGATTCACAATTACAAGCTCGAACGTTTACAGTGCTCAATAATTCAAGTATCCACGTACGCACGCTGGTACGCGTTTATGGTGAAGTAAGTGTGGAAGTCCACCCACGTGCACTCTTTCAGCTCGTTGGCAATCTCGTCCAATGCGGCTTGGGCGTCCTCGGGCATCTACTACTGCATGAGATGGACCTTTAGCTGCTGTATCTGAGCAGTGGACTGCTCTCCGCAGATCCAGCCGGAGCTGCCGACCCTCGAGAGTTCGGTATGGATTGCCGGCATGCCCGGATTCGCTGTTTGTACGGGGCACCATGAAGCGGTCAAGCCGCGTTGGTGCGACGGCGCTACTGCCGCGGCCTTCTTCAACAGAGCACCTTGCGCGCGGATATCGCCCCATTCCAGCAGCCACTGGAAATTAATGTACTTGCGTACCATATCGGTGAGCTCCGTCCTGCTCTGTGCGAGTTCCTCGTATTTCCAACCGCACGAAATCATGCCGAGGATGAGGAGTCGCGCTACGGGGAAGTCCCGTAAGCGACTTCACGTGCTATATCTCCTTCAAATGCCAACTTAAATACCCAGCGTTTCTTGGAGTCTTGAGGCTCTTCAAACCAAATCTCTATAGGCATCCTGCTATTCTATTTCGAGACTATACCGCACGCACACTTTTTTTCGAGCTTTGAAAAATGGCCAAGTTTCATTTTATCGCGCGTTCTAAACATCTCCGCGTCTCCACTGCTAGAATCCACCCTTCAGTATTTGTATGTTTACTGCAACGCCCGAAAAGAAGCCACACAACGCTCACTAGCGTACAGACGAATACGTATCATTATACCGGGCACTACATCAAGCAACCACGAGACTTGTCAAAAGATCGATTATCGGTAGCCGACACCATTGTTACGGCGCAGCCTACACAGAACCTGGGTAGAAGGAAAGGAAGGACAAGCGGGGCGCCTACGCGCCCGCAAAAAGAAGATCCACCGGCGGGAAGTCACGTGACTCCCGGTTCAGCCGTTCGAAGCCTTGGCACTCTGAACTCCTGAACTCGCAGGAGTTCAGACGTTCAACCGCTTGGCGGAATGAACCCACGAACTATCAGATTGTATAGACTCTCCTACGTATATAAACCACACTCATTAGCATAGCTTTGACCTTCGTGGTCAACTTCGATAATCAATTGTTGAACGGCGCGAGAAAGTAGGACACCGCTGTCCTCTTAGATTGCTGCTATCGAGAGCTATATAAATATCTCATGGCAAAGAGGACGCGTAATCAAAAGAGGCTGTGCTGCGTACGAGGAAGGGGTGGAGTGATGGTGGTGTGGTGATAGATAGATAGATAAATTCATTTCTTCCCGATATAGCTCCCTTACGGGTCCATGCGGGGCTGGCTATCTGCAATTATTTTACATGAGGGGGAAAACCTTGTTCACCAGGCAAAAACCCCTCCTCTCTGCTCAGGTATGTCTTCCTCTCCTTATTCCGTTTTTCCTGTTTACCAGTAGTGGCTGCTGTGGCAGCCCTTCATTCAATCGCTAGTGTACCCTTTCAGTCTTCGTCCCGGTCCTCCTGGTAGTCCTCCTGGAGCATTTCCCTGGCTAGGCTGAACTGGTTTAGAAGCCCCGTGCGTAGGAACCATACTGTCGCTGCCTTAATCCCCTTCTGTGGTGTGGTGATAAGAAGAGATATTACGAGACACGTGATTGCGGGCTAATGTGGTTGACATCAATCTACACCATTGATTAGTAACACGGCCTTCGCACGTAGTGCTCAGATACGTGTATTCGTCTATACTTGTTCTCACTCCCTCTCTTGTACCCACTCAAGGTAAACCCGATACGGCTTACCACCCTCTTTGGTGTTTGGATCCTTATGTAACGGCGGGCCTCTGCCTCTAAGGATCAAACACCAAAGAGGGTGGTAAGCCGTGTAGGGTTTACCTTGAGTGGGTACAAGGTAGGGGAGAGAACAAGTGTGAACGAATACACGTGACTGAGCACTGCGTGCGAAGGCCGTGTTACTAATCAATGGTGTAGATTGATTATCGAAGTTGACCACAAAGGTCAAAGCTATGCTAGGGAGCGTAGTTTATATACATAGGAGAGGTCTATACAATCTGATGGTTGCTCTGGGTGCTCCGTATATTGAGGGGCAGATCAGTCAGAGCATCTAGGGCTGCTCTGTTTGCTCCTCATTTTTATGAGGGGAGCAGCGAGAGCACTGCCTTGGCAGCACGTGACACACGTGACTGCTGTGGGTCTTCCTCGCGGCGCGTGTCTTTGCCCCGCTTGCTGCCTCTCTACTGTTTCCCTCATTCTGCAACGACTGCGCCGTAACACTATCCCCCCCCTTAAAGTTCTTCGGCCCGAAGAACTCCGGTTTCCAGTATAAGTATCCGGTAGGTGCCGTTTCGCGTCCCTTACTCCTTGGTCTCTGCTCACGATGCCTAAGGCGCCTTCCACTCAACGCCGCCACGGCCTAGTAGCTCGCTGTGTCTACTTGATGCCTGCTCCTTGTAGTGCGTGCCGTTCGGCCGGTGCGCATTGTTTTGTTAGCCTCGCGTCGGGGCATTGCAAGCGTTGTTTGGTTAAGAATCGCAAGTGCGATTTGGTGGTGACTCGTGGCGATTGTGAGTGTCGTGTAGCGGTGTGAGGTGTTCTTCTAACGCATCCTAGGGAGCAAGCTGGATTCTGAGCGGGAGCGCTTTCGTCGCCAGTTGGAGGAGGCGGAGGATGCCGAGGCTGCTGCTCGTGCGAAGGTACGACGGTTACGCAAGGTTCTTCGTGAGGTAGATGCGCGGGAGAAGCGTATGTTTGAGCGAGAGCTTTCCTCGATTGAGGAGATGGAGCGGCTGGAGAAGGAGGATCGCGCTGCGCGGCGTGCAGCTGGTGAGGATGTACCGACTCCTGAGCGTTCTCCGAGCCCTCCGCTTCCTGGTCCCTCCGATCCTCGGGTTCCGTCGCTGGACTCGGTGGCTGGAGTTGCGTTCCCTTCTGGTGCCGAGTTGTGGATGGATCCTTCTTTTTGGGACGCCCCCGTTTCCGCGGAAGGTCAGGGTTCTGGCGATGGAACTCTGTAACTAGGTCTGGGTGTATGTCTTCCTTTGGTATCCACTGGTTATCCTCATTCCCGTATCCTTCCCATTTGACCAGGTACTTAAGCTGATGACCGAACCGCTTACAGTCCAGGATCTTCTCTACTGGGTACTGTTTTTCTTCGGCGTCCGGGTTTTCTGGTACAATTTCTTCTTGGGTTTCTGGGATGTTGGCGTCCTCTGGTGCTGGCTCGAGCAGTGAGACGTGGAAGGTGGAGTTCATCCTTGTGTTTGACAGTTTGAGTCGATAGGTGACTTCTCCAAGTTTTTCTTCAATCTTGAATGGGCCAATTTTTTTGAAGTCCAATTTGTCGTTTGGCCGTTTGGTCTTGATGTTTTTCCTAAGGAGATAGACCTTATCCCCCCTCTTGAGGTTCGGTGCCGCCTGGTGCCGTCTGTTGTAGTATTTAGACATCATGATTCTGACGTACTCGAGGTCAAGGCTGATAGCCTTATGAAGCTCTTTCAGCTGCTCGGCTTTGAGGATACCCCTTTGCGCTAGCTTTCTACTTGGGATCGTTTCTCTGTAGGCTTCTGGTTCAAACCCGTAATTGGCGAAGAACGGTGATTCGTTCGTGGATTCTTGTTTGGAGCTGTTGTAGGCGAATTGGGCCATGGGTAGTAGTTCTGCCCAGTTCTCCTGTGGATAGTTGATATAACAGCGGAGGTATTGTTCAAGAGTCCGGTTCATTCGTTCGGTTTGACCGTCGGTTTGTGCGTGTGCTGTGGTAGCGAGCTTGCTTTTCGTTCCTAGTTGGCGCATGACTGTTTGCCAGAATTCAGAGGCCATGAGCTTGTCTCTGTCCGACACCATTTCTTCCGGCATTCCGTGATCCGCGAAGATGGTTCGTAGGAACGTGTAGGCGAGCTGTTCTGCATTGGATGCCTCGAGGTAGGGTAAGAAGTAGGCGTACTTCGTGAGTCGGTCGACGAAGACGAGGATTGAGTCGTACGAGACTCCTGTAAGGGGATCCTTTGACCTAGGTAGCTTGGTAACGAAGTCCAACGTGATGGACTGCCATGGTCGTTTAGGTGCTTCCAGCGGCTGTAGGAGGCCATAAGGTGCATGTGTCGCGGCCTTGCTTCTGATGCAAAGATCGCACTGCGAGACTACACGCTGTACGGTTTTCCTTAGTCCTGGGAAGTAGTAGTTCCTCGTAATTCTTTCCGTTGTCCTGTCGATGCCCTGATGTCCGTGTGCTGGGGCTTCGTGGATGTCTTTCACTAGTGCTTCTCGTAGCCGTGTTGGTACATAGATGAGTCCTTTAAAGAGAAGCGTTCCTTCTCTATCTCGAGCAATACGCGGATCGTCCTCAAGCGCTAAAAGTTCCTGCGCGAAGGAGTCCTGGGCGTATGCTTCTCGGATCTGCTGGTGCCATGGGTTCGGCTCGATGCGTAGCATGGGTAGTGTTTGTCTAGCAAGGAGGAGCGATCCATCGCTATCCTCTGCAAAGATTGCAGGGTGCGGCTCGGTTTTTCCTTCCATATAATCTACTCTTCGGCTGAGCGCGTCAGCTGCGGCGTTCTCGGATCCCTTTCTATAGGTGATCTTGAAGTCATAGGAGGCCATTTCTTCTGACCAGCGAACCTGCCGTCGGTTCAATTCCTTGGTCGTGGTGAAGCGTGTGAGATTCTGATGATCACAGCGTACTACCACCTGGTGGCTTGCTCCTTCGAGGTAATGCCTCCATTGCTTAAAAGCTGAGACAATGGCTAGAAGCTCCTTATCGTGAATGTCGTAGTTGAGCTCTGCCGGGGTGAACTTCCTAGAGTAGAACGCGACTGGGTGCCATCTACCTTCTCCGTCAGGCTGGCTGAGACATGCTCCAAGGGCGAATCCTGACGCATCAGTTTCCACTTCGGTGGGCTTGTCGGGGTCGTATATCCCGAGTACTGGGGCTTCGCAAAACATCCGTTTAAGCGAGTCAAATGCCCGTTGCTGATCGTCTTCCCATTTAAAGCCATGCTCCTTTCGCGTAAGCCTAGTTAAAGGTTCCGTGACTCCGGAGTAGTTCCAGATGAACTTCCTGTAGAAGTTCGCGAATCCTAGGAAGGACTGTACTTCCTTGATCGTCTTTAGTACTGGCCATTCTCTAATGGAATCCAGTTTCGAGTCGTCCATGCCGACGTGACCTGGGGTGATGATAAAGCCTAAGAATTCCGTTCTCTAGACGTGCCATTCACACTTCTCGGGTGCGATAGAGAGGTTCTTTGTTTGGAGGGCTTCTAGGACCTTTCGTACATGCTTCTTATGTTCCTCAAGGGTTTCTGAAAAGATGAGGATGTCATCAAGGTAGGCCATGCAGAAGATATCCAGGTATTCTTGCAGCGTGTCGTTGACGAGATTCTGGAATGTTGCCGGAGCGTTGGTAAGCCCAAATGGCATTACCGTATACTCGTAGAGTCCTAGCCTCGTTCTGAAGGCTGTTTTCCATTCTTCCCCTTCTTTGATCCTGACTAGATGGTATCCTTCCCGGAGGTCCAGCTTCGTAAAGTACTTTGCTTTCCTTAACTTGTCCTGGAGCTCGTCGATGCGAGGGAGAGGGTACCGGTTCTTGATCGTAATATCGTTTAGCTGTCGGTAGTCGACACATAGGCGTAGTTTGCCATTCTTTTTCGGGACAAAGAGGATTGGGTATCCGGCTGGTGACGTCGAAGGTCGGATATATCCTCGTTCAAGGTTCTTCTCGATATAGTCCCTGAGTGCTGTCATCTCCTTCTCTGATAAGGAGTAGATGGGTTTGTAGGCTGGCTTCGTGCCTGGTTTGAGTGGGATTTCGTGGTCCCACGGCTGATGCTTAGGCAAGTCCCCTTTTCCTCTTTCTTGGCAAACGGCCTTCAGATCCCAGTACTCGCTGGGTACCGTTTCCATTTCGGGTATCGGAGGATATCCATACGGGTTGTTCCATATTTCCAGACTGCCGTGTTGTCCCCTTACGATCCTCGCAGGATCGTCGCCTCCTATAGGAGCGGGAATGTCCTCATTCTTTAGCCTTTCTCTTTGGGCTTTGGCTAGTGCTCTTTGTTGCACCGTCGGTGAGGCTTTGATGTACATAAGGCAGACCTGATGCCTTTGGCGTCTCATGCGCTTGAATGCCTCTCCTGAGATTATCTGGACGTCGATCTGAGGTTCTAGGGCTGCTAATTGCTTTCGTAAAGCCTTACTTTTAGTCTTACGCCGCTTTCTCGTAGTCCTTCGTGTCGTGTGTTGTACTTCTAGTTCCTGAGAAGTGTCGGTCCTGGTTGGTCTTACTCCGCTCGAGGTGTTGCATTTTACCGAGGAGGCCTCGTTGCTATCCTGGTTCTGACTTATTCCGTCCTCGAGGTGGCCGTTGATGTTGCCGTCGCTGGGTCTTATGCCATCCTGATTGACCGTACTAGTGGGGGTATCGTTTCGCTCAGTAGGGCTTATTCCTGCCGATGGGTTGCATTTTACCAAGGAGGCTTCGCTGCTTGCGTTGCGGTCCTGGTCCTGACTTGCACCACTGTCGGAGTTGCCTACACAGTTGCCACATTCAGGCCTTACACTGGCTACTTCCCGTGTTGATGCTGCTAGGAGTTTCCTTAGGGTGTCTAACAACCCGTTCTCTTTCTCCAGCCCTTGTTTTCGTAAGAGGTTTTCAAGGTCCTCTTGAAAGATGATGGAGTCTCCTCTTCCAAAGTCGAAGATTGGTTTCTGTGTCCTAATCCAGGGCATTCCTAGAATGATATCATGCCCGGGGACGCGTTGGACGTCGAGGGAAATCCGTTCCTGATGGTTCCCTATCTGGAGGGTTGCTTCCTCCGTTTCTATATTTACCCAGCCTTCTCCATAGGCTGCTTGGGAGCCATCAAACCCGCTAAGAGGGTAGGGCTCCTGTTTCTTATGGTAGGGGATGTTCATTTTCTGTACAAGCTCGTTGTGAATGAAGTTCCCGCATGATCCTGTATCGATCAGGATCCTGATAGACACTCCGTTAAGTGTCCCTTGTGTCTTGAATTGTTTCCATAGGTTTGGTCCGGTGAGAGCTTCCGTGTTCGAGGTGCGTGATACCATATTGAGGGACCTAGACTGCGGCCCCTGCTGTTGTCCCTTGGCTGCAGGGCCGTCTAGTTTTTTGACTGGTGCCTTTGGCCTTCCCAGAGTAGGAAGAGGTTGTTGCGAGTCCATCCGCTTGGTCCCCATCCCTCTATTTCCCATTCCTCGATAACTCGGTGCGTCCCATCTTGCTGTACGCGTACCGGAAACCAATGGTTTTCATTCTTCTGACGCCTGTGCGTCCTGCACTGATGGTCGATGCATGAGATCCATGCAATCTGCCGATGCTTCTTATGCCGGGGGTTGAGGCGTTCGTCGTCTTCTGGGAGGATCTGGTGACTCGGCCTTGGGATCTGTCGGAGGGCTTTCCACTTAAGGCCTGGAACAGCTATTTCCATACTAGGAAACATCCTTGCCCTTTCTTCCTCTTGGGCGAGTGTCCTCTGGGTCGCTAGATTATCTTCAGGAGTGACTTCGTCTGTCTCCGTGTGACGATCCTCATAGACACGCGTCTCCCACAGCTGATCCTCCTGTACCTGCCAGGTGACTAACGCGAGTCCTGGCTGGTTGTCTGGGATCCAAATGCCTTGCTCCGACTCGCCGTGGTGGAAGGGAATCTTAGCGATGATGCCGTGTTCCTCTACTTTCTCAAGGAGCCTATTAATAGCGCCTGCTAATGGGCTCTCCTCCACTTGTGCGAGGTCCTTTTCGTCGGAGCTGTCTTCTTCGGCTTCTGTACTATCGTAGAATTCGCCATTCTCACTGTTGACAATCTCGTCGTCGTGCGGGAATGACTCGATGATATCGTCGAGGTCGAGTACTTCCTCGTTCCTGGTAAGCATGGCGATGCCTCTTGGCTTCTTCGGGTACCATCCTGTAGCGTCTTTGTCGCTTTGATGGGTTCGACAGTCGTCATTGAAGCAGGCCGTCCAGCTTAGCGCGTCGTGGTCCTCCTGGCGAGATACGGCCGATGCTTCGCGTTGAGCGCTTGAGGTCTGCTTCCCTTCTTTCCTACGAGGGTTCTGCGGGCACGTAGGCGAGAAATGCTTGTCGCTACCGCAGGTAATGCAGAGTCGATCCTTGTAGCGTTGCTTCTGTTCGTCTGTCCAGTTCGGATTCGGGCCTTTAGGCTTCTTGTTGTAGTTGTTCCGGCCCTTGTTATCCTTTTTCTTGTCCTGACGGTTGGCGGCGTCGAGAGCCATGGCGTCTCCTCCTTCCAGCGTGGTACGTTCGCGGCGTGGCTTGTTCGTGTTTGCTTGGTAGCCACCCTTCTTCTCGAACCACCTGTTGGTGCGCCTCCTATCCATATCGGTGGCTAGGCGGACTAGTTCCGAGAGCGTTTCGGGTTCGTCGTGGTAAGACATAGCCTCTTTGATTTCGTCCTTCAGGCCTCGGTAGTACAGCTGTCGGAGTGTGTAGTCTGAGTGCTCTCCGGCGACGTAGGCTGCTTCCTGGAATTCAGCCGTGTAGTCGAGTACTGACTTCTTCTGCTGGATCCTGAAGAGGATTTGGTTGGCACGCTTGGCCTCGTCAATGGCGTTGAACGCTTCCTGGAGCTGCTTGGCGAAGGTCCTGTAGTCGGAGAAGATGGCCTGAGTCTGAGGCGACCATTGCCAGTGCGGCTTCTCCTGAGTCTCTCTCTTGTGGGGCCTGAACCACTTCTCTGCTGCTCCTCGGAGGAAGGTGCTAGCGTAGCGAACCTTATCTGCGTCGTTGCCGAACTGTCCTTTGGCGAAGTGTAGATAGTCCTCTAGCTGCATGAGGAAGCTTTGCGTCTTGGTACGCTCTCCATGGTAAAGGTCCGGCTTCGGCACCTTGACCTGGGTGGATGGTTTCTTTGCGGCATCTGGCCCGGTGGCCTGATCCTGTCGGTTCTTCAGGATGCGGTTCTCGACTCGCAGCTCCTGGATCATCTGCATAAGTTCTCTCATGGTAGGCTCCGTTTGCTCCTGGTGAGCAGGCTGAGCGGCCTCTTGAGCCGGTGTCTGAGGAATCGCTGGACGATCCTGTCCTGCGCTGACGTCCTCCATGTTGACCGTACTCATTGCTGTTTCCTAAACTCGTTAGGGGGTGATACCTTACCCGATGTTCTCTTACCCTTCCTTGCAAGGATGGTGGTCAAAGTGTAACGGCGGGCCTCTGCCTCTAAGGATCAAACACCAAAGAGGGTGGTAAGCCGTGTAGGGTTTACCTTGAGTGGGTACAAGGTAGGGGAGAGAACAAGTGTGAACGAATACACGTGACTGAGCACTGCGTGCGAAGGCCGTGTTACTAATCAATGGTGTAGATTGATTATCGAAGTTGACCACAAAGGTCAAAGCTATGCTAGGGAGCGTAGTTTATATACATAGGAGAGGTCTATACAATCTGATGGTTGCTCTGGGTGCTCCGTATATTGAGGGGCAGATCAGTCAGAGCATCTAGGGCTGCTCTGTTTGCTCCTCATTTTTATGAGGGGAGCAGCGAGAGCACTGCCTTGGCAGCACGTGACACACGTGACTGCTGTGGGTCTTCCTCGCGGCGCGTGTCTTTGCCCCGCTTGCTGCCTCTCTACTGTTTCCCTCATTCTGCAACGACTGCGCCGTAACACCTTAGAGGCAGAGGCCCGCCGTTACACAACGTAGCATGCTTGAGCATCGGCGCGCGCATTGTCATTTATGATGGCAGCCCTCTCTGGCCAAACCCAGGCTCTCAGCTTCGTTTATTGGAGAGCCAATCGTGCGTACTCCAGCCCCGAGAGTCTACATTCTCTGCTCGTTTTTGTAGCAGGTTTTGTACTGACATTCTCGGTCCTCAGCGTGACACACTGGGGGACAAGTCCCAAATTCCTCGCTTCTCTCAAGCTCCATGGCGTGCCGCACGATATATCTCTAAGGGCTCTGCAATATGTCGGTTCGGCCGGAGCTCCCTTGTCTGCGGAGATGTACCAATGGTTCTACACGAACTTCCCCAAAGCCGTGGGGCTTTTCAACGGAAGCGGCGGGACCGATCTCGTTGCTGGAAGTAAGTAGTTCGATTTGTACCCTAATATTGTCACAGGCTGACTGGTCAAAGTCATCGAGGGGTCCGCAATCACAGACGTGTTCCCAGGTGAAATATCGGCGCCCGGGCTAGGAATGGATGTCGATGTGTGGGACGATGATGGACGCCCAGTGACAGATGGCAGCAGAGGCCATCTGGTCATCAAAAAACCGTTCTTCAGCATGCCAGTTACATTCTGGGGCCCCGGTGGAGAGGAACTCTATCGAAAGGCATACTTTTCCCGATTCCCAGGAGTTTGGTATCATGGTGATTACATCAGACGAAACCCCCAGACTGGTGGCTACGAAGTGCTCGGCCGGAGTGATGGAGTTTTGAACCCTGGAGGTGAGTGCAAAGACGATACGAGCCGTCCTGTGTCTAACGATTCCAAGGCGTGCGTTTTGGCACAGCAGAGCTCTATGGCGTGCTAGATCGCCTGTCGGAGGTTGTGGACTGTATCGCGGTCAGTCAAAAGCTACCACATGCAGGTGACGAAAGGGTGCTTCTTTTTGTGAAGATGAAAATTGGCACACGACTAAATGTAGACGTGTCCAGGAAGATACAGGCAACGATCAGTGGAGAGTTGAGCCCCAGACATGTGCCGAACAGGATTCTTCAAGTGGCAGACATTCCTTACAATATCAGTGGGAAAAAGATGGAATCTCTGGTTCGAGACCTCGTTTCTGGTCAGCAGCCTGACTGTGTAGAAGAGGTCGTTGTGAATCCGGAGTGCCTCCAAGAATATCGACAGATCGCAAGGCGTGATACGCCGGTTGACTCGAAATTCTAAGGCAGGCTGATCTCCCGGATGTGCATTGCGGAACTTTGGCCGGGTGAGATTGTTGGGATGGGGATGGATCAGGCTACCATTGGGTAGCAATTTCGTACTATACATGTTCATAAATCAGCTTTTTCTATAGCCAAATTCGAGACCATCTTTTTTAACTGCATTTTAAAATGCCTTGTGATATCATGATTATACGAGTCTTATCTTAAAGGGCAGACTCCGTTTCGAGAAACTAGAGGGATATGCAGGGCTAAGTAGCAACAGGGCGACCTACGCACACATTGGCGCGGCCTATCCACACATTGGAATGTGCCCGAGTACTACTAAAAAGGCGGGCCTGACAAGTATTGCATTCAAGCAGTTATCTGTTTTCAAATAGACGCGGTAGGCATACGAATTCGCTCATCCGCCCATGCATCAAATGCCTTGCTTGCCACGCCCAGGCTGTCATGGCCGAGCAGTTTCTTCTGATATCCTGCGTCCAGAAATGGGTATTCACTGGCCGTGAATTCCCCCTCGTACGCGGCCATCTCCAGGTCTCGATGCTCCTGCTCCGTACCATCCTCCATATGATAGAAATACCGGTTCGCCATCGCTCCCTTAACATTGACGGTCGTGCGTTGCTTCCGCAACCGCTCGAACAGCTTCAGTAGTGCCCCGATAGCATCATTCTTTCTATTTAGCCTTTCCCGCCACCAGCTGGGTAACTTGTTCCACAGACCGAGTAGATGGCCTAGCACAGCACCGTCCTCGACTGCCATCGCTGCTCCTTGGGCTTGATAAGGCAGCGTTGGGTGGCACGCGTCGCCAAGAAGCACCGTCCGATTCTGTGCAGACCAGTTAGCTTTGGTGCTTGAAGCCCGCGACAACGTACTTGAGTCCAGCTCTCAAGCTCTTCGTGATGCATGAGCTTCCATTTCAGAACCGTTGGGATTTGAGATATGATCTTACTCAAGCTGTCCGTGCTTGGTCAGCTCGGCCTCCAACTTCGGGTAGGAACTGCTTACACCGCGTCCCATCCATGAAATGTGTCCCTCATTTCCCCGATATCGCCACTGGTTGTCCTTGCGTCAGGGTCCATGTTGTCTGGTCGGAGGAGAACCAGATTGAACAGCTTTCCGCCTTGTACGGGATAGAAGACGGTGTGTTTTTGTGGTCCCAGCCAGTTTGTAACTCTGGGCTGCTTGTAGAGCTTCTCCACATCTGTGTCCTGTAACGCTTCCAGCTGCTGCAATGATAGAGTTGCGCGATATGCAAGGTCTCCCGTTTCCGTTGGTGGTGAAGCGTGGCGGAGAACGCACTCTCGTGCTGATGACCAAATGCCTGATGAGAGCGGTATCAGCAGCTACCTTCGTTTGATCCGCGATGAGATTCCTCGGTATACCGTCCGCGCCAACGATGACGTCCGCACTATGTTTTCCACCGTTGCTCAATGTCACAGTGTTTCGGGTAGCGTCGATATTTTTGACCTCTGATCCGAAGATAAAGGTTGCTCCAAGGCGCCTTGCTTCCTTGTAGAGTATATCAATGTAGGCGGGTCGATGTATGACCCTGTAGTAGTCTTAGATAAATTGAACATAAAGGCAGGACAGGGTCAACAAACATCCAAGGGGCTCCCATCGTCTGTACGATTCGCTGGCCACATGGCATTGAGATCAGAAGCTTCCCATCGTCGTATCGCTTCAAGTCTATGGACTCAAGAGTCGTAGCATGCTCCATGACACTTTTTAACAACTCGAAAGCATTCAACACTCGAGCGGCGTTGGGAGGGATTTGGATTCCGGCGCCGACCTTCGTGCATTTAGCGTCCGTGCTGCAAATATAGTACTAGAATCTACCTCTGTAAGTCTGTCTGTCTTTTCCAACAGCACTGTTTCCAGCCCAGCGCGTCTGCAAGAGATTGCGCAGCATAAACCGCCTATTCCTGCACCAATAATGATGACTTTGGAGACGGATGACATGATGTGCAATCGGGATGACAATGTCAATTGGTATTGGTGTTTCCTGAGTGCTTGAATCTTGCATTCGGTCATCTGAGCTGCAAGAAGTATGTTTAAATGCTGGCTAAGTTCCATCGGCATTGATGCCACGGCGATCGCGGCATTCTGTTCGCCGTTCAATCAGACCCGTCCCGGGGCAAAGCATATCCCGCGGTCCGGTGGTCCGGCGTGATATGCTCTCCAGTGCAGCCTACCAGCTGCCCAGGTAAGCATCATGTTGATATGAAGCTAGCTAGTACCGGATATGCCGTGTTGATAGGATCACAAGATCAGCCACCGATACTTCCGCGCCTCCGCCTGCATTCCAACATTCATCATCCCAAAACCCAGCCCCAATTACTAGAATCCAACATTCAGAAACACAGACTCCATGAGACCCTATCGAAGTAAACATCAATAATTAACAACAATGCATCTCCGGCCATCGTACCTCGCATTTCCGTCAGTGTGTTTGGTGCATTAGCAATTGCTATGTCTGCCTGCCCTCCCAATGCATTGGCAGATCCAGCGCTGCCAGTAGCTCCATTTGCCAGCCTCTAGGCACACCGTTGCGAATGGCTTTTCGTAGTAGTTCAGGGCTGTCGGGATCGCTGCACGAAGTGAGAAGTGCAGTATCGCAGGACGACGAAGTATTGATAGGGTCATCTCCGGCTTCAGTTACCGAGAGTTGAAGTATAAGATGTTGCAGCTGGCGCTCGCATGATGTGATCTGGTCCGAGAGAGATACAAGTGTCGCCTGAATGCTCATCTCTGCGATAGTAATGGTGTTGTTCTTGATAGAAGCATTTCCGTTATCGAATGACCGCCACCCGCCTTAATAAATGTGCCTGCCATCCATGCGCGGGAAACGGGCTTTCCATGTGCGTTGCAAACCTGCCATATCTGCGTACCAGCTGGCAGGTACCCAGGTTGGATGCTCTCGTTTTTTGCTACCCGGAGCGGAAACCGGTAGAATCGCGGTGATTAACGCGGGACGGCGCGCCGGTGTGATCGGTGTGGGACGGCAGGACGGTGTACCGCGCCAAGACCGCGTAGGACCGCGAGACCGAGCCGTGCGGGGGAGGCTAGATTATTGCGGGGGCGGATAGGGAGCGGACAAGTTATCCGGGTTTCGTCGGTTAGAGGTTACTACGACCAGGACATCCATGCTTGTAGGTAACAAGGCTCGAGTGAAGCGAAAAAGCCAACCTCCATTTCATATACCTACACAGGCGTGGCTGAATGAAGCAAGGATAGATACGGTCCACAGAAAAGAAGGCAACGTATTCTCAACGCCCGCACCTCCATCAATAAGCAGTGACTATTAATGGGACGTAACAGTGGTCACCCTAACCCCCTTAGGTCCACAGTCTGGGCATTTTCTAAGTTCCGGAGACTAAATGTCCGTTACGTCAATGCTTCCAGGTCATTTTCGGTAAATTCCACATATATACTACCTTTCTCTTCACTTTTAACGCCTCTGTATTTGTCTATACTCCAATTCCCCAGGGAAATCACGGGAGGTTCCTGATGATGTAACTAATTTTGTGGTGTCTCGGGCGGCGCGGTGTTCGTCGAATGCCGTGGCTTCCGTCAATGTTGGCCGTCGCCGCAATGTCCGGCCGCTCTGGTCTCCCTCACAATTACATTAACCTGGCACAAGATGATCTGTCTGGATCTCGACTCCTCACAGTCTTCTTTCGGATCTAGAGATTTGATACAGTCGCGCTTGTCTCACTTTTACAGAGCCAACTATAGTCATCCGACCCCTGTACGCTTACCCATCGATCATCATCGATACTGATGTCGTCAAAATCCTCGGCTTCCAAGGTCCGCGTTGTCAGGTTGGCACATGTGCACTACCAGCATCCCGACATGGAACGGGCCCTGGCCTTCTTGCAAGATTTCGGATTCGTGGACGAGCTTCGCGGAACTAATGAAGTTTACCTGAGAGGATACGGCATTCAGCCGTATGTTTACGTTGCGGAGGAGTCTCCTGATGCAAAAAGGCACTTCAAAGGGGGTTTTTGGGTTGTTGACAGCATTGCAGAGCTGGAGAAAGCAGCTTCACACCCGAGGGCTTCTCCAATCCGCGAAATCGATGCCCCTGGAGGAGGCAAGATTGTCACCATCGAGGACCCCAACGGCTTTCTAGTCGGATTCGTCTTCGGTCAAAACCTGCGACAGTTTGGAGATAGCGACAGCGCGATTCAACTGGAGCGAACTCCACCCACTCCCAACACGGCGAATTCCAAGCTGAGGAAGGGCACGTACAGAAGGTTTGAGAAGGGCCCGAGCCCTGTCCACAAGCTTGGGCACTATGGCTTCATGCTTCCGCCGGCGAAGTATGATGAGACCAAACAGTTCTACATGGACTTGATGAACATCACGCCGACCGATAGTGTGTTCGACCCTTCTACCGGGAAGGACGAGACTTGCTTCATGCACATCGACCTCGGACCCGACTTCACGGACCACCATGTTCGTCAGTCGTACTCCATGTCTTCTCTGGCTGACTTTCTGGGCAGAGCTTTTTCCTCGGCGTTGATCCGCAAGCGGCAGCCGCCTACGTGCACCACTCCAGCTACGAGGTGAACGACTTCGACACGCAGACTTTGGGCCACGATTGGCTTCGATCCAAGGGATGGACAAACTGTTGGGGGGTTGGCAGACACGTCCTTGGGAGTCAAATCTTCGACTATTGGTAGGAATGAAGACGCGCACACCAGGGTACTGAGCCCACTGACCTGTATGGTAGGTTCGACGGCTCCGGTAACATCGTCGAGCACTACACGGATGGGGACCTGGTGAACGGAGACACGCCTCCTCACCGAGAGCCGGCCTCGCCGGACTCGCTCCACATATGGGGTCCCAATATTCCTCTGGCTTTTGTCACCGGAAAGGTGGAGGACTCTGGCAAGCCTCTGGGACCTCCACCCGTTCCTCTCGAAGCCTAAGCTACCGATGAGGATTCTCACCTCGGAAGGGTTATCAGGAGTCAAACTTCGTTTACGTGATCTGGAGCACAATGAACAAGTGGGCGGGAATGGATCCTTGCGTGTTGTATTGCGCTAGTTTCGCTAAAATTGAACCCAAGACTATTCGACCTCGGCTAATGAGTGAGGTTCTTGTGTTCAAGTTGGTCGCAATCAAGATCAGCTCCATTGTAGCTCTTTGACAGGCTGATGTGAAGTGCGAGGGCCTGCGGGTGCCTTCGCCGGTTGCCATACCGAGTAGAAGTGGAAAAATGACCGTATGAGAGGGGGAGCAAATCAAGACGGCTGAGACAACCCCTTGACATGGCCACCTTCGGTTGCATTCTCCGCTGTAACCTCCGCAGTTCTCCGCATTTAACAGCGCCACCCGCAAGCAAAGTGCAGACCACGTTCCGCAGTCCTCACCTCGACATGGACGTCCACCCAGGCCAGGCAGGCAGGGCATGCCACGAATGCAACCGAAAGAAAACAAAATGTGACATGAAGCGACCGGGCTGCGGCCTCTGCACTCGCACTGATGCGCCCTGTACATATCCCTCAAAGCGAAAGGCTCCGTCGTCACGCCCCGCTTCCGTCTCCAAGACGCAAAGACTTGACGACAGCGCCCGCCGTCTCCTTGAGTTGCTGAGCGCGAATCCTCAACTAGCCACCTGTCTCACGGACAAAGCGGCGCACGACAACGAAGACACCTCGACTGCGCGTATCTCGCGCGATGCCAGCGCCGACCGCCAGCCGGACAGCGCAACGATAGGGGAAACACGTTGGGAGACCTCCGCGCACGCCGATCCTCAATGCCCAAGCCCCACGCCAAACTGCAACACCTCTTACAGTACCGCCATGCACCTCATCGATCTCTTCTTCGAGCGCATTCAGCCTTGGCTGCCCCTCCTGCACAGGCCGAGATTCCAAAAGTACTATTCCGAAAAACTGCGCGACGGAACAGACTGCTTGGATGACCTGCCCATCGATGAAGCCCTCTTGTTATCTTCTCTGTTCGCATTAGCAGCTCGTTTCTCTTCCCTCGGCTCGCTGGCAAACGTCCCTGCTGCGCGCCGAGGAGATCGATATGCTGCGCTGTCGAAGAAGCTCTACAGTGACTGCCGCACCTGCGGCTTGGGCACATTAGCATACCTCCAGGGCTGCATTCTCCTCGCTTTCTACTCCTACTGCTCTGGCCTGAGCCAACAGGGCTGGATCCTTGTTGGTGTCTGCGTTCGGGTTGCCTACGACCTTGGCCTGTCGGATCTAGACGGTCCCGACTCCCAGATGCCGAGTCGAAGCTGGGTGCAGCAGGAGGAGCTGCGCCGTGCGTGGTGGCTCGTTTGGGAGCTGGACACATTCGGTTCGTCCGTAAAGCAGCGGCCCTACGCTGTGGACCGGCGCCGCATCACTGTCCTCCTGCCCGTGTCGGACGAAGCCTGGTTTTCTGAGACGGAGACCCCGTCGTCCCGTCTCATAACCCGGTACGGCCATTCGTGGAAATCTCTGGTCGGTAGCGAGAACCAAGATGCGAGGGCCTGGTTTCTCGTCGCAAATCACCTTTTGTCCTTGGCTCTCGACGGCCTACACCAGGAAGATGGGATTTCAGCAGACGAGAAACTCGCATTAGAGAACGACATAACGTGCTTGAGGTTCTCGCTCCCAGGAACTTTTTCTCTCGAAGACAACTGTCTAGGTTTTGAGCCGTCTTGCTACGCTCAAAGTAATTGGGTCATCGGCACGCATCTCTTGCTTGAGGGAACAGCCTCATTCGCGCAGAGTATCGGCAAGGGCCTGCGAAGTGGTACCGGCGGGCCTGATGCACGGTACAGAACGGTACAGTTAGAGGCGTCGAAGCTGTCGCAGATTGCCCGCTGTTGGTCGCCAAACTACGTAGCCCTTGCGCACCCATTTTGGGTCTTCGCGCTTTTGCCTATTCATCTGCAAGGCAGCGAAAGCCCGACTACGCCGTCCATTCACTCAAAAGATCTCATAAGTATACTACTGGACCGGTTTGCCCGGAGTTGGTGCTTATGCTCTGAAGCGCTGCGTACGTTCTCTAGGTTCAACAACACTGCCACACAATGCTTACGAGCGCTTAGGCATCTGCGATATCCTTGCGAATTTGGGTGAAATCTCCCCACAAAACCTCGAACTCGTCCGACGATATCCGATATTCTTCCCGAAAGCGCTCGTCAACAGGGATATCATGCCTTCGCTAGCCACTCCTCCTCAGCAAAACCAGGAGAATTCCTCACCAGGCACGTCTCAGTTCCCTGATATGACGAATGATTTTCACCAGACTACAAGTGGAACATTGGCAGCCAGCGGTGCCCAAGACTCGACAGGAATAAGTGCATTTCCCGCTCTGGAGCATGATGCCACTGGTTTTGCTTTCGAATTTGAGTCGAACCATGGTGCCGTAGGTCTCGATCTCCTTCAGGTTTCTCATGACTCTATGGAATGTGGAATCTTCACGTAGCTTGGATAAAATCAACAAAGCCGCGTCGCGTAGGCAGGAGAGGCTCTGATGGCATTGGTGATGAGTGAAGACAAAAAAGCGGAGTATACATTGCTGGACTCAAATACCGGGTGGGTGCGTGTACACCGTTCTGCAAGACCTGAACAATCCCGCTCCGACTTCTCTCCCATTACCCAGTTACGACTAGCCGAGGCACTACTTAAGAATAATTTTGCATTCGCTGCCAACTGGTGAGATGACAAAGAACTCTCTTGGCTTCATCGTTGACTCAGTCGTGGCGGGTGCCAATCTTGCTGTCGGAAACGTTCTGAAGAAGAAGGCCGCGGCGAACCTCATCTCCATCTGCGCAAAGTGAATGCCGAGACAGCTTCTAGGCCCCCAGCCAAACGGGCTGTATACCAGCTTTTGTGTGTCCGTCAGTATCGTATCTGGCATCCAGCGGCTGATGTCGAATCTGTGCACGATTTGGTCAGCCAATGCGACCGTTGCCCTGGATGTGACACTCACTCGTCTGGGTTCGTCCAGATCTTGGGGTCACGGTGCAGGGTCCAAGATTGCGTGCTAGCTGTTGCGCCTTCAGGCACGTAAGTCCTGCCGTCACTGAGCGTCGCGCCTCCTCTGGGAGGTGTGCGTGGAAGGCCTGCTGGTGCGGCTCCGTACAGTCGCATCGTCTCCTTGATTGCTGCGTTGAGAATCGGAAGCTTTTCCAGGTCCCGATCGCTAAATTCGTCGGCCGGAAGATTATTCTTGAGCTCTATAACGAGTGCTTCTTGAAGATCGGGGCGGCACAAAATGAGCCACACAAGATATGTCAGGCTGTTGGCAGTCGTGTCAGACCCAGCGACGATAAGTCCCGCCGCTTCGTTGATCAAAAGTTTCTCCGAGACTCGGCTTCCCTCCCGCTCCGCCTCAGCAACAATGAGCGTGAAAACGTTGCTGTGAGAGCCAACCCTCCGAGTGCTCGCGACAGCCTGGCGTGCGTACTCTCGGTTTTTTTCCCGAGCATACCAGAAGCTCCGCCACTTCTCCCCCGGGATCAGCGGCCCCAGGGCTCGGAGGGCTGGGAACTCAGTCGTGATAGCACCAACAACATTCATCATCTCGAGAGTTCTGACGTAGCCGTTCTTCTGCAGAGCCACCGAATTAGCACGCCCCAAGCGGAGGTTTCTGCTGCTCGGCGAACATGTAGGTGCCCATCAAGCCGCCAAGGCTTATCTACTTACCTTGCCTGCGTCGAGAAGTCCAAAAGACTCTCCGAACGCCATCCTTGAGCTTGCATCCGCCGCAAACAGCACCCACCACTTGCGGACGTCCACTTCGCTATTGCCATCGGAGGCATCTTGGCTCATTTTCAACATCGCGCGCTTTACCAACTTTCTTACTTCGTCTTCCCAGTTCCTGCGGATCTCAGACTTGCTGAATGCCCTTGCAAATAGCTTTCTCCTCGCTCCATGCAACGTCGGATCCCCAAGGGAGAATTCATTGTGGACTTCCGGGTCCACGTCCAGATCCGAGAGCCTGGCGTACCAATCGCTCTTGAACCAGCCGTTTCCATGTCCGTGGATGATTTTGAAGTCCTGTGGGTCGGCACAGGAGATTTCGCTGGGAGTAATGCGGACTATACTACCATATCGCTCGTGCAGAGAATGAACAAAACTGATCCGGCGCCCAGTCACTGCAGAGCATCGAAGGGGAATGCCGGTAAACAGCGTATACCATGGGCCGGGTACCTTGCGGAACGGTCCGGTAACGGCACGATACAAGTGCTAGAATCGCTTAGTTTACGGTGTGAGGTAATGAGAGGCTGGAAGAGTTTGGGGTGTATGTGAAAATATCATACATGTACTAGCCAGAGAATGGCTGTCGAGAAGAGAACAATTGTAATGCTCATTTTTTCGTCTTCTTGTCCGACAAGATAGTTGTGTGGCAGGGACATCCTGAAAAAATCCAAGGCTCTTATATACAACAATGAACGACTCTGCCAAGTTCTTCCAAGACACAGTTGTCGGATCTAGATATTCACTAGGACATGATACGTGTCATAAGACGCACTCCGGAATGCCGAGTACCCATCATTTCGTGTCCTCAACCTTAGAGCCGGCAAGCGGTCACTGTTCGAGGCGCTTCCATTTTCGGTCACTTGTATCGAATCTTGGTTCCGATTGGCTCCTTTTTCATGAATATAGGCGGGGAAGCGGCAGGCATGATGTGTGGAGCGCTGTGGAGACAATGGCCCTATCTCTGGCTGGTGCAGACGTAAGCATCCAATAGCCAGGAAGGAAGCTGCCGGTGGAATTTCCAGCAATCACCGACTGGCTCTTCTAATTGAGACAGGCCTCCACTATTTAGGCCGTCAAAGTTCGGACTCTCGGGGATGGTTCAAAGTTCGGACCCTCGGGGCTGGTTGATACCGAGTTGGTCCACACATGTGGTAACGGAGCTCTGCTCGGGGTGTTCAAAGAAGCGAGTCCGAACCCATATGCTTATCGGTTGAGCCATTGAGGGGCAAATGTGGCACAAATCGGAGAGCCTATAGAAGGAGTCCCATAATAGCCGAGAAACGAACTTTCGCTGCTACTCAGTCCTCTTCCTCTACTCCCTCCGTCCTTTTTTCGGCCATGACTTTCACCGGAGGATGCCCATGTGGCAAGTTGAAATACTCAGTTGAAGAAGAGCCAATCACGGCTGTAAGTTAATGTGCATTTGTAGAAAATACGCAAAAGCCCGAATATCTCTCGTCTCGTTCTGTAGGCTAACAACATCTCCTAAGGCACTTTGCTACTGTGCTTCATGCCGGCGCAGCACGAGCTCGACTGGCACGAGCTCACTCGTCGTCAACATCAAAGGTTTCAAGTCAAGCGGCGAACCAACGGTCTTCATCCGCCAGGGAGACTCTGGACAGGATGTTCACAACCATTTCTGTGGACGGTGCGGAACGACTTGTTGGACAACCAGCACAGGCTTGGAAAGCGGCGGTGTTATGTTGATTCGCAGCGGCACCCTTGACCATCTGGGCCTGAATGAGAAGCACAAACCCACAGCCGAACTGTATTGCCGAGACAAATACAAGTGGCTGCCTGACATTCCCGGTGCTCAGCAGTTCAACACCTCAATATGAATTTTCACCAAATTCGACGTAGCTGTACATACAACAAGCGAGGTGTTCCCGCCAGAGATCTAGTTTCTTTGTACCCTTGAACCGTGACTTTAGCACTCTGCCTCACCGCAGATCCAAGGAAGACCGCATCTTAGGCAACTCCGAGCAAGGTAGCCTTTTCTATCTCCGTCACGACAGACTCGCAGACGACCAATGAGATTAGACATACGTAGAGCTTTTCGCGAGCAATGCGGCCATCGTGTATGCGAGCCTCAATATTCCAGATGGCCCGAGACACAATGTGGTAGAGGCAGTGTGCAAAGGAACTCGGCTTATAATTCCGTTTCGTGGATGGCGTTGGCTTAGAGTGATTTCTTGCGAGGCGCGTGGGATGTAAACAAGGGCGTGCTCGTTGCTTCCATGCGCACTTGGGAGGGATCGAAGAATACGTAAGTGAACCCTACCATCAAGATAGGAAATCAACTGGCTGACAGTTCGAATATTGCAAATTTCTATTCAGAATCTTCCCATTGGCAAATGTAGCGTCTACGAGGATAATTGTTGTAGACACGCTCTACGTGCCCGGAGAAAGCATAGGCCTGGAAGTGGCATTTGACGGAGGGTCGCAGGGTACTGGCGTTCTACTGAAAGCAAGGTGGAAGTAGCAGTCGGGGGCTGTGGAGTCGTTAGCAAGGCATGTCATCCTCGCACTCGGATATGACCGGTGTTGATCAGCATCGTGAGGTTGAAGGTTTCCGCCGGCGGCTTGAGACCGGCCTCCCCCGCCGTAAGCGGAAAGGCCCCAAGCCACCCGGGATAAAACCCACAGACTCGGAGAAAAACCCGCAGATTAGCGTTTCCGGTTGGCCAGTGCGCTGCTGCAAGTATGTATTGTTAGTCGGGATTTGACCCATCGAGCTTCTTTCCACATCACCACCCCGGATCTCACACAGGAGATGGCTAGTTCTACGTCCGAATTGAAAAACCTTTGCCTTTCGTGTAATAAATCGTTTTCAACGAGCAGCCACCTGCTCCGACACGCCGCCACACGTACGTTAAACCCCATCCGGTAGACAACACAGCTGACTGGTCCCCGCGTAGATACCGGCCAACGCAGGAGAGAATGTCCGTTTTGCGGGAGGACTTTCTCGCGCGTGTAGGAATCACAGCATCTCCATACGCACAGACGCTGACGGCTTCCAGTGACGTGGTCCGCCGCCACATCCGCACCTGCGCGCCGGGCGACGAACATAACGTTGTCTTGCCGACAGCCAAGCGTGGCAAGAGACGCAGTGCCTGTGAGAACTGCAGACAGATGAAAATGTCATGCGACACTCGACACCCGTGCAGCCGCTGTGCGCAGCAAGGGAGGTTGTGTTCATACCGACATCTTGTCGCGTCCTCGGCTGAGAATCCACAAAGCTGCCCAGAGGACGCGGATGCTGCCCGTCACAGCACCAGGCAGCCCTTTGCGGCCCCAAACTTTCTTCTGAGATTTACTGATCCATCAAACACCCATAACTCAACAGCGGTCATGGAAGATTGCTTTGCGAAGGACGAATTCCGGCAACCCGACCTGGCTGCACACTTGAGATGGGAGCCGGAGAACCTCACTGCCGGGTTCCACGTGCCCGAGCCATGGTCGTTTGACATTCTGGATTTCTGGCTAGACGCAGGTGACCAGTACCAGCATCCAACCAATCGCGACGGCATGGATGTTCGCGCTGGAGAGATGGTGTCCGAGCTCGCCAAAACGCATCAAGCTGTGTCCAACCCAGGTGGCTTCGACTGGCAGCTCGCTGCAAACGTATTTACCGTCGACAATTTGCGGACCTTCGCCGGGCAGTACTTTCGTTACGTGCATCCATACAATCCTGTGATGCACCCCTCTGCTTTCAGTTTTGACGCTTCCCACACAAGTTTGCTCCTGGCCGTTTTCCTTTTCGGATCGATATTCTCGCCCCCCGACGATTCGGCAATCTCCGCAACATGTTTCTTTGATCTTGCGGAGGAGTACGTCTTCAGCCACGCCATCTTCACGCATGGCGTCTGGGAACACGCACAGGAGGATCTGCAGAGAACGATATCGAGGGCTGAGATCGACATCCTCCAAGCGGCACAAATCATCCACACTCTGCAGGGTGCGAGGAACCACCGCGAGACACGACGCCGGATAAGGGTGCTCCGACACCCACAACTTATTGCAGCGGTGCGCCAGTATGGATTGCTGCGCTTTAAGCGCTCCAGCCACGTCTGTAACTCCGATGAATACCTCAGGGATGAGGGCGTTTTGAGGTAAGAGTGTTGCCCTACCCCTGCGAGAACCCTGTGACCTCATGGCGCAATGCAGATTAGCTACCTGGACTTTCATCCTGGACGTGTTTCACATGGCCTTCCTGAACAACACGCCCCACATAACCCCATTAGAGCTAACTTGTGATCTGCCTGACCTGGACAAATCCCTGACCGGAGAAGTTCCGCATGGTACAGATCTGTTCCCACCTACGAATGACAAAGGGTGCCACCATCTGTCCCTGTCAGATATCGTCTCGTCGCTTTTCCAAGATTCCTGGCCTGGAGCACACGATCCAATGTACGGCTCTACGTCGTCAATCCACCTACTCGTCACTGCATTCGGTAAGGGCTCATTTTATGTTCAAAGCCAAATTCACTTCTGACAGTCACGCTTAATTTCAGGACTGCTCTCCATAGCTACAACGATACGAAAAGCCGGCCTGGCGAACGTTGCTGGTGAGGCACTTCTCCGTGCTACAGACAGGTGGAAGGATATATGGGATGTGGTGGCGGACAAGGAAGGGGTCGAGCCGTGCCGGCGTGATGGGTTTGTAAGACCTATCACGGAACTATTGTGGTTGACGAGGACGATTATCCAGGCGGCGCGCTCTGGGGATACGAACTGCTTGTACATGCAGAACATAGCGACAGATTCGCTTAAAGAGCTCAATGACTTTATGCGTATGCACATGCATAAGCACAAAGGTCTGTAACTCCTCTTGAATACATCGTTAATCCTTTGGCACAGCGTATGAGCCACCTCGAGCTCTTCTCAAGGTACAGAAGTACGCAGTAAGCACCTTTGGTAATCTGATCTATGAACTGTCCCCACCAGCATACATAGGCCACGGCAACAAGGACGACTACGCGCGTATGATGCTGTCTATCAGCATTGAATGCGCAGTAAACTCCTCATCATGGTGCCTCCTCCCAACCAACTGTACCGCTATAGGCAAGTCTGAATACTCTTCCGAACCACTATACAGCTTGTATACGGCTTCATCTGCAGCTCCATGCCTTGCACCCTGGTCCTTCGAATCGCCTGGTCCTACCTTGCCCACCGGGATAATGCATGCGGGATAGTCCAAAACATTCCACAGCACAGTGTACGATAGAGCAGTCCACGTGTCCGCCGGTATTGCCGTGTGCGGCGCAGGCGGCATGAGGATAACGTCCAGCCTATGCTGGCGCCAAAGCTCTGCATACCGCGCCGCAATCAGGAACCTTGAGACGTTGGCTCGCATCAAATCTTCGATTGTGATAGGCGAGCGGCGGCTTCCGTCACTGTTGAGAACAATGCCCATCTTCAAGACTGATGGCACCATCGGTTCGCCAGTCGATTCGATAAGCTTGAGGAGGTACTAAACGAAAGTCAATTCCACTTGTCGCGCAGGAGACAGAAGTAGCCAGAGCACAAACCTGTCCGCCATCGATACCGAACATGGTATACGCAAGATCGAGGGCTTTGGCAACATCGGGCAGTACAACTGGAATGATTGTGTGACCCGCTCTCTCCAGTTTTTCCATCCTCTCGCGCAGACCTCGTCGCACAGGCGGAGAGGGCGTGAAGGCCCCATCATCTACAACGTATCCAATCCGTAGCGTGTGTCCCGGAGGCGTGAAATCTTTGCCCGTCCAGGGCAGACCCACCGCCGTGAAATCGTATGCAGTCGGATCCGCTGCCATGATTGTGCGCAGAAAAAACTGGCATGAGCGCAGAGTTGTTGCCATAGGGCCTGCGGTAGGTTCCATCCCCACCATGCCGTCCGGGACTGGGTTTCTCTGCCCAGCGAATGGAACAATGAAGGCGCTTGGGCGGATGCCGTAGATGCCGCAGACGGCGGACGGCATGCGAATGCTCCCCGCCATGTCGGTTCCCACGCCGAGGATCGACCCGCGCAGAGCGATCAACGCCGCTTCGCCGCCGGTAGACCCGGCGACCGTAAAGGAAAGGCGGTGCGGATTAGCGGTGCGGCCGAAGACGTTGTTTTCGGTATCACAAGTCTGTAATGTCTGAGGGACATTCGTTTTGCAGTAAACGATGGCTCCCAGATCGCGGAGTAGGGACACTAGAGGTGCGTCTTGCTGTGCCGGGTCGTTCGCGAAGCATGCTAAGCCTATGGTAGCATCTTGACCCCGTACGTAGAAGGAGTCTTTGAGGGATATAGGCAGCCCGTGAAATGGGCGGAGAGGTTTGTTTGGGTATTTGAGTCTTTCCGTGTCCAGGGCCTTGGCCTCTCGGATAGCCTCGCCGAAAAAGATCTCCGTCAAACAATTGGTCTACCCCAACGTGAGTCTAATGAATACCGTTTTGATTATGACATGTGTTACCAGCTGGTGGGCAATAGCAGCACGTTTGCAGAACGCGACAGTGACCGCCTCCGCTGTATATGTGCCCTTGACTAGTTCTTCTGCCAAGCTGACGGCATCGTAGTCAGATGTGATACGGATCTCTTCCGGTGACAAGATGCCGCATGAGATGGGGACTTGGATGACGTTTCTGTCCTTTGATTGGTCGTAGAATCCGAGTTTCCAGGCCTGTGGTATAGCTTCGTCCCTTCTTTCCTTTTTCGACTGGCAGATGGCTTGCCATTTTCCGCTGTCCGACATGATCAAAGAAGGCGAAGGAGATGTGGTTTCTTTGGTAGCAGGCTACTGGTGCAGCGAATTGCAGTAGGATACCTGCCGATGTCAGAGGCGTCTCGAGGTTTAATATAGCCTGCGAGCCAAAGAAAGTATCTAACGCACGCGCGCAAAAGTCGGCTTCCGAACACGCCAAGGATTTCCAGCGAGGCGCTCGCCGAACAGCCTGATGTGAATTACGAGAATTTGCGGAAACAGCCGGACATGAGGGGTTGATGACTGCTTTAGTGTGGCTCATCATTCGTTGAGGTCGGTTTACTTCCGGCAACGTCAAGAAACCAAGTCGCTGGTGCATTCGTGCACTCACGAAGGTGTAAAGCCCATTGGCTACTCTTGACATATTTTTTTTTCCTAAGTGGGGACTAACAGTAGCTCTGTACGTCATTGTGAAACCTACGACATGATTAGAAGGCCAGGATGCGGACAAGCATAGGAAGATGGGTTTTCTACCGAGCCTGGCGCCGCCCGCGAACAAATGCGGATCCGCGACCTCCCCGACATCCGAGCCGACCTTATTGGGAAAACTGACTAGTATGGCCATCTATAAGTTAAAAGTCTCAGCTTCGTAGTCTTCTAGTACGTCCTGATCATTGTATCGCTGACGCGGGGCGGGTTCAGTGCCGTGTCGTGAGAAGGGTTATTCTGTATTCTTGTGCTTAAGCTCTGACAATGCAGCATCTCAAACTCTAAATGGGGCTATGATTTGCATTGCCAAAATTAGTTTCCCTGTCATTACGCGCCATTAAATCAGACGGAGGAATGTCACAGCGAAGCTTTGAGTCAAGCATTGAGTTTCTGACCAACCTGGTAGATTAGCGCCGTATATCTCCAGGCCGCCTGACGTGATTCGGCGGCTGCATCTTTCGGGAACGCCGCGACCAGCATTACTGGGCTATGATGGTAATGTTGCTGGAGTACGGCTAGCTCTCACGGAGCACTGGCACATACAACAACTATTCATCAGGCCTGCTAGGGACACTACATGGTGCTGTCGTCAGTTGGAATACATTGTCAATGCTGGTGGCTTAGAGTAAAATATAGGATGTAGTACAATAGAGAGGGATTCATTCTTTAGCACCGTATCGGTGGCAGCCTTGTGGCTATTGATGTTCCACCGATAGCCGCCAGTCAATGCCCTTTCAAATTCCATCCAACCTTGAAATTGCAACACGCGAGGAATATGTTCACAACCAGTGATTCTCTAAACCTCCATCTCAATCTCCCTCTCCCTAAATACAAGCTCCGCAACAGGGTTTGGGATGATATCCTGTGCCATCTCAATGTTTCTCGAGTCATGGCCCAGTGCAAACATCCAGTCATACTTCAGTAGCATATGAGCGAGAGCAATTTTTAGTTCATTTCCAGCAAAAAAGCGGCCAGGACAAGCATGCTCGCCATGGCCGAAGCCAATATGGTCAACGCTGGTGGTCACGTACTGCCACTTGTTCTCATTACCCGGCACTTGACGCAACCGCAGAAATCGATCCCCTATGAAGCGCTCTGGCTCAGGGAAGACGGCCGGATCCATCATCGTCTCGGTGGTTGTGACAGTGACCATATCGCCCTTCCGGATAAGGACTCCGTCAGAAAGAGTGACGTCGTCCTCCGCGATCCTAGTCATGATTGCTGAGAATTGCCCTGTGTTAGCGAAGACCCTCACCTATCTCAAACGCTGCGTCCAACTCACTGAAGTGGACAGGATTCCGTCGTTGCGACTCCTTCAGCACGCTATCCATGAGTTTCATCTTCTGCAGCGTCGTCTTTTTCCATCCACCATCTTCCGACAGCACCTTCTTGACCTCTTCGCGCAGTGGCTGCACCCACTCCGGGTTGTCGCAAAGGTCGAAGATGGCACGCGTCAACGCCATCGAGGTTGTGTGGATCGCACCGAGTCCAAGGCCCAGCTGACCGCCGACGATGTCGAACTTCTTTCCGGTCTTATCCATGGTATCCTGCAGCCATTGCAGCGCATCCGTGTACTTCTTGGTCGGTCTGCCCGCCTTAGTGTCCTCTTTTGCTTCGCGGTCTCTTTGGTCCAGCTCTGTCTGGACAATTCTTCTTGCTGTCAGCTCGTGCTTACGCATTCTCTGGCGCTCCGGAAGCAAGAACTGCACTATTGGCTGGAGTAGGGCCGGCCAGAATCGCAAGGCACGGATGTATTCTATGCCGTCAACAGCGTACTGGCCGGAGACGTGCAGCCATTCCTCGTTGCGGCAAATCCCCTCACCCAAGAAGACGAGAGCAGACAGCCTGGAAACAAGTCGGACGGCCGCAGGGTAGAATACCACCTTATTGCTGTCTATCGACAAATCTCAGTCTGCGGGTCCAACGGGGTGGTGTCAACAGTCAATCTCACGTTTTCTCGGAGGGAAGTACTCGTTAATCGCCATGGAACATTCTGCAGAGAGGCGAGCGGTTATCCTGCCTGTCAGAAATAATTAGCGAGCCGGATTGGAAGTGGTAGGCACAGTCAGCATTTACCAAGAGACTGTGTCAGCTGTATCCTTGCGACCTGCGCCATCACGTCATTGCTATGTGCGCCAAACAGGAAACCGGCCATGCCGGGCATGAGGGATATCCCTGGAAGATTGGCAAAAGTCGCCTGCACCCGAGACGATCAGCGCCATCATCATGCTTTGGCGCTATCACGTTACCTTCTCAATGTTCTTCGCGAAAGAAAGATTCTTATTGCTCTTGATTTCCTCCGTATACTTCTTGAGCAAGACGATCATGGGCCCAACTGGTGTGTAGACCTGGAATGCGTTCCGAGTCTTGCAGAGAGACGTGTTATTACCTGCATTCCCCAAACAAAAGTGCCGTTGTTCAGTGGCGTACCTCAGTCAGTCCCTCCTCGAGGATCCTCCTGGAGGATGTAGCGTAACGTTGTCTGGCTTCTGAAAACGTATCCCCTTTGGACATTCCAAAGACCTCGTATGCGGGAATGATCTGCTCGTCTCGAGGTGCAAATGCAGCAGTGCAGAGCACGACCACAGTCAGCATGGCAATAGCTGCCAAGCTGAATAACCCGGAGGGGCTCTGCACTGCGGAGAGTCGCAAGAGCAAGGCTGGCGCCAGAGTGTCTAACATGGTGATCATGAAACAGATGAGAGTAAATTGTTACGGAATGTCGGTCTGACCGAGGAGAAGCTGGAGGACTACTGCGGATGCCCTTCTAAAAGCCTGACACTTTAGCTGAGCAACCCCGCATAAGCGGGGAAAATCTGCACGAAAAACATTACTGGGGCACCATCTGGCAAGGAAATCGTTGTTTAGACGCTTGGACAGGCCATTGTGACGACCTACATTGTCGTGTTACGCCCAGATTAGGGTCCATAGACAGCACGCATCAGGTACCCTTGCTTAGGCTCCAGTGGCACTTCCAAGAGTTTGGGCGATCTAGTGCAACAGAGTGGCGTCACTAAATAGGAGCCCACTCGGGATCACGGAAGGACGTCTATCCGGGTAAGCAGTAATCTGACTCACAACGTGATAGTAGGAGCAGGGCTGCAGTGGTGCCTACAACACTATGAGTCAAGGTACCGAGCTTTTAAGTTCTTGACCTTCACGTATTCACTGTGCAGCAGCCAACAATTTGGAAGTCGCAGCGCATACTGTCGCTGCAATGTTCTCTCCTCTTGCTGGCAGGACTTACATTGTGACCGGCGGTGCTTCAGGCATCGGTCTCGCAACAGTCCGGAAGCTGCTTAACCTCTCTGCAACCGTACACATCATCGACAAGGCTCGGGATGTGCCCGAGATCACTGCCGGCTCCGGCAAGGTTCATGTGTACCCGGACATCGATGTCAGTTCCCGCCGGGCCGTAGCCAACACCTTCAAGACCATCATCGACCGGACTCCTACCGTTTCCGGCCTCGTCAATGCCGCCGGCGTCTCGCCATCCGGAAACTACGCCATCGAAGGCGAAGGCTACGCCATTGAGAAGGACGACACGTACGCACGTGTCATGGACATCAACGTGGACGGTACGTGGAACGCGACAAACGAGCTACTGCGACACACGCTAGCGCGCAACAGACCCGAAGGTGACACGGTCAGCATCGTCAACATCGGGTCTCTGGCCTCGCTGCGGGGCTATCGCACCATGGCTGCATACTGCGCCAGCAAGCACGCAGTGCTCGGCATGACCAGGACTTGGGGACTGGAGTACGCAGCTCAAGGCATCAGGGTCAATCTGATCGCCCCTGGGCTTATCAAAACACCCCTTGGAATGAAAGCAGTGGAGACAGGAGACGGGCGAGGCGAGGTCGCAAAGGCGTATGCGAGCGTGGCACCTATGAAGCGACTTGGACGTCCAGAGGAGGTGGCGGGACCCATCGTCTTCCTGCTCAGTGACGAGGCGTCGTATATCACGGGAGAGGCAATCTCAGTGAGCGGAGGCGCGTGAGGGAACGGGTTGTTGGCGGTGCGGGAATGCCGCAGTACTTCGTTATTTTCAGGCCACAGAAAATTCCTACTCCCCCACATTCGACGATCATGAACACGTATTGTGAAACATGAAGTTGCCCGTCAGCTGCGGGGTAAGTATCTCACTGCAGCGGTGAGCTGCATGAGGTTTCGCACTTGTGCCACCTGAAGGCAATCGGCTGTTACCACCGGGCGCCAGCATCCGAACGCTCTCCTCCCATCGGAGTGGTCATGTATTGGCTAGGTTGAAGCGCTCCGTGTGGCACCGAGTCAGTGCCTATCTGCAGCAATAAGCCCGTTTTCCGAGGGTCCAGGTCTCTGATCAATATTTGCTCTTTGCGCTGCGCACTAGGCCTGACCCGGTATGGTTGGCATGGCCGCGATCGTCCCGTGCCGCGCTCCCGGCTGTAGTCTCCGCCATTTTATCCCTTCCGATTGGCCACTGAGCCTCCAGCGCCGATTGTTGTACGAGGTCGGTTCGGATAGTATTGCAACACGTGCCTTCCTTCATGGGCAGTTGAAGCATTCATTGACATTTATTTCACTGCACATCTTCGTCCGGACGAGCGCTTCAACCGCCCATGTGTGAAAGGGACTTGTTGCAATACTCTCCGAACCGACCTCGTATTCTGTATTGTGTCACAGAGGCCTCCTTGACGGATCAGCCGGTATGCTCCTACATTCGGACGAAGCTTTCCACCCTACTGCGATGGACACGCGAAGTGGGGAACTCAATTGGAAGGTGTCCTTCCGGGACTACGAAACAAACTTTCGACGGTGATATATATATATATATATATTCCTTCTCCTCCAGATTTCCGTGATCCAGACTACTTGTGCCTATCCATAATCATGTCTCCATCAAAGAGGGGTTTACATGACCGTCTAAATCGTGTGTCTCACTGGGATGTGAACGTAACCGACCTGGAACGATCAAAAGCATGGTATGAGGCGACAACGGTTCTTCGCGTCGTTGCGCCCACTTATGCATCACAAGACTTTCCCGGCCTGGGTATTCAAGGCGGCAGCTTCAAGGGCTACATGATGAGGGATGCGACCCAGCCTGTTGGGAGCCCAATGATTCATCTTGTCCAGTGGACGACGCCGCATCCGGTGGGAAAGCCTTACCTCTCACATACGAACGTCGGCTGGTTTCGCATAGTACCGGTTGCTAAGAGCGGGGAGGAGGCGCGAAAGACAGTGGTGGCGCAGGGCAGTGAGCCATTCACGCCGACAACCAATGCCGCGGTGTGCCTCAGCCCAAGTCTGCCCGAGCTCGACTATCGGGTCTTCACTGTGCACGATCCCGACGGCATATCGGTCGAATTCTCCGGCAAAGATATTCAACCCAACTTTACCGCAGTCGTGCCATACACCGTCGCTCACAATACTGCCAACGTCGACAAACACATACCTTTCTACCTCAACGTCCTCGGCCTCGACTTTCTCGCCGCCGTGCAATCCCAGTCCAAGATACCCAACGCCTACAGCCCCGGTGGAGGCCTGACTGGTCTGAGCGGCGCCTTCTTCGGCATCCGCGGTAATGCCTCTTATGTATTCGACTGGCTGCAGTGGAACGAGTCGCACGAGAATCCCACACCGTACGACGAGCCTAACCATGTCGGCATCATCAGGTGTGCCATTGAGGTAGACGACATCTACGCTGCGCATGCGACGCTTGACGAATTTTCTCGTTCCCCTGAATATCACTTCATCGTCGCAAAACCTGAGACTTGGGATTTCGGATCAGACTTTGGGGTTCGTAAGGTCCTCAATTTTCAGGATCCTGAAGGCGTCGGGTTTCAGTTGATTGAGCAGCCAAAGCTTCAACCAAGTTTGCACCCGTGGGGACGCGGAGCGCAATTTAGATAGCTTCTTTCGTGTTTACGTACGTATCGATACTCAGTTTGCCATCTCGATATAAAGTCGTTCATTTTGATAGTTCCACCCAAACTTCTCGATCTTTCTTTCAACAATCTGAGCAGAAAAGCCCTGGCAGCCACCGAGACTGTGTCACCACTCCAAAGAAAGGAACTGATCCGAAAGATCGAGCGTGGCAACTTTGGTTCGTCTTAAAGCAATTCCCGCGTACGAAAAGACGGATGATTTTCTTTGTAAGAGTAATACCTTACTGATAGCCAAACTGAACACTGACCTGACTAGATGCAGATGGCGTGGCCGATGTCGTAGTGTGGTCGGCGACAAAAACCGGACTTGCAATCATCGCCGGTTCTACTGCTATGCTGAAGCCTCTCCTAGCCAAGATTGTCCCGAGTGTTTGCAGTCAGCCTAATTTGGCTTACAGCCACAATTTGAGTAGGAACCTTGGAGAAAGCTATCAATTGGAACATTGGCTAGAAAGGGGTACAATGGCCACAGTTATCGCGACCAACAAGTCCAGCCACAGCCAGCGAGTTGAGGCGGACAGTATAAGTCAAAAGGGGCTCTTGGATGAGGATGTGACAAGGGAGGATGGAAAAGGCCGTATTATTATGAGTCGCGCACTCAGCGTGTCAAACGAAGAGTCCCACAAATAATTGGGGTCGCCACCGGATGCCGGATAGATGGCAACCCGGCCCTCCTTACCCATGCCTGCGTCCAGATCAGTATATGCTTCAAAAAAGAACTACCCTTATAGGCATTGACACCTATCTCTCTCGTAAGCGCGCTGATATCAACCGGATAACCGCACACACGCCGACACCTGATGGACATACTAGCACTACCACTACGAGTCGTCTCTTATCATCTATCAATCGTCTATTGAAGCTTTTTGGAATTAAGCAATATATGTGTTCTAGCTTCAACATATCATTTGACTTCGTGTCTCATGCCGTGATTCTGCGAGTAACTACGGATAATGCCGACAGCTATTTTAACCTAGGATCTTCACAGGATGCACCGTAACTTACCATCAGTTTCACATATTCTGCGTCCTTGACAGGAAGCCATTTAAACTCCATGCATCCCGAGCCGTCACTATAGATAGGTGGCAGGTGCAAAGTAACTCCGTTCTACTTCCGAAAACACATGGTTGCATACTCTCTCAAGCAGTTTGTGCGAGGGAAATGGGAAAGGCATGCTGTTTTCACATTGGGCCGTTCCGCAAATACTAGCTAATTCGCCACCACCTTCGGCTTGAATCTGACAAAGAGGGCCGGTTTTTCCCACACAGACCAAGCCTTCTGCTGAATCCAGCCATCACACTCAGAACAAAGCTCCAGATCGAAGTGCCAAAGGACGCTTGCCAAGATAATCCGCATCTCATGATATGCAAGACTTTCACGTGTCAGCCATTTGTCAGCTCCTCTGGTGATCTCGACTTACTTTTTCCCAATGCAATTGCGGGGACCAAAGGAAAACGGCTGAAACGCATCTTTTCTGTCACCGTCAAAGCCAGAATCAGGGAGCCAACGCTCCGGTACAAAATCGTCGGGATCCTTAAAGTTCGCAGGAGAATGATACGCAGAATATTGAGAAACACCGAGACGGGTCTGCCACAGTTAAGGTTTGAACCGCATACAGCAAGCATGTCATAGACTTACACGTTCAGGAACCCATTCCCCACAGATGACACTTCCTCCTAGCGGCGCCTTCCGCCAAGCTGCTATTGGAAGTGGAGGATACACGCGAAGAGTCTCTTCCAAACAGGCTGACATGTATTTCAACTTTGGCAAAGTCTCCAGATTCAAGTCCTCGGCTGGAAGAGCCCTGATCTCTTCGATCAACTTCTTCATCTTATCCGGATTCTGGAGTAAAAAGTACGTTATACCGCTGAGAGTTGTTGCTGTCGTTTCCGTTCCGGCAATCATGAAGTTTGACGCGTTACCATGCATTTCGTCCAGAGTGAGTCCTTTGTCGTTTTGATCTGCCGAGACCACAAAGCTCCAAATGTCAGGTTGGTCATTTCCGTTTTGCATTCGCTTGTTCACCCGGTCGACTGAGTGCTTCCAGTGCCTTTCCCGCATCTCTTTCAGGTACTGTGGGATGCAGAAATCGATGATCGGCTTGATCACCGGAAACTCTAGAGGGAGCCTCATTAGAGACGAAATCTTCAAGCTGTTGAATGTCGCCTCTACCCAAGGTGTATACGCGGAACGATCCAGCAGCCCAAGTGGCTCGCCAAACGTCAGGTCGGCCATCACGTCAAACGTGGTATAGTTGTACAATTTCGTGACGTCAACCGGAGACCCCGCTGATGATGTCTTGGTAATTAGGCCGATGAGCTTATCCACGTATTTCCTAATGAGATGCTCCTGTTGCTTGAGAGCCTTGTCGGAAAAGGCATGCGTAAAGTTCTTTCGTATCCGAGAGTGCTCAGAGTCTTCTTCTGCGTTAATGATGGTTTCGATGCCATTCAACTCCTTTGGGTAGAACCGATCGTCCTTGGTGTTCGATGCTTGTCCTCGCGTGCGATGTCCATTGATCGATTTCCATGCCTCGGGTTTGGTGTAGCTGATCCTGTCGGGACCGACTCGAGCAACGTCACCATATTGGCAGTGGACTTGATCGACCCAGGATACAACTGTCCCCTGCCAAACATGGTAGTAGTAGACAAGATCGGTGATGGCGGCAAGTTTTGGTCCCGGGACTTTTCGGATTAGCGGGAAAGTATCGCAGATTCAGTTCAGACATACATTTACGGCATGGATGGAAATAGATGTTGTAAACTAATTTAAAGCCAATCTATCGTGTCGGGGGTCAGTGGGATGCTTCTTGGGATTCAATGTTGACTTACTCCGATGACGAGGGAAGAGATAAGGAAGGGGATAACCTTCAAAGCTGCGCTGTCCGAGGCGAAGGCGTCCTCCATGTTCAAAGATGGACGGGCTGACAACACTTTGAGAAATGGGAATAGTCTCTATTTATATGTATTTGCTCATACACGATCATTGAAGCGATCGGATGCCGGTAGGAATCTTTCCGTAGCAGCGCTGTCATGCTTCTGGTGCAGCATTTCCGGTCACGGCCATATTCGGTACACATCGGCTATCACCAATGAGATCCCAGGGAATTGGCTGTAGCTTGACATCTGAATCATTAATTAACACAATTACTCCTAAACTTGAGCATTGCTTTATTTCATTATCTTCAATTGCTTCCACGCAGTAATGGTGTCGTGCAGACGCGGGACATGTCCGGTGCGGGTATTACCGGTGTGACTCGGAAGCATATTTGAGCATCGTTCACTCAGCCATATAGAAACGTATCGGCTCGGTTACAAGACGTTCCGACCGAGCTACAAAGCTCCGAGACATGTCAGGGAAAGTCTCAGCGGTATAATTGGGAAGAAACTCAAAATAATGCCCGATTCCCACCTTCTGGGCGTACACATTACAATTTTATCCCTCTATGGAGAACTTCCATAGAAACATTCGGCGTTTTGATTACGTTTTACTCGGGTGCCTGCCAGTAAAATCAAGTGTCTTACATCTGGTCCTTTCATACCGTACTGTATGGCGAGTTCTTCTTCCTCTCCAAGTCGGTTATCAGGCCCTCTAAATGCCTATCTTAAGCTGTAGAAACCCCTATAGGATATCTATCGGGCTAAATTACAGTTTAAATTACTCATGGCTGAAACAGCTTCCTCCATGTTCTCTACATGGCATTGTGGTAGATTACAGCGTTTCGTGCTTGATTTTATAGAGGTAACACTCCAAAAATTTCTATTCATTCAACACTTAGAGCTTTAGTAAAGGATACTTTATCAGCTAATAGAGCACGATATTTGATTGGATTTACATGAGACCTCAGTAGTTTTGGGTTTTTGGCGCCCTTTGGACGGTATCAGTCATTAGGCATGCTCAAAACAAGATGCCAAGCAGGAAAATATGGGGATGGGTCTGGACTGCATTCGCCAAGAAGTAAAACGGGCACATAGAGCCACAATGATATGTTGATGCAGAAGAGGGCTCCAGATAGGATGGCCAAGTATCCATGTTTTCGCGGCATGCCTGAAGAAGCCCTTGGTGTTGCAGGAAGCCCTGGCAGCTCCACCTGCTTATTCAGCACAGATAACGAATCACCGATCGTCATAATCTCATCGACAGAGTCATGAGCTTATTGAGATGGACATTCCGCCACGTCATCCTTCTTGGCGTCATGTATATAATATCGTTTCGGTAGCTTGTCAATACAGCAAGGGGTTTCGCACTAAGGTCGCCAACACTTGACGTCGGACTGGCAAGGAGATCGGGTAGCGGATAGTTAGCATTCCGGACCGTCCTGTTTCATGTCCGGCAAGGCTGACTCGCATGTTACGAGGCCAGTACAAAAGCCGTTATCGCGAGTATAACGAGGCTGCAACATCACCACTATGGCCGCAGCTGATTTCAGAGTCGTCATTGTCGGGGCCAGCATCGCTGGCCTCACGCTGGCAAACTTGCTCCAGAAATTTGACATTGACTTTGTGGTGCTCGAGGCTTATGGGGTGATTGCCCCACAGGTTGGCGCAAGCATCGGATTCCACCCGAACGGCCTTCGTATTCTCGACCAGCTGGGATGCTACGAAGACATTCTAAAGATTTCAGCACCAGCAGACACGACCACCATTCGGACAGAAGATGGCCGAATTTTGCATTCGCACACTACCTCCAAACACGTCGAAGAAAGGTGAAAAAAACAAGCGTGTCCTCCATCTGTTTACATTACTGACGCTCTCATCGGCAGACACGGTTATCCGGTCTTGTTCCTGGAGAGACGAAGCGCGGTTCAGATCCTTTATGATCACGTTCGAGACAAAAACAGAATACAAGTCAACCAGCGCGTCAATCAGGTCGAACTTCTAGGTGACGGTGTGCGTGTTTACACCGCATGTGGAGATAGCTTTGAAGGGAGCATAGTTGTGGGAGCAGATGGAATCCACAGCACCGTTCGCGAGCAGATGTGGGGGCTGGCAAACAAGCTTCAACCAGGCTACATTCCCGCCACGGTCGGAGATTGTAAGGCAACTACTCCACCCTGCTGTTCTTCAACTGACGACATTGCTAGCCGTGCCATCCGAGTATGGGTGCATCTTTGGCATCTCGAGAACCACTGGCGACATCAAGGCTACCCAAGTCCATCTCACGCACATGAAAGATGTCACTCTCGCTGTCATGTGTGGACAGCAGGATCGACCCTTCTGGTTCTGCTTTTTCAAGCTCGAGAAGCCGCACTACGGTATCCGCCTGCCTCGCTACAGCAAGGATGATGAGCTGCGCATAGTCGAGCAAAACGCAAAAGCTCAAATCACGGAGCAAGTACGGTTCGCCGACCTGTATGCCAACGTTGAATTCTCGACCACTACGCCTCTCCCACATCATGTTTTCGAACAGTTCTACTTCGAAAGAATTTGCCTCGTGGGAGACTCTGTGCACAAGGTCAGCGTCTCGCTCAGCCACAACCCAACCCGCATCACTGATCTCTGCGCAGTTCAACCCCATATCCGGCCAGGGAGGCAACAGCGCTATTGAAACTGCGACTTGCCTCGCCGACAATCTATTCGCTGCTCTGAACGCAAGCAGGGACAAGGCCCTTGACACTGCCCAAATTCGCAATGTCTTTGCCGCCACGCAGAGTACGCGACGCGCACGGACCCAGGCCTTGGTCAAGGCCAGTATCACCGCACAGCGCATCTCTGCTTGGGAGAATGCTGCTCTGAAGTTCCTGGACACGCGTGTAGCACCCAGACTGGATACTGAAGTCGTTATCGACCAGGCCAGCGAGCCGATAGTTGGCGCTGTGAGATCACGCTTCTTGCCGCTTTCCACCTCGCCGCACACGATTCCCTACGACGATGAGCTGCACCACGCGCCCCGTCCGCGGAAACTGTCCTTGCTCGTCGCCACTGGAGCTTACCTTGGTCTTCTCGCGATTGGCATTTACCATCTTGCTTACCTGCCGTTGAAGACGGGAACGCTGGAAAAGGTGCTCGGCGACATCAGGACCAAGACAATCGAAGATGGAAGCTCTTTCACGCTCCTGGATCTCGAGAGCGTACCTATCATCGGTCCGATGCTGGCTCCTTTTGCCACCTACTTCCCCGCGACCGAGTTCGGGAACCTCGACTTCTACCTGCTCACCTTCTACCTGTCGATTTCTGAATTCGTCATCTTCGCTATTTGGACACTCGAGTCCTGCCGGGCTCGACACCAGATATCGCCACTTAGGTTTGCTCTTGCCTTCGGCGCCTTGAGCCATGTCAGTGCTATTGGCTTCATCGCTCAACTCTTCTTTCTGCTGGAGACATTCACCACCGCTTCTCCCAGCAAGTTCTGGCCGACTTCAAGACGAGTTGCGCCAGCCGATGCACAAGCCATCCTTCCGGCGATGATTGTTGGTATGCTGGTCCCGACACTTCTCATGTTCGGCGGTCTACCAAGTCGCCTTGCCAGACAAGTCGCGATTCTGGTGTGGGTTTTCTTCCCGCTTTACATTCACGTCCTCCAAAAGTGGTTCGCGGCGAGATTCCGTGCTGCCGAATCTACGGTAGGATTAACTCTGCGTGCCAGCTCGCTAGTCTCTGTGGTTGCCGTGCGCCGATTGTTCTACTTCTCTTTCATCATTAGCGCCTTGGGGCATTTCCTTGCTGTCGGCACGTCTTCCTTGGTACTGGGTTCAACATCCTCCGTTTTTGCATTCCGACCTGGAGGCCTATCGTCCTTCTTTGACAACCACAACATGTATTTGGTGGACTATTACATCACCATGGCCGCGGGGTTGATCTGGTCGCTGGGCAGCATCCGCGACCTGGAGAGGAACGGCGTGGTGGCGAGCGTAAAGTGGTTCATTGTGTCTCCTGCAGCGGTTATCGGGAGTGTTGTGTTCGGGCCTGCAGCAGTCATATCCGCCATTTGTGTTTGGCGGGAAAACAAGATGGCGCAACCATTGAAAACAAAGACGCTGTAGACTTGGATTTGGATGAAAACTATGTTCGACTTCAAGATTGGGTCAGTAGGAGGGGAGAAGTCAAGGGAGGGGTAGTGGTTGCTACACGGCGGATCCAGACAGCTTGTAGGATAGTGGGCTCGATGTTTCGAGTGCAAATGCCAAAGTGAGCTGGTGTGAGTCGTATCTGAATGCTGTGCACACCCAGCTGAGCGGGTAGCAAAACCAGCCGGATTGGCCTCGCAGCCACAATACCATTGGGATCCCTTCAAGCCATAGCATAGCCCGTGCACTCGCGCTGGTATCACATTTGAGTTGCGCGTCAGGTCCCACCTCCGGAGTCGGCAGCACACCTCTGCTGCGGGGTTTCCCCGCTCTTGCCACGTGCAACAAAAGAACTGGGCAGCAGAGTGTGGAAACTGGCCACCATAAGAAGGATCAAGTCTGCAAGAATTCAGATTTTTGAACACGGGCTGTTCGACTTCTGTGAATTCTGAAAACACCAGTCCCATTACCATTGCGGCCCATAGACTTTTGCTCATTCACCTTCTCGAAACATAATGCATTACATCATTGGCCTCAACAGCGGCTCTTCCTTTGATGGCATAGACGCAGTGCTGTGCAAAATCGACTTCGCGCCCGACGGTCACCCCACGAAGCCATCTTTCGTTGATGCGCTCACCATCGACTGGCCCGAAGATCTGCGTTCTCAAGTCCTTCTTGCATTTGCCAACCAACGCACACTCTTTGAGATGACCCGACTCAACTACGCAGCCGGAGCCATCTTCGCTGAGGCCGTCAACCAGCTTCTCGCCAAGTCTGGCATTGGAGCGGAGGCGGTTGAGGTCATTGGCTACGATGGTCAAACCGTGTACCAGGAACCTCCGGACCACGAGAAGCAGCGGGAATATATCAACAGCAGGAACACTAGCTTGGTTGACAGATGGACCAAAGGCGGATATGCATGCGGCTACTTCATCGTCGAGTCTGGGGTCGTGGCGGCACTGACGAACATTACGACGGTGACCCAGTTCAGGCCCGTTGACCACGCGCTTGGAGGGTCGGCGGCGCCTTTGATGCAATACTTGGACTTCGTATCGTTCCGCGACCAGGGACAGACTGCTACGCTGAATATAGGCGGCATCGCGAATCTTCAGCTAGCAGACGCAGACCGGAGCAAAATGATGGCGTTCGACACCGGTCCGGGCAACGTTATGATTGACCACGTGATGAGAGCACGCAAAGGAATGGAGTATGACAAGAACGGGGCATGCGCTGCAAACGGAAAAACAATTCATCTGTTGCTGGATGAGATGCAGAAGCATGAGTTCTTCTCCAGAAACCCACCTCGCTCCGCGTGGAGACTGGACTTCGGCGCCGACTACGCCGACAGCATTCTGGCTAAGTATGAGGATGCGAGCACGGAGGACCTGGTGGCTACATTGACGGAGTTCACGCCCTGGTCCATTGAGCGTTCTTTGGTCGACCATGTGCTGCCTAAAGCCCCCGGACTCTCTCAGCTCATTGCGAGTGGAGGTGGCACGCGGAATGCGACGCTCATGAGCAAGATACGGGAGAGACTAGCACATCATGGACTGGAGCTTAGGCTCAGTGGCGAGTTCGGATTGCCAGAGCAGTACAAGGAAGCCATCAAGTTCGCAACTTTGGCGTTTGCTGCAAAATTCGGTTTGGCAAATAACATTCCCGCGGCTGGAGGGGCATCGTGTTACGCTGTGCTGGGAAAATTGACTATGGCACCCAGGTTGGCGAAGCTTGCTGGGTAGATGATAGATGCTGCATCTTCTTCGTCAAGGGCACAATGGACTGGAACTCTCGGCCGCAGCAGTTACCAAAGTCCGTATCAGCTCCCCAGAACGATGTGGCTATAGGATACGGTAAATCCATACCTCAAGCCCAATTTCGACCATCTCTCACACGACCGCTAGCAGCATATCAATGAAGAGGACTATTCTTGTGACCGGTGCGCCATCGCAGGGTGAGCATACCATAGGTTACTACAAAGCCGTTCCTCCGCGTAGCGATATGAAATCTACAAACCTTCCCTCGTATCCAGTGAGATAGTAGCCCCTCTACTACGAATAACATCAACTTCACTACACAACCAAATCTTTCCCACTCTCGAATCTGTGCCAGTTGAGACTTTCGTTTCATAGTAAAGGACCTCCGCAAGTGAAAGTGTTCCCAAGTGGAGCGCCAAACAGGCTGGCATCATCGAAGTAGTCGACACTGTAGTCAATGTCTACACATTTGTAGTCTGAGAACCAACTGATGTAAGCATGTGATGAGACGTTGAGATTGTCACTTGGGGATGAGCTCCTGCGGTAACTGCTGAACTGGAAGACTTACTATCAGGGGCACTACCACCATCTGGTCCAACATGAGGGCAATGTACGTCTTTTCGCAGTCAGCATTCAATACTCCGATCCAGAGCGAGATTTCATGATACCTACCGGGACGAACCTTCGTTAGAAGAAGGTGAATTTGCCTGCATACAACATTATCGCCCCAGGCCTCGTCAAAGGACCCAAAGGGTTTCAGCTCAAGCTGAGCGATGCAGGATACCACGTTGGAGTATTGCTGGTCCTTGCCCTTGCACCTGTCTTGGATTTGTGGGCATATAGCTGCGGTAACAGCTTTCTGAATGACGACGTTGTCGAAGTCGATATTGTTCCCCACTTCGGTCCAGGTCTGTATCGAGAGTCAGTCTTTTTCTGTTCGACTGACCATGGGTTGCGCATAACCTTACCTGCAAGTTAGGAATCCAGGCGTGATAGTTCAGCACAGCTCCTTGCTCATCAAACTTCCAAAAGGCAACCTGTGTGCAACTGGCATCAGTGATAGCTCCATCGGACACGAAGGAGAGAACAGTACCTGGGAAAGCGTTGTCGTCGGCTTTGATAAGTCCACCTGTCCTGTGGTGTTGTCCACTGTGCCAGTTCGGAGATAGACGAGGGAAGACGCCACGTCCGCGCATCCGCTTGTGAACTCGACAACCTCCGCCTTGTAGATGGCAGCACCGGCCGGGTTGCTGTCTGGCGTTGGCGCCAGTCCAAAGAAGTACTCGATGCTGTCGTCGAAACCTGTGAAATTTCCGATCGGGCTGATGCGGCCGACAGCATTTTCGTTGAAGAGACCGGCGGGGACTGCAGACGCGCCCTGGCTGACTATAGGAGCGTTCCTGGGATACACGGTGAGGTCATAAATCTTGCGTATGGTGTCGAGATTGCGATTGATGTAGTCCGGCTGTGCTTGGGCAGAGGCAGTGGCGAAAAGCGCACTGAGGAATGCCAGTACCGGCAAGATGGTTTTTCCGAGCATGATGGGCGGGCAGAAGGTGTCCAGTTGATGGAAGAGTGTAAATTTGATCTGGTTAAGGGTGATCCTTTGTTCCGGCGGTAGCCAGGGCAAGGCAGCTGATCGATGAGGAGAGGAGTCACGCTGAGTTGGGATGGGCTCAGAAAAGTGCCACGACTCGGGGAGAATCAAGTCGAATCCGTGAGGTTGACTGAAGATTCGGAGCTAAGGAGAAAGAAAGAATCGAGGAGACAGTGGGAAGAGGGAGGGAGGTTTTATGACCGAGCCAGGAGGATCGCCTCCGGTGATGTGACTTGGAGGCAAGTGGATGCTACTAACATGTGCTTCCTCCTTGAAATTCCCAAAAACCCTGGAGGGGGGGAAGGGCAACCCTGGTGATCCGCCCTGGCATTTTTCGGAGATCCAGCTTTGTGTAAGTGTAACTCGTATCGTGCAGGCTTCGGACTGCTAACTCGTAAACGTCCTAGTCCTTTTCGGTACTGACACGTCCCAAAAGAACCAACAAGGAAAGAAATTGCGTAGCTCCTTTACCCTCTTGGGCCAGTTAACGGTCGAAGGTACACCTCCAATGCAATTTAAGTAAGGTTAAGCTGTCCAAACAGACTCGCCCCTATGCTACGAATTTAAGGTTGTGGCTGAGTGCTTAAACGTCCATCTGCCTACCAAACGCATAAACACAGCAGTAGTCCTGAATGTCGGAACACGTCGGCAACGCTAGTGGAGCTCGGCATGAATTAACGCAGCAGAATCACCCCCGCCGTATCGAAGCCCCCATGAACATCTTGAATCTGCTTAACCAAGCAGTGCCAACATCTTCAACTCCCGCAGAAGAACTCGGATCAGGAGCGCATATGTTCCATAAGGGCTCTTTCCAAACTGACTCAGCACAGCTACCTAACAATGTGTCAAACCCAGAGATTTACCGCGCTGGCAACCTGCAAGCTTTTGCTTATTCCGTTAGGCTGCTTTCCAATTGCTTTGCTCTCACGCTTAAGTAGCAAACTACATTACCTGCCGCTTCACGTGCGTCCACGTTAGATTCATTACAGGCATCAACCTGTACTCTAAGTCCACCGATCCCTGCTCCAATTCGATTGCTGCAGGATCACGGAAACCGGCAGGCACCGTTTAGAGATGCATCTCAGTGGATCGAGGTACGCCACCTGGATGTATCCAATGCCGAAGATTGGCATAAAACCGGATAGCCCCTTGCACTGATCTGCGCGGTGGCGAGGACTGTACAAGGATGTATGATCTTCAATGCAACGCCTTGAAACATTTCCAACATCACTACGCAATTTGCCGTTAAAGCATTGCGGACAGTAATAATTTCTAGGTTAGCAGAGACTGGAATATCCAAAAACGCAGTGCGTGATGAACGCGGGCCTGCATGCACCGCAAACTTTCACTTTGAACCCTTTCTCCGAGTCTTCTAAATCCTTGCAAACATCTGATTGCGATGGTCACTTCATGATCGAAAGAAACGTGATGTTTGCCGGCTTGAGCGCCCTCTTTCAGGCCCCCTGCCTCCATGGAATGATCCAGCCTTGCGGATGCTGCACTATAGGAATACCAGCCATGGCGACAAGTTTAGATTAATATTGCAATTTTTGGTGATGGTTAGATGGCAATGAGAGGTGCGGGGTTGGTGTGGCGATCTGTGTCCTGCAGGCGGGACCAGAGGCACGGTGGGAGATGAGAAGAGACGAGAATTCAGTAACGTGGCTCAGTTTCCGCAGCCCATCTGGAAATAATCAAAGAGTATTTTACGAACACTCAAAACAATTTCATTCGTAGTGATTCCTTTGGCTTACTTTATTGATCAAACACTGCGTGCATCACATCCCTCACCCCGCACTGCATCCCAGCAGCCTCATCAAAACGACAGCTTGACCCAATGTCCCTCCGACGGCACCCCATCCACAACCACAAACATCAAATACACCCCGGGCTGCGCAGTGCTCGGCCCCGGCGGCGCCCTCACCACCCTCTGCCCCGCGGCCTTCCCCTTCGCCACCTCCATCCTCACCATGCGCTGGCCCATCGCCACGGCATGGGTGTGGAAGCCCGGGTTCACCAGCACCACCTCGACCTTGTCGCCGTCCAAGCTGCTCTCGACATCGAACGTCTTCCCGTAGACGACGGCGTCGGGCACGGTCTTCCAGGCGGGGCGCTCGGGGGCGTCCATGTACGGCGGGCTGAAGATCTCGACGCGGTACTCGGTCGGGAACTTGGAGGCCTCGCGCTGCTGCTGGTTGAGGAAGCCCTGGTGGCCGTTGTTGCCGAACTTGGGCCAGCCGCCGGGCACGCCGCCGTCGGCGGTGTAGAACACCATCGGGTTGGAGCCGGCCACGACGACCTCGCCCGACGGCAGCAGCGACGCCACGCTGTGGTACATGCGCGGGATCGCCGTCTCCGGCATCGCGGTGAAGCGGCTGCCCCGCGGCGCCCGCGGGTCGTAGATCAGCGGCGCCAGCACCGGGTCGTCGGCCATGAAGCCGCCGGCCGAGCCGCGGTGCGCGCCGTTGATGAAGAGCACGGTGCCGTCCGGGAGGAGGATGCCGTCCGTCATGGTCTGCGGGCCGTTGGGCAGGTTGTCGTCAGCCGTCCAGACGGGGTTCTCGGCGTGCGGCGCGATGGTGTAGCAGTCGTCGAGGGTTTGCGGGTCGGGGATGTCGCCGCTGGACCCGCCGCAGAGGAGGACGGTGGGCTCGTAGGCCGGAGCTTCGAGCGGCAGGAGGACAGAAGTCGCGGAGGAGGGGAAGCAGCGAGGCTCGAGGGGCACGTCTGGGAGCTGCTTGACAAGCTTGTCATTGTGGTAGTCCCACACGATGGCTTGGTTGCCGGCGATGGTGAAGACTTCGCTGGCAGCGCGTGGGTTGGGGAGTTGGTGGACTGGGTGGAGGTCAGTTGGGGGCTCAGCTGCGTTGTGGGGTGGGCGGTGGCTTACGGATGGGGTACAGGTTGTATGATTTGTTTGGCTGGTTGTTCTGCTCCTCGGTGAACTCCAGGATCGGGAGGTTCACAGGCGCTGGGGCTTGGCCATTTTGCTTGATGAGCTCGTACGTGGGAACGTTGATGCTCGCTTCGTTCAGCACCAGCAGGCCCACGTCCGAACCTCCAACGACCAGCACATCGCCATTCGGCAGCGTTTCAGCAGTCGGGTACCACCTCTTGGCCTGGAGATGGGAACCACCCTCGGTGAAGTCCATGTCGCAAGCCCCGTTGGCGCAGGGGCCAGGGGGATACGTACGGATGGCGTCAAAGCCGTCACCGACACCGGCTTTGGCGTCGGGTTCAGCGCCGGCGAAGTTTACCATAGTCCCATCAGGGAAGAATGAGCCAGCAGAGCAGAATGTGTTGGACTTGGGATGGAGCTTGCGGAGGGCGTTGGTGCGCAGGTCGTACTCAGTGGCGAAGACGGCCATGTCTGAATCGTCGTAGTTGTAGGGGTCTTTAGAGTGAGCTCCCGTCTTCAAGTCCACACCAGGTCCGCCATAGTTGGCATGGTAGCTGGAACGGATGTCAGTGGTGTCACAGGCAATGGCTGGTCAAGCGACAGAGAGCTTGACGTTGTCTGCGCTTACTTGTCAAGGAAAACCGCAGTCTCGGTGTAAGGAGGAATGAAAAGCATCTGCGCAGTGCACCCAGATGATCCCACGGTCCTGAATCCCGCTGCTGCGGCATGGTGGACAATGCCAGACAGGGCTGCCTATCTGAAGATCAGTAATGCTTCCGAAAGAGGCAAGGGAACGGCGTGGCTTACAGCACGGAGGAGACGGGACTGCATTTTGACGGTTGAGGAGAGAATTCGTTCAATGAGAGCCGGATTAAGGGATTAGAGTATTAGAACATTAAGATACCCTGATGGCAAAAGAGCGGACGACTGCGGGCCAGAGCAAACCTCCCGTGCAGACCGAATGAGAGGGCGGAGAGGGCGGCGCTTTATGGAGGCTGGCGGGCTGAACGCTATCCTATACTAATGCGACACATACGAGGAGCATCTTGGGAGGTAACTCAGTGATCCACCCAAGGTCGCTCAGTTTGGCTCGGCATTTGGTCCTTCGGATTTCTATAATCAGCACACGGGCCTTAGGTGCGGGCGGGAGGCTGCGCCGCAGCTGATGGGCTGTCGAAAGCCTCTGGAATCATGCCGACTCGTCTTGGCGCTTGGCCGTGCGGCTCCCGGCGGAGGCTGGCCTTGCCGAAGCATGTTGTTTGCTTTTCGGGGCTGCATGAGTTGCCTTTTGGGGGCCTGGTCGAGCATGAGTCCACGCCCTGTCGTCCACGACGCTTCCGTTGCTGTCCGCCGTGAATAGGACCTTAGCACGCACGAGTGAGCTGATTGGCAGTCCTGACGGCGCGGGCGTAGCGCTGCAGAGCCGCCGGGCTGAGGCGAACGAGAGTCGGCGAAAGCTAACGGGCATGGTGGAACCACGGATCCTTAATCAAGCGACACGACCGCGCTCCAGGACCATCCCAGGCAGCCGCCAGGCCCAACCGCCGCTTCGATTGCCAGACGTGGCAGGTCGAAAAGGGGGTGGTAGAGCAAAAGGACCAGAATACGAGGGCTCGAGGCGTTGCTAGCTGTCGGCGCGAGAGCGCTAGCACCGCCAGTTGACATCATTGGATCTGGCGCCGCTGATGATCTCCAAGATACCGCATCTTGCCTCCGCGCACCGGTGTCTGCTGCCTTCTATTTTTGCAGCACCGACCCGGCCCCTGCTGCCGCTCCCGCTCTGCCCTTCCCGGCCTATCAGCAACCCCAATCAGGCTTCATGCATGCGCATCCCACCAGTCTTTACCTTCTTCGCCCGAGCGTGCCGTGGAACCACCTTTCGCGGCCATCTTTGCGAAGAAACAAAGCCACCCTTTCGTGCTGCAATGCAACCCTCCTCCTTAGTCGCGCGCGTTTGATAGACAGCGCAAAGAAGCGCATGCGCTGCATCTCGGAGATTTTGTTTTTCTCCATGTCTTTGTATTTCGCCGTCCGGAGAGCTCCGCGGAGAGTCGCTTCTGTGGGAGCTTTCTGGAAGTCGAGCATGAGTCGTAACACTGTGGACCTGTTTCATGCGTATTGAAGTAGCCGAACACAAGCCCGTGAGGTATATTCGTAAGGCCGCCCCTATAAACCTCTACGCAGTAAGATATAATTTTCGCGCCGCCGTTGCCAGCCTTGTCCAAGCAAGATAGTCGTCACATGCAATCCTTCAGATGCAGACGACTAAGCTGGGCTGAACCGCATCAATACTACCAAGTGAAACGTGCCGCGAGGCGATTACGTAGCGTCTGCCATCGAAAGAACCGAGATACCCGGAAGCGCAGTCGTTCTGGAATATATGTACATTGCGCGACAGGTTTTGCGTGGTGCCAACTGAAGAGGGCGAGACATTGACCACCTGCGAGAGGGAAAAGCGTCAGTTCCTATGATGCATACGCCGGAACATGGGGGTCGTGAAATACATCTCAAGTGATTGCAACCGCCCGATTTGATGAAGACAGAATCGCAGCGGGGGCAGCGCCTAGCACCTTCGTCCTGGTTTTTCACGGCGTGCAGTGTGTCCTGCATCTGTCTTGGGAAAGCAGTCTGCTTGCAGCTGAGGCCTTCATGCCACGGACTTTTGCACTTCTGGCAGCTGACAACTTTGCAGTGGTAGCACTGAACGCGTAGACAGTCGGGCCCCTGCACCCAGCCTGCAGGACAGTCGGGCGCTGGACACCATGTAAAACCGGGAACAGCGTACATGATGTGTCGAGTGAGAAGGGTATCGTATCTAGAGGCAGCTTCAGGCGTGCAATGGGCCTTTATGAATCTCGCGACATCCCACACTGTGCCGCAGTGGAAACATTTCCGTCCGTAGCCATATCCACCACCATTGTAGTCAAACCAGGAAGCCACGCACTCGGCGATGCAATTCTTGCAAGTAGGATATTCACCGGTCGCGGACAAGCAGCTGCCGGTTGAGGGAGTAAGTGTACCGGCATCGCGGAAAGCACTCGGGGGCTTCTTATCGAGGCACAGTTGGCAGGTGAGTAGGTTCGGGTTGCTGCCGGCAGGAGTGATGGCGTTTGCGTCCATATTGGACTGGTGTTGGATCTCCTGAAGACAATGAGTAGCTTGGTGGTGAGGAGTCGTTCGCTTTGAAGATCAGCAACAGGGCCATGGCCCACTGGGACTTTAATATGTAGTAAGGACGATGCTGGGTCGGATCGCCAATAGCTCTACGGGAGATGGAACCGTGGCAAAGGCAAAGTCAGGGTCAAGCCCACCCATTGGAAGAGGAGAATGGCCCAGTGGCTTTTCAACGCGAGGCGGAGTGGTACTTGTTAGTAGTCCCTTGAAGAGTTGGACGTCAGCAATTTCAGCTCGGTGTTGTGCTACCATGTGCACGAGACCGCTATCATTAGAAGAGTCGACTAGAGGCTGAGCACTTCGGCTTCGCTGGAGCTACAGTCGGTGGTTCCAGTCAGCTCCAGCACCAGGGACAACCACTATCTAGGGTGAGTGAACATAGCCAACCATGGAACAGGCTTGCAGCATGAGGCAGAGTACCAACACCGATACCGAGGGCACAGAAATGGTGGGATCCGACATATCGAAGGTGGTTGAGCTTGGTTAGTTCAACACAACGACCGCAGCCGAAGCATCAGTGTCGCCCAAATGGACGCAAGACGGCAGCCTCGCGATGCGACAAAGCGCGGATGGCGAAGCGGTGATGCAGGATGCTAGTGGCGGAGCTCGCTGCAGGAACGGCGCTGGATCGGGAGTTTGCGGCTCGACTTGCCGCGTCGCTGACAAAACGGCGCGTCGGGAAAAGTCCACGACCCCGTCGACGACGTCAATTGCCCAGCAGCACCGCTTCCATCCTCCGTGACGGCCTCCATCCGTTTCCCTTGTGCCGCCCGCCGAAGCCCGCGCCCAACATGTTCCGCCCGGCATCGCGCGCCGTGGTGCGCGCCGCCTGCAGCTCGCCGCGCGCCCTCCACAGAGCTCCCGCCGCCCGCAGGCTCGTCAGCACCGCACCGCCCACCCAGAAGTCGCGCAGCTGGAAGAGCTCGCTGGCGCGCTGGGGCCTTGCCGGTGCCGCCGTCTACTACTACAACACCAGCAATGCCTTCGCCGAGGAGCCCACGTGTAAGCATCTCCGAGCTGCCCGCCCGCGCAGCTAGCTGGCTGACCCGCTCCCAACACCCGCAGTCGTAGCGCCGCACCACGCGCCCGCCGATGGCGAGCAGCTGCCCACCCTCGAGTCCGTCGCCGCCCAGCGCCGGCAGCGCGCCGAGGCCGAGGCCGCCGCGCGACGGGCCGCCGGCGCACACCAAGCCGCGCCCGGCTCGCCCGAGCAGCTGGAGGCCGAGGCCGACCAGCAGGGCGCGTTCAACCCGGAGACGGGCGAGATCAACTGGGACTGCCCGTGCCTGGGCGGCATGGCCCACGGGCCCTGCGGTGAGGAGTTCAAGGCGGCGTTCAGCTGCTTCGTCTACTCGAAGGAGGAGCCCAAGGGCATGGACTGCATCGACAGGTTCAAGTACACATCTCAATGGCTATGCGTGGTCGATGGGACAAACGGCTAACGGTGGCACAGGGGCATGCAGGACTGCTTTAGGCAATATCCGGAGATCTACGGCGAGGAGCTGGACGGCGATGAGGAGGACAACGTCACCGGAGAGAGTGTGGACGCCGCGGTGGCTCAGGATCTCGCGGCGGTGCCCGAGAAGGCCGTCGAGGCCGTCGGGGCCGTCGAGACAAAGCAGAAGCCGGCCACGGAGAGCTAGACTGCTGTGCCACAGCCACGGCAAGTGGGAAAACAGCGGGAGTCCATCACACGCGGGACAGGTTCATCTGGAGAAGAGAGCAAAACACCACACTCAGAGCAACAGTGCGAAGCGGAGCGGCCGGGGCAGGCGGGGCGGCCGGCGATGTACAATAGGAGCGAATGCATTGGTGGAGACAGCGTCTGGCGCAAGTAGAGCGGGCAAACCCGGGTGTACAATTGGATGGCGTTCGCAGTCGCTGCCCGCCGCGCACAATGGACGGCTCTCGAAGGCTGAGGAAACCCGGGAGCACAGACGCGCAGTTTGCGAGAGGCAGCGCGTGGGGCGCTGGCGCGCACCCACTGTGACGTGTGGGAGGTGAAAAACGGCGAGCGCGCCAGGATGCGCCGAGCCAATGACGTCAAGCTGGTGTTGAGCTAGCCAGTCGAGGCTGGAGGCCATGTGAAACCGGGACAGCTCGTCACGCCCGCCGCCCTCTCTTAAACCTCGCCCATCGTGTGATCCCCTCCATCACGCGTGCCCTCCAACGTATCTCTGCTATCTCCAGCTCGCCGCTCCCGTGCTTCTGCGCACCTGCGACTCTCCACCACACCCACCACCGCACCACCACCAACCCGCCTCCCACCACCCGCCGCCATGTCGTACGCCTCCGTTGCTGCCAGCGGCCCGTCCCAGTCGGCCGAAGAAGTGAGTCCCGCCGTCCGCCGGTGCCTGCAGATGCGCGCAAGCTAACCCTGGTGCAGGCGTAAGTAGCCCCGTCCGCGGCCGTTTGTCGAGCACAGCGACACGCGCACGCACACGCGACCTGGACGAACCGTGGTTTGGCGACGCGGGGTGGGCACAGCAGCGAGGCATTGCTTGGGCGCGCACGGCGGTTGTGCCTGGCGGTAGCGATCGTAGGGCTGAAGGCGAAGCCCAAAGTGCACAGCCGGAAGATCACTCAACCCTTCAGTTGCGACGCCGTTTCAAAACCGCGCCGCAGCATGCCTCTCCTGCTGAGCCCACCCTCCTCTCGCCCGTCATGACTGCCACCCTCTCCCCCCAGGTCGCGTGGGACCTGTTCCCGTCGTCGTTGCGGCGCGTGTCCATCACCGACGAGCTGCTTGCAGAACTGGTCAAGCCACCCACTCTAACTCCTGACCCCAGGCGCGCCCCGCCCGTTCCCGAGGTTGCCCACACCGACGAATCCACCCACTCGCTGATCGATGTCGACTCCCCGCACGTGTCGTCCGTCCCCTCCGACTTCGAGTCGCAGTCGATAAAGACCGAGACCCAGGCCGACCGCGTCGAGCGCGAGATCCAGGACCTCGAGCGCCAGGCACAGGAGAAGTTCCGCCAGGACAGGGAGAAGGCCAAGGCCAAGGGGCGCAAGGCCGGCGCGCGCATCCGCGACAACGCCGGCAACCCCGTGGTCATTGGCAACGCCGTCACCATCGGCGCCCTGGGCGCCGTCCTGGGCTTCGGCGCCTACAAGAAGTACACCGCAGGCCAGCTCAACTGGAAGATGGCCGGCGCTTGGGCCGGGGTTGTGGGTCTGTTTGGCGTTGCTGATTACTACGTTTCCAAGTGAGTCGCGTGTTCCGCTGACCGCCTTTGCCGGGGCCCGCAAACGCTGACACACGCCCAGATTCCTCTTCGAGAAGTACCCCCCGAAGAAATAGACGACTCTTGATGATACCTACGCGGCGGCGTTCTGCAGGCCTGTTCAGTCTTCTGGCTTCTCTTTCTTCTCTCAGATCCCGCGCTTTTGACGGAATGCGTGTCACTTGACTTTAATACCACTCTTCTCAAATACCAGTACACTTCTACTTGATCTTGTTCGCATTCCTCTTACTCCGTGACCATGTCATGCTCGTCTCCCCTGTCCATCTCATCCTCGTTTTCCCTGCCCGTCTCGTCCCCGTCTCCCCTCTCCACCTCCCCCTCCTCCACCCTCCGCCACTCCCGGTTACAAAACCTCACCTCCAACGCCTCGACGCCCACCGCCACCGCCCTCTCCACCACGCCCGCAGCCACCATCAAGGCAGCATCGCTCGCAAACCCCGCCTCAACCACCCTCTCCCCTCGGACCTCCATGCCCCTCGCCTCCTCGGCCTCCTGCCCCACGAACGCCCGCTCCACGCGTGCGCCCCGGTCGCGGAACCAGCCGCCCCGGCCCGCCACGGCCCACGCCCGCTCCACCGTCGACACGTCCACCGGCGTCAGCCCGTGCAGCGCCAGCGCCGCGCCCACCCCGCCCGCCGCGTCGTCCAGCGCCGCCCGCGCCCCGCGCATGAGCGAGGCGGCGCGCGAGCCGTCGGCGCCGGCGTGCTGGGTGGCGGTCTGGATGGTGAAGCGGGCGAGGGGCGTGGAGGGGGTGGTGGGTGGGTGGGGGAGGGTGGTGAGGGTGATGTGGAGGGGGGAGGGGTGGGCGCGGGGTGGGATTGGGGGGGAGGGCGGCAGGGAGAGAGAGGTGGAGGGAGAGGAGGAGGGGTGGGATGGGAGGGGGGAGGGGACGTGGTTTTGTTGCTGGGTGGGAGCTGTGGCCATGTTGGCGTGGTGGGGATGGTGGGAGGGGAAGAGGTGTGTTTTAATAGTGGTGGACGGTGTTTGTGGCAGTGTTGCATGGGCGTGTGATGGCTGTTTGTGCTTGAATATCTGGGTTTGATGATGATGGTAAGTTATTGCGTGATGCTATGTGGGTTCTTGGTTGACATTTGTGCTGTTCTGCGTGCAGTGGTCTGGTTGGCAAGCTGATTCCATATAGCGGGTACAGAGAGCAGCATAGTGATGCACTTATTTAAGAGCAGTTCAAGCATTCGTGAGGATGAGATGAGCATCTCTATCACTGCACAGTTGTGCCCGGGCGAGTGCTTCAACTACTGCTGTGGCAGTACTCCACAGATTGCATCCAACAAGATTTATTCTTATCCATTTCCAGCAATTGACCAGGCCTGATTGCTCCCACAAGTGACTGATGCACCGCAGAAGAGGTTCACCCGGCTTGGACGACGTCAGCTCCGCAGCTGGAGATAGCCGGCACACCCCTGCAGGCTCCCACTCCCGACGATTCATTTTCCGGGCGATAATCATTTCCACATCGCACGACCCCGCAAGATAGGCACGTATCGTTTCCATCGTTACATCGCTTGCACGTTCTCAGCAGCTCTCCGCATGTATTAATTTGCGTGCGGGTGATAGCAGCCCCGGCCGTGCCACCCCTACTATGCCGTCGCACGGTAACGTCGCGTCGGAGGCCCGTCTTCGACCTGGCTTCTTCCACCGAGAAGTAGCATCCCACCGTTGTTCCGGTGGAGTCGCCGCGCCGTCGGAAGGTCAAGGTGCAACGCTCTCGCCGTCCATTGGGCGCAGCTAAAAGGCAGCCCTCGTCCGGCCGGCACGCGTCTTGTTTCACAGGGCCATCAGCTCTGGGGTGTTTCGTCAGCCAGCCATGTGGTCTCCTGCAGCATGCGCCGTGCTATTGGCCGCGAGCGGTAAGTGCAATCCTGCCACAACGTGGAGCCCATGGGCTGATCCCGACTGGAGGCTCTGCGCGGCTCCTGACCGTCCCGACCGTCCCGTTTGAGGCTGCGGACGGCGCCCTGTCGCTCGGCAGTCTCCGCTCCATCGTCGTCGACGCCCGCTACCTCGACGCCGTCAACGACGACGGCGAGACGCTCATCCCGCCCACGCTCCACGCCTTCGCCCAGACCTTTGCCGCCGACTTCAGCAACACCGTCGGCCTGAATCTCAGCCTGTCGAGCGGCACTGCGCCCGGCGCCGGCTCCATCTTCCTGACCCTGGACAACGCGACCGACTTCCTCGATGCTGCCGGCCGCCCAACCGCCGAGGGCTACAGCCTCTCTGTCGCGGCCGACGGCGTGACCATTGCGGGCGCCAGCCCTCTTGGAGCCTGGTGGGGAACCCGCACGCTCATCCAGGCCGCTGTCCTCAACAACGGCACCCTCCCCGTGGGCTCCGCCATCGATGCGCCCGGCTGGGCCACGCGTGGGGTCATGCTGGATGCCGGCCGCCACTACTACCCGCCCGAGTTCCTGGTCGAGATGTGCTCGTACCTCAGCTTCTTCAAGCAGAACACCTTCCACCTGCACCTCAGCGACAACATGGGCAGCGTGTATCTCGACGACTACGACTTCGAGATGGACCTCTACGCCGCCTTCCGCCTCGACTCGGACGCCGCCGAGGTGGCCGGGCTGAACCGCCGCCAGAACGAGTCGTACACGCAAGACGTCTTCGAGAACATGCAGCAGGCGTGTGCCGCCCGCGGCGTCACCATCGTGCCCGAGATCGAGGCGCCCGGCCACGCGCTCGTCATCACGCAGTGGAAGCCCGAGCTGGCCCTCAGCAGCGACTACAGCATGCTGAACATCAGCCACCCCGACACCATCCCGACCATGCAGGCCATCTGGAAGACCTTCCTGCCGTGGTTCCACTCCAAGACCGTGCACATCGGCGCCGACGAGTACGACTCCGAGCTCGCCGCCGACTACAACGACTTCGTCAACGCCATGAACGCCTTCATCCACGCCGAGTCGGGCAAGAGCATGCGCATCTGGGGCACCTTCCCGCCGTCCGACGCCTACACCAACAACATCGCCACCAACGTGTCCATCCAGCACTGGGAGTTCTTCGAGGACAACCCGCTGTTCGACTACATCGCCAACAACTACTCGGTGCTCAACTCGGACGACGGCTTCTACATCGTCAACAAGTGGTCGGGCAGCTACCCGCAGACGCTCAACCGCACGCGCATCTTCGCCGGCGACCCGCTCGACGGCGGCGCCTTCGCCCCCAACGTCTTCGACACGCGCAACGCCTCCAACAACCCGCCGCGCAGCTCGCCGCTGGTGCTCGGCCACGTCGCCGCGCTGTGGAACGACTGCGGGCCCAACGCCACCGTCTACAGCGAGGCCTACTACGCCTGGCGCGACAGCCTCCCCGCCCTGGCCGACAAGCAGTGGGGCGGCGACCTGGCCGCCGCCGAGTACGCCGCCGTCTTCGCCGCCCTGCACGCCGCCGTGCCCGCCCAGAACCTCGACCGCGCCGTCGCGTCGCGGGGGCCGACCATCCTGTCCTACGACTTCGCCGACACGGCCGCCGGCCGCGTCCCGGACGCCTCGGGCAACGGGTACGACGGCGCGATCGAAGGCGCCGGCTGCGCGGTCGAGGACGGCGCGCTCGTGCTGGACGGCGCGTGCTTCGTGCGCACGCCGCTGAGCGCCAAGGGCCGCGACTACGCGCTGGCGTTCGCGGTGAGGCCCGAGACCGCGGAGCCGGGCACGCTGTTCGCGGGCGGCGAGTCGGAGCTGCGGGCCGGGAACGGCAGCGCGACGGACGTGACGCTGGTGGCGAGCGGGTACGGCTTCGCGCTGAACTACAGCCTGCCCGTGGGCGAGTGGACGGAGGTGGTGCTGCGGGGCGTGGGGAACAGGACGGTGCTGGAGGCCGGGGGCGAGAGCATGGAGTTCAACACGAAGATGGGGATTTTGGGGAATTCGTTCGTTTGGGCGGGGATTGCGGTGGAGGCGCCGATAGGGAGGATTGGGGAGGGCTTTAAGGGGATGATTAAGGATGTGGTGCTGACGGACGGGTCGGCGTAGGGTTCTGTACAGTCGCTTGGCTTGTTGGACGATAATTGGTTGATACTTGTCCAAGGCATGAAATTCTCTTCCAATCCGTCGCAGTGGTCACATCGCCGCAGAACATCAATCTCCCCAGAAGTTGTGATTTTCTATAGCTTCTCAGTGTCAACCCCTCCCAAGCCCCGAAATCCGTAAACATCAAGCATCAGCAACATGCATCAGCCGCTCCACCACCTCCCAACCCCACCCGCGTCATTCCACGGCTACCGTTCGACCTCGTCCGTCCAGCACTTAAGTCGAGCCGTTGTTCACAATGATCAGATCCCCGCCGCTCACGTAATCCGGGTTGTCATCCGTCGACAGCACGCCATCAATGGCCGCCGCGATGACCTTCGCCTTCATCTGCGCGGGGGTCAACCCGCTGCTGCCGGCCAGGTAGTAGGCGATCAGGCCAGCGACGTGGGGGGTGGCCATGCTGGTGCCGCTCAGGGTGGCGTAGGCGGAGGTGCCGGTGTTGTACGACGAGACGACGCTCTCGCCGGGCGCGTAGACGTCGACGCACGACCCGGAGTTGCTGAAGTACGACACGCTGTCGTCGATGTTGGCCGCGCCCACCGTCACCACCGCGCTGTTGGACCCGCCGATCGCGGCCGGCGAGTAGTCGCACGCGTCCGCCGCGTCGTTGCCCGCCGCCACCGCCGCGTGCACGCCCGCCGCGACCAGGTTCTTGAGCGCCGTCTCCACCGACGTCGAGCGTCCGTTGAAGCCGAGCGACATGGAGGCTACGGAGCCGACGAATCCGCTGCTGCTGGACTTGGCCGAGTGCTGCGCCGCGACGTAGTCGAAGCCGGCGAGGAGCTGGAGGGGAAGGGGTTGTCAGTGGTCACGCTCAGGGAAGCTATAGGGTGGACCTACGGAGGTGGAGGTGCCAGAGCCGGAGTCGCGCAGGACCTTGACGCCGATGAGGTTGGCCTTGCTGGCCACGCCGACGGTGGACCCGCCGATGGTGCCGGCGCAGTGGGTGCCTGGGGTTGGGGGTCAGTTGCGTTGCGTGAAAAGGGGCTGGGACTGCTGACCGTGTCCGTTGCCGTCGGTGTTGGAGGTGAAGTAGGTGAAGCCCATGGAGGCGCGGCTGCCGAACTCCGAGTGCGAGACGTAGATGCCGGTGTCGATGATGTAGACGTCGACCCCGTCACCGAGATCGGTGTCGCTGTAGGTGTACGTGTAGCTGGAGGGAGCGCGTCAGAGTGTTCGCGGCGTGAAGAGCGTGGGACGGAACACTTACGTCCTGGCAGTGGTGGACTTGGAAGAGCTGATGGTCTCGGCCTGGGAGATGCGCTGCAGGCCCCAGGGAGCAGTGGTGCGGGACGCGGCAATGCTGATCTCGACCACCTCGCCGACCGTCATGACCTCGGGCATCGCGTTCAGAGTTGCAACCTCGTCCGCAGTGATGGCGCCGGAGAAGCCGCGGAAGTGCGAGTTGTTGTACGTGGCAAAGATATCCTGCATGTCCACGTTGAGGTTCAGCGTGGCGAGCGTGGCGGCAACATCAGCGCTGGGAGCCATGACAATGTCATATTCCTTGGTGTCCCGGCGGCGGTGCTGGGTAGGAGCTGCGAGAGCACCAAGGACGGCGTTGAGGAGAACGAAAGAAGCGGTCTTCATCTTGAACGGTTTCCGGGGCGGATGCTCGGCTTGAGGCGGCTGGAGTGCTGGTCTTTGGAGCTGCTGGAGCTTTTGCCTTGACTGCTGGCTCTCTGGCAGGAACTGAGAGGCTTTTATACGGCGTCAATCCAGCAAATCCATCTCCTGAACCCCTGAGGTCCGACGGAGGAGTTGTTCCTGAGTTTTCCCATCTTTCTTCTTGGCAAACAGCGGTCTTCAGACAGTTGGAGGTCCCTCCGGCGGCAAAACTTCTGCGAACGGCTGGTGGGACGCAGTGCAGTATTGGCTTGGCGAGTCCATGTCATGATGTCTTGAGAGGAGAGAGTCGGTGGTTGAGGGGCCAAGAAATACCAAGGCTCCGACGATCAAATAGTAGAAGGTTGTCATAGGGCAAGCCTCTGGTCCATGCCCAGGGAGGAAGCTCGTGGCCGCAGGTATCTGCTGTGGATCTGGTGCTTCCTGTCTGATCAGTTTCCTTTTTGGGACGAGCACGTTGCGCGCTGCAGACCTCAAGCCGGGCCGCAATATGGCGCAACGCGCGGTTCCATATTCCTGGAATCAATCATGATCTTCACGAGTTTACTTTGTGAGACTTCAATGCCAGGTCTTAACCAAGAAATGTAGACCTTAAAAAGGGGTCTGAAACCACCCAACGACTTAGCAAGACGAAATCGTCGACACCATGAGCTGGTGAAAGTAGGTTGTGCAATGACATGAGCTAATATTTGTTCAGAGTATATCAGCTATACTGCTAGCCGTGAGCCAGTGGAAACCCTGACAATGCACATGACAGCGCGTAATGAAGGGCGCTAACACGCGCATAACGGGTAACAAGCGAGACCTATCAGCACTAAATTGTGTACCTTTTTATCTTCGTGGTCAGCCACCGTGATAAACGCCACGGCGGCTGGATGAAACAGGAAGGCAAATCAATCAAAGCATTCGAGAAATCGAGAGAACGCGCGGCCTCAAGCTTGGCGTCCAAAGAGTTGATCATGCTGGCGATAATTTGTTCGGTGTCAGCACTCGGTGTTCACTTACAAGTGTGCTCCATGTCTAGGCAAATTATTGCGTGAGATATTTGATATACACGGAAACGAGGTGTGACATACCATCGGTGCAAAAATTTGAGCCATACCTCTTCCAAGATGTTGAAGCATCACGAAGTATTGAAGACGAACACTAGGCCTGCCAAGTCCCATGAAAGACTGATGCTGTTGAGCATACAAGCTCCGCAGCGCATCGGGTCAGGAAGCTTCCCTTATCTTGACCCCAGCAACGATCTTTCCGGATCTCTTATCCGAAGCGTCGGCATACAGATCGCCGACCTTCCACTTTGAATCTATTTTGCTTAATCCATTGGACACAACTTACCAGCATTAGCATTCGTAAAAGACGCATGGATCATGTGTTCTGCTTACGAGTTGCTGGCGCTTCATTTGCTTTCGTAGGGAACAATGGCGGGGCGCTAAACTCGTGACCAATAGGTTTCACATCTCAGTAATAACCAAGTCACATGATTTGCAGGCCTCTCAAGCAAATACCAAGAGCATTGTATATTGAAAGGGAAAACTGCGAGAAGTATTTACCCTTCAACACGATGAAACCTCAAAATCAGCTTCTCTCCCTTCGGCGGCGCCATGAACCCATCCGTCTGCTCTATCCCCTCCGCATCTACAATCTCAGTCGTGAAGTTAGTGTAGATAGCCGCGACGAAATGCTTGATCGCTGCACACCATCTCGTCAGCACTCCTCACGCGAAGATCAATCATGATGGCAAAGAAAAAGAAAAAGAACACCACTCACAATTGGCCGCGAAGTGTCTCCCCACGCACGCCCTCCCCCCGCTCCCAAACGCCCACAACCACCGCCTCATCTCGGCCAGCCGCGCCGGTTCCGCCTCCGTCCAGCGCTCCGGAAGCCACTCCTCGGGGGCGGGGAACACCTCGCCGTTGCGGTGCAGGCTGTACGCATAGGCCTGCACGGCGACGCCGGGCGGGATGTCGGCGTGGCCGGCGAGGGTGCAGGGGGGGCCGGGCGGGGTGCAGCGCGGCTGGCGGCCGGCGACGGCGGGCCAGAGGCGGAGGGTCTCCTGCAGGACGGCGTCGAGGAGGGGGAGGGCGTCGAGGGTCTTCGGGTCGGGGAGGGCGGCGGCGGCGTCGAGGGCGGAGACCGGCGGGCGCAGCGTGAGGAGCTCCCGGCGCAGGCGGGCCTGCAGCGCCGGCCGCCGCGACAGCTCGTACAGCGCCCAGGTCAGCGTCAGCCCGCTGGTCTCCATGGCCGCGACGTTGTGGTCGAACATGTCGGACGCGATCTCCAGGCGGCGCCGTTGCGCGCCCTCGCCGTCCGCCGCAGAGCCCCAGCACTCCCCGCCGTGCAGCTTGCGGAACTGCGCGAGCATGGTGCCGAACACGACGGGCGCGTCTTCGTCGTCCGTCTTCGACGCGGCGATCGCCTTGGCAGCCTCGTCGCACTTTTGCAGGTTCCAGGCTTCCAGCTCCTGGAAGCCGTTGGTCACGGCGGCCGGCACGAGATGGACGCCCAACCACCGCCGCAGCCATGCTGTCACCCGCGGCGCTTCGGTCAGGTAGAAGCTGTACGGACGCACGGATCGCCATGTCCCTATGTACCATTCGCGTTCGTCCGGATCGCCCAAGAAGTTGCTGGCGCGGGGAAGGCCATACTGGAAGGCTGTGAAGGAATCCATGGTGTAGGCGTGGGCGAGAGGAAGGATATCGATAGGTGAGACGGCCATCGATGCGAGGAGAGGTAGGAGGCGGGTGTGGAGGATGGCCGTAGTGGTGGCTCTGAGGTTGGGTGAAGCGAGAATGGAGGACTTGGAGTACATGTTGGAGACCATTCGTTTGCGGACCGAGTGAGCGTGGGAGTCGATTGTGGTGAACATGTTGGTGAACCTTTGAGGTAAAATCAAGTGTGAGCGACGCCAAGGGAAGACTTCAAGTGCATCAATGCACAAGTACTGGGCTATTCAATTTCTCACCCGTAGAACGCGAATTGGAGCGGGTACCACGTTGTCTTGGGGAACCCACCCCCATATACGGTCTTCAGACCCTCATCGTAACAGTTGATGCTGAGCTCGCTCGGACCCAGCCGCACGATGGGACCATATTTCTCGTGGAGTGCCTGGACAGTCCGATTCTCGATGTTGTGGTAGCGGATGTATTTGAGCCAGAGGCTTGAGAAGTGGGCTGAGAAATGTGCGGCCGGGATCTTTGCGAGCGGAGATAAGAAGGCCGGGTAGACGATGTACCTGTAGATCGTAGCGAGCAGAGCCGCGACAGCAATATCTGCGAGGAGAGAGACCATTGTGGCAGGAGGACGGGTCGCTTTAGTGCTCGCAGCGTATTGAGAGAATACGGAGGGAGGTGATATGAATGCTGCGGGGTTGCACATATATACCTGGGGGTGTGATGTGGTGATGCATGTGAGACAAGGTATATGCTGCATTGCATTTTGCTGACCATGCATCAGCCAATCAGAGACCTGATGCTCCTTGAATACTTATCTACTACACAAAATATCAGCGAATTAGTCCCGAAGGGATGTGTTTAGTACTGGTGCTGAAGTCATTCTGCTTCACATCGTGCTTACTGAATATTCGCATGATCCTCACCCCTCACGTCTTAGCTCTTACAAATAGGCTTTTAATCCAACAGGAATATGTTGGCGGGATTTGACCGCCCCTAAATGGAAATTATGACAAGGGGAGAAAGACCTGAAATATTGGTCTTCCGTAAAATGGAAAACACTGAAGAAAAGAATCAATCATTCCCCCCAAATCCCTCACCAAAGTCTTCACCCAAATCCTCATCAAACCCTTTCCCGATATCTTCACCCGCATCCCCACCCTTACTTCCCATCAAAGTCTTCACAATCCACCCATGCACCACCTCCGCAATCTCCCCATTATTCTCCTCCAGATGCATGAAATGCGCGTTCCCCCTCACCCCCACCTCCGCCAACCGTATCCACTCCGCCGCCACACCGGCCTGCGCCAAATAGTCCACCACGCAGTGATCAAACGTGGCATGCGGGCTCGCCTCCCCGGTCAGCGCCACGTACGGCACCTTCGCGATCTGCGGCAGCCGCCTCGGCGGCTCCGCCTGCATCAGGCAGCTGCGCTTCGCGGGGGCGTCGGCGCCGACGGACCGGACGGCGAGGTCTGCGGCCGGGTCGGCGACGGGCGGGGCGTAGGTGAGGTGGGTGTTGGTGAGGCCCCAGGGGCGGGCGCGGGTGCTGCCGACGGGCGACGAGGCGTTGCCGAGGTAGGACTGGAAGGGGACGGTGGCGGGCTCGAGGGCGATGTTGCCGGCCACGAGCTGCGGGCAGTCGTTGGAGAGGAGGAGCGGGTGCAGCGCGCCGATCGAGTGCGAGATGAGGAACGAGGGCGTGCCGAGGAGGGAGAGGAGCGTGCAGCCTGAGGCGCGCATGGAGAGTTCTTGGGAGGTGAGGTTGGAAGTGAGCGGGATGAAGGTCGATTCGAAGGCGTCGAAGGTCGGGTCGCCTTTGAGGCCGGACTGGGGGAGAGGTTAGGTCATGAAGTGGTGAAGGGACGGCGGAGGAGGAATGTTGCTAAGAGCTTGGTGTGGAATGGACGTACACCAGGCCATTGGGTATGGTATTGTGATTGGGGATAAAGATTGGCTTGCTTGACAGCCGTAAATCCCTTTTCGCTGATCTCTGCTGTTGATCCGATTCGTGGTGGAAAGTTGGTCAAGTCATTCTCGCTTCCACGTCCGACAGACGTTTGATCCACGATGTAAACCTGGTAGCCAAGATCCAAGAAGTACGAAGCAAAGCCTTTTCGATTGTCCGGTGTGTTGAGCCATGTCTGCAAAAAGAGATTCGTGGGTCAGCAACGCTTCATGTGATCCGCCCATGCCGAGAACATACCACTCCAGATGTTCCTGCCTGAGTGTCAACAACAACCAATCATCGTCGAGCACAAGGGTAGACACTAACCTCCTCCGTGAAAGAAGACTACAGGATTTGGTTGCAAAACTCCGGCCGCGGGCGTTAGTTTTTCTACGTAGAGCTGGTCGTACGTCGCATTGCCAAGGATGGTCTCGACATAGCGCCCACCAACATAGAAGATATCGCGGTAGTGTATGGATTCACTGGATACACAGGCGGGAGAGACGGCATTGATTCCAGTACACCCGTCTTCTGGTTGAGGCAGCCCAGGGAAAGATGCGTCGCCTGATGGAGGGCTCCCAGAAAAAGGTCCGTTGTGCCAGTGAGGGTGCTGAAGTGCGGAAGAAGCTCCCAGACACAAGACTAATGTCGAGAGTACAAGATAGGATAGCATGGCTCAGGGGGGTCTGTTAAAGCGGCAGCATAGGTCGGAATCAGGAGCTGTCCAAAAGCATTGGGAACTGAAGACGTCTGGCAAACAGTCACGTCCAAGGTTGAAAGATGTAGAATAAGTGAATAATTTGTATTTGCGGAGCTAGAGCGGAGGCTCGGTGGGCAAAATTGAAACGCGCCAGGGCAAGCTCGTGTAATGGCGCCACAAAGGCAGCTAAGATGCGAATGTCCTAACGGCCAAGATGCCTGAGTCAGGCTCGCATCGAGCCGTTCGAACGGGGAGACGGGCGATTGAGACCCAATTGCCGACGATGCGTTGAATGCCAGGCATTAGGGCTACGGTTGTCATGACCCTGGCAGGAGGCGGCGAAGTTTGCACCATCTGTCGTGATAAGCGAGCTCTTGATTGAAGAGCAATTCAAGCGCGACAAAGCCTCCAGGCATCCCATGAGCCGAGACCCGGTTCTGGCCTGCAATAAGGGTAATGGCGCGCGGTTTACCCGAAGCACATTTCCATGTCGGGGCACAACGTCATAGCTTCTGGCCAGGTCGGTCGTCCAAGCCGCCTGCTCGCGCCTCCATGCCGCATTCTCCAGACAAACTTCGGGCCCGTGCCAATACGTCGAATGAACGTCCAACAGCTGGGCGATCGCCTCAGGGCAGCCAATCGCAAGAGCCGGATTGTGTGCCGGGCTGTTTGGCCAGGCAGGCGTTTTCATGCAGTATCCCACATCCAAGAAACCTCCCTCACCTTCATCTGTTTGACTTCTCAGAAGCGAAGAAGTCACGCTTTAACCGGTTGTGCCCACGATCTTCTTGATGCGCTCCAGCAACACAGGCGCCTCTCTGCCCAGCTTCCTCTTTCCGTCCCTGCCGGCGGTGCGGGCCTTGGCCATCTGTTTCCTCATGCGCTCACGGCTTGCGATGGCTTCCTGACGTTGGCGATCCGACTCTTCGCGGGCCTGCCTGCGAGCTTCAGCCTCTTCCTTGCGCTTCTGGCCAAGGGCGGCTTCCTTGGTGAAGGTGGTAGGGCGTGGCGTCTTGCGCGGGCGGCGCTCTCTCTGACGGTCGTCTTTTTGCGGCTCGGGAGATGGGTCGTTAAGCATATTCTGTCGGTCGGGGTGCAGCTCGAGGGTCGTCTCAGGCGCGGGAGACGTCTCGTCGTCGTCGTCGGGCTTGCGGGACGGCGCGTCCTGGAGCTCGCGCTCACGGACCTTGGCATACTGTTTCTTGACCTTGGCCTTGTGGATCAGGTCCTTCTTGATCTTCTGGACTGGTGGGGGTCAGTGGGCAGGCGCAGCAGCGGGCAGGGCCGGGGAGAGCGCACCCTTGCGTTTGTAGGTGCCGTCGGGCAGGTTGGCGGGGCCGACCTGGAAGCCCTTGCGGTGGGGGCGCGGGCGGGCGGCATCGCTGCGCTGCTTCTTGGAGGGCGAGCGGGCGTCGGGGTCGTCGCGCTGGCGTTTGGCGGACATGGCGCTGGGCGTGGGCGGGTTGCTTGCTGGACAGGCGGGAGTGGTAGGGCTGCCGGAATGATGAAATTTCTCAGTCGCGCTAGCGCCGCAGTCGGTGGGCCAGCCCGCCCGCTGCAGGCGATCGCACCGCGACGCAGCGAACCATCACGGTGCACATCAGCACTCGCCGGCTCACCGCGTCCCCGAGACGGCGGCTGCCAGCACCAGCTGCCCAAGACGGCGCCGGCTGCAGCCCGACCGCCTGCCCGTACAACGCAGCGCGACGTGACAGATAGGCGGCGTGGCCCGGCGGGGACTTTTGGGTGATTGGCGCATCGTGTGACTTGCAACAGCACCCCCGCCGATATGCACAGAATCCCTTTGTCTGCCGTCATAAGCCCCAGGCCGCCCGGCGCTCCCATCGCCCGCCGCGCGCCCTGCTCTCCTGCTGCCGCTGCTGTCCTGCCTGCGCTCTGCACGCCGCCCCATGGGACTCGCGCGCGCCAACCTGAAACCGCAGCCCGGTGACTCCTCTGCTCTTACTCATCGCTCCAGCCCAGCTCTCCGACGTCGCTCCCTCCGCTGCATCCAGCCGCCGCCAACTTCCAGCCCAGCCAGCGCAGAGCTGTCCGACCGCCGCCCCGAACCACGGTTCTCTGCGCCGTTTGCCACACTCGACCCAGCCCTCCACCCTGAATTTTCTGCCGGTTTGGCGACCTCAATGTGCTGCTCGTAGAGGCGAGCAACACCACCGACTATGCCCATGCCCATCTTCCACGACGACGACGAGCCGCGAACCCCCAAGCCCGCGCCCGCCCACGACAGCCGCTACCCGCCCGCCCACGATGCATTCCGCGACAGGAGAGACGAGCTGTGGTCCGTGGACTACCTGCGGGGCGCTGAGGAGGCAGATCTGTTTGGCTGGCAGGAGGAGCAGCACAGCGGCGACCGCAGACAGAGCACGCTGGACCGTGTGACGTTGATCGAGCGCCTCAAGCGCAGCCAGAGCCCGCCGTGGCAGCAGAGCCAGACTGTCAGTATACGCACCAGCCGTGGCCCTCCGCCGCGAGACGCGGCTGGCGATGCGCAAGCTCAACCGCGCGTGCTAAGCGGTGTCTTGCAGTCTGCTACGCCGCGCGAAGAGCGCCCCCAGCCGAGGCCAAAGAGTCGCCAGGCTTCCCGGTCGCCTTTGCCGCCGCCAGCAGCCGCCGAGGCGCCGCAGGAAGCCGTGGAGGACAACAGGGCGGCCGGCCTGTCCATCGAGCGGCCGCGGTCTGCGTTGCACTCGGGAGACTTTAGACAGGAACGAGATGCTGTGACCTATGATCAAGTCAGCCGCAACGTAACTCTGTCCACCTCCCCCGTTGCGCCCTGGCACCATGCCTTTCCCCAGGCTGCTTTGGCCCGCGTTCGCGGTGGCGCCGAAGATGCGCAGCCCGCATTCTCGAGGACATTGCTGTCGCGCCAGCCGTCCCAGTCGTCTCTCCCCTCCAGCTTTGTCCTTCTCCCTCCTACCAGCCCGCTGGTGCAGCAGTCGAACAACACCGACCTGGACTTTACACAGAGGCCCAGCTCGCGCCAGGCCCGCAGCCCGGAGAGAGACAACAGGCGCCACACCTTCTCTCCCCAGTCGCTGCAGACCTACCACACTGCGTCTGCCCATGTCTATCTCCCCGGACGGCCGCAGCCATCTCTAAGGCGAGAAGGAACCTTTCCCTACCAGGCGCATCAGCCCCGCCGCTCGTTGTCTTCCTTTTTGGGCCCGCACTCGAACTCGACTCCTCAGTCTCCGCTGCTTCGTCCTCGCGGCCCCTCAATCACCAACGAGACCTCTCCGCTGCAGCACGCTCCAATGGTTGGGTCATACGAAGAGTCGATCTTGCGTGGGAGAATGTCGACGACGCCATCTCGCCCGCTCAACTTCATTGCTCAGATAGGCGTCCTGGGCAGAGGAGAATGCAAGTCTCAATTGCGTTGCCCGGCACACGTGACGCTGCCATTTCCAGCGGTTTTCTACAGCTACAACAGCGGAAATGGCAGGATTGCGGACAACCAGCCAAGCCCATATGTTGGACTTGTCGACCTGGAGAACAACTTGAAGGCCGCCGAGGAGCCAGAAGAGAGACGCCGGCGAAGGAAACATGCCCGTTCTGGCCACCACAGCGACCATGACGAGCAAGATCATCAAAACGGCTTCCACGAAGATGCTGCAGATTCTCAGCAACGAGCTGCCCACCGGAGACGGGAGAAGATGAAGCGGCGGTCGACATCACCAAAGTCCCCACCGGGTGGCAGCTACCGCATCCCCCAGCAGGGCCAACTGCAAATTGTCATCAAAAATCCTAATAAGACGGCTGTAAAGCTTTTTCTTGTTCCATACGATCTGAGCGACATGGAGCCGGGCCAGAAGACGTTCATCCGCCAGCGCAGTTACTCGGCTGGTCCCATCATCGACATGCCTCTGAAAAATCGTAGAAACTTTGGTACAGATCGTCCAGAGGCTTCTCTTTCAACCTCGGAAGACCCTAGCGATCGACCAACTCTTCGGTACCTAATCCACCTGCACATATGCTGCCCCTCCAAGGGGCGTTACTTTTTGTACAAAAGCATCCGTGTTGTATTCGCGAATCGCGTCCCCGACGGCAAGGAGAGACTCCGCAACGAGATCCAACTCCCCGATCCGCGCTACAGTGCCTACAAGCCTACGCGTGAGAGCCATGGCACTCCTGCCCACTCGTCGTCCAACCTTCCATCTTTGTCCGCCTCCGAGAAGGCGTTCAGGAGGCGTAGCGCTGGCTTCTCTCTCAACAATGGCCAAGCGCACTATGATCGTCTCGACGCCCTCGATTTTGGCAGTCCCAGCAGCGGCTACATGGGTTATCAGACGTACGCCTGCCCGATGGAACCCATTGCGCCTATTCCGTTCAAGCTGTCTCGTCGACTCGAGCCCGTTGAATCTCGCCCCAGCAGCCGGGACCAAATGGATGTGGACGGGTCTTCACTGAGAACATCTGAGGCCGGCTCTCTGTCAAGTCAAGTCAGCTCAACGCTCGACAACGACGGGACGTGGGACAAGCGCGCGAAGGGATCTTTCTCGCCCCCTCCATCCTATACCGGTGCAGGACTGCTTGCGCAGAGACTGAAAGGACTGCAAACTTCGAACAAACAAAGCAACCCGAGCGACGGTTCTGCGTAGGTAGGTCAAGCGATGGATACGGTAGGTCTTGCTGTTCATACTCGTCGGAGTTGGGTGTGTTCAAACGTCTCGCACAGGTATTTTTCTGTCATTCTTTTGCCTCTTATCTTTCTCAGCGCATTCTGCATGCGAAAAGGATTCGCCATGGAGCGGTGTTTAGGGATTATAGACACGATAGACTTGGGTGTGGTGTACCGGTTGCTTTCTTTGTTGTCAACGCTTGGACAGACCTTGTTGGCCCTTGGCCCTTTTTGTTGGATAAAGACGGTATGGAAGATGGGCTTACTCCATTCTACGCCGTAATTGATTGGGCTCAGCTGCCCTTGAACACTAGGAACTCGCCGGAGCTTCGTCGGCGGTGAGCGCGCTGAGATGCAGCGATACAGCCGGGCAGCTCCACCGGTCTCGCACGACGAATAGTGCGACAATCGTCTCATAGAGTTCGGGAGCCGAGGTGGTATTGTAATCAGCGCTGCCAGAAGGTTGAGAGTCTCAGGAGAAAGTATCCAGAGCCTCCACTTTTCAAGTTCGACTCCAGCCTCTCTTCAATCAAAGACAGGGCGTTATATTCGAACCCCACTACTTTCGGAAGAGCGGGTTCACCAATAACTAATCCTCCATATGCCGAATGTCACTCTTCCGATACGCAGTGGTGACGCTTGGGCTTCGTGTGGTCCGCTCGGGACATCCGGATGACGAACGATTTGCGTCTCGACTCTTGGCCACGGAGCTGCCTTCCTTGGCGGGAACGCTTCCTCAGGTATTCTCGTGTACGTACTCGTACGGGTGCCGCGGCGGGAGTTGCCGCGGGCGGACCGCACGTCTGGGCAGCAAGGATGACGGCGGCGGCGGTAGGTTTTCGGCAGCAACGTTCTTTTGTCCTCGTCAGCCATCAGCTCCCCAGCACACGCGTTCCCCAGTGGCGCTCGGGACCACCGACCTCGGGCTATCGTTGTCCGCGGGTCGGCAGCTCGCCGGATTGGCTGGGAGCGGCATCGATCGGGACCAAATAAGATGATGAATAGAGTGCGCCGGGGTTCCCCACATTGTCTGTACGCCTTTCCCCGCAATACTGCCGCACGCTCGGCAGATCATATCAAAATCTGGTGAGCGTCACCGGGCAGCTCGCTCCCACTTCCCCTCTTGGACGTAGCTGTTCAGGCCACTACGCCCGTCCCATGCTTAGCATAGCCAAGGTCAGCCGGCATGGCGTTCAGGCGAACGCTCCGAGCTCCAGCTCGGGTGTCGATACACCGAACGTCGTGGTTGATCAGGGACGGTGCCTGCGGTTTTTTTTGTTTCCTGGTTGTTTCCTCGTTGTTTATAAGGAGCTGGGGAGAATGGGGATTTCGGGGGAGCAATTTCTAGCAAGCTGCCGTTGCACAAGGACTTGAAGACACACACTTCAACATGCACGGCTCCTCTCTTGCGTCAGCCATCTGGCTACTCGCAGCACCCGCCGCGGCGAGCTTCGCAGAGCCGGAGGTCCAGTACAGACCCAAGTTCCGCTACTGGTACGTCGCCATTGTCTTCACCTCCAACCCTTCACCTTCCCCGACCAAACCCATTCCAGCCCCTCCACTCTCCCACCAGTCACACACACCCAGTCTAACCTTCCTCCCCCCCAACCCACAGGCTCCCCGACGCCTCCATCCCCGCCACCACCCTCACCGCCGACATCGCGCGCATCGCCTCCGCCGGCGCCGGCGGCATCGAGCTCCTCGGCTACTACCAGTACGGGCTGCCGGAGTCGGAGCAGGGCGTGGCGCCGCCGACGGACTGGACAGCCTACGGGTTCGGCACGCCGGCGTTCCGCGCGCTGTTCCGCGCGGCGCTGGAAGCGACGCAGGCGGCGGGCGCGGTGCTGGACTTCGCGCAGGGCGCCAACCAGGGGCAGGGCGTGCCCAGCGTGCCCGGCGCCGCGGGCCTGGCCGTCGAGCTGGCGTACGCGAACGTCAGCGTCGCGGCGGGCGGCGCGTGGCGGGGCGTGCTGCCGCTGTCGAGCCAGCCGAGCAACCCGTTCGCCAGCTTCATACACTCGGCCGAGGAGTTTGGGGCGCAGACGTTGGTTGCGGTGCAGGCTGTTGAGGTGCTGGAGAGTAGGTGGCTCCCCTTCTTTCGCCTTGGTTGGATGGTTGGAGGTGCTGACGAGGGTGCGGTGCGGCTGCAGCGTCCGATATGACCGCGGGCTCGGGTGGTTTCTCGTCGTCCCTGCCGGTCAACACGTTGGGTGAGGTTGTCGACTTGACGGACCAGGTTGGCGGCGACAATTCGTTGAACTGGACGGCCCCGGAGGGCAACTCGACATGGCGGTTGATCGCTTGGTATGAGAGGCAGGCGAACCAGAGGTCCTGCGCGGGCGGCCTGAACGCTACGGACTACATCGGGAACGGGTCTTGGACGGTCGACCACTTCAGCGCCGAAGGTGGGTTGGCAGTGCCGCCCTGCGCGTTGTGGACCTCAGGCGTGCTGACTTCTCGGTGCAGGATCAAAGAAGCTAACTGATTTCTTCGACGAGCATGTTATCCCCGACGCCGAGACGAGGGCGCTGTTGGCGTCGGTCGGCAAGTACGGTGGGTTTTCCGAGCGCCAAGGTGTTCGGGATATCCGAGGCTGACGGCCGTGCAGGGTGGGAGGACAGCATGGAGATGGTGTCGTCGCTCTGGTGGACGCCTGATTTCTTTGCAAACTTCAACAGGTCACGAGGCTACGACATCACGCCCTGCCTGCCATACCTCATCACTCCGGGGAACTACTGGAACGGTGCCGTGGTTCCGTACGGAGAGGCGTTTGCGGCGGAGAACGCCACGTTTGGGGACAAGTGCAACCAGGACTACCGCACCACGCTGAACGAGGGCTATCAGGAGTACCTTGCTGCTTTTGAGACATGGGCTCATGGGCTGGGTGTCGAGTATTCGGCACAGCCGGCGTACAACCTCCCGCTGAACATGGTAAGGCCGACCCGATTGCCGCCCCAGCACTGCTCGGCTAACCAGCTGCAAGCTTGATGACATCGCGATTCTTGATGCTCCCGAGGGAGAGTCGCTGGGCTTTAGCAACATCATCGACACCTACCGCCAGTTTTCTGGTCCGGCCCACCTGGCCGGCATCTCTGTCGTCTCCTCCGAGTGCGGCGCGCTTAGTGGCGCCCCCTATCAGCAGACCTTCAATGACCTTCTCTGGTCTGTGCGACGAGGCCTCTCCACGGGCATTTCCATGAACGTGCTCCACGGATACGCATACTCCGGAGAGTACGCGAACACCACCTGGCCATCCTACACCACCTTCACCTACCGCTTCAGCGAGATGTGGAACCAACATCAACCCAGTTGGATCCACATCAACGACACGCTTGGCTACATTGCCAGGAATCAATACGTTTCCCAAACCGGCACCCCGAGTGTTGATCTGGTGTTCTATCACTATAGCGCGCCATGGGTAGTCGAGGCGCAGTACATGGACACAAACCTGGAAACTCTCGGCTACACGTACGACTACCTGACTGCAGGCAATCTCCAGACCCCTCAAGCAGCGGTAGAGGGTGGCATCCTCGCACCAAGCGGGCCGTCGTACAAGGCCCTCATCTTCTCCAACCAGAGTGAGATCACCCCAGATGCGGCAGCGAAGGTGCAGGATTTTGCAACTGCCGGTCTTCCGATCTTCTTCGTTGGCGCAACCAACTTCACCAGCATAGGCATGTCTCCTGGAGAGGCAGAGGAAGTTGCCTCCACCATCAGTGCAGTTGTGAACAGTGGACTAGAGAATGTGCACACAGTTGCCTCCTCTGCCGACCTTCCCGACGCTCTTTCCAGCGCCGGTATTCTCCCCAAGGTCTCTTTCTCCGGAGCCACGTCCTGGTACCCATTCTGGCGTCGTGCTGAAGGCGTGGAATACGCTTACATCTACAACGACGATCTCTCGACCCAGACCGTCGACGTGACCTTCGCCACCACAGGCACTCCATACCATTTCGATGCCTGGACCGGCGCCATCACTCCGGTTCTGCAGTACACCGCCACCTCCACCGGCATCACAATCCCCATCACTCTTGCCTCCAACCAAACCACCATCCTCGGCTTCGCCCCGGCGAATGCCACCGCCTCCATCGTTCCCGCCGCTCCCCCAGTCCACATCACCTCCTCTACAGGCGACCTGGCAGGTCTCACCTCCACTAGCAACAGCACCATCTCCGCTTACCTCACCGGACCCGCTTCTTTTACCCTGTCCAATGGCCAGACACGCAACCTGACGGCGTCCCCACCAGCGGCCTCCAACCTGTCCACCTGGGACATCGTGATCGAAGACTGGCACCGCACATCCAACCCCTTCAGCATGGACACGGCCATCACCTACCACAACTACAGCGGCGCCACGCTCGCGCCGTGGACGGAGCTCGACGCGGCGCTCGTCGGCGTCAGCGGCATCGGGCGCTACACCACGACCTTCGACGCGCCGGCAGACGCCACCCTGGGGGCGCTCCTCCACCTCGGGCCCGTCGCCAACTCGGTCCGCGCGTGGGTCAACGGCGCGGTGCTGGCGCCGCTCGACATCACGGACGCGGTCGCGGACATATCGGAGCACGTGCGGGCCGGGGCGGCGAACGAGATCGTCGTCGAGGTGACGACCACGCTGTTCAACCGCATCAAGGCGGACGGCAACGCGACGTGGGTCACGGGCGTGACGGCGAACGAGCAGAACGACGCGTATTACGCGGTCAATGCGCCCAAGGAGTACGGGCTGCTGGGCCCGGTGGTGGTGGAGTGGGTCGCGGTCGTGGAGGTTTGAGTGGGTGGGTTTGGCATGCGGGGCCAGGGTTCTGGCGATAAGTATATAATGAATTCGATCTGCATTACGACGATTCCTTGTCCCGGGTGTTGAGCGGGCTGCGGGCCTGAGACATGCAAGCGGCTGGGCCGTTGCCGAGCTTGTGCTTCCCGCTGTTGCCCCGTGGGGACGTGTGGCTGGCCGGGACGTCTTCTTTTGGGCGACGTCTTGCTCAAAAGGCTATCTGACGGCGTGATCTCGTCTTCTCATCATCCGGGCGCTGCGCAGTCTCTCCTGATCTCTCCTGACCACCTTTCCGTCAAACGCTCCCGCTTACGGTGCAGGCCTGTCACCCAATGGCAATTACACTTCACACGGGCGAAGGGCCCAGCCCTATGGTAGGCGTGCTCTATATTCTATTACCATTCGGTGCTGACGGGCGTAAGCAATGGCCACTGTCATGGCGCATAGCGATTCTCATCAATGTCAGCTTCTGCAACATGATGGGAAATGTGTTTGCAGCCGGCATTTCGCCTCTGTTCAGCCTCCTCATGCAGGACCTTCACTGCACCGCCACCGAAGTATCTCGACTCCCCGGCTACGCGCTCCTGATGCTTGGGTTAGCGGTGAGTCCTCACTTCCTCGTCGTATCCGCACAATGTGTTGTCTAACGCCGGCTCGACAGAACCTCTACGCCCTTCCCCTCGCCGAGTACATCGGCAAGCGCTACACAATTCTCCTGGGAATGCTGGTATTCCTCGCCTCCAACGTCTGGGCAGCGAAAGCTAGTTCTCTCGCATCCCTCACCGGGTCCCGCTTCATCGGCGGCTTCTTCGGCGGCGTGGTCGAGGCCCTCGGTCCATCCATCATCCACGAATGTTTCCCCGAGCACCAACTCGCCAGCGCCATGGTCGTCTACGTCGGCTTCCTGGCCGCGGGCTCAGCCATCGGCCCCATCGTCGCGGGCGCCATCGCCACCGGGCTGAACAGCTGGCGCTGGTTCTTCGGGCTCAGCGCCATCCTGATCGCAGCCAACCTCCTCAGCTGCATCCTCATGCTCCCCGAAACAACACACCACCCCGCCCTCACCGGCGTAGCCCACTCCGCCTCCGCCTCGGACACCGACGTCGAGCTGCGCATCGAGGGCGCCAAAACGCCCTCCCCAACTGCCAGCGTCATCGTTCCCCTACCCTCCTCCACCCCACCGCCACCCCCCACCCTCCTCACCACCTGGCTCACGCGCTCCTTCCACCTCCGCCTCGCCCACCCCCCGCACCGCCCGCACACCCCTCCCCTCACCCTCCTCGCCCAGCTCGCCCGCCTCCTCGCCGCGCCCCCCGTCCTCCTCACCACCCTCCTCTTCGGCCTCACCATCGGCTGGACCGTCCTCGCCTCCGTCGTCCTCGCCGCCGTCTACGCCCAGCCGCCCCACCTCTTCTCCGCCTGGCGCATCGGCGCCCTCAACTTCGGGCCCTTGGCCGGCCTCCTCGTCGGGATCCCGGCCGGCGGCGCCGCCGCCGACATGCTGGCGGCGCGGTCCGCGCGGCGCAGCGCCGACGGACGCGCGGCGCCGCGGGCCAGGCTTCCCGCCGTGCTGCCGGGCGCGATAATCAGCCCCGCCGGGTGCCTGGTGATCGGGTTCGCGCTGCGGGGCGGGTGGGCGTGGGGCTGGACGGCGGCCGGGTGGGGGGCGCTGGCGTTCGGGCTGACGGGGAGCGCGAACGTGCTGCTGACGCACTGCGTGGACTGCTTTGGCGGGCGGGCGGGGCACGTGGGCGTGCTGGTGAACGTGGTCAAGAACGCGCTGGCGTTTGGGGTCAGCTATGCGAGTTTGGGCTGGTATGCGGAGAGCGGGCCGGCGGCGCAGTTTGGGGTTATGGCCGGGCTGCTGTGGGCGCTGTATGCGGGCGTGGTGGTGCTGTATGTTTGGAGTGAGCCGTTGGTGCGGTTTTCGGGGCGGTTTGTGTGAGGGGGGCTTGTGGGGAGCGATGGGCTGGTCGGTGTCTATCACTGTCTATCACTGTGTCTATCGCTGTGTCTATCACCGTGTCTATCACTGCATTTTGTGGGGGCTGCTACGGGCGAGTAGGTTGTGTTCGCGGTGGGGAGTGGGAAATGGTACAACGTGATCAATGAATATGCTTATCTGCGAGATCTGAATGCAGTGGCCTTTTCGCGGGGAAAATGCGGAGAAGCCCCAGGTCCGCTGTCGGCTTGCATTCCGCGAGATGCCGCCGCAAAGCTTATCTCGTGCTCTGGCCTGCCTCAGTTGGACTGGCCTGCTCTGTCGTGGCATTGCGTGGCGTTTCAGAACGACAGAACCGTCGTGGTCGTGGAGGCGGATACGACGGCCGGGGAAGGGTCGGGACGCGGTGGACAGCTGCGCTCCCTCCCCGATCTTCACTTTCCACCCCGAGGTAAATCACCAGAATCGCGGGGTAGGCGGGAGCTTCCGCTGGCCTCATGATGGTAGTTGCTCAACTTAAAAGAGCGCCACAGCCGGAACTCTCCCCGGACCACAGACGCTGCTTCTGCTCCAGACTCGAGTGAGGCGGAAAGTTGTATTTTTCAGTTGACATGACGTGTCCATGCAGGGGTCTCGTTCGTTCCATCAATTTCTATTTCTACACTCAACAAAAGAAAAATTAGAAAATACGTCGGATAGGTCCGTATGAAAAGGGAAAGAATGTCTAGGCCTGAGTCTACCGAGAGAAGAACAACGCCACGAGTGATGCTGACAAAAACGCGAAACTCAAGCCTTCCGCGCAGATGCAATGTGGTTGATACCAATGTAGGAAAAAGTAAGAGCCGGGCCCAGCGTGGCTCCGGCACCAGGGTAGCGGTGGCCCATGACTGATGCTGTAGTGTTGCCGCTCGCATACAACCCCCGAATCGGCTGGCACTCCTTGTCAAGCACGCGGCCATGCTCGTCGGTCAGCAGGCCGCCCTTGGTTCCCAGGTCTCCTGGATACAGCTTCATGGCGTAGAAGGGCGGACGTTCGATGGAGCCCAGGCAGGGGTTCGGTTTGTGTTTTGGGTCTCCCATACAACGGTCGAATGCAGAGTCTCCGCGGCCAAAGTCCTCGTCCACTCCAGTCTGAGCGAAGCCGTTGAACCGATGCAGTGTCTTCTGCAGCTCGGCTTCGTCGATGCCGGTCTGACGGGCGAGGTCCTCAATCGTGTCGGCCTTGATGAAAAGGCCTGATTTGACGCCTGCCTCGGGTGAGCAGAAAGGAGGGTTCAGAGCGAGCAGGTAGCGGCGTTGGTAGTTGGAGTCGACGATGTACCAGGTCGGAATGGCCGTGGCGACGGCATTGCGCTTGAACTGATCGCGCCCTGCGTCGACGTACGACTGGGCTTCGTTCATGAAGCGCTGTCCGCTGCCATCCACGCACACCGAGTGCGGGAGGTGGCGATCCCACATGGCAAAGTAGGGACCCAGGCCGGGGATCATCATGGTTGGGCCCCACCAGGCATCGTCCATCAGCGCGGTTGCGGCATTGAGTCGGATGCCTGCCTGCACGGCATCGCCAGTGTCGCTCGGAGGGGCGGACGACCATTCGCAGTTGATGGGGTGAGGATGGTATTCCTCCCGCATGGCTTGGTTCTTTGCGAACCCGCCGGCCGCAAGAACGACGCCGTGCTTCGCCTGTATGCGCACATCCTTGCCGTCGCGAGACACGACAGCGCCGGTGACTGATCCAGACGGGTCTGTCAACAGCTCCCGGAGCGGTGTCTGCAGCCAAATGTCTGTTCTCTTCTGCTGGTTCAGGAGCATCATCTGGCCCACCAACGACATGCCAAACGTGACGGGATCCCGGCCCAGCAGCAAGTGACGGGCCCAGCGCAGTATTATCTTCATGCCGAAAGCGAAGTCGCCCAGCGAGGCCATCATGCGGGCCATGCGGCCTGCCTGGAAGGAATGCACTGGAGGAGTTGGCGGGGCGGACGGGTTCCTGTTGATGAGCTGGCGCCCCTCGCGGAGCAGCTTCAAGTCGAACACATCTCCCTCGAGCGTCCTGCCGGCCTCGAGCCCGCCGGGCACGTCGGGATGGTAGTCCGGGTAGGTGTGTCCCAGCCGCCACTTGAAGCCGATGTCTCTCAGGAACTCGGCCATCCGGGGTGCATTTTCGAGGAAAGCGCGTCTTCGCTCCGGCGAGGATGCGGGACCGACGTCTCCGATCAGATTGTCGAGATAGCGCAGGGCGAGGCCGGGGCTGTCCTGGAATCCGTTCGGCTCCTGGAGATGGTTGTTTGGCACCCACACGCAGCCGCCGGAGTAGGCGGCGGCGCCCCCGATCTTGTCGGCCTTCTCAACAACCAGAGGCCGCAGCCCGTGGTGGTGGCATCGCAGGGCTGCCAGCAGGCCGGCGGCGCCGGCTCCCACGACCAGGACGTCGGCGGTCTCGTCGAATGCACCGCCAGAGCGGTGGGCTGATGCAGTCTGGGCGAAGGCGCGGCGGTGGTGAGGAAGAGGTGGCCGGGGGGCGCGGCGGCAGGCGGGTGTTGCCGGCCGCAGCAGCTGAAACCGGGCGAGAGAATGGACGGAAGGCATGCCCGCGGCGGCGATGCAGCATTGGCACTCGGGGCAGCCAGGGCAAGGGACAGACGCAAGGCGGCAGCGGCTGCAGGGCGGGAGATGCCTGTCGCCGCGGCTCGCAGAAATCAACACCCTTCGCCCTTCGCCCGTCGCCCGCTGGCTGCTCCCGCCTTTAGTGTCTTCTTCAGCGCTCGCTTAATAACCTCGCCGCAGCCCGATCAACCATTCCATGACGCCGGTGCTCCCGGTCCTCTCAATCTCCGCACCTCGGCTGCCCGGCTGACCCGCCGTTGATTCGTTGTTGCGCTGCGGATTGGAGCCCGCTGCGTCATCCACGGAACCTTCCGACCTGGGACGGCATTTGCCTGCGTTTCAGATTTTGAACAACGTTTGCGGTTGACGCAAGCTGCAAGCGCCCGACGTCGTCCCGCATGGCTTTTGGCTTTCATGAACACATGGGATCCCGCATGGAGAATTGAGTGCATGTCATTCTTACCCGGAGAAATCTGCGTACATATTTACAGTCCTCGTAGCAGTGGCTCCAGCTCTTCGAAGAGAACGCTGACATCACAAGCAGCGTGCTTCACAGAGACAGAATTGACCGGATGGTTTCAATGGCTTAAAGGAGCACAGCGGAAAGTGCTGCCAGGGCTGGCTGGTGTTGCGTGCGGGCTGCGCGGTAACTTTCTATTTTAACGTCTTGAGGTAGTGAAAATTGCCCTCACCTTTTCAACCTTGCACACCAGACTTCAATCAGCAACAACTCTCCCGCAATGTCAATCATCACAACTTTTGCTGTCGGCACTGACTGGGTCACCTTCATCGGCATTATCGCGTATACTGTCGCCCAATTGGCTTGGCGCATCCGGACGAATGTTTCAACCCCCCGCAGCTAGGCGAGAGAGGAAGTACGATCTTCACTAGCCGTCAGCTGAAGCACCTCTGAGTAAGGCCACGGTTCATTTCAAAGCTCTCAACCCTATATTACTAAGTTTTGGGCAGCTAAGGGTTGGGAGGGAACCGCGAAATGCCGAAAGATACCGAAGTCAGCTGACCAAGATTGTGCACTTCGCCCGCATCTTCACTTCCGAATGCGCCCATAACGCTTAGCAGTCAGGCAATTGAGCCGTCCGGGATTGCGGACACAGAAAATAATATTTCTAAACCTTCCGATCACTCCAATTCCAGCGCGATCCCGAGTTTAGGTCATTCGGCCCAGAGTGCAACCACATCAGACCTCCTGTTCCCCGTCTCTTTCAGAACCACTCTACCCCCACAGGGCAATCGGGTTGACGGGGTTCTCGGGCATCTCCTGTATGACATCCCAGTGCTCGACGATGCAGCTCCCGTTCATCCTCAGGATGTCCGCCACCGCCGACGGCCGTTCCGCGTTGGCGAAGTTTACACGCGAGTAAACGAATCCATGGTTGGCGTCGAATCCGGTGATGAGAGGCTCAAACGTCGTGCCCGAAGCAACGATTTCCTCAAATGCCGCTATGGAAATGTTGCGCCCGCTCAGGACGCTTGGGTTGTGTTGGATGTAGTCTTCGGAAACATACGTGAGGTATGCCTGTGTGGGCTTGCCCTGGTTGAAGACGAGGTCGACGAATTGCTCGAACACGAACCGCTGTTCAGCAACTGACGCAGGCCGTGGGGGACAGTAGACGGTGCTGTTGGTCTCCAGAGCCGCCGTTGGAGGGACGAACAACGTGGAGGCCGTGCTGACAGGAAAGATGCTGGCCAGGGCGCAGATAAGGGAGGTGGCGTAGGGATACATTCTGATATCGCTTCCGAAGGAGGTCTCCAAATAGTGAGTGAAGTAGTTTGTGATATTCTGGTCTTTTTCTCTTTTCTTTTTTGTTTTTTTTTTGTTTTTGAAGGAGAAACTTGACTAGATATACATCATTGTCGGGTAGACTCGGATGAAGTCCATTCCGGAGGAATAATTGCACCTCCCTTTTGCTTCTCAATCCCTGGGCGAGCAATGGCCAGTATGCTGTCTGTTGGACAAGCAAAACTCCATCTCCAGCTGTTCGGAAGTCTCTTGATCCGTTTCCACGATCGACTAAGCCATCTGGTTCGTAAGCATTTGCTTGGTTGAACCGATGCGAGGTGCTACCACAATGCCGCGCCGGATAGGAACGGAGGTCGGAGACAGCAGTAGTTTTGATTTGAAATCAATTGGCTGCACCATAGAATGACTTGAATATATATATGTGTCTGCAGTTCTGTCGATTCTTTCTTCACAAGTAACTTCCTCGACTGGATTGCTAGACTGCAGCCATGGCTTCTCCCATCAAAAACGTCGTCATCATCGGTGTTGGTTATCCTTCCGCAGTGTCATTCTCGGCAAAAGCTCACCTCCATGTTCCAGGCTGGAGGAAATCTGGGGCGCACCGTCTTGAAAGAATTTCTGAACTCTTCATTTGACGTCACCATTCTCAGTCGTGCTGAGAGCAAGACCGTCTTTCCGTACGTATGAGCGTTGTTCGATATTACTGATGATGGCTTATCTCATACCGCGCTTGGTAGTGACGGAACAAAGGTTGTCAAAACCGACTACTCGCCTGAGTCTCTCCGCTCTGCTTTCGCGGGAAAAGATGCCATCGTCTCCATTGTTTCAGCAGAGGGACACGAAGGACAGAAGACTGTCATTGACGCCGCCATATCAGCAGGTGTGAAGAGGTTCATTCCGTCCGATTTCGGCTCCGATACCTCCAAGGCTGAGGTCCTGGACGCGGTCCCTTTCCTGATCGAAAAGCGTAAAATTGTCGACTATCTGCGGACCAAGGAAGACAATATTACCTGGACGGCCTTGGTCAACAGCGCATTCTTCGACTGGACGCTGAAATTCGGCATCCTCGGGCCCGACCTCGAGAAGAGACAGGCTACCATCTGGGACGATGGCGACGTGCGTTTCACCGCGACAAATCTGAACACCATTGGCAAAGCACTGGTTGCAATCCTCTCTGGCGGCAGCTACGAAAAGACGAAGAACCAGTACGTTCGCATCGCTAGCCACGTGCAGTCGCAGAACGATATCCTGGAAAGTCTCAGGCGCATCACCGGAGAGGAATGGCCTGTAACGGCGCGACAGGATCTCGGCGCCCACATCAAGAGCACGCAAGAAAAGGTGGCTCAAGGACACACCGAGGCATCGGAGGGTTTGCTTCTCGGGATCCTCTTCGGAAAGAAGAACCTCGCCATCTATGGCCCGTTGAGGAATGAGGAACTGGGACTGCCCAGAGAGAAGCTCGATGATAGTGTCCGGGCAGTGCTTGAGGGTAGGCAGCCTTGAGGGTCAAAGCCGACGACAAGATGCGAAGGCTTTGGAATGTCTTGATCCTGTACCTCGATTTCTATGGAATAGAACTGGTTCAAACTGACTCCGAATACCGCTTGGCATTGTACCCCACTCACCGAATGTTCCCAAGTCTCTTGGTCGAGAATAAGAGTCATCTTTAATAAGCTTATGGTGCGTGCAAGGCGCTCATGATGACCGCGATGTGCGGAGGTTCTGATTTGCCCGACATATGTCCTGACGGGTATCAAGGCCGAGTAATCTTGACCTGACATTGGTCACCATTCGCAGGCTTTTCCGAGAATCCTGAGTGTTGAGCGTCCGCACATGATCGAATCTTGAGGCACGAGAGAAGGCGTCCGCAATGCTTGCGGGGTCGTAAGCCTAACCACAACTCTGTAGCTTGTTGAAGGCTGTTTCCGATTCTGTTCACTTTTGGTTTTCTATCAGAGCCGTGCCGTTCTGATATGCTGCATTGATGGTGGCACAGTGCCTGTTAATACGACGCCAAGAATGCGTGACTTTGGCAGATCAGCACGCCATCGACGCCGCATCCACCCGAAAGGCAACACCGAAGCCACACTCTTAGGCCGCAGAAAAGCCATGGCACTAGCATAACAGTCATAACCGTCATATCAAATTTTCTCCACCGACTCTGCAACTCAATCCGACTTTTGCCAACCGTTTGGTCAAGACACGGTCCACCATGACTTCAAGATCGAGCAAGTCCTCTACGTTATCTTCGTCAAGCTCTAGATCATCTGTGCAGAAACATTCCAGCATCGATGAAAGAGCACCCCTGCTATCGTCAACAGATCATGCCATTCCGCGATCCAGCGAGGCTGATGAGGCAGCATTGTCTCCACCAACATCGCCTTCCAAAGACGATACAGCTCCAAAAGTATCGAACAGGAAGATAATCAGCATTCTAGCTGTTCTTCTTATCGGTACAGAACCCGAGCATTCATGACTCATTATCAGCAATCCCCGAACACCAAAGCGGCTGACGCGACCCACAGGCGTTTTCCTGTCAAACACCGACCTCTCGATCGTGCTTGCTACGCATGCGCTGATCGCATCGGAATTCAATGATCTTTCTAATTCGAGCTGGATCTTTGTCAGCTTCGGACTGGCGGCAACTGCTTCACAGCCTTTGGTTAGCACCACTTCCCATAGCATTAGGCAAGACGCATACGGCTGATTCCAGGACAGATAGGAAAGCTCTCGGATATCTACGGCAGAAAGTCGATTCTGCTGATTGCATATGCACTGTTCACAATAGGATGGTAAGCAACTCGTCGTCACAAAGGATTCGAAGAAAGTTTTGCTGACAGTACTTCGGGGATAGTGGGATTGTGTAGGCTTCTACCTTGTCCTTTTGTAGACTAGGACTAATAGCAACGTCTCTCAGAGGCATTGCGCCGTCTTTAGGTGTTGTTGTTCTCGGCCGTGTGCTCTCCGGGATTGGCTGTGCTGGTATGACTGCTCTGGTATCAATCATCATTACAGGTTGTCTCCACCCCGTCAAACGTGCTGTTCGATACCGTGTTGACTTTGGTTCCAGATCTTGTTCCTCTCAGAGACGTTGCATCCTGGCGTAGCTACGTCAACATACTTGGCACGGCGGGGAGGTGCATCGGTGGACCAGTTGGCGGCTGGTTTGCAGATACCATCGGTTGGAGATGGTGAGTTATCTTTAGTCGACTGGTGGCTATCGAACTCACATCTCTGCCAAGGACATTTCTCGTACAGGTGCCCATAATGGTGATAGGCTCATGCCTGGCCTGGCTCCTCGTCCCGGCAAACATTTCCCGAACTGCGACCAGCGAATCCCCCAATTCCCAAGACAAACGCGCTTTCTCTCGCCTCGACATCTCCGGCTCCATCCTCTTAACAACAACGACCCTCCTGCTCATGTTTCCACTCGAGCTTGGAGGCCAGAAAATCCCGTGGTCTCACCCCCTTATCTTCATTCTCCTCGGTGCCGGCATCATCACCGGCTTCCTCTTCGTGAAGGCCGAACGCCGTGCGGTGGAGCCAGTATTCCCGCTGGAGCTGTTCAAGGAACGCGACTTCATGATCAGCTTCATGGTCATGGCCATGCAATTGGCAGCGCAAGGCAGCATGATGTTCACCGTGCCGCTGTACTTCCAGGTCACGAGCGCGGTCAGCGCGACGACGGCAGGTGCTCACCTGTTACCAGCCGTGCTGGGAAACACCGTCAGCCAACTGATCAGCGGGTGGTCCATTGGCAAGTTTGGCAGGTACAAGATCCAGATCACGCTGGGCACGGCATTCACCTCGATCTGCTATGTGCTCATGCTGCTACGCTGGAACGGGCATACCAATTTCTGGGAGAGCCTGTACATCATTCCTGGGTAAGCTGCGCAGTCCAATCACCCACATGAATGGGTCTCATCTAATTTCTCACAGTGGATTCGGCACCGGTGTCGCCGCATCGGCGCTCTTCATCGCAATGACGGCTTCAGTTGCTCCGTCAATGGTGGCAATCGCTGCATCCAGCATGTATCTATCTGCAACTGTTGGTTCACTTGTTGGTCTGGCTGTAAGCGCCGCCATACTACAGACACTGGTTCATCACGGGTTGCAGGTGGCTGTGGGACCTGACGTTGAGAATCGTGACGAAATCATCCGCCGTTGCCTGCAAGATATTGAATACGTACAAGGACTCGAAGGCAATTTGAAGGATAGTGTTATCCGGATGTATCTCAAGGGATTCGATGGAGTCTACAGTGAGTCATGAGCTACATACAAGTCGTGAACTAGCAGCTGATCTATTGACAGTAATGGCACTGGTATTGTCGATTTCTGGGACACTCTTGGGACTGTTCATCAGGGAGCGCTCATTGTCTTGAGTCAGCACACGCAGCTATCTAAAATCCAGCGAGAGGCCCGGCCATGGAGCAATCAAGATCCTCTCTACAAGTAATCCGCCGGGGTAACGAACGAACCAGTATAGATTGAAGCAAGAGGTGGGACTACAGACGTGGCCCCTTGACACGGCCTACAAAAGTGTTCAGAATGTTTCTTAGTAGTCCGTAGCGAAATTCTACGGAAAGTTCAATCACGAGGGAGGACCAGATTGTCTTCGCGCGTATCGGTGAGGTTGTTACGAAGTAATTTCCAACCCTACAACTGATCAGTCTTTTATGTTCTATGGATTCCCACAAACTCTACGATCCTCCAACTCCGGATCTATGGTACGTACACCGAGGCGAGAGGGATGCTTATGCGACGCCAGCCAATCAGAATTCCCGCACGCCGAACCCACCCGACGGTTCAACCCACCAAAAACGCCCGCTCAAGTTCTATCATCTACGTACCGGTATGTCCCATAGCGCATTCTCTCTTCGTTTAAAGACAATCTTCCTCTTTGCACCACCCAAATCTCTCAGGGCTCGCTGCACCGCCTCCATCTCAGTGCTTCCAATCCTCCCACGCCCACTCGTTCGCGCCCTCCTCAACCGTCAACCGCCTCGTCTCAAACCTGATGCTCTCATACATCGTTGCCGCCGCGGCCCTCGCCTTCTTATGCCACGGGCCCTTCCCCCCCTCGGCCGCATCCTCCCTGCTATGCCAGAAACCTGCAGACTCACAATCAGCACGAAAAAAACCCCCCGGTCCAGCAAAAAGGGCACACCACTCACACGTCGCCAAATTCCTCCTCTCGGCATCCGGCACGCCGAACCAGTACTTCAGCAGCCCGCCCGCCTCGACCGCCTCCTCGTGGCTCATGGCGTCCAGCAAGCCCAGGCGCTCGCCGTCGGCCCCGTCCTTCAGCACGCTCCGGAACGCGACGACGTAGAAGGCCGAGCGCGGGAACGGCGCCGCTCCCGCGTCCGCCGCCAGCGTCCGCAGCGTCGCGAACAGCGCCGCCCAGTCGAAGGCGCGGTCGTAGGGCGCCGTGGCGTAGGCGGGCGTGGACGGGCGGAGCGTCTGCAGGGCGCGGGCGAAGAGCGCGGAGGCGGCGGGGACGCGGCGGAGGTCGAGGGTGTGCGTGGCGGAGGGGTAGGGCGAGGAGATGATGTGGTGGGGGAGGAGGTCGGAGGCGGGGACGGTGGGGTTGTTGAGGTCGTGGGTGAGGCGGAGGCGGTCGAGGGGTTGGGGCGGGTCGTCTTGTGCTTGGGGGGTGTTGGTGGCGGCGGGGATGGCGCTGGGCGGGAGATCGACCGCGGCGGTGGGACTCATGGCGGGGGAGTTGTTTGTCTCTGTTTGCGGGGGAGCGGGATGCGTTCGTGTCTCTCTCTCTCTGCGAGGAATTGTTGCACTGAGGGGGGAGTTCGCTGAGAGAGGCGGGTTGCTCGACGCTGCTGATGCTGTATGGACCGACACGAGCAACGAGAAAGCGCTGGTCAATGGTCGGAAGGACGAATACAGTTCAAAGAATGTGGTTCCTGGATTTGGGTTTTATTCAGGCTTCTCGCGCGATTCGTTTGTAGGATCACGCAACATGATGCCTTCCGGCCGCGTTATGGCTAAATACGGGAGCAGGTAGCACCACGACGCACGAGCCACTGGCTGCTGCACTGCCGAAAGGGGAATGCGCGCGTCGGGGGTGAAAAAATTCGACGGCATGTGCAGGAGGCGTCGACTGCCTATAGGGGAGCCCCACAAATTCTCCGCGCGTTGCCCGAGGCTGTGTGGTCCACGGCTGGCTCCTGCAACGCGGCATGGCGCTGAAACTTGGCTGCTGAGACGTCGCCGTGGCAGGCCGCCGTGTTGCCAATTTCCACGCTCAACGGCAGTCCACGCCGCTTCTTCTCCGCTGCGCCTTTTTTCTCTGCCGCTTGAAACCGAAGCACCTCGCATTTCTCCGGCAACATGTCCGAATGGCCACCCTCTTTGCCGCCCGAAGAAGCTCCGCTTTTAGCTGTCTCATCCCTTTCAGCCTTCACCGCACATCGCCCCGCCATTCAAATGCGCTGAACATAGTTTGTTGCACGTCTCTCAAACCTCCGAAGCTCGACACGAAGCACCCCTTGGCAGAAGCTTGTAGGACATGCGCGGGAAGAAACCCCGACGTTGATTGGATACCATCCTCCCTCCGCCTTCCTGCCCATGAACCGATAATTATCTCGCAAACCATCTCGACATCCCCGACCACGCCCCGAAGAGATACCCTATTTCAGCGTTATGCCCTCTCTTCGACCCTGTCAATCGACCCCACAGCCATCTGCTGGCTGCAACCCTTCACAATGATTAGATGCTTATTTCTTCTTTCCTCCTCTTCGCCGCAACCTTCAACATTGGGTTCACAAAGACGCTGGACCCAAACGGAGCGCGTATCTGCGGATTCTCGTCAACAAACCTCCAGTCGTACTTCATGACAAAATGGGCAAGCATCAATTTCATAGTGTTCGCAGCGTAGAATCGTCCAGGGCAAGCATGAACACCCAGCCCGAATCCCAGATGCTCGGCGCTGGTCGAGGCAAGCTGGTACTTGCTATCCTGGCCAGGCTGCTCGCGAAGCTTCAGGAACCGGTATCCATCGAAGCTCCCGGCATTGGGAAAGAAGGCATCGTCCAGGTTGTTGGTTGCATGGACCATGAGGGCGGCTCCGGCGGGAATGGTTAAGCCGTCGGAGAGCTTGACCGTCTTGTCGACGTAGCGATCCATGACCACTTCTCGGGTTAGTCGTCTGGGACAGCTCGGAGATCGTCAGGATGGACTCACCAGTATCGACCATGTGCCTCCGGTGCGATTCCTTAATGAAGCTGTCCACAAGCTTCAGCTGGTACAACGAATTCTTCTGCCAGCCGTCCTTGCCAAGCACGGAGACGATCTCGTCGCGAAGGGGACCGCAGTACTCCGGATTCTCGATGAGATCTGCCACTACCCATGTGTAGGCCTCAGTGGTCGTGTGAATGGCCGCAATTGACAGCATAATCTGCGCGTCCGCAATACTAATCGGGCGTCCCTTGGCCACCTCATCCATCCAGCCGATCATGTTCTCTATCTTCGGAAGCGGCTTTCCCTCTTTAATGGCTTCTTGAATAGCATTCCTGTGGGCGTCAATGTAGGGCTGAATAACCCGATGGCCAACCTTCGACAATTCGCGGAGCTGGCGTAACTCCGGAAGAAACCAATGCACGAAAGGGCGGAGGAGAGGAGGCCAACGGAGCATAGCCTTCTGAGACATGAAGGCGAGCACGGCGTAATTCTGGCAAACGTCGAGCCAGTCTTTGTTGGTGGAGAGTTCAGGGCCCAGGAAAACCCGCGTGGTGACTTGGCAAATCACTCGTGCGATGAGAAACCGGAGGGAAATTTCCGTCTCTTCTATGTTTTAGCATCAGCATCTGAAATTGACTAGAAAGTGAAATATTTGGGTGCTGCCGTCACTCCCAGTGACTGGTGTTATGTCATACCTTCCTTATTTCCCAGGAGTTCGTCAAGGATGACAGTCACTTCTCTCGAAATGTCATCGTTTATTGCCGCTAGTACGCCATTAGCCCCAGCAAGAGGGATGATGGCATTGGCAACAGATACTCACTCAATGATTGTGTAAGCTTGTTCTTGGTAGCGTCCTGAATGATGTTGTGCTGATTCAGAGTAGCAAATGGCCCGAATCCAGGATAAGACGAAAACCATTCCTTCGCTAATTAGAAGATAACCAGGGCCGCCAAAGCCATTATATTCGTACCTTGGAGATTATCTTGCCAAAACCCATGTGCGGGTTGTTTCTGATTTCATAAGCGTAGCGATTGGGAAGAATTATCTTAGGGCCGCTGGCCATGACCACTTGGAAAGCGCCCGAGAACTAAGAAGGTCAGACATGAGAGCTTTGCGGGATTGCAGGACACTGGCAGGTACCTGCTTTCTAGCATCTGCGAGGATTTGGCATCCATTGACGATCCAATTCGACCTCGCCTTTTGCATTTTGAAGAGACCATCGCTTTCCACTCCAGCGACTGGAAATCCGCGGTAGGGCTTTTCATCGGAGAAGAAAGCTAGGTAAACGATAGACAGGACAGCGAAGGTGATCAGGACTGGGATGACGCCAATGTTCCCCACGGCGGAGGCGAGGCTGAGAGACATTTCTGCGGTCGCCAGGTCAAGAGACGGGGGAAAAAAGTGAGATCCAGATTGAAAACAAGCGGTTACTAGGCTCGCGTTCTTATAGCTAATGCGGCTCAGCAAGTGTGCCGCAATGGCGGGTCCATGGTCGACTTAACCGGTGGCACGATCTACCGCGTGCCTTGTTCTGCCTCAGAAACGAGGGAACGTCGCACATGCAGCCCACACCGAGTTTGCTCCCCTTATCGCACATGGGCGCACTCCGCTGACGCTGAGAGGCCAATTCCGCGGCCCCCAAACGACGCAGCAAGGGCAGAAGAGCTGGCGCTTGCAGGTCACTTGGCGGACGGTGCCCACGGCACAGCATGATCCTTTAACGGTCAAGCGGGGTAGCGATTTTCTCAAGCTCCTGAGCTCCGGCAAGACCAGGCGAGAGATCTGCACCACGCATGGCTCAGATTGAACTGCAGAGTATGCAGACCCTTTCACGTCACATCCCAAAATTCGTTGCCGCCCACCGACCCGCCGAGGGTGTGGAGTCTGCTTACTCCGGTGTACCATGTACGACGTGTGAATGGACCGACAGTGGTGGGCGGGTGGAGTGAAGGATATGATTTTCCTGCCTCGTGAATCTTGGATTCCAGGCAGCAGCCTTGAGGGTGGGGCGGGAGGGCACCCATGTCTCGCCCTGTCTGGGTGCGTCCCCGAAGCTCCTGCCGCGCCGTACTACCCATGCAAATACGGCTGGCTGACCATCATCAGGTTCCATTTAATTGGTCTGTCGCTCCCTGCTTTGAGGCTCTGCGCTTGGCCACGTTGCCGTCGCGAAAACAAGAGACCGGGCTGCCCCGTTTTACCAGCGAACCTTATCCGCTGCCGAAATCCCCAACGATCTCAAGATCGAGCCCACGAGAGCATAATCCACACCTTAGGGGGTCCCACAGCCGGCATTACCATTTTCCGTAGGTAGGAACGACAATCTCACCTCATGCGCTAAATGCGATTTCCTTTCCTGTCTGTTCAAAAAAAAATTAAAATTGACGTATGCCCCCCAACGTATCCCAACACTAGAATATGCAATATTGCTTTGCATTCCAGAGATGCCTGTTCGAAGAATAGGTAAAAGAAGTGCTTTGATTATAGATTATATGAAGCTCAAATCCAACTTGTTGTTTCTGCGTAGTTTATTGTAGGCCGACTCGGCCGAGACGAATTGAAAAAGCCGGTGCCGAACGCTGAACTAACGAAAGGACCGTTAGTTTAACATATGCTGTGTAGCTGTTGACAATTTTTACCGGAATCCAGCAGGACTAGAGGAGAAATAATCACAGACTCTAGCCTCCTCTTTCAAACCATCCAGACGCTCGTTGACTACTACGAACCCAAATGACGCGATGGTCGTATAAAGCGACAGGCTATTCGCGATTGGGATAGAACAGGGCGTATTTGACAGTCTGTGGCTTGATTCAGTTGCCCAACCAGCAATGGAGGAGGATGCCCCGCAGTGGAGACTCGCTGCCACTTTCCCCGAAAACAGCAACCGGCACGGCTAGCGGTGAGTCACGGATGCCTATCCCACTTCACTGTTCTCTACTTTGCTTCCTCTCCACTCCACATTATCCCCCAACTTTCTGAATCCTTCGCCATGGGGAGAGAGCAAGATCTGGAGATTGTGCCTGCTGCGGCGCCATCCGCACCTCCACAGCCGACGATGGAACAGTTGGAAGTGGAAACTGCCACTGACGAGAATCCAATGCCAACGCGCAGCAATCTAAGGATGTTTGCCGTTTTGACGTCTCTATACGTAAGTGAACTGCCTGCGGATCGAATTTCTTCTTGGAGTTCGACCCGCTGCCACTTCTCCCGTACAAGTGGAAAGCATTGCACCAGCCAGGCGAATGCATCAATTGCTTAACAACACTTCAAGAGCACGCAGCTAACACACCCACCACAGCTCTCCCTCTTCGTCGCCGCACTGGACCAAACCATCGTCTCCACCGCCATCCCGACCATCGCCTCGCAGCTCCACTCAGCAGCCGGCTACACCTGGATCGGCGGGGCGTACCTCCTCGCCAAAGCGGCCGCGATGCCGATCTGGGCCAAGCTCTCCGACATCTGGGGACGCAAACCGATCATCCTCGCCGCGCTCCTCATCTTCTTCAGCAGCAGCATCCTGTGCGCGCTGGCCCGCACGATGACGACGCTGATCGCGGGGCGGGCGGTGCAGGGCGTCGGCGGCGGCGGGCTGCTGCAGCTGACGGCCATCACCATCTCGGACCTGTTCAGCCTGCGGCGGCGCAGCCTGTTCCTCGGGCTGACGGAGCTGATGTGGGCGGCCGCGGCCGGCGCCGGCCCGGTGCTGGGCGGCGCCCTGGCCCAGCACGCGTCGTGGCGCTGGATCTTCTGGCTCAACCTGCCGGTCGCGGGCGCGGCCGCCGCGCTCGCGCTGCTCGCGCTCGACGTGCACAACCCGCGCACGCGCGTGGCGGACGGGCTGCGCGCGGTCGACTGGTTCGGGGCGGCGGCGATGCTGGGGATGACGCTGATGCTGCTGCTGGGGCTGAACTTCGGCGGGGTGGTGGCGGCGTGGTCGTCGGCGGAGGTGGTGTGCCTGCTGGTGTTCGGAGCAATCATGGTGGCCGTGTTCGTGGTGGGCGAGCGGCGGCTGGCGGCGCACCCGCTGATGCCGATGCGGCTGTTCGGGCGGCGGGCCAGCGTGGCCGCGTTCGCGGCGTCGTTCGTCCACGGCTTCGTCTTCATCGCCGCAGAGTACTACCTGCCGCTGTACTTCCAGGCGGCCAAGCTGGCCAGCCCGACCCGCTCCGGCCTGCTCATCCTGCCGCTCGTCGTCTCCGAGGCCCTGGCCGCCGTCGCCACCGGCGTCGCCATCCACCGCTCCGGCGAGTACCGCGTGTTCCTGCAGGCCGGCATGGCCCTCGCCGTGCTGGGCGTCGCGCTGTTCACCCTGTTCCGCCCGGACACCCCCGTCGCCACCATCGTCGGGCTCGAGGTCCTCGCTGGCCTGGGCATCGGCCTGGGCTTCCAGCCGCCCGTCATCGCCGTGCAGGCCGTCGTCGCCCAGCGCGACGTCGCCGCCGCCACCGCCGCCATGGGCTTCATGAAGAACCTGGCCACCTCGCTGTCCATCGTCCTGGGCGGCGTCGTCTTCCAGAACAGCATGGGCCTGCGCGAGCCCGCGTTGAGGGAGGCCGGCGTGGCCGCCGACCTGGCGAGCGAGCTGGCCGGCCCGGATGCCGCCGCGAACGTCGAGCTGATCGGGACCATCGAGGACGCCGCCCAGCAGCTGACGGTGAAGGAGGCCTTTGCGTGGAGCATGCGGAACATGTGGATCATGTACGCGTGCGTGGCGGCCTGCGGCGTCGTGGCCACCCTGTTTGTCGAGAGGAGTCCTCTTAGCAAAGAGCATACCGAAACGAAGACTGGTCTTGAGAAAGAGGAGGTTCAGGCGGTTATTGACACTTGAGTGGCAGTCGTAAGCAGTTGGAGCACTCGAATATGCACAGCGTACGTGTGAACAGCAGCAAGCGCTGTGTGAACTTTAGCATATTCGCACTATGGACATTTCCTGGTATCGTAAGGACCGAACGTTGTACATGGAAACAGACAGATTTTTATTCATATCCACACCCAACACCCCCTCCCTTTTCCGGCTTTTGATTGGTATCTCTCGCAACAATTAGTGATTATACGCGTCTCTAAACTCTCTGTCTCGCCTAAAGGACGTTGCCCTTGACCTGCTTCTTGTCGACGTTGTAGTTCTTCCAGACGGCGATGGCAGGAATGGCGAGAATAAGCACCGCCGTGGCAGCAATGCACTCGTACTTCTGGCTGTAGCCCCATGCATAGTTGATGGCGTTCCTGACTTCACCGCCCACCGGGTAGGTCATTTGGGTGAGGTAGCCGCCCAGGTAGATGGTCGACCAGTTGGCCTGCTCAGACGCGGGGAGCTTCTCGATGAGCGCCTTGGTGAACAGGTTGGTGTAGATGGCAGCGCCGACAGCCTGGCCGATGGCGCCGCCGATGTTGGACATGAGACCCAGGATGGACAGCATCATGGGGATGCCGCCGTGGTCAGCCGCCGCCATGACGGCCATGTCGTTGCCGATGACCAGAGTGCCGCCGGAGAAGGCGATGAAGATCTGGCACATGACGATGTAGCCGATGTTGCCGTCGTCGCCGCGGAAGTGGATCATCAGGCCGGCACCGAGGAACATGAGCGGAAGACCGAAGAACAGGCAGGTGTACTTGAAGTGCTTGGTGTAGCGCACCCAAATTCCGAAGATGACGGACCAGAAGCAGGAGCCGACGTTGTAGATCTGCGACATGTAGCCCGTCTGGGAGATGGACAGGTTGTAGACGACGATGCAGAAGTTGTAGAAGTAGAGGTCCCAGGAGTAGAAGCTGAAGTACAGTACCGCTGACACGACGCAGGCACCGGCGACGGTGCGCTCCTTCAGCAGCTCGTACGGGATGAAATGCTTCCTGGCAAAGTACCTCTCCCAAACATAGAAGCAAGGGAAAAGGAGGATGCCGATGACGACCATGGCGATGAACGAGGCGCTGTGGTACTGGGCCCTGCCGTAAGAAGCCAAGCTGAACGGCAGCAGGAACAGGACGAAGGCGGCCATGATGATGAAGGCGCCAATAACTAGATCGATTAGCTGGGAGCATTGATGCTGCACGGGCGCGAGACTTACCGTCAAACTCGTGGCAGTAGTGGATGGTCGACTGCAGCCAGGTGCGGCCGCTGGGCTCCCTCTTGTAAACACCCATCTTCTGGGCCTTGAGCTCGTAGTACTTGAAGACAAAGGCCAACGGGCAGAACACGAAAGGCATGATGATGGCGAAGGCACCGTACGCCCAGCGCCAGCTGGTCATCTTCAGGAACGACTGGGCAGCGAGCGGGCCAGTGAAGGCGGTGCAAATGAACGGCGTGCTGGCAAAGCCGAAGGCAAAGGCTCTGTTGCGCAGGCCGGACGTGTCGGCCATGAAGACGTCCAGGATCAGGTAGATGGCATCGTAGCCGATCCAGTACAGCACGTAGCCGGCGGCGTAGCTGTCGGGGCCGTTAGAGGCGGCAATGATGATGATGCCCAGCAGATACACGGCAGTGAAGACCAGGAAGCCCTCGGCACGGCCCCAGATGTTGAGGGACTTTGCAATGGGCAGCTTGAGAACACCGCCCACGATGCTGGACAGAATGGCGGCGGTGGAGATCTGGGGCGCAGTGGCGAAGCCGGCGTAGGCATAGTTGATGACGTTGTTGCCAATGGCACTCTGCAGGGCGAGCATGAAGAAGCAGACCCAGATCCTGTGGCGGGGTCAGCGCGGGAGCAGCCAATGGCTCGAAGTGGACTCACCATGCGTAGATGCAGTAGACGGTGCCCTTGCTCCAGACGAGGGCAGCGGCCTCGACCTTCTGCACACCGATCTGGGCCTCCTTGGTGACCTCGTCGGGGTGCTGCTGGAGCTCACGCTCGTTGCGGGCCTCCAGGCTGAGGGTGTCGGAGTCGCTGGCGGAGGGGTGCGAGACATCGACGTCGGTCTTGGGCTCGGTCTTGGGCTCGGTCTCGGGCTGCAGCGCAGCCTCGGCGACGTGGGCGTCTTTGCGGCCCCGGATGCTGTCGAGAACGCCCATGGTGGCGGGTTGGCGGGTGGTCCCAGGAGAGCGAGCGACGGGCTTGGGGTGCTTGGGACGGGGCGGGCCTGGTGCTTAAATGATCTACCCGGCGCGCAGCCCTGCAGGAAGGTGACAAGCAGAGTTTTTGCCGGAAACGCAGGCGGCGGGGACCAGGCTCTGTTTGGGGCATGTCGACCTGCGCAGTGTTTTCATCTAATAAGATAAGATAATCGGGGCCCGCGATGTCGGCGCATCTCGAGCGAATGGGCGGCGTGACAGGCGCGCGAGCTGGGCCAGGCGGGACGAGCGCATGAAAAGCGCCACCGCCACCGCCTTAGCTCCGCCAATAAATCTTAAAGTCGCAGCGTCGCCGGATCTAATCTGATCCGTGCAACGTGCCGGTCCGGTATGTGCCGCCGATGCGACGCTGGCCGTGGGGTGACCATGCAGGCCAAGCTCGACGCGGAAGAAAGAAGCCTCTGAAGCATTGTTCTTCGCGGCTGCCATTGCGTGCTGCCCGCCTCGGCTGCGCCGCCCCTGCAGCAGCACCGCTCGCGTCGAAACATGTGCCTCGGAGCCGCCGAAGCCGCGTCACCCTCGCCCTCCACGCCGCCCAGCTCCAGAGCCAACACCATCATACGACGGCGCAGGCACGCCCGTCGCCGTCTCTTCGACGCCCGGTGACCGCGCTGCGTTTTTGCCGAGCAGTCGCTCCGAGCCCGCGGCAATTTCCGGCGTGGGCCGACGTCTGACACCCACCACACTCGCCCGCCCTGGTGGAGTGCGTTACGCCACGAGTGCCTGCGCTGCTCCGTTCGGGCGTGTTTGCTGTGTCAAATCCGCTCCGGGCATTGGCTAACCCCGACGATCCAGCACCAAAGTCCGATGGTGGTGGGGCCGGCGCGGGCCCACGAGCAGACTCCTCGCTGGCGCTCCCCCCAATGAGCAGCCACGCGGTCCGCCCCGTCTAATCGCCTGGCCCTGATTGGCCTGCCTCCGTCGTCCAGGTGCCCTCGACGTGGTCAAAGACGAAAGTGGGGACCCCTCCAGTGTCTATAGCACTTGCTTAAATCTTTAATTTATAGTCTATTTACCCTTTCGGCGCCTGCACGCAGCTGCTTCGCGTCATCCTCCACTCGGCACGTCGCACATGCTCACTTGACAGCAGATCCTGTCGCACGCCGAACCATCTCCACTATTCGGATACGAACGCGAGCTACCAGAGGGCCTTCCTCGGAACGCCGAGGTCATGGTTTAAATTGGCTCTTCCACCACTCTGGATCCGAGTGGAGTGCACTTGACGCACCTGCGGCACAGCCGGGGTTGGCAACAATCGTCGCTCCCTCGCTTCTTTATACCCTTCCAGAATCACGCCCCGCACTGCAGTGAACAACTGGATGTGCGGGTCGGTCCATACATTCTACTTATAGACCTACAATCCTGCAGCTACTTTCAATTAGGCCCTCCTTAAGTGGCTTTGCGTATTGCCGGCGACGCGTTCAATATGCTGAACCTTGGCAGCTTCGAGGTCATCAGACAATAAGACCCGGGGAGCACGCAATCGCTTGGAATGTATTCCAGCAAATGAGCACACTCGACACCTCCACCATCGGCCATAACTTCGCGCTCAGTTCAACTTGGCACGAAGACGCTACGACCATCCCTCGCGCTGTCATCTTCACAAGTCGGGCGTATCCGCAAATAGACTGCCCATCGTCTTCCTGGGATATGTACCGCTTTCGCCCACGACATCAGCGGCACCAACCGCCTCCCGAATTTCGGAGACTTCGGCCAGGGTGGGTTTCACGTTTGCGGAGCCGACGTTCTCTTCGGGGCACTTGATCTTCCTCGTCCTGCGTACTTCAAACAAACATCAGAAATTTCCAACCAGATCCAAAACGAAACGGAGGTGGAGAAAGCCTACCCGGTAACGGGCGAGACGAAGTCCCCCTGCGCCAGCATCAACTGCAGCCGTCCTGGACTCCCCCTTCTTTTCGCCCGCACCAAGTCAATCGGCGTCGTCTCATCCTACCAGGCAGCAGTAGTACAGGTATACCTTCTGATGTCGAGCTCGATTGACGCTCCGCTGGCACGCCGCCCCGACGTTCTCCGGATCGCTGCGGAAGCAGAACTTCACCGCCCTCACCCGGCTCGCCCCGTCTGCAACGACGCCGGCCGAATTCAGCATCGAGGAAGATCTAGTCCCGTCGTTCGCCGCCTCAACCCAACCGCTTGCCTCCCAGGTCTTCGGAGTCATCCGGCGTGAGAAGTCAGGAGGACTGAGGCCTACATTTGGGTGCGAGCCGGCTAGGATGCAGACATTGGGCGCTGTCCCGGATGGTTTCGGGGAGCTCCAGGGCCTGGTCGAGCACTTTGGAGCGCTCCTCGTCCGGCAGAATCCCTCTGGTGAGTATCAATCCAAAGCCTAGAGATGGGACGAGAGGCCTGTTGTGGCCGAGCTACTTCTTCGAGACGGGTTTCATGCCGGTGAGCGGTAGTATGGAACTGCTGAAGGAGACCTAGGTAAGTTTGTGGATCCTTTAATCCCTCTACTCCTTCAGTTCCATCCCTCAGTGCTCTGCTCTTGCATGGCTTTCTCTGCCGTAGCCTGTGGTGGTGATGGAGTTGGGGACCAGTAGAGTTCCGCTCGGAAATCCACCCCATAACTTTCGAAACATCAATGTCCATGCAGGCGCTTGTTGTCCGCAGGTTGATGGTTTCCCGTAGAGGGTTCAGTTCGGCGGGGACTTTCGAAAGCTAGAAATACGTTGCGTCAAAGTGAACGCATGTATTAAAATATTCAGAAAGAAGAGTTTGCAGTCACTCTACTTCCTCATCGTCTGTCAGTGGAAATGAAAAGAAAGCCCTGTATTCTGGGTTTGAATTCTTGTTGTTGCATTCGTACGGGATCCAGACTCGTCGTAGGCTCATAGCAAGTGCGTTATTCACCACACGCGTGGCTGCAATTTGCATGTATAGAGCGGTGGAGGGCGAAAACGGGCAGACCAACCCTTTCTTCACACAATTCAATCATAGCAGGCCCAAACGCATTTTTGCTTTGGTGCAGCGCTCACAGCTCTTTCTTCGCGGCCCTAACGGCGGACCGGTGGTAGTGGCGGCGGCAAAGGCGGCGACGTGCGGGGTTGTGGCGTACACTAACGACGACACTTGCGGGAATGTGCTGGCTAAAAAAGCGGCGTGGAGGTTTTGCTGAAGCGACCTCGCCGCGGGCCCGAACGTGGTTTTTGCTTCTTTTTCTCTGCCCGTGATCCTGCAGGATCCAGAGGCGCCAGTCACTCAGCTGACGGAAGTGGCTTGCAGGTGCCCAGCCGGCGCCGATTCCTGAGTGAGGAAGGTGCGAGGGCGACCAATCACGGCTGAGAAGGGGAAAACGTACACAAATGAAAGAAAAAAAAAACGAAGAATTTTAGAGCTACCGGAGCAGAAGTCATGATGTTATCGAAAAAGGCCCGGCTAATAATAGAAGATACAGCTCTTTCCAGACGATGTAACCTCCTCCCTCGAAGTCTCCGACAACCGGCCCGGGCAACAACCCTCCCCAAAAGCACGAACAAAAAACAAAAACGAAAGCGCATGACCACCGCCATCATCACTCCCGCACCCGCACCCGGCACGGATACTTGGACACGGCGTGGCTCCCGCCCGCCGAGTCCGACACGCCGTACGCGCGATGCCCAAACGCCGTCGTGACGCCCGCGCGCGGGTGCAGCGCGTCCCACTCGGCGTAGGCGGGCACGACGTCGAAGCGGCGGGCGGTCAGGGCCAGCACGACCTTCAGCTCGAGCAGCGCCAGGGTCTGGCCGATGCAGTTGCGCGGGCCGAGCTCGAAGGGGCGGTAGGCGGCGCGGGCGGGCGGGTGCAGCGGGTGGCCGGCGGCGACGAGCCAGCGGTCGGGCAGGAAGGCGGCCGGCGACGTGAAGAAGCGCGCGTTGCGGTGCAGCGCGAAGCTGAGGTTGTGGATCGTCGTGTTGGCTGTCGGGTAGCGGTGGCCGTCTTCGTCCGTCAGCGTCGTGCCTGCGTTGCCCACGCGCGTCGAGCCGGCCGGCGGGAAGAGGCGGAGCGTTTCTTTGATGCAGGCGGTCGTGTAGGTGAGCTGGTTGATCAGGACGGGCGAGGCGGAGAGGAGGCTGCCGGCGGCGCTGGGGTCCGGCCCGAGGACGGCGTCGTGCTCGGCGCGGAGCCGGGCGAGGCAGGTCGGGTTGTGGGCGAGGAGGTCGTAGGCGTAGATCATAGTGCTGGATGTGGTGTCGTGGCCGGCGAACATGAAGAGGCGGAGTTGGGTGGCCGCTTGATGCTTGAATGCTGGGTCGAGAGTCTCGGTCTCCCGCTTGTTCTCCGTGGTGTATGCGTCCAAGGCAAGTGAGATGATGGACCGGGCTCGGCTTCCAGCCTCACCACTCGCCATGTTGGCTTTTCGTTGCGCAAAACACTTTTGAAGCTCCACGTCAATGTGCTTTTGCAACTTCCGGTCATGGTAGGCCAAAAGCAACGACGGGATGGGATTCAGCCTCTTGAAGGGATTGAGCTCGAGGTTGAAGGTGGTACACTCAATCATCGCGCGGAGGCTCTTCGGAATCGGGCTGTCTCTTCTTTGATAATCGAAACGGAGATCACTGGACCGAGTCAGCACAGGCCAGTACGGAAGTGGACGTAACCGCTTACAGGGCAATGACACCGATGATGTCCAAGGTCAGCCGGAGAGTGTCTTCTTCCAGCTGGAACATCTTGTTTGCCTTTGCATGATCTCGCATCTTCTCAACAAAGATCTCGACATGCTCCACAATTTTCGGCGTCTGCTCCAACATGTAATTTGGGCTGAACCCTGGGTTGAATATCGCACGCCACTGCTTCCAAGGACCATCCGGTAAAGTCAGTAGATTTTTGCCTCCTGTTATGCTCTCGATACCCTTGGTTACTTCTGGTGATCGAATCGGCTCGCTCACTTCCTCCCTGATCTGCGTTGCCAGCATTGGACTGGTGACAATAAAGAGTGGCGCGGTGAATGGCCACATGTCGATGTAGACTCCACCTTTTTTTGTTGCAAGAGCCATCTCTGTCAATGGATACTTGGCGTCACAGTCACTCGGGAGTTTGTCCATGTGTTTCTTTAGCTCAAGCCAGTTTCCAAACATCCAATTCCACTCGCCCACTGGCTGGTCAATCCGTCAGACCTGCGAATATTGATGCGGTAGATTGACTCTGCGTACCAGACCCTGCTTGCGCAAATCATTGAACAGTTTCCGAGTATTGTACATCTTCACCGCTGCGTAAATAACGATGCCGACAATGGCGACAAATGCGGTGAACGCCGACCTGCGGAAGGTCTCTGAGCCAGCGGCCTCCATTACGAATATCCAAAGAAGTGCGTTGCAGCTTTGTGCGATAGAGCAAAAGCTAATGGAAGGTGGCTCTGAAAGACTGCGGCATCTGTCAGCACGCGTGTCGTAGAATCAGGATGCAGCGGTGTTTTTAAATAGAAATGCCAAGACCCGCCCCTGGCAACCGGTGAGCTTACTAACGAAATGCGTTCACACGAAGGATCAATTGCTCTGCTGCCATCCGATTCATTTCTCAGTTCCTTGAATTGTGAGACATGTCCAATAAGACGAAATCTTTCGCTGTCACCGACCCGATAACGAGGCGGACTCTTTCTACAGAGCATTATTAGAATTGATACTCAACTTTCTCTTCCGCGGCGAATCATCATCCGATTACTTACTGGCAGTACTCCTCCATGAAATTGCGAATGCCAGACTGAGTCGACTTATTCAAACACACGAATCTCGAACCATGCAGACTGCAAAGCCGCCAAACGCCCGTGCCGTCCGCGCTAAATCTTCAAGAGCCTCCATATGACGAGTTCTTCCTCTTGTCTACTTGACTCTCAGTACCTCTGTGTCATGCATTTACCGTGTCGTATTTGCTCTTTGCGCGGATTTTCGGACCCCACTTGAACAAAACCCACGGAATGGGCAGCATTGCCAAGGATATGAACCCAAGCAAGCTCGTTGCCCAATCTATGCCAAGTTTCTGGTACACTACACAGATTGTCAGCATGTATTCTATGGCATATTAGCTTGCTCATCGACTGGTCACTGACTCTGTATAGTGAAGAGCGGAAATGCAGCTGAGATGGTATATCTCGCAATTCCGTTTGCCGCTATTGCGCTGGCGCCGGTGAGAGGCCCATACGTCTGGACGATAAACTGCGACGTGCCAATCTGCGTGCCACGTTAATCCCCTGCCCGGTGTTAGTGGTGCGAGCTGGGCACTCACAAAGATGCTCAGGTTCCCCCAGGCGAACGGCACCGCCGCAACCAGGCAGCTGGCCCAGTGCACGCTCTCCCGCGCCGACCACGCAAACCAGAAAACCCCGACCGGCACGCCAACGCTCCCCATCATGGAGACGTACAGCCGAAACTCGGGCGCGGTCGCCGTCTCGCCGGCTGCCATGGCGCGGCGGTATTCCGGCTGGTAGAAGTGGAAGTCGCAGAACACTGCCGTTGCGCCGGCAAGGAGGACGCCCAGGCCCACGGCGAGGAACGTGAGACCGGTCTGCACGGTGTCGAAGCTGGGTGGATTGTTAGCTGTTTGCTCCGGCTCGGAGGCGGCAGAGGTCCGGACGTACCCGTACACGCCTTCAAATACGATTGGGAAGGCCTCGAAGAAGGAGAACAGGACGGCGAAGACGAACGCCACGTAAACACTGATACATGTCACGATGGGCTCGGTGGCAAGCATGTGCAGCGGCCGGAGCAACGTGACTGTGAGCAGGAATTTAATGGCGGCTGCGCCTTGGGGACCAGTCTTTGGTGGAAGGGGAGTGTTCCGGCGTTTGACACGTTTCTTGAGTATTGCCTTTTTGTATGTCTCGGGGATGAAAAGGAGCAGGATATAGACGAAAGTCATTCCGAACAGAATGACCCATTGAGTCCAGCGCCAGGTCTTGTACTGTACAACGAACCCGCCAATGAAGGGACTGTAAGTATGTCGTGTCAGCGTTTCCGCGTGGCTCTGATACGGGGAACCTCACCCCAGAGAAGGCCCAGCGAAAGGCCACATGACAAAGGAGGTGACTCCGATAGTGGCCATGCGCTCCGGATACATGTCCGCGCTAGTCCCGGCCCCGACCGCCAGAACCGGGCCAGCAAAGAAGCCAGCAAAAAACCGGCATACAAGAAAAGAGGCGAAGCTGTTGGAGAAGCCGGCACCAAGAGTGAACAGCGCTGAGACGGGGATGGATGTCCTATAGACAACGTTACGCCCGAAAATCTCGCTGATCGGTGCAGCAAGAACGGGGCCAAATCCGAGGCCAATAGTGTATAGTGACAGACCGAGAAGGGCTACGGTTGTCGAAATGTTGAATTTTTGCACGACTTCGCTGAGAGCGGGGGTATAGACCGAGGAGCCCAGAGTGCTGGTTCGTGTCAGATGCAAATGCAGGGTCCGGTGAATCGGATTATACTGACACCGTGAAACCGATTAATCCAACCACCAGCGTGATGCATCCGCGCTTGAGGTAGCTCCAGTTGTGTGGGTTGTCCGGGTCGTCGGGCCCGTCCCAATCCAACGGGCTCGGGGCCTGGGTTTGCGCAGCATCCAAATATTGATCGCCCTTCTTCTCGACATCGTCGTGATCGATTGAGTTTCTGCTACTGCCGCTATCATGAGGCGTTTCTACCGGCTTCTTGGGCCGCGTCGTGGGTCGACCGTCCGCAGACGCCGCGATTGGATACTCCACGATCGGGTCCATGGATAAGCTTGGAGTCAAAACTTCAAGGTTTGGGACACATGTCAATTTTATACGGCGGGAGGTACATTGCGTGCTGTCAAGAAATCCCTGCCCTACAGCCCATCTATCCCGTTTGTGTCTCAAACAGGGCGCGCATGACATTGTTCAGTAATTGCAAAGGGGAGAATTACTGCGTGGCGCTGCCTCCTGCAGCCTGGCGCAATCCATCGGAAGCCGAGAACTGACTAGCGGCTATCTCATCAACCATATTTGACATGGTTGACGTTGAGATAGCGGAAGAATCGGCCTCACAATAATGCTCCCGTTGGCTGTGAACCTGGATCTTACAGCCGCATCATGCACGACAAATGCTTAGGCTTCAGTGATTTAACAGTCAGCAGTCGGTGCTCGGGATGTGTCTTTGAGCGATGCGATGAATCTTTGTAACAGCCGAACCCGTCTCTGGTTTTCGGCTATTGAATAGCTCAGCTCGTTTCCACTCGGTAGAGAACCCGGCGAGTCCAGCCAATGACAGGCTTTGATCACTATTTCATAGACGCATGTGGAGGAGCCTTCGGCAAGGGTTCAGTGGTCGGCCGCTGCGGCCGCTGCGCCCTCCCGGCCGGCCAATCCTAGAGCTGGAGGATTACTGAACACCAAGCTCAACACCGAGGGCAGCTTCGGCACTAAGCACAGCTCCCTCAACTTGGAATCATATACACGCATCATCCTCAACAACTCACTGGCATTATTCATCACTATCAGCACTATCAAAATGATCCCATCTCCCGATCCCGTCATTGTGCCTGCGTCCTACGAGACCGTGCCGACCACCCACATCAAGGTGTCACACTATCCTGCCGGAGCCGAGACCGCAACGCCCGTCGTGGTTGTCACACTGAACCGGCCCGAGAAGCAGAATGCATTCACAGTGCAGATGATGGAGGACTTCGAGAAAGTCTATCCCATGTTCGATGTGGACGAGCGCGTCAAGGTCGTGGTGCTCACTGGAGCTGGAAAGACGTTCTGCGCGGGAGCAGATCTGGAGATAGGTTTCGACCACGCCGACAGAGAGCGCATTATGGATCATCGCGACAGGTGCACAGCGCTACTTTGGCCTCGCTCACAGCCAATACTGAATCAAGATGCAGTGGCGGTCGCCTCGCTCTTGCCATCTACCGATGTCGCAAGCCAACCATCGTTGCAATGCAAGGCTCCGCGGTTGGACTTGGAATGACCATGACGCTCCCAGCGGCCATCAGGTAGCAAGATGTCCTCCCGCCATTGACAAGCACTGACACGCAGCAGGATCGCCTACGAAAAGGCGAAATACGGCTTCGTCTTTGCCCGACGGGGAATCACCATGGAATCCAGCTCCTCGTTCTTCCTGCCGCGCCTCATCGGCTTCTCGCGAGCCTCGTACCTCCTCACCACCGGAGATGTGTATCCTCCCAACTCACCACACTTCGGACACTTGTTCCAGGAAACGCTGCCTGATGCGTCAAAAGTGCTGCCGCGGGCGCTGCAGTTGGCGTCAAACATCGCCGAGAACGTCAGCCCGATGGCTTCCTACTTGAACCGTGCTCTGATGTGGCACAATCCGGGGTCGGCCGAGGCCACTCACCTCGTGGACTCGGCTGTGCTCTACCATATGTTCAGCGCCAGGTAAGGATGCAATTGGATGGTAAACAGCGCACAGACTGACAATGCTCAGGGACCAGAAGGAAGGAGTCACGTCTTTCTTCGAGAAGCGAAAGCCGAAGTTCCAGGCCACGCTGGAGGAAGACGCTCCTCCGAACTTCCCGTGGTGGACTGAGGTGGACACAGGCAGCCGACCCAAGGCTGCCAAGGGTCAGTCGAAGTTGTGAAAGTGGTCGGCCAGCGCAACTTCAGTATGCGTAGCTTCAATCGTTTATGGGGGAAACGTTCGTTCGAGGGATGCGGAATGGCAATCGTCGCTGCTCTGAAAATGCGTTTCAAAGTGATCCGCAAGCATGTGAGGAAACCCGATGACGAGATCTATAGGGGTTTGCTCTATTGAATGACCGCTGGGGAATACTACATGCTGGGCGACGCTAATTATAGGGGTTAAATAGGCTTCTTTACCTGATGGCTCAACTCCGGGTAGGCTCGGCGTGCGGGAGATCTGATTGGCGGGCGCCGTAAGACCTGCAACTGAATTCCTTCAGATGCGTTTGATTGATAGTAGAAGAAAAGAAGCACTGATTTTGAAACATCAGATACGCTGTCTACGAACATTAATTGTAGTAAGCCTGCTAGTGCCTCACTATCACCCATACACGTAGCAAAATGGTCCTTCAATGGTGCTAAGCGCATCACCCAATCTCATTTCCGGTGCATTAACTCTCAGATCAATCTCGTCGTCCAGGGTACCATTACGCGATGGCGGAGTGTTCTCGATGGTGATAGTGCCGGCAATGGTGTGAGTGCGGCGTGCAGGATCTTGGTTCTGCCAAATCCACCAGACGCGGTCGATTTGAGCGTGGTGGAGGTAGAATGCCGGATCAGCTGGGCTCGCAAAGAGGTCACCTCCAGGCTCTCCTCCGATCGTCATATGGCCGCCCTACGTGACGGTTTTAGTTTAATCTGGCAGTGCAGAAAATTTTATGTCACTTACAGCGTGGACCCCGAAGAATTGAGAGGTAATTACGCCTTGCATCCATCTCTGGAACGTGCCAATGTCGTTGTGCTCACGGATCAACCAGGCAGTGTCGTTGTCTTTGGTCCAAGCTGAGGATACATGTTTGTTGATGTCGCGGCGAAGGCACCGAGGGTTGTAGCCAAGGCCATCTGCTTGTGGATTCGACGCTACTCCAGGCATCGTGCTCATGACGGGGCCAAGGTTGACGGTCCAGCTGCGAAAGTCAACATTCCATATGTGAACCTCAAGATCAAATGGTGTACTTTGTAAAAGGGCCACTTGTGACACATCCACCTCCGTTGCCAGCTGGGAACACATAATTTGGCGTTTCGCAGTTGGGAATGCAGAGGTCCCCGTACGGTTCATAGGCGCCGTCTCCACTCAAACTTGTGTCGCTTCCGTCAAAGATGGGAGAGCTAACAGGATCAAGAGCATACTTTCCCCAGCTCCAATACTAGTGGAGATCAGCCGTGGGTAGTTCTATTTGATGCAACAAGGAGCGCTACCGGCAATTGTCCCTCGTACCCGCACTCGTCTTGAAGAGCCTTCTCGTACGTTCTGATGAAGTAGCGATGCCACCCCAAAAAGTTTGCCTGACAGAATAAGCATTTCGTTGCTTTCTAGAAGCCTTGATGATACGTGCAGTAGCATGGATCGTCAAGGTCTGGTTGATATGTGTTGCGACGAAATCATCGTAACGATTCCTGACTCCGGGGGCAAGATCGGATGGAGTGATTGGCTGTTTCAGAGATAAACATTGAACTGCATTGATGAAATTCTTCTTCTCTGTACGAGAGAGACTTCCCCTGCCAATCGTGAGCTACAAGGACATGACGCTTTTGGGGGGCGGGAGTCTCACCATTCCCTCCGGACTTGAGTTTTGTTCAAGTCGCACGATGCGGACGAGGATCCATTGTGCAACACATACTCAGTCAATCGTGACAGTGCATGGGACGCAAGCTTGTCGACATCGCTGGTAGGCTGGGGCGCAGCTGCAGAGTAGACGGCAAGAAGCTGTGCAATAAAGAGGACTTTGAAGGCCACCATGCTGTATAATGAACACATTCAATAACCCTCACCTCGATTTGGCGGGTGATTTACAGCAGTGTTATAAGGTTCCTGAAAGCGCTAAGATCTTGTGTGACCGGGAGCGCCCTAATCATCAGATTGTGGGACAAGGCGGATCTGGGCTCGATAAGAACGTTGCACCTTGATTTATCCAAGCGAGATCTGTTTACATGCTTGCGGCTGCATGGAATAGGTTTGCTAAAGATAGATCGATGATTTTATCAATCATGCGCTCCATCTCCCGCCATGAAGAAAAGACAATTGGGTGATTTCTCCACTAGCTTTATCAGGCCGGATGCGCATCGCCCAGAGCTGTGTTCACGTTCATAATGCGAACCGGAACCGCCTATCCTCCTTTTCTGTATGGTCAGAGTCAATGGAGACTCCCAAATCATGATCTTGACGCTCATTGAGCAATTCCGCCTCTTTATCGCGTTTACCGTTGCTGTATTTTCCGACCAAATAATAGCCGAAAAACGCAATAATGAGGCAACAGTAGCTCGCAACACTTGCGATGCAGCCTTTGAGGTACCGTGGTGCATCCTCGCGCTGCCAGAGCTGTGGGGCAGTGATGTTACCGACGCAGAAGAAAATGAAGGCTAAGGCACCAACAACAGACTTCTTTGTGTTGCCTTTGACATTTGACGCAATGAGCGCCAGTACTTGGCCCCATACAGGTGGCATACAGCTCGCAAGCCAGGTGCTGGCAACAATGCCCCAAGGCGTACTTGCTGGTAAAAGAAGTAACAAGAGGCTTCCAAGCATGGGCACAGATGCCATAAAAATGCCGAAGAAGCATCGAGAGTTTCGAAAATAAAGTGGTCCCAACGCGCCGATCCAGGTGAGGGCAAACGCGAAGGCGCCTCCGGGAAGGCCGACAAGCATGGTATCGACAGCGCTGTAGCCAAAGCCGTGGATCACCTGGGCTGAAAACTATAAAGCGTCAGAATTGACAACAGCAAGACTGGAAATGGAGCTTTGCTGACTTTCAATATCGGGGATGGAATGGTAATGAAGAAAGCCATCATCACGTACGTGAGAGTACGTGGATCCAATAGAGCTTCTTTTGCTTGATTCCAATTAAAATCTGCCCCATCACGAGTACCACGGTCGAGGGCAAGCCTCTCGGTAGCAACGAGACGCTCCCGTTCATTGAGAAACCACGCAGTTGTCGGATCAAGAGGCATATATACCATGAACAGGATTCCGGCGAGAACTGTAAGGCCACCACAAGCCAGAAACGTCACTCGCCAGTTTTGCATCGACATGTGCGCAATGCCGATACCGTACATGATGAGACCGCCTGCTGTCTCAGCTACACCAAACATGGACATCCAGGTCCTGCATACTCAGTCAGCATCATGAATTTGTGCGAGTGGCCTCGCTCCACTTACGCTACTCTGATGGGATGCTCACTCCGTTTGTACCAGCAGCTCGTGATGATCATGAAAGAAGGCGAGACAGACCCTTCGGCCAGGCCAAGGAGGAATCGAATGGCACCCAAGCTCGGAAACCCCTGTGCCGCTCCCAGGCACATTTCAATGGCGCCCCAGAGAATTCTGCGACCGTTCAGCCAATGGTTTGCGACCCAGATGTTTAGAGATTACATTGTAACGCCAACAAAGCGTGTGATCCGCAACCTGCTCATGAGGTATGCAGCCGGGTACTCTGAGCAGAACTGGCCAAAGTAGTAGAGCGATATCACCCATGAGAACTCTCCACCACTCAGGTTGAGGTCTTCGGATAGCCCAAAGACAGCTGCGAAGTTGATGCTGTGCTTGTCCAGAACTATGAACGGTCAGCAACGGGGAATTTGTGGTGAAGTGTGCCGAAGTTTACATTGGAAGAAGTATACGAATGCCATCAGCGGAAGGACGACTCTATCGAGCTTCTTGAGAACCTTTCTTTCCTCTTCGGGATCGATGACGTATGTGACGCTAAGTCCATTGTCGATATTTGGCGTCACGGCATCTGTTGTCTCCGTGGTGGGACTTATTGACAAGGCAGTCTTCTCTGGCATTATTTAAGTGACTCTGGTGGTTCGATAGAGAATGAGTGTGAAGAGTATCCTCCTCTGCATGGGCTGGGAAAGAGTCAAGTCAAGAGAAGGTCTCAAAGAGCGAGTCCAGAGCCTTTATCATTTGTCTATTGAAGGACACTACCCCGCAGGCACCAGCTGTGATTCCACAGATCGAGATGCATTGCATCAATGTGCGGTGCGACCCCCCATTAACGAGCTTCCAGGTAAGCTGCGTAACAGCTTCTCAAACAGAGCCTATCTGACGACAGTGTGAAGAGCTATATCTCAGCCCATGAAATGTCTATTTGACAGTGGCCAATCTGATGATAGTCTTTCCGAGATCACCAAGTCAGATAAGAGGGTCACACCTGGGTGTCACACTGGCTTGAGGCGTTGAGCTTAGTCATCAGCAACAGTGAGGTGGCTAAGTTGGTTATGGCGCCAGGTTAAGGTATATTTCAATAGCAATTCCTGGTGGGGCAACCCGCGAAAGCTTGCTTCTCGTCCTCGTCATCACTAGTTTTGTTGTTCCTCGGAGATGTTGAAGAGTAGATCGTAGGGTGCAGCGCTTTTTGGTGGCGTTTTTGGGGGCAATGCGTCTTCTCGGTTGCACGGCTCTTCCAGTGGTCAGACTTGTTTCAGTAGTCTGTGTCCTGCAACCAATTAGCAGCTCGCTCTAACTTTTCAAATCGCTGCCGATTTATTCCGATTAGCATCATAGTTGTGTATTGATTGGCATTGAGTTCATGCTGTACTTGCCGAGTGAAATGCCGAAGGTGCTAGCCTTGTCCAGCACACAAATTCAATCTTTATATTTTCGAAGATATTGATCTTTTAGTATTAAAGTAGTGGACGAGGTTCAAGATCTTGGCCCATCTTCCGTGACATCTGGAAAAAATGCATGGGCATCGTTGACCGGTTCCAGGACGTCAGGTCAATATCTCTGGGGCTTCTTGATGGTTTTTATACCTTCTAGACATGGTTTTGCCTTCTGTTTGACTATACAGCCTGATCTTGATAAATTGAAGCTACAAGTGTAACAGGAGACCGCTGTTGTCTTGCCTCTGTACATATTGACTCGTGCCGTAGCTGCTGCGTGGCCCGAACTCGGTATGCCAACACAGAACTCATTACATTGACTACCCACGTGTTGGAGTAGAGACATAGCCGCTGAAAATAATGCTAAATCCAAGTGGCTGTGACTTCGTGTCAGCTGCTTTTGAAGCTCGTGTCCAGAACCGGCGTTGCTAATTTTGGCAAGACAGCACATCCTGCAGGATCATCGTATCACCAAACCTTTTTCACGTTCTTAAAACCCGCTGTAGAAGTCTTCAATTGGAAAACAATGCTCTAGATGGTCATATAACAGTAGATCAACCCTAGTAACGATATCTCCAACGTGCTTTCACGCTGTCGGTTACAACTTACCCAGCCATGACAAGTCTCATTCCTGTCAGACTATAGAGAGACCGCCTCGTACAGTGCCACCGATGTTACTTCTTGGCAATATCTTGGGCCTTGTCCCATCAATAAAAGCTGACGAAATCTTCAAGCTTAAAAACTTCACCAGAGCATTATCACTCAAGTCTTTCACCAAAATTCAGACGCAATGGGTCTCTTCACCACCACAACTTTTGCTCTGGCGCTCCTGGCAGCCTTTCCGGCAGGCTCCGCGACTGACACCTCCCTTTACTACAAACTCCGCGCCAGAGTGACCGGGCCCAGGACCGAGAGCACGCCCAAAGTCGACGGCTGGGCCATCGAAGTCCGCAAACTCGGAATAACAACCCGCACCCCACCCGACTGGATGTGGGGCGTCCTTTACAACCCGACGTTCAACTGCACCATCCCGGGCTGCGATCAGGGCCGAGGCGGCGACACGTTCTACACACAGTCTGCAGGCGGCAAGAGCCACGTCCGCACCGACGCGCCCAACGCTCAGAGGGAGGTGACTCCCTTCGGCTTCTACGTCCAGGAGGGATACGACCTCGTCTCCGACCAGATGGTCGCCGTCCGCTCCAACACCGCCGAGACCGTCATCGATGTTGCCGTCGAGGGTGGCGTGCCATTCCTGGAGAAGCCCGGGTTCGAGGCGAACTTTGTGGCTTGCAACGAGACCTACCGGGAGTGGGCTGTTGTGTACTGGACCGACGTGGCCAGGTTCGGCACAGACCCGATCTATAACCAGGATTGGAGGACCTGCACGGAGATTCAGCTTGTGCCCGAATGCTACTCCGACGGTCCGGGGTATGAAGGATTGGAAGAGACGCCTTGCGTTGCCGATATTGCAACGGTTTTGTAACGAGGCTATTATGGGAAACGCGCTTAGGGAGGAAGGTTGGATGCTCAAGATCGTTGACTACGGAGATCAAAGGGAAACAATAAGGTTAATGTACTGTATGCCTTACTGGAAACTTTTCCAATGCTTATGATGCCATGATATATCGTTATTACAATTATAAGTGGCATTGCTCGATAGGGTACTTAGAGCGCACACTTGGAGTAGAATGATCTGGATTGGGACTTGGGATTATTCCAATGTCTCAAGACAGCTTTGAATCAAACCCATTGAGGTAGAGTATTGACACCATGATGCTGCTTCTCCTTGGTGGGGATGTTACAAATGTCGTGGCGTGTCCTAGAAAAATTATCGGGATGTTGTACCCGAGCAAAGCGATATTCAGCTCAACACATGCCCAATTTTGCTTTTACATGACTATAATTGGCGGGATTGGCAAGCTTAAGCCCGAAAGAAGCAACTTGATATCACCATGGATAACACGGCCTTTTTCTCACTCCGAAACACGCTACGATTTTTATGTAGACCGTACCGTTCTCTTGGAGTTCAGCTGCCCCGGATTTACTTCTTGTTTGAGGCAGAGAAGGCGAAATCTGTGCACAGCGGAAGGGAAACACAAATCTTACAGCATTTCAATGTCTGGCCTTGCAAGAATCCAAGCAGTGTGACTTGGACGACAACGCTTGTCCGTAAGCCTGGCAGGATTTTCGGGTATTTCCGCCAGGCAGCGGTTGAGCGCGCCCCACCTAAAGACACAAAAGCAATGAGCCATGGCTGAAACATGCAACGAAACCTATCAACTCTCCATCACCTCGGGCCGCGGGAAAGGGCGCCTCTTCCGATCCCTGTATTCATGCTGCGCCGCCTGCATGCGCCTCCGGATGCGGCGCGCTGATCAGGAATTTCGTCCAATAAAGGTACCCGACGGCCGAAGATGCACCAGGCCTTCTGAAAAGCGATATCTGAAGCGAGGAGATGAGGAGACGTAAGGCACAGCTAAAAGACCTTTCAGGCGACTGGAATCCTGTCAAGGTTGGCAAGCAGAGATCCATACCAGCTTGATCTTCGAACTGAGATTCCGGGTTACGGAAGCACAGTCGACGAAAATGGAGGCTGGAATCTCACACCCGATTCTCGTGGTACGTACAGACAAAGCGGAAACCATCGGAAAGCTGGCTTTTGACGATCTTGGGATAGGACGAGGACTATGACGCCGACTCGGCACTGGGAGACGATGCACTCAGCGACACGACGTCGATAGCCTCATCGATCGACAAGCACCGGTATGAACATGGTAGGAGATATCACAAGTACCAGGAGGGAGCCTACTGGGGACCAAATGATGATGCGCAAAACGATCAGCTTGACATCGGGTGAGCCGAGCGAATACCCGCGGCGAGATGCTCTCGTCTGACGTGGACTAGGCACCACATGTACAAGATACTGCTGGATGATAAGCTTCTGCTGGCACCAATCGGCGACAATGACCAGGTGAGGATGACTTGACGGAAAGCCAAGACAGGCTGACTCGGTGTTAACAGAAAGTACTTGATGTGGGTTGCGGGACGGGCATCTGGGCAATGTAAGTCAACGGTGTGTTGGAACTTGCGTAGTTTATATGCTCACTCCGCGCAGTGACTTCGCAGAAGAATACCCAGATTCGGACGTTACCGGTATTGATCTTTCACCTATCCAGCCCAGCCTACTGCCCTCCAACTGCCACTTCGTGGTAGACGACTGCACGAAGCCCTGGTCATTTCCAGAAGACTATTTCGATCTTGTCCACGTCCGGGCGCTCTTCGGTAGCGTGGCCGACTGGCCGGCGTTCTACAAAGAGGCACTCAGGTGAGTTTCAAGGCGTCCTTGATGGCAGAATACAGGCTTAACGTTATCGCAGCCACCTCAAACCAGGCGGATGGATTAGCCAGCTCGAGATAAACATCGTGCCAAGGTCGGACGACGGCTCTCTCACCCCCGATCACACGCTCTTGGAGTGGGCGGCGCTGTTCATCGAGGCATCGGAAAGGTTCGGCAAGTCCTTCATGGTGGTAGAGAACATGAAGCAGGAGATCGTCGATGCAGGATTCGTGGAGGTGGAAGAAGTGCGGTTTAAAGTACCACTTGGACCGTGGCCGAGCGATCCGAGGTTGAAGGAGCTGGGGAAGTGGGATCTGCTTTACTGCTACCAGGGCTGCGAGGGATGGGCGCTGTACCTGCTGACGCATGTTATGGGTGTATGTTCAGCATCCAACACATGCCCGCAAACGATGGCTGACGTGGGAGCAGTGGAAAGTAGAGGAGGTGAAGGCTCTTGTTGCGAGATACAAAGAAGCGCTGAGAGATCCAAAGCTACACTCGTACTGGGAGTTGTAAGTACTCGGGACCAACCCGCAGTTATCAATTGTCTGATTGTGAACACCAGCTCGCTTGTACACGGACGGAAGCCGGCGCACTGAGAAGGCGAAATGGGATTGTTTGCCGCAAGGTCGAAACCCAGCGAGACGGAGAGGGGCAAGCCGGAAACTGTCGACGGGATGCACGGGACTCAGTGGCCTTGGAAGCGGTCTGGAACGTTGCACAGTAGGGCAGAGAGATGCCGGAAATCAGGGCGCGCTGTCGACGAGAAGGTGGTGCTTGCTGTCTTTGTTGGGCGTGAGAGAGTCGGCGGCCAATCAGCGTGGGGGCACGTGCGGTCGCGCGGTCGCAACGCGCCAAGCCCCAGCCTCCTCAATTCCCGCCCGTCCTTCGAGCTGGCCACTCCACCAGCGTCATGCCCTCTCCATCTCCACCACCATCGCCATCCACTGCCTGTGTTCACAGCGACCCCAGGTAGGCATTCCCTCACCGTCGCCACCGTCACACCGTCGCCGTCCGTCACGCCTGCTGATCCCACACGGGCGCACCACCCATCGCCGTCACGTATACAACTCGACAAGACACTCATAGGGTCTCGGCTTCGCGCTGGGCCTCCGTGCACGTCTGCTGTGGATCGCTCGCGGAGAGTTGTTAGATTTGCACGGGCAGGCCGTCCTGCCAGCATCCTACCCGTCAAACGTTGGCCCGTCACGGCTGCCTTTGGCGGAAGGGCTGGGGTCTGTAGGGACGGTAATCCGTCTCCGACCGTGCTATCTCGCTCTTCGCGCGCCTCCTCTTGGCTGGACGTGCGTGAGCTGTCTTGTCCGAGGCAGAGTCAAGGCTGCTCTCTTCCGCAACAAAGCCTGGGCGGGTGGGCATCGCACTCGCATGAACATCGAGTGCGGGAACTGTCTTTTGCATCATCGTTCTCGCTGTGTTGGACTCCGTACTGTGTCACAGCGGCTGATTGTTCGCCCTCGTTGTTAGGTAGTGAATGCCATGAGCCCTCCCAAAGACAAGTTCCAGGTTTCCAACGTGCCCGTGGTGCTTAAGTGGGACGATTGCGATGGTGATGTGAAGTATCTCGGTCATCGGTCAGCCGTGACGCTAGACATCCGGCTCGATGTGCCCCGCCACACTGCCTCTTTCAAGCTTCGGACGATTGCCAGCCTCAAGTCGTTGGCTCAGAGGGTGCCCTTGTACCTCTTCATCCAGCCAGATCGCGTAGCCAGCCTTGCCGAGGACGACGGACCCATACAACAGCCGGTCAAGGATGGCTTGATCCAGACGCGCAAATGCGCGGCTATCACAGAGATTCTCCGTCTCCGCTTCAGCCTCGAGCACGGTGCTCTGTCGGCTGTTGGCCCAGCTGAAGCCGGCAGCCCTCCATTGCCCAAGACGGGTCCTTCAGCCCGCATTCTTGACGGTTTACGATCAATTCGACAAGCGACAGGCTTGTCAATCTATCTTCCCCACTCCAGTATATCGCCCAACTTTCTCGATGCTCTCTGTGCCAATGCAAAGGGTGGGAAACTCCAGCCTGTCCACGGAGAGGCTGAGACCCTCTACAGCGGCCAGGGCGGCAGGGAGATGGAGTGGCCAGCCGATGCGGATGCTGTTCGCGGAGAATCACCACCATCGTATGACGAACTTGGTCCATCACCGCCGCCTCCGCGGAAAAGAACACAAAGCGATCGTAGGTACTTCCATGCCTCTCTGACGGCTGACCAGATGCTGAAATATGTACTAGGCGCATCTCTAGATAGAGAAGAACGTCCGCGGAAGAAAGCAAGCGACTCTACCGATCGAACATCGCCAGCTGGACGCGCATACTCCCAGAAGCTTGAACAGTCGGGCCATGAGTGGAGTTCCGGCGTCGACCAACGGATGTCACTCTTGAGCGAGCAACTAGAAGCCTTGAAGAAGGCCGTAGGGATAACAGCTGCGGAGCTCGCGCCAAGTGAGAGCATTTCTGCTTCACTGGCGCGATTGGAGAGCGAAATGAAAGCGCTGCGGTCTGAAGTGGCAGAAGCCAATTCTCGCTGGAAGGAAGTCGCAGAGCAGCTTCGAGACCAGCCAAGCCTCGAGGATCTACGCATCGAGATCATGGAGGATGTGGAGGAGCGGCTGGCGCAGACGCGAGGAGAGATCACCGAGGATCTCGAGCTCAAGGTCGACGAGCGCTTCCTGACGACCAAGGAAGAGCTGCGCGAGACGGTCGAGGAGGAGCTTGAGCTCGTGGAGGAGAGGATCAAGGAGGACCTCAGCAGTGGGCGTGCGGAGTTTTACGTCGAGTTCCCCAGATAGTAAGGTACGAATAACAGGAAGCTCCAAAGACTCATCGTGAACAAGCTTTCTTTGAGTGCTGACACCCCGCTTGCCTGGACGGATGAAGAACACGAGCACTTGCAGGCGAGCAGCCTGATTTTCCCGCCACCCGGCCGCGGCGCTGCGTCACACGGCTTGCTGGTGCGACCACGGCCAATGGACGATGCGCGACAGCTCGCTCAGCCTCGCAGGCAACAGGATCGACTCGCGGAACGGCTGCTGGAGCGTCGCGCTCTACCTGCAGCGCGCTCTGGCCCCCACGGAGCAGGTGCGCGAAGGGCGTTCTGTCTTGCCTGATGCGGGCGCCAAGCAGCTGCCACAGCGCCACCAGAGCACCGGACCCACTTCGGGCTCTCTCATGGTCTTGTCGGAGACAAGCTCGTGGTCTAATAATAAGATTGCTGTCCGACGTGCCCGACACGCCGTCCTTCAGCTCTCCCAGCGGCCCCTTGACGCTGTCTCGCGCTCCGCACCCGAGGGAGAGCATCGCCGCGACGTTGGAGCCCCGAGGACCATGTGAAGCCCGACCAGAGGCTCGACTCTCGGCTGCACAATGAGCTACCAGCACCCGTTCCAGAGCTATCAACCCGGGTACTACCCGCCGCCTCCGCCGCGGCAGCCTTCGGGCTCTTCCTACGCTGCAGAACAGCTGCCGCCTCTTCCACCGCGGCCGTCGCCGTCTCCCGGATCCCCAAATGTCCAGGGTCTCACCTCTGGATTCGAGCGGCTGAGCACGTATGAGCAGCCGCCAGCCCAGCAGCCCTACGTTCCGCATGCAGAATACCACCAGGCCAAATCTATACCTTACACCTATCCGACCGATCATGGAGCCTCTGTGAACCCCATGCCCCCTGTTCAGTACACATCGCCTCCCCCGCTGCCGCCTCGTCGGGAATCTCAGTCTTCATGGCAGACCTCTCAGTCTCCTCCGCTCTCATCGTATCCTGCCCCGCAGCAATGGCAGCAGCCCCCTCCACAGAGCCCGTGGACAGCGCCACAAACTCAGCCCAACATGCATCCTCCGATTGCGCAATGGCAGCAAGGTGGGACTTACAACCGTCCGCCTCCTCCTCCGCCGCCGGGGCTGCTCAAGGCGCAGACTCCAACACAGCCGGCAGGGCATCAACCACCGTCACCGTTTCTACAACATCATCAACAGGGATATCAATATATGGCTTCTCCACCGCTCGTGTCACCAGCGGATTCATGGTCTCAGAGAACATCGACGTCCTCTCCCTCTCAGTACTCCCCCTCCCAATTCTCATATCAGAAGCCGCCACCCCCGCAGATTTCTCAAAGTCCTGCACCTCTGCCATACTACCCCCCTCCACAGGACAATTCCACACCTCCATCCAATCAGGCCACGTCGCCACCGGTCCAAGCCGAATCGGAAACCATTCTGGAATTGGAAGCAGTGCACAAGCCAATCGGAACTCAAGAATCGAACCGACCAGAGCCTCCACCTGCGCAGTTTTTGTTTGAAATGGAGGGCTCTATTCCGGGCGTTCCGGACCAGCAAAAGCACAAGGCCGAACCACCCAAAGAGAAGGCAAACACCGCTCCAAACCCAGGGAAACTACAGCGGACTTTCACGGATACCCTACGGCAGGCGGGGCCGTATTACTACACGCCACCCTCTCCGGTTGCGGGCGTGGAGGAAGAAGTGGAGACTGTCAATGATGTGAACAGCAAGGAAGTGGAGTCAAAGTCAAGTGAAATTGCACCCGAAATATCTGTAGCGGGTATGAGCACAGAAGCAGGCGTGATTAATGCTTCGGATGCACAACAGAAAGAATCGGCTGATCCCTCGAATTCAGCTGGAAACACCGAAACTGTGCCTGGGACGGACAAGATTCCGGACGATAGGGAATTGAGGCTCTACTCATACACGACTACGCAGACAAAGAATTTCAGTCCAAATACAGACAGGATCCCGGACGATAGAATTTCAAGGCCCTACTCATATACGCCTACCCAGACGAACGACTTCAAACCAAAGCCAGACAGTAGGACCCAAACCTCTCCATCCAGCGGAACCCCTCTCCCACCCAACATCGAAGTCCAACAGCCACTAGCTGGAGCCGAGCCATCTTGTTACTATCTGAAGATACCCAATCCGCCTGCAAACGTACCTGTTGACCAGGCGTCCAATTACTTTGTTCCGCACAGATGTGACTACCCAGAGAAAATGCTTTTCGCTGATGTGTGGTGGTTCACCCACATCGATGTCCCGGACTTCCGTATCTGCGGCTACTGCTTCGAAAAGCACATACGCTACACCGACTTCTCATCTTCTTTCACCGGCAGGCTTGAGTCGAAAGATTTGAAGCTGCGGTGTTCCTTTGGAGCGCCGAGGGTTCTGGAGCAGTTGTGGCCTCAAGCCGTGCGAACGAAGGATCTTAGCCCAGTCAAGGAGTACATGGAGAGACGAGTCCGCATTCCAGACTGCCGGGGAGTCACCGGAGTGACAGGCAAGGATGCGTCAGGAGTTCGGTGGTTCAAGATGAGAAACAACGACGTACCCGAGTTCCTCATATGTGAGGCTTGCCTGGAAGAACAGGCTCTTGGCGGCACCTTTAAAACCCAGTTTACGCTTTACTTGGAGCAGCAGGGACAGAATCAAACGTGGTCCTGCGACATGGCGCTTGCGTATCTCAGACGCGGTTTTTCTCAAGCTGTGAAAATGGCAGACTGGGGCGTCTTCTCTCGAGCTGCAGCTCGTCGACTGGCTCTTCCACAGTGTGAAGGAGTCAAGGGTGTCAAGGCCGGATCGAGGCAGTGGTACTCGCCGGCCAAGCCAATCGACGGTGTTGTCATCTGCGAGGCCTGCTACGATGACTTCTTAGCATTCTCGGAATTCGAGCAGGAGTTTGTGGAGAGACCAGTGCAGATAGTCGGCTTCAACGATCTCTGGAGCTGTGACCTCTCAGCCATCGGAGTCAAGAATGCGGTGGACGTCATCCGGATGAATCACGACTTCACTCCAATGCGCACCGTGCTCGGAACCCTTGCAGTCACTCCTCCCTGCGCCGCCGGTCCTATTTCCAGCACCACCTGGTACAATCTCGCATCAAACAGCGAAAACTTTGACATCTGCCCAACATGCTACATCGGCCTCTTCGCAATCCTGGGCCTCTCTCACCTCTGCCGACCCACCACCTCCGCCCAACCCTCCGATCGCGTCTGCGACTTCTCCAACCACAGCCCCCGCTTTATGCAATACATCACGCGCTGGATCGCTGCGGTCAACAGCCCAACCGCGCTCCCCGACCTCCTCAACTACATCTCCCACTTCGCAGCGCAGCCGCCCTGCGCCGGCACCGCCGCCGCACAAAACCGGCAATGGTACCTCCTCAACGGCGCCGCCGCCGACCTCGTCGCCTGCACCGACTGCTACGCCGCCGCCATCGCCACCACGCCGCTCGCGCACCTCCTCACGCGGACCGCAGCCTCCGATCCGCTCCCCCGCGTCTGCGACATGTACAGCAGCAACATGCGCACGCGGTGGCAGCAGCTCTGCGCCGACCCCAGCGCCGCCTCGCTGGACGCGTTCGTCGCGCACTCGCGGCACCGGCACCGCGTGTACGCCGAGACGGTGCCGCGCTGCCGCGAGCTGGTGGCGCTGGCGCGCGTGCGCGCCGAGCAGCACAGCCTCGCGAACACCATGTCCAGCCACTACAGCTTCATGAACGGCATCACCGCGCCGAGCAGCCGCATCACGTACGGCGCCGCGCCGCTGTACACGTACTCGTACGGCGGGTACGAGACGCCGTACGGGGCGCAGGCGGCGGCGGCCGGGGCGGCGGGGGTGAATCTGCTGATGGAGCAGATGGGCGATACGCAGAAGGTGGCGATGTTGGAGGCGAGGTGGAAGGAGGTGGAGTAGGGGGGTTCGGCGGGTGGCTGCGGCGTAGGGGGGGTGGGTGTCGGGAGGCTTGATTCAGGCGCATGGGTGGACGAGGTCATCCTTTCCGCCGTGGCGTTGAATTCGGTCCTGTTTGGATTCCAACGATTTTTTTGTTTGTTGCGTTAGTGTCAAGTGAATGAAGTGCGACTGTTGAGGAGCTTTCCACGGCAACATCCGCGTCCTGCTCTATCGACTCTGGATCAATGGAACCTCGCTGCTTCCTCGCTCACGGTTAGCTGTCGATTTGACCTCGCTGATGGTTCACGAGGGTTTCTTTCTTGGGGTCGATACGCGTCGCTCACGTTCTCTTTTCTCAAATCATGAGGGCAGGTTCCATCAAGTCAGACGTCCTGCCCGAGAAAGGCCCGACTTCCATCAGAGCCTCTTCGTTTGGACATCGATATCCGCAACGCTTGTTCTGGAATGAGTTTTGGTAGTGGTGTTCTCGAAAAACTCAAAATCACACGTGAGGTCCGGTGCAGCAGGTCTGGAACCTTCCGATGGCCGCGAGTCCGACTAGTCTCCTGAGCATGTCTCGCCGCAGGGTAGTTAGGTCTGGGTGGCTTCTTGATTGGATAGGTTCAGGTCCCCTTTTCTCGTTCCACCTGTAGTTGCTCCAAGACGATATTTTTGACCTTGAGCCAGTTTGAGTGACCTGGTTGTGGGACCACATTGTTGTTATTACAGATCGGATAGTGCCGGATCATCCCACCTATATTGACCCAAAGGCCAAGCGCTAAGCTTCCTTGGCGCCCTTTCAGTACTAAAGACTGATGTCCCGTGAAGAATAAGGAAGGCCGCTTTCATGGAGAACATTGAACGGCGCAAATTTGTGTCAGTATATTATCACTGACTTGCCGTGTCCTCCCCGTTCCACCACAAGATCTGGACGTACCAACCCTACTTCCGAATGTGTGCATTCGGCGTATTGAGTCGAAATAGAGTTTCTGGGGCCACTCGAGGTCTACACGGCTTTATTTAAACGGGATTAAACTTTGCTTCGTACGCTACGCGTACAAAGTGCATTCCTTGTTATCAGAAGACCGTCATTCGCCGATGGGCAGCTTGAATCTGGAACTTTCCTTGCAAGTCCGTAGCGAAACAAGGCTAAGCAAATGAGACAGTAGTAGTTCCGAACGTCTCCAAATTCCAGCTCTGACGAGTGAAAGATGTCGGTGAAATCCTACCATGGGAAGATATATCTCCAAAACAGCTGCTCTTATTCAAGACGTCTCTGATGCTCCTCGGCCCTGGCCAACAGCATAGTCCTTTCACATAATGCCGGATGAATCGGCAGCTACATCTCCACCTTCGGGTGTTGTCCCAGACTTCGCGCACCCGAAAGACGTTTTGTGGACAGTCAACATGATTTCACAGATAGCTGCAATGTCCTCAGTCAGTCTGTTCATGATCATCCGAGTATACGTCAAGACTCGCATCGCACATTCGTACCATCGTGATGACTGTGCGCACCCTTCCCCGATATTTGGTGCATTGCTCACATGACTTAGGGGCGAGCTTCATCGCATGGGTAATTCCACACAACCACCATTGAGGTGTAAGATCTCCGCTGATATAAAAAGATATTTTACATGGCATATTGCGCTACCGCAATTCTTCGTGAGTTTCCCTACTGCATTTTCCGGTTCTTGGCTGAGCTCTGGGAGTGTCATGTTTCGGAGGTGGATATCATGTTTGGGAGCTGAGCAAGGGAGATGTGAAGGGGTTCTTCAAGGCAACTGCTCCTACGTCCTGGTTGTTCATGCAAGCTAACTCTAAAAGCAGGTCGTATATGCAGGAAGTATGATATACGGGCTGAACGCATACTTCGTCAAAGTGACGCTGCTTCTCATGCTCGTGAGGGTGTTCGCACCCTTCAAGAGGACTGTGAAAGCTGCCTACTTCCTCATTGGGCTTATGGCGTGTTACTCCATTCCTATGTTGCTCTTCAAGTCGCAGACATGCCATCCCATTGCTGGGTTCTGGGACTCGGAACTCAAGGCCACTTGTCTCGACCAAGAGGCCATGTTTGCCGCGGACACTGTTATCAGCGCCATCTCTGACACAGCGATCCTGGTCCTGCCCATTCCAGCCTGCGTGGCGCTTCAAATATCATGGCGAGAGAGGATCAAAGTGATAGCCATGCTGGGGACAGGAGGCGTGGCCACTCTTACAAGTATTATTCGAATGATCCTCGTACTCGGTCTTCAGCACAGCAAAGACCTCACTGTGGATATCATCCGTTTCAACCTCCTTGGGTACGCGCACCAATCTCCATGCCAGGTCTTCTCGCTGACTCCTGCAGTACTGCTGAAGGGTGTATTGGTCTAATATGTGCGTGTCTGCCTGCCTTCAACCTTTTAATGATGAGGGCTTCAGGTCTGCTTTGTTGACTCCAATTTGACAAGCTACAGCAGCTGATGTCGACATAGGAAATCCGGTACCCTCCACAATAAGAAATGAACTACCTACTTCCCACAGACTACGTCTCAGGGCAGGACCAGAAGCCATGGAGATAAGCCAGTCACATTTATTCTCAGCAGTATAGAAAGAGATGTGAAAATAGATGAACTACTTCTATTCCAGTGAGTAACGAAGTATGCAACGATCCAAATGGATTTTGTATTCGAATAACTTCCTATTACAAGACTCGTTAGTGCAACTGTGTTCGAGGAGTCGTAGTCAGCTCTTACAGGTGGTGGATGGCAATGCCGCTCTTCAGACTTTTTGAAACTTGAGCGGGATTAAACGGAACTTTGGTTCGACTGTAGATATCGGCGTTCGGCTCAAACAGATATCCCGTCTTTGTCTCAGCACTCGCGGGCCGAGTTAAAAATTACAGTATCGCCGAATTAAAATCAAAGGCTTGCCACCGAGAATACACCTTAATACCCGACGACCACCGCAGCGCTACTCATTCCTCTGAAAGTGCTCTCCCATGCTAAGTAGATAATCGATCATCAAAGCAACCCACTAGATAGAGGCATTTGTCATCACGTGTATAAGTCAGTTGTTGTTACGGAATTCAGCCTTGCTTAGAAATTGGTTTGACGCGGATGTGATTACGACCCTTGCTTGAATGGGGCGTTTCTGTAGGTAGTAGTATTATGGTGCTGAATCAGTACAGTTCTAACTTTCTTTGTAGTCCTTTCTGTATCTTCGGAGTACCGGTGTAGATTAGGTGTGGTGTATGTATTGGATCAGAAGTACGCTATAGACCTACCCGGAGCAAGTCGGCTCCCGCGTGCCAGCAGATCAAACCTTCCCTGGAGCCTCCAACAGATATGTTTCACACTCGTTATCAGATATGCCTAGCTCTCCACCTTGACCCTGATCTCCAGCCGAAGCGGCTTCCGAACTATATCTCGGTGGTGATCCATAAGGAAGCTCTGCCCGCGTTTTCGTTATCGACGAGTGCGAGATAAGAGTTAATCCGAGGCTTATCTCCAACAGCACGGAGAAGTCGGTTGGGAAGATTCGAGCCTCATGACGTGTCTTAGTGAATCACTGGCTGGCACTGGTAGGTTGTTGCTAGGGCTCAAAAATTTTACGCCGGCGTTATTCTGCTTTAACCTGTGAGTGTTAAATGCATTGATTTACCGGGCATTTCTGAATTTACCTCACGGCTTCCAGATTCGAGATCCCGAAGCAAGGCCCCAGGACTACGACTAATAACGCCCATCATGAGCTCAGGAGGACTTCGAGTAGTCATAGTTGGGGCAGGTTTCTGCGGTCTCACTGCTGCAATCGAAACGAAGCTGCGTGGAATGAATCCAATTCTGGTAGAGACATATCCATCAAGCAAGAACTATGGGTAAGTATCTGAGAGGGCTTGATGCCATTCGCTGACCTTTTCATAGAGATGTGATTGATTTTTTCAACAATGGAGGAATGATCATCAACAGATGGGCAGACGGACGGATCGGCCGCGAGATGCTCAAGATCTGTATCAATCAGGGAGACAAGTTTCAATTCTTCGCTCATGATGGGACATTCCTCTGCGAGGAGCCATGGAACTCCAAGCCTCATCACTACTATCAGCAGTTCGCCGGCCATCGAGGTGAAATGCACCAGTTGGTCGTTGATTATGCCGAAGAGATTGGTGTCGACATGCGGTTTGGTGAAAAGGTGGTGCAGTACCTCGACACCGAGTCAGAGATTGGTGTCATCACAGCAAAAGGAGAGAAAATTTTGGGTGATGTTGTACTGGCAGCTGATGGACCCCGTTCTCTTGCGCGGCAACTCGTCCTTGGTTTACCCGACAATAAGGTCAGTCTACAACTTCCTTTGCGAACATGTCACATTCACACAGCAAACAGGTGAACTCGGGCTACGCAATCTACAGAGCATTTTTCACATTGACGGAAGAACACCGCAAGAACCCCCTCCTCACGGAGTTCTGTGACCCAAACAAGGACATGACCAGGATGTGGGTTGGAACAGACTTGCACGGCATCATCTACACTTGGAATAGAGGAAAGGGCATTGGCTGGGTTCTGACGCACAAGGTCTACTACTCCCTCATATTGGTGAACTAAGCACTTCTTCGTCGCTAACGCAGAGCAGGATGATCATGACATTGGCGAATCCTGGTCATTCCCTGGGCGCAAGGAGGACGTCCTGGGGTACCTAGATAATGGGTGGGATGAGACATTCAAGGAGGCCGTGAGACAGACTCCTGAGAAGCAGCTGGTGGATTACAAGCTGGTCTGGCGTGAGCCGCTAACGACATGGCTCAGTAATTCAGCGAGGATCGCAGTGATCGGTAGGGCCCACTTTCCACCACAAATGAAACACATTCTGACACAAGTGCTTCAGGTGATGCGGCCCATTGCCATCTACCCAGCTCTGGTCAAGGCGGGGCACAGGCCCTCGAAGACGGAGTGGCTGTTGCTGTGGCGCTAAAAAGAGCAAATGGAGACGTTCCTCTGGCCCTGAGAGTATTTGAGCGGATTCGATTCAACCGAAGTCACGTAATCCACATGTCATCCGTCACCAACCGCGACGATTACCACCAGGTTGTCTGGACACCAGAGTTTGTCAGGGACCATCCAGGTGCACTCTCCATTCCACGAATGGACTGGATTATGGAACATGATGCCAAAGCTAATGCCGAGGAGCATTTTGACCACCTGGCAGCTGATGTACGGAATGGCAGGCTTGGAACACTTGGAGATCTTTCCCTGCCAGCGGGGGGGTCCTACTCATCTGTTCGCAATGGGAAAATGGAGGCTAGCAATGATGAGTTCACGGAGAAGACTATGAAACAGATTCCCGTCTTGGATACTCCAGTAGTGAAATAACTTTCGTGTATGTAGTTCAGCATCAGTCATGGGAGATGTCCCAATACGCAATATACATGACCTTGCCTGAGTGTTTTTTTTTTGGTTAAATCACTGAAAATTCCCTGAATCAAGTTTCTGGAGGCGTTACAAGCGACTGCTGGCGGAATTCATGAGAGTGAGATGAGTTGATCCGAAATATTGTTTCTATTGCTTTCGAAGCTGAGAATGAACGGAGTTCCCATGCGAAGATCATGAGCTGTAGAATATCGTTTCACGTAAGCTATTGCTAAAGGTCTCCCCCACAAATGAAGAAGGTGCTCTCAAGTGTTTAGTAAACTTTGCTACACATGCGTCTGTGTTCCTGCCGTGCTAAATCTCCTTAACATATCATATTGAACGCTCAGATAGCGTTTACTTTCCGTTTTTTAGAAAGTACCTTCTCTACAACTCTGATTGCCTGATTCTCATCTGGAGAACTGCTTTTCTGATCTTCACCATTCAAAATAACGCCTTCAATATGAACCAAGCCAGTGAACAGTCTATCCACTTCCTCGAGTGTTTTGCCTTTGGTCTCAACAAAAAGCAGCCAAATGACAGCCATGATAACCACATTCCATCCAGAATTGATAGCATAGTATCTCCACGAGATCCTCTCAATGGCAATCGGTAATGTGTAAGTGTTAATAAAAGCAAAGGCGTATCCGACAGCTTGTCCAGCGGCAATGCCTTTCGTTCTCTGAGTGTAGCTGAGGACCTCGGGCGGGTACGAATACGCGAGATGCATCCTGCCTCTGCTTCAGTACATGATTAGAGGAAGATCCAGGAAGCTTACCAAGATCCGCAAGAAGCGAGCTGGAATATGAAAATCACAACGATTGCACCGATGCCGTACGATGAATCTCGCCTCGTTTCAGAGAGATGGACCAAGATAGCGAGCAGTGCTAAGGAGACCGTCATGATACCAGTACCAGTTACTACAAAAATCAGGACATGCATCTTTCTGGTTCTTCATGTACTCACGCAGCGTGGCTTTTCGACCCATCTTCTCAATGACGAATCCACCAGCAACGACTGCTATGGTATTCCAAATGCAGATCCCAAGATTAACGAGCAGCTGATCTTTCAAATTTTCGATACCTGTATTGGCGATGATAATGGTAAGAAAATAGCTGGAGAAATCAGTTCAGCGCATGCAAGAGATTTTCAGCTTGAAGATCTCACATGATAGTGTTAGATCCCGATATTTGGAAAAAGATGTTGATGAGTACAGTGATGAGAAACCGGCGTAGATTTGGAACTTTAACGTTGAACAGTTGTCAGCAGAAGAGTAGCATGTACTGGTCGATCATCTTACGAGGAGTCCAGAGGCTTTTCCATGGTCCTTCATGCTCCTTCTCGTACTCCAGCGCATTGGAGATCTCTTCGAATTCGGCTTGCACGAACACATCATTTCTGTTTCCGTCTGCATGTAGGTATGCAAGAATTTTGAGTGCCTGCTAAACAAGTTAGCATCATCGGAATCTCTAATGTTCGCACTGCTGTATACTTCTTCTTTTCTGCCTTTGTAAAGCAGCCAGCGCGGGCTCTCGGGTGTAAAAGGCAAGATAGCCATGGCCATGAGAGGTGTAAGAAGTTCTCCCTGTGTTGTTAGATTAGAATGACTCTTCCGGCAGTTTCGGTGAGGGTGCATTTACCAGTACCGGACCCCTCCATTGCCAGTCTGAACTGTAATTATAGATGCCTAGTAGTATACAGGATACTATCAGGCCCATGAATGGCAGGGATGACATGAGAATTCCAACCCAAATGCCTCTTGTCTTTGGGTGGGCGAGTTCCATCACCCACGTCGGAGACGCAGTTGCAGCAATAGTGAGAGAAAAACCGAGTAAGAATCTGCCCGCCGCAAACGCCCTTTCTACAGACTCATTAGCGACTCTGGTATCAATGACAAAGAAAAGCTATACCGTTTGGAGCTGAGGCCTGAATCGCTGCCCCTACCGCCGCAATTGAACTGCCAATAACCATACCTCTCTTCCTCCCCCATTTATCTAGTATTAAGCCGGCGAACGGACCGCTCACAATGGAGCCTGCATTTACGATGGCCACGTTCAGACCAACAAGACCTGAGGTCAGGTTGAAATCTTGGATTTTCATATCAGCGTGGAAGCATTTATGATACGGAGAGGGTACGCGCACGTTCGAAGTAAGCTGGAACGCTATTCAGATTGTTGATTAAGCTGGCATCGTACGATAGATTTGCAATATTCAGGATGGCTGCAAGGACCACAAGACCAAAAGTTACTGAGGGATGCATCTTGGCTGTCGGACATGCCACTGAGCTCCGAAGCACTTGTACATATATTCCATGGCTACGGACATACTTCCTTCAGCATCTCTCACAGCGTAATTCGTAGGAGGCTGGCAGCTACTAAGGGCCAAGCCCCGGGTCTGCTACTGGCATAATGTGGGGTAAGACGACAGCTCGCTCAGGTTCAAAGTTGATGTGCTTATCTGCGTCAGTATTCCTATCTCTTCCGAAGCTTATCTACAGGGGATTTTCCGAAACACTCGGGAATTTCTATCCTAAATTCCCTATTGGTCATCAAAGAGCCAAGTGCAGCACTATCTTAGAGCCGGCCCACCATTTCCGACATGCCCGAATCCTGGATGCGAGCAATCAGACGCTGACAGGCACGACTTCCCTCGTACGCGAGTCAAAATTCCGCCTCGTGGGCGTTTTTCTTCTCGCTAATGCATTCTCAATGGCTTTCAATGAGTGAAAGAGCGTCCTCCCAGAGTGCGCAGAGGCGTAAGGTTTACGCCGCCTGTGAACCATGCAGAAAACGCAAGGTAACTTCAGCTCAAATTGGAGCTAGCAAGATGAGAGCTAACTGACTCGATGCGTGAAGATCCGCTGCAACGGTTCACAACCGTGCAACCAATGTATACGACAGGAGTTGGACTGCTCATTCAATCGTCATCGTCGACGTCGTGGACCTCCGCCGATGCAAGCCCCTAAAACAGCACACCATGTATCCATAGAGGCTGTCAGCACTGCAGAATCACCATCTTCTATGCCCTCGACTGTGATCCTTACGGCACGCGCTCTGCCATTGTCAGAAACTTCCTTGAGAGGTTTACGACAAGCGCTTCAAGAAATCCTCGGAAGTCGAGATGACTCGGTATCAATCAAGTAAGTGTCTAAACAACGAAATCTTAGAGCAATGTACTGACAAACGCGTTCAGTGGAAGCGATACGTCTATTGACTTGGTATGGCACTTGGTCAGCACATACTGTGCCACAGTAAATGAGCAGTACGGTGCAATTCTGTGCATAAATAAGTTCCTTGAGAGCCTCGAATCGAGGCAATGTTCGAGGAGTTTGTGCTGTGCCATGTGTGCAGCAAGTCTGCCGTACTTTCGTCATCGGTCACTCGCAGCTCGACGTGTGGTATCACTCGCGGAAGATTTTGCTGTTGAAGCACGCGAGACAATCACACTGGATATGGAACAATGCAGGTGGCTTGAAAGCCTCCAGTGTATGTGCATACTTGCATTGCATGAGATGGCCACCAGCAATGGTCACCAGGCCTGTCTTGATATCAGTAAGTTTGTATTCCGTCTAAGATGCCCATGTGCTCATTTTGCAAGCGAGTGGATGGAAGATCGCGCAAGCTGCAGAGTTACTGGACGGACTGGATCCGGATGATCATCTTTCATTTGAACTGGCCAAAGACACCCTTTGCCTAATGGAATTCCTCGGCTCTATTGGTAGGAAGGTTGTTCAAATTGGCTCCAGGAAGATCACAGACTCTCACCGGGGATTCCATGAATGCAGTAGTAATGGACTTTTACCCCGCTTCAACATGGGAGTGATGGTAGATCTCCTTCGGCGCGCCCACACCTTTTCGGTCACCGATCATGGGAAACAAAACGCCCAACCTTGGCTACTTCGGTCCACCTACCTAACACTGAAGCTTGCTTTTGACGATGTTCTTATCCAATTTCCGCACAGCCATAACCATGACGAGAGTCCTATCCAAGGAAATGAGACGACAAATCATCTGCTTTGTTATCTTGCTTCTCGGTGCGGTATTCTTCTGATAAACCGCGTTTTCCTCCCGACCCAGGTATTCATTGACCCACCGCACTCAAGTGAAGGAGCGCGCCGATCTCCGCCCTCGCCGGTGGATCTGGAATTCCCAGGAGCGCCTCTTCCCTTTATCCGAGAGCGCATGTTTTCCTGCCTGGCAAGTGCAAATGAAATTGCCGACCTCTGCAATGAATTTTTGTGCAAGGGTGTATTCACATTGGTAAGTTACGCTATCCGCGCGATCATATCACATGGCTCACGAGGTTTAGACGCCTTTCATGGGCTACTGTTGTTATCAAAGCGCCCTTGTATTTATTCACCAACTTACCCGGAGTTACCGCAGCGGACAGAATGATATCCTTGAGAGGCTCAAAGTTTTGTTCACTTTTCTTGGTACTCTTCGCAAATTCTTCGCCCCCGCTTGTCAATGGGTATGGTTTCAGTCGTAATTGTGCAAAAAAGCAGGCTGACTGCTGTGAAGGTTGAAACCCTTTTCAGAATCCATGGCAGCCGAAACCTCGTACTGAACGACATATCTGAAGGTGCTCCATACTTCTCCACCTTTTTTGCCAGGTATCCCGGTGTAGATGAGCCGCCCTTTGTACCTATCGGCCCGCCGAAACAGGAAAATCAACATCTAGGGCCCCTTTCAGCTGATAGCACTGAGCTGGAGAATGGTTTTGCTTTGGAATTGGAGACTGAATGGGCTGCAAGCTACCGTAGTGAGCTGCAAGCTCAAGCACGCCTCCTCCACACTGACCGGGATCCCGTTCTGTCATCGACCTCGGTTCACCACCAGACCTGCGAAGGTTCCAATGATGAATATCTTAATCAAGCAGGTCGTGAACCTACCAATCAGTGCGCTCGAGAATTCTTGGATTTCCCGGTGTCCACGACGAATGATGTTCAGAGGCATCTGGAGGAGCCAGATACTGGGGTTGCAACCGCGGTGTTTTCACCAGAAGAATTGCATGATTCATTTGGTTTTGGGATAGAAAGGGAGTTGTTTACGGAAGAAGAATATCACAGGATATTTGGTGCATTAAATTTTCGATACTTTTAGCCTCGTAGATGGCAACCAGAAGCTATGTATCAGCATCATCGTCTTTCCAACGATTTTCAAAGGAATCTCGTGTTTATAAACAGTACTAAAGCTAAAAAAAAAAAAAAAGACGCAATGTCTCACCTTGGCTCTAAAACACTCGAGTAACCCAAGACTCATTCAATCCAACGCCTCCATTCGCCAATGAAAACGTTGCTCCCCGCCTTGAGGTGTCTTATCTGCTTATCTCGACGCCGATGATAAGAGCGCGGGGACTTTTGTATCTCGCACTTACCTCTCACTTACATACCCAACTTACTGCTTGTTTCCTTGAATGCAGCTTCGCCTTCATGTTTAGACTCCCTACCACGCGCACCCCTCCGCGGAAACGCTGATATGTCCATTCCATCCTTACCAGAGCTTGAGATAGACAGCAGTGGGTTTTGCTGGACTTGTGTGGATCTCGGCGACACTTGCGACTCTACTTTAGTTTCTACAGGATGTCGCACCTGTGCCGAAAAACAGCGTCGCTGTGAGGGTTTCCATGCTCGACTGTCTTGGCCAAGATTCTATGACACAGTGAGGAAACCCTCTGAAGTGGCACCCTTTGCAATTTCTCTATCTGCACATGGCCTTCCAGCAAAAGAGGGGAGATTGATTCAACATTTTGTCCACAACATCGCTCGGCTGGCACTGTCAATTGATTACGAGGACAACGGATACAGGAGACTTGTTTCAATGGCATTGAATGAGCCGAGTCTGCTTTATGCGCTCTTGGCCATGTCCGCAAGCCATCTGAGTCGTTGGCACAGACTTCCGGACACGACATCTCGCATCTACCTCCGGAGTGCTTTCCAACAACTAGAGCAGAGATTCGCCTCACCTCTGAAGATGCGGGAGGAGACTACTCTAGCTACAATGCTAGTCCTACTCGGATATGAGGTACCTCACGAGCTGTCCCTTTAACGCGTCACAATGCGCTTACTTAATTAACGAAGGCTTTTATTGGCGGCAGCCGCTGGGAGCTACATTACAATGGAATATCATCATGGCTCCGATCCTGCCGCGACTGTTCCAGGATCGACCCATTCCTTCTTTCTTGGATCTGCATGGTTGATACCCAGTCGGCAATACATCTGGGCACCGCTTTTGCAGCAGGTGACGGCAGTTGTCTTGGCTCGAGCCTTTTTCGACGGAGCGAGCAAGCAATTGATCCAATATATGGATGCTCTGTGGCTCTACCGGAACTGATGGTACGTTTTCGAACCAGAGGTGACGTTGTCCGTGTACTGATGACTGCTCAAGCTCTCTGCAGCGAGGCTTTGCAGGCTCTCAAACACCCGCGCCTATACTGTCGATGAGCTACAGCAACGTAGTCAAGAATTACAGTGCAGGGTTCGCAGAACGAAGATCGATCTGGATTCCGACGTATCCCTTTCTATGACTGCAGATTCCGGGAGCAAGCTCAAAACCTTCCTTGACAAAGAATCCTTACGGCATGCAAAAGCAGCCGCTGAGGTTTTCCGACATGCTCTCCATATCTACATAGCCAGGATAACATGTAAAACGCCACTAGCTTCTGCGGAGATTCAAGATTCTATTGACTCCATTTTTGAACTACTACCGATGGTTTCCAATCCTGTCGGGCCGGGATCGATGCTCGGGTGGTGTCTCGTTGTTGTCGGATCCGAGACTGACACGATCGAATTGAGAGACTACATCCGCACTCGGTGCGCGAGCTTGGAGCTCCTGCGATTGAATGCAGGAGGTCCGAGCATCAAGGTACTTGAGGAGGTCTGGCGCCGTCGTGATAAGATCAATTCCGGGGAGCCTGGAGAACACTCGTGGCAATGGCAAGACGTTATGCGAGCGTTGGGCATCAGGGGAGCTCTCTTCTAAGTGAGCGAATCAATTGTAGCTTGTCCTACTCTATTTATTTCTGCGTAATTCCAAATATCACTCCTTTCGCTTGGTTAAAGAGACAACCAGTCCTGTCTGTGTCGATAGCCAGTAGTTTGTATGAGATGTCGTATCCTCCTTGTTGGCAAACTGTATGTCAAAAGTCAACAACAGAGTAGGAATGAGTTTGTTAACTTCCAACCAGCTGATGTGTCTGCCACTGCATGTATGAGCACCAGATCCAAACGCAAAAAAGGACCGGTTCATCCTCGACAGATGCTGTGAGTTTGCTGTCAACCACCTTTCCGGCTTGAAGGACTCCGGTTCCGGAAACACAGTTGGGTCTCGATGAACAACCCACGGGTTGATACCAACTTCTGTCCCTGCAGGGATATGATATCCACAGATTACTGCACCTCCTGGTGGGACCGTTCGGGGCAGCATCATGGCAATGGATGGATGCAGCCGTATGGCTTCTTTGATAACAGCGTTCAGGTAAGGCAATTTGCTCGCCGCAGAGTACTGGACTGGATACCTTAGTTTTGCTTCATCACGAATCTTCCGGCAAAGTCGCACGTAAATTTGAGGATGATTCAGGACGTGGATGATGACTGAACGGAGAGCGATGGCAGTCGTGTCACCCCCTGCTGTGATGTTCCCGAAGGTGTGCGCGCTGACTTCACGATCGGTGAGCGATTTCGGGTTCTGTTGTTGATTGAGCAATAGCCGTCGTAGGAAGGTGCATGGTGCTTGAGGATCCTCGGCCAAGTTTCGACGGTTCTCGGTTGTCTTTGCAGTGGAAATTGCCATGACACGTTCCACAAAAGCACTGTCGGAGTTGACCAGTTTTGCAAGAAGTTTGTTGCCAGCGAATATCTTGTGCAATCGAGGAACCTGACCAACCTTTGACACAGTAAGCATCTACCATGGATCTTGGAAGTCTTGGGAATGAGCTTACAACCGCAAAGTACGCCATATAATCGTGCATGCTTTTAAGCATCGAGGAGCTGTCGCCATTTTCCATGAAGCGAAGGTCGTCTCCGAAAGTGATTGTGAGAACAGCATCCATGGCGAAGTGGTGTAGATATTTCCCAAGGTCACATCGACCGCCAGGCTCTGCGCACCGCTCTTCAAGAATGGCCATTAGCCTGTCAACCACATTCCCCACCAGTGGCTCGAGTTTGACGAGCGCATTCAAGGAGTAAGCGTTGGCAGCGCCACGTTTCATTCGGTGATGCATTTTCTTGTCTTTCATCGTAAAAGGGTCGGGAACGATGCCCTCGTTGTCCTCCAATTCAATGGAGTTAAAGAACCGGGATTTGTAGAACTTGGTTGAAACACCGTATACTGTTTCAATCTCGGCTGGGTCGGAGAGAGACAGAGAGTTGGGCGCAATCCGTACCAGTGGGCCGTAGACTCTGTGAAATTCCACGTCGTGATGGTGGCTCTGCCCCGACAAAACTGAAAGTACGCGAGGAATCGATGACAATGAATTTGGCCATGGGCCGGGAATTTTGTGAAGGTGTCCATGGAAGCGTTGATACGTAAAATAGCAAAGGAGGATCCATGACGCCGCTGCACAATAATGGATGGAGTTCAGATGAGCGAGAAAATCAAGAACAGCCATGAGGACGTCTTTGACTCTAGGGGACGAGTAATAAACCAAGCGCCTCAGTTCATTAGCCACGAAGCAGGCCGATTATTGCGATAAGTAGTCTTAATCAAGAACGCAGTCGTAGAGCAAAAACTGAATTCAGAGCGATACCCATCTGCAATTTCCATAGTCCGTAATGGACGAATCAAGACAGTGAAACAAAGCTCGGCGAAGTGAACCTTCTCGGAAGAGTTAGCCGCACCCTCTCGGACAGGCTCCATTCGGCAACAACATCGGATTCGGCTTGTGTCTTGGCACCGTAAGCGGGGTCTGCTAATCAGCATGATGGGCGGGATTGTGCCGCAATCTGAAATGTCGGATTAACCCTTGTCAAGATTTCCGTTCTCGTGAAGATAAACGGAGCGCTTATCGCCATCTAACATACCAGTTCCACAAAGGGAGCTTCAGAAATCTTATTCGGAAGCGGATTGCAATCTGCCTTCTTTGAGCGACGGAGTGGTGCGCCGACGAACACCCAGCAAGATAAGAGATTATCTCTGGGAATGTCAGCTCTCGGCAACCGGCTGGGGAGCCCAACTCTATGCATGATCGAAACCATTCAGTATCTGCGTGTCAGATAGCTTTGCCAAGTTCATTTTTGTACTTCCGCATCTTCCAGGCCGAAGATCCAGCCCATTCTCCCGCAGATATAAAGACCACTTTAAGCACAACGTAAACACCTATACAAAATTCAATTAAACAGCAAATCGACGGCTTTTTCCTTCAATATGTCTATGACAATCACTTCCCATGCACCTCTTGAGACTCTGGGCCCTCTCATTCTGAGTACCGAGCCACAGTTCAAGCTCGAGAGATTCAATCGCAAGACCACCACGATAGAACAGGTCGTTAAAACACTCAAGTACGATGGAGGAGTCGTTGTTCGAGGCTTCCTGACGCCCGAGGAGGTTCGAGAGACGGAGAGGACGGTTCTTCCGGTCCTGGAAAGCTTCACCTACCCAAAGCCTGGGGACACGACAAAGCGGATTGCGAGGCTCCCGAGCGTATGCCCCGACCTGGTCGAGCGGGTCCTGACGGACGACCTGTACCTCGGGGTTGCGGACGAGCTTCTCAGCATCAAGCACACAAGCTGGCTGGGCGACAACTTCATCGAGAGCTCAGCCACGCCGATCGTCATGGCCACGACCATGTTCGCGGTGGCTCCGGGAACGCGCGTGCAGGAGCTGCACCGCGACGACGCCATATACTACAACAAGTTCGACAAGATCCGGCCGGAGGAGTACCGGGTGGGACGCGACGTCGGGATCAGCTTCTTCATTGCTGGCCGGAAGACCACGGCAGCGAACGGCGCGACACGGTTCGTTCCAGGAAGCCATCTTGGCAAGCATGACGAGCAGCCTGATCCCCGTGCTGCCGTGCCGGTCGAACTGGAGGCTGGAGACGCCTTCTTCATGCTGAGCTCGTGCTACCATGGGGCCGGGGAGAATTCGACCAAGGATGAGGAGAGGCTAGTCTACTCCATCTTCATGCAACCTCCGCATGTCCGACAGGTGAGATTGTGTGCGGCGTTGGTATCGTTAATTGGAGCTTACCCATCGATTAGGAAGAGAATCTCTACCTCGCAATCCCACTGGAGCAGATCAAGAAATTTTCGCTTCCTGTCCAAAAGAGGCTGGGTTATGACCTGGCCGTTCCGAATCTTGGGTGGGTTGATCACACGTCGCCGTTGAAGAGCATTCTTGGCCATGCGGACGGTGATCAACGTGTCATTCCGGGCTACAACCCGACGAAGTTCAAGGGCGACGAGTAGGGATTTCGAAACCAGGGGCGTGTGTAGCTTTGTATAGCGCCAAATTCGCGAATTTTCTCCATGACAACAAGACAGTGTGAGATTCGTTCCGCCCACCATCAGTGTCTGGGTGTGCCGGAAGTGAAGAAAGGTTGGGCGTAGGCGACGCGAGCGGTGTCAGGCTTCGATGACAGCAGCGCGTAGTGCGTTATTGACATCCTCACGACGGAATCCGGGGCCACGGCCGATGCACACCGAGCATTTGATCAGCTCTGTCGTTAGACTCGACGTTAGTAAAGACACCCATGTAATAGCGGAGGGGATCATATTACTGTTAACCAGTATGCTCAAGTCGATGGTTGCCATGCTTGGTGCCTCTCCTTGCCCCGAGAGCTCTCCATCAGGCGCCATGGTTATGGTATCGAACAGGGCTGGATCCATCAGCCACGGCGTGGAGAAGTCGCAGAACCTGTCCCATTGCTCCTCGCCCAGCTCGTTGGTCATCTGGATGGTGACATTAGGCCTCACACCCGCAACGGTTGTTCCACCATCTTCGTCAACTCCATGGCTGCCGGTTCGAGGCGGATATTGGTGCCGTGCAGTTCCCACTGGCCTGCTGGCCTGTCCCTGGTCGGGCAAAATCCCCTCGATCTTCAGTGTTTCAGTTTCGACCTTGGCTAGAGAGCCACCCGCGTCCATCTTCACTCCGAGGTGCTCGAGGTATCCTGCCACGTCTTCGCTATCGTACCAAATGCCCTCATAATAATGCAGGTCTGCCTCAAGATCAGGGGTCAAGCGGAGTCCCCAAGATGCAAGTACCGCACGCGTGTTGCTCATGTAGTTTGTGCTCGCCTCGGGCATGGCCTTGTCGCTTCGATCTTCCTCGCGCGGAAAATGCGTGCCCGCACCGCCCAGGCAGAGTTTCAGTTGGCTGAAGGGCTCCATGACCGGCTTTCCGAGTGCTTTCTTGAACAGGGCAATTAGCTCCTCGCGCGTGCAAAAGTGGCGGCAGATGCGATAAGCGCGCTGGTATTCGGAAGGCCGGAGATGGACAGCCGAGAGAATATGGACGCCGCGCTCGATGCAGGCTCTGTACAGACGATTTGCGAACGCTGTCTCTCGGAAGGAGTATGTGTAAGGAGGTTGGAGCGCACGGGTTGGGGATGGCTGCCGGGCGCTGGGCCCCTCCCCGGCGTTGTCGTCGTCGCTGCTCTCATACGTGATCACGTACCCGAACGGAAGAGCTTGCGGAGATCCAGCGTCTTGAGGCTTTTTATCGGACGAAGAACTAGATGGCGCTATTGGTTGGTAGGTGCGGCCGGCCAACGCGGGCTGGTGTGGAAGAGGAGGTGCAGAACCATCCTCGTCCAATGAATTATCTAAGTTTGCAGCAGTAGCAGCGTCACACAAGGCGGCCAGCGTTGCGGCTGTTGCTCTCAACTCGGACTCAAGCTTTGGTCGAAGGGCCAAGGCGCTCGAGGCCATTGCTCGGTCGCTGAAGTGGAGAAAGGAGTCGCTCATGTCTTTGGCCACGGCCTGCAACCGCTCGACCTTCTTCTGCAGAGTGGTAATCTTGTCATCTTTCCTCTGGCGATATGCCCGTTGCGCCTGGCGGATTTGCGTGCGACGGCGCTGCGGAAGTATTAGTGAGTAAACGCAGGATGATTGCTACTGGCTGAGATGCGGGGCGAACCCCTAAAACCAAGCCTATGCCCGCTCACAACGCATCACATGGCAAAGTGTATGTCGGGCACTGATAGTCTCTGGTGGCAGGGGCTGCTTGCAAGCGAAATCGATCAGCCACTTACGTCGGCAGGCGTTTCGTCTTGTGTGTCAACTGGAGGCCTTCCACGGGGCTTCCTGATTCTGGAGGAAGGACGTCCTCTAGCCGCATGCGGATTATTGGCCTGTTCCATGGCGGCGACACTGAAGCGCAGGCCAGAGACTGTGCTTTGGCGGTTCTGCGGAGGGTCGATTATTGTGATCTGTGTGACGGGTCCACTGATCCGTGGAAGCCGACACTGGGCTGCGAAGTGTCAGCAGAGCTCCAGACGGCCGGCGTCTGCCCAGCGTCCGGGAAGTGGATATCGGCTGCTGTTGCGAGGAGAAGGCCCGGGAGTGCTCGGTAGGGTTGTTCGCGCGGTAAGTGGGGGCGAAAGCAGAATGTAGACCGAGGCGAGGTGTGGATTAGTAGGGAGGAAGTTGGCAGGTTGCGAAAGCAGGTGGCGGTGCTCGAAGAGGTGGTTTCGGCTGTTGAGTAATCGCCAGAGCTTGAGCATAACTTGAACTGGCTTAGCGTCCCGTGGGATGACAACAACACGAGCTCAAACTCTGAATGTCAGACTGCATAATTCTCCAGTTGAATGGGATGCCGGTGCGTGCTGTCGTTGCGTAGGAATCATCGTGAGCTTGCCATCTCGCTCCGTGAACAAGCTTCGCAGCATCCCCAGACTCGGTAATCATTTGTCTCCTGAGGGTGTGCGAATAAATTCGGAGGCCAAGTGATACAAGGCTATCGATACGTGGATACCGCTACTCCAGCTCCCTTGTCGCGGGAAATAAGGCCCCTAGATATTGTAAACACAAAGCATCTCCGCGACCGCTTGATTGACCACCATTCGAATCAACACAGCACGGAAGAAAACCACGGACCCGATCACGCAAACACCTCAGCGATGTACCGCTTCGGCTCCAAGCTCGCAACCCACGCAGCCGGATCCACCACCAGCCCGCCAGGCCCGTCCCTCCCCTCCCCGACGATCCGCGCGACCGCCTCCTTGACAGCCTCAGCCATGCCCGTCCCGCCGCACACATACACCACCGCCCCCCTCTCCCACAGCCCCAGCACCTCCTCCCTCTCCCTCCACAGCCGCTCCTGCACGTACGCACAGCCCGCCGCATCCGCGTGCCCCGGCTCCCGGCTGTACGCGCGCCGCACGCTCACCACGCCCTCGGCCTCGAACGCGTCCAGCTCCTCGCGGTACAGGTCGTCCAGCCGCGGGCCGCGGCACCCGAACAGCAGCAGCGCGGGCGCGAGCGCACTTCCGCCCCGCAGCCGCTCGGCGCGGTCCTGGACGAAGGCGCGGAAGGGCGCGAGGCCGGCGCCGGCGGCGAGCAGGACGACGGGCGTGGCGAGCGGGTCGGGCGGCGGGCGGAAGCGCGGGTTGGTGGTGCGCAGCGAGATGCGGACGACGGCGCCGGGGGTCAGGTCGAGGAAGTGGTTGGACGCGACGCCGAGGAAGCGGGCGTCGGCGGCGCCGGAGCGGGCGGGCGCGTCGACGACGGAGAAGGTGAGGGATGCGTGGGAGGGCTGCCAGGTCGGCGAGGACGAGATGGAGTAGAGGCGGTGGCGCAGCACAGGGAGCGTCGAGAGGAACGTCTCGACGGGGACGGCGAGGTTGGGGAAGCGCTCCAGCAGCTCGAGGACCGAGACCCGCTTGTCGCGGATTTCGGTAGCGTATTCGGTTGATGCTAGGGAGAGGAGGGACTTCTTCGTCTCGTCGTCGGAGCTCGCGTCTACGAGAGTTCGAATGTTCTAAAAGGAGCCGTTAGTGGTGCAGATCATGTCGACAAAACAGCTTGTCCGCTTACTCGTGGCGTAGCAGGTTGAGCAAGCTCCACGTAGCTGCTGAATAAATCGGCTACAGATATCGGTTCAGACGGCAAATTGCCCTGTTCTGAATTTTCGATCCTGATCATACTATCCCAGGCGAGGTGGAAACGGGAGAGTACGCGCTGTACATTGCGCCTGGAATTCAGGGGCAGAACTGCAAGACTGTCGCCGGCAGAATAAGTCATCCCCTGAGGAAGCATCAATTCAATGTGGCCCTTCTTTGCAACACCCGGCTTGCTCAGCAGCCTGATGTCGCTAACAAGAGCCTCCACAAAGCCTTTCCGTGTGTTGTATGGTGGCTGATAAGTTATCTTCAGCCGGCCTGAGTCTGATGCCTCTGGGACTGCGCCCAAGCCAGGCCAAAGGAACTGGTCCTCCCACTCCTCGAGTTTCAGAAAGGCATCTTCTTCCGCAGTATCCACGGATCCGCGAGATACAATCTGTTTGGCTCCATGTCTTTCCAAAGCCTCATCAACAAAGATGGGGATCTTGTGGAACGTCGTTGTCCAATCGTGATGGCCTGATCCATGTTAGACATCAAGCAATGGCGGTTTAAGAGAAAGCCTACCGCATCCGAACACAGCATAAGATACGCCGCTCAGATCCTTAGGCTCTGCTGACTCTAGCCAATCAGCGAATTGAGCGGCGTTCTCTGGTGGGTTGCCATCGTAAGAGCTAGTGAAAATGACGACCGGATGACCTGTAGGTATGTTTCCTTTCGCTGAGTCCAGAGATTCAACACTACACGCTGTATAGCCGCGCTGTGCAGCATCGCTAGCGAGGCGGTGGGCCAGAGATTCGCATGTGCCGCTGTTTGTTCCATAAAAAATGGAAATTGGTTTCCCATCTTTGGAGGCGTACTCTCCGGTTGGAGCAGGTGCTTTTTTGTCCTTCGAATCAATGGCTGTTGAAAGACCTGAAACCAACTCATTCGCAGACTTGTGTCTCCTGAGCGAGGCGCGCATGAAGAAACCGTCTGGTTTCAGCGTTAATGATTCCTTGACCTTCAGGTCATAGGTTGGATCATCCAGCTCGAGGTCGAAAACTTGCAGGGTCAAAGCAATTACCTTTCTATGTTAGCGTACATGTTTGTGGAAAGCAGGATGTAACTCACTAGCTGTGCTTCCTGCCATGCGAATGCCCTGCCAATGCAGCCTCTCTTTCCGCTGCCGAACGGCTTCCATGATCCTGGTGGAAGCTTGTTGAAGCCATCGTCAAGCATCCTTTCAGGCTTCCATTCCCTAGCATCGGCGCCGTAAACTTCGGGGTCTGTGTGGACCGAGGGCAATAAACCGGCAATTGGAGCGTCTTTCTTAACTAGATACTTGCCACCAATAACAGTATCTTCTCGTGCCCCAACCGTGTAACCGGGTGCTGTCGGCATCAGGCGAAGAGTCTCTCTCATCAATGCGCTAATGTATTTCAGCTGCGGGAGGTGGGCAACGTCAATGGGCCCGGCACCAACAACCTCGTCTACTTCCTGCCGTGCCTTTGCAAATGCCTCAGGGTTCTTCAGCAAGTAGTAGAAGGCAAATGAGAGCAATCCGGATGTTGTCTCGTGGCCGGCGACCAGGAATGTTATCATGTTGTCAATGATAGACCCATCGCTCAGGCCCTCGCCTGACTTGGGGTCTTTGTTGTACAGCAGCGAATTGAGAAGGTCGGGTGCCTCTACTGGCTGTTTTCTTCGCTGGTCGACTATGTCTTGGCATATGGTTCTCATCGTCTTGATGTCTGCTTCGAACTTCTTCATCGCGAGTATCCTCAAGTTGTTGACAAATTCAGGGCGCGAGGACTGCTTGTCCGCATCCTTCAGCCAACTGTTCATACTGTCGACGAATGGATGGAAGCCACCATCGCGGTAAAAGCTGTTGAAGCGGAAACCCATGCCGCAAAGCCCGATCGTGTCTAGAGTGAGACGAGTGAAATCGCTTGCTGGGTCGACGGGATGGCTCGGGCCAAAGCGCGCCCTTTCTGGTGTCAACTACAGGTCCTTGACACGAGGGCGTAATTGCTCACCATTTGAGGCAGAGCTGGTCTGCTACCTCCTTCATTTGTGGGAACATATCTCGAATCTTGGTTGGTCCAAACACGGGGAGCAGGATGCGGTGTGCGATGTCCCAGTTGTGTTCACCATCATGTGCGGTGAAAAGCCCGTCGTTGACGCCAGACCTCAGTTTCAGTAGACCACCTGTAATGACCTTTCGGAAGCGTTTTTCATCGCAAATCTCATTGAGAAGCGCAACGCTAGTTACGAATATTTGCTCCTCGCCACCGAGCTCAAGTTTGAATATAGGACCTTTTTTGACTCGTGAGTTCGGCGCGCATCTCAGAGAGCCGGGATACTTACGGTATTCCTCGGCGAGCTTCACAACCGACTGCATCGGAACGTCATCATCTATATCAAAGATGTTCCCCACAATCGGCAGTGCTTTGCAAAGTCAGAAGCGGATTTTAGACTCCCGTAGCGTTGGAGTGCGTACCTGACGGACCCGGGATAGGAACCAGACCAGAAGTACTGGAAGGCTTCATGCTGAAGAACTTTTTAGATGTAAGTATCGTTTTCATCCGACCAAAGGAGCAAATCGGGGAGACGTTGGAGGTTTTGTTAGGGACGAAATGATGTGGTTGATTGAATGGCTCTGATATTGAAGGTAGCCACGGAGGATGCAGCTTTATAGCTAAACGCCCCTTCGTCTTCGCAAAGAAGGAGCATATGCGCGAAATGGAAACTCTGCTTGGCGACGTGTGAGGCAGCAGCCGGCGGCCGCAGATCTATTGGTTTCTTCTGTATGATGATTGGTAGAGAGGCTACCCATGCGTATAGCGTATGTGGCACGGACCGTATCCCACCCAGCCTCAGTCATATGCAGTTGCATCTCGGGAGCCGAGGTGGCGCCAAGACCCGAGGACCCGAGGGGGGCTGTGTGGCCCAGCGGGAGACTCGATCCTCCCGAAAGCCCGAACCCGCCATCCGCCAACCGTCTTTCCCTTTCTTCGTCATCATCCTCCTCGCTGTCGACCTTCTCTGCCCCGCAACTCGGCACCGAGCAGCCATGCAGCATGTCAAGATTGGCCGAAGCTGCGACGAATGCAAGGCCAGAAAGGTCCGATGCATCAGTACGCCGCATCCGACACTCCCGTTCCTCCGTTTCCACGCTTACCGCCACAGAATCCGACCCATCGAGTCTGCAGTGTGCCAACTGCCTGGTGAGCTTGCAGCTGTCCATGCCCCACACCTGCATCATCTCATTCTCCACAGAGAAGAGCCTCTGTGTGCCACTTCAGCCCGCACAAGCAACGTCCAAAGCGAGCTGTTGCCGGCGCTGTTCCAAGGACCGAGTCGACGGAATCTCCGCCTCCGCCGCATCCGCCTCGAAGCCAGCTCACTGTGCCTTATGCGCCTGTGGCAACGTCTTCACAGAACCCACCGAACTCCAACGGCTCGCAACATCTACCACGTGCCGTTGCCCTCGACGCACAGACTCCCGTGGATCCAACGTCCGAAGAGCTTCCCAAACTTTTTATGGACTTCTTGATGGAAGATCGACAGCTCGCTGGAAGACGGGTAGACACTGACTCGATCACCAAAGTATGGTTGCACACCTGTTTCTCGCCCCAATTTCTAGGACCCCGCTTATATTCTTGTCGCAGGCAAGTGATAAATATGGTTCGTTGCTTCGATTTTTCTACCCTTACTTCTTAATGACGTCAAATCAGTTGCCAGTTCCAACTTGACCTTCTTCTCCAGCGCAAGATTGACCTCCCTTTCCCGACGCCTAGGTCATTCCAAAGTCAAGGGCATTATCGATACAGTTGAGTCCGTTCTACAAGAGAAAGCCACTACGACAGAAAAGATCTCGGGCGACTTTACTGCTTTCTCGCAGACAGACTCCAATATAGAAGATTCAGACCAGTCCAGGCAGTCTTTCATCAAATGTACTCACCAGAATTTCTCTCATATTGCTGGATGTTCTGACACGTCGATAGCCTATTTCGAGAACGTGCATCCTGTCTACCCTTTGTTGGACCGTAAGGTCTTCGAACGACAGGCGCTCGGCCCCGCACGCGACCAACTATTGGCTAAAAGTGCTCCTTGGTTTGCACTCTACTACGTTGTTCTCGCACTCGGCAGCCAATACCAAGATGGCGGTTCATTCGATGCGGGAAGAGGGAAAGCTTGGAGGCTGTTTCACAAAGCACTTTGTCGCCTCCCGGAAATTCTGATCCCGAAAGGCACTTTGATCAACGCTCAGGTATGCAGCCGTGCGCCACTTGTCTCTCTACTACTAAGAATGTATAGGCTGTGACTTCGATGGTACGTTCGGCCAAGTTTCGCAGTTGCCATGATATCTGACGAGGACCTGCTCAGGCAATTTTTGCTCTTCACTTTTCAGGAATGCAGCTCGATGAATACCTCATCTCTGAAGCGGCTCGGATTTCTCGAACCCTTGGTCTACACAATTCCAACTGTGTGCATGGTAGTGCCCAAGATTGCAGCCGAACATTCTGGGTCATCTATGCCCTGGAGAAGGACTTTTCGTTTAATGAAGGCATGCCTTCGGTGAGCCTGTATACCCTCGTAATATTTCAATTGAAATGCTCATACGGATAGGCTATTTTGGATTGCCAAATCGGTTGCCCCATTCCGGACGTCCCCGACTCTCGGTTTGGGGACTTGGACTGGATTCTCACCTACGCACGGCTTGCTAGGATACTCTCCAAAGCCTACGAGTCACTCTTCTCAGTCACTGCCACTTTGAAGAGCCGTGACGCATACTACCAAGCCATTGATTCCGTCCGGGCGAACCTCGACCTTTGGAAAGAATCACTCCCGGAGGAATTTCGACCTGGACAACCTTTCCGACGCCACAGCATGCAGATGCCTGGGTCTGTGATGATCGCTGTGCGGATTCGTCTGGCATACTACAACGTGATCATAACACTGGCACGGCTCACCCTCCACGTAGGTAACGGTGAGCCGTCTGAGCGCCAATTAGAGAGCGTGAGGATGCTTTTGAGCGCCGCACGTTCTATCTTGGATCTGACAAAGTATCTCGATCTAGAGCCTTACACTCCCCTATGGTATGTGCTTAACTCTGAGATGACGATGTATGCTAAGTCCATCAGGATGTTGGGCGCCATGCCACTTGCGGCTTTGTTCATATTGTTTGACTTCGTCATCCATAATCCGGGCCACGCGGAAACCAAAGTCAACCTGGCTTTCCTCGACGTGGCAGCTGGCCATTTCAGTAGGCTCGAGTTTGCTAGCGGTGGCTCCCTTCCCAGCTCGCTTCTCTCGGAATTCACACATATTGCACGACAACACGTTCAAGACGTAGCTTCTGGAAAACGGTCGATATCGCCCGGAGTAATGACAGCAAACAATCAGCACGATGCTTCAAAGGAAAAGCAAGAGAACTGCGGGGCCACCGCAGAATCTACTTCCCTGCCGGAAGAGGTTCGTGAGCTATCTTCAACCGCACACCGTTTGATAATGCTGACAATCGCGAAGATGTACACATTTACCCATGATGCCCTGACCAACATGAATGTACCCGGTTCTCTTTTCCTTACCGAGATGGATACGGCATTACCTATGGAGCCCCAGAACATAGGCTTTGACCTCATGGGTCTATTTGGACCAGTCATAAATTTCGCGTCTCCATTCGACCAGCAGGTGGCTTTCCAGCCCCATTAGACCGCACAAGTCACTACGTCCCGCAGGTATATCACTCACCCACTTTCACATCTATATCAGTTCAAAAAGCCTGTTGGCTTCTGCTCTGGGTGACATCGGAAAATGGACCAGGGGAGACTGCTTCGGTTCAGAGATCAAGGACCTGAGGCTAAAGAACATGGATTTGCGGAAATACAGTTCACGTCCAGGTTTCGAAAAGTCAGGAAAGCACGCGGCAGCAGTCCCAGCGCAAATTGTACTGGTTCCACTGATGCTGGCGACAAGTTATCATTTTGCAGTGATTTTCTGCTCGTTTTCTTAGTCGGAGTTTTTGCGTTGGCAGGGAATCTCCAATAATTCTGGTGTATTTTGCTCCGCGAATCCGTATGTGGATGGTTTGACTTGCTGGCGGCGCTTGAGAACGAGGCTGAGCATATGCAAGTTTTTCAAAGTGGACCTGCCTCATCTCAGACAGCGCATTGCCCGCACCTTTTCTGGATTTTTTTTGCTATTCTGCTCAAATCGCCGTCTTTGCAACAGGAGGAGTTAGGAGGTCAGTTACCTTGGCTTGGCTTTCTCAGACATCAACTTGAAGACGGGCCAAAATGGAGCTTACCGTGGGTTGGACTTTAGTTGGTGGGTGCTGTTGGTAAAGCACGCAGGTAAATATCCAACTGAATGACGATGACTCTGTAGTACATGAATCTATTTGGATAGTATGCACTCACGAGCTCATGTCATCTGACGGCTCGTGCCTATGAGTTGCGCACGAAGTCGTTCGGCATTTCTTCCAGCCGTTAACATGTCTCGGCCGGGGAGAGTGTCTATACTATAATTTGTGGGAATGTAGGACACCCACAGGTTTACAGCAGAGAGTGAGCAAGTTGCAGCCCTCCTTCGGAAGATGAATATTGCGGTGCATTGCCATTCCATTACTTGTAGGGGTAGTGAATATGCGAAGGTAATGTGACATTGAATACACACGAACGAGAAGGGCAAGCGGCCCAGTGGAACCCATGGACGGCGGCTTCACAGACGACAACATGAGTGAACACACCCTCCGCCGCAGCAGTACCTCCAACCCCGTTTCTCCCGGGAGAAGCCTTGAGATACCTCCACGCGACACAACGTCCGTGTCCAGACCGCCGCACCCCTCTTCCGCAACAAAGCAACCCAGCAGCCATCCACCTCCCGCAGCAATCCTCCCATCAGCACAACCCCAACCCCATAAACACAAACCCCCCTTCTCGCCTCCTCCTCCTCCTCCTCCTCCTCCTCCTCCTCGACCCCAAAAGCACGCCCACAGCCCTATCTCCGCGCCCAAAACCCACCGGCGACACAAAGCCCCACCCACCAACCGAGACACGCGCCCACGCGTTCCTTGCATAGACGCACGCTGTGCCCGCGACCCCGCGGCGCGAAACCTGCGTCGAGCATGTCTCAAACAGCGCGCGCAGCGGTGAGCTTGCAAGAAGAAAAAAAAAAGAAAAAGAAAAGAGGTGACGTTCTCGAGGCGATTGCCGTGCGGGCCGGTCGAAGGAGGGGGGGTGGATGCCGAGCCGTAGCAGGCGGCGACCGATCGGGGAAGAGGCGGGGTGACGTCACGGCAGAGTGTGGGGGTGGATGGATTGGATTGAGGAGTGGGGGTGAGAGCGCGGCGGGTGCAGAGCAAGCAGCGCACGGAAGCGCGGAGTTCTACTCTGTGTAGGTGGCAAGCAGGCGAGCGGGCAAAGTAGCAAGCGTCGCTCAGAGCGCCTGCGCACGACGATGTCCCCTCGCTGCACACATCTGCAGGCTCTCAAACGCCCCTCGAGACGAGCCCCGGCGCCCCCCATCCCTTGCCGCGGTGTCGAGTCTCAGAAAAAGCATGTACGCTCAAGAAAGGATTATGGGTGTGATGGTATCATACGTCTTATTAGCTTAAGTACTAGGTATCTGCAATTCGTCTCACACCGCCCCCGCCCATTCATCCTCCACGGACGGTACGGTTCAATATTACCATGAATGGATATATGTATGCAATACCCATATTCCTCCCCCCTTGACGTGTGTCAGCTCTAGTAAGCCGCCTTCTCTCAAAGCACAAAAGCCGACATGCATGCATGTAGTAAAGACCAGAAATGAAATGTGAGGCAAACACCCGTGCCCATGCGTGTGTGCGTGCATCGATGCAGAGTAAAGAAACAAGAGTAAAGGAAAAGGGATCCCAGCCGTGTCAAACTGCTTTTTGGTGTTCCGCAGCAAATAAACCAACGCCGTGCCATGCAAGATTCTCGACAACATGCTCATCCGCCTACTCAATCAGCCTGGCTTTGCCTGCGGCTGCTCGGAGGCTGCTTGGTGAGCCTCTTTCTCCTCTTTCCTTGGCTGTCCCGGCTGTCGGTCCGCTCGTGGCCCTGCTGAGGCTGCGAGGCGGAGGAGCTGGGCTCGGCGTCAGTTGGCCTTGAGGGCTGATGCACCTGGACTTCCGGGACACCGTAGGTGGCAGGGCTCCTGCTGCGGTCGCGCGGATCCATCAACCCCTGCTGCTGTTGCATTTCAATGGCAAGGTCGAGGTCCTCGCCCGTGCGGACGAAGCTGGCGCGGGCAAGGGGGCTGCGGCCTTGGCGGCCAGCGCTGCCAACAGAGCTGGTAGGGCGATGGCTAGCGACGGGAACGGTGAGGCTGGAGGCGGAGCTGTTGGCGTTGGGGTTGGAGTAGGGGGATGTGTTGGGCTGGTTTGCGGCGAGGGCTGGGTGGCCTCGGTTGGGGTCCACGTTGTTGCCGTATTCCTTCAGCTCAGCCGCAAGAGGCGACGAGCCAGGGCCGGGGGACTTGGAGCGCGATGAGTACACGCTATTTTCGCTGACGGCGCGAGAATGGGGCTGACGATCCATCTGGTCGCGGACTGGAGACATGTCGCGGGTGTCTTTGCGCTCGATGTAGCCGTAGTTGGAGCTATCCAGGGAGTCAACAGACTCATGAAACCCTGCCTTGCCTTGACTGACGGGGCCATACTGCGCATTGCTATGGCCTTGCTCATAGAACGCACCACCTGCCGGACGCTGGGCGGCCTGCGCAAGATGGTACTGGGCGACGCCCTCGACGTCCATGACGGATTCGACACGGCGAGGCATGTAGATCGAGTTGTTGCCGCCAGAAGTCTGCGTAATGAAGGAATCGAACGACTCGCGAGGGTGCAGCGGCAGGCGGGGCGCGTTCGGGTCGCGAGGAAGCATATCTGGGAGCGTGAGACCAGAATCGTTTCCTTGTTGGTACCAACCTCCTGGAAGCCTCTCCGCAGGTGCGAAACGACCCTCCAAGTGATCCGATGGCATGAGTGGGAGCTGAGCGGCGCGTCCCTCCTTCTTCGACTTCTTGCGCTGGACCTCGGCGGCAGGCTTGAAAGTCTCGGGGACAACGTTGAGATCGTCACCGGTAGCTTCGGCCGCCTCGATGGCAGCCTGCGGGGTCGTGTTGTTGTCGGCAGTTCCGGCATCGGCACGAGGACCACCCCAGGTACGCTGTCCAGCAGTGAAAATACCATAGACCATGTAGCACCAGTTGAAGAAGGGGTTAACAACGAACATGATCGGGTAGAGCATGATCTTGTAGCGGCCGAGCTTGGCACCGAAGTAAAGCATAAGAACCCAGTTGAGACCAAGAGACACGGCGATGAATCCGACGGGAAGGTTGGAGATCTTTTGCGAGGTGGTTATAATGGAGATGACCATGATGAAGAAGAGCAGGGCAGTCGTCCGGATGGTGTTCTGCATGAAACGAACGATACAAAGAATAGGGTACCTTCTCCAGAGACGAATGTCTGTCAACATGCAGACTTCGTTGGTGATGAATCCCAAGAACCAACGGCGGCGTTGCTTGAGCAAGCTCTGGTACGTCTGGACGGCTTCAGTCTTGCAGAAGGCACCGGTGTTCATCTGGATCTGGTATCGCTCCTTGGCTCCAATCATGAACAAGTGAGTCAACCAACGGTCCTCGCCCAGATGGCATTTGCCGTAATCGAAGAGATCCTCGCACTGCTCGGCCTTGTCGGCAAAGTAGTATTTGGCCATCCTACGGAAAGCGGAGAAACGGAGAATAGTGAGGGCACCGGGCAAGCAGGTGACGGCACCGCAACCGGATTCGACCGAACGCTCGAAAAGCTGGCCGTGGATGTATTCCATGTCCTGAAGAATGGTGATCAGACTGTTCTTCTCGGTGGTCGAGGTGATGACTCCGGTCATGGCCAGCATGTTCTGCTTGCTGCCTGGTTTGAGCTCCATTTCGTACATGAAATTCTGGATGCAGACCTTGTCCAGAATACAGTCAGAATCAATGAACAGGACGAAGAGGTTGTCGTTCCGCTTGAGATACTCGCTGTAGATCTTGTCGATGAGCTGGAATGTCTTCTTCTGGCAGTGACGCTTTCCACCGTGCTTGAACCTGGAAACGGTGATACGGCAACTACGGTAGGTAACGTCGATACTCTTCGGGTAGGTGTCCAGGGTGAGTGGCACGCCGAGCTTCTCGATGGTGTTCAGGTAAAGCTCGTCTTCCTGATCACCGTCGAAGGACAGGAAGATGTGCAAGCACGACGGCGGGTATTCGCAGTCGACCAGCGAATCGATAGTGCGCATGAGGACTTCGGGAATTTCCTTGTAGCAGGGCATGATGATGACGACCTTCGGCGCAGAGGCCTCATCCAACACGTGCTGGATCCTCTTGGTGCGACCAATGGAGTGGGTGACGAGTTGGTATACGCAGAAAAGCCACGGAACAGTGAGCAGACCGGCGAAGGCCCAGAAGGCGAACCATTGGAGGAATTCAACCATGGGCACAGGGAAATACTGCACGACCTGCGAAGGAAGTGGAAGGGTGACAACCATGATTGGCAGGAAGATACATCTGATTGGCTGAGGTCAGTGATTGTGGCCCAGGGCCGAGTCAAATGTCCCAGTCACATACCTGAGGGCAGTGAACAGAATCATGACGATGATGGCCAGGACTTTGATGCTGGTGGTCTCGGCCTTCTGGTACACCTTGACCAGGCAGTACAGGAAAGCGGCGACCCAGAGAAACCATTCGAGCAGGGCCATGAGCATGACTCCGCCGATGATCGAGCAGTATACGATCTGGATTGCGGGTTAGCGGCAGCGGCCTGTGGTGGACACGGAGCACACTCACGTCCTTGACGGGCCACTTGTCGGTGATGGCAGGCACGCCATTCTCGTTGACCTCGCGGGCCACCAGGCCCACGATTTCACCCAACATTCTTGCGATGTCAAAACGAAGGTGACTCCTTGAGGCTCTGAAGCGAAAGACAGAGGCAGAAAGGCAGATTAGGAACCGAGGGGCTAAGCAGACGGCACAAAGGGCATGAGCAAGGGATTAAGCGGGCGCAATCCAGGCGGCGACGAATTAGGGTTTTGAAGAGGGAGAGCGACTGCTTCACCTGGGGCGTTAGCGCGTTTATGCGAAACGGGAGCTGGCGGTGTGGGCCAGGGACGTTCTTACCAGGCGGATTTGTACTCGGGGCGTGAAGAAGGAGACGGCGCAGGGAGGCGCGGTGAAGAGGAAGCGAAAGCGGTGGTTGAGGGCTGCAATTGACGTGGGTGAGGGCGTTCAATTGTAGCACGGCAGATGCGCTTGCTACCCGTCTGGCGGGAGTGTCGCACAGCGCTAGAAAAGAAGAAAACGAGAGGGCTGCGGGCTGCGGGCTGGCCGGCCTGGCAGCGAGCGCGCTGGATTTTTGTTCTCGAAGGCGGCGGATGCGCGCGCCACCTGCAGTTGGGTCTGGGTGCGCTGGTGTCTCGTATCGCCCGGGTGGAGCGCGAGGCAGCGGCAACGGGTGCACGATCAGCTGCGAGATCTGCGAGCGGTGACGGCAGCGGCGATCTGGCGCAGCAAAACCTGGACAAACAGCGAGCGAGGGCGCACGGAAAGCGAAAGACTGAGTGAGGTTAAACAGACAGGCGGCACGCGGCGACAGGAGAAGGTGAGGGCAAGGTCAGGCAGGCAGGCCGCTCGCACTCGCAGCCGGCGAGGCTCTTCACGCCGGGATATATACGGACGGGCTGCAACAGGCGCACTCGGCCGCCACCATGCCGCATGGGGGCGGGCGGGCTAAGCAGCAGCAATAAAATGTGCTTCTTTGGGCGCGCTTGGCAGTCGTGTATGCGCACTGCGGGCCCTGCTACGACGGCACCATCGACGCGGCTCGCTCTGGGCGTTTGCATGCGGCCACACCACCGCCAGGGGTCCGCGGCTAGCTGCCACGCGTGGCCGCCCCGACTCAGCGGCGCAGCGGCTGGCTGGCTGCTGTCCAGCTGTTGCTCCAGTTGCGCATCCAGCTGTACGCGCGCTGCCGGCGATCACCTCACGCGCGCGCATCCCCCGGCCGCCACACCGCCCGCTGGCGAGCGTTGGCGGGCGCTGCGGTGCCTGTCAGCACGGCGGACGGCCGCGCTGTGCACGCTGGCCCGGACGGCTTGGCTGCTCGCTTCGTGCCGGGTCGTGGGTGCGAGAGCAGCCAGAGACGCGAAGAGGCGCGCACTGGCAAGCTTCCCCGGCCCGGTTGAGCTGCCGCTTCGTGCTAGCGGCGCGCGTCGATTGGCCCTGGCGCGTTTCGTCCATGCGAATCGATGGCGATCCAAGCTCCCCGTGTCGCACCACTGCCAATCCATCCAGAGAGCCCCAAAAATAGCCTTTCCGGCGCCCGCTCACGGCCAAACGCTCTCCTCCACACTGGCCTCGTCGCCTCTTCGGGCGGCCTGGTGCTGCTGTGCCGTCGCAGCGCAGCTGCACGCTGCAGCACCGGCCAGCCCGACTCGCCGCCCGTGCGCGCCTCGCCTGCCCGCGCGCTCGCTCGCTCTGCCCCGCCGGTGTGTTCCAATATTCTCGACTATGGTGCCGCCGCCGAATTAATGCCCGTCTGCCGTATTCGCACGCTTCCAGCGTCCAGCTCGCGCGCCGTCGCGGGCCCGTCGGGTGAGGAGACAGCAGACCCCTTTTGACAGGCCCTCTCCCGGGCCAGCCTGGCGCGCACTCCTAGCATCTTCCTGCCGCCGTAGCTCCATCGGAACATGCAAATCATCGGCCCTAGGCGGCGCCCGGATCGTGGCGTTGTGACAGCGCGCGCTCAGTCTGCACCCTGGCTCTGCCCATCTACCTCCGACCATGACCTCAGAGAGACGCCCCTCCGAGCGGGATGCCCCCGTGTGGCCGCGCAAGCTGAGAAACAGCCTCAGGAACAGGCAGCCCGAGCTCTCTATTTCTATCCGTTTCATCGTCCGACGTCTGCCCTTAATTAGCGATCTGCCACCCATTGCCGAAAATACTACGTGTGCTTGCCATCAGCTCTGGCTCACCTCACTCCATCTGCGGCCGCCGGCTCGTCAAACTTGCAGCCTTCCAGATCCTCCAGCTGCTGACGTGCGGCATGCATCATTTCAGTCGAGTAATGCAAACTGGAATTCCTCCGCCGCCGTGCCGCTAATTCCAGGCACCGCTTCTCGCACTGCGCCTCAGCCTAACGTGCTCCACACCCGCTGCAAGCCTCAGCGCCCAGACGGGCGGATGCGGCGTCGTCTTCCAGCTCGGTAACTAAACGTTGCTTCGCTGTTTGGTACGCGGCTCAGCCGGTTCCTGGGCCGTCGTTTCACTAGCATCCTCGTTCTGTCCTTATTGTCCACCTCAATTGCTTAGGCCGAGGTTCTCGCCGTAGTGCGAGATTTCTGCAATGGGTCATGTCATCATCGTGCACTTCAACACTGCTTTCTTATTTCGACCTTCAGAGCTGGGTCCTCTTGTAGAGATATGCATCTCGTACAAACGTACTTCCCGCGCAACCACCGGCAAGACTGGACTCCCCATTAAAAATTCAAGCAACTACCCAGTCATCGCACATTCCCGTCATTTCCCAGAGTTTCGGGGGAAGCTATATCCCCACTGTGCGTATGTACCGCCCATGACAGATAGACGAGGATAGCTAATCTTTCCAAGTCACTGCGCATTGGAGCACAGGCATAAACGACACCGATACGACGAGCAGGGCAGCCACGACCCCGTGCACGAAACGCCGTGAATCTAGAATGCTACTTGGAATGAAGCGTTGTAGCACCCAGTAGCCCCAAGAAAGGTTGCACTGCGGAGTTGGCGTGGAGAAGAGGTAAAGTGCAATGATGAACAGTGCACTCTCTTGACTTGTCACGATCTCGTGAGCAGGCGGACATTTTCTTTCATTGAAAGCGCAGTCAATACGGACTAAATCCTCAAGAAGAAACCACTAGGCCCCCAGCTTCTCTATGCTGATTCGGGGGTCTTCGCTATGCCTGGTGTGACCTCTGAAGTTAGTGAGGGCTGCCGTTGCTCCTCCATTGTGGCTATCCATTATTCCCACATCCCTAAACGAGGACCATTCCTAGGATGAAGTGCATTCCATCTCACCAATCACAGTAGACGCTGGACGCCATCATTGCGGCCATTAACGCCTCCGTCCACAAATTCCACTACCACCTGGATTCCAGCAGCACCAGCGTAAGCACCAAACTCCCCCGCATTCCTATTGGCACGACCCACAGGTACGGGTCATACTGGCCGTAGCACAGCTACCAGTTCATAGTATGACACGTTCTCCCGGCCGCCTGGTAAGTCTACCCGCTTGTGCGCGCGGGTACCAGCGCGTAGTCTAACGACACGTAGCCGCACCACCGTGAAACATGACGACACCATCAGATGAATGGCGTACATTGGCCACAACATCGAGGACTGCGATTCTTGCTTCAAGGTTAGACAGATCGAAGAGGAGAGGATTACCAGTTTCCTAATAAGCAAAGGGATGTCCGCATTTTCAACGCAAGCGAGTCTACTCGTAGCTTCATTCCAGTGCGTTATTAATTTCGGAGTATTGATTGTGCCAGCTTCCTAGTGCTCGTTGAGTACTGCGCTTGTTCCTACTCTTGTTGCTTTTTCACCCTCCAACCAATGCATGCGTCATTGGTGTTTAACCATTCCTTGTATACTATGGTGAGGATGCTCCAAATTCATATTATGAATAGGTTGGCTCCCTATATATATGTAAGCGGAGTTGCAATTGAAGGAAGCTACCATGCTCATGTGTGAATTCTTTCATAGGCTTGCTAATGTTCAAGATTAATTTTCACGAAGTCTGATTTGTAGTCGTAATAGTAGACTTCTCTTGAAGGTATTCCGTTTTCTTTCAATGTTTGAAATTCTTCACAATTCACTTTCTGATCTCGCGTCAATGTAATCCGTTCTCCGTATCATTTTCTTACTACCTGAATTTCGTCATTATCTTCAGGAAAACCGCGTCAATCCACAATAAACATGGCCAATTTCACAAAGTCACAACCACCTTCTTCGCCGACACACCTTCCTTCAGCACATCCAGTGCTTTCTGCACGCTCTCCAACCCTTCCCCAACCACCAATGGCTCCGGCGCCGGGATGAACCTCCCGTCCTCCAACGCGGCAGGCAAGAACTCCTGAAAGATCGCCGGACCCACGTTCGTATCCTTCGGGCTGGTCCCCCACATCCACGCCGTCTCGACTCCCTCCGGCACCTTGATGCCCTCAGGCAGCCACCTGACGCTCGACACGAACCTCCGACCATCCGTCTTCACCCTAGCCGCGATCTCCAAGCACGCCTCGATCGCACCACCGGTGCTCGCAGCGTCATACACGCCCGCAAACTCCCGCCCCTCAAACGCCTTCACCACCTCCTCCACCACGCCCTCCGCCTTATAATCAAACACCACCGCCGCCCCCAACCTCCGCGCATACTCGGCATTCGCCCTCCCCGCCGTCGCCACAACCTCATACCCGGCATTCACCGCCAACTGCACCGCACAACTCCCCACACTCGTCGCCGCGCCCCACACCAGCACCGCGCCCCTCCCCCCCCTCCCCGGCAACCCCAGCCGCAGCTGCTCCTCCCCAAACAGCCCCGCCGCCGCCGTCCCCAGCGCGAGCGGCAGCGCCACCGCCTGCACATCCGACACGTTCGGCGGCAGGGCGACGACGAGCGGCGCCTCGAGGCGGACGAAGGACTGGAAAGCGCAGCCAGCGGGGTCCTTGGCGTCGAAGCCGGGGCACAGGCCTGCGACGCGGGTGCCGGGGGGGTAGGTGGCGGCGGCGGCGGGGGCGGCGGCGACGACGGTGCCGGCGGCGTCGCAGCCGAGGATCCAGGGGTAGGGGAGGGGGAGCATGGCGTGGGATTGGAGGGCGTAGCTGTTTTGCTTTTGTTAGAGAGGGAGGGAGGGAGGGAGGGGGACGCACTCGACGGGGTTGAAGGCGATGGCGGTGGTTTTGATGATGAGGGAGTTGGGGGTGGTGAGGGTGGGGTAGGGCGCGTCTTTGACGACGAGCGGGTAGGCCTTTTCGGACTCGAGCCAGGCGGCGGTGTTCTTGGGGATGGCCATTGTGGTTGGGGGTTTCTGAGGGCTTGGTGGAGATGGGAGAGGGGTCGAGCTTGTGCAACCGTAAGCGGGGATGAAGTGTAGTTCGCTTTTGCTGTGAGCAGGTAGCCGTGGTCTGGCAAGCTTCACTCTGTTTACTGTGGGGCCTTTTATACTTCTAAGACTTCAATCTCACATGCGATGAAGACCGGAACACCATCCTTCCGTGCTGCATCATCAGTTCACTGTGATGTTGGGTCACTCGAATCCTACGGCCGGAGATAACCGGTGTTAGGGCTTCAACGACGGCAAGGTATACATCCCCGTTACCTAGAGTGTACATACAGATCTGAAGTACCGCCGAATAAGCACTAGCACTGTTTAATTATCTCAAGCAATGGGGTCTTACATCGAACTTGTGGCGCATGCATGGCGTTGCGCAAAGCGTTCACGGAGGTTGAAATCGCCGATGGAGTTCTCCTTAAATCCTATTTCCGAGAACAGACTACCACATCGTCTACCTTTTTCTCCCATGTATGATGCTTCCATAGCTCGTACAGTGCTTTCAATTGAGCCGGTCAGTAGCTTGGAGCTTGCGGAGTTCAGTCAGGTTCACTGCCTTTTGACAATCCGGAATTTCTCGCATGAGATTGCATACATTTACTTTCTTGAAGAATTTGACATCATTACAGGATATCTTCAGTCCAGCCTCGCCCTTCAAGGTCCCTGCGTAACATCAAACATGGCGCCCAGGATATCGGGGAAAGTGGTGTTCCTCCAGGCGCTCCAGTCCTTGTTCACGAGACCAAACGTCTCCTCGAAGTTCGTCTGGCCGTCGCGGATGTAGTAGCTGCCCTGCAGGGCCCAGAAGGCCCAGTCGGCATCGTTCTGCTTCATGTAGTCGACCAGGCAGGTGTAGTAGTCGATCTCGACGGCGGACGGGGTGTCGAGGTTCCAGCCGAACTCGCTCAGCCAGAGCGGGCCGGTGAAGTCCTGGCCCTCGGTCAGCAGGAAGCCGGTCTTCTGGCCCAGCTTGGTCTGGTGGTCGGCGCAGTCCGAGTACGACCACGACCACTGGTAGTTGTGGAACTCCCAGACGACCTTGTCCGGGTAGGCGGAGCGGTCCAGCGGGGCGTCGTACAGGAAGCTGAGGTCGGTGGCGTAGCTGGGGCCGCCGACGACCATGAGCAGGTCGGCGTTGGCGCTGTGGATGGCGTTGAGGCCCTCGCCGACGTACTTGCGCCAGTCGGCGTGGCCGTCCTGGTCCTGCGAGCCGGTGGCGCGCAGCTCGTTGCGCAGCGCCATGCCGACGACGTTGGGGTGGGCCGCCGAGAACTCGGCCATGGCGGACAGGCCGGCCAGCCAGGCGGTGGTGTTGAAGTAGCGGCTGTTGGCGTCGTTGTAGCCCGACGCCGCGTCCCACCAGCCGTTGCCGTCGCTGCTGCCGCAGCACCACGACGCGTGCGACACGTGGTTGTCCAGCACGACGAGCACGTTGTTCGCCGCCAGCTCGTCGATGACCTTGGCAAACGTCGACTGCGTGGTGGCCGACGCGATCCAGGAGTTCTTGGCCACCACGGAGTCGTACAGCGCGGCCGTGTCGACGCCGGCGGACTCGGCAGCCGCGGCAAAGGAGTCCGACACCGACTCGGACGGGTTCAGGGCCATGTCGATCGAGTAGGTGAGACGCACGCAGTTGAAGCCGTTGTCGGCGATCCAGGCGGCGATGGTCGCGGCGGACTGGGCCTGCAGGCCCTCGGGGATCTTGGTCTCCATGTGGCCGGCCCAGTTGGCGCACCGCAGCTTCACGCGCGCGTTGCTGGAGTCCACGATCCATCGGCCGGAGGTGTGGAGCACCTCTGCGGAGGCCTGCGAGGCCAGGAAGCTGAGGCCGGCGGCGGCCAGGCCAAGGTATTTGGAGTCCCACATGCTGAGTTGCGCCGGACGCTGGCTGTTCGAAAGTCGGGTGCAGGGCTGATCACACAGGAACGGGACATGGCCTGCACTTTATACCGGGCTTGGGCTATAAAAAGGTGGCTCGTGTCCCTGGATGGGCGCGCGGGGGCCGGCAAACACGAGCATGATGGTGGGTGTGGAGCCGGCGGACCGGACTACCGTATAGGCAGAACCGGGTGTGGTCGTCTGCGTACACAGAGCCTATGGATCCCAACGCGGTCCGGAGTCAGGCGTGCTCCTCAGGGGATTCGTTTCGTGCATGGCCTGAACGCACTGTTCGACCCAGGCGGTCGGGTGATTCGCCCGAGTCACCCAGGCTCAGGCTCAGCCTTCAATGTCCGCGGTTTGGCCGGTGAACTCAGCACGACTCGCACGAACACTTCGAGATTTTACTTCAAGACAATACCTTCTTGCCGCGGAGGCTCGTGTAGAGCTGCGCCCTGCACATGCCTGACCGGTACGCGCGCTATTTTGGGCGTCCTTGCGATTAGTGGAAAAACTTGCGGTGGAGTGTCGAGGGCGCCGAGTTCGACGTAGGTGGTTCTGTCCTGCTCCAAGCTTGGCCCCACGCTGCTCTGCTTAGCGGTGGGTTCTTGGCAGCCTGACCCCTCGTATTGCCGGTTGACTGCTCCAAATCTCTTCCCTTTGAAGCTGCAGTCCACTTCATGCTCGACGCCTGATTTCTTGGTGAGCGCCTGTTGCCTTTTCCAGCAGCCAATCCACCATTTTGTGGCACTCAATGCCCACAGCTCCAAGATTACAGTAAGATCGGGTGCGATATGCGGGCGACTCCACTATTCTGCCATGACGTCACTCTCCGGTGGGATAGAACACCTTCCCGTTCCTGACTATAGACAATCCCAGCTCGATGCTTAGTCTGCTCCAGGTTGCATTTCAATCCACGCGGCATGCTCCTAAGTAAGCTCCGGAGGATCATGTGAGAATCAAAATTACTACCCAAGCTAACTAAAAGCAAGGAACAAAGTATTGAGTAGCATTGAGAGCTCGCTTGAAGTTGAATGTAGTAGCATGCCCGACGGGTGCGGGGTGCTTTGAGGTGGGGCATCATCCAACATCCGGGTGTAGACGCCCCGAAACCGAGGCCATTAGCCAAAATCGAGCCAAGCGCCATGGATTCCGTGGAAACCCTTATTTACTCCATACGCCGGAGCATTGGTATGATTGTAGGTATTGTTGACCATGAATCACAGCCAAAAGAGACATTCAACTAGTGCTTACTTCCATGGCGATAGCTCAATAGCCAGTTCGCCGGGCAATGCTTTGGTGGTGCTGGGATATTACCAGCGCCTCGGTAAACGACGCATTTGACGGGAAGAGAAAGAACAAACCGGCAGGCCAAGCGAGCATGAAGCAGAAGCGAAATTCTGCCCGGCTTAGTGATTTGAACTTGGGTTTCAACAAAAAGCCTGCGGATTATACACGACTCGAAAGTACCGAACACCCATTAAGCTTGAAATCAGAATCGACAGATTGACTTCGCCAGCCCATATCCTGGAATATGCCTACCATTGAGCCTCAACCGCCCAGCCATATCCCGACTCCGCATCCAATCGCCGCATCATCTAGCGATCCACCTCTTCCGAGGTGCATTTCCCGGCCTCACCAGCCCTCCAGCACCTGCCGCCCCGTTCCCTCGCAATTATTCCTTCTCTACGGATTCTGAGGAGAGAGAGACCGAGGTGCGCTCTCTGTATCACATGCAGTAGCCAATGGTTGTGGGTTTGCCGGTGAGGGACCAATTAGATGCACGAATGGCACTGAATGACGAGGGTATTGTTTGTCTGAGACACTGAGTCACAGAAAAGCTACCGTTGCCCGCAACAGCAGCTACTTCTTCTAATCAAAGACAAGCTGTAAGGTTCTGCGCTTCCGAACTCTAGGAAAGTCGACCCCCAACCAAGACGTAACACGGGCATAGCAAGGGGGACGCCGCCAGTCGACACCGGTTACCGAAAAAGGAAATTCAGGGAGTCTGCGCCACGGCACGCTAATGCAGCTCTCCACCACTCCCGCGCTCTGCTCTCACACAACACCACCCGGCATGGACGCCGGCTCCTGGGCCTTCTTCTTGAGGTTCTCGAGCGTGCCGGGCTCGTCCTGGCCGTTCCGCTGGCGCATGCGCTTCTCGTCGGCCTCGATGACGCGCTCGTGCTTCTTCTTGACGCGCATCAGCAGCAGCTGGTGGACGACGAACAGCGCGCCGAAGACGAAGCTGCAGCCGGCCGTCACGCCGACCGTCACCTTGGCCGTGATGCTCAGCTTGCCGTCCTGCGCCGAGTAGATGTTGACGAGCGTCGAGATCAGCCCCGCAATCGAGTTCGTCGTGCCGGGCCTGCCATTCCCACCGCATTAGCCCGCGTCTCCCCAGCGCCCACGTCCTCACTTACAGAAACACCCGGTTCAGCAGCCAGATGTAGTGCCACCACCACCGCACCCACAGCCACACCAGCCCGGCCGCGCCGACCACGCAGCAGATGCCCGCGACCCACAGCAACCCGACGTTCTTGACCGCGCTGGCCACAAACACCGTCACGACGTCGCCGTCGCCGCTGCTGTCGATCTCGCCGTCCACGCGCGCCTGCACCTTGGTGAACGTCGCCGGGAACACCAGGAACCCGGCCAGCAGGATCCACGTGCAGAACGCGCACAGCATGTTGTGCCAGCGCGGGATCTCGTCCAGCCGCACCAGCAGGTCGACGTACTGCGTCTGCGTCGTGGGCGCGCGCCGTAGTTCTGGCCGCGCCAGCGTCGACTTGGTGCGCGCCGGCGCCACCGGCTTGCGCGCGAGCGTGTTGTTGGCGGTGCGCGTGCTGGAGGTGGTGGGTTGGCGGGAGGGCCGGGATGTGGAGGGGGGCGCGCCGCCGTTGGTGGTCGGCAGGATGGGGGGTTTGGACGGCATGGTTGGAGGGCGGTTCAATGATGTGAGGAGCTCTTGGACTGCGTGCGCATGGATGCGGTGGACGAGGCCTGCTTCATGGATGTCTCGCGGGACAGGTACGGAGGGAAGCTGTGGAGCCCGGGCGCTGGCACGACGCAGCCCTATCTATGTATGCAGGGCGGGCGCGCGACGGCCGATCCGCAGCTCGCCCTGTTTTGCGCCCACCACATTGACATGGCGGTTCGCAGGTTTTGCGGATGGCGAGGTTCGTCGAAGCTTGTTGCCCGGCGTGGTTGCTTATCGGCCAATCAAACGGACGCGCGCGAAGCGAGCAGAAACGCAGCAAGATTCGGCCCCTGGCGCGCGGTCTTGTATGACGTGGTGCCTGGCAGCCAACCGCGTGCGCGCCTCGGCAGCGCCAGGGCATCCGAATCCTGAACGCTCCCCACAAGGCGCGCGGCCCGGGCCTCCAGCCTCGGACCCTGAGTCGAGGTCTCCACAACTGCGCTTGCGATGCGCCTTCTGGAAGACCTTCGGCCGAACGGATCGTCTACGGCCTCGAATGATCGGCTTCAGGGCCCGTTGCGTTCAGGCGTTGGTTCGTTTTGCCGGTGCTGGTCGCTCGCCGGTCAAGATGCAGCCGAAGGATTCCCGGACCTCACAACCCGCTCCACAGTCTGCGCGGCTCTTGAGCAGGAGAAGGTGGAGTACAAAGAAGCGCGTGGCCATTCCGTTCCTTAAAAGACAGAGAGATGCGTCGGCAGCATCGATCCGACTTTTTGGGAAACCTGGGGAATGCGGGGTATGCTTTAATGGTGCAACCACTTAACGCCTTCATCGCAGTAGATCTGATCGGACACTTGTAAACTTCCAAAACTTTGCTACTCGTTCGCTTCTCTTGCCACGTATACATCGTTCGAGATGCCTCTCGGGATTCTGAACTCGTCGAAGGAGAATGTCCCCGGAACTGTCTCTCTGATTGATGAAGGAACTGGAGACAGCTCGCAGATCCTTAAGCACGGCAGTGGCAAGGTATGGGGCAAGGTCTCCCTGCTTTTCGGAGCATCGCGCTGATTGAGTAGAACGCACACATCGTCTTGGTTCCGCAGCCTTCGGATGATCCCAATGATCCGCTGGTAGGCAGCCACTCACGCTTTAGGGCTTTCCATCCCCAGAAACTGACTTCAGCAGAACTGGCCGCTATGGAAGAAAGACCTAACCTACCTTATTGTGTTCCTGGGAACCATCATCTTCGCCGCAGTCCCAGCCCCAATGTTGGCTCCAGCAACTGTCATTCTATCGACCATATTGGGAGTGACACTTGATCAAGTGGCCGAATTGTCGGGGTACCAGCTTCTACTCGTCGGTTGTTTTGGGTGAGTCTCAACCTCCGCGCCAAGCTACCAAAACTCACCGTACCCAGACCCATTGTCTCAGCACTGGCGCGCAAGTACGGCAAGCGACCACAATTCATCTTTGCAGCTGTTCTGGGCGTCATCGGCACCGGCGTCTGCATTGCAGCACATGAGGACTATGATACCCTTCTTGCTGGAAGACTTATACAAGGACTGGGGACAACTGCTTTTGAGAGTCTCTCGGTAGCCTTACTCGGCGACATGTGAGTAACTGCTCCCGCGAATGCCGGCCTTGCCGCTGAAATTCAACAGCTACTTCGTCCACGAGCGAGGCGTCCGCACCGGCATTATGGTCCTCTGCCTGACCTGCATGTCCTCCCTCGTCGCAATCATCGGCGGTCCCATAACATCAAGACTGGGATGGCGATACATGTTCATCGTGCACCTACCATTTGCCATCGCTGGTGCACTAGCGGTAATCTTTCTCGTCCCGGAGACTCAGTTTCGTAACCCCAATCGAGATACACGATCATACACACAGGCAGATGAGGTCCCTACAGACGACAAACAGGACGTGGAGACACGGAGTCGTGATGTCGAACGCACTGAGAGCGGCAACACCGCCAGCCTCAAGAAGAAATCTTACCTGCAGAGCTTATCGCCGTACAACGGGAGCTTCACAGATGAGTCTGCCATCAAGCTGCTGGCAGCACCATTGGTCGTGCTCATGAACCCGGCCGTGTTCTGGGTAGGTTTATGCCAGACCTGTGTCCGTCCAGCGCTGACCATCCGCCAGACTATTCTTGACGCCGGCATCATCGTAGTGAGTTTTGCACTTGCCCCCTTCCCACAACCTCGCTAACTGCTACAGGCTTGCTATGTCAGTCTCTCCTACGTCCTCGCCCAGATCTGGTCTGTGCCGCCGTACAATCTCACCCCCGAAGGCAACGGCTACTTCTACGTCGGCGGGCTCCTGGGCGGTCTCATTGGCGGCCTCGGCTCCGGCAAGCTATGCGACATCTCCTCTCGCACCTTTGCCCGCTGGAACAGAGGCGTCTACGAGCCCGAGTTCCGCATACCGGTACAGATCATTGCAGCGCTGCTGCTCGGCATTGGATACTTTGTGTTCATGTGGAACATGGAGAATCCCACGCCAACTGGGTATTATCTCGGCGCATTTTGCCACGGATGTATTTGCTGTGGGATTACGGTGACATCGAATTCGGCGTCGTTGTACATTCTGTGAGTTGACAACTTAGCTCGTGAGCGTATCTGTGATGTGGTACTGATGATGAGAAGTGACTCGTACAAGGAGCAAGCAACGGAAGTCTTTATCTTGCAGATGACGGCGAAGAACCTGCTTTTCTATGGCTTCTCGACGTTTGTCAATTCGTGGGTGGCTACGGATGGACCAGCGAAGATCTTCGAGGTATACGGTATCGTGTCATTGTGCATAGTTGCCACATGCATCCCCATGTGTGAGTTGAAGCTTCTACTATCACTCATCCAGCATCAGTGCTAACCCCGAAGCAGATGTGTTTGGGAAGGTCAACCGGCAGTGGATGCACAACCTGTCACTTATGCAAAAGTTGGGTGTTTCATACATGTAACCGACTGCATTTCATGTAGCACAGAGGTCTTCGAGTGAGAGAAAACATGACACCTAACATATCCTACTTCTAAAACTATTTCACCGTACATCAGCGCGACCCTATCCACAGAACAACTCACCACACTCACCAGCCTCGCACCATCCAACCCCGCCTCCTCCATCTCGCAAGACTCCCACCGCACCCCCTCGCCCACCTCACCACCAGACAACCCAAGCAACCGCCTCACCCCCGGCACCCCACCGCCGTGCACCCACTCCTCCGGAGCCTCCACCGCGCCCTCCACCCCCACCCCCAGCATCGCGCCCCGCCCCTCACCCCCGAACCCCCCGTGCTCCGGCCACGGACAATCCCCCCCGCCCCCGCGCGACCCATACCCATAGCACCACTGACAACACCCCTTCCCACTCCGCCTCTCCCGCCGCTGCGCCTCGCGCGCCCGCTCCAGCGCCGCCCGCCCGCGCGCCCGGAACACCTCGCGAAACCGCACGCAGGTGGCGCGCAGCGCGTGCTCGAGGAAGGGGTCGGCGAGCAGGAGGGCGTCGACGGCGGCGTCGACAGCGCGGAGGAGCTCGGCGGGGAGGCGCCAGAGGGGGCTGTGGGCGGCGTTGTGGAGGGCGGCGGCGTGTTGGGCGGGGGGGAGGGGGGGAGGAGGTGGAGGAGGTGGGTGGGAGGGCGCCGGGGTGGGTGGTGAGGGTTCTGAGGGTGGTTTGGAGGCGGTTCTGCGGCGAGGGCTCCGGGTGGAGCGGGCGAGACGGCGGCGCTTGGTCTTCGAGACCTTGCCGGAGGTGGGAGAGAGGAGGATGATTCTTGGGGGCTTGCTGGGCCGGGGGGGAGGGAGAGATACGAAGTTTCGTTTGAGACTGAGACTTTGCAACGTGTATGGTCTTGGTTTTTTTTGTTTGTGGCGGTCATCGTGGAAAGAAGGTGACATGTGGGGTAGTGATGTGTTCGGTTTTGCGGAGAAGCTCTGAACATTTGGAAGATGTGGTGGCTGTAGTCATTTAAATATGGAAAAATCCCAAGAAGATCTAGGTGTGCGATAGAAATTTAATGCTTGCATATGAGTCTTTACATCATTACTTCGTCGATGCATCTAAGTGTACCTGTATGTCTTGTTGGTCCCAGGGTCTTTCAACACACCGGAATTCAGAGGAACTGGAATCCAATAACGCACACACGAACACACAAAAAAGACACGGGTGAGATTTGCGGAATGGGTTTAACGCTGGATTAAGCCTCAGATCATGCCCAATCTCTAAAATCCCATTCACACAGCTGTGGGGAGTGAGAAGCGGTAGTTCTCATGTTCGATTTTGAGTCTGAGGTCGAATCTCATGAGTCAATTTCGAGAAAATAAGCTATTGAACTGCGCCCCCTTCATAACCAACACGTCAGGTCTACTCCAGAAAAAAACCACCCACACCTAGCATGTGCGCCTCTTTTCTCAACTTCAGAATTTCTTCCCGATCTCCAATCCCAACGACCGAGGACTGCTACTCGAGTACAGCGACCGGGGGTTTCTTTAAAATGATCCTGCTCCCTTCGAAGATGAAGCCACCGTGTAGCTATGACTCGACAGTAGTCCGCGCCTCCGGTTCCAATGCATGAAATAGCAGGGTGAGAGAATAATTAGGAGAAGAGCTTAGTAAGATGGAGGCTTGTTGGATTATGGGATGTTGAGGAGATTGAGTGGGGAGTACAATTACTGCTTTTGGAGATGCATCTAGTTTTTACTAGCCTGTTTTCAGTGCGAGCCTCTATGAGCAACCGGTCTACGATTGTCTTGCCCTAGCGCAGTAGTCCAGTAGACAAGAATGATGTGTATCCGTCTTGGGAAACGCGGATACTGAAAATGCTAAGAACCACACGCATGACTATGGTGGGCTCTTTTCGCTGCACCTCCTCTTAACTCGTTCACATCCTTGGTATGGCCTGCTGAGCGCGATGAAGCCCAACAGTTGCTACAACACGAGGGCGGTCACTCAAAATCATAATCATACAGCTTAGTTGTAGATACACGGTCAATGAGTAATTTCGGATTTCAGATAGACGAAGAAATCAGTGGTCGCGGCAAGAGTTTTCATGTCCAGGACGTGAAGAGCATGGAAAATCGGAGGATTTGGAATGGTAGAAAAGTTTTGATTTTTGGCTGGGAATCATCCAGAAAATTGCCCGAACCCTTCCATCCTCCATCCAGACGCGAAGTGCCCTGGAGTTCAAGAGCGCGTATCCTTGCAACTCCGATTTCCCATGCCCGTTATTTACCCCATTTTGCCCACTGAATAGCAAGTTTACTCGTCATCCTCCTCCTCGGCCTCGACGGTGCTCATGGCAATGCGGTCCAAGTCACGCTGGCCGGACTGGGTGATGCGGCGGCCACCCTTGTCCTCGTCCTGCTCGAGGACACCGATCTTCTCCAGGGACTGCATGACCTTGCGGTCAACGGAGCCGGAGGCGTCGACGTGGTGGCTGGGGCGCGAGCCACGGTTCTTGGTGCCACCGTGGACCTTGCGGAGACGGCCAACACCGACGGTCTTGCGCATGTAGATGTGGCGGGCGACAGCGGCGGCGCGGACGTAGTACCTTTGCGGAAGTAAGTATGCGGAAGTGCGGCTAGGCGGAATCACTCGAATCGTACCAGTCGATGCTCTGGGGAGGGAGCTCCTTGGCCTGTTGCAAAGTCAGCGGTGAGGGCACAGACTGGGGTTGCGATCAGGAGAGTGGCTTACGTGCGAAGTCTTCGCGATATCAGTCCAGGCTGTAGATGGGAGAGGCTCATGTCAGCTTTTCCGCCATTGTCATCCCCCAGTTACGGGATTCAACCTGGACGAGATCACGGACCTGGGATGGGAAGACGGCCCTGGCGCTTCAAGAAGTCGGCTGCAGCGGCGGTTAGCGAAATGCGTTGCATGTCGGCTGCAGCGGCGGCGCATACCGTAGGCATTGATGAACTTGGACGCCTCAACGTCCCTGACCGTAACACCGCCCATGGCTGCAGATTTGGATGTCGAGGATTGTCGTGGGAGGGTGGGTTGTGGGTTGCGAGTCGCCGTCGTCGTCGTCGGAGCGAAAATTGAAAAGGTGCGGGCGTAAATGCGGACGCCGTCGCTAAGCCGGTCCGACCTATTCCCGTGCGCGGCGCTACTCCCAGGGCGGTGGCTTAAGCGAGCCGCCGCGGGCCCAAGCCAACGCCAGCGCCCGCCCCACTCACCACTCCTCTCACCACCGACCACCGCTCTTGTCGCCGGCGCACTCGGTCTGCGCAAACGTCCCGAACCCGTTGTCTAACCTCGTGTAGCCTCATCAAATCAGGAACACCGGTGCCGCGGACAGGTCTACTGTTTTGTCAACCAGTGCTACAACTCCGCCTCGCCCGGAACTGGGCACTGCTGCGCTTAGAGCTCGCGTCAACCTGCACTCAGCCGCCGATCTGTCTTGCCTATAGTATTCAGCGATGCTCCACACATCATGATTGGCCGTGCCTTTGGGCTCTCGAATTTCTGATTACTATTCCTGCTTCTTTGAAGTCACCATGCCGCACTTCGACCCCAATAATCAACGTACGCGCCAGCCGCCCAGCCTGTTGCAGCCGTCTGCACTATTGACTCGCATTCTGCGCGAACACCCTTGTCGGCTGGAAATACGTTAACAAGCAATAATGGCGCCTTGTGCTGCCAGAATTCCCGCATCCGGCTACCCTCTTATTTAGTGCTCCGTCCAGCCGCTCACTGTTTTTTCTCAAGCACCACCCCCTCTTTCGAAGGAGTCTCAGCACAAACATGATACAATAAACTGATTACTCTTCCAGCATGATCGCTTCCTCGTCTGACTTGTCCCAGTTAGCGCTGCGGGGACATCAGAGCTGTGATTACTGAACGGCTGCAATTAGCGTGTGCATTAGCCCCAACACAATCGCCGGCACATGACGTCTATGAACACCACAGACGTGGCTTGCTGGCCAATAAGCAGAGGCCAAACAACTATAAAGCATAAAGCAACGGTTCTTTGCATTCTCTGAACTACAGGGCCTTCTACCAGTGCATCATTCCTCCTGCAAACCTCCACCTTTACTCGAACCCCCATACCCGCGGAACAGAGCCAACATGCCTCTCTGGCGCATCTTCCATCCATCCAATACCTTCACCACTGCCGAAGAGCGGGACGCCCTCTCTGCCGACATCACCAGTATCTACACCAATGTCGGCCTTCCCGCCTTCTATGTCATTGTCATATTCAACACTTTGCCAGCAGAAAAGATCTACGTAGGAGGTGTGTCGAATGACAAGCCAGGCCAGGCTCCCTTCATCCGAATCGCCTTCGAGAATATTGCCCGACGGCTGGATGAGAGGGCGAAGAGCAGGTTCTTGGCGATTGTTTGTGGACTCTACTTCCACTCGCACAATGGTCTCTGACATTCACATCAGGTTGACGAGAAACTGAAGCCTCATATCGCCGACAAGGGCTACGACTGGGAGTACCACGGCCATGAGACCGACCGTGAACTGTGGAAGATCCAAGGAATGGTTCCGCCAGATAGGGACACCGAAGGAGAGAGGCTGTGGGTCAAGGAGAACAAGGCGGTCCCGTTCTGACCGTGGGAACTATACTCCAACAGATGGATGCTGTAGCTGGCAGAACAGTGCATTGTGGAAGAAATAAAGCTGCTGGAAACGGTGCTTCGGCCAGCCGAGCGCGTCAATTGAGCGGTACTTCCATGGGAAATGGCCTTAGCAATGAGATCAAAGTACGTTTGTTTCCAGACGAATGCTTCACTTCACTCTCAACCAGATTTGCCTAAGTTGACCCTGTCCGTTTCTCTGCACTAGAAGTTGATGCATCCGACCTAAATGTTTTGGAATATTCTCTGAATTACTTTTCTTTTCAGACAAGTCTCAAGTCTTTACGTCCAGGCATAATTTTCATTTCAATCACTCCTATTGAAAGGTTGTATTTGTTTGTGCGCGTTGACTTAACCGTTCTTCTCTAACTCTCAAACATGAAGTCCAATCTCTTGTTCCCCATGTCCGTCGTGTTTGCCAGGTAGTGCTGCTGCTGCTCCTTGCTCATAGCATCCCACTTTTCCTTCTTCGTCTTATTCCGCCACAAATAATACGCCTTCGCCGCCGCATACGCCACGATGGTCCCCACCGTAATAGCAATGAGGTCCCTGTTCCCTCGCCTGTACAGCGGCTTATCATCGGTGCGGTAGATATTCGACGACGCGATACCAGAAAGCTGCACGGTGATGTTGTACAAAGCCGCGCTGAGGGCCCGCGTGCGCACGGCGTTGCTCAGCCTCGAGCACCAGCCCACCTGGGCGGCATGCACAGACGGCTGGCCCAGGAGGAAGAAAAGCACGGCGTACTGTCCCCAGTTGGACAGCCTGTCGACAGACGTGTACTCGACGATCAGCAAGGGGAGGATCCACACCTGCGCCAGCAGCCCGAGCAACGCGATCTGGCCGACCCGCTCAGTCAGCCACGTCACGGCCAGCATGTTCAGCGCCGCGTAGACCGTGACCGGGATGCCCAGCAGCGTGGTCTCGAACGTGGAGAACCCGATCGCCTTCAGCGTCAGGCTCAAATAGGCTTTCGGCGGCGCGGACGGGATCTCGAACAGGACGCCGACGGCGTACACGGGCCAGAGGTCGTAGTCCTTGAGGCTGCGCCACAGCATGGGCAGGCTGATGGCCTGGCGGTTGTGCATGTCGCCCTTGGACGGGTCGTCGCGCAGCACGCGGTTGACGAGGATGCGCTCCTCGCGCGCGTCGAAGTGGCCGCGCGGGTTCCACCACGTGCGCGTCTGCGTCGGGCCCGGGACGAGGAGGGCGAAGCTGAGCAGGCCGATGGCCAGGCTGATGGCGGCCTCGAGCAGGAAGAGCCAGGCCCAGCCGGGGCGGCCGGCCGTGCCGCGCATGTGCAGCACGCCGTACGCGATGAAGGAGGCGGCCACGCCGGACATGGAGTCGACGAACCAGAAGAAGGCGAGTCGGATGGGCATCTCGGCCTTGGTGTAGAAGTACGACAGGTAGAGCACGGCGTCCGGGATGAAGCCGCCCATGAAGAGGCCGATCAGGAAGCGGCACGCGAAGAACTCGGCGCGGTTGCTCATCCAGAACTGCCCGCCCGACGCGATGCTCCAGAGGATGATCTGGACCGGGATCCAGCGGTCGGGCCCCAGCTTCTTGCCGATCATCTGCGACGGGATCTCCGAGACGAGGAAGCCGATGCGGTACATGTTCTGCGCGTTGTTGTAGTCGTTGGTGCTGATGTGGATGTCGTCCAGCAGGTTGTCGGCCACCGCGTTGGACAGGTTGCCGCGGTCAATGTTGAGCGCGAAGAACATGACCAGCACCCAGAGGAAGATGCGGATGTCCGTCTTGCGTCGGACGGCGCGCTCCTCGCGGTATGTCCAGCGGAAGGGGATGGAGAAGCGGTGGATGTTTTCATGATCGGGGCGAGGCTGGTAGAACTGTGCCAGGTCCGGGTCGTCGAAGACGCTACGCTTGGTGGCAATGGCGTCGAGATCCACTGGCTTACGCTGCTTGCGTTCCCATGGCCAGCGAGAGGAGGATTCGGGGTCGTCGGGCTCGGCCAGGTCGGTGACTTCAGCGGCTTTGACTAGACTAGGATCCTTTTGAGTTGAATTTGTTGCACCGTTATCCTCCACACCGTCTGCTGGATCTCTTTCGGTTGGCTTGGTCATTTTGCCCGGCCCAACTGGAGAGGTGTAGATGGGAAGCCGGGAAAGGGAGAGCTGCTCGACCGACTGCCGTGAAGAACCAGAGTTTGCTATCTTTATGCCTCACTGAACGGCAAGTACCAGCGTCAAATACAGTGGAATGTAACACTGATCACGTCAAATACCACGTCGTGCGCGTACAGATGTCGCTGGAGTCTCGCCCGAAGAGCGGCGTGTGGCGCATCGCGGTGAACGACACCACCGCCGGAGATAATTCTCCAACTCATAGCATCGGGCGGATAAACCCGTCTTTCGGGTCAATTGTCGACAGGAATTGGCTCCACCAAGCCTTTCTTGGGGCGTTGCTTGGTGACATAAGCCACAAGGGGCAGATCATTGCCAGAAGCGAGGCTGTGATGCCATTGAACCCCTCACACGCGCAACCCGCCAAGCGAGAAGCAGGTGCGATTGGGCAGATAACAAACAGCCAAACCTCTCGGGATGTAGTCTTGGAACTGCGATGCAGCCCTCTTCAACCCGACACCTTCTCATCCCGCGTCTTCCCACTGCTTCTCCACGAGAGTCCAAAATGTCGACCGAGTCGGTCAAAGTGCAATGGCTCGAATCACCTCCCCATTACAACTACGGCACAACATTCGGACTCCCTTGGGAGAGAGGAAAGTACAAATCAAACGAAACGGAATTCACATGTACGACTCCGGATGGAAGCTTTGTACCACTTCAATCCTGGAATACTGCCTACTGGCCCGACGACTCAATTAAATGGACTGCACACGCTACTCCAGCCGGGGAGACCTCTAAGGATGGATATATTGTCCACGCCACCGTAAAGCAGCAACATCAGCAGGCCCCCAAAGAGACTCTCCACCAGACCATCCGCACCCAAATCTCAGATCAATCCATCATCGTCGACACCGGAGACATCACCGTCACATTCCCCAAGTCCGGAAGCTCGCCCATCTCCAGCATCGTCAACAAGAAGGGCACCACCATCGCCACCAACACCCACCTCGTCCTGCTCACGCAATCCGCCATCCCCGACGACTCCGACATCCCCTCCCACCCCACCACCCACGCCAAGCACACCAGCACCATCACCTCCACCGCCATCGAGCGCCACGGCCCCCTCCGCCTCACCATCAAAACCACCGGCCACCACCAACAAGTCTCCCCCGCCTCCACCCCCTCCCCCCACCCCACCCTCCCCTTCACCCTCCGCACCACCCTCCACGCCTCCTCGCCCCTCCTCCGCCTCACCCACACCCTCATCTACGCCCACCTCCCCCCCACCACCCCTCACATCCGCGCCCTCGCCCTCCGCCTCACCATCCCCCCCCTCGCCACCACGCCCCCCTGGAACCACCACATCCGCCTCACCACCGCCGGCGGCGGCGTCCACGCCGACGCCGCACAGGGCCTGACCGGGCTGTGGGCCGACCCGGGCGAGGCGGTGCGGCGCGCGCAGGTGGACGGACGCGCCGCGCCGCCGCGCGCGTCGTGGGGCGGCGGGATGGCGCAGGGGGCGCGGTGGGTGCCGGTGTGGCGGGCGTGGCGGCTGGGCCAGCCGGGGCCGGACGCGTTCGGGGTGAGCAAGCGGACGGGCGAGGGGCGCGCGTGGGTGCGGGCGCCGGGGGGCGCGCGGGCGGGCGGCGTGGTGTATCTGGGGGCGGCGGGTGTGGGCGGCGTGGCGCTGGGGGTGCGGTATTTTTGGGAGAGGTGGCCGACGGGGTTAGAGGGGAGGGCGGGGGAGGGGGAGGGCGAGGTGACGGCGTGGTTGTGGTGTCCGGAGGTGGGGCCGATGGATGTGAGGCCGTGGCATGGCGGGGAGGGGCAGAGCGGGTATGATGAGCAGCTGGAGGCGATGAGGGTCACGTATGAGGATTGGGAGGAGGGGATGGGGTCGCCGGAGGGGGTGGCGCGGACGAATGAGGTGTTCTTGCTGGCGACGGAGGGGACGCCGGAGGGGGAGCGGTTGGCGGAGTTGACGAAGTATGTGAGGAACCCGCCGGTGCTGGTGGCGGACTCGGAGAGGATATACCAAACGGGGGCGCTTGGGACGTATTGGTCCCCTGCATCGCATAATCTGTCCGCCAGTCGTGTTCAACAAGACGTCGAGAGGAGACTTGACTTTCTGTTCAACTTCTACAAAGGTCAAGTAGAGCAGCGCAAGTGGTACGGTTTCTGGGATCACGGCGACATCATGCACACGTACGACGCAGACCGGCACACTTGGCGCTACGATGTGGGCGGATACGCATGGGACAATTCTGAACTGTCCCCTGATCTCTGGCTGTGGCTCTACTTCCTGCACACCGGCAGAGCAGACGTATATCGCATGGCCGAAGCGTTGACCAAGCACACCGGGGAAGTCGACGTCTACCATCTGGGGAAGTACAAAGGTCTGGGCACCCGGCACGGTGTACAGCACTGGGGTGACAGTTGCAAGCAAGCCCGCATCTCCAACGCCTTGTATCGGAAGTTCTTCTACTACCTCTCCGGCGGAGATGAAAGGACGGGAGACCTCTTGGAGGAAACATTGGAGACGGAGAAGACATTCTTGACACTGGACCCGTATCGCAAAGTCAGGAAAGACCGAGACACTTACAAACCGAATCCGCGAGCGCTCACAATATCGTTGGGGACGGATTGGTCTGCGCTTGCTGCGGCGTGGTTCATCGAGTGGGAGCGAAGGGGAGAAAGGTGGGAGGATGCAAGACGCAAGCTTCTTGTCACGATGAGCGGTATTGGTGCTCTCAAGAATGGCTTTGTTACCGGCCAGGTATCGTATAATCTGCTCACTGGGGAGATCTCCCCTCCGTTCGAGGATCCAGGAAATAGAGGCGCGGTGAAGGTCTCGCATTTGTCAGCCATGTTCGGTCTTTTTGAAATCTGTGCAGAGCTCTTAGATTCACTGCAAACGGATTTACCGGCTGGGTTCAAGAACGCCTGGCTTGAATACTGTCGGTACTTCAATGCTACGTCCGAGGAGCAGACCAAGAGATTCGGAGTGAGCTTCGGGAAATTGCAGCTGCAGCAAGGACACTCACGGTTGACCGCGTACGCTAGCAGAGGTTTGGGAGAACCAGCCCTGGCTCGGCGTGCATGGAAGGAATTTTTGTTCAGCGATGGATACCGAGATGACTCTCAATGGAGCAGTGAGTTGATTGATGATAGTAGGGCATTGTCGGTGGTAGAAGAAGCGCCCTGGGTCTCAACCAACATTACCGCTTTATATGGTTTGGCAGGTATTCAGAATCTGGCGTTGATCGGAGATGTATTGGCTATGGAATCACACGGACATTCGGAAGACAGGAAGACGTTATCAGATTTTTGATCAAGGGCTTTTTAACATCAATCGGGAGTCATATACTCTTGACAGGGATTGCTCTATCAACCAAGCCAGAACTACATAAATCTCCGTCTAGTATCCGACTACTGTGATACAAAAGCACGTTGTAAAGATCTTCCATCTCCCATCGCCCATCGCCTTACCTCCAGAGTACTCCAACGCATATCAACACCACGGCGAAATACTTCCCTCTTTTCCTTGAAACTCCTGACACACGCTTGAACTGGACACACTGTACATGTAAATCATCTACAAAGCAATAAATTTAAATACATATCTTGTCTGTTCATATAAACCGGCCCTCAAGAAGCCGTGGTCAAAAAACATTATTTTTTTGTTCATATCCTTAAACCAAATTGAAAGTGACGAGGATCCCTAGGTTGAGAGCAGTCAAAATTTGGCAAGTATGGTTGAATTCTATTCTGTAAATGAGCTGTGCCTGGCTTGAGATGGAGAAATGATTTGTAGGTTCAAAAGCCCAGAGAGAAACTTCCTGGACAGCAGCAAAAGAGGGGACGAGTCTTCAATCGCTTGGCTCGGTTTATGCGTATGCTACAATGCAAAAAAGAACCAGCCCTCAGGAACTATTTCATAAAGTTCTGCAGTAAGAATAGAGCACTAACGAGCTCTCCGTTCAACTCCGAATCTAAACACCAGCTCGTGGGACTCCGGATCTATCATAAGTTCTCAGCGTTTAGTCACTGGTTTGAGGGCGTAGAGTATTTTCAAGCACCTTGACGAGTTTGAGCTGGTCTGTAAGAGCGCCAAGTAATGTAAGCGAGGCTGACGGAGAGTATCCCAGCGACGAAAGCGATGACGACGCCAACGATGTTGATCACGTCGCTGACAGACATTGAATGAGACGATTGTGGCATTCAGTGGATATGCAGGCTGTTTTGATTAGCTTAAGTAGAGACTTGACTATGACATGTATGGAAGGGGTAAGATACCTTGCGCTTAAAAAAGAAGAAATAAATGTTCTGGGAAACCGCACAAAGCAGGGTTGTGAGCGCTTGAAGGGTTAGTTGGAATTCAAATAGATTCTGGAGTGAAATTCGTAACGCGAACCTCATTTTGTGAGTTACCTGGGCTGGCTTATATGCGGTTGGTGCGAACTGGCAAGGCGGAATTTTTTTGCGCGTGCTGGGGTCTGATGGGTATGCGAGGGAAACTGGGTCGTCAGCACAGCTACGAGAAGAACGAATCAGATCCCTGTTTGCGTACCAAGTCAGCGCCACAATCGACGCTGCGTCCAAAAGCAGCAGTGACGGATGCAAGAAGCCTGCTCGTTGCCAGCCAATGGACCTCAGAGCCGCTTTCATCGGACGGTCACGTGTCCGACTCGCTAAATGACAAGCCTGCATAAAGGGGCCAAGACCGATTATGTCCTTCGCGAGGGAGAAGTAGCCTTCGATGAGACTAGTCGGACCGAGAAGCAATCGGGGTCCTTGTGTGCAGGATTCTTGATATCAGAGATAGTGCACTGCATAGATATAGTTGCCTTGTCGAAATTCTACCAGCATGACGCACCTTCGACCAGAGGACCGGAAGCGCTTGCATGGTGCCGCTCTTTACAGCTCTACATAGTACTGCCGTGCGCTAAGTAAGACGTGGCATGCATCAACCCCTACAGGGTGAGTTGAAACTCGATCGTTCGGATGCGACCGTGCTGCCCAGTGGAGAACTATCTCATTCCACACGCAGTTTCCTAAGTGACTTAGTAGGTGGATTGATATGTTCAGCCAAAACAAGGGCAAATCTTGAGAGGCTATTTGCGAATGTGTACCTTGGACTAAGTATTCAATCACCTTCCGATCATCCGACAGCACAGCCCGACGCCAACATATAACAACATCTAATTCCAACTACCAAAACACCACACTACACAAAAACGTCCTCGCTGCCCAAAATCCCTCTCCACCAAAACCAACCGCCCACACCTCAAGCCTTCAACCCCTCCAACAACGCCCCCTCCCCCCTACTCTCCACCGCCTTAAACACCGCTCCATCCCCACCGACATCCACGCCCTCCTCCGCCCTCTCATACGCCTCGTCGCTCCGATCCGTCAAGATCCGCAACTCCTCCTCGCCGAGCAGGCCCTCCTTCCCCTTGACGTCCCAAGCGACGCCGTCCTCCCTCCGCAGCAAGCGCTGCAGCTCGACCAGCTCCTCGCGCTCCTCCCTGCCGGCGTCGCGCGCCGCCCACCCGCCCTTGCGGATGACCAGCTTCTCCAGCCGGCGCTTGCCCTCGGCCGCGCCCAGCAGCTGCGTCTCGACCGTGTTGCGCGTCGCCAGCCGGTACACCAGCACGTTGTTCGCCTGCCCGATGCGGTGCGCCCGGTCCTGCGCCTGCAGGTCCTGCTGCGGGTTCCAGTCGCTGTCGAACAGCACCACCGTGTCCGCCGCCGCCAGGTTGATGCCCTGCCCGCCCGCCCGCGTCGACAGGAGGAACAGGTTCGCTGGACGCGCGTCCTCCTCTTCCTCCGTCTCTGCCGCCAGCTCTTCCGGGTTGGAGGGTCGGGGCGCGCTTTTCTTGGGGCGGCGGGAGGGCTTGGGCGCGGTGCTCTTTGGCGCGGCGGGCTTGTTGAAGGCTTTGATGAGCCGTTGTCGGTCTTCTTGCTTCACGCTGCCGTCGATGCGGCAGGTGCGCCAGCCGCGTAACTCCTCGGCGTAGCTCTCGAGGAGGTCGAGCTGCGTTTTGAATTGGCTGAAGATCAGTACTTTGTGGCCCTCCGCGAACAGCCTCGGCAGCAATGCGTCGAGCAGCAACATTTTTCCGGAAGTCGAGATAAGAGTCTCGTCAGGAGGGCCTTCTTCGCCGGTTGAAGGGTCGACAAAGGGGCTGAAGAAGTTGTAGGGCGAGTCGCAGCAGAGACGTAGCTGCATGACGGGGTTCTGCAGTTTCTTGGCACCAATTTGACGTTTGGCCATGGCAAGCGTAGCGGCGCGGATGTCCTCTTCCTCCGCTTCAGTATCAGGGGTCGAGCGAGACTGCGGCGTGGCATCTGAATCCTCCGCTGCCTCCATCTGCCGGAAGTATTGCGCATCGCTAACCTCCTCATAAGTCTTGCGGCCAGCAGCTGTGCGTCGTCGGCCACGGCCACTGCTTGGTGCAGAAGCGGGTGTCGCCTCCCTGCTCGTCTTGGTGCTCTTGATCGGTGTAGCCGCGCCACTGCCAAGGGCTTTCCGCTTGAGGCTTGTAGTGCTGCGAGAGCTGTGGGGCGTTCCGGCATTGCTACTCATTTGCTCGACTGCCTTGTCCTCTAGGTACTGTCGACTGGTTCCATCAAGAATGGCTTGATACAGTTCGCGCTGCATCGGCGTAAGTGGTGCGTAGAGTACGTACTCCCGCTTCCGTGGCATTAACTTCTCGACATCGGCTTTGACTCTTCTCAGTAGGAATGGCTTGAGAATGGCGTGTAGACTGGCTACTAGCCGCTGCTTGCGTTCCTCCGAAAAGATTTGCTCGTAGCCCTGGCGGTCCTTCAGGGCAGAGAAGTCGAACCATGATTCGAAAGACTCGAGCTTATCAAAGATTGTAGGCATGAGGAAGTGAAGAAGAGACCAGAGCTCCTGGAGATTGTTCTGCAGAGGCGTGCCAGTGATTAGCAGGCGGTTCGCAGACTGGTAAGACTGAAGTTCGCGGATGAGACGACAGTTGAGGTTCTTGATCCGGTGGCCCTCGTCGATGATAATGAATTTCCATCCAAATCCTGCCAGGAACTTCCGGTCGTTCATACAGATCTCGTAACTTGTGATGACGATGGGGAATTGAGGAGAGCCCGGGTTCTTCAACTTCTTCGTCCGGATCTGCTCGCGGTCTTGTTTGCTGCCATGGTAGAGCACGACTGGTATGGTAGGTGCCCATTTCTGCACTTCCTCCACCCAGTTACTTGTCGTGCTCAGGGGCGCAGCGATCAGAAAAGGTCCGTAAACACCCTTTTCCCGAAGAAAGGCGAGGAAAGAAATGGTCTGGATAGTCTTGCCCAAACCCATCTCATCAGCAAGGATGCCGTTGAGACCATTCTCATACAGAGAAGTCAGCCACTCCAGGCCCTCGAGCTGATACGACCGCATCGTGCCGCCAGTGACGAGCTTCGGCTGGCGGGCCGAGCGCAGATTCTGAATACCGACATCAGACGTCTTGACATCCGCCTCAGCCGCCTCTTGCAGGGCGTCGGACACGCTCGTCTTCCCTGCCTTCGCCTCGATATCTTCCTTCTTGAAATAAGACGATATCTTCCCATTCCCATCCGCCTTCTTCGGCTTGCCTTTACCGCGCGTCGGAAGCTTCTTCTCGGCCTTCAGCGCAAGCTCGTCCTCGTCATCCGCCGCATTGTTCACCTTGGCCCTCGTCGCCCGCCTCTGGCTAGCCTCAGCCACCTTCTCCGCCTTCTCCTCGCGCTGCTGGGCGCGCTTCTGGGCCTTCTCGTCCTTGGCCGTGTCTTCCTCCTCTTGGCGCTGCATCTGCGCCAGCATGATCGAGCTGTACAGTTTGCTCTGGCTGAGCAAGTACTCCAGCGCCTTGAACTTCGTATCCACGGCTTCCGAGCCGCCTTCGATGTCCTTTTGCCGGTCCTTCGCGAGGGCCTTTTCGCGCGCCAGGTCGGTCTTCTCGCGCGCCTGGCGCATCTTCTCCTCCTCCTTGAGCATCGCGTCCGACACGGCGGGATCCATGGTGGGTTGATCGGCGGGAGAGGAGTGGTTGGTCGCGGCGGTTGCGGAGGGCATTTTCAGCGCGTTTGCGGGTGGCGACGGACAAGGGTGGCGCGCCGGCTGCCTTGACGCTGCGCAAACAGACGGGAGCGACCGTGGATGAGTGGCAGAGAGACGCGTCGACTGTCGCAAAAGGAACCGTGAGGGTGGGAGGAGTGCTGCCGGACACGGCTCAGAGCGGGTGGCCAATGGCTTAATGACCTCCAGGCGGCAGACGCGTCGACGTCACGAATCGCGGGAGACGCGACGCAGATTAGCGAGAAGGCTTGGCGATCGACTGCCACTGGATCCACAAGTCGCATCGAGCCCGCCTCCCCATTGGGCTCAATCGCTTTAGGGCGCAAGGCCGTGTGCGCGCCGTTCCTGGTCTTTGCCAAAGCGAGCGGGCCAGAAGCCGTGGCGGTCGACCTAGAACCTTCATGCACATCATCGGCGACCGCCCACCGCAGAACCACACCATTGCCAGCGCCCGAAGATGCGGATCATGTAGAATTAACGCCGATTATGCCCTATACAGTCTTTACCTGGCGAATGCCGAACCCAGCCCGACCGCTCAACTCCGCTTCTCATCTTCTATCTGCCTCTTCAGATCCTCCAGCACCTCCTCTCTCGTCCGCAGATGTTGCTCCAGCCCCTCCACCTGCTCCCTGACCGTCTGGATCTCGTCCTGCATGCCCTTCAAGCTCGCGCCCTCCTTGGCCTGGCCCTCGCCCAGCTCGAGGTCGCGCAGCTGCCGGCGCTTGTACTCCAGCAGCTGCTCGAGCTCCCGCTTCACCAGCGCGGGCTTGCTGTCCTCGCGGCGATCCCGGCCCTTGGCCTTCATCGTCTGCTCCACGTTCGCCAGCTTGTCGTCCAGGTCGCGCAGCTGCTTCTTCAGCCGCACCTCCTCCCAGTCCTCGGTGGTGTGGGCGCTGCCGAAGTCGGTGCCCTTGGGCATGTAGCGGCCCCTGTCGCCCACGCCCAGCCGGCTCAGGTAGGTGTCGCCGAAGCGGGCCTTGCGGCCGGTGGTGGTGTCGTCGCTGCGGTCGACGGCCCAGCGGCCGGCGGGGCTCTGCACGCGGTCGATGTTGTACTCGATGTTGCCCTTCTCGAAGCTGGCACGCAGGCTGGGCGGCACGAAGCGGGGGATGCGGAAGCCCTCGTGGCGCATGTTGAGGATGTGGAGGAAGGCGAGGCAGGCGTCCTTGCCAATGGACTCGTGGCCGCGCACGTTGACCAGGTTCCAGGCGCTGCGGATGTCGGTGTCGGGCACGTCGAGCGAGTCGTACAGCGGTGCTAGCGAGTCGAACGTCACGTCGCCGCGGTGGTCTTTGTTGGCCGAGTAGATCTCCTCGTACTTGAGCTTGTCGGCGGGCGACATGTACCAGTCGAAGCCGTCCTTGAGGCCGGGGGTGTCATCGTCGTCCTCGACGCGCTCGAATTCGGGGCCGCCGCCGGAGATGGCGCGCGTGGCCTGCACGAGGTGGGCTTTCGATTCGGGGACGAGCCAGTCGGGCAGAGTCTGCGGGACGTCGTTGTATTCCTGCGCGGTGTCAGCATTCAAAGGTGCATGTGCTCCCCCCTCGCTCTTGGTGCCCGACGGCGGCGGCTGGCGGATGGCGTGGACGTACTCCGTTGACGAGGTCGAAAATCAGGCGCATGGCGACGCAGAACTCCTCGAAGTCGAGGCGGCCATCGTTGTCGACATCGGCCAGGTCCCAGATCTTCTCGAGCTGGTCGTCGCGCAGCTGGCTGTTCTTGAGTACGGAGGCGGCCTGCGCGCCGTCCAGGTGCTGGCCGCCGCCGGACAGGGAGGCGAAGATTTCCCAGTAGCGCTCAACCTCCCATTGCTCTATCCGCTTCGCTCCAGACATAGCGGCGATGGTGTGGTGCGGAGTGGGGAGTGGGTGTGCTATCGATTGCGGTGATGCGGCGTTGCGGAGGACTAGCTGACCCCCGGGGGGCTTCTGCCAGCTGCCCGATGAGATGCGCCAAGCCTCCGATCCCGCCGCTCCGCCCGCCGCGACTCTCCTCTGACTCTGCCCACACCCGGTCCTCCGCTGTTTTTCCTGTGCCTGAGTGCAGGGCTGAACGCCGCTCCCCTTCGCGTCGCCCAGCAACGGCCGTGTTTGTCGCTGCACCCCGGACAGCCGCCCTACCACGTGGACAGGGACTCCTTGAAACCGCGCCTCGACCACTCCGCACGCTGGGATAATCTAAGCTCAACGCGGTCCCTTTTCCTCTGCCAACCGCGCGCGCGGGTGCTCTCAAGTCGCATCCAGGTGACTCGTGCGGACGGGCCGACTTATCTACCCCGAGCCTAACCTGCGGTTCCCATGCCCGCCATTCCCATCTCCACCGACCGCCTATCTATTTCCAGCGCGCAGCAGCCGCGAGCGGTCCGAAGCGGCATGGTTCCCGGCCTCGATGACAGAAGCACAACCGATGTCACCCTTGACAGCACGCAACCCGGCGCCTCGGCCAATCATGTAGCCTCTAAATACGAGAACACCATAAGCCCACTTTCTAAGGCCCGTATTGACACCTCCTTCCTGAAACTTCGTGGTAGGGACCACGGCCGAGAAAATGAATTAAAAGGCCGGATGTCCTCCCCCGCTCTGCGCTGCACGCTGCCTCCCACCAGTCATTCGCTCCACCCATTTGCGTTGTCTTCAGTCCGCTCGTTTGGATATACCATCCATTAATATGAAGACTTTCGCTCTTGCTGGGCTTGGCCTGCTCCAATCCCTGCCGTCGGCCGCCGAATATGTTTGGCCTTCCAAGTATGACTACATGGAGGATCTGCTGTATCTACAGTCTGGCTATATTCGGGAGGGTTTCCGCGATGGTATTTTCTAGCCGGCGACAGACACCCAGATGCCCAAACTCACACATCACAGGAGTAACACCCTGCGACTTTTCCTCCGCTGGAACAGCCCGCCAAACAGCCGCCGAATGGGTCCGCACCGCCTACCATGATATGGCCACTCATGATGCCGCCGCCGCCACTGGTGGTCTGGATGCCTCCATCATGTTTGAGACGGAGCGCGACGAGAACGTCGGGGATGCTTTCAATGGCACCTTCGGCTTCACCAACAATTACTACAACATCAGGGCCTCTGCCGCCGACCTGATTGCTCTTTCCACTGTCGTCGCTGTCGGCAGTTGCGGAGGCCTCCAGATCCCTCTCCGCGCTGGTCGTGTTGATGCAACTGAAGCCGGACCGCTCGGTGTTCCAAAGCCGGACCAGGACATTGATACACACACTAACATCTTTGCCAAGGCAGGCTTCAATACCAGTAAGTCTCTGACCGTACACCCTCCGAAGCTCCCATCTCGTTCCAGATTCTGTCCGATCTAAAGCCGTCTCAATTTCACGGGTACTGACGCCTCACAGGTGATATGATCACCATGGTAGCCTGCGGCCACACCCTCGGCGGTGTCCACGGCGTTGACTTTCCTGAAATCACTTTCAACGACTCGGCCACCAACTTCGAGCACTTCGAAAACGACGACTCCTTCCACTCCTTCGACAACGCCGTCGTGACTGAGTACCTTTCCGGCAACACCTCCAACCCCCTCGTCGCCGGCAAGAACGAGACCAACAACTCCGACAAGCGCGTCTTCGGCGCCGACGGTAACGCCACCATGCACACCCTGTCGGACCCGGCCACCTTCCAGTCCTCCTGCGCCTCCATCCTCGCGCGCATGATCGACACCGTCCCGGCGGGCGTCACGCTCTCGGAGCCCCTCGAGCCCTCGCCCATCAAACCCTACATCACCACCTTCGCCCTCACCAACGCCACGCACCTCACGCTGACCGGCCGCATCCGCGTCCTCACCACCTACGACGCCTACGCCGACCAATCCGTCCACCTCACCTACACGCCGCGCCACGCCTCCAACGCAACCCTCAACACCACCATCCCCACCACCCGCGCCACCTACAAGCTCGGCACCAGCAACGGCCTCTTCGGCGAGGTCTTCGCGTGGCACGAGTTCTCCGTCGCCCTCCCTGCCGCCTCCTCCATCGCCGCCTTCAACGTCACCGTCGTCCGCGCCTCGACCGGCGCGGCCGCCGTGCACGACAACGCCGGCCACGGCTTCCCCCTCGTCGACGACGTGCTGCACCAGGCGTCGCAGTCGTGCCTGGACACGTCGAGCGGCGCGAGCGGGCCGCTGACGGTCGTGGCGGCGGTGCGGAGGGAGCGGGCGGGCGAGAAGGTGGGCGTGGAGGTGGCGAGGAAGGTGGAGAGGCCGGGCGTGGCGGTGCCGCGGATCGACGTCGAGCGCGTGGAGATGGTGGAGGGGGAGGCGCTCGGGGAGTGGGTGGTGTTCAAGGGCTCGACGCAGCTGGCGTCGGAGAGCTGGAGCACGTCGTTTGATGTCGTGCTGGGCGAGGGCGAGGCGGAGAGCAGGGTGGAGTTTCAGAGGACGAACGGGTTGAGGGCGGAGGGCTGTGAGGTGTTGAGGGGGTAGACGTAACAAACGTAATGTGATGAAGACCTTACGAACTGCAAGATGACGTAGCGTTTCTGTGTGATTTGAGGGAGGTGCGGCGAATGGCTGTGCCATGTCACCATCATGACAGTGTTGACCGGTCTGAAAAAACTTGTTTGCATGTGATGTAGATACCATGCTCTTTCCCGCTCAGCATACAGGTGCTTTCAGACAATTCGGCCTCTCATATCATCCGTGATAAGCCTGCCTGCACGGCGTGGCAGGTATTCGGCACAAACCGCCATGCTGCTTACCCCTCCATCATGATGTACTGGGTACAAGCATGAGACTGCGTCTCACTTCATTGGAAGACTGATGTCTGACTACGCCCTCCTAGGCAAGGTCAATTCCAGCCTGATGTCTGTCGTTCTCTCGGTACGTACTATTGACAACATGTGGACTTACAACAAGGGTTCAAGGGGCGGTAGGGAACCTCATTTGCCAGGCCATCACTGTAAGCTGCATGCCGTGACAGAAGGTTGACCAATCCTGCAACAGGTTGGATGAGCGGGCGGTGGCTGAGTAGCCCGGAACGTTCTCTCCAAGGGTCATTGGTCATACCCCGCGTTGCCAGTATCTGCGGAGGTGAGGTATAAGGTACATCGGAAGGCCGCGAAAACAGGTATCTGGCTTGCCCCGCAAAGTCCATCTACTTCCCATCTTCCACATATTTTTCACTCAGAACAACATCTTAATTGTAATGCCACTTCTATCCTTCTTTATTCTCTTACAACACATCTAGCATTTGTTTTCGACGCGGCCTGGTATGACCACAACCGTTGCATTCTTCCTTGCAGCTCATTCGCTGAACTTAAACACGTGGATCATGGCAGAGCAATGCTTCTTATATCCCGCTCTCTATCTGTTAGCGACGAGATCAACATCGTTGGAGTTGTTGTGTCGTTCATCGCCGGCATTGTGTCGAGCAGCCTTGCATACGTCACTTGACGCTACCGCACCCCGGTGCAGCCCCGGAGAGGTACCTGTTACTTTTTTGAAAAAGGTGTTTTTCAAGCCTTAATTACTAAAGTGTCCTTAGATGCAGAATCTCACGAGTTGATGGTTTGCCTCTTTGCTGAACAAAGGGCACACTAGCAAATATACCTTGCACTACTATTCAGCTTAAGCCCCGTTGGAAAGAAAAATCAATCCGGAGAAGCGAGGGTGGGAAAATCTCTAAAATAGCCTCTTATATTCTGCATAAATTATTCCAAAATCGAAGTAAAAGGTTTCCATACGGATTTTGATATCAGATTAGAATCCGTGAGCTTTGCTGGACATTGTATCTTAATACTAAAAGACATCATCGATGGACCCCAGACCACGTATAAGCAATGATCACAACTTGAATGAAAGTTCACCGTCGTCCAACATCCCTGACCAACCACGATCGCTTGTTCGGAGGCGTTGGTGGTGGTGAAGTCGAAGATTTTTTTTTTTTTGGGATGTCGGAGATTCGTCGGGTACCTGTGATGGATGGACCCGTGATTCCGGGCCGATAAGGGGCGATCGGGAGTCGGAAGGACCACCGAAAGGACGGGTGGCTGGTGTGGGGAATGACGTCAGAGTGGGAGAGGGCATGACGAAGATGTGGGTTCTTTTTCTCGTTTTTTGTCTGAGGGGCAGAGGAAGGGTGGACGCGGGTGCGGTGAACTACCACCTTGGTTCAACTTTCACTCTACCCAGAATCAGCAGGTGAGAGCAAGTTTGATGAACGAGCACTAACCTCAGAGTTGTAGTTGAAAAAAACCAATGGCAGATATTACCATCATGAAAGCATTCACCGGATATTAGCTCCACCAATTTCACAGATCACCAGAATTAAGTCGTTATTTTACCCATCGTTGTCTCTATAGAATCGATCTATCATGAAACCCGTGCCGTGTCCGAGTACCGCATCGATCCTGAACTAGCATGTCAAGAAACTGGAAAAAGAGAAGTAGGGAATAGAGGAATCAATCATCAAGCCCCCCGAACGACCCAGTAATGCATCATTCCCTCATGCATCATACCAAACCGACGACCGTGGCTTACTTTTGGTTTTTTACTGCTTTGCCTCCTCGCCCTCAGCAGGCTTCTCCGCGTCCGCCATCTCGGCGTCCTTGGACTCGGCCTGCTGTGCGGCCTTCTCGGCCTCCTGAGCCTTCTTCTTCTCCTCCTCAACCTTCCTCTTGGCCTCCTCCTCCGCACGCTTCGCAGCTGCAACCTCCTCCTCGGCCTTCCTCTTAGCCTCCTGCTCCTCCATGAGCTTATCGTTGTAGCGCTGGACGATGGGGCCGGCAACAGCGCGGATCTCCTCGATCTTGGCGACGTAAACGGCCTTGGTGGCATCCTCGCCATCTTCGTAGAGCCAGTCCTGCAGCATCGTTAGTCATCTGTGAACAAATGGAAAACAGTGAGAACTCACCTCGGAAGCCTCGAGCTTAGCCCTCAGCTTTTCCTTCTCCTCGTCGCTGGCAAACTCGGCGTACTGCTCGTCGATCTTGCCACGGAGCTCGTAGATGAAGCCCTCAAGCTCGTTCTTCATGTGCTCAGTGTCGGCGACGAGCTTGTCCTCCATGATCATGGCGGCCTCGCGCTCAGTAGCGGCCTCCTTGGCAGATGGCTCGAGCGATGCGGTGCCGGCGACAAGAGGAAGGTCTCCCTTGCGGACCTGCTTCTTGACCTTGCGAGTCTTGGGCTTCGCGTCAGCGCTGCCGTTCGCATCGACGTCCATAGCCTGTACACTGGTTAGTTCAGAGGCATCTACAATAAGACCATCTTGTGAAGGGGAGGACGGGAAAGAAGGATGCGTAAAAGACGAGTGTTTGGCCCTCTTTGCCTTACGGAGGGTAGGAGAGTCGTTCGTGCGAACAGACCCTCGAATCTCCGAGTTTTGGCTGAGAGGTCCAACACCAACAGAATTAAGCGGCTCACGTACATTCTCATCCTTCTTCTCCTCGGGGATGGGCTCCTCCACCTCCATATCCTCAACATAGTATCCCTGCTCCAGGTTAAGGATACCGTGGAGGTTCAAGCGGGCCTTGAGCTTGCAGATCATGAAGTCGTCCTTAGCATCCGCCTTGACACCCTTGACAGAGAAGCGGCCGATCCAGGGGTTCATCTTGCCGGGGAGCATCTCGGGCTTGGAATACTTGGCTTCCAGATCGAAGGCCTGCTTCCTGTAGAAGGTGAGAATCTTAGTCGAAGGCATGGTGTTGCCCCGGTTGAAGACGGTAAGGCTGGTGTCCTCATCGGGAATATCGGGGGACTTCTCCCAGGTGAACTCGATCGGGTAGTTGACGATGTCGTGGACGGAGAAGTCACGGACGCGGAAAACGGGGGAAAGGATAGCGCAGCTGAAGGCAGCACCGCGAGCGATGGCCTCGTCGGCGTTCAGAGTGAAAGATAGGCCCTTGCCGAAGAAGTTCTGAACAGCAGCCTTGATCGCGGGGACACGGGTGCAGCCACCGACCATCTCAATCGCGTCGATATCCTCGGGCTTGAGCTTGGCCTCGGCGAGCGCCTGCTCAAGCGGCTTGGTGACGCGCTCAAGAAGCGGCTTGACGAGCTCCTCGAGCTCCTCGCGCTTCATGAAACCGCGAACATCAACGTCGTTCATGATGGACTCCACACTGAGGGGAGCGCCAGCATTGGCGGACAAGATCTTCTTGAGCTTCTCGCAAGCAGTGGCCAGACGGACGCGGGCCTTGGGGTTCTCGGCGATGTCAATCTTGAACTTCTCCTTGAACTCGGCGACGAAGTGGTCGACGATGGCCTTGTCGAAGTTGCGACCACCGAAGTGGCGGTCGTAGGCAGTCGACTTGACGGTCAGCTCGCCCTTCTTGAACTCAACAACGGAGCAGGTGTAGTTGCTGTGGCCGATGTCGACGAAGGCAACGCGTCTCGGCTTCTCTTCGGGGCCAGGGAGATCGAGCTTGGTGATACCGTAGCCAAGGGCGGTGGCAGTGGTGTCGTTCATAAGGCGCAGGGTCTTGAGGCCGGCGATGTCGGCGGCGTCAATGATGGCACGGCGCTGGGCGTCGGTGAACCAGGCAGGGCAGCTGATGACCACGTCGGAGACGGGCAGCTTGAGCTCGGCAGAGGCGGTCTGCTTGATCTTGGTGAGGTACATGGCGACCAGCTGGGTCGAGGTAAACTGCTCCTTCTTGCCCAGATACTGGACCTCGGCGCCGACCTGGCCATTGATGTCGACCAGCTGGGCCGAGACGTACTCCTGCTCGATGGCGACATCGGGGTCCTTCAGGCTGCGGCCCGCGAGACGCGGCAGGTTGCCGACGGTGTTCTTGAGGTTGGAGATCTCCTGCGTCTTCGCGGCCTCACCGAGGTATCTGCTCTTGGGGCTGAAGCCGACGAGGGTCCTGTGTGCGGTCAGCGGGTGGTGGGCGGATGGCGGGGGAGGGGCAGCGGGCGCGGCGACTCACGGCGTGGAGCGGTTCGAAACTTCGTTGGTGATCTGGACAGCGGTCAGCGGGCAGGTCGCTCTGCAGCGAGCGCGTTGGGCTGCGACGTACCACATCGACACCGCGATTCCGCGCAACAGCGATAACCGTGTTGGCCGTCCCCAGGTCTATTCCGACGACAGACATGGTGTTGCGTCACTCGTGCTTGGAACGGGATCGCGAGGTTGTAGGGCGGGTGGTTGGCGTGGCGCGACAAACTTTTCGGAAGGAAATTCGCGCGTCGCAGTCGTTGTTTATACGCGAGGCAGGGAGCCGGGCGAGGGTGGTATGGGTGGTGTGGCTGCACAAGGCTGAAGAGGAAGATTCCACGTCCGACCAGAAATTTCGATCCAGCGACTCGCTCGGTTTTGGTGGGGCAAACATTACTTAGCTAAGGCCAAGCAAAACACGTCAATCGCTCCGCCCCGGCCAACGCACTTCCACCCCCGGCCGGCGGAGCCTCGCGCCCAATCTCTCCCCGCGACGTCACCGCACGGGCACAGACGCGCAGGCCGCCGCGAGCGCGCGCGCTGTCGACGCTCTACACGTCCGGGCTGCCCCATGGGGTCGTTCGCGGCTCCTCCGCGGCGCCGTCGGGCAACGTCTGCCCCGTTGCGCCCAGCCTGCGCCTCCAGGCTGCCGGGGAAAATTTCCCCAAACCCTCGACGTGGCCTGGCGCCGCAGTTTCTCTTATAAATCCTCAGCGCGACGCCCTTGGCAAATGAGTAAACTGTGGTCCCAGCCCTTCCAGTCCTGCGGACCGCATGCCGCCTTTCCCGAACTTCCTGGCCTCCTGCCCGTCCACTTCGTCTTCCGTGTCGCTCGTTGTCATCGAATGCCCCATTGGCTGCTGTCCTTTGTGTAGCCGCAGCACTACCTTAGCCTCCCTCAGCGCCCAAGAGTCTTGGAGACTTCGCCCAGAAAGCTCGTCGTGCTTAGTAGCACCGCTCACATGGTCGTACAGTGAGATATCGCGAAGCAGCGTGAGAATACCTTACCAGTCTGTCTTTGGGTAGTTTGCTATTGTTTCCACATGACCGGGTCTTGTATAGAAGGTAAGGGCAGCAGTAGCGCCGCAAGACGGAAGGACATAGCTGAGGAGCCATTCACGTTGTGGCATACAAAGGATCTCTCGTGCTTTTCCTTTCATCTATAATGATTTCTTCGTCTGCGCTATCCGCAACATGAGTGTTTCTGTGACGCGCGCAGGCCGTCTCTACTGCTGCCATTTTAGGAAGTCGATGCATTTCACTTACCTCCGCACCTCCACGGGTAACATGTACCCAAAAGGTCCAACATGTCTTCACTAACCGAGCCGCCCGCGCGTCGCGACGCGACCTTACATCTTTCTTCCCCTCAGAGATACCATCCTCCACGACCTACACTCTCCACAACCCCGGCCGACAGGAACCTACACCCCCCAAACGCAGACGATAGCAAATACCAGAGGAGGTAGAGGGAACCTCACAAAAGACGCCGTTTTCCTTCCGGACGCCCCGGCCTGCACGCTCAACAACACCGCCCAACGCGATGGCTACGGATTTCACCACCTCGCTCACTGTAGCGCCTCCGACGATACCCGCTCTCGGGGGCATCCCCAATGAGATTGCAGAGAGGATAGTCAGCTTCGTAAGCTGTCACCTAATCCTGTACCCTCCAAGTGCTGTCACTTGCTAACGAGATATTACCTTTCCTTTTATTGCAGATTACACGCATAAGGGATCTTAAAAGCCTGAACGAGACTTGCCGAGACCTTAGGCGCCTGACACTGGCCGCCCTCTACAAGCACGTCTACATCGTGGAGGACGAGCTATCACCTGCCGCTTTCGACAGCCTTTCGAATCCTGGCAACCTTGGGTTGGAAGAAATCCGAGTTGTCACTGTTATTCGTCGCCGAGACCGGATGCCTTCTAGATACAACTGGGGCTCATTCTTCTACCACATGAACGATCACAAACTCCAGGATATTCGGGTAATTGGCAGGAGTTGTCAAGTGGTGGACTCCTCACTCTTTGTGAGCCACATCTTGTGGCAGAGAAATCTGAAGCATCTCGATATCTGCTGTCGATACAACATGCAAATCAACGCTCTTCAATTACGACCGACTTACACCGCGCTTACGGCATTGACCTTGAGCTGCTGTAGTTGCAACAGTACTGAGGATAACGAGCACTTAGCAGCAATCATGGCCGAGCCGACAAACCTGAGGAGTCTTTCCATCAATGGTAGCAAGGACTCATGTTCTACCCTCATCGAGATCCTAAAGCCCCTGTACAATGCAGGGACTAGGCTGAGAGGACTCAGTTCCTTTTCACTCTCGAACCTCAACGGGAGCGCACCCGAAATTATCGAGGCCCTCATGCTTCTGGATTTGGTTCTTGACTTCTCCGACATTCAGACACTAATAATTGAGTCTGTGCCTGGCTCAGACTTCATCCTTGGCGTATTAAAAATTTGCCAAGAACAAGACCCGAGGTTAAAGAATCTCAGTATCTTTGGCTATAATGATGGTATCGACAACTTGGAGGCTCTGCTTTCAACTCTGTCAATGTTAGAGCGGCTGATCATGACGCCAGTATTCATCAAACCTCCAGTATGCACCGAGGCCCATGGCCTAAGCACACTTGGCAAAGCTATCAAAAATACGGGGTCTGGTGTGCCAAACATTCGCACTCTATGCTTCGACGTCAAAGCTTGGAAGACCATGTCCGGTAGATTCCAAGATTATCCTGACTTCGAGCCGGTCGCCAAGCTTCTCAGGACACTTCCATTACTTGAGGAACTTTGGATAAACTTTCCCATCGTCGATAAATCCTTTTACTTTAAGGCTGAAGAGAGAATGGAAACGTTTCTGGTAACACAATTTCCCGGAGTCCTCGAAAAGAAGCTACCGTTGACTGTGTGCGATTACGCTAACACGTTATGGTAGAGAATGATTGCAGAAGCACCACGTCTCAGACTCTTGTGCAACCTCAGGTCGAACCAGTATATTCCCGCCTCTTTGCTTCCGGAGTGCGAGCTTAGCAAGTTCTGGGGAAATGACCCTTGGCTGCACCACACCGCCACTACGATGTTGCAAAGAGCCAATACTTCCAACAAAGCTCTCAAAGTTATCGCCTTCGGATATTTGCCCTGTTTTGGTTGTCAAGGCCGGATAAGAGCATTTGTGCGACGTCCAAAGCTGCTCGCCACAGGCCAGTTTGAGACGATTGTTGAAGAAATCTCTGCCAAAGAGCTCTTCCTCGAGGAAGATTTCTACTTCTGGGACTCATTCAAAAACTTCGAATTCGAGGAACAGAACGCGCCTCCGACGACCACTTCAGAGGAGATGGACATAGATGCAACTTGATACGATGCCATGTGATGTTGCACTGAAGTCGAAGCTACTCGGGTTATAACGTGGGAGAAGGTATAGTAGGTTTGAGCATGGGATCGTTAGTCGACATCTTCCTCTTTTGCAAATGTAACTTATCATTGAATCATCTACTCTACTGTTCCTAACTTGTCGACCCTCTCGCGGCACCATGAAGGCTTTGAAAGAGCACAAAGGGATAGAAGAAGGAGGTCACCCAAGTCAATACATTCGTAGCCAAATCAGTGTGAAAAGTGTCGCTGAGGAGATGAAGATGTTGGCCTACGGAGCATGAATATCTTTACGAACAACAGCATCTTCTTCCAGCACTAAAGTCGCTATACAGATAACTGCAAGTACACAGTATCAATCCTGTAGCCCATGTAAGCCCACGATCACTCCATAGCCAGACCAAGCCCAGGCAACCTACCACCTTCCAAATTTCCTCCCCACCCTCCTCAGCCGCCCGACCTCCTCAAATCCAAACCGCTCATACCATTCCTTCAGACCCAGCCCGCCTTTCCACTCGCTCTGGTCATCCACCGCCATAACCCCAATCACCTCCCGCACCCTCACGTCATCCCTACACCACTCCTTCCCAATCCACTCCTCGCCCCACTCCTCCGGCCGCCTCAGCACGTCCAGCAGCCGCGTCAGCAGCGCCGACCCCACGCCCTTCCCAGTATGCTCCGGATGGCAGAACAGACTCAACTCCACCGTGTGCCGGTAGGCGTCCGCCTGCGAGCCGCGAAAATGGGAGACGCGGACGGAGCCGATGGGGGCGTCGGGGTCGTCGGCGGAGGCGTCGAGGGCGACGATGTAGGGCAGGCCGCTGGAGCGGATGGAGTGGTATTTGTTGAAGAAGTCGGGGTAGCTGAGGGGCGTGGTGACGAAGGTGAGGACGGTGTTTTCGACGAAGTGGGCGTTGATGGCGTGGAGCTCGGGGACGTCTGATGCGCGGGCGGGGCGGAGGGTGAGGGAGGACGAGGGCGGCATGCTGCCTGTGGCAGTGTGGCTGTGTGAGAAGTGGAGCGCTGGGCCTATGGTGGGATGTAAGGACTAGTCAGTTGCGAGGGCGTCAGAGTCAGTGTTCAACCGAGGAAGAAGCTGCATTGGTCTTGATATAGCAGTCTATTCATCTAGCTATCGCGAGGTGCGAGGCCATTGGCTGACGTGGCCATGAGACGGTGGTAGACAGAAGGTTGACAGGGCGTGTGATTGGCGCGACAATTAGCTGATCGACACGGGCATACCGCGTGGTGCGGCAGGCAGGCGGGGTGATGTGCAGCGGGAGGAGGTGTTGGTTCAGGTCGGTGACGGCAGGAGCACCCGAAAGTCTTGGCCGCAGCGGATCCAAAAATTCATCTCCCCGCAAAGCCCGCGCCCTTCGTTTTCTTTCTCACCACCTCACGCTCCCTCGCTTCCTTCGCTCAGAAACCACCTCCTTGAGCGCACCTCTTGTCATCATGCGCCAGACGCAGATCTTCTCGGGCCTGTCGCACCCGGCCCTGGTCGAGGGCATCTGCGACCGATTGGGCCAGCGCCCAGGCAAGGCCGAGCTGCGCAAGTTCAGCAACGGAGAGACCAGCGTGCAGATTCGTCAGTATTCACGCGCAAGTCTGCCCTGCGCTTGAGCTGATCAGTCACAAGAGTCGTCTGTCCGCGACCAGGATGTCTTTATCGTCCAGAGCGGCAGCACCAAGTACGCTGCCCTGCCCGCCCGAGTCAACCTTGCCCCGCTGACGCCGCGACAGGATCAATGACAATGTCATGGAGCTGCTCATCATGATTTCAGCCTGCAAAGGCGGCTCCGCAAAGTCCATTACCGGTACGCTATGCCCAGCGCCTCACGAGGCCCCAATGCGCGACGACGCTGACCGGCCCAACAGCTGTTATGCCCTACTTCCCATACTCCCGCCAGAGCAAGAAGAAGTCTCACCGTGGCGCTATCACCGCTCGCATGATTGCAAACTTGCTGCATGTTGCTGGTGTCAACCACGTCATCACCATTGATCTGCATGCCTCGCAGATGCAGGGGTTCTTCAAGTGCCCTGTCGACAACCTCGTTGCCGAACCTCTTCTGGCCCGCTGGATCCGCAATAATGTGCCCAACTGGAGAGATACTGTCGTCGTATCGAAGAACCCCGGCGGTACGAAGCGTGTCACTAGCTTAGCCGACGCGTTGAAGCTCAGCTTCGGTATTGTTACTACCGACAGGAGACGCCCTGGCCGTGGCGAGGGCCTGAGCCTGCAGGGTAGCGCGATATTCGAGAGGCTAGGCATGGATGGCACCTACGAGACACCAGGGCTGATCGAAGAATCGTTCGATGCGGAGGCAAATATTTGCCTGACCGATACCGTGCAAGTCACAGCTGCTGAGGACGCCGCCGAAGAAGCGGAAGATGAGTCTGAGAAGAAAGACGGAGAACCGGGGAAAAGGCGCGGCAGGGCCAGCTCTGCGGCTCGCAAACTCAATGGCAATGCAGTGAACCCTGTGCCTTCGAGCCCGCTCATAAAGTCAACAAGAGCTGAGTCTTTTGTCACCGATGACGGCCCCGACTCTCCTAGGAAACGCCTGATGCGAACAGCTACGGCGCCTAGCGCCAGCCACTCCCCTGATGACCCCACAGCAGACGAGTTCACGGACGAGGTAAGGCTCCAGGACTTGCGTGTTTCTATTGCAATAGAAGCTGACATTTACAGCGTGCTCGAGATGTTATTCATGGTCGTCTGGTCCATGGCCACATTGTTGACGATGATCACCCCTCTCCTGCCATGTCGGCTGTATCTTTCAAGAACAGACCTCACCGCAGTAACTCGGATGACGACGACCCGCCAGAGCACATGCTCAACTCCATGATGTCCACATGTTCAGTTGAGGAGCCGGAGCTGGCTCAACCAATGGGTGGTACCCATGATGCTGGCGATACGTCTGAAGCGGAAGAAGAAGACCTCAAGAATCCCGAGCTCGAGACCACTGTCACGCTCGTCGGAAATGTCCGGGATCGTCCTGTGTGCATTGTCGATGACATGATTGACAAGGCCGGATCGTGGATCGCAGCCGCTGAGACCGTTGTGAAGCGTGGTGGTGCCACCAAGGTTTACTGCATGGCGACCCACGGTCTCTTCGGTGGTGACTGCCTCGAGGAGATGGAAGAATGCGAGTGCATTGAGCGCATCATTGTCACCAACTCTTTCCCGATCGCTGAGGACCAGAAGGCTCGCTGTAGCAAGCTTACCATCATCCCCGTTGAGAGTCTGATTGCGGAAGCCATCCGCAGGAACCATCACGGCGAGAGCATGTCCCAGCTCTTCTTGCACGGCTGGTAGAACATGGGGTAAGTCGATGGCGCGATGCATGAGATCGGAGCTTTTATGGTCTGGCGGGTTCATCGGTAAATGGGAAATTTGATTGGGCGTACATGGTTCAATTCAGCACAAATCTGGTTCGTATTTTATTGCTTGATCTCGGAAAACAGGAAATCGGAAGTACGGAAAAGAAACGCAAGCCGATATTAGGAAGGGAAGGACCTGCTCACCCATTAGCGTTGGCGCTCTGGCGTTGGAACATCTGATTGCTTCTTTGCAGGATTTGAAGAAGAGAAATTACTGTAAGTCGATGGAGAGTCGTCTACGCAAACGTGCTCTCTTACAAATGAAAGATCACCGCCGGCCAGGCATGACCGGCCGGCTTTACTTTTTCTTCGGTCCCTTTCTTTCTCTCAATGCCTTTCTCAATCTGTCATGACCACATACACACCCAGCGATGCAGGACTTCGGGTCCTGCAGGGGCCTACCTTGCTCTCACCACAGAGCATGAGGTCCCTAACGGAGCGTTGGTAGAACAATTCAATCCCCTCATTCCTTTTCAAGGGGAATGTTGGGACTCGGGAATAGAAGGCGTCTCGATCAGAGAATCTCGATCTCGCCGCTTTCGGGCGGTGTGGACGGGGCGCAAGAGAACCTCTCGGACATGCTTTCTGTATGTGATAGATTTACAACAATGGAATTGATGACCCATACATATGAACATTTGATGATGCAGTTTGCGGGATTGACTCTTACAGATCTGGTGGTGATGCGAGCGGAATGTTGCTGACCGGGTTGTGTGGTGGGTGCATTCCTGCACATAGGGCATGCAGCCACCTCTTCCCAAGCACCATTCGCTGCCAACCAGCTCAACTGCGTGTCGGAAACCAGTCTAGAAGGATACGCCGTCACCAGAAGAGGAAGTCAGTGCTTCTTCGGTCGTCGTTCACTCCAGCGAATGAGAAGCCGTCTATTTCCCACACGCTTTCAAAGCAAGTAAAAAAAGAAAAAAGAAAAGACCGCCGCCCCCTGAGCCGTAAGGCCAACCAATCAGCATCGCCCCGATGCGATGCTGACACCCGGCCCGCGGGTAAGCCAAGTCAGGCACAGGCACGAGTTCGCAACAAACCATCGAAGCCTATCCGCGAGGTGCACGTACGTGCGCTCAAGACGGTCGCGCTCCAGCTCGCTAAGTAAATCCATGGGCTGGCAGCGCTTGCTTATCACCATTCTTTATCATATCGCGTTATCAGGCGCCCTAGTAGATCTCCGATTGATTGGCTGATAGTGGGGGCGGGCGGGCTGATAAGTGATACCGCTGATAATCACGCGTCGATAAAGAAAAAAAATTGGTACTACCTGCTCTCTGTCTTCCCGAGGTTCCGCGTTCCCGACTTCCCCGTTTTAGCGCCGCGAGGGCTAGGGATTTGCTTGATTGTGATCTACTACACGCTTTTGGTTTCGACCGAAGACCGAGGCTGCCTGAAGCATTTGTTGTGTTCGCTCGTGAAGTAGTGCCGCTCTAGCCCAGGCACGGACCGAAGGGAGCAGGAACCAGGTACCAGGACTACCCAGCTAGTCGACGCAAAAAAACTCTTCAAGCGCTTTTTATTTTCTTTTTTTGCTTTCCGCCGCCGCGCCCAGGGCTTAGGCAGGAAGGAGAGCAAGGTGGAGGATCGCCTAAACTAGAGTAAAGAAAAAAATCGCTCCTGTCGCTTCCCTTTCCCGACCATCGCCTCGTCCCAGAGGTATCAAGAAATATGGACTACTGAGGCGTAAGACAAAGAAACCAGGTCGCGAGAATAAAAGAACCGCTGCATGATTTCCTCCGCCAAACCTTTTAAAGAGTCTTTCCCAGCCCGTTGTACTTTGTAGTGGTGGTGGTTTAGGGTACTTGCAGTTCGAAGAAAAAGGGAATTTTTGTTTGACCCATCGCAAGAAAGGGAGAAGGCTCGTGTTTTTCCCCCCCGAACACCTTCACGCATAGCAGTAATAGGAAAAAGAACCCAGTATCCCAGGCCGACCGCCCGTCGTTTGGAACATCTCATCCCTTCGTGGCGCAAAAAGCAGTGAGTAATCAGAAGGTGATAACCGGAGAGAGGGTTTGATCGGGAGGAAAGAGGCCATAGAGGGGGCTTCAGTACCCGGATCGTTTGACGTAAATGATAAGGCCGCAACGCTTCCGTCGCGGTGGGATATCAGACATTAGGGTGAATGTATTGTTTCGTGCATTCGGACTCCACATGCGCAACGCCGGCGCGTGGGGGTGGACGGGGAATGTTTTTGGAAATGGTGTCCCGAGCAATGGAGGCATGCGGTAAGGACCCACCGGAGAGGGGTAGATCTCCGGGAAGGTGGGTAACGGCAGCGCAAGCAGGGACGTAAAAGATGTCGTCAGGAGGTATCGCTCTGTAAAGGGAAGAAAGACATCCGCAATGTGTGCTGAGGGGGTAAAGAGGAAGTGAGAGTGATGTGGAGGACTCAGTTTGATTGCGAGGGCGTCGACATGGGCGTCGACGCTGCGCTCTCATCAACGATGTCCGACAAGCGCATCTTCTTCTGCCGGGGGCCTTCGCCCCGGTACTCGGCCAGCTCGGCCTCGAGCTCGTCGACGCGACGCTTCAGTTCAGCCTCACGCGAGTGTGATTCTTCCAGCTCCTGCTGCAACCGCTTCTCGTGGTCGCGAGCGTGAGCCTCATCCTGACGTGCGCGCTGCTCGCTCTGCTCGAGCTCGGTGACGCGACCGCGGAACAGGTCGTTGATGACCTCCAGCTCACTGACGCGTGTCTTGAGGGCGGTGTTTGTGGTCGCCAGGCCGTCGTAGGACATGGGCGGCTCGAGATGCGAGCCGTTCACCGACGATGCAGACGGCGAGGGCTGGCGGTGCATGAAGGACGGCAGCGAGGGCGAATGGAATTCATGACCGTTAAGCGTTACACCATCGAACATATGCTGGGGTGCAATGTTGGAGGGGTGGTGTAGGCTCGGGGTGCCGGTGCGCGACAAGGGCGACGTCGAGCGCTCCGATGCGCCGGACGAGACCTTTTGCGAGCGGCGGTGGTTGGCGAGCGCGTCAACAGGCGGCGTGCCGGCAGCGGCGTGCGCTTGATCGAGGCCGTTGTCATGCTGCTGCTGCTGGGCGCGGTGGTGAGCGGGAGCGGGAGTCACTGGGGCTGCAGGCGGCTCACCTTCTTCTTAGGGCCCTGTCCAGAAGTCTTGACGCGGTTCCGGCTCTTGATCACGTCGGTCTTGAGGCTTATCGGGCGCGGGCGGCCGTGCAGCTTCAGGAACAGGCCGCAGGCGTTGCACAGCACGGAGCCGACCTCATCGCGGCGCCAGAGCGGGGTGGTGCTGGTGGTGCAGTTCTGGCAGATGGGCTGTTGGTTGTTGTCAGCGAGGGTGGCCATCTCGAGGGTCGGCGTTGGTGGGTGTTGGCGATAAGCAGGATAAGGGCGAGAAAGACGAGAGAGTTTTCACACTGGCTGGAACACCACAGGGCCCGGGGCCCATGCTCCGCGCTCTCGGGGAACGCCAACGCGGCGCGCGCACTCACCGGGTTCGGGCCACCAGACGTGGCCGGCGCAGACGTGGCGTAGGTCATGCTGTGCGAAACGGCATTCGGGGGCCTGTGAGGAGGAGAGGCTGTCAGCGCGAGGTTCCGCAGGTCTTTGTTGTCGTTGCGCGCCGGGGTGGAGCTCGGGGCTGTTATCAATGATGCGCAGGGTTTGTGTGCTATCGCAATCGAGCTCTTTCCCAAACGTGAGGGACGCCCGCCCCAGCCCAGCCATTGGCTTTCACCACCGCCGCACGCCTTGCGTTGCGCCGGCGAGCCCAATCGCCCGCTGTGCGTGGCGGTGGGTGCTTCCAGCGCCGACGCGTGCGCGCCAATGATTTCGTGGCCGCACGCGCTGCTGCTGCTGCTGCGCGCCCAACACGTCTCGCCGCCTGCCCGAAACGAAAAACAAACGGATGTCCGTACCTGCTGGTGATTGCCGGCGACGACGTCGCCGACGCTGCGAGCGACGCCAGCGTCGACACGCCGGGCAGCTGGATGCCCGGGCTGTTCCCTCTGTGCGGTGGCTGCGGCGCCGGGAGATGCGCGCCAGACTGGGACGACGCCGACGATGGCCGCGAAATGGTCAGGCCGATCGACGGCAGCTGCGGCCGCTCGTCCACCGAGGACGCCGTGTTGAAGGGAGCGAGGTCGCGCGGCGACGGCGGGCGGTGGTGGTAGTTCAGGCCCTCAATGGCCACGGGCCTGTTGAGCAGCGAGATGGCGAGTGCGGAAGCCGTGGTTGCGGTGGCGTGAGGAGAAACGCGTGCAGTGCAAGCGCCTCTCGAAAAATAGGTGTGTTTTGCGGGGGGTGTTGCGGGCTGGGAATGGGCGCGTGGGCACAAAAGAGCGACGGGCGGGTGATTAGAGAGCGTGTATGGGAACTGGTCGTTTCGTGCTAGAGGAAGGTACAGCACTTGATGAAATGCCAAAGACGCAGGTACGGAAGCATGGACACAGGGGCAAGGCAGGGATGCTGGAGAATGACCGTCGCCAGCGCTAAATTTGGGAGCTGACCGTGCATCCGGCACGCTGTTGAGCGCGCGCGCGTTGTTGCACAAGATGACGGCGCTGGTGGATCTGCGCCGTGGTGGTTTGCCGCGAGCTATGGCTGATCTGCCTCCATTATTGATCTGAAGCCTTTGCCGAAGCGTCGCAACACACCGAGATCCAGCACAGGGCTGAGGACGAAGGCCGGCTTCTCCAGCAGCGGCAATAAACGAACGGTTTGCGCCCTGATCGCGAGCCCGGCGCCAATCGATAGATTCTCACGCTCAGGGGTACAGTAGCTCCACCGTTTCAAATTACCTCCCGGGCTTGCAGGCTTCTCCATATTCTCTCGTGTCACGAGCTCCTCAGGCCTGGCGATCTCGGTCTTTTGCGCCAGCCACTTGGAGAACCGGTGTTGCTAAGACGACACCAACGGCTGCTGCTGCCAGCCGTCGCCCTGCTTCCACGCCAGGCCGCGGCGCGGAGTGCCCCCGAGCTTGTTGGCAGCAAGACAGCTCTTGCCCGGAAGCGCGGCCATGTCTCAGCCTCCTGAAAAGCAAAAAAGTTGGAGCTTCTGCATATGCGCTCGGACGCGGGCAGGGAGGCTGATAAGAGAGATAGAGTGCGGTTCCCCGTATTTGGTGGTGGGCTTGCTGAATGAGATCAAGACCAACGGCCGGGCGTGCAGCACGAAATGAAGCCTCCCGAAGCGTCACCAAGCGACGATTGCCGACCGGCTGAGCGAGACCCGTTCGCGTCGCCCATTGGCGCGTGTTCATTAGACAGCTCGTACTCCAACGGGGGGCGGTCGTGCCGCGGGACGAGGGGATGATCACTGGGGAGGAGCCAAATGGGAATGATACTTTCCGCCGGTCAGCCAGCTCTCACCAATCGCCAGCGGTGCCGGCGGCACGAAACTTTGGCAGCACGGGCAGCCGTTGCGCAATATCGAGAGCCAATGCGCGGATACTTAGATCTGAAGGTGTGATGCTTTCAGCCAAAACAGCCGGACGGCGGGCATCCTGGGGGTGCGGCGCGGCGCGGCTGCAGAGTCGTGACGGTGTGAGGCCGGGGGACGCGAGGAGCCGGGCTCACGACCAGGACAAGGATCGTCAAGGCTGCTGGCGAGGTTCGCGGGGGAGATAATTTGATAGCGCCCCTGAGTTGTTGTGACGCCAAGCGTAGCGGGCCGACGATTGGCTAAGAGGCAGGGTCCCTTCGCAGGCAGCTTCGCTAGCGCCGTCTCGCCGCCGGTGGCCGGCCGCGCTCCCGATTTGCCGCGCAGGCGGCTGCGGTCGCGGCCACGTATTGTGCTGCTGCCACCGGCCGCTCGTCATACCTCCGTGTCCGCGTCGGCTCTGCGGCGGCTGAGGCTCAGCCCGGCCTGCCAGCTCCAGCACACATGCCACCACCACACCGGATACCCTCGTCATAAGCTCCACCATGTCCAAAGGCCGGCCGCCCACCTCAGGATACGCCCGCATCGCCCAGGCCGAGGAGGAGGACGACGACATCCTCGACGACTCCGAGGATGACGACCTTCACCGTGGCCAGAGCTCCATCTCTGGTCCGGCTCGCTATGCCCCCATCCAGCCACAGCGCCACGCCCGCATGACCGCGTCCGGCAGCTCGCCCTCGAGACGCAGGTCCGGCGGTCGCGTCCGCAGCAACTCGGGCGTGGACATCAAGGCAATCAATGCAAGGCTGGAGAGATGGGCCGACGAGATCGCCTCCAAGTTCAAGATCAAGAAGGTCCGTGGCAAGACCCAGCAGGAGCAGCAGCTGGAGATCCACCACTCTGTCTTCCAGGCCCCGGACTGGATCCGCCCTGCGACCGCCGAGACCTTGGCCAAGGATTACGATGTGGCAATGCCCGACCGCTTGACCAAGCTGGAGTTCGACGATATTGTGCAGGGCGTACGGACCGCCATTGAGCTCGGAACACACCCCAAGTTGATCTCACAAGGCAGTTCAGGCAGCTACTTTGCCCGCAATCCTGACGGTAAGGTTGTAGGTGTCTTTAAGCCCAAAGACGAGGAGCCCTACGCGTCGAGGAATCCGAAGTGGACAAAGTGGATACACCGCAACCTGTTCCCGTTCTTCTTTGGCAGAGCCTGCCTCATCCCCAACCTCAGCTACGTATCAGAAGCCGCCGCCTACGTCCTCGACACCCAACTTCGAACCAATATCGTCCCCTACACCGACGTCGTCGGCCTATCCTCGAAATCCTTCTACTACGACTTCTGGGAGAGACGGGCATACTACAGAAAGAAGAAGCCGCTGCCGGAGAAGCTTGGAAGCTTTCAGGTCTTTCTGAAGGGATATAAGGATGCAACCCTTTTCCTGAAAGAGCACCCGTGGCCGGACCAGCACAACAACGCGTTTCGGGATGCACACGGCAGGCGCAGGAAGAGAAGATGGACTGAAGATTGCAGGCCCAGTGGTCCAGCGTCCGACGATGAGGATGAGGAACGGCCACCCACCGCCGATGAGACACAAATACGGCGGGGTTTCTGGACAGAGCGCCTGCAGCAGTCGTTCCGCGAGCAGTTGGAGAAGCTGGTCATATTGGATTACATTATGAGGAACACCGACAGAGGTTTGGACAATTGGATGATCAGGATCGATCGTAAGACGGAAGAAGCCACAATCGTGGCAGAGGCACCGAAGAAGAACGGACGCACGAACGGCTCTGCAAATGACCCATATATGCGACAGGAGCAGATGGTTGCAACAAGCCGGTCCGGGACGCCTGCCAATGTGCCGCCCTCTGAGGACGAGCCTACTGTGTCACTTGGCGCCATTGACAACAGTCTTTCGTGGCCGTGGAAACACCCGGACGCTGTAAGTTATACGACCACCCGATGAAGGTATAGGCTAACTTCAAGCAGTGGCGCAGTTATCCATTCGGTTGGCTATTCCTGCCAGTGTCCCTGATTGGCCAGCCCTTCTCCGAAGCAACGCGCCGACACTTCTTGCCGCTGCTTACATCGACACACTGGTGGAGCGAGACAACCCTGACATTGCGGAAGTGCTTCAGCCAGGATGCTGATTTCAAAGAACGGATGTTTGCGCGACAAATGGCAGTTATGAAGGGGCAGGCCTGGAATGTGGTGGAAACGTTGAAGACGCCGGACCACGGACCTCTGGAACTCACGCGCCGGGCAAGAGTGTGCGTGTGGGACGACTTGGTCGACATCCCCGTCGCAGTGCCGCTGCAGCGTCCGTCAGCAGAGATGCGACGACAGACCGAAGAGCTCGCGGCGCACGACGAGACAGAGGAAATGGACATCAGCAACGCCTTGGCTTCCTCGGCGCCTGATATTCAGTACGATCTTCTCGGCTTGGATTCTCCACAGCGCAGCAACCCATTCAACATGTCAAGACATTCCAGCACGATGGATATCCAGGAAAGCGCGCGGCCGCCTGTCGCCTCCCTCAAGTCACGCATGAGTTACGATGGACCGCGTCGTAGCAAGGCGTCTAGCCCAGTGGCATCAAGGAGAAGGCGATTCTCTTTCACGGTGCGCAGGAACAGTGGGCCTCTCGGGTTGGACGATGATGAAGGTGACTTGGGATTCTCAGCCGCCGAGGATATGGAGGGCAACAGGAAGCGGGTGATTGTGGAGCGTTTGGAAATGGTCAAGAGCAAAAACCCGATGTTTACATGGTGTTGATTGGGCATGGCGAGGGTCTTTTGGGTATCTCCTTGTGTCTCTGTTCCCTTAGAGGAGCATCAGTGGCGTTTTGCGCATCTCATGAAGAAGGTTGTATACCTGCGGCATGGGGAAAACGACTAGAACCCAAAAAATTTGTATGGCTTCATGGGCAAAGGTTTTTACTCGGCTCTTTCGACATACGGGATCATGACAAAAGGCGTACAAGAGGAAGAGCAAAAAGACATGTACCTGATTTAGTCAGTTTGCATATCATGGCAAAGCAGGATCCTGCGTAGGGATTGAAGCACCCGTCCAGATGTTAAAAGCAGTGAAATATATGGTTGACGAATGCTTCACAACACCATGATCATGCCTTTAGCTGAATCGGCTATGCCACTTAGAGTTGAGAGAAGCTCGTCCGAGTCCTGGCCAAACGGCTACGATGCGGCGAAGTGGTGGCGTCCTCGAAGATAGGCTATGCTAAATCTGGACTAGCGCGGTTGGACTCGATGTTGGATGATGGCGACGCTCGACGTGACGCGAGCCCCGTCGTCACAGCGTTGTCCAGCGAACTCCGGATCCCGCGCCATGTCCCGGGTGGATTAGCGAGCGTTCTCGTACTTGCTCTGCTCGCCCTCCTGAGATGCCACCGGCCTCCCCGATCATGATAATCCAGACGCCCTTCGACACTCCGAATCCCGACCCGCCACCGCGCTGACCCATCATCCGTCCTCTCTGACCCGTTTGTTCCCTACGCTCCTCTGCACTTGTCTAAAAGAAGCATCGCACGGTGTTTGGTACTCCTATTGCGCCGGAACTTGGAGGAAAGAGGGAAGTCCCTGGGTTGTGCAAAATGAACCCAGCCCAGCTGCTGAATCCGAAGGCGTTCAAAAAGAATAAGGGTATATCCTTTTCGTTCTATTTCATTTCCACCCATTCACTCCCCCGTGTCTCGAGCCAATTTGCGCCATTCCCCGCCCTCTCCGCTCTTTCCGTTTCTGGCTGTGTTCTTCGGCTCTCACATGATCTCTCTTCCACTTTCCGCTCCCTGACTTCTCTCACCGCGTCCACCCCCACTCGTCTTATGCTCTCGCACCTTTGAGCCTCCGCGCACCGAATCACGTGTTGCAGTCCATCTGTTCCTTCCTACCTTAGACTCGAGCCGAGTTTTCCTCAACCATACCATCCGGCTCGGCCTTCTTAGCCCTTCTTCCTCCACCAGCAACCTCACCCCGCCATCCTCGTGTCCTTACCATCTTGTCATCTTCCTTTCTTCCTACCATGGAGGCTCAGGATACCAGCGGCGAGGCTTCAATCCTCGATATGACTGACCATCTACCCGACACTTCTGCATCGCATCCACCAACTGCAACGGCTCCGCTGTCTGACACACCTGCCGAAGATCTTGGACTGACCTCAGAAGCTCAAGGACCTTCGAATGGATCGCGTGCCTCCTCACAAGGTGCTTCCAGCAACGCGTCGCAGCCTGCCTACGACCCCAGAGCCTTGTTGAACCCCAAGGCTGCCGCCAAGCGCGCTCGAACTGCGTCCACTCAGCCCGAAGATGCGAACGGCCAAGATCCATCTGCCGAACAACTTCCTGGCATGGGTTCCATGATTGAACGCATGCACGGTGTCCAGCGCCGCGAAGATCAGCCTGTCAAGAAGCAGAAGCTCGAGTTGGCCGATGGTCAAGACGGCCGCAAGGCGACGTTCGAGGGAGCGGGCAAGGGCACCGTCCTTGGCGAGTATGTTGCCGAGCAGAGACAGGAAGGCCAGAAAGAGGCTGGTCCGCCTTCAGCTTCTGCGATCGTGGACCTTACTGCCGGTAAGCTGCAATCCAATTTCACAATGAAGTGTCTCCCTCAGCTGACTTTGAGAATGGACGATGACGATGTCGTCCTTGTGAAAGATACCGGAGATGAGGAAGTTTGCTTGGGAAAACTTGAGAACGTCTTCGCCTCAGCCTACATGTTTCCCGGACCGAAGCCGTCAGGATTTCAGGGAACAGCAACCCAGTGGCCTGCCATGAAGATTTCGCTTCGTCGGAGACCTGCATCTACCAACTATCTCATCACTTGCGTGGATCCCTGCGGCCGCGACTTTGCCCGAGCCGATGCCAGTCTGGCATTCCATCTTGTGCCTCTCATGGACAACAAACTGTTGAACCTAAGGCTGGAAACCCGCTTGGATTCTCGCAAGAGAGGACAAGGAGAACGTGCAGGAGGTAGCACTTCTAAGCGCTTGGCTCTTAACATCCATCTCTTTGCGCCCAGGAAGAACGCCAAGACGATCGGACAGAAACTCAGCCAACAGCAGCTCTGGCTGCGGGATCCCACTATCAAGCTTGGAAGGATTCCTTACGAGAATCCGCAGGCAATCCCAGCCAAAGTCCCGCGCACTCAGCCTGGCTCCAGTAGTAGCACCCAGCCAACATACGGATTCGTTGCCAGGACCGTGGAAGAGATTCGTTCAGATGTTATTAGCATGTTCGATTCGATTGCCAACTCAGAGTCAATACCCGAGATGGAACAGCCTAGCATCATTGAGACCGAACTCCTTTCTCATCAGAAGCAAGCCTTACACTTTATGATATCGCGGGAAGCCGAAGATAGTAACGACGACAAGAACTCGCTGTGGAAGCCAAAGCTGCGTGGCAATGGTGAGCGCTACTTTTACAATATCATCACAGGCCAGGAGTCGCGCCACAAGCCAGCACCCACCCGTGGAGGTATCCTTGCAGATATGATGGGCCTTGGAAAGACTTTGAGCATCCTCTCCTTGGTTTCTTCTACTATGGATGATGCTACAGAGTTCTCAAAGAAGGTTCCACAGCAAAACCTCGATTCTCCACTTATCAAATACAACTCCAAGGCCACTTTGCTTGTCTGCCCAGTTAGTACCGTTGCCAATTGGCAGGAGCAGGTTCAACTTCACATCAAGAAAGACGCTATAAAATACTACGTCTACCACGGACCTGGCCGTACTCTGGACGCTAAAGATCTAGCAGGGTATGATCTCGTACTTACGACTTACAGCGTTATTGCATCGGAGCATACTCTCAAGAAGCCTCTTGCGCTTGTGAACTGGTTCCGTATTGTTCTCGACGAAGCACACATGATCCGTAGTGCGAGTACTAAACAGTCTATTGCGACATGTGCTCTGCTAGCACAGCGCCGCTGGGCTGTTACAGGTACACCCGTGCAGAACCGCCTCGATGACCTAGGCGCCTTAATCAAGTTCCTAAGGATCAAGCCGTTCGACGATAAGGGCGGCTTCACACAGTATATCCTTACGCCTTTCAAGAATGCCGACCCCGAGATCCTTCCTAAGCTACGTATTCTTGTGGATTCAATTACCCTTCGCCGCCTGAAGGACCGAATTGACCTTCCCCCTCGTCATGACCACCTAGTGCGTCTTGAATTCTCTACTGAAGAACGCAAATTATATGAATTCTTCGCAAAGGATACACAGGCTCGTATGGCTTCAATTACTTCCGGTAGAGACAAGCTTGCCAAGAACCAGATGGGCCATATTCTGCGGGCAATGGGAAGGTTGCGCATGATATGCGCCCATGGCTCAGAACTCCTTGGTGATGAGGACATGAAGCTGACCGAGGGACTGACACTCGATAACGCAATCGAGCTGGGGGATGACGACGAGGAGAAGCCGGCTATCACGGCAAAGCAAGCCTACGACATGCTGCATCTCCTCCGTGAGAGCGACATGAACCACTGCGGTATTTGCGATCAAGTCATCGGCCAAACGACATTTGGTGGTGCTGTGGATTCAGACGAGGAGAGCGATGAAAGAAGGGATACTCGCATTGGGTGCATGACTCCCTGCTACCAGATTGTCTGCCCCAACTGTCTTGACGAATTCAAGCAGCGCATGAAGAGACGCGCCGCCCCAGACTACTACATGCATTGCCCGCTCTGCGATGCGTACGTGCGCCAGTCTCTCTTTCCACTCACGCAAGATGAAGCCGACCGTGACGAAGCCGCCCGCCAGCGCGTTCGCGACAACCCACGTTTGGCTAAGCAGCTCGGCCGCTATGGTGGCCCGCATACTAAGGTTAAGGCGCTCATCGAGTCTCTACAAGAGAGCCGTGCTTGGACCGAGGCCAACCCGGACCAGCCTCCTATGAAGTCAGTTGTCTTCTCTGGATGGACATCGTATCTGGACCTTATCTCCATCGCTTTCGAGGATAACGGCCTTTGCTACACCCGCCTGGATGGTACAATGTCCCGCAAGAAGCGCAAAATTGCGCTCGACGCCTTCCGCGATGATCCTGATGTCCAGATCATGCTCATTTCCATCACTGCAGGCGGCCTGGGCTTGAATTTAACAAGCGCTTCAAAGGCGTACGTGATGGAGCCACAATACAATCCGGCGTCTGAAGCGCAGGCTGTGGACCGTGTGCACCGTCTTGGTCAGAAGCGCGAGGTCACCATTACGCGGTTCGTCATGAACAACAGCTTTGAGGAAAGAATGCTCGACCTCCAGGCGAAGAAGAAGGACCTGGCTGATCTGAGCATGAACCGCAATGCGCGGTTGGACCGCGAGGAGGCAGCCAAGAAGCGCCTGGAGGATTTGAGGACCTTGTTCCGCTGAGCTTCTGCGAATCAGCAAGCCGAGACCTGCCGCCAGCGATGTAACGACACACCGACGACGAAAAAAAAAATAGCATTCTGATTTCGGCGAGCTTGCATAGGCCCGGAGGATATTGAGAAGACTCAACATTTCTCTGCTCTTATTCTTTCTTCGGGCTTTCCACTAGCGGGCATATACACATGCACCCATATATTCCGTTGGCGATGCTGGCAGCTGTGGACACTACCTTCCAGCGTTTCTCCTTTGCCATTTGCTTTCGATCTCGAATCTTCACCATGCTTCTTACCCACTTCTTCTGCAACTTTCCCGGAGAGCTTCTCTTCTGGATCTCTGGTTCTGGCACGGGATTCTTCATCTCGTCGGGAGGGCCCATTCTCCGCACCTGCGAGGTACCTGGGCTCGTCGAAGGCGATTCACATGATTTCTCTTTTGCTTGGTAATGCTACTTCTGGGGAGAGTGGGGTTTGCGGCTCTGGCCGTCTCGAAGGGAGGGAGGGAGTTTAGTTTTGCAATGTTTAATAGAAGGCGTAATCGAGAGCACTTTCTGATGCGTTGGACGACTTTGATACGTGGATTACAAAGGCCCGCGGGCGCCCGGCGACGGCGCAGTGGACCGCGAGCTAACTTGAATCAAGAGCCCGCCCGATCATTGAAGTGTCCATGGACTCCATGGAGAATCTTGACGCGAATCTGATTGGAACGGACATCGCCGGCCTTTTTCAAGACTCACCATTCCGAGATCTGGGACGCAAGACTGATTTGCAGTTCATTCAAAGGACTTTACTCGACATGCACGCATGCATACATAACGACATCTAACCCACGCCTACCACTCCCTAATCCTTGGGAGAAGGCAGAAAAACAAGAACCTGAACGTCTCAAGCAAGCCCAAAAGCAAACCCATGAACCCCCAGACACTCCCATTTTGCATTGCATTCAAGCCCGCACGACTCCAACGAACAGAAACCCCCGCCGCTCACAGCACCCCGCAACCCTTAGATCTTGTACACGATGCCGCCCGAGAACATGACCTTGTTCCGCTCGCTCAGCGCCTCGAGCGCGCTGTTGGCCTCGTCGGCGCCGAACGGCGGCTCGCCGGACCGCAGGCGCGCGTTCACGGCCGCGACCAGCGGCTCGACGTCGGCGGCGTCGTTGGCGAAGAGCGGGCCGTCGATGAGCTGGCCGAGGGCCGTCTGGAAGGCTTGGATGCGCTGGGCCGTGATGGGGCCCGACGCGGCCGCCGCCGCCTCTTGCGACTCGTCCTGCTGGCTTTCGGTCTGGGTGTTGAGGAGCTGCGACGCGGGCTGCGACGACGCCATCGAGAATTGCGATTGCGAGGATGCGGCGGCGGCGCCGTTCTGGCGGGTGCTGCGGGAGCCGCGCGGGGTGGCGGTGTAGAGCTCTTCGTCTTCTTCTTGGGCGGCGTTGCCGTTGGTGGTTTCGCGCGTGCTGCGGGTGGCTGGACCGCCTGTCCTGCGGCTTCGAGGAGTTGGTCTCGTCTGCTGTGTGTTGTCGTCGTCGGACGAGTCGGACGAGTCGGTGGACATGGCGTCGTCGGCTCTGCTGACCTTTCTCCTCTTCCTCCTCTCGTCCTCGACGACCTCCTTGAACAGGGCGAAGCGCAGAACGGCTTCTGCGACTTCAGCATCCTTCTGCTCGACGCGGTTTGACAGCCTGGCCTTAGCGTGGGCAGTTGCAAGACGAATAAGGGTCTCGAGAGTACGGGCAGTCATGGGAGAAGTCTTGCGCTGGTTTCCTTCCATCTCGTCGTTACGGAGCGCAGAATAGGTAGTGACAATGTGGTTGGCAGCGCCTGCAGTCAAGACGGGCTTGACACGGGACTTGGCGTACTGGATGTATTTCTTAATGAAAGGAATGCTTAGCACTTCAACGCGACGAGCAGAGCCTCTGCCGACAGTGACGTTGACACCAGCGTGGAGCATGACGTTGAACTTCTCGTAGACCTCCGTCGGCTTGTTGGCATCAGCGTCCTCATCGAGACCAACACCAAGCATCTGGTTGCCCTGCTCACGCACCGGGGCACCCTCCTCGGTACCAGGCTGCCTGTAGCGGTGCATACGGAGGACGTGCTCCGAGACTTGACGATCCCTCATGTCCTCAATGTCGTCGGTGACGACGAAGAGCAAATCGAAACGAGAGAGGAGAGAGTCAGGAAGAGCAATGTTCCTGTGGGGATCTTTGTGCGTGTCGTACTGTCCATAAATTGGGTTTGCCGCAGCAACGACACTGCAGCGAGCGTTCAGCGACGTGTGGATACCAGCCTTAGCAATGGTGACGGTCTGTTGCTCCATGACTTCGTGGATGGCAACACGGTCAACGTCGCTCATCTTATCGAATTCATCGATACATACGACACCACGGTCGGCGAGAACCATGGCACCAGCCTCCAGACGACGCTCGCCGGTTTCCTTGTCCTGCGTGACGGCAGCCGTAAGACCGACGCCAGAGGATCCTCTACCAGTAGTGGCGATTGCGAGCGGCGCGGTGTTCAAAACAAAACGAAGGAGCTGCGACTTCGCAGTCGAAGGGTCACCGACCATGAGGATGTTGATGTCACCTCTGAGATGGGTACCGTTGTCCAAATTCTTCTCCATACCACCTAGCAACATGAGCAGGATGGCCTTCTTAATATAGTCGTGTCCGTGAATGCTGGGTGCCAGGGACTGAGAGAGCAGGTCAAACACTCTCTTGTGCTTGGAGACTTTGTTGATGTTGCGGATATCAGTATCGGTGATGGTGGCCTGGGCAATGCCACCGCCGGACTTGGAGGAGAGGAGGATGATGTTGTTTGCGAGGATGAGGGTACGGAAGGTGGAGCTCGCGTTTGATGCATTGCGGTTTCCGAGCGACCTGTAAACACCAACCAGCTGGATTCTGTCGCCAGGCTTGACGCGGTCGACTAAGTCGTCGTCCAGAATCACGTCAACGCCGCGAGGGAGTTGACCAGCGGGGGCTCGCTCGGGCATTTCTTGTATCGAGATTGTCTGGTGATCGCGGTATGTGGAGTAGCCGTACTCTGTGACCAACTTTGCGCTTGTCAGCATCCGTTTTCTCGACTCAATTGTGCCTCAAACTTACCGGGTTGCCATCTTCGTCCTCGGTGGGGTAGACGGAAGTGCTAGCAGCACCCATGGTCATGGTCTGATCTCTGTACTCTCTGAACTGGAATATCGACTTCGCCTCGTTCCAGTGCACACTCTTCACGACCTTAGGCCGCACGAGCGAGCACTTTGTGACAATACCCTCGAGGGAAACCATGTGGTTGAGGTGCTGAGAGCTGAGAGTGCGCGGGTTGCAGGAAAATTCGCCAAAGCTTCCGACAAACGCGCAGTAGTATACCACATCCTCCGCGGACTCCTTTGACGGGCGGTTGGGCAGGGTGGCGACAATGTTCTTCAGAGCGTTGTCGAAAGCAAAGGTCCAGTCGAAAGGCTGGTTGAGCAGGCCATCGGCCATCTCCCGGTTGTGCGTTCTGACCTCATCGATGCTGACAACCAACCTCCTCAACCCACGGTTCAGCATGAGAATGACATCGGCGCGATAGGTGCGTGCGCGAGGATCGTTCGGGTCCAAGAACTCCTCGCAGGCTCTGATGCGATCGCGCACTGCCTCGTCTCTCAGCGCAATGCCGTCCATTGTGCTGTCGTCCGCCGAGCGTATGAATCCAGGCAGGTGTAGGAGAATGAAAAGATCGCTGATGGACTCGGCACGGCGAGAGCGGGTGGTGTTGTGGGGTGTCAAAGGACGAGGTTGCGTGGTGGTGGAGAGCGGCGGGTGAAGGTGAGGAGGGGGACCTGTTTTGCGCGGGCTCGAGCAACCGGCGGCTGGAAAAGAGACGCGCGACGCGTCGCCGAAGCGCGACACCGCGTCACATCTAGCGCCTTGGCGCAATTACACTTCCCAATACGACTTAGTCGAATATATCCAACGACAGTCCGCGATCGCAAGCAAAGCATGGCAATGTTAGGGAAATCACTCATGGCATTTAGGGAGCTCACCTAGGTGCGTTCATATGCATTTTGGCTCTCTGACTGCATTTAAGTGAGTCTATAGCACTGGATACGGTGGCTCTTACATCGGTTTGCATGAAAACCTCGTGCTCTTTTCGCAGCAGTCAAGTAGAATCGAACGTGTTGTTATTCACACCAATATGTACATCTCCCCTAGAAGAGAGACCTGAACAGTATAATAAGATCGACCGTTACTTCTTGCAAAAAGCAGTCAACGCCAGGTGCTTGACCTCCCAAATGATGCCCCATACACCAGAATTCCTCCCGTGTTGGTGCCAAAGAATGAAATATAAAATCAAGAACGTATTGTTACCATGTAATGTCCTCAAAGGCCGTCCTCAGTACTTCGGTCCTTGTCTTCTGCATCTCTGGCGCTCCGCTTCCAACGTGATCCAATATTTCAATCACCTTGCGGATATCGTGCTTCGCAGCCACAAGTAACTGCTCTTCAATCGGTGCCTTGGTTTGCCGTTGGAAAGGCGATTCCGGCTGCTGCTGTATGACGAGAAGGCGTGCCATCATGAGCTGCGAAAAAAAAAAAAAGAATGTTAGCATGCTGAATGTGTCTGATTTAGAGATGATTCATACCGCTTCTTCGAATGCTCGGTGTTGAAACACCCACCACACTCCCGCATCTATCCTGAGGAATTCCCAAAGATCAAAGAACGCGCCAAGGGCTTGTCTCGCCGACTCCAGTGCCCCACGAACATCGCATTTTACACCACATGGCTCGTTTTCGTCTGCCAGCAAGAGCATGACGCAGTGGTGGTAATTACTGCGGAAAAACAGCGTTTGCTTTGTGAGTCGTTGGTTCGAAGCCACAAACTCCTCGTTGATTTCGCCTGACATGCTAGCTGGAATGCTGGCGTATAGAGACCGGAAAGAAGTGAGAAGGTTACTCTTCTCACGTGGGGAGTTCGTTAGTGGTCGGCTCAGTGACCTTGGTATGCATACGTTGCGTTGTACCAGGTTTGCAAGCCGCCACATGGTTCGAATGTACTCTCGGTCTGCCACTTCATGTGGGAGGAGGCTGGTCGGTGGAGGTGCTATGTTGCTTATCCTCATGGGATTGGGAAGAGCTTCTGGTGTGTTCCTCAAGTTGCTTGCGGGCTCGTGTTCGCCTTCGGGATCATCCGTCAGAGACTCTACGTGCACATCCGAGATGGTAGCCGTGGGCGGAAGCTTCAACAAGACCGTAAGGAAAGTGTCCTGGAACAATACCGCTTGCCACACCTTCCGTCGTTGTTGCTTCTCCAGTGCTGAAGCCCGGGGCACGATGAGCTCCGGGTCTCGGTTAAGCCCCATTGCATAAGCTTGGCGCATGAGAACTCCTCCAAAAGACCATGCGTCCGACGCGTGGTTGTTGTTCATGAGGAAGTAATTGATCAGAACCATGGCCTGGATCGTCCGGAGAGATATGCGGCTGAGGTATCCCGATATTCGTAGAGCCTGGTGGGCGGCCGACACGTAGAATTCAGCGATTTGGGCGCGCTCTTGAGGATCATTCATCTGGATGAACTGCGTGCCCATAGCATATATGACGAAGTGCAAAGCCAGCAACGCAGAGTCTGCCTGGCATTTCTCCTCATGCGGCAAGGACCAGAACCGCTCGTAGTCAGCGTCGAACTTTCCTCGATGGATCATGGGATAGACAGGGTCGACAGCCTCGAAGTACTGGGCCACGAGGATGTCGGCTTGTTCCCTGCGAGGCAGTACGCCAATGACCTCGGCGAGACCTCCGCGGCATGTCCTGTTGAGGCTTGGTCAGTTCTGCCGGCTTGGGTCGATCTGATCGCAGACGAAAGTGAGGGAAGCACAGTACCAGTAGTTGGAAAAAGGATGTTCAGAGCCCAGACCAAAGACGAGAGACGGGGTGTGTTTAGTGTACGGGACATTGGACAAGAGCTGATGGACTGATGAAGAGGTCGAGGAAGTAGACTGGCTGCGATACTGTTGCGGCCGAGGACAACCCTGATGCTCATGCAGTTCGGTCAGCTCCAGCAGGTCATTTGCCGGATGGTGGGCATATATCCAGAATCCGTAATCGTGATGCATGACGGCCTCGAAGGAGCGAAGCGTGTAAGGAAATAGGAAATGGGAGAGCGGCCGGCTCGATTGATGCTTGGGACCACGATGAGCACGTGATATCTTGAGGGCACTGACGAACGACGGCGCACGAAGGAAAATGCCGAAGCAGCACAAAGTGAGGCAGGCTTACCTCGGACGACGAGGGTGTCACAACACCCAACTGGGCCTGTTCCATGGCCTTCTTGCGGGCTTTGCTGGTGGCGCGGCCGCCATTGCGCCTGGGAGAGGGATGTTAGCCGGCGAGTCGTGAGCCGAATACCAAGCCTCGCGGTGGGGAGCCCTACTCGGCGGATGCGATGAGATTGGCGACCTCAGAGTAGCGGCACTCGGATTGGCGCTTGATGCACGCCAGGCACTGCGGGCGCCCGCGGTCGCACTGGAGGCCGTCAGCACGCGGTCGTGGCAGGTCGGGGCGGACGCACCTTGGTCTTGCGCTCGACGCAGCAGTCGCAGCTCAGCGTCGGCTTGTTGCGCTTCTGCCGCTTCTTCGACGGGCCGTCCTGCGACGCGCCGGGCGGCGGGTCGTCCGGCAGCGGCGACGACTGCGACACGCTGCGCTCGTAGGCGGGCTGCTGGTCCGCTCCGCCCTGGGGGTTGCTGCGGTCCATTCCCGCGGGCGGCGGAGGCGAGAAGGCAGCGGGAAGGGCGGCGGGTTGGGCCGCATCCGCCGACGTGGCCATGGCTCCTGTCACCGTGAGGATCTCCGCTCACGCTGCATGGGTGTGAGACTCTGGAGCTTCTGCGCAGGCGGGCCCGCCCGGGAATAAAAGCAAGAGGCAGCGGACGCAGCTGAGCGGTGCGGAGAATCGGACGCCACAGGCTGCAGCGCCCTAGGAGCCCGTCTTTAAGCATCGAGACCTCCCGACGCGCCGCCCCGCCCGTCATTGGCCACCGGTGCCACTTCTGCGCCACAAAGGATCGGATCGGCTGGTGCTGCTGCATGCAGGACTAGCTCCGCCGCGACGGATCGTGGCAATCTTTCGCGCGAGAGACACCGCGAACATGCCATCCGCAGCGGACAGGCCAAGAGCGCAGAGCCGGCGTGGTGCGCGCCTTTTTCGCAGCACCAGCGCCGGCAGCCTGGGAAATTAGCGTGCCGCAGGTGACGCCCGAGCCCGCGCAAGGCGCAGTCCCGCGCCAGTCGGCCGTAGCTGCACTGCTCAACACCACCCGCTGAGACACTGCATGAATGCGGCCGTCTGCGCTCTCAGATCTGGCTGACTCGCTCGCCGTCGAGTGCGAACTGACCGCTGCTACGCGCGTACATGCGAGCATTGATGCCCCGACGTCACCGCCGTGTGCGATATTTTCGCTTCGTCTCCGTTTCTTGACTCCCAAGCCGCCCTAGCTGCCACTCCTATACGACTGCGCCGGCATCGAAAATTTTCCCTGCGACGCAAAGCCACTCTACTTTTCAAATCTTCATCCCTTTCGCAAAAGAGGAAAGAGTTACCCCGCCGGCGAATCTGCCACGGCCGAGAATATCTCCGTGGCGCGCTCTCCAGCCTCCTGCGGCCCTTTGAAGGGACTGTCGAATGACTTGGTCCGTCTGGTGATCCTCTTGGCCTGAAACCTCGAGTGTTTTTCCGCGGTTTTTCTCAGCCTGGGCTCCTGAATGGCGGTTGAGCTTGTCGTGAATAGGTCCGAACAGCATTGGCAGGCAACTGAATCGCCGGTACTATACGTTGAATTTGGCTTTGGAGCAGAGTTTCGGCTTGTGGACGTCAACATGAACTAACATGCACTTACAGCGGCTGTCAAGAGCCGGCAATGCTTCTTTTGAAGGGTCGTCCTCGGTAAGCTGTCGTCACGACGAAGTCAAAGCATCCGTCCAGAGGCGAAAGCGTCTTCATCACAACGGGCCCGTCCATCACCCTGCGTCGTTTACATAGGAGCATGCCCGTTTCAATGAATTCTGTGGTAAGTCATAGGAGGAGCTGCAGGAGCATGCGTTCCAGGGCTCCTCGCGGCAGGCAGGGGCCGTAATCGATAAGGTTTGCGCTATTCCCTGGCGGGATCACGCGCGTCATCTCGGAGCTCCAGACTCCTCCGGTCCCGGGTCTGCGTTCATCATCAACACCCATACACCAGCTTCTCTTCGTCTCATCATTTTCACCGCAGCTGCAGCCCGGCTGCCAGGATCCATTCTCGGCGTCCCTCCACATCGGCTTTCGAGCCAGTCACACCTACAGCTCTTTTGCCCGGAGCCTGGAGCTCCAACACAGCCATCCACAGCTAGCAGCCATGCGCGCCACCATTCTCTCCGCCGTCCTTCCTCTCATCTCGTCTTCCACTGCCTTCCCGGCGACGACCTCCGATCCCCTCCCGCTCGTAATATGGCACGGCCTCGGCGATAATTACCTGGCCGAGGGCCTGCAGGAGGTCGGCGAGCTGGCCGAGAAGGTCAACCCAGGCACCTTCGTCTACAACGTCCGCCTCGACAACGATGCCGGCAGCGACCGCACCGCCACGTTCCTCGGCAACGTGACCGTCCAGCTAGCCCAGGTCTGCGAAGACCTTGCATCGCACCCCATCCTGTCGACCGCGCCTGCCATCAACGCGCTCGGCTTCTCCCAGGGCGGCCAATTTCTGCGCGGCTACATCGAGCGCTGCAACTCACCCCCGGTGCGCAACCTCGTCACATTCGGCAGCCAGCACAACGGCATCGCGAAGTTCCAGGCGTGCGGCCCGACCGACTGGCTCTGCAAGGGCGCCATGGGCCTGCTGCGCAGCAGCGCCTGGAGCTCCTTCGTCCAGAACCGCGTCGTCCCGGCGCAGTACTACCGCGAGGTGAATGAGACGACCGGGCTCGGCTCGGACAACTATCTCGAGCACTCCAATTTCCTGGCCGATATCAACAACGAGCGCGAGCTCAAGAATCAGACGTACAAGAAGAACCTGGCCAGCTTGGAGAAGTTTGTCATGTTCGTCTTCACTGAGGACACGACGGTCATCCCGAAGGAGACGGGCTGGTTTGCGGAGGTCAATGCGACCTCGGAGGAGGTCACGAAAATCCAGGACAGGAAAATATACAAGGAGGACTGGATTGGGCTGAAGAAGCTGGACGAGAAGGGCGCGCTCATTTTCAAGAACATCACGGGAGAGCACATGCACTTGGCTGAAGACGTCTTGGAGGATACGTTCAGGGAGTACTTTGGCCCTGCAAAGAAGAAGTCGATTTTCCAGGAAGTGCTGGGGGATTGGGAGCTGTAGAAGCGGTAGTCTAGATTATCAAGCAAACACTTCTTCAAGCCGAGTCTTCTCCGAGCGCCAGCCACCAGCATGGGCAGCTGCAGGGGAAGTATGCATCTAGGCGCCAGTAGGAATCGCATTCGATAAGCACTACGCACTGCATATGGCCTGGTGAAATTGGAGGATTCCTCCAAATTGGAGAATTCCCCCGGATCGGGTGTCGACTTACCCGGAAGTGCATTCAACTCACCAACCAGGTTTTCCCGTCAGGACCCGGTGTCATGGCAGCCATCTGCTCCGCTGCGTTTAAATACGATTACGATCTTGCATGGATTGGAGCATCTGCCCTGCAGCTCGGTCAAGGATGGTGGGCTATGACGCTTTTACCTCGGCAGCTGTGCGGCAGCGTCAGATCGACGAGTGTGGGGTTCGGGAGTGACGAACGCCGCATCCTCTCCACGCCCGTCTTTCCTTACCGCCGAGGGTAGTATTATTTAATCGTTCTCTACTAATCAATTGCTTTGCGAGCTACTCATATATCACCCCGAACGCCTCCCCGGCCTCCCATCGCTCTCACGAGCTCCTCGCACACCTACCACCAACCCAGACCCCACCCCCACCACACCCACGCACCGAGCTCTCCCTCCCGCGCCCAGGCAAACCCACACCCCAACACCACCACCATGCCCACCGCCATCTCGATCCGCAAAGTCGACGGCAAGCCCGGCGCGGTGTACTACCCACTCGACAAGATCACAGTCACCACGCCGACGCCGTCCGCCACACAAGTCACGATCCGCATCTCGGCGGCGGCGCTCAACCACCGCGACCTGTTCATCCGGCAGCACCTGTACCCAGGCACGACATTCGGGGTGCCGCTGCTGGCCGACGGCACGGGCACGGTCGTCGCGGCGGGCAGCGCGCCCGCGGCGCAGGCCTGGCTGGGGCGGCGCGTCGTGCTCAACCCCGGCACGGGCTGGACGGCCGCGCCCGACGGGCCCGAGGACCCGCGCGGCTACGCCATCCTCGGCGGCACGAAGGCCAACCCCGTCGGCACGCTGTGCGAGGAGGTCACGGTCGAGGCCGGCGAGGTCGAGGAGGCCCCGCCCCATCTGAGCGCCGTCGAGGCCGCTGCGTTCCCGTTGACCGGGCTGACGGCGTGGAGGGCCGTGGTGTCGAAGAGTGGGAATGCCGCGCCCGGCAGGAACATACTGGTTACGGGGATTGGCGGCGGGGTGGCGCTGATGGCGTTGGTGTTTGCGACCGCGAAGGGCGCGAGGGTGTTTGTGAGCAGTGGGAGCGATGAGAAGATTGAGAAGGCGAAGCAGTTGGGGGCCGCCGGTGGGGTGAATTATAAGGAGGAGGGCTGGGAGAAGAAACTGCAGGGGTTGATTGGCAATGGGAGGCTGGACGCGATTATTGATGGTGCGGGTGGGGATGTGGTGGAGAAGGGCGCGAAGCTGCTGAAGGTGAGTTTCGTCCTACGAGTGTGGGGGAGGAACGGTTGCTGACAATTAGCAGGCTGGCGGCGTCATCGTGTCCTACGGCATGACCCTCGGCCCTAAGATGCCCTTCCTCATGACTGCGGTCCTGAAGAACATTGAGCTCAAGGGCTCGACAATGGGCTCGCGTCTGGAGTTCAAGCAGATGGTCGAGTTTGTCAACCAGAAGAAGCTGAAGCCCGTCGTCTCGCGCGTGGTGTCTGGAATCGACAATATCGAGGGTATTGATGGGCTGTTTGAGGATATGAAGAAGGGAAGTCAGTTCGGGAAGCTGGTCATCGAGGTTTCTAAAGAGGGGGAGTCCAGTAAGTTGTGAATATGAATGTGAGGACTATGCACATAGGCTTATGAAGGATGATAGAATGAAATAAATGAAGGAACATGGCCCCATATCTGTCTTTGTTCGATGCTGGTAGCTACATCTAGAATTTATGGAAGTAAATTCCGATACCAGCGCTTCCCGCCCAGCTTCCCGTCCGCTTTCACGTTCCTTGCAGGTCCCATGCTTTCAAATGGATGCTGGCCCAATGGCTCATGCGGCAGTCCCACCGCCCTACTCACACTCTCTGCCACCACATCCAATACTGTCAATTGAGGGTTGACCCTCACTGTGACATCTACAACGTAATATTTCTTCCCTGCGTTGATGTACTCCCTGACCTCCACGCCTACGATCTCTCTTTCCATTTCCACTTCTTCCCCGGGCTGCGACTCCAATCGCGCACCACGATCAAACAAGCTAACCTTTTCGTTGACCCACTCTTGCACATCGAACGCGATCCCAAAGTTTGTAGTCGATCCGATCATAACGGCGAATTTGGAGCCATCTGTGATCCGTTCAAAGACGAGCACAGTAGCCAACTGCGCCACACCTTTCCCAAGCTGGAAGATAGAAGGCACGATACTCGGAATCCACTCTCGGTCTTTAAACATGAGCATGGCGACCTTCGAATGGTGACCCATCGTCTGCAGCAGCCTGTATCCCTGATCCAAACTCGGTCCCCTTCGCAGTTGGATCACATGCTCCGGGTACACGCTGGCCTCGAGGCTGGCGGCGGCGTTGTTCTGACGCACGTACAAAGTCGTGAGGTTGCCGAGGCTTTTGAGAGATGGGAGCTTATCGGCTTTGATTCGAGCATAGTGCCAGTGGTAATTATCATCGGCAGGATTTCCGTCATCTGCGCTCCCCAGACGCTTGAGGAATATGGCCAGGAAGCCGGAGTAACCCAGCGTGACCGCGGGACAGTTAAGGGCGGCAACGTAGATATCACCCTCGAAGCGCGTGAGGTGCAGCGAGATCTGAAGACCCTTGTTGGTCTTAGAGAAGGGCAGGCGGCGTTGCCAGTCGCAGTAGGGCATGAAGCGGTCTGAGTCGGCAAAATGTTTGGGAGATGTGGCAAGGAGCCCATGCAGAGAATCATCATTCTTCCTGCCCTCTTTTTTGGCGGGGATCCGCCAGGCGAAAATGGATTCATCGTCTGAGTCTTGCATGATCTGCTCTTCCAGACGCACAAACGCCTTTTCACCACCTTCGCCATACAGCATAGGCATGTTGACGTTGAAGAGTCCCATTAGACAGTAAGCCTCGTCTTCGGTTCTCGAAGTTTCCCTGGTAGCCGCCCACGACATTCTCTTTGCCACGCTAATGGAGTTCAAGTCTTTTGTGCCATCCAGAACGCCAGCGTCAATTCTTGTGATATTTGCCAGAATTCTTTTCAAACTTTTCTTCGTACCCAGAATTTTCCAACCCCGCGAGAAGAAGATCATATTTCTTGGCGCAACGAGCTCTTGCAGAGTCCAGCCCCTCTTGAACCACTCGCTATTCTTGAATTCGTTATCACCATCGACGCTCGGTGTAATATTGTCGGGTACATCGGAGAGGTACGCATAGCAGACTTCGGCCTCCTGATACCAATAATACATGGAGTTGATGGCTTCAGATAGTTCTGCGCTGCTGCTCTTGTCAATGCAGCAGGTGTCGACCCATACGTAGTCGAGACGATCCTGAATCGCCTGCTTGCATGAGAAATCTATTTTCTGAAATCCAGCTTTGGTTTTCGCAGCGGTCCGATCCTTAGTGAGATTTTCTAGAGTAACCTCTTCACTCGTCCATCGATGTGAGAGAATGGCGTATTTTTTGACGTGGCAGTGGGCCACCTGCTCAAGGTCAACCTGTTCTGTGTCGATGAGCCGCATGTCAAGAAGTTGAAGGAAGATACCGTTGCGATTGAGGTGGGTGGAGGGCTAAAAACTGTTTATTTCCCTGCTGCCTTGGCTGGCTATGTGACACAGTTTATGACCTTGGCAGAATCACCCGGAGTGTGCAGATCATCGGCCGATGTAGGCTGTTACAGGAATGTAAGCTCGCCTGCCTAAATTTGGAGGTTACGCAACCATCTCACGAGGACGGGGGCTGTGTTTCATGCGAGGGGCAATGAATAATGGTTGGACTTTAAAAAGAGTGCTATTGCCATCCTGGAGACACTCCACAAGTGCTTGATCCAGCCTTTCAACAAAATCATGGTCATGGCTGAATCTTCTGATGCTCATTCTCACGATAGTCGTGAGCCTCTCTCAGTCGCAAATCATGACAAAGCCCTTCCAAACAGTACGTCTAGTTTAATTTTGAGATTTCGCGTACAAATTGTCTCATGTCAGTTGGAGAGTTGATCCGAGTAGGAGTTGCGCAATTAATAGTCGCACTTCTGAGTCCGACCAGATGATTGAGCTCCTGACGGGTTACTGCTCTATTGTTTTGATTTTCTCATCGGACATTTTTACTCACAAAATAAACCGTAGTCGCCCTAGATTCCAATGACAAAATCGAAGCTATCGATAGCACTTTGGGCAGGCCACAGAAATACGACACTCCTCTTGAGCCGACGCATGGAATCACCGGATCTGACCGTGCTGTCTTCGGGGCGCATGAGCCAACCCAAGTCGAGAATATGTCTTACTCGTACGTACCCGTATTGTATGCCATCATCTTCTATGAACCCGAATTAACCCAGGGCCAACACAGCCGTCCCAATGCCTCTGCCAAGGGGCAGATGCAGGGTAGTGCAACCAATTACGTAGTGCCGCTTGAAAAACTCCGACAAACGCCAGATTGGATCGACTGCCCGTACTGCCACAGACGGCAGCAAACGAAGGTGGAGCACAATGGGTCCAGCGCAACTGGGTGAGCAATGTACTCCTTTTCCCCGCATCTAATGGGTAGGATTTCTGATGCGCGCTGCTCTACCTTAGCGTGGCCGAGCTCGTCTTCTGTCTACTCTGCTGTTTGCCTTGTATCCCTTGCTTGTGCCACATGTACGAGGATACCGACCATATCTGCACTGGGTCCGGATGTGGGAGAAGGGTCGCACACAAACCGCACGACGGCACTATGCAAGCATGCATGCCCGATGCAACGCCGATGTACGTCCCGTCTCGGTACACTCCAATGAATGAAGCAGAGAAGCAAAGGTTGGAGAATTCCTGATAGGTCGCAACGTTCCGTATTCCGAACGGTTTCTTCAGGCCACTACGCAATCAGTGGGCATGAGAGAGGTAAATTATGGGAGTTGAGGTCTAAATTCATAATTGCAGTAATTCAAAACCTGGTTCGTGATATGGTGTTAATACTCTTAAGGGGTGAACTCTCAACGCTGGGGATCCATGTTGAGGGTATCTCTATCACAGTTCCCCGTAGACACACGCACCTTAACGAGAACTATTTAGCCCCACCCTGCAGGCTCACCTTATTTTAGCCACCTTCCTATCTTTTTCGCTTCTTATCTTGCTTCTGTTTTTACTCCAGTTCCTCACATGAAGAATTCCAGGGTTGAACCCGCACAGCGTTGAATCTCACCAGCCACCTCACCCTCACCGCCCCTCCAACACTCCTCGGCCCACCTGACACGCAAAGCCTGGTACATCTAGCGCGAACACACCTACAACCAACCACCAATCCCCCACCTCCACGACCCCACCACGGAAGCCCATGACATCCCCTACGAGCACTCCGCCCTCATCATATTCCCCCTCCCCTACGCTACCGCCCTAAACCCCACCATCCGCGACGCCATCCTGCTTCTGCATGTGCCCCAACGCCACCATCATTACGTCCACCATGATCTCTCACCTCCTCAACCGTACCGGGGGCGAGGGCCAGGCGCTTTGGAGAAGCGTTTCCGGGGTTGGAGAAGATGATGGATACGGGATTTAAAGATGATCGGGGAGGGCTTGGTGGCCGTTCTGGTGGCACATGTGCTTGGAGAGAGAGCGCGGACGTGGAGGCGGCGACAAATTTCGTTTCTTCATTGTCCATTGGACTTTTGGAGGCCGTTATCTATTGGGTATGGTTGCAGAGTCGATCAAGTCTTCGGGTACAGTCTACGCGCGCTGTGGTAGAAAGAAGGGAGGTATGAAAAGAAGAATGGCAAATGTGAAGCAAAGTGACAGTGACATTTCATGGGCCGCTGTGAGTGTGCCACGAGCTGCTTGAATCCAGCTGCTTTCTTCAGCCGACCAACACGTTCCTCATCCGGTACCAAAGCGACCTCTGCTTCACCTCCTCGACCTCAGTTTCCGGGATCAAATCATCACGCCGTCCGGTGTAAATGTCCATCTCCTCCAGCTTTACGAACTTGGTCTTGTTCCAGAACTTGTAGACGACGAACAGAAGGATGAACACGGGTATCAAAATGTAGTTGATGACGAAATCCTGCGCGCTGAACGGGTTCAGGAAAGCAGTGTAGCCTGGAGCAAATGTCAGAGATAATTCCACAAATCGTTGGTCTTGTCACTCACCCTGGAAGAAAATAAGGAAAACATTGGCAGCCAAGCACAGGTATGTGCCGTAAGGGTACCAAAGCGCCTTGAACGGCAGTTCTTCGATGCTCTGGCCCTGCGCCACCATGGCCTGCCGGAAGCGGATGTGCACCCACTCGATCACCGCCCAAACAATGAACGTAGCAACACCGGAAAGCGTGATCAAGGCCTCGTACAACACACCAGCGTTGGATGACTGCGAGAGGAAGGAAATGCAGGCCCACAGGTTGGAGAAGAGGAGGGCTGCCCAGGGAACACCAGCATTGTTCGTCTTGCCCAAGAACTTGGGCGCCATGTTCGAACGCGCCATGTGGACGATAGTCCTGGATGAGACGTAAAGCGCCGAGTTACCGGCGGAAATAACGGAGATGACGATCAGGCCGTTGATGAGATGGGCAGCTGGCTTGATGTTCGCGTCGGCCATGGAGATGGTCAAAGGCGAGGAGGCGGTCTTGGAGCCCTTTCCGATCAGGCGCGAGTCGTCGTACGGGATGAGGATGCCGATGAAGAACATCATGCCGATGTAGAAGATCAAAATACGCCAGAACACCTGGTTGATGGCACGGGGAACGGCTTTGCGGGGGTTGGACGATTCACCGGCAGTGATGCCGACCCTGGTGATATCAGCTGACTGCCTTCACTCCAGATTGAAGGGGGAAAAACATACATCTCAGTACCGGCATAAAGGGTGCCGGCAATCACAAAGGTCCTCGCCACACCGTTGATGCCATCAGCAAAGGAGCCCGGGTCATCCCAGTACTTAAACCCAATCTTCTGAGGACCAATGCCACCGGCAGAGATGCAGATGGCAAGGATGAAGAAGATGGAAATGGAGATGACTTTGATCCTGCGAAGCGTCAGTAAGGGGATGCCATGCTCGGTGCAGAAAGAGCTTACAGTGACAGCCAGTACTCCACCTCACCGTATGCAAGAACACCAAGCATACTCAGCGAGATGAAGAGAGCCCAGAAGATCAAGATCCACGCCCACTGAGGCACCACATCGGTCCAGTACATGACAACAAGCGAGATGGCATTGTACTCGTTAGCCAGCACCTGTGGTGTGTCAGACAAAGGCCCCACAAAAAGTGGTCAGACCACTTACAGTAACCCAGAGATACCAGTACGCCCAGCCCAGGGCGAAGGAAAGGGCGGGATCAATGAATCGGCCGGCATAGTCGGTGAAGGAGCCAGAAACAGGAATCAGGGTGGCCAGTTCTCCGAGAGATTGCCTGTGGAGCGGGTCAGCGGAGGGCCTCCCCGTGGGGAAGCAAAGCATTACATAACGAAAAAGACGATGATGCCCACCAGCGAGAAGCTGATGAGGACACCGGCCGGCCCAGCGAGACGGAGGGCATTGCCAGAGCCAACGAGCAGACCGGGACCGATGATGCCTGGGAGACGGTCAGCGTGCTGGACTGCAGTGGGAAATGGCCAGCTGGCGGGAAAGAACTCACCTCCGATGGCGATCATCTGCAGATGGCGGGACTTGAGCTTGCGCTTGAGGGGCGCGAAGTCCCCGGCCTGCGGCTGCTCATCAGAGCGCACCTCGGCGTCGACGAAGAACTCGTCGGTCCTCTTCTGTCCGCTGTAGTCGGCCATGGCGCCGGTGGTGGTGAGGAGCTGGGAGGAGCGTAGCCGGCGGGCCAGAAGGCTATAAAACTCTGGCCACGGTCAACGGCCGACAAATGGTGTTACCTCACGGGCGTGTCTGGGCACTTGGCAGAAACCCACCGGGTCGCGCAAAGAAGGCGGCGATAGCGCAATGGCGTGCTTGCGGCCATGATTGGGCCGTCGCCCGCTCTTGGCAGCGAGCCATACCAAGCGCGTCAAGCTTCTCCCGCGCAGCGCTCGAGGGTAGGGCTGACGCTGCCGGCCGCGGGTGTCGCGCACGCCATCTCGAGGCCTGGAGGAGTGGTGAGGCCAGCGCCTGCGGGGAAGCTGGAGCTGGGCCTGGCCTGCGGGCGCCGTCGGGCAGCTCGTCTTCGGCCCCCGCGCGGCGCCACTGCGGCACCACGGGCCTCCCGCGTCCAACGCTCGGAGTCAAGCCTCTCGTCAGCGTGAAGAACCCCTGCTCGCCGCCGATGACGCCCGGGAGAGCTTGGCGGGTGGCTATCTGGGCGGAACGAGCATCCTTCTGGAACCTCCGTCCTTGGCGGCTTTGCTTGTGAGGCGGAATCCATCGCCGTCGGCCAGCATCCACGTGGGAAACGAATCAAGAGTCTCGGCTGCTGCCTGTTTTGCTCCGAGATGTTCTGGGGACGCACACGAGAAATTTACACATAATTCACAGACGAAGCTTTTGGCTGTACGAATACTGTAGGTGAAAGAGCATCTCTTCCAGGCAGACGAACATATGATCACGATGATTCTTGTCCAGGTTTATTTCCTTTACCCGATTCACGCAAGTCATATATCTCTTTTCACTAAACAACCATTGCACAAGATAGACACTAACAGAATTCTCACGGTTTAAGTACTTCCTCGTTTATGACCCGTTCTTCCAAAGGTTGCGCACCAGCCATCCGCGGAATGGAATATGTTTACTTTGATATCACTATTCAAAAACGGAGGCTTCAAATCCAAGCACCTGACTCCCAAACTCAGTGGTCATCGTCCCAAATACCCCTCGAGTCCGTGCTAGGCAAGATCCAGTAACATCCATCTCTTTTTCCATCGCCACACAGCGCTTTGTAAGTGTAGTGTGGCCGCGCTCCAGACATTAGGTAAGACCTTATTTCCCGCCAATCTGGGTGAGTCTTGAGGCTGTACAGAGTTATTACTCTCCAACAGCGTCCCAAGCTCGCCGCATCCATGTATGTTCTCATGCTCAAGTCTCCCGCCATTATCCTGCAAAGCCTCACCCAGCCTGGGCTCCAGTACCGTCTCTACCTTTCCACGACCCTCCATGCTGCTGCGCATATACGCCTAGTACCCGCTGCAAGCATCCCTCGTCCCGTCTGGCCGCATCACGTTGCCGCCACCCACCCCGTACAGCATCGGTATAGCTCATGGCGAATGCTGCCGCCAATTGGAAGTGTTCCGCGGCCCGTCTGCTTGCTGCTCTGCCATGTGGCGCATGCCTGTACGAGCCAGGTCGTGGTTTGGTGCATGGCGAGGAGCAGATGGGTCGGGCAGTCAAGAAGATAACAGGACGGCAGGACACTGAGGGGAAGACGCGTGGATTTGGGAGGTATTGTGATCTTGGGGGAACTTGAGAGCAAACAGGTTGATAATGTGTGACCTTTTCAGTCTTGTTAGAGATAGCCTCGATCTTGCACGATGAAAGCATGCGTAGAGCTTTATGGAAAGTTCTCAGAATCTTAGAGAAACTATACATGTAATCAGCTGTGTAGAGGTCATAATATCTCTTCTGCCGTAAATGTAGTACGGAGAACCTCAGATTGTGCACATTTGGGATGAGTAAGCACGAAGCTCGCCGAATACCCCGGTCTGGGGACGCAGGTCTGTAAGCGATCTGCTGTACAAGAAAACCCCGCTCAGCCTGAAGCCTTCGAGCCTGCGAAACCAAAACAACAACTCAACTCCATCGCACCAAAATCTCTCATCGAACTCATGGAAGCTCTTGCAGCGCTTTCGTTCGCCTGCAACGTCATTCAGCTGGTTGAGTTCAGCAGCAAGGTCATCATCGGCGCGGAGGACCTCTACAGAGAGGGGGGTCGAGGAAAGAAAACGAGGAGCTGAAGGACGTAAGTCGTTTATTACGTACGAAAATGCTTGATTCTGACCGGCGGACAGGTGACGGAGACTATTCGAAATTATACGAAAGACCTTTCAAAAAGGTCAGCGTCAGACAATGCCGAGTTTAAGGACATTGCGGACAAGGCTGCGGAGGTTGGACAAGAGCTCGTCCAGCTATTGAATAGCCTGAAGGTACCTCAAGATGCTGAGCACAGGAGATGGAAGTCTGTGTGTGTAATACTGAGGGGGATGCACATGTCCGAAAAGATGAAGGAGCTGGATGGGAGACTTCAAAGGCTGCAACAGGTGCTGAATACGAGACTGTTGATCTTGATCAGGTCTGTAATGAACTCTCCCTTAGCTAAGCCAGCCATCTGCTAATGCTAGACCCAGTGATTCTAATTCTGCGATCACGGTCCACATCACGGAGCTCAAGAAAACGAACGAGGCGCTCGGGGCTGAAATGGCGGACAACTTTGGAAAGATTCTGCAAAAGCTCACAGAGCTGGAAAATCGCAACTCCAATCAGGACACAGATTCTCCATTCAAACAAAGTTCTGGGGTGGCTGAGTCCGATTCAGACGACGGCAATGCCCCCGAAGCCACTGGGATTCTCGGCTCGTTGAAGCGATACCTGTTCCGAACCAACACGAACGACCACCCTTCCTCAAATGGACCCTCGTCACAAAAGGTTCCACCAAAAAGCAGCCAAAGCAACGACGAAACCCTGGACTCTGTCACCGCAAAGATGACGGCGACTATGCACTGCTGGCCAGATTTGCAAAAGCTCTTGCTCTCCCTGTCCCACCAAGCAAGCATCGTGGCCAAAGAACAACAAGTCTTACACAGTCTTTATGACAAAGACCTCATGAATCGGTACTTCACGGTAGACGAAGAGTATGAAGACACCTTTCGATGGATTTTTGATGATCCTGAGCACGGTTTCCCTCAATGGCTCGAGTCCGGTAGTGGCATCTACTGGATATCCGGGATAGCGGGTTCCGGAAAGTCGACCTTGATGAAGTTCATCCATGATCATGAGCGCACAAAAGAGATACTAGGCAAGTGGGCTGGCTCCACGAAACTGCTTATCATCAACCACTTCTTCTGGGCTACCGGTGCAGAACTCCAAAAGTCGTATGAGGGACTTCTGAGATCCCTTCTGTTCCAGATCCTTCGAAAGCGCCCTGCTCTCATTCCCATCGTGTGTGGACGCAGGGTCGAGGGCGACGACTTTACCATGCAAGAGCCTTGGAGTATTCGGGAGCTTTCCGAGTGTTTCCAGTGTTTCATGGAGGGGAAGGTGCTAAATGACCAAGTCTGCATTTTCGTGGACGGACTGGACGAGTACGACGGCAACCCAGCTGATGTACTCAAAGTCTTGAAACAAATGGCCCAATTCTCGAATATCAAGCTCTGTGTCTCAAGCAGACCGTGGCCAGTATTCGAGAAAGAGTTCAGCACCAAGATAGACAAACTCCACATGGAACACCTTACACGGAACGATATACAACGCTACACCAAAGGACGTCTCTCAGAAGACGGAAATTTCAGAAATTTATTCCCATCCGACAGCTACGAGGGCAAAGAAATATCTGACACAATTTTCGACGGTGCAGGGGGTGTATTTCTCTGGGTAAAACACGTTGTCAACCTTCTCCTACAAGAAGCTGCCAACGAACCCACATTCGCCGATCTTCTCAGCCTTGCCAGAAGCTACCCCCCAGACCTTGACGCTCTTCATGAGAGAATGTTTCAGATGATACAGAGCTCGTACCCGCAGCAGGCGGCTCAAATATTGCTAGTTCGCTTAGCGATTCCGTATGATCTCTACATACCAAGCGCCAGATTCTTGGAGATGGAAAGGGAGAATCCGAATTACGCGATCGAGCGGGGCATTCATCCACCGACGGAAACAGAGGTGGCTGAGATGCAAGCAGCCTGCATCCGACTAAAATCTAGATGTAGGGACTTCGTTGGGGTTAGTACACCCAGTCCTGCTGATCTGGAAGACCTTTCAGGTCCCCTGGCCTTATTCCAATCCGAAATTCTCTTTACGCACCGGTCAACTGGAGAATTTCTGGGCCGCAAATTGTCCTGGCTGAAAGAAGCTGTGGGCCCCGAATTCGACGCCAATCGATCACTTTGCCGATGTGCGCTTGCCTGTCTAAAAGCGTTACCCATGGAATTCGGAACCACTGGAAAGAGTGAAGTTCTAAGGGAATTGGACCTGGGATACTTCGTATATGTTGGTCTTGAAGCTGCTTCCGGCTACGAAGAGGAGCATTGTGTAGCCCTATCAGCAGAATGCGAGGAGCTCCTGCGGGTTTTGAATGCATCCATCTGTGTAATGAATGTAGGTAAGTTTAAAAATGCACCACATAGGCGGATGGCTGATTAGTACCAAAATCTAGGAAAAGGACTGGTTTTTAGGCCCCAGGGTCCTCAGAATTCCCGAGCCTTTCGATGCTGCTTACCTACGAAAAGACCTTGATTTGCTGTTGCTGGCATGGGCTGCGACTCTTAGAATTCCCCTCTTCATCAAAGCTCAAATGAAGCAGACCAAAACACTCCAGTCCGGAAAAGAGAAAATCCAAGCTTTGTTAGACCTTGTCCTTTACCCAAACGTTTTGAAGCACTTCTTCGAATTAATCTGGAACTATACCAATCCGGAAATGATCTGCATGCTATTGGAGCGAGGTGCGAGTCCGAACAAGCCGGTAGCATGGGGCCATGGAGAATCTGGATGGTGTCTTTTCTTGACTTTTTTCCATGAACAGTTCTCCAGTAAATATATCAAGGAGGACCGAAAGATACTGTTCAAACAAGCCATCCGTCTCCTCCTCGACCATGGAGCTGACACCGAAGTCACGACCGTCGACAGAAGACAGGATAGCGGCGCGCGGTTTATAGGAGCTACCAAATTGACGGTTGATCAGATCCTGGAAGCTCACTTCCCACCTGGAGATCCCATCTTCCAGTTGCTCAAGGACAAGCGCAAGAAGAGGAATAAGATGAAGCGGATTTTTAAGCACTGATGAGTTCTCTGGCGCTAAGGTCGTTGTCTCGAAGGGACGTATAAGAGATACGCATGGTGCTCACCTGAGATGACGCATAGGCTGACACGGAGGATGCCGATATCCTGATTTCCATTCTGCGGTGAGCTTTGCGGAGATGCTTCGGGGGACTGGATCTACACTCATTTCGCAGAACGGGGTTTTTCTTTTATTCTCATTAATGCAGCACCTATATGCCGATCAGCAGTAAGAATGAAGATCCATTATCTGTAAGATTAAAAAGTGTTTCTCGCGTTCAACCCAGACAAAAGAAAGCGGCGTATAGCACAGAGGGGGACACACAAATGAAAAGCGATAGGCAGGGCAGGGTAGGGGCAAACACAGCGACAACGATGATGATGACGGACCAAGCACAAGGAAAATTCAATGCGTTTTGCAGTAGGGAATGTTTCTCTCAATCAATCCAAAACACTACTTCTTCCACTTCAGGTACTTACACTCCAAGTACTACTTTGCCACTTCAAATCCTTCAAAAAGCCACCTCCTCGCTCTGTCTGCCTCAAGGTATATATGTACAATCCGAAACAAAAAACCACGCGTCAAAGCTGAGAAACTCAAGAAAATCCGTCAAAAAATTGTATTCCATCTCTCTCCCTTACAACAGCGCCAGAGCGGCGGCGGCGAACATCAGACCGCCAGCCATCTCGACACGGCCGGCCGCGCCGGTCCACTGGGTGGGGGGCGCGGAGGTGGTGCCGGTGGCGGGGGTAGAGCCGGCCGGGGGCGCGGAGGTAGCGGGGGTGACACCGGGGGTCTGGGCGACGACGGGGACCGAGGGGACCGAGTAGGTCACGGTGCCGTTGTTAGGGCGCGGGGGGATGCCGGCCGAGGGGGCGACCGGGGGAACGACGACGGAGCCGGAGAACTTGGGCGAGGTCGGGGGAACGGACTCGGCGGAGACAGGCTTGCCGGGGGTCTCAGTCGCGGGGGTAGGCTTGGCGGGAGTGCCGGAGATGGGGACGGCGGGAGTGCCAGAGACGACGGGAACGGAGCTCGAGCTGCCGGGGCAGTTGTTGACCTCAGGGCCGCACGAGGTGATGGTCAGGACCTGGGTGGTCATGATGGTGGTGGCACCAGCGGGAGGAGCAGAGACGGAGGCGGGAGCAGACGGGGCAGGCGAGGTGGCGCCCTCAACGCCGCTCGAGACGGGAGGGTTCGAGGCAGCGGAGACCGGGGCAGAGGGGACACCAGCGGAAGCCGGGGCGGAGGGGACACCAGCGGAAGCCGGGGCGGAGGGGACACCAGCGGAAGCCGGGGCGGAGGGGACACCAGCGGAAGCCGGGGCGGAGGGCACACCAGCGGAAGCCGGGGCGGAGGGGACACCAGCGGAAGCGGGAGCCGAGGGGACACCAGCCGAAGCAGGGGCAGAGGGAACGCCAGCAGAAGCAGGGGCAGAGGGAACGCCAGCAGAAGCGGGAGCCGAGGGGACACCGGCCGAAGCGGGAGCCGAAGGAACACCAGCGGAAGCCGGGGCAGAGGGAACACCACCAGCCGGGACCGAGGTGGAGCGAGCAGGGCAGTCGGTCACGTCATCAGCGCACTGGGTGATGGTGTGGATCTCAGTGGTGAAGCGGGTGGACGAGATGTGGGTGGTGATCGGCTCAGCGGGCTCAGTGGTGGCCGGGGCAGAGGGAGCCGGGGAAGTGGCACCCTCAACACCGCTGGAGACGGGCGGGTTGGACGCAGCGGAGACCGGGGCAGAGGGAACGCCAGCAGAGGCAGGGGCCGACGGGACACCAGCGGAAGCCGGGGCCGAGGGAGCAGAGGCGGGAGCCGAAGGGACACCAGCAGAGGCGGGGGCCGACGGGACACCAGCGGAAGCAGGCGCCGAAGGAACACCAGCGGAAGCCGGGGCAGACGGGACGCCAGCGGAAGCCGGAGCGGAGGGAACGCCAGCAGAGGCCGGGGCAGAGGGAACGCCCGAGGCCGGGGCAGAGGGCTGCGAGCCACCAGTCTGAGTAGCGGTAACGGGGCAGATGGTGGTGCTGATGGCGACGGTCTCAGTGACGACGTGCTCGTGGGTCTTCTCGGAGGCCGGGCAGTCGGTGACGGTCGGGGCGCACGAGGTGATGGTGTTGACCTTGGTGGCGTAGACAGTCGAGGTGGTCATGGGGGCCGACGGGTCGACAGCCTCCTGGGAGATCGGCACATCGACGGCGGTCGAAGGGGAGGGGACCTGCGAGAGAGGGGTTCCAACGGCGACCGAGGGGACCTGCGAGAGAGGGGTGCCAACGGCAACAGAGGGGACCTGCGAGAGAGGAGTGCCAACGGCAACCGAGGGGACCTGCGAAAGAGGAGTTCCAACGGCGACCGAAGGAGTCTCGGACGGGTAGAAGCTCAACGGGGTGCCAACGGCGACCGAGGGGGTCTGCGAGAGAGGGACTCCGACGGTGGAGGAGGGGGTGGCGGTGGCGGCGGTGGAGGCGACGTCAACGTTGGTGCCAGTGCTGGCGCAGTTGCCAGACTTCTGGGCGCTCTCGATGCAGGCGCACGACTCGTCCCAGGTGCTGCTGAAGAGGGTGAGGTCAACGTCAACGCAGACGTTGAGCGGGACGAGATCGACGCAGGCGTCGACCTTGGCCTTCAGGAAGACGGAGTTCTGGCAGCGGCACTCGGGGGTGTCGTTGATGCAGACCTCGGCCAGGGCCTTGAGGAAGCACTGGTCGCGGCAGCCGCCGGGAGAGGCGGGGGCCTTGCAGGTGGCGCCGCAGGTGGTGATGGTGGCGGGGGCGCTGGTGGTGGACGAGGCGCCGCCAAGGGTGACGCCGACGTTGGCACCAAGGCTGTTGACAACAGCCCCGACACCGGCGTTGAGGCCGAGGACGTCGGCGTCAACGTTGGCGTTGAGGAGGGGCGAGGCCGCCGAGCTCGCAACGAGCATGGCGGCGGCGAAGGCACCGCGGTAGGCCATTATGGATTAGAGCGTGTATTAGAAATATTAAGGAGTGTAGTGTAGCGTGAACAAAAGCGCAAACCCAATTCGTGAAACGAGTGACGAGGTTGGGAAAGAAAAGGGAATGCTGCGTTTGCAGTGAGAGGGGTGAGGAGAAGGACAGCAGGCAAGCGAGAGACGGCTCCTAGATATACGCTCGCAGAGGGGCAGACGATCCTCACTTGGGGAGCATTTGGACAGCGGCGAGAGCAGGCGCCCGAGCCTGGCCAAGCATCGCGATGGCGCGGCGGGCGGTAGCCCTACAGGGCGGCGTTGCTGCATCGGGCAAGGGCGTGCGGGCGAGCGGCCTTGGCTTGCCTGTTCCTGGCGCTAGAGAGGATGTGATTGCGACCGTTGCCGCGTCAGAGCTTGTCGCCGCAAGAGGGAAGCGCTGGGCCGGTTCGGGCGGTGCGATCTGCGCAGACTGCCGGAGGGGGCATGGAGGCGGCAGGCGGGCCGAATTACGAGCCGGCGGCGGCGGCTGATTGGGCGGCGTGTCTCAGGGGATACGATGATCGTGGCGCGCGGCGGGCAGCGGGTGGCCGAGGGGTGATTGAGGTGGGGGAGAAGGTGGAGGAGGAGAGGCACAACCGCCGCGCCGAAATTCGCCCTCGCACAATTCCACACGTGCCCTCCCCACCGGCCAAATGAGCCGCTCCGCTTCCGGCCTAAACCAATATCTGCCCCTTTGCCTGCGCGCCCACCGGCTCTCCGCGCCCTCAGCGCGCCAGCACAAGTCGCTCCAGCCTCTGCTCGACCAGACACCGCGCGGCAGAACGCGCTGGGGCCGCGCGACAGAGCCTCCGCCACAGCCGAGTGGCCCCGCCGCCGTTGCGCATCCCCCTTTCGCGACTCGTGCCACCGCTCTCGTATCTTCTAATGATCCTGCGGCTCCCTCCCAGCGCCCGCCGCTGGAGAGGCTGCTCGCTCCCGCCGCGCGATCAGCCGCCGGTCAGCCCAGCGCGCCATCTGCGCCATCTGCGCCATCACCGCTCCCGTCTGCCAGGCACATCGAGACCTCAGTCGAACCCTCGTGGCCACGGCGCACCGCCCGCTCGACTGCCGCCGTGGCTGCCGGCCATTCGCCGCTGACTTCCTGTTCCGAGCTCTTCTGGCTTGCCAATGTCTTGCAGTCTGCGGTGGCGTCCGCACTCATTTCCTGACAGACGTTTTCTGCTTGTCTCACCTGATTGCTGATTCGGAGGCCAGAGAAGGTTCAACGGTCTGGAAGTGACACGGCCAAAACATGTCTTGCCTTACTCAGCGCCCACACGTCCTGCCCGCTCGCTGCGGATGCTGCGGCCAGACGACGCTGGGCGGGCTTCCGTTCTTTCCGCCGCTGCGCCGTAGACCACTTTTATCCTCAGCGCTCTTGTCGGCAGCCCCGGGTGCCCACCTGCCCAACTCTCCCTCGTGCCGACCCGTTCTCGTGTCCTCCATCCACGTGCCACACAATCCCATCTCGCAGCCGCTTGCAGTGTCCTTGGCGTGTGGCTGAGGTGCCTTGGGCTGGTGAATACGACCTCTCGGATCCACTCCGCTCGCCAAATCCATGCCTTTTCCAGTCGGCACGGCCGCCGGTGCGCCTATTCGGGCAACTCTGAGCCCGCCGACTGAATTACACTCTCTCGTTTCGACTCTTCCCTGCCTCTGATGTCACGCTTCACGGCATCGGATCCAGGCATCCCCGTCTACACGAGGCCTATCATTGCCATCTGCACCCTCACAATGCCGTCACATCCTCAGCCCTGCCGTTTCACACCGCTGCTGTGGACCGCCTGAAGGACGTTATAGCGGGCAGTGCGCCCTCGTAGGCCCAGAATGCGCTCCTTGCCGTGTGAAATCTCAGCCCTACGCGCCCCAACCCTCACCTCGCAGCGTTTCAGCCCTACTGCCGACCTATTTTTGTGATGTGGCTGTGGCTGTGACTGAGGCGCTCGCTATAGATGTAAGGCTCAGCAGCCACATTGGAAGCGAAATACTGACCATCAGACCTCTCTGAAGACCCTCGCTGTGGCTTGAACCTGCCTGTGGCTGTCGCCAACCTCCCGACCTCTGTCCTTCCTTCCAACCACCACTGTCCTTCCTTTCCAGCCTCGACTAGACGTCCACCACCATGCCTTCCATTGGCACTCTCGCTCTCAGGAGATCCAACTCTCCGTCTCCCCCCATTGCCGTCCCGTCTCCCATCACCGTCCCGAAGAGGGTGTGGCCGAAGCCCACCGCCACAACTGCTTTCGCTTATGAGCCTCGACCATCTACCAGCTCCACAACCTCCTCCTTTAGCTCTTCGAGCTCGTCTTTCTTTTCTACGCCGTCCTCCATTGGCACAAAGACTTTGAAGAAGCAGTCGTCATGGACTTCGAGGCCTTCTACAAGCCACACCACGAGAAATGGCATCCGAACAACCGTTCTTGACGTTTCCGACTCAATGCCAAAGCGCAGTGTGGACAGCGAGCGTGCGTCATCTCCCGGAGGCTACGACAAATCGGGCGGGTTCAGCTTTGACTGTGCCCACACTTCCCCGAAGGGTTTCTACGTGCGCTCCATCGAGGAGTTCCTTGGCGACAGTGTGCCCGCTCGCCGTCAGCGCTGAAGAAATTGAGGAAATAACGATAAGCTATTCCCGCGTAAGGTCTGAGACCTTGCCGACTTCAAGAATAAGCTCCTAGCTGCTTGAGGAAGGCTCTGTTTGGCTTTCTGGCTCCTCGCTCTCCAGTTTGACCAACAACTGAAGGACTCCGGCAGTCCTCAGTCAGAGCCGGGGATTGGAGGAGGCCGGTTCTCTCGATGCGAAGCTGGCAACACTATCAATAAGCAGCACCAACCGTCGACGATGATAGCCGGGTTATATGAAGTCCACGATGCACGAGCATCGACACAGGCCACCAACACAACCTCCCTCCGACGTTCGGTCATTGAGGATGTGAACACCCCAGCTCAAACGCATTGGCAGACGATCGCTCCGCACCGCTCCTACCATTGCATAAAAAACTCCATTTGCTTGTTTCATTTGCTTTTCTTTGCGCGGTTAGGAAGCGACGTTACAACAAGGCGTGCAACACTCCAACGTTGCGCCGCAGATCCCACTTAAAGGAAAGGGGGATGGCCTTCGCTTGCTCACCGCAACCCCGCGCAGCGCGCGCCGCAATGCCTCCATCGAGGCCATTTCTTCTTCGCATGGTTCCCTCTTTTGTCTACTCTACCATCTTTAATCACCGATTTTGCTTTTACCCCAATAAGTACTGGGATTGTAATACTGTCGACACGGCTACCTTTTCCCTTTCTCCTGCAAGAAATCACGAGAGCTACGAAGCTCTCACTCAGTATTTCTTTTGTCACATACCAGTCATCATAACCTTCCTATGATCCTCTACGTTTCTTATCGTTTGCATTTGAGTACAAAAGTAGCCATGAGCATACAAAATTCAACTGTTTCACAATAGTGCTTGGCTTCTTTCTTTTTCTCTCCTTCGCCAGCTCCAAGCCACCCACAACTCCGCATAGCCCCCAAAGCATCGCCACCGACCATCGAGACAGCCCCCTGGCGCCACACAATGCTCGGAGGATTATCAGTTCGCGTCAGCTTTGATCTATCGCATACGATCGACACGTGCACAGCTCCCCCCACCGACCCAGCACAGCATCCAGGCCAATAAGCTGCATGACCCTTCGCTAATCCATCTTCCTCCCGGACTTCCGCCGCAGGTTATCAAAAAGTCTAATTCTCAGCCGCCACAATCGGACATTTATAGCAATAGCACTACGTCCGAGCACGATTCCTTCTTCGCGGATGGCAGAGACCCTTTTCCCGGCTCAACAATCCCCCGCCCACTCAGCGGCGTCAGGCTACGCATCCTTCGCTTCCGTACGAACAACACGCTATCGTCGCCGAAGGCGCGTGTGGCTGCAACGGATCCTACCCCGCTACGTGCCGCGGGAAATAATAGAGTGAATATTACGCTCATAAAGGAGGATGCCACAGCTGAAGGCTACCGCGAGGAGCATGGACCCTTTCAATAGGACGAGTCGAGCCCGACGAGTGCCAAGCCGTGGGAAGTTGAAGCAGTCGTCCTGATGCAGAGGTCGCTCACTGCATGTGACAAAGCTATCGGGGCGAAAGCTCCCAACTCCCTACACAGTGCTCGATGTTGGAAGTGGCCATCGGCTGCGACAATGCTCCGTATGTCCCTGAGCTCGGCTCTCCCACACATGCTCCAAACTTAGCAACCTCCTATCTTCATCACGGAGTTTCGCGTCCGAGGGGGCGTCAACAACCCCCATCGGCAAGGCTAGACCAATGGCACGCATAGGATAGCTGGGGCGGCTACCGCGGATGGGAAGCCAGAGCGCGCTCCACGACTCCCACATCTGAATCCAGCGGCGTTGAGCACACTACTACACAGCAGCACACACGTTCTCCCAACACGCAAACCTGCTTTCCCGCCAACGCAACCTCGCAGCCCCATTCTTCTGCAACGCCAAACACCGGCGCGCGGACACATGTCGTGTGCTGCTACCCAGCTCGCCCGCGCGCCAGCCTCACCACATGCAAGCCTCTTGCCGCGCCGCGTCAACCTCGCAAGCCTTCAGCTGGAGTCGGACCGTCGCAGCCGCAGGGCGACGACCCCAGACGAGAGAGGCAGGAGGCAAGCCATACAAACTCGCAGCAGAAAGGCAAGGGCATCAGCCAGGTGTTTGGGCGAACGCAGACGAAGCGACCCTCGAGACGCTGATAGGGCAGCTCAGGACAGCACGGCCGGGCCGAAGGCGTCCCGAGGAGGCCTCCGCCGCGTCACCCACCCCTCAGCCGCCACCTGACGGGGCGAGGGACCCGGCGAAAGTGCGTCCCGTGTTGCCTGCCGTCCTTCCACGCGCCTTCCATGCGCTAGTCGGAGGCCAGGGCCAAGCCACGTTTTCCGCGCGCCGTGCATGCGGGTTGCGGACGACGCCCGCCTTGATCCCCGCTGCGCGCAACACTGTCGTCGACGACGACGACGACGACGACGAGGCGGCCGCGGTGAGGCTGGACCGCTCAACATGACACCACGAAAAAGCAAAGCACTCGCCCTGCGGGCGCCCGTCGGTCTGCCGAGATGACGCGGGGGTGACGTCCAAAACAGCCCACCCTCCACAGCCACCACGAACCGAAGGCGCCTCCTCCTGCACCTCCTCCCATCCCCGGAGCGCTAGAACGGGGCTAGACGACACGCGCCGACGACCAGAAACGAAATCCGAAAGGAAAAACATGACGCCGCGCAAAGGAGGCTGGCAGCTCGCCCACCCGCGCCCTCGTTGGCCGCCCGCCTCGCCGTCGCCGCCCGTCACGGCAGTGGCGGCGACGGGGCGAATCTGCAGCGGAATCGAGGGAGCGAGGAAGGGATGGGAGGACGCCCCACATCCCGAGCGCGAGCGCGTTTTGGTAGCTGGGTGGGTTAGTTGGTGGTGGACGGCACGGCAGCATCTGCGGTGGTTGTGCGGCGCGCCATGGCGCCTGGTCGCTGCCCTGCCGCTGCGCCGGCGCGGACGCCCTGCCATGTGGGCTAAGGGCCGGGTGGTGGGTGCGATGGACCGGAGGGCGAGGGACGGGAGGCTACGGGTGGTCGAGCGGGCAACGGGTGGTCGAGCGGGCAACGGGCGGCGAGGGAGGTGCGAGCGGCGAAAGGCAGAGCGGCGTGGTACTTACAGTGCTCGGGCGGCGGGCGGAAGGGCCGGGCGGGGCGTTTGGCCGGGCGGCGGCGGGCTCGCGGCTGTCTGTGAGGAAAAAACTGACACTAAAAAAAAGGGTCCTCGGCGGGCGACGGCTGCTGGGCGGAGATTCTTCCGGGGCGGAGGGGAGGAGGAGATCGAGGTCGCTCAGCTGAAGGGCGCTGCGCGGTCTGATTGGAGCGGCGGCGAGGGTGGGCGAGAGGGAGATGATGGGAGGGGACGAAGGATCGGCGTTTTCATCACCACCTATATGCAGGGGAGGGGAGAGTTGCTGGGCGGGGGGCTTGCGGAACGCTCGCCTATTCGCTCGCGTGTGCGCAGCCGGCGAGGGCAGCAGGGGAGCTGGGGAGCTGCGACGGCAGCACGATTGCGGTTCCGCCACTTGCGTTGGGTCGCGGCGCAGTTGGTTGTGCCGACCTCGAGCCCGCCGAGCCCGTCGCGTCACTCGTGCTGTGGCGGGATCGCGATCCTAGGCGCCGATGCGCGAGATTGTGTGATCAGGCACTTCCGAGGCACGATTGGGGTGATGGGCGGGCGTGTGCGTGGAGTGCAGGCGTGCTGGAGAGATAAGTACGCAGTGTGTGCAGCGTGTGCCTCGTTGACACCCAATCCCCCGCTCTAAGATGTGCGGCGGTCTGGACGGCGCCTGGAGCCACCGGCGAGCAGCGAATCCTTCCCCGCTCCACAGACGAGACGTCGGGCAGAAGCAACGCAAAAAACTTCGCCGCTATGCAGCGACCCCGGCGCGCGACGTCGATCCGTGCTTGGCGGGCACGCGGGTGGAAGGCCGGATGATCGCCAGGCACTGCCCCATGCGGCGTGGACGCGGCTCGATGCGGCAACGCGCCGGTGGCAGGTCGCTGGACGGGCGTGTGCGAAGGCCCGACTCCATGGCTTCGTGCCCAAGAGACGAACGCCGCCGGTCCTTGCCCTTCGCAGCCCGTGTGCCGGCCGCGACGGTTACAGGATCCAGGTGCCTCGCCCAGCCCGCCTGTAGCGTCGCCGTCAGGCCGTCGCCCCGTCTGCCGTGCGGCACGCCATCCACGCGGTTGACGCCCAATGTGAGAAAGAGCTGACGACCCTGCCCCATGTGGCTTGTTGGCTATAGGCCTCCGCTCGGGACCACCGCAGCCTCTGTTGTTATTTCTACCCGCCGTGCTCCCGTCCAAGTCAGGGTCTCCGCCGCAGTCCTCGACGCTCGTCCCCCTCTTCCTTCCCAGCACGCCGGAACCCGCCTGTCTGTTTGCTGAGATACACCCGTGTCTCGCTGCTTTCCTTCCGCCTGGAGTCGACGCTGTAGAGACCCGGTCTGCACCCACCGCTGCCTTCATGGCCCGCTTCCTCTCGAAGCTCTCGTCGCGCGTGACGACCATCCGCTACTGGTTGCGAGCCGCCGGTGGCCACAGCGACGATGCTTCCTCCACCTGGTCCGGAGACTATTCGACTCGCGACATGGATTTTTTCGACATTGGCCTTGGCCACGGTGACGCTCCGGATGCACACCCGCACGTTCATTGTAAGGAGCCTCGGGTGGGATGATCTCACCGTTGTCCTGGCCATGTTTTCGTCCCTCGGACTGTCTTTACTTTGGTCTTTTCGTAAGCAAAAACAACACGTTCTCTAGTATTCACCCGCCTGTCTATGAGCCGCAAGACTGACTTTGCTCTTCCCTGCAGAAATCTCCTACGGGTTGGGGCAGCACCTTGCCTCCATACCGCCTGAATACTGGAATGTCAATGTCCGGATGACCTGGGCAGCGCTATTCCCCTACTACGCCTCTCTTTGCCTTGTCAAAGTCTCGGCCCTGCTGCAGATGCTCCGCATCTTCAAGATTCCGCGCGTGCGGACCTCCATTCTCTGCCTCCTGGCCTTCGTCGCCGTCTTCGGGATTTGGACCTTCGTCAGCGCGCTCCTTACCTGCCACCCACTGGCGTACATGTGGGACCAGACCATCCCGGGCGGCCATTGCATCAACCAGCTTCCTTTCCTTTATGCCAACGCGGCCATCAATATCGCCTTGGACATCCTTGTAACCCTACTTCCGCTGCCGGTCCTCCGGCGCCTTCGCCTCACCCCCCGTCAGAAGCGTGGACTTATGGCTGTCTTCGCTCTCGGATTACTGTGAGTACTACCAATTTCGGATATTTGGATCGTTTGGATACACGGACATATGCCGCCCGATGCATATGTCCTTCTCTTTCTTCTGTGTAAATGAACATATACCATCTGAGGTATATGTCAAACGTGTGCGCCGACCATATACCGCACGCGGTATATGCCATCCCTCCCCTCCACACCAACCAAAGTACCACGCGCGATCCTAACCGTGCTTTTTTCTCCCCCACAGCGCCACCACCACCTCGATCATCCGCCTCCGCGCGTTGACCGACCTGCACAACGCCTCCTCCGACTTCACCCACGCCATCACCCCCCTCTGCATCTGGAGCGCCATCGAGCTCAACACCAGCATCGCGTGCGCCTGCGCCCCCGCGCTCGGCCCGCTCTTCACCCGGCTGGCCAGCACGCTGCACCTGTTCCGCACCGCGCGGCGCTCTGACCTCAGCGTCGCGCTTTCGGCCGCGTCGACGTGCGCGTGCCCCTCTCTCCGCGCGGAGCTGTCGCTCTCGTTCGCGTGGCGCAAGAGCGCGCACGTCTCCATCGCTCGCCCCCGCGACTCGGTCGACACCGACCTGACCGACCTGGCCGAGTTCGCCGGCTTCACCGGCCTGACCGGCGACCCCGACCTGGACGGGTTCCTGCTGGCGCGCCAGGCGAGCAGGAACGACGCCGCGGCCAGGCGGTGGGCGAGGCCGGATACGGGGAGCACGACGGTGGATGAGGGCGAGGTGGACAGGGCGTCGAGCACGGTTGGGATTGTTTGATTTGTTTGTAGACTTGTGTGACGGCAACGTCGGTTTTGCATGGACTGGGAGGTTTTGTTTGTTAGCGTATCGTATAGCGGTGTTGGGTTCTGACACAAAAGCAATGCTTCTTCTTTGTCTTCAGGCTTTGAGTACACGTATTGTCTATCCGTAGTGAGTTGGCCCGGCCTGCCCTGGCTGTCAGGTTGCCTCGGGCTTCTGGGCGTAGATCACGTGCAGCGTCTGGTACGCGTGGATGGACGAGTCCATCAGGTGCTTCCTGACGCCCGCCAGGAACACCTCGACCTCCTCCGGCATCCAACCCAGGCCCTTGCAGATCGGCCGCAGCGCGATGGCCTGCAGCCCGTCCATCGCGATCGCCTGGTAGTACCGCCCCACCTTCTTCAGGAGCCTGTCCTTGGGCCACGGGCCGAGCGGCACCTTGAACACGCGCTCCTGGACGTCGACGAAGCCGGCTTCCTCCAGCTGGGCCTTGATGCTGTGCACGCCGTTGAGGTTGATCGACATGGCCGCCAGCCCCTGCCCGACGAGCTCCAGCATCCGGGCGAACTGGTAGTCGGCCGGCATGGACCCGTCGTCGCAGCGCGGCACGTAGTTCATCTCGTGCAGCTCGACCCAGCCGCTGGGACGGATGTGCCTGGCACGCGTTCGTCAGCGACCAGCAAAGCGAGCGAGCGACTCGGAGGGCTTGCCTGTGGGCTTGTTTGAGCACGCCCAGGTAGTCCCGGAACGCCTGGACGGTGTGCCGGGCGTGCACGAGGTCGAAGTGGTCCTTGGGGTACACCCACGGCGCCTCGGCGTCGTCGACCACGAACTTGACGTTCGGCGGCACCCAGGACGGCTGGATGGGACTCAGGTCAACGCCCTGCACGATGGCGCTCGGGTACTGCTCTCCCACTGGCGGCCATCGTCAGACAAGGTTTCTTTTTCCCCAGCAGCTCGGGAAGGCGAGGGGGAACTGACTCTCGACAACCCAAATCCCCGTGCCGGTACCGAGATCCAGGATGTTCTCCGGCCGGTCTCGGATCGGGGCGTAGTGCAGGCGATCCCCCATGGCGGTGACGATGGCCGCATGCTTCATGTCCTCTCTGGCGCACCACGCACACGAATCAGCCCCCGACTCCACGACGTGCGATTCAACCTCGGCGTCCCCCACAGCACCCACCTCTCCTGCTCCGGCTCGTCGTTCGGGAACGCGTATTTGCCGTCCTGGTACCGGTGGTAGCGCCGCCCGAACTCGAACGCGTGATCCCGCACGCTCGAGCTCAGCGACGCCGAGTCGCGCGAGGACGCGTCCGAGGCGTAGCCCGCGGCGGCGTCGTCGTCATCGACCTCGATGACCGTGGACGCCTGGTGGGCGGCGTTGTCGGCGGGTGACGGGTCGGCGGCGCCTGGGGGGCTCGGAGCGGCGGGTGACGACATGCTGGCGGAGGAGATGCGGTGATTTGCTTTTTTCCCGGTCAGGATTTCCGCATGATTATTTTGTTATTTTGTCGGATTTAAAAGGATCAGTTGACAGGCCTGGCCTCCGCGGATGAGCTGTCCCGGTGCGGCGGTGCGCTGTCCGTGCCGCGTGCGAAAAGAAGCCATTGCGCCGTGAATGGCCGGAGTGGCCCGGTCGCTGAGTCGAAAGATAGATTGCCAAGCGCAAGACAGCGAATCGCAGGAAGAAGGCACGGCAATAGTGGGAGCTTTGCCCTGACGCCTATCGAGTGTGCTGCAGCCTAGACTTTCTCCTCCGTAGACACCATCTGGAGTTTGCCGTGTGTTCACCTGACCACCTAAGTCCAAGAGCCAGCTAAAGAGCCAGGTCTGCGTACATGAAGAATTTCCTGTCATCCTGCTAGTGTGCTATGTGGTGCCTTAAAGAGCTCGAGTGGGCCAAATATGAACTGTGGCTTACAATGGCTAACCCGGCGAATCGCGCACGGTTTACACGGCTTCTCTTCTTCCCTTTGCGACTCCGGTTATCTATCCTGACAGAAAATAAGATTTCTATGACCTCACTTGAAAAGCTAGTCTGCCATACAAGGTATTATGCCAATCCAACATCTTTGGTCATCCTACAGTCCTACTTGCCACATACCCCTGCCAAGTCTGTTCGTGAAGAAGTCCCAAAGCAAGGCTCTCCGCACGGTGTCTTCCAGGGTCCCGAAGAATAAGTAGAAAATTGACGATTGTCCACTTGACTGAGCTTGTTTGGAATTCTGCAGGGTCAAAGACTTCGATTGTCCTTTTATCACTGACCTGTATACAGTACACCTGACTCCTCAAATTGTGGCGCAAGCATAGAGATCTCGACAAGGTGACATCAAGCCAAGGAATCCGTATAAGATCCTCGCCCTTCAGTCGAGTCTTCAAGAAATTTTAGAAAGAAAAAGGGAATTATCCTATGGAACTTTCCGTCTCAATCGAACGTCTACTTGTGGTTGTGTGACTGCAGGAACCCGAAGCTTTTTTCAGGCACAGATAATGTACTACGAAAATGCAGGCGATCCGTGTTCTGCTGACCCAGAATCAATGCGGCTTGACGAGGATCGCCGCCATGTAGAAACTCATCGGCTGAGGAATCATTTAGTCTGACGGAGAACTGGGCGTTGACCGAAAACGTCATCGTGTCCCTGACTCTAGAGCTGTATCTGGGGTCTTCAGAAAGATACCGCATTCCGCCCTGCCAGTCAGTCCAAGGCCAGGTTGGAAAGTACGACGCGCGAAATCTATAGAGTCAGGAGACTAAGCAATGCTTCGTGGAAAGAAATAGCAATAGAATACCGCAAGTAGATTTTGTAGCCCAGTTGTGTTTGAGAACTGCGCTGAGTTCTGAAAAGGCGTCCAACATGTCATCTGTGCTGAGTATCTGCCGTCGGGAGTGTTGCTCTACCAAGGACGCATATTGGAGGAAACGGTCCTTATTGAAAGACGACTCTCAGAGCGCAAATAGTGTTTTATAGGCCACTCTGTATTCTTTCTGGAAGAGCAACTCTTGGAAAGTTCACGTGCGTTTCTCATGTGGCAAAACTTCCGTTTAGATGTTGGGACCCGGAGGTTCTGTCATCAAATGTGATCGTGATATATGCACCTCGTTAACCTCCGAAAAGTCTGTACCGCAATCTCGATCGTCAAGATGGATGTCCAATCCATCAACCGTCTCACATGTTCTTGGTGGCCCACGAGATTTATTCTTAGGAAATACCAGAAAGACTGCGAGTGGCATTCATTTGCATGATCTGCTCAGCTTTTAGTTCCTGTCCTACACGATGCAAAGGGGATCAGTGAAGAGGAAAATTTGACTAATTTCTCGCGTAGAGGTCATGGCATTTTTGACAATTCGGGGCATTTACGAGAGTATCTCCTCAAGCAGTATATGTGGTTTCTTCCGTATCCACATACTCTCCAATCTTGTTTCAAGCATGTCTCTCGCAGATGGACAGTCCAGTCTAAAGCTCGTGACACCTGCCTCTGTAATGGAACTTGTTTGCCACATTCGTAATGTTCGTGCCATGTCCTCATGCCCACACGCGCGTCCGTATCTCCCTCCCTGTACATCAAGATCAGCTTTCGGCTTCAAAAATAGTGTGCATATGCTGTTGTGACCTCCAGGTGCTACTGCTTGTAGGGCGGTGCCAAAGAGTCCGCCAATAGCATGAGCATCAGACCGTATTCATAGGCTTCTCTGTTGTGGAGGTAATGTCCCGCCAGCACCAAAAAAGGCAGAAACACGCCAAAATTGCGTGAACAAACACTGCGATGGTCTAGAGGATGATTTTCAGCCATGCAACGGCTGTATAGATTTGAGGGCAAGGATGGAGAACGGAAGAAATGTGGTTGGTGGAAATGCTGGCGGCCACATTCTTTTGAAGAAGAAAGGCAGCGGGCCTCGCGTTGGGTTTTGTTAGTGCAGCTTGGTAGAACCCAACAATGGGCATGCAAGCAAGACTGGCATGCGGTGCAGCTGTAGATCGCAAAGGCTAAGAGTGTGCGATGATCACGTAGCGGAGTAGACGTCGTGGAGACGCAAAAAGAAGTGGCCGGGTCCGGGCTCGCTTGGCTCCGTCTTATCGCCGTCGGTGGCATCATAGGTGCGCCGGGGCGCTCGCCTTCCGTTGTCGCGCTCCCCAACTTTCACAGCAACCACAGTCCCGCTCACGCCACACCCTTCGCCATGTCTGTGCAGGACGCAGATCCCGGCGCGTCTCCCTTGTTCCGCCTCCCGCGCGAACTGCGCGACGAGATATACGCCCACCTCCTCGCCCCGCACGTCTTCCGCGTCGAACGTCCCGACGACTACGTCGACTACAAGTACGACCTGCGACTGCTGCGCGTCAATCGCCAGATCCACCACGAAGCCCGCGACGTCTTCCGTCGCCTCAACACCTTTGCCCGCATCGAGACTCCATGGCCTGAAGCGAAGCAGCACATCTCCGACGAGGGCCGCGTGCCCATCATCGCCTCCGGCCCCCATGCTGCCGCCTTCAACAAGGTGCACCTGCGCGTCTACATCGAGGCATACCAATACGTCTTTGGCGAGGGTGACACACACCACATGGTCATTTTGGTAGAGCACCTGCAGGACTTCTGCAGGATGTGGTACTACTCAGACCTGAGCCACCCCGGGCTCAATTCCCATCTGCGCCTCACGCTGACCCTGCAAGATCCGTTCCCGGCGGACGGCGTCGAGAAGTCCTTACCGGTCTCCCTGAAGCGGAAGATATTAGAACCTTTCGGCGAGATCAAAAAACTCCACGAGTTGCGCATAGAGGGCCAAGGTGACAAGTCCATAGAGGAGTCCCTGCGCGACGCCCAAGCCGTGCCGTACAAAACACCCGATGAGTGCTTGGCCGAGGCAACACGGCTAAAGGATGAAGGAAATGTCGCCCTTCAGAAGAATCGATTCGGCGAAGCTCTCCGCCTGTACGAGGAGGCCTTCTTGGCTATGCACATTGTAGTAGCGGGCAAGCGTCGGTCAATCTGGGGGAACGCTTTCTTCGAAACCCACCTTCATTCTGAGCAGTTCGAGTCGCAGTACGGCCAACTCGTGCGCCTGGTTTTGCGGGTTAAGCTGGTCGCAAACACGACGTTGACCTATCTGAAGATGGAGAATTACCAGATGGCAAAGTTCTGGGGTATGCGCAGCATCCAGCTTATGCGCGAGGGCATGGGTATCGAAAACGACGACGACGACGAGCCCATGCTGGGCTTTGCTGCGGCGAACGAGATGGGAAAGATATACTATCGGACCGGTCTAGCCTGCAAAGCCATGGACGAGATAGAGCAGGCAAGGAAGCTCTTCCGGATTGCAGCTCAATATTTACCGCGGGACCCTCACATCCAAGTAGCACTGGCTTCCGTGGCTCTTCGGATATAGCAATTCGACTTCTCGCCTGTCGACCGGACGGAACAGCAGTTGCGTAAGCTCGCGCGCTCCTCGAAGTACCTTGCCTGTGCGTCCCTGAAACGCCTGGATGATATGCCGCGGTGTCCTGCCAGAATTCCAGGTGACGTTTCGGAAACCCTCGTTATGGACCAGGAAGCGCCAGAGAGCCTTTCGCGTACTTAGCGAAGATGTTAGAGGTCAACCATACGTCCATGTGCCTTCATCGGCCCTTTCCCCGATGTCACAATGCCCCCTTTCAGTAACTTTTGCCCGCCTCGGGACTTTCTCTGCCTCTAAAAACCCCGTCTTTCACTTGCGGTAGCCAATGTCTTCCTGGAGTTTCGGAGAAATGACCAACGTGTTCTGGCCTATTGGTCCTTCGGACCGGGTGTCGGCAAATCCGAGCACGATCTGCGATCCGATGTCCTCATTGAGCATAAGGCGACGCGTAACAGCAGTGTTGTATACAGCAGGTCGCAAGGCAAGCATTGACGAGCCAAGCAAAAGGTCCGAGCCTCACTGAGGCCCTGTTTCACAGTTTTGTGTCCCTCTCGTTTTCTCGTCTCCGACCGCTTCCCTTTCAGAAAAGAGAGAAGAAAGACTAGATCTTTTTTTCATTTCGACTACATTCAGCAGTCACCAGAAAGCGTGTCTTTCAATGTATAATGTTCTCATCTTCGATGCTGCTCTCATCCAATGTCATCGCCACCCAGCGTGCGCGTCGCTAGCCGCCTCAACACCAAGCTCCGCCCTCTCGGGCCGTGAACCAGCTAATTGTCTTGGCCTTTTCTTGGCTGCATCCCGCAAGAACAGCATGCAAGCAATGCGCAAGCAATGCAAAGTCGAAAGAAGGAAACATTCGTAAGCCCCAGTGGGTCTCGGGCCGGCATCGGTAGTTACGTGCGAATCACAGCCTCTAGATCTACGACAGCGGTAAGCATAATCGTTGCCGTCGATCAAAAACAACATTATAGGTGATATGAGCCATGTTTGAGCTCGCCTTAGGCAGAATCAGGAAAGATATTCGGCGGCCGTACCTGAACAACGCGTGGACGATTGTGATTACGTCCTCGCTGATTGGTTTCCAAGCACTGGGGACGAGAAGGGTGTCGCGTCGGCATGAGGCTGGGGGAAGAAGGCGTACCCCACGGTGCTGCCCCTATAAAGAGCTGTGACGGGTACGGCCCCGAAGATCCTTCTGTACCGCTTGCGCCCTCTCAGCACTCCAGTCTTTCTTTCTCAAGCCGCTCGTTTGGCCAGTCTATCCGCAAACATGCAACCCACGCTTCTCCTTGCCCTTGGGGCGTCCCTGATCTCGGGAGTTATCGCCCACCCCCACCACGATCTTTCCTATGCCGAGCTTACCCGTCGCTCGCACCTGTCGAAGCGCTGCGAGGGCGCCGCCGCCTCCATGAACCGCAAGCGCTGGGCCAAGCGCAACGCGAAGCGTGATCTGGCTGCCCGTGCTGCCAACACCACCTACACCATCACGAGCGAGGCGCCCTACTACGATGTCCTCCAGAACAACACTTGCATTTTAACCGAGGAGGTTACCACCGGCCCGTACATCTGGCCCCGCAGCCAGACTCTCCGTCAGGACATGACCGAGGGCGAGCCCGGTGTGCCGCTGTACCTGGACATCGGCGTTATGGATGTCAACTCCTGCGAGCCGCTGCCCGATGTGCTGGTTGATGTCTGGTATGAAACCCGGAGACATGGCTTGCCACTAGCACAGCGCTAACAACGACCACAGGCACTGCAACTCCACTGGCAGCTACTCCAGCTTCACGGGCTTGAGCCCAGACACCCCCTTCTCAGAGCTGCTCGAGCAGCTCAACGTCACCATCGGCCAGGGTGAACTCGACCTGCACACCGACGACACCACCTTCCTGCGCGGCATGGTACGCCACCCCGAAACCCCCAAACCCTCCACACCCCCCCTAGCTAACCACATTCTCCCTCCCACAGTGGCCCACCGATGAGAACGGTATCACCGAGATCAAGACCATCTTCCCGGGCTACTACGTCGAGCGCACCGTGCACATCCACGTGCAGGTGCACGACAACTGGGTCGTCCGCGCGAACGGCACCGTCGCATCGTCCGACACCATCAGCACGGGGCAGATCTTCGCGGCCGAGGACCTGACGCAGCAGATCGTCGCGCTCGAGCCGTACGCCAGCCACACCACCATCAACCGCACCACCAACGCCGTCGACTCCATCTACTCCGAGGAGACCAAGAACGGCTTCGACCCCGTGCTCGACATCGTGCCGCTCGACGGCTCCGACCCCACCAAGGGCATGGTCGGCTACATCACCATCGGTGTGGATAAGGAGGCGCAGGGCGCGCTGAGGAGGAAGTTGAGGAAGTTGTAAGCGCGGGGTCGAGGTTGGAGGTTTGCGCGTTGCGCGATTGTGATGCGGTTTGGGATTTTAGACATGTATATAACATTGGACATGAAGATATAGACGGGATTTCATTGTAAGATTTTTTTCTGGTCGTCAGTTTTGTCCGTTCGATGTCTCTGTGGGTGTCAGGCTGTGCATATGACGGGGCTTGGAGAAGCCCTCTACGGTTTTAGCATAGTGAGGGTCACTACAGTTTTTCTTTCAGCGCTTGGAATATTATCAAAGGACTACCCACGTCAATACACTGTCACTGCCATAGCTCTTGGTCATTTATAGATGCCTCATCCCTTCACACGTGGTTGAACTAAGCAGACCCCTTCAATACCGAGTTGGAGCCCGCCGCCTCTCCCGCATGTCGTACGCCCCGCCGCGATACGAGCTTCTGTTCTTAGGCCTATCTGGTGTCGTGGCTATGATGTACCAGGCATCTGAAGGGCGTAGTCAGAGAATGGGGTGTTCGTTCTGAAATGCTCCGAAAGAGTGGGAGACACAATTCGGGGACTTTTGCGGAGGAATGCTCACGGAAGATGCCTGGGATCCAACCCATGATGTCGAGGAAGATGTTCATGAGGACCTGGCCGCCGCAGCCTCGCTTGGCGACGACGGCTACGGGAGGGAGGAACACGGCAATGATGTAGAGAATGATGTCGCGGCTCTGCCGATGGATGGGTCAGGCGGTAGCCACTTGTGAGGAAAATGCAGGAGGGTTCGGTGGATTCGGTGGATTCGGTGGAGACTTACGCTGGTCGGCATGATGATGTCGTAAATAAAGCGAGTATGCTATAGATCTCTACTGCGTTCTGCGTTGTCTACCTCCCTGCGTTTGCTATCAATAGGTGATGGGGTTCGGGAGATATCAAGGGTTTGCGGGGTCCGATGAAGTCATATTTTTAAACTTTCGGAAACTCTTCCGCTGCCTGACAGGCATACCATGACTTTAAGCATCGGCAGCATAATTAGGTTTATTCGGCTGGTGTCGGGAGGTGTATGAGACATTTCATGGACTGAATCTCGACTTCTGTTAGCGCTCTTATGGCCACGAGCGACGCTCTGAATTGAGCCACGATTGATTGGTAGCTCGTCTTATCAACGAAAATGAGACTTTAGTAAGCTCAAGATGGATGTTCGTAGATACAAATGGTCACAGTCACCTATTGGCATAATCATGTGGGAACTCAACCTTAAAGAAAGGTTTGCTCCTCCGGCCGTATTACGAGTAAAACAAGAAACCTTTATACGTAAGAAGAGAATTGTTATTTGGAGTAGGATTTACATATTTCTGCGTAGTTGTTACATTATCTCATGAACGATTGTATATAGAAGCATGTTTTTCTCTCTCAATAGTACAACCCGAGCTGCCACCACTTGCATCGTGCGTTCGCGGCGGGATCAATCGCTTCGCTTATGCTACTCGAGTTCAGGCTCACGACCTCAGCGTCCTCTCCGTAAATGGGGAATCCAGGCAGTCCATCCACAGGGCTGTCAGGAATCCCCGAGACTGCAAAGCTGGTGATGTAGTCCTGCAACGCAAATGCCACCGTCTGGTTCGCGGCAGTACCTGTGTAACTGCTGATAGACGGTGCGTCGGGATTGTAGTACGTGTAAGGGACGTCTTGGCCGTGCAGGCCGGGGAACACGCCAAACAGGTAGGCGTAAGTCTCGTTGTTGTAGGCGCGGTCGAGAGCAAAAGCGTTGCACGTGAAAGAGCTCTCGGCCAGAACCACGGATGCGCGGCCAACCACATCCTTGTACCCATAAGAGCCGTCGTAGACAGCAGGGTACAGTGTGTCGGTGATGTAGTTGATAACGGCCGGCTTTGCGCTCGTGTAGCTTGCCTGGATGTACGCAACGAAATCGGAGTCATTGTAAAGAGGCGGAGTGAAAAGCAGACCCTCATTGGTGTTATGGCCGACAAGAATCTTTACAGATTTGTCAAATTGGCCATGGTTGAGCAGATACTTCGGATCCTGCGTCACAATGTTGCCGTCCACAGATGGACCGAAGGTAAAGGAGCCATACGCAGAGGCGGCAACATAACGAGCATTGGCAGCAATCAGTTCGTCAGAGGACTTACTCCGAGCTTCGTCCAGAGTGCTTACGTTCAACTCCTGCAGGAAACCGGAGAAAATCTGCTCCTGATCATACGGCGAGGAGTACTGCTGCCAACCAGGGGATTGAGGAATGGCCTGTTGGAAGAGCGACGGAGCAGATCCACCAAAAGCCGTGATCTGATGCATGATGGATCCACCTCCAGCGGATTCACCGAACACAGTAACACGGTTCTTGTCACCACCGAACAGGTGAATGTTGTTCTGAACCCATTCGAGAGCTAAGCGCTGGTCGTAAAGGCCGAGATTTGATGTGCCATCCTCCTGGTAAGTGGGCCCGGCGAGCCATCCAAACGCTCCAAGACGGTAGTTCAGAGCAACGTAAACAACGCCGTCAGAGGAGTTTGTCCGACTGCGCTCAATCAAGCCAGCAGGGTCTCCTGAGCTAATCTTTGAACCGGCAGTGTAGCCGCCGCCTTCAGGTCGAGTCAGCGAACACGATGGGTCATCGGCATACTGTGGGCACAACCACTAACTCACCATAAATCCAAACAAGGACCGGAGCTCCGTAGCCCTTGCCTGCGCGCTCGTAGATTTTCTGAGGCACAATCACATCCAAAAACAAGCAGTCTTCATTTTCCGACGGCCCCGTGGTCACGTTTACCTCGCCGGTGGCGTCGAGTGAGATGTTCGGTGCCTTGCCGGTAAGGAGATACTGCGGAATCCACTGGGCCGCAACATCGGTCCAGACAGGATTACCCTGGGGGCAGATTTTTGGACCGTCCGACCCATCTTGCACGGTCGACCGGTCAGATGCCGGCGGAACGGGCGGACGAAAGCGTAAGGCATCTACCGGAGAAGCGGCGAAGCGGATATTGGAGAAGTTGTAGTAAGCTCCGGTTTCCTGGTGGCACGTGAGCGGGTGGGTCTTAAGTCCGGATGTGGGCGCATACGTTGAACTCGATGGCCCGGTGCAGCTCGTAACCCAAATCGACGACGGGCAACGGCTCGGAGCTATTCTGGGCGGAAGCAACGGCCGGGCAGAGCAGCAGCAGGGACGCCGCGGCGCTGAAGGACTTGCCAGTGAAGCGCATGCTCGCGGGCAGGAATGGAGGGCGGGCGAGGAATGGGCGCGAGCAGGCGGGCAGAGAGGCGGGCGAGAGGCCTGGGAGATTGAAGACAATATAGTCATTATATCAGGACTCCACGCCGCCGTCAGTGCCCGCTAAGTTCGTTTACCCGGCGGCATCGTGGCGGGCCTCGGACTTTACTGCATGCCGTCACCGCCGCTGCCTGATTGAGCAACGTATGCGATATGCGGCTGATGGCGCGCGGCGGCACGGAGCACGATTGCGGGGATGGCCCAATTGCAAGCGATGGTGGCGGCTGTGGTCGGCGGAGACGAGCGGAGATGGCGGCTGTCACTATGAGCGGGGAAGAAGCCAGGCCATCCATGCAGACTCGCTCTCTCCGGTTCTCGTCCGGCTGCTGCGCGCGTGCCGGCGAGCGAGCTAAGATCTGGGAGCTGGCTGTGCAGATACGAGCCGTCTCGTCCGGCGAGTCGTGTGGATTGCGAGGGGAGTTTGACGGTGCCGTTTCGGATGTGGGCGGTTCGTGCCTGAGGCGCCGGCGTCACTGCCTGGCGAGGGAACGGGAGATCGGCGCTGCGCAACTCAACACCATCAACACCCGACTTCGCCATCGTCGCGGACACCCCCGCATCCGGGCATGCGTGCGCTGCGTAGCGACGCAATCCGGCATGCTGCGCCAAGCGGAGGGATGCGACGGCGGCGATGGCGCATCACTGCTCGACAGTCGCCCGCCTGGTCTCCAGCACGATCCGCCTGTTGACGGCTTCCTCGTCGCCCCATCCATTATTGGTTGCCATGGGCCCGTCCGGATGGGCGAGCGCTGCTTCTGTTTAGCTTCAACCACAGAGCCTCTGTTTCTAGCGCGCTCATCGGCTGACGTCATGGAGAATCCGGACTCCCAAAACAAAGGGAGCCTCTCCTTCGAACCCCTCGAGCCTGCCATCTTCATCGATTTCTTCGAAGTTCCTATCTCCATCGAACCAATTCATCTGTCGCCTCGCCGTCTCCGTTCACAATGCCTCCAGTTGCCTGGTCCGTCGAGGTGCGGGATCACCCCGGATCCTCCGCCGACGACATTGCCAAGGAGCCTGACTGGGATGCCCTCCGTAAACATCGCATTGGCTTCAGGGACGATCAAGACAGGGCTCCTGGAATCACCCATCAGCACGATGAAGAAATTGAGCGAAGCGTTCGGGAGCCGAAGGACGCAAGGAGCGGCGCTCCAACCAACTTTCGGGACGTTGTGCAGAATCATAAGGTACGAGAAACCAATGCCTGGGGACACAATGGGGCCTCTAGGCGAACAATGACTTAAGTCCGATTTCTGTTGTTCTGTCTCGGACCCCTAGCCGAGCTCCGGGTGGAAGCAAGGGGCTGATCCGTGGTAGGATTTCTACTTTCGCGCATCTGCACCTGCGAACCGCTCAACTGGGTGGCGCGACGTTCTTGACACCACCGAAGACCAGATCAAGAACTTGAAAGACTTCCCTGGAGATGTCCAAATGTGGCAGAATGGAGAACAGGAGAAAGACGTGGAAAAGCAAAGAGACAGCCAGCAAGAGCATCAGTGGAAGAGGCTACAGGGTGAGACCAAGCACCACGGTGCCTATGCAAAATTGGAAGACTCGGGCTACGATTCCGGGGTCGAACAGAGCGGACCGACCGACAAAGAAGAAACGGATCAGGAAAAGCTCCACCAGAAGTATACGCCGCAGGAGATTGCCCTCCTCAGGAATCTACAGGAAGAGCAGGAGTACATGTCTCTGCTCAGAGTCAACGATGGAAAAGGAAGCTCGCCACAGCATCATAAAAGCACACCACTATTCATCGATGAGCGAGACCAATTCACTCCGGATAACTGGCTTCCGCGATCCTCGGATCTCGTGCGTCTGACAGGCAAGCATCCCCTGAATGCCGAGGCTCATCTTTCACACCTCTTTGATGCAGGGCTCATCACACCCAACGAACTTCACTACGTCCGCAACCACGGCGCTGTCCCGCGCCTGGATTGGGAGTTTCACAAGCTGGATATCGGGGACGGGGCGCTGACCTTGTCGATGGATGAGCTGAAGAGCAAATACAGCTCCATCAACATCCCAGTGGCACTCGCATGTGCCGGTAACAGGCGCAAGGAGCTCAACATGATCAAGAAGAGCAAAGGCTTCAACTGGGGTGCTGGCGCGGTAGGCTGTGCCTATTGGAAGGGGCCGCTGCTCCGGGATGTCCTGTTCTCAGCCGGTTTCCCGCAGTCCTTAACACAGCGTGGCGGATGGCCGCGCTTCTGGGTCAACTTTGAGGGCGCGGACGAACCAAGTCAAGGGAAGTATGCGACATGTCTCCCTTACGAGTATGCCATGGACCCAACAAACGACGTGATTCTGGCGTATGAGATGAACGATGTGCCTCTCCCTCCAGACCATGGCTACCCAGTGCGCTTGATAGTCCCTGGGCACATTGGCGGACGGTCCATCAAATGGCTCAAAAGAATATGGATCAGCAAGGAGGAAAACGATTCACATTACCACGTCTGGGATAATAGAGTTGTCCCTAGCTTCGTGACGGAGAAGGACGGCGAATTCGCCGAGGCTCTGTTCCACCACCCGGACACCGCCTGCAACGAGCAGACTCTCAACTCTGTCATCGTCAAGCCCGCACAAGGAGAGAAAATTGCACTCACAAAGGCCCGAAGTGGCCAAAGCTATCGCATCGCGGGCTACGCGTACGATGGCGGCGGCCACGAAGTCCAGCGCGTCGAAGTGTCGCTCGACGGTGGGGAGACGTGGCTCTGCTGTATCCGCCAGTTCCCCGACTATCCCATCCGACATGGTAACAAGTTCTGGACGTGGCTCCACTGGCACGTCGACGTTGAGCTGTCGCACCTGCTCTGTGCAAAGAGCATCACGGTGCGCTGCTTCAACGTGTTCAAGTACACGCAGCCCGAAAAGCCCAGCTGGAACGTGTTGGGCATGATGAACAATAGTTGGTATGTCGTCCATCCTAGCATTGTGGACGGCGAGGATTCGGACGCGCCATCGATTTCGTTCAAGCACCCGGTTGAGCCTGGCACTGGAAAGGGTGGCTGGATGAAGTCGAGTGTGGACAACCAGCTCGAAAAAGCCAAACAGGAAGCCGGTACGCCGCAGAAGCAGTTCACAAGGCAGGAGATCGAGAAGCATGACAGGGAAGACGACTGCTGGATTGTCGTTGATGGGAAAGTGTACGATGTCACGAGTGTTCTTTCCTGGCACCCAGGCGGCAAAGCAGCAGTGCTGGGCCATGGTGGCAAAGTTCACCAGGAGACAAGCGATGAATTTGAAAGCATCCACGATGCATTCGCTTACCGGAAGCTGAGAGGTAAGCCAGGTAACAACACATTAGAACCCCATCTCACACAGACCACAGAATGCATTCTCGGAGTCGTGACCCCAAAGGCCGCCAACTTCATCAAGCAAACCGCCACCACCACCGCCTTAGCCCAGACCTCCCCGTCCGCCTCCCCGGACCAACTCACCCTGCACCCCCACCACTGGGTCCCGGTCCGCCTTCTCGCGCGGCACGAAACCTCCCCGGACACGCACACCTACACCTTCAGCCTGCCGGCCGGCCAGCCCGTCCTCGGCCTCGCTACCTGCCAGCACCTGCAGCTGGGTCTGCACCTACGCGACCGCATGCTGATCCGCAGCTACACGCCGACGCGGCCGCTCCTGCCCGCGCCCAAGCACCACCACACCTCCCACCCCGCCCCCCGCCGCGACAGCCTGACGCCCTACCCGCGCGACGGCGACGGCACCTTCGACCTCACGGTGCGCACGGCCCGCGCCGGCGCGCTGACGCCACTGCTGGCCGCGCTGCCGGTCGGCGCGACGGTCGACGTGCGCGGGCCGCGCGGCGCGCTCGCGTACCACGGGTGCGGCCAGTTCGGCATCGACGGGACGCGGCGGCACTTCTCGCGCGTGTCGCTGGTGCTGGGCGGGGCGGCGGGCGCGGCGGCAGGGTTCGCGCTGGTGGCGCGCGTGCTGCTGGCCGCGGACCCGACGGAGCTGGCGGCGGTGCTGGTGGAGGGCGGGGAGGTGATGCTGGGGGAGGAGTGGGCGGCGTTCGAGCGCGAGGGGTGCGGGCAGCTGCGGGTGAGGCGGGCGGAGGGGGGTGGGGCGGAGGTGCTGCGGGAGGGCTTGTTCGCGCCGGCGGAGGGGAGCGTGGTGCTGCTGTGCGGGCCGGAGCGGATGGTGATGCGCGAGGCGGTGCCGGCGCTGAGGGGTGAGTTGGTCCTGCTGCTGGGCGAGGTTGTTGCTGACGCGTGCGCGCAGAGTGGGGGTACGTCGAGGGGGAGAATATGTTTGGGCTCTGAGGGGGGAGGGGGAGGGGGAGGTGCGGTGCGCGAATCTGGTCGGTGTTTTGGGAGAGGTGTGGCGGCTGGCGCGGTGCTTGAGCTGGCCGCATTTGGATCAGCAGCAGTGAGCCCCCGATTAATTTGCAAGTCTATTACATCTAGATGCACGGGATCCCCAAAGAGGTGGGCGGGCGAGGATTGTGTTGGCAGCTTATATTTGATCCCAATTACAGGGCGCTGGCGGATGTTCAGTGTGAAGCAACGTGTCTCGCGCCTTGCTCTTTCCTTTTGCTCAGCGTTGATGGCTGTGACCGGGCTACTGGGCCCGAGCGACACTCCAGGCACTCCAACAGTCAACAAGTCCGGCGAGTCAAGACTCGAGATGTTTCACAAGCAGGCCGAAAAACAAGACTTCCAACGGTGATGCAGACTTGCTTTGTTCAGGCCTCCACCTCCACAGATCACGGCCGTCAGATCGGGCGATGGGAAAAGCAGCAGCACATGCAGACTGAGGTGAGCATGCACAGTGACCTCGACGGGCCGTGAGACTCCCAGGGACAGCAGGGCGTCTTATAGTGGTTGACATGCTCTCCCCGTCCTCGAGCTTCGTATCCCACGCACCCGCCACCGGCAGTGGTCTGATCACTGCGTTTTGCCCAAACCGCGCCGACCCAAGCACCTGTGTAGTGCGACAAAGCACTGGGCGCGTGAAGCCACTATATGCGACACCCATTGCACTCGGCACTTGCGCAGGCGATGGAAACCGAGATGCAGTGCGCGTTCGCGTTCGCGTCACCACCGAACGGCCTTCTCGAAGGCTCTTCGGATCTGGCAGCGCGCGTAGATCACGCATTAGCCGCATTGCTCGACTCCGTTGTCGTGCAGCGCGCCCTTTAGCCGTCCTCAGCCGGGCACCCGAGAGAGACGGCGCGGGTCTGGTGAGGACGTTAGCGGCAGCGCGTGGAATCTCTGGAGGTGCAGAGGGCGGACGGCCATTGGTGGAGGGGCGCGGCACCGTCGACGCGGGTTGGTGGTCGGGGCCTCCGGGCGAGCGCCACGAGCATCTGGGGGCCGCCCGGCGATCCTCCCCCCACCGCATCTGCCGCGGCGACGGCGACGACGACGACGACCACCACGCCGGGTTCCTTGAATTCTCGACCGCGACACTCTCCTCGATGACGAGTGCCGCCCTCCTCGCGGCCTGGAAGCTCCCGCTCCGTGCCGCCCATGGCTTCGCCCGAGGCTCTGAGCCCTGGCAGGCTCTCGGCACTGGCGTCGACTCCGCAAGCCCCTCCTCTCTGCCCTGTGGCCCAGCCAGCGCGGCGCAAAGTGCCTAGGCAAGCGGAGAGCAGACGACAGGACCGCAGAGCGTGACGGTGCGCCCGCCGCATGGCACCTGCTGTTCACGGCAAAGTGCCGGCCGTGGTGGCTGGCGGACGACGAGCAGCTGGCCGTCAGCCCTGCCCGTTAGCGAAGGGAAGCTGGATTGCGCCACCGGCACAGCCTATCTCGCTGATCGCGCTGCCTTGTGGGTCTTCAGCGCACCACGCGGCAAACACAAGTGGGCTGAACCGGTTCGGCGGAAAAAGGGGCTGTGATGCGAGACAGGTACCATCTCTGCCGCAATTCGCTCATGCGCTGCGCATGTGGGCTCGGCCTTTACCCGCCAGGCCGGGTGGACGACGTGAGGTCAGACGGGACAAGCCGGGGCGCGCGCCTGGGACGCAGAGCAAAAGCAAAACACGCGTACCTGACTGGGAGGCCGCTGGCGCGAGCTTAAATAACGAACTCCGAAACGAGTAGCCCTCCTCCGTGCCGCCTGAAACCCATGGGATCGACCGTCCAGCCCCGCCGCCTGCACAGGCAAAGAAGACATCCGTTCGCTTACTCCTTCAAGGATCGTTGCCCTTGCCCGAAAAGGACAGTGCACCTCTTTCGCGCCCGTCTTGGACACGAGCGCGAGACGTGCTACTGTTAAGTCCGCCGGCGATGGAGGGGGCAAGGTGGTCGCTCACCTTCGTCGCGCCACCACCACGATAGTTTTAACAAGGGAGTCCGCCGTCCCACCACTCCCGCCTGGCCTCCCGCCGGTCTTGTCTCCACTGTTCTTTCGTTTCCAGTGTCCGCTCTTTGCTTTACATGCTAGTCTTTCCCTTCGGAATCCGGTAGCTCTCAACTCAACCCGTGGAGCCGGAGCCGTCGCGCGTGATCCTCATGAGTCCCATCAGACCGTAGGAATCGTGCTTCTACTGGGACTCCGGGACAACGAAAAGATGCCGGGCGGCCTTCACCCGCCGCTGGAACTCGTTCTGGCCTGGCAGACAGACGCCTTCCCTCATGGAATCCGCAGAGGACCCACGCTGGCCGTAGTGGTTGCTGTCATGTTCTTCCTGACCTTGTTCATCGTCTGCGGGAGGCTGTATGCACGAGTGTTCGTTCAGCGCAATGCTGGATTGGACGATCTGCTTATCGCCCTTGCTATGGTACGGCTTGCTCTTCGAGGGTGGCGCGAATTTATGTGCTGACTCGCGCAGATTCCGACGACAGGGCTAGCAGTATCAATAGGACTGGGTAAGCGGTTTCTTCCTTCATATTCCCAAGCTTGGCAGCAGTTAACACCGTGCAAAGCGGACAGGATATACGGGTTCGACCGGTAAGCACCAACACTTCATCACGACCTCTCAGCTACCCTTCTGACACAAGGATAGACACATCTGGGACACAACAGCAGAGTTAGGAGTCAAAGGCCGAGAGGTACATCCAGACCAAGAACACCCCGCCAAACACCACCACCCTGACAGCTCCTCATAGATCACTTTCGCCATCTCCGGCTTCTACATCATCAGCACCGGCCTGACCAAAATTTCCATTCTCTGCTTCTACCGCCGCATGGCCACCAACACAATTGAGCGATGGTTCCTCTGGACTGTCTGGGCCAGCATCGCCTTCGTCGTCGGCTACATGATCACCTTCATCTTGACGCTCTGCCTGGGTTGCAAGCCCATCGACTCCTTCTGGATGCAGGTCGACCCTATCTGGGCCGAGACGCACGAGTGGCACTGCTTCGATGAGGGCGCCAACATCCTGGCCGCCAGCATCATCAGCGTGGTGCAAGATTTCATGGCATGCGGGCTACCGCTACTGCTATTCCGGAAGCTCCAGATCCCGCGGCGGCAGAAGATCGTCCTGGGCGGCGTATTTGGCGTCGGCTTGTTGTAAGTGTTTCGACCCAAAAGCCTAAAAAAAAACCGCGCCGGCACCGCACCAACAAAAACACAAATATCCCCGACCCCTTCTTCCCCGCCCTCTCCCCACAAACCAAAATCTTACACCCTCCACCACCGGGGCTTTTCCCTCTCTCACCACCACCACTACCACCTCAGACAAAGACTGACCGCGCGGCGCACAACGCACAGCCTCTGCGTCACCGGCATCCTCCGCATCATCTACATCCACGCGCTCTTCTACACCACCTACGACGTGCCCTGGGCAGCCGGCCCGGTGTGGACGTGGACGGCGGTGGAGGCGCACATGGCCATCATCTGCGCGTCGGCGCCGGGGCTGAAGCTCTTCTTCCGCAAGATGCTGGCCGCGACGGGCTACGCGACGGGGTCGCGGGGCACGTACCGAAAAGGCACGCGCGGCAGGGGGAAAGGGGGACTCGCGGGCAACACGAGCTTCGCGTGCGCGGGCGAGCAGGCCAGCCTCAGCCGCCAGCGCGAGTACGAGCTGGAGAGCTGGCGCGGCGCGCGCGTGTATAGGGAGGCGCAGCGGCAGAGGGAGGGCGGGGCGGGCGTCGAGCGGATGGGGAGCTTGAGGGGGACGAGCGAGGCGCGGGTCGAGAGGGGGTCGTGGTTCGGGGAGGAGGGGAGGAGGGGGCGGGACGGCGTGGGCGGGGTGGAGGGCGCGTGGGATCTGGAGGGGGGGATCAAGGTTGCGCGGAGGGTGGACGTCACGGTCACGGATGTGAGGGATGAGGCGGAGTTCTCGGGGCTGGAGGATGAGGGGAAGGAGGGGTCGGCGAGGAGCTCGTCTGAGACGAAGCTGGTGAAGGGGGGTGGGAGGATGTGGTCGTGATGGCTTTTTAAGTTTTGACTTGGTGTTGCGAGGCGAGGCGGGTGGTTGTGCGGCACATAATTGGCGTTGGCGGGGTGTTTGGGGTTCTCTTTGGAATCGGGATTGGACGCTGGTCTGATGGAATGGCATGGGAACGGTCGGGGCTATGTCAGGGGCGCTCTATACCAAAGTCTTGTATTGTTATCTTTTCGCATACGTTCCGGGAGGCAAGCGTCTAGAATGAGCATCAACAACGGTAACCTTGTCAACTTAATCCGGCACTTCATTCAGCCATCTTTCCCGCATGTGCCACGAGCCGCAGCAGCCGCTCCCATTTCCCCAACCACACCACCCTCTTTCCCCCAACGTCCCTGCACCTTCGACCCTGCCGCAAAACCTGCGATCGCTCCACCTCACCCGCAGAACCGAGCCACAGCAGCCCCGCAACGGGCAAGCAGAAGTCGACGGTGGCGGCCGCTCCCCCTGCACCCGAGACAGCGCGCGTCGGACGCCAGCACCGCACCGCGTCGAACACCGCCCGACGCGGCACTCCGCCCGCCCCCCCTTCCTCCGCGAATGAAGGGCGATCCCGCGGCGGGAGCATAAAACGCATAAATCCAACGTCCGCCCTTCAATGCCGTTCATGCGGCCTCCTCGCCTTCGAGGCGTCGGCTGCAGCCCAGCCCTTTCCTCGCACAACGCAACGCGTCGACCGCGATCGCAACACCGTTGCCCCGACGTGAGGCGTGGTCCGGCGCGGGAGTGCGGGCGTGTGGTTGGGGGTGGACGTCCGCCCGGGTGGTAGCTTTGCGGCGGAGCGGGACGGGTGGGTCGGCGGCTCGGGGGTTGGGGAAAGTTAAAAGGGCGGAAGGTTGGGCCGGCGGTTGCGTGATCTACTACGTGGGTAGGTGTGGACTGTTCGTCGCTGATGCGTCGGCTCAGCTGATTGATGGTGTGGTGGGCAGTGGATTGCAGTAAAATCCTCGTCCAGTGCATGTAGGAGCGATGGACGGATCGCGTTGGAAGATGGGTTCTGATGTGATTTGCAGGTTTACTATTCGGTCGGACGGCTCTTATGCTCAGATATCGCATCCGGTCATACGAAGTACATTGAACCTAAGATATGCTACAGCGTGGAGCCCTAAGGCTTGTCAGTTGTTGTACTTCTTGAGAAGTCTCGGCCCCAAATATTATACGCGTTACCACTTTTCGCAGCCAGCGTCGAGAATCCAACAGCCGAGAAAATATAGCCATTGGACACAGCTTATCTAGCCTCGAAGGACGCGGACCTGCAGCATGTTCGGGATAACAACGGGCAGCAGCATTCCGCCAAAGGGCATGGGTTGCCATCGCATGTCACATGTCTTATGGCCCTTCGGGTGCTACTTCCGGGTTCATTATGCCAGGAACTCACGCCAATACTCTGGAAGAGAATAGACCTATCTACTAATTCCCCGTTATACGCAAGAAATGACCGTCCGGACCATCTGGAGAAATAATGGTCGGAATGCGACACCGATGTCGGTGCGCCCTGCCGATGCTGTCTGCCCAATAGGGTACCGTTCCGATCATCTCGGGCATGCTCCCGACCCCCAACCACCCGAACTGTCAACACCGGCCATGAATTGGAGAAATACCAATCAAATGCATTCATTTTTGTCTTCACAACGCCCACGGCACCCGATCCGTGGGAAGTACCTCCCATTGGCACTGCACGCACGTCCGGGCAGCGTTGGCAGATAGATAGATCTATTGCATAAGTAAAGTCATGGAGGTTAAGGCGGTGTTTGACTTCCTATCCAGCCTTCATTCATCAGTTCCTTCCACTGGAACAGCACACCACCTACAACATCAGAAAACCAGATAGCAGCCTATCCACAATGGGATCGCCGCGTCCCCGTCAACCCCACGTCCCGCCGTCAGGCATCTGGTGCCCAGCCGTCACCTTCTTCGACCACGCCACCGACTCGCTCGACCTGGCCGCGCAATCCCAATACTTCTCCTACCTCTCCAAATCCGGGCTGACCGGCATCGTGGCGCTGGGCACGAACTCAGAAGCCATGCTGCTCACGCGCGACGAGCGGCGGCAGACGATCGCAGCCGCGCGCGCCGCCGTCGGGCCCAGCTACCCCATCATGGCGGGCGTGGGCGCGCACTCGACCAAGCAGGCGCTCGAGCTCGCGCGCGACGCGGCCGCCGCCGGCGCCGACTACCTGCTGGTGCTGCCGCCGGCGTACTTCGGCAAAGCCACGAGCATGGCGGTGGTGCGGCGCTTCTTCGTCGAGGTGGCCGCGCGCTCGCCCGTGCCGGTCGTCATCTACAACTTCCCGGGCGTGTGCAACGGCGTGGACATCGACTCGGACACCATGGTCGCCATCGTGCGCGAGTCGGCCGGCGCCACCGGCCGCTCGAACGTCGTCGGCGTGAAGCTGACGTGCGCGTCCGTCGGCAAGATCACCCGGCTGGCCGCGACGTTCGCGCCCGCCGAGTTCGCCGTGTTCGGCGGCCAGGCCGACTTCCTGGTCGGCGGGCTGGCGGCTGGCAGCGCGGGCTGCATCGGCGCGTTCGCGAACGCCTTCCCCAAGACCACGGCTACCATCTACGAGCTGTACGCGCAGGGCCGCGTCGAGGAGGCCATGCGGCTGCACAGGAAGGCCGCGCTGGCGGAGAGCCCGATCAAGAACGGCATCGCCCCGACTAAGTACGCCGCAGCGGTCCACTCGGCGAGGTGGGCGGGCATCGAGGGCGCGGAGGAGAAGTTGAGGCCCAGGCATCCGTACGGCGGTCTGGATGAGGCTGCTAAGAAGGTTGTTAGGGAGACGATGGCGGAGGTGGCGGAGATTGAGCTGGCGTTGTACGGAAAGGCGAGCAATGCCCGCTTGTAGAGATACACGGTAGATATGTATAGATCACGCAAGAGCTGGGTGTTTTCATGTTCCTCACATCTCACTACAGACCTTTCCACAAAGTATGATGTGAGTGACCATGATGATCCAAGTTGGAAATCATGAAGTACTGGATAAAGACTGATTATTCAGGGAAATTGGCCTACCTGCTTAAGTGATGCAGTGATTGTCTGGTATCAGCCACTTGTGATTAAAATTCGCCAGGTAGGTTCGCATTCATCACCTGAATTCTGATCGGTGAGGGCTGCACTTCTCACTGCTATGGACATGAGGGTCCGCTGTGTACGTGTGTCGTTCCGTCTGTCTATATGAGTTTTGTTGCGAGGACCATAGAGGCCCGAGGACTCTGGGCTTAATCACCATGATGCTGGTCGACACCAGTGAAGCTACTGCCTCCGATTTTGGGTTCCAAGGAAACTGTCTGGGGAACAAGAGAAGTCTGTAATATCCAAGTCTATTGTTTTTTGAGGAAGTCGTTCCTGACAGAGATTTAGTATGATGTGGATGGTTGTTGGAACTTGTCAGCCTTGTTGGCATTTGAACCTTTGAATCAGCCATTCTGTTTTCTCGCAATAGTGTCAGTAGCTCTCCGTCGACCCTTTTATAGTCGGATATCAAGAAAACACAGCCGGGGACGACAAGTGTTATAATTTGCAGAGGTTAAGGCACAACGAATTTGAGAGTTACAGCTCAAGAATCTTTGTCAGGACCCAGGAGAACGTCCTGAGTTTTGGAGGGGTTCGAGATGGAGGCATATGAGTAACGATAGCGCTTGCGGAACGGAACGGAAGCCGGCGGAGACTTTCTTATCCACATCCGGTTTTAGGTACATCGCTCCAGATAGAACTGCTGGATTGTGACGCTGATCACACCGACGTTCAATTCCACCCAAGAACCTGGAGCCTCGTAAACGAAGGAAAATGGACAGGCATACGGCGTTTGGGTTCCGGTTGACACATTTCGCAGGATGGCAGAGCTATCTGGGCAGATATATATTTAGCGTGGCTGAAGGGGCGATAGGGCCTGCTGCCGTCATGCCGCCGGCGCACAGGCGCCTTTACCCCGCATTTCGGCCTCTAGACCCACTGCATAAGATAAGAGCAATCCGTAGAGGCATAACAAAACGTCGTCGGCAGAGCGCCCGTATCGCTCAATCATCCCATCCCGCCAGCGCTGAACGAATTCTCATGCCTCCTCATTCCCAGCAGTCACGGAGACAGAGTGGGCAGACCGCATCGGGAAACGGACGAGGCCGGGTGGCCAAGCGGTCTTGTAACGCGTACGTGGTTGTGGCAGCAGCAGAACTTGCAGTCTTGGCCCGGTTCTAATCTCCACGGTTCAGCTGCGCACGATGTCGCAGGCAGAAGATCAAATGCTCCGGGTCTCAGCCCTGCGAAGCCTGCAGCAAACGCAAATTATCCTGCGAATTTGACGAGCGCGACCAAAAGATCCTAGTAACCCGAGGGTAATCCAGCCACTCCCGTGCGACGGCTGGAAGCTAACCGGTGGTGACAAGGTATATCATTGACCTAGAGCGGAAACTTGCATACTGGGAACGAAGCGAGGGTGCCGACGCCAGCACGCCCGGCTCGGTTTATGCCATCCAGGACAATGACAGAGCCGCAGAGGACGGTGTGTAGCTGGCTTTACCGCATCGGGTTACTACCGGAAGTGCTCACAGTCTCACAGCTGATTCCGACGCCGGCTCGGGAGGAGGAGAGGAATCCGGATTAGGCTCCGGGTCTGCCGCATGGGGGGCGGATAACCAGACTTCTCAACCCATGGCACGTCTGGATCCCGTGACGTCGACTCTGACAAACCCATTGTCTACCGGTCCCTCGCAATTCATAAGAGCAAGCGATGGGAGGCCGTGTGAGTTCATCGCCTCTTCCGAGTTTTGCAACCACGAAACCCTAACCAGCCTACAGACTATCTTGGAACTTCATCGAACTGGTCATTTACTCGGCGGGTTCTAAGCATGACGCACGAATACATCTATCGGGCACCAGTCCCTACCACCACTATGCTATTTGACGGGTTTGCGTACGACCTGAAGTGGGACGGCTATCGGACCGCGCCAGGTCTGGATACTCCAGCTTTGCCAACACTCGACTACGCCATCTTTCTAATTAACGCTGTCAAGTTTCATTGCAGCCAAACCTTCCATTTATTCGATGAGGAGTCCTTCATGAGATGCCTCTACGATTTCTATTCAGATCCGACCCCCAGGATAGCAGCGGCAGACCTGTGGTATATTCATTTTCTGGCCATTCTTGCTTTTGGAAAGGCATTCACCACAAGGAAAGCAAATGGAAACACGCCTCCGGGTGCCGACTTCTTTCTCAAGGCCATCCAGCTGCTGCCAGAGATGAATGCACTTGTCAGACAGCCGTTAATATCAGCAGAGATCCTATGCTGTATCGCTCTGTATTTTCAGTGCCTGGACTACCGGCATGCAGCGCACAACTATGTGAGTCTATCAAAAACAGCACTTCCAGCAAATCTGACTGATGATGTAGATTGGGATAGCCATGAGGCTGGCGATGTTCGAGGGCATGCACACCGATATGCCAATCCAGCATTTGGGCGAGGCTCAGGTTGAGAGATGTCGTAGAACCTGGTGGACGATATATGTTCTGGATCGGGAAATGACGTCCTTGATGGGTCTTCCCCAATCAATACACGACGACGATGTGCACCCAGACCTACCGAATTTCTCGGGCTCAGTGCAACGAGCCGCGGCTCTCAACATGCAGATCAAGTTGTCTCGAGTCATTGCCAAAATCAATAGGGGTAAGTCAACAACTTCTCTACGTTTTGTGTTTTCTGCAACTGATTTGTTTCTCACCAGGGGTTTACGGGGCCAACGGGCGACTGAACAGCAAATTCTTGCTTAGCACGAAAGAAGTGCTTGCAGGCATTGCAGGCCTAGCTGATGAACTTCGAAACTCGTTTCCTCTGCACTTGGACAATACCATCAGCGGCATCTCGAGAACGTCGGCACATCTGCACTTGCTCTATCATCAGGTAGGAAATACCTTGGCGCTGTTCCATCTTACTCTTCATGAGCAAAGAGATAACTTTGACTCCCCAGTGCATTGTCCTCGCAACACGGCCTTTATTATTCTGTTTTCTGAAAATACGGTTCGAGTCCCAGGGCACTAACCTCGACCCGCTGAACTCTTCCCAAACTGCCTGGAATCTGATCAAAATGTGCATTGATTCCTCTCAACAAATGATCAATATTCTCAATTGTCTACAAGCGCAGGGTCTTCTTGGTAAGCCAATGCATTGGTTACTTCCTGCTCGAGCCGGTGGACTTGGCTGATTCTCTTGTTTTCTCATTCAGAGACCTTCCTCCCTTTCGATCTCCAATCTATCTCCGTGTCAACGGTGAATCTCCTGCTTGCTCCAGCGGTTGATCCTCAGCTACTGGAAAGCCGCAGTCCGTGGCTCGAAAGGGCATACGCAATACTCGACGACATGGCAGCCAGTGGAAATGTGGTGGCTAACTTTCAACGGGATGAATTGCGGCAACTGGATGATATGCTTGGCCGTGTCTCTCGGCATCAGTCAAGACGTTCATCCGCCCCATTAGATCCTCCGCAGGATGTCCTACATGATCATCCGTCGACCGAAGTACCGCCAACAGCCTCCTTGGCACCTGCAACAACTCAACCCATGGGTAATGACCTCTTGCCATCCCCCATCTCTGGAATTCTGGACGAGCTCACCTTCAACAATGGATTGACGGCTGCGCAAATCATGGACACGGCAAACTCGATCGAAAGTTGTGATACCGAATGGATGTCCCAAGCAATCTTGGAACATAGCATCTGGTAGATCAGACCATCTTTCAGTGGCTACCGCCGGGTTTTAGCCTCACCATTTGGACTGGTTACCAACAGCTAGGACAAGAGATTCTCATGTCAGAACAGCCTCAGACGAGGAAGGCATGCATTTTGAGTAATATTTGCTGGGCCGATTCACCTGGCCAAACTGAACCGCACGCTGCCATTGAAGTAGGTTTAATGCACATATCCAGACTACCAACACTTCCATCCAATCACAACACATAAGCACAGTGCCCCTCAAATCTTTGACTTCGGTGACGGTCGAATCTCCTCGAACTCCTTGGACTCCCCAAGGCGCCAGCTAACATCACCACCCCAATTCGCCCCCTTCTCCTCCGGCTCAGGATCCTTCCAGCGCCACCTGGCCACCGGCTGCCTGCCATCGGGCGCCTGGAGCAGATCCCTCACCCACTCGCCCACGATGGGGAACATCTTGAATCCGTGGCCAGAATCGCCCGACAACAGCACCACCGACGAGCCCGTCCCCGGCACGTAATCAACGATGAAGTCCGAGTCGCTCGTGTCCGCGAACCAGCACAAGCTCTTCCGCACCAGCGGCCGGTCCTTCAGCGCCGGCAGCGTCTGCGCCAGCAGCCGCCGCACCTGCGCCTCGTCTTGCGGCGGCATGAACGCGCTCTCCGCCAACCCGGGCGGCAGCGACACGCCGGTGCGCGGGTCGGTGTTGACGAACCCGCCGCCCATGGGGCACAGCTTGAGCAGGTTGGTCTTCGGATCCGGCTCGAAGAAGAAGCCCAGGTCGCGGGCGTAGGTGACGGGCAGGCCGCGCAGCGCGCTGGTCTCGTCGTCGGACAGGCGGACGTGCGCGACGGACCAGCTCTTCGCGACGACGCGCGCGCCCGCCTGCGGCACGAGGCGCGCGGCCGCGGCGCCGGCCGCCACGATGACGAGCGCTGCGCTGTGGAAGCGGCCGTCCGCCGTCGTGACGCCCGTGGCCTGCCCGTGCGCGATGGCGGCCACGCCGCCGGCGGCCGGCCCCAGGAAGAAGCGCACGCCGCGCGCCCGCGTCGCGCGGTACACGGCCTGCAGCGCGGCGCCCGAGTGCGCGTAGCCGTCGAGGCGGTTGAGGTAGCCGCGCCAGCCTGGCAGCGGCGCGTCTTTGTACTGCCACACCAGCCGCCGGATGTCGGCGTCGCTGTCGATGGGGACCACGTGCGGCGCGATGGCCGGGTGGCGCTGGGCTGAGGCGTGGAAGCGGTCGAGCGTGCCGATGGCTTTGTCTGGGGCGGCCGACGAGACGCAGTGCAGGAAGCCGGTCTGGTGGAAGTGCGGCGCGAAGAGGGGGGTTTGCCAGGCTGAGATGGCTTTCTGGGTGGTGCGGCGGGCGCGGGTTAGCAGGGGCTCTTGCAGAGGAGTGACGTCGGGCTGTATCAGAGCGGAGGGGGGGAGATGGGTGCGGGTTGGCGTACGATGGTCAGGTCTGTGTAGAATGGATCCTCATATTCAGCCCGTACAATCTTGTTGATGTCATTGGCGGCTGATTGGCGGGGAGGAATTTGGCTGTCCTGTTCGAAGACTGAGATGTTGGTGTAGCCGGCCTGGGACAGGTGCAGCACTGTCGACAGACCAAAGGCACCAGCCCCAACTACGATGATTGGATCGTCGGTTTTGAGAACACCCATGGTGGAGATTACGTGATGAAGTTGTCTACCCAGACCACCTTAGCTCAGCCGGATGAGCATGGATATATATGTGCACTGCTCGCTGCTGTTGTCGCTGCAAATAAAGCACGTCAGGGCGATCTCGCTGCATTGTCTGGTCTGGTGAGGTGGAAATGGGAACCCTTTCCGGGAAGGTGGGGCACACGTCAGATGGCCCGGAAGGCCTGCCGATGAGACCAACTCAGTCCACTGCGGGGTTGCATACTCGAGCCGATCTTTCTTATCGCTCACGCCAGAGGCAAAACAGTTATCGGTACCCTCTCCGGGAGACTACCCCGCCGATGGATAGACGAACGGCGGAGGTGTCGCGGTTATTGACGGCAGATGTGCATTGTTTCTTTCGGTAATACCAGCTTCAACGCTTCTTGAGGCTTCGAGACAAACATCTTCAATTGCTACGTCTTCACTAGAGGTGTGCCGGCGGAAGACCCCAAAAGCTGAAGCTAAATGCAAGGACCGATCCTACTGTGTAATGTGGGTTCACGTGTGTGGATCTGGGGACGTCGATCTTCCTACACGGACCCTCAGTCTCATCATCTGGACTATGTTTTCCGAGGTCAACATTGAGAGGAAACTGCTGAGAACTAACACTTGCACGAAATGAAGCAGCAACGTAGAGGCATGAAAATCATATTCAATTCCTTCGGGATAATCCTTTTCTACCAGATACCAATACACATTCTTCCTTTTGTTGACCGCTCCATATCAACTGCTCGCTCTCTCGCAACCTCAATGATTGCTTGGGTATTTGAAAGTAGTCACCGGGAAGAATTCCTCCTTGATCAACCTAGGGCTCGTGAAGCGGCGTAGGACGTCCGAGCTGCCAGCCTTGTCATTGGTACCACTGGCGCGGGCACCGCCGAAGGATTGCTGGCCGATCAGGGCCGCAGTGGTCTTGCAGTCTAAAGGCACACACATGTTAGATTTTGAAAGGAATTTGGTGGTGCTTCGTAACTTACTGATGTAGAAATTGCCCGCAGAGTAGCGGAGAGCGTCTTCAGCCTCGCGGATGACGGCGCGGTTCTCGGCAAACACGGCGCCAGTCAAAGCGAGCCCGCCACCGTTCTGGTCGACACTCTTCAGAAGGGAGCTCCATTCCGAATCGGGGTAGACGTAGACAGCCAGCACGGGCCCGAAGATCTCTTCATTGAAGAGCTTGTGGTCCGGCGAATCAACCTGGTAGACAGTCGGGTTCACGTAGTAGCCGACGGAGCCATCGTAAGTGCCACCAGCCAGCAGCTTCACTGACGAATCGTTGTTGCTCTCGTCGATGATGGATTTGATCTTATCGAATGACCGGCCGTGGATCACAGGACCCATGAAAGCTTCAAGGTCCTTATCCGGGCTTCCGATGGTGATCTCGTTGACGCCGCTCTTCAAGCCGTCAAGGAACTCCTTCGCTCGAGACTGAGGAACGTATGCTCGAGAAGTAGCCGAGCACTTCTGGCCTTGGTACTCAAAAGCGCCGCGAATCGTGTGGTTGACAGCGCTCGGGATGTCGGCAGATGAATGGATGAGGTGGAAGTTCTTGCCGCTCGTCTCGCCAACCACACGGGGGAACTCGCGGTAGGTCTTCTTTCCAATACCCTCACCAATCTTGGCGTAGATGGAGCGGAACACATCCGATGATCCAATGAAGTTCAGGCCAGCAAAGTCACGGTTGGCGAGAACAACGTCCGTGATCTCTTCGGCGTCGCCGGGAACGAACTGGATGACATCCGGGGGAAGACCAGCCTCCAGCAGAATCTTGTAGACGATTGCACTGGCGTAGATGTTGTACTGGGAGGGCTTCCAAAGGACCACGTTGCCCATTAATGCCGGGCCAGACACCAAACTACCACCAAGTGCAGTGAAGTTGAATGGGGAGATAGCGTAGACAAATCCTTCCAAGGGTCGGTAATCCATCCGGCTGTGAGCGTAATCAGCTGCCCGTCCTCTTCTATATTTAAAGTAGTCACTGTATCACGTACCTCCACATGCCATTGCTTCCACGAGTTGGTTGTCTTTCCAGCAATTCGGCTGCATAGTTGCAGTTCAGACGGAAGAAGTCCGCCAATTCGGCCGCGGCATCAATTTCGCCCTGCCAGATGTTCTTGCCCTGGCCCAGCATGGTAGCTGCGATGAGCTCATACCGGTACTTGGTCGTCACCAGCTCGGCTGCCTTCTGGAAGATAGCGGCTCTGTCCACGAACGGTGTGTCCTCCCAGCTCTTTTTCGCCTTCAGCGCGGACTCGATTGCGGTCGATACCTGCTCCTTGGAGGCAAGCGGGTAGTTGGTGAAGGTAGTCTTGTGTTCCGAAGGCAGGACCTGGTCCAATGACTTGGATGTGGTGTGTGCTTTGCCGTTGTAGAAAATCTCGCTCTTAACAGGTAGCTGTGATCGAAGCTTTGTCAAGGCCTTCTCCAGCTGGAATCGCTCGGGGGACCCCCTCTCGTAGGTAGGCTGAAATTCAAGAACTGTTAGCTTGTTGGTTTTTTCTCTGAAAGCATTGGGATGCTCACGTTTGGCTCATTCCGGGGATCAGGGAGTCTGAACGGGGCAGTGGCCTTTGTCCGTCGCTGGTAGCAAAGTCCAGTAGGAACAGGACGCAGGGTTTGCGCGGTGGGCCGCACAGGGCGCATCAAGTTCGACGCGAGTGTTCTTGTTACAGCCATATTATCTGTTGAATGTGGGGGATTGGAGAAGGACAACAGTCAGGGAAAGAGACGACATCTTGAATTGCGAAGACAGCCAGCTTTTTTATTGGACACATGCAGCTACCCGGCGAAATGTTTAGCGTGGAAGATGCCTATCACCAGCACGTCAGAGATGCGCCGGGACCGCTGCCGAGACAGCAGCTGTGGGCCCGGCAGTACCCCGCAACGCCGCGCCGACCTGTGCAGTATCCACGTCGGTTTCGACAAAGGTGGGAGGAACGCGGCGCTGTGTCGGGAGCGTAGCCGACCGCCCTGATAATTGTCTGCCACGATGTTGATCACGGAGTCTGTCATGCTCGCGCTGTCGGGTCACACCCGTGTTGAAAGGGTAGAATTTCCGTTTCGAGAAGTGCACTTGATTGCCGGCTTGAGCTTTTCCCCGCCATCTCTCTCGAGAATGCTCTATTTCCATGTTTTCCAAGCAGATGGAAGGGACTTTAGATGAGTGGAAGACAATCCCGAGAGGAACGATAAGTCTTGCTCTGGATCTCAACCTCACGGGCAAGCCAGCTAAAACTTGAACAAGTCTGAGAAAATCAAGCACGGTCTTTCAGGCCCAGGATAGGCGTCGTTTGTTAGTAGTGGATCAGAGATTCTGCGCTTGGCAAAGAATAGATAAATGCGCCTAAACAGTTTGCAGGCTGACAGGACGACAAATCTAAGGGCACCCACACGCCGCAGGAAATGAGTGCTGGCTTCATGGCACAACAAGAAGCACAGAAGCTCCTCAACAGCCGGAGCGATCCCAACAATCGAAGCCATGTGTGGAGGCAGCTCGCCGGGGACTTCTCTGCCGCCGCGATATCAGCAACATTGGTTGCTCCCGCGGTGACCGTAATCGACAGGTAAGAAGTTGGCGGATGACTGGGCAGACATGGAGACTGAAGCGCTGACTATATCCAGGGCCGTTGTCGAAAAAGCATCTTTGAACAAGCTCCTCAACCGCAGCCTACGCACTCATACCCTTTCGGCTTTGATGCGACCAGGGAGGTTCGTGTTCTCCAGACCATTTGCCATTGTCTGGACCCTATACGCAGCTACATACACCGTGGCTAATGGAGCGGAGACCCTTGCCAAAGAGTTCCACACAGCCGCCACTGGCACCATCACATTTCTCTCCACAATGGTGATCAACGTGCCATTGGGTGTCTGGAAGGATCTCCGCTTTGCCCAGTTCTACGGCACCGGCAGTGTTGCCGACAAAGCCCGGACGGTGGTGGCCAGCAAGGGCCGAGTCGCAGTCCCAAAACCCGCCACTGCGGCTTTTCTGGTCCGTGATGGGTTGACTATATTCGGTTCCTTTACTCTGGCTCCCTGGTTGGCGGGCGCCATCCCCGACAGCATGGCCGATCCACACGGCAAAGCGACCATTACGCAGTTGACAGTGCCCGTTCTGTCACAGCTGGTAGCCACTCCCGTGCACCTGCTCGGACTCGATCTGTATGATAGGCAAACAGGGATAGCTTTCACGGACAGAGTTGCACGAATCCGACGAGGTCTGGCGTCAGCGACTGTAGTGCGGTGTGTTCGAATCATCCCGGCTTTTGGATTTGGGTGTCTTACAAACATTGAGGCGAGATCGTTCTTCCACAAGGCATTTATGGGTGCATGATTAGACTTTGGGCGCTTCAAGTCAACATAAACAACACTTTTACTTCAGAATTCGAAATTTAAGCCGTTTCCGTTGAACGACTTGATCGCCCATGCTTGGTCAATGTATTGAAACTTCATCACTTCTCGACATCTCAAATTTCGAACTCTGCTTTATGATTAATGCAACTCAAAAAGCTACATTGCGTGTTTTCTACTGTCTTGTATCGTTTACATGCGGGACGTTCTCCATGAGCCGAGCAACCGTAACAGCTTCCCTCAGCGCACGCCCGATGTGGCCTCGAACGCCAGCTTCTTCCATAACCATCAGACCACCAATCGTGCACCCTTCCGGCGACGTGCCCTGATCCTTAAGGAGCGCTGGATGGACGCCGCTCTGGAGCATCGTAGCCGTGCCTTGCATGGCCTGAAAGATCATGGTGTGCGCCATGTCTCTGGGGACCCCAACCGCCACGCCAGCATCAATCAACGCATCCACGATCACCGCGAAGAAGGCCGGCGTCGATCCCGCGAGGGCGGTGGTAGCGTTCATCAGCTTCGGGGCGATGTGAACGGTGCGGCCGATTCGTTGGAAAATCGAGTCCGTGAGATGCAGGTGCCGGTCCGGCAGGGCAGGCTCCGAGACCTCGATGGCCGTGAGGGACTGCGAGACAAGCGCCGCGATGTTGGGAAGCGTGCGCACAACCCAAGCCCGGCCTTCCTGGTTGCCGGCGGTGGTCTCGCTCCCGTACACGGTGCTCTCGAGCTTTTGGCGCGTCCAGCCGGCGACGACGCTGATCAGCAGCTTGTTCGTCAAAGCGTCGCGAATGCCGGGCTGCGTCAACACCTTCTCGATGTCGGCCGGATCTGCGCCCAGGATGACAACGTCCGAATCTTGCACAGCCTTGATGTTGTCTCCCCTTGAGATCACCAAGTTTTGCGAACTCTGGGAGAATCGATCTTTCAGTGCCTGTTCCGATCTCTCGCTTCGTACACAGGCTATGAATTTGGTGAATGGCAAGGTCTCGGTTCCACCCGAAGGGACATTAACCAGATTGGTGAGAATGGCAGTGCCCAGGTTGCCTGTCCGTTATCCGTCAGCATGTCATACAACGACGCTCTAGAGGTCGTAGCAGGCCAGCATACCGCAGCCCAACACGCAGAGAGTGGCATTTTTCAACTCAGCCATGATGTGATTGAGTCAGGGAAATCTTTCTTCGCAATGCAAACGCTCGCCGAAGCTTCTGACAAGATTAAGCCATGGTCCAGAAGGAAGCGGTCTTAAGCCTGGCGGGTCTGATAGACTCCGATGACATCAATGGAGACATGTCCGGCCAATGTCCCATGACTATGGCAGTTCGTTAGAGAAGCCGACTGTGGGGATGTCCGCGCGTTGTGGGGAACGGGAGGGCATCCGAGCTGATAAGAGGTCGAATTTACCTAATCGGTACGCTAGCTCCTGCGTGAAATGCGGGGCTCTAGACGTTCCTTGAGCGTGAGGAAACCATGGCTATCTTGTCTTCCGCCTCTATGCGATGCTTTCACATGGCTGGTGCACTAAGAGAATGAGTAAGGGAAAGATTCGCTTTACGCCTTGGAGCTACCTGGAGACCTGCTACCTCATACCGAACCAAAGAGAGGGAGAGAACAGCACCTTGAGCCGCCTCCCCATTTCTGCTTTCAATGCCGCGTGCTCATCTGCCGTTCTCGATGCGGCGTCGCGATTCTCTGCTGCCCTCCGCATCAGGTATGCCAGACACTCGCCCATGCTGCCCCAAGTCGAGCACTTGTAGACCTCCGGCGCCGCGTCGGGGCCCTTCTTCAATGCCAGCAACCCAAAGCTGAGCTCATCCGACATGCCATGGAGCTGCGCGAAAGTGACCGGCACCGTCGGCAGACCCACGCTCACCCGCTGCTGGTGCAACTCGTGAGCAGCCAGCACGCTGGCCTTGTTGTGGCCAGCCACGAGCAGATTCACAGCCGGGAAAGGCCGGCCGCCCTTGGCTCCGAACTCGCCGATCTCCTGCCTGAGCGCTCCCTGGGCGATGCTGTCGTAGGCGTCATCGGTCTGCCGCTTTGTGTCATGGATCAAGGACCGCTCGTCCGAGGCCAGGTAGGCCCCTCTCACCACCTTGAGGCCGAGCGTGAACCCCTCGTCGACGGCGGCGGCCAGGTGCCGGGCCAGCGCGGCCGGCGTGCCCTTGAGGTAGGCCTGGTAGGTGTTGTAGACCAGCGCGTACCCGTCCTTGTTGTACCGCCGCATGAGCTCGAGCCCCACGCGCGCGATGCCGCGCTGGAAGTGCTGCGACTCGGCGTCGATCACGACGCGGGCCTTGCGGTCTCTGCACTGCACGCAGATCTCGTCCAACGCGTCCATCATCTGCTGCCTCGGCAGGGATCCGGCGGTAAAGGCCTCGCACACCGATGGGCCAGCTCCGGTCAGCCTGGTGTACAGTCAATGCTCCGTTTGGGGAAGGGAAGGGGGTAAGAGCAGACGTACTTCACGGCCAGCTGATCACCTTCTCCCAGTAGATCAACGGTCTTTAGTGTTCCTTCTCGCCAGGCCTCGATGTTGTCACACAACTCTTTCGCTCCATCTTCTCGGTCCGCGACGCCCAACCCATGTTGTGTGTTCGTGCGATGGTCAAACACGGTCTCCTTTGCGTAGGTGAGAATGGTGCCGCGGAATCCCATTTCTCTCAACTTTCGAGTTGTGGCTCGGGTCTCGTCTCCAGTTTCCCCGGCGCAGAACTGTTTGTAGAAGGTTCTCTTCAAGATCCAGTGGAGGAACGGATTACGGTCGACGCTTAATATGAAGCCCCTGCCGGGTTTGCAGAGTGCCGAGAGAATGGACAGAGCCGGAGTGAGCAGATAGGGTTTTGATGATATGGTGTTGATGAAGGCTGATCTGAGCAGCATGCCAGTCGGCAGAGCCGAAAGCGGCGAGGGGGTGACATCTGCTGTGCTCTGCCTCTCGGCTTCCTTCGAACTCGAGTCAAATCGCTCGTTGTTCAGGCTGCTGCTTCTCAGGGTCGGCGCGATGGATGCCCTGCATCGTGAATTCCGGATCCTCAATGCCTTTGTGGTGGTTCTTCTTGCAAGGGATGAGTTGGCCATAGCTCAGTAGGACGCGGGGGGTACGGCGTGTCGTTAACTGCGGAGATGACGGCTTGTAGTAGCAATCGAGACACTAATTTATGAATGGACTCTTTTGAGTCTTATCGTGGTTCTTTGGGTAATTCATGTCATGTGGTCGTACATCGGCTGGCTTTCCGACGCTGATTGCATCAAGACTGGATGATATGTGGGATGTCAACCCCTCACGGGGCTGATAGTCGACGGCAAATGGAGCCCCGCTCAGAAGAGGGGCCAATAAGATGTTTGCCTATGGCCCCATAGCTTTGCAGACATATTTTGGTAACTGAATGAACTTACCGATAATGGATCAACTTTCCGCGGGCCATCTATGGAATTGCTATCCAGATCGGATGTAAGATTTTCGGTTCCGTTACACGGGGCTGAATCCGGCAAGAATCGTACGACCAGCCAATAAGCTGTAGGAGGAGATAGGACAAGGCGCAGTGTCGGCGCTGTCCCGACAGCATACCGGATCTGGTCCCCGCCACAGCATTCAAGTGACGATGTTTTCTTGGCTCAAGGAGGGGCACACTATTATTGAGTTGCACGTGGATTTGGGTTCCATTTTTGATCACATTGACAAAGTCCGACACCACAGTATGTTGCTGAAGCTTACAGCGAGCACAAACTTTACACCAATGCGTGAGAGATGAGATATTCGTCTGAATAGTGCGGATATGAATTACCATGAATTTGTGAACCGAGTGAATGCTTCAGCACCCTATGGCCAGAAGTGATTTAAGTAAGATCAGTCTTGTCGGATGACTCACTAGTCCCTGCGGAAATTGTCGGTGGTGGCACCAGGCATGCCGCAGTTATCGAGATCACAGAGTCAAGACACGCTATGACATGTGTTACAACTGAAGAAGACATCTGACAAGACAAGGTAGTTCGGTGCGGGCATATCGATGCTGCTCCTAAGCTGATCATTCTGTGCACTTTGATATCCTACCGACCACCGCTATCTTCAATAAGCCACTGAAACTTGGGAAATAGTGGGGGGACAGTATTAAAATCACCATTTGTTCTCAAATATGAAAGAAAATTATCTAGTCAAAAGACGAGTAGAGCCTAAGGGACAAGGCCCAGCCCTGAAAAACAGTATTGGAGAGATCAACTTTGTACAAGACAATAAGACTTGACTGGCCTGATCAATTTTGTTTGCAATTGTCTAAGATGAGACTGGTATTTTGTCTGACTACTAAACTGTACGGACGACATTATCCAGTGCTTTGGCAACGTACGTCACATTTCCATCATTGAGTCCTGCGATAGAGATCCTCGAAGTGTCGGCCATGTAGATGTGATGCTTTTCTGCAAAATAAGTCAGCAATAGCACTATCGATTTAAAGAACCGCTGCTAACCTTCAAGCTGCGCGACTTGAGAGCGACTGATTCCTGTGTACCCGAACATGCCGCTCTGCTTGATGATATGAGTCCAGTCACCCGGGGTCTCCAGTTTTACCAATTCGTCATAGAGCTTCTTTCGCATGGACTGAATTCGGCCTGACATGGTGATCAGATCCTGAGCCCACTGCTTTGCGATTGCAGGTTTCTCGAGAACGGTGGCTGCGATCCGAGCGCCATACGCGGGAGGGTTTGACACTGTCGAGCGCTGCACATTCTCCAGGATGGAATGCATGGTTCGGGCTATCTCTGCAGATGCCGTCACGAAAAGAACGAGACCAACTCTTTCGCCGTAGAGGCCCATGTTCTTCGCAAAGGACATGCAGACAGCGGCCTCGAGAGCCAGATCTTCCAAAAAGTAGCGGATGGCCCATGCGTCTTCATCCACCGAGCCCGAGTTGAAGCCCAGGTATGCTGAATCAAAGATGGGAAAGATGCGTTTCTCCTTGATTACCGTTGCAATCTGCTTCCACTGGTCGCGTGAAGGATCGCAGCCCGTCGGGTTGTGGGCGCAAGCGTGCAAGACGACGGCGGAGTGGTCATCTGCTGACCGGAGGGCATTGATGTAGCCCTCGAAATCGAAGGATCTGTCCTTGTAGTACGGCAACTTTTTCACGTGGTAACCCAAAGAGCTGAACAACAAGTCATGGTTCGACCATGTCGGGTCGGTAATGTAGACAGTCTCGACGCCTGTCTTGGCTTTCTTGAGAGCAAGGCCAGCGAGAAGAAGTGACCCGGTCCCTGAAAGCGCCTGGCAGGTAGCCACCTTTTGAGATTATTAGAATGCGTTTTGGGTATCATGCATTTCAGCACTTACTCGCTGCTCTTTCAATGCGTCTGATCCGCGCAGAACCAGCTTTGTGGCTTGCTCCCTGAAGGCAGCCAACCCAGCGATTGGAAGGTACTCATGCCCACAATCGCCAATCTCTTCCTTCGCTGCCTTGACGGATGGTAACACCCATGGCTGCCCGCGCTCGTCCCGATACGTCCCTTGGCCAAGATTAACTTTGTTCGGATTCTGATCTGCAAGGTATCGTTTCGTCACTTCGAAGATGGCGTCCGGCGGTATGTACTCCGCAGAGTCGAATGCCGACGTTTGTTGAACAGACCCCATTGCAACTGAGTGACGATGTGTGAAGACGAGTGTGATTATAAAATGAGAAAAATACTGCGGCGGGCTTCAATATATTCGGGCTTCTACTGGGTCGCGGGCTTGCATATGTTGTCCAAGAAGAGTCCAAAGTGCCTCTCGGCCAGATCGGGTAGACAGCCGAAGTAGCCGCTTCGGCTACTGTTCCCGATGTGGAGCTCCATCACCTACGTATTCCGCATATGCGCCAAGAATTGGATCAGATGCCGTCTTGTATAGTAAGTAAACCGGTTTTCTGGCAGAGAACGGGAAACAGAACAGCAATCAGGGCCAGTAATTTCAATACGATCCCGGGCGGATGGTAGCTTGTGGCAGGCAAACAAGCAAACATGGCAATTGCAAAGCCAGAGCCAGACTCCACGACCCTCTTTGACGGTTAAACCCAGCCTTGTCGGTAATAGTCAGCCTTCTCGGTAACTCTGGGGGTATCCAGATAAGGAAAGACCCAAATGTACTGCAACAAAAAAAACCTCTGGTTTACCGGAACACCGATCCCCAAGATGACCGTTCTCCGACCGTCATGTAATGCCAACGCTGATGCTTGTGCAATTATTTCCCTGTCCATGTAGCCCGAACTCATTCAAGAGAGCTCCTGGTTGTGTGCTCCCAGTCAAATATCCCTTCAAGGCCTGCGTGTCTTCATAATGCGCTCGTCTAGCAGACCAAGCAGCCTATCCTTTTCCTGCTTAGCCTCCTGCAGCTTCTGCCCCTCCTCGCGCAGCTCGCGATCCAGCTCCTCCAGGCGCGCCATCTGCTGCTGCTCGCTGAACCCAATACCGGGCAACCTGTCCGCCAGCGCATTGATGCGCGCCATGTTCATGATGATGTCCGACGCGATCTCGTGCTGGGTGACGGCAAAGTCGGGGTCTGGGGGCGGAGAGCGCGGGCGATCGCCGTTGCCGTTGTTGGCACCGCCTGGCTGGCTGTCGTTCGCGGGGCCGTTCTCACCGGCGCCTCCGGGCTGGTTCTGGTCGCGATCGGCGTCGTGGGGCTGGCCGGGGATGTCGGCGTAGGGATGGCGGGTGTTGGTGTACATGACGCCGGCGTACATCTGCTGCACGAGCTGCTGAAGTTAACATCTTTCTGTAGGGATGTGTGGAAGGGCCTTGCGCCTCACGGTGTCGAGCGCCTGCTGGAGCTGCGTGAGGATGTCCGCCATGGTTGCGGGGACCGGCGACGGTCGGCGGAGGAGATGGAGTGAGGACCGCGTCAAAACGGAGGGTCGCCGGCGGGCAATCGCGGTCGAGATGGAGGAGCAAGATGTGGAAGAGGCCACGGCTGGAAGCTCAAGCTCGAGCTCGGAAGATCGGCGTTTCGGTCCCTGCACGCAGCTGCAGGCACTTTTCTGCCACCATCTGCGTCATCAACCATTCCCGAAGCCATTGAGGATGCCAGATTGCTCAACACGCTGAGTCTGGCCTATGCCATGAGAGCTATGGGTCTCTATTCTGATTCGACGTCGTCAATACACCCCCCGTCTCTACGATGACCTCAATGCTTCGCCGCTGCTTCAGGCCGTCGCTCCTCCGGCTTTCGCTCCCCCCCATACGCGCCTCCTCCAGCAAGCCTCCCCGCTCAATCGACCCCATAATAGCTCCCGGCTCTGAGAATCACCACGATCTCCCCTCCTTCCTCGCCTACGCCTCGCGCGTTAGTCTCGCGCCCGACCGCACCGTCTACATCGGCACGCACTACGAGTACACCGTCGCCGCGACACTCAAGCGTCTAGGCTTCCAACTCACCCGCACCGGGCGCGCCTCCGACTTCGGCATCGACCTGCTTGGGTCATGGGCGCTCCCGGTCCCTGCCGACGCGTCGCCGCGACCGCTTCCGTTGCGCGTTCTGATACAATGCAAAGCTAGCAATAAGATACTGAGCCCGAAGCATGTGAGGGAGCTGGAAGGCGCGTTTACCGGTGCGCCGGCGCAGTGGAGGGAGGAGGATTTCCTGGGGCTGCTAGCGACGACGAACAAGGCGACAAAGGGCGTTATGGACGCGCTGGGGAGGAGTCGCTGGCCGATGGGCTTCTTGAAGGTGGATCCGGATGGGCGGGTGGAACAATTTCTCTGGAACGCGAGTGCTAGGGCAAGAGGGTTAGAGGGTCTGGGAGTTACATTGAGGTATATGCCGGCAGAGAAAGATGCGGGAGGGGAGGTTAAGTCGGATATAGCGTTGACATGGCAAGGGAAGCCTCTACCATGTGTCGAGCTCAAGGACGAAGCTGCCGCCCTGCCGGCACTGCATATGGAAGCTGCGGATACCATAGAACAGCCCTCGCCTGAACCTGTGGTGGAGGAAGAGAAACCGCAGAAGAAGAAGCGCGGTAGACCAAGAAAGAAGAAGGAAAATGGCGAGGATGCAGCCTGAGTTGAGTGCTCGAGTTCCTTGATTTACATTGCTTAGAGATGATTTTGATGCGTATATACCCCACTCGAATATATCTGCCATCAAAAAGCAGTCACAAACTAGGTGTGGTACGGAAAGAAAGAAAGTGAGTGCCTGAGGCAGGAGCGCGAGCGGCAACAATTAAACGCCAGCCGTAGCCGTCGCATCGTCGCGTCTTCCGCGAACGCGGCTCGCGCCCACAACCACAATAAGCTAAAATGGCGACCATCAAGGCTATCGAGGGCCGCTCTGTGGGTTCCACGCGTCGCATTCCTTCGTACACCCATCTGCTAACACTCGGAACCCCAGGTACATCAAATTCAATCTGGGCAAGTCATCGTTGACCTCTGCTCTGTCGTTAAAGAGCTGGTCGAGAACAGCTTGGATGCCGGCGCTACCTCGATAGGCAGGTCACGAGCATGCATGGGCTTTACATTTGCGTACTAATGCGCCAGTCCAGATGTGAGATTCAAGAACTATGGCCTCGACTCGATCGAGGTGCAGGACAATGGCCACGGAATCGCGCCCGACGACTACGAGACCATCGGTGCGCAACTCCCCGAGGAACCGTAGACGTGCTGCGCTAATGCGTCTTCGCAGCATTGAAACACTACACTTCGAAGCTCTCAACCTACAATGACTTGTCTTCCTTGCAGACCTTCGGCTTTCGCGGCGAAGCCCTGTCCTCGCTTTGCGCCCTCTCCCACTTCCACATCCTCACTGCCCGCGCCAGCGATGGGCCGAAGGGCACGCGCCTGGATTTCGAACCATCGGGTAAGCTTAAAGGGACCTCCGTCGTGGCGAGCCAGAAAGGTACAACGGTGGCGGTGGAGAATCTATTCTACAATCTACCGGTTAGAAGGCGTGAGCTGGATAAGAATATCAAGAGAGAGTACGGCAAAGTGCTGGGTCTGCTCCACGCGTACGCCTGTATCAGTGTCGGTGTAAGGTTCGCTGTAAGCAGCCAGACTGCTCAAGGGTACGGATCTCATAAAATGCCTGTAAGGCCAGATGCTAACTGCCCGTCAGGAAGAAGACCACTGTCTTCTCGACTAAGCCCAACCCCACCACGCGAGAGAACATTGCCAATGTGTACGGCGCGAAGACGCTACTCGCCCTAATCCCACTCGATCTTACCCTCGAGATGACACCAACCACTGTAGGAACACAGAACGCAAAGAACTGGAGCACCCAGGATGATGCGAGTTCTCGAGAAGTTCGCATCCAAGGTCACATATCCCGCCCGGTTTTCGGCGAGGGAAGGCAGACTCCAGATCGCCAGATGTTTTTCGTCAACTCAAGACCCTGCGCTCTGCCTCAAGTTTCGAAGGCTGTTAACGAAGTGTACAAGTCCTACAACGTGACGCAATCCCCGTTCATTTTTGCGAACCTGGTTATGGACACCGGTGCATATGATGTCAATGTCTCGCCTGACAAGCGGACTATTCTGTTACACGACCAGACGGCCCTATTGGAGGCCCTCAAAGGAGCGTTGATCCAGCTGTTCGAGGAGCATGACCAGACCGTTCCACAAGCACAGCTGGGTGCGAAGAAGCTCTCTCAGTTCAAGCCTTTGAGCTTTATGAAGAAATCATCCACAGCATCCCCTACTCGAGACTCGGATAGTGCAGGCGACGCCCCTGACGCAAGAAGCGACGATGAAGAGTCAAACGCAATATCGAGTTCTTCCAATACACAGGACAGAGGTGGTCAGTCCACCAGCCTGATACAGCAATTTGTTGGCAGAGATTCAACGAGTCGAAGTCAGCTGCCAGCGCAAGCTCCAGCCCGGCAGAAGAGCGACGAGGTCTCAAAAGAGAAGCAAAAGCTTGCCAGATTTCTGGCGAAGGGTGATAAAGAGGATGGTGGACAGCGCACTTCTGAGGAATCAGGCGATACGAAAGGAGACCTGTGGTCTACTCCGCAGATTCCCGCCATTCCCCGTGCAGTGCAAGATTTCAACGACCGCATCGCAAGTCAGGAAGCCAAGACAGCGCATAAAAGACTCCAGGAACCTTCTTCACAAACATCAGAAGGGGACGAACAAGAGCCGAGTATTTCAATCATCAAGACTTCGTCACAGAAGAATTCTCCAGGCCCGATCCAGAACGCCTTTGATCGTATGCGACCAAAACGAGCCCCCACGGAAACAGCTACGATTACCATTGGCGACAAAACTACCACTATGACCATCGGCACCCCTGAGGCGAAACGCCGCAGGATTCACACCCCGAAGTATGACCTAAAGGGTGGGTTGTTACCGTCGCCGGGGAAAAATTCTGGATTCGTGAGCAGCCTGCGGCTGTTCACTGCCCCGGGTATGGACATGACTGGAACAGAGAATGACGGAATAGAAGATGATGAGGCCGAATCTGAGGTCGAGAGCCAAGATGAACGGAACGCAGCTGAAGGTGTGGAGGAGCCCGACTCTTCTGCGCCGGACCAAACTAAGGAGGGATCGAGTGATGTTGAGATGGCTGAGTCTGGCGATGATGCCTCTGACAGAGACGCCGAGGAGGCTTTAGCCTCAGCCGAAGAGAAGGATTCAGATGAAGCTGTGCCTGAGGAAGATGAAGCTGGTGCTGGTGATGGCGAAAATGCTGAGCAGCTTCCTCGCGAGGACTCACCTTTATTCGTGCAGCAAGATGAAGATTCCGATGAGGAATATCTAGATGAAGATGAGAAGAAAGCACGGGAGGAAACCCGTGTCGCGGAGATTATTGCGAAGGCAGAAGAGACGGCAACCCGACCTACACAGGACAATCTGAAACGTGCTACTAATATCCTGAAGGGAAATGCAAAGAGGGCATCGACTTTGCAATTGGTCCAGTACCTGGAGACATCAGTCTTGAAGATTGAGCGCACTCTAACACAACTCGGCGAGCGGCTTCAAGCTTACCCAAGGGAGGCCGAGGAAGACGGAGAGTTTTCGAGCAGCAAGACTGACCAGACACCTGAGGAACGGCTATCCTTGACCGTTTCAAAGTCTGACTTTGGCAGGATGCGCATCATCGGCCAATTCAATCTCGGTTTCATTCTCGCAGTCCGTCCTGCTTCCTCCACTCTTTCAACAACTCAGAGGCCTACACAAGCGCCTACACCACCGGCCGCCATCTCCCATGCAGATGAGCTCTTTATTATCGACCAGCATGCCTCAGACGAGAAGATCAACTTCGAGCGCCTCACCAACACCACCATTCTCGCACCCCAACGCCTCGTTCATCCCCATACCCTCGATCTCACAGCCATTGAAGAAGAGATCATCCTCTCCCACCCCTCCGCTTTCGCCGCCAATGGCTTCCAGCTCACTACCGACACCAGCGGCGATGCCCCTGTCGGAAAGCGCTGCAGCCTTCTCGGCCTGCCCGTCAGCAAGGAAACCACCTTCACCGTCTCGGACCTTGAAGAGCTGGTCGCCCTGCTTAGCGAGTCTTCGTTCTCCCCTGAGAAGGAATCGAGCATCCCGCGCCCAGGCAAAGTGCGGAAAATGCTAGCGATGCGGGCGTGCAGGAGCAGCATTATGATCGGGAAGACGCTGACCAAGCGTCAGATGGAGAAGGTAGTGCGGGAGATGGGTGACATCGACAAACCGTGGAACTGTCCGCATGGGCGCCCGACAATGCGGCATTTGGCGACGTTGGGGGATTGGGAGGGGTGGAAAGAGGGTGATGGAATTGTCGGTTTAGAAGAGGAGAGGAGGGAGGCTAAGGCGGATTGGGCCGCCTTTATGAAGGGGGATAGAAGTGGGACGAAGTGAGAAACTGATGTGAGTACGCTTTCGCGAGGTATGAGAGAAAACACGCTTTGAGTGGTCTTATACTTTCGGAAAAGAGTAAGAGGACGGGAGTAAAATTCTTTGTGAAGGTTTAATACCACCATAATAACTAAAGAAACAGCGTCGATTATTACACACTTGCGAGATACCACACAACTTGTACTGTAGATGAAATAAAAAACTTCCTCGCTAGCCCCTCCCTCTTCCCGCACCCCTACCCCGGCCTCTCCACCTTCCCCTTCCTCTACCTCCCCTCCCATCCCTCCATGTCTGCGCCTCACGTTTAACCCTCTTTTCCCTACCCTCTCCCTCACCCCCACCAGGCCGCTTCCCTTTCCCACCCTGGAATGGCCTCGACACTCCATCCCGCGACACCGTTGTCACCGCAACCGCTGGACCCTTTCGCTCGATAGAGATGTACTCAACAACACGCGCCGGGCTCGTCGGGCTGTACTTTGTGCTCGTGGGGCTGCGCGAAGTAGCAACAGCAGCCGCCGCTTGCGCAGACGGAGAGCCGGTCAGGCGGCTGGACGAGGGAGCCTCTGGCGGAGGCGAGGAGGTCCTCGGCCGGATCGGACGGGCGCTGCTCGGCGTGTTTTGCTGGGGGCTCCTCCAAGGCTCGTGCGGAGGGCTGTTCGGCGTGGTGTCGTGCCGTGGGGGACTGGCCGGGGCGAAGGAAACGGTGGTCGGGCTCGAGCGGGAGGCCACGCGCTGCGATCGCCTGCGCGGGGTCGCGGTGTGCTGCGGGTTCGTGGGGTTGTAGTCGGGGTCGGTTGGGTGGGGACCTGGGTGGGTGAAGTAGGGCATGGTTGGGTGGGTCGGGTCGTAGTTGAGTGGTTCGGTTGAGACAAGCGGGACTGTTATCCAGCTTTGACGGATGGTGTGGCTGCTATTTATACTGGGCGAAGTGCGGCGAAGAGCCGTTAGGCTCGTGGCAGTGTTCTTACGGGGGGTGGATGGGCTTTTGTGGGTGAGATCGATCGGGTTTAGCCGGCTGTCGACAATGGCTTCGGTCGTAAAAGGTCCTTGGGGAAGCTCTGGAGAGGTCGGGATAGGGACATCGTCGTCACTGGTACCGGTGGTCGTTTTGGCTTTCTGGGCTGGTTTCTCGGGTGGTTTCGGAGTACACGGAGGGGAACTGTCGCTGCTAGTAGCAGTCTTTTTGGCTTTCCTAGACGGGTTTCTTCGGGGTGGCATTGTGGAGGCACGTTTTCAATTTGGCAGAAATGATGGTCAGGGCCGATGTTGCTAAGTGGTCATGGTTTTGAACTTGCTGAGGAATCCGACACAAAGGTGGCATGGTGCTTTGTCGTGGTTGCGAGATAATGGACTATTACTGGAGTAGCTCCGGAAACGGAAATTATCATGGGGTGTGAGTAAAATGATGTTGTTGGTCTTTGTATTAAGCCCGAACTGAAGGACCTGAGGCCAGCCGCAGCTGAATGCAGCCATTACAGCGCGAAAGAATTGAAACACAGTGGAAGAAATTATGTTCTACATCAGAGTCTTGGCAAATATATCTTTAGGAAATTCTGAGCGAATGCTAAGTGAATGTGACATCATATACATTAACCGCATCTTGGTGCATCGGAGTGCTGCAGCCGATGGATGGATTGTGCACTTTCGGCGAATATGACGAATGGGAAGATGAAGCGTTGTTCAGGGCAAGCTCGCGTACTGATTCAAAGTTTCTTCATTTGCCTTTTTGTCTTTTCTAAAAGTAAAGCGGTCCTATTCTTGTAAATATTCGATGGTGTTGAGCCGGCTTATGTACAGGGATCTAATCCCTCGCCGCGTAGCCGTTTGGCCCCGCTGCGGAGACGGCCTCGTGGCACCAATCAGCAACAGGAGTAGTATAAGCACCGCCACAAAGGATGCATCCTGTGGTTGCTTAATTTAACTCCCTCGTTCGTGGTTGATTCCGAGTTTCTAGTACAACCTACAGCCAAATGACACTGATGGGCTGCAGCAGCCTTGGCATTTCCAAGGATTCTATGTGTCGAGCTATCACTTCTGATTCATTTTCCAACGCTCTCACCGTACCCTACGAATAGTCCTCTAACCTCTTCTACAGCTGCAAAATTTTGCCACAATAAAACGTACCCTATGCTGGAGTCTTATCTCTACGAGCCGTTAAGCGCGGGATGGATCCGGGTCCTGGTTTTACACCCGGGAGACTTCCACGACCCGATTAGTATCTCTCTGGCCATCGAACAGCTGGATAACTACAAGCCCGGTCCTTACGAAGCAGTATCCTACGCCTGGGGAAACACGAACCTGAGCAAAACAATCCGTTGGGGACGCCACGACTTTGGAGTGACGGAGAATTTGGACGAACTATTACGCTGGCTTCGGCAAAAGGACAAACGTAGGCGGCTCTGGATCGACGCGTTGTGTATCAACCAGTCAGACATTTCGGAGCGGAACAGTCAAGTAAACCTGATGAGACTGATTTATTCCAACGCCACAAAAGTATTAATATGGACAGGCTTGCATGAATGGCTTGCCCGGGACGTAATCGAATGGTTCAAAAGTTGGCAGCCGGAGCAGCTCAAGGAAAGCTACGGAAAGGGCAGGATTCCAGGGCACGCAGCGGTCACGACGTTCCTCGAGCGTGCTTGGTTTCACCGGGCGTGGACCTTTCAAGAAGCATGCCTTGCGGCGGACGCCGAAGTTGTGTGTGGATCGCTGAGTTTCCCTTGGGTGTACATCACCAATACCGCTCTTGCTCTTGAAGCAAACAATCTCGCACAGAGCATTCTGGGTTCTGCTGCTGATAGTATCCTCGCCCTGGCCCGCTTTGCGAGCACGACCATCGAAGCTGAGAAAAAACAGCCGGAACTTTTGGCTCTTCTACGACTTACCCGAGGCCTTCATGCTACGGACCCGAGGGACAAGGTCTACGCACTCCTGGGAATGCTCACGGATGCTACGAATCCCGGCATACAACCTGACTACTCCGATAATGTGACAGTCGCAGACGTGTACACCAAGTGCGCACGGCTCTGGATCACGCGCGAGCGAGGCCTCTCCATCCTCTCCAGCAGCCTCGGGCCCATCCAAGGCCGCGACCTACCTTCCTGGGTCCCCGACTGGCGTCTCCCGCGGCGCACCGCCATCCTCCGCAGCTTCGAGTGGCCATCCGACGACACCCCCTACTACGACATCAACCGCGGCTGCTCGGTCTCCCACCCGGCCCCGGAGATCGACGCCACAAGCCTCTCCGTCCACGGCGCCCGCCTCGCCACCGTCACCTCAACCCACTCCGCCCGCACCTTCCTCGCCGCCCTCTCCGTCGCCCTCATGCACTCGGACCGCATCCGGCGCTGGAACGCCTTCTCCCCGACCTTCCGCGCGCTCTTCTCCTCGCTCGGCTACACCGCCTCCTCCGCCTACCCCCAGACCGGCGAGTCCGCGCTGATGGCCTTCTTCCGCACGCTCTTCGCCGACCGCCTGCCCGAGCCGGCGGCGATGCGGGAGTTTGTCGCGGCCACGCTGGCCAAGCTGCGGACGGTGCCCAACTGCAAGACCGACGCACCGATCTGCGGAGACGCGCGGCCTGAGGAAGCGAAGGAGGTGGTGGATGAGGAAGAGGAGAGGTCGCGGTACAGCAAGCACAGGGCACAGGAGATCAAGATCGGGCCGCCGCTGCCGGCGAGGTGGATCGAAGGGGCGCCGGTGCTGGAGATGAACGCAGAGAAGGAGGGTTATGGAGGCGGCGGTCAGGGCGACAGGGCGGCTGCTACGCGTGAGGAGCGAGAGATGCAGGCGTTCCTGTACGTCTGTGATATGGCGCTTAATATCCTGGATTACCCGCTGTACTACAGCCGCGGGGGTGGCTCGGCAGTGGCGATTGTGCCAGCGCGGCAGACGCCGTTTGTGCACTCCGAGGCTAGAAGCGTGACGGATAAGATTGGCTCCGCAATCTTGACCTTCATGGAAGGCAGAGTTCTCTTCAAGACCGAGGAGGGCCTGATTGGGATCGGACCAGGATACATGGAAGAGGGAGACGAGGTTTGGGACTTATTTGGCGGACATGTACCGTACTTGTTGAGGCCGATGTTGCCAGATGATGAGGCAAGAGGCGGTTGGGACTATTCTCTGGTGGGTGAGTGTTACGTGCATGGGGTCATGAAAGGGGAGCTCTGGAACGATCCGGGCTACTTGCGGGGTTCTGGGATGTCGAAAGGAGAGAGCTTGAGCTTTGAGAATATCAGAATGGTTTGAAAGTACAGTTCGTTCAGTAGACGCGAGTCCAGGCAATATTATCCCAGCCAGCGCATGGTTTGCAGCACCTTTAGCACTGTCCGTCTGAACGCACGATTCTGCTACGAAAACCATTCGTTGAAGGAACGTACGTCATTGAGGGCCGAGTGCACTACCTGGAATGGCATAAACAAAGGTCGATTTAGCGCCCTTGGGAAGTCAGAGCGGCATGGGGTCCGTGGAGACGGGAGAGCTTTACTCAAACTTCCACAACATTCCACGACACGATGCGCACAGGTGGGGCCAAGGACCCTGATCGACGGTGATCCTCGCCATCGACCAGCTATCTACAACCAGAATTAGTAGCGCACAAATCAGTGTGCTTCCCAAGGCTTATGTGAGCCGTTGTGCTGCCTGCCGTCAGCAGAAGGCGGGATTGCGCAGCGACCTCTCGGCGCCACCGACTACGGATTAGTACAAGCGCGCGGCTGAGAGCCTTATCTTTGACAATGTGGAGAAAATCCGGGGTATCGATATCAAACAGTACGACGAAAGTCGCGCGCTGTTGCTGCTGTCGCTCCAAACACCACGGCGCGGACAGGGTTTGCAGCATGCGGCTGAGGCACAGGGATCGGCGATCACAAATAGACAAAAGTCAGCCGAATTCAGTCGACAATGGGCAAAGGGCCCGGTCCAGAGCGGCCGAGGAATGCCGCATGAATGTTGCTGGCGTGGAAACAAACCGCGGCACCGGGCTTTCCGTTCCGGGGAAGAAGCGTGCGGTGAGCGGTCGGCCACACAGCCCGGCGATCAGGGTTTGCGGAAAAAAAGTTTGTGGCCAGCCCTGCGCTCCCGGAGTGGCTAAGCCGCAGCAACCGCGCAGAAATTGCAGGGTGCTGGAAGAAGCCCGAAAGTCATGTCTGGAGAAGCTTCAGGAACGGGAAGGTGGATGGCAGCGGCGGCCACGGCGGCTGCCCTTCTCGGCTGGCAGGTTGCAGCCTGCAAAGTGCGCGCAGGAGACGGAGCTGAGGGCGGTGGCCGGTCTGGCAGGTGTCGCGGGCCCGTCGCCCCGGACATGTTCTCGAAGGCTTCGATGCGTCTGCCGCTAACGGGAAGAGTCGGTGTGACGATAAGCGCAGCGACACGGTTGGCTGGCTCAGTTTAGGGGATAGCCGGGTGGTCGCGGCCAGGCAGATTCGTTGGGCGTGCCTAAGCCGTTCCGGCAGTGCTGCTGGCGACTGGCACGGCGAGGGACCTCGGGGTACGCGCCGACGCCGTCGACGACGAGACGAGACGAGACCTGGGGCCGCGGGCTTGTGCTGCCTGTGGGGGATAAGGGATAAGACACACAGCCGTGCTGCGCTCCGTGTGGGCTGCATGGGCGGCCACAGCGCAGCACAGAAGAACACGTACACGGATGGCAGCGTGGCAAAAATAGACTGCTGAAACGCAGGCGCAGGCGGCCAGGGTGGGCGGCGGCAGCGGGCGTGAGAGTGCGGTCAGCGCAGGCGCGGCGGCTGAGCCAGCCCTGGCGGGCGCTGGCCGGCACTGCGAGCCTCTGGTGCTGGGGGCCGGGGAAGCTGCGCGCGGCGAGCGAGCGACGGCCGAGGCGAGCATTTGCAATCGGCGGGCCTGCGTCGGGCGGCGGAGGCGAGTGCCTGGGTGCTTGGTTGAGGCCCCTCGGTCGGCGGGTGCCCTGCTGGGCGGCGGGCGGTGCGTGCACCGCCGCTAGTGCCGCCAATCCCTGCGCTTACATACATGCACAGGAAAGGTTTTTTTGTGCTGATAGTACAAAAAGCGTCGCCCCCCTCTACCGCCCGCCCTCCTCCTGCAACTCTCGCCTCTCCCTCCGCCCACACCCTTTTCTCTTTTTGCTTCATAGACTGGGTCTCCGACTGCGCGCCGCAGTTTGCAGACTCTCCGCGCTTGCGTCTCGATCGCACTGTCGCGTCGCCACTTGATACCCGACCGCTAGATTTCGACTTTTTCACGGCCCCACCAGGCCTTAATATTAAAGCGTCGACGCCCCCAGTCTTCCCTCTCTAGACACCTTCGCAACTCCTCGACACAATGGCCCCCGCTGCCGACGCCGCACACCCCACCGCCGGACAGGTCAAGTCCGAGAACGCCAAGAGCGTCAAGGTCCTGGAGGAGCTTCTTGCGAAGCTCACCGTCTCCAAGGCCCAGGATGAGATCAACGCCACCTCGCTGGACCTCGCCACCTTCATCAACGGCGATATCGAGGAGGGCGATGCCCCCACCCAGTAAGTTTGCTCCGCCGCTCGCCCGCCGGCCAGTCTGCAGCGCTGCTGTTTCAGCGCCTCGGTCGCACGTTTGGTCCTCAGCCGCTGACAGCGTTTGCGCAGGGCCGTCGCACTGCTGAAGAAGCAGCTCGGCAACAAGAAGGATGCCCTCGCCAGGGAACGCGCCCTCGACGCCATCAAGGCGATCGCCTCGCACTCGACCGTCTCCCCGGCCGTCGAGCCCTACCTCGTCGCCCTCCTGCCCGCCACTCTGACCGCCGTCGGTGACAAGATGACCCCGGTCAAGAACGCTGCCCAGGCTGCGGCCCAGGCCATCGTTGAGGCCACCAACGCCAACGCCGTCAAGGCTGTCATCCCCGCCATCATTGGCTCGCTCCGCTCCGCTCAGAAGTGGCCCGAAAAGATGACCGACCTCACTTGCATTGAGACCCTCGCCGAGAGGTCCCGCGCTCAGATGGGTTACCGCGTCCCCGACCTCATCCCCGTCGTCTCCGAGGCTATGTGGGACACCAAGGCTGAGGTCAAGAAGGCTGCTTACGGCACCATGGAGAAGCTCTGCGAGCTCATCTCCAACAAGGATATCGAGCGCTTCATTCCGGAGCTGATCAAGTGTGTTGCCAAGCCCGAGAACGTCCCCGAGACTGTTCACTTGCTCGGTGCCACCACTTTCGTCTCCGACGTGCACGAGCCTACCCTCGCCATCATGGTTCCCCTGCTTGAGCGTGGTCTTGTTGAGCGTGAGACCGCCATCAAGCGTAAGTCGGCTGTCATTATCGACAACATGTGCAAGCTGGTCGAGGACCCCAACATTGTTGCCTCTTTCTTGCCCCGCCTGTACCCCGCCCTTAAGAAGAACTACGACACTCTCGCCGACCCTGAGGCCCGTGAGAAGACCAAGCAGGCCATTGACACCCTGTGCCGTGTTGGCAACATTGTCGATGACAAGCTTCCCGAGGCTTCCCGCGCTGGTGATGTTGTCACCATCGAGCCCGTCCTCAAGAGCGTCCTGGGCGCTAAGGCCAACAACGCCAAGTTCGAGCCCATCTTCGGCTACATCTCCGCCATCGCTGGCCAGCTCATCGACGAGAAGGAGACCGAGTCCTCCGTCTGGGCTGCTAACGCTACCCCTTACGTCACTGCCGTCGTTGGCGAGGCTGACGCCAAGAACGTCGTTGAGTCCCTCCGCAAGAAGACTCTCCCTGGCTTCGAGGAGGCCAACGAGGTTCCCTCCGATGAGGAGGAGGGTGAGGATCTCTGCAACTGCACCTTCTCCCTGGCGTACGGTGCCAAGATCCTGCTCAACCAGACCCACCTGCGTCTGAAGCGTGGCCAGCGCTACGGTCTGCTCGGCCCCAACGGTTCCGGCAAGACCACCCTCATGCGCGCCATCAACAACGAGCAGCTTGAGGGTTTCCCCAAGCAGTCCGAGGTCAAGACTGTCTACGTCGAGCACGACCTGGATTCTGCCGACACTGAGCAGACTGTCATTGGCTGGACCATGAAGAAGCTCGAGACTGCCGGTGTCACCAAGTCCCAGAGTGAGGTCGAAAACACTCTTGAGGAGTTCGGTTTCGTCCGTGAGCAGTTGAACGCTCCTATCACCTCCCTCTCCGGTGGCTGGAAGATGAAGCTAGCTCTTGCCCGTGCCGTCTTTGAGGAGCCCGACATTCTCCTGCTTGACGAGCCCACCAACCACATGGACGTCAAGAACGTTGCTTGGCTCGAGAACTACCTCGTCACCTCCCCTTGCACTTCCATCATCATTTCCCACGACTCCAAGTTCTTGGACAACACCATCCAGCACGTCATCCACTACGAGCGCTTCAAGCTCAAGCGTTACCGTGGTAACATCAGCGAGTTCGTCAAGAAGGTTCCTTCTGCCAAGTCCTACTACGAGCTCGGTGCCTCCGAGATGGAGTTCAAGTTCCCCGAGCCCGGTTTCCTTGAGGGTGTCAAGACCAAGGCCAAGGCTATTGTCCGTGTCAGCAACATGACCTTCCAATACCCTGGTACCTCCAAGCCCCAGATCTCGGACATCACCTTCCAGTGCTCTCTCGGCTCTCGTATCGCCGTCATTGGTCCTAACGGTGCTGGCAAGTCTACTCTGGTCAACGTTCTGACTGGTGAGCTTATCCCCACCTCCGGTGACGTCTACCACCACGAGAACATCCGTATCGCCTACATCAAGCAGCACGCCTTCGCCCACATCGATCACCACCTGGACAGCACTCCTTCCGAGTACATCCAGTGGCGTTTCCAGACCGGTGAGGACCGTGAGACCATGGACCGTGCCAACAAGCAGATCACCGAGGACGACGAGAAGGCTATGGACAAGATCTTCAGGATCGAGGGCACTCAGCGCAAGGTCATTGGTATCCACGCCCGTAGAAAGTTCAAGAACTCCTACGAGTACGAGTGCTCGTTCGCGCTCGGCGAGAACGTCGGCATGAAGAACGAGCGCTGGACCCCCATGATGACTGCCGACAACGCCTGGATTCCCCGTAACGAGCTTGTCGCTTCTCACGCCAAGATGGTTGCCGAGGTTGACCAGAAGGAGGCCCTTGCCAGCGGTCAGTTCCGTCCTCTGGTTCGCAAGGAGATTGAGGCCCACTGCGCCAACTTCGGTCTGGACGCTGAGCTCGTCTCCCACTCCCGCATGCGTGGTCTTTCTGGTGGTCAGCGTGTCAAGGTCGTCCTGGCTGCTTGCTCGTGGCAGCGCCCCCACTTGATCGTCTTGGACGAGCCTACCAACTACCTCGACCGTGACTCTCTCGGTGCCCTGTCCAAGGCCATCAAGGCCTTCGAGGGTGGTGTCATCATCATTACTCACTCTGCTGAGTTCACCAAGGACCTTACTGAGGAAGTCTGGGCTGTCATGGACGGCAAGATGACTCCTTCCGGCCACAACTGGGTCACCGGCCAGGGTGCCGGTCCTCGTCTGACCGAGAAGGGTGATGAGGAAGACAAGTTCGACGCTATGGGTAACAAGATCGAGGGTACCAAGAAGCAGAAGAAGCTTACTTCCTCTGAGCTCCGCAAGAAGAAGAAGGAGAGGTATGTTGATTCACATTGCTACTATTCGAGCCAGACGCTAACACATTCACCAGGATGGCCCGCCGCAAGCGTGGTGAGGAGGTCTTCTCTGACGAGGACGACTTCTAGATTCGAGTGTGAAGGATCAGGAGTTTCTTCGTGCTTCTCATTTTCTTCTTGTGTTTTCCAGCGATTCCCTGCGGACGAAAAAAGCATAATGGTGATGGTTTGTCTAGATGCCGGCTGAGCACGTTTTATTCCCCAAGACGAAATGTGTGATGCTGGCTGGGTTGGGTTCGGCGTCTATTTTGTTTATGGTGGATTAGAGTCATGGCTTATGATTTCCCACTGCGACATGCACAGGCAGCTTTTTTTCAGCAGATAGACATAGATCGAACTGCGAAAAATCAAAAGACCATTGATTTGTTCAACTTTGTTGTGCATGATAGGCACCTAATTGGACGCGGTGTTAATCGGGTGGCGATTTTGGCAGGAGGCGAAGGGGTATCACGTGCGTGGCAAGACAAATTCTTAAACCCTCGTCATGTCAAGACGTGACCTCAGTTTATCTCACATGCGGCAAAGAGCCGCCCCACTAATGCGTCCCAGTCATGTCATGTTCATCAAAGCAGAGTTTGGGGGAATAAGACCATGCATCGGGTATTCACCCAGCCGTAAAATTGGAATTCATCTCGCACAGCTGCTTCGAGGTTCGTCCAGCATACTCTTGACCTTTCATCAATCTTTGACTTTCCTTCCCAACTACATAATTCTTGATCACAAGTTGACTTTACTTCCTGTTTACGTCAAATCTCCTCTTCACTGAAATATTCTACCAAGCATTGCCTTGCTTCATTAGCTTTTAGCAATAGCAACATCAGATATGTCTCATAAGAACTTGAAGTGTAAAGTGGTATGTAGGAAGGGTCTTATGATAGTCTCGCAGAATGTTCATCCTGTGAAATATTACGTATACTGTAGGATCTGTTTTTGAGAACTCGAGCGTCTAAGCGGTTAACTAATTTGTTTGTCTGCCTACACCGCTTTAAACGCCCTGTCCACGAGATATGGGCCCTATCTATACTGGCAGTTGTGATAAACATTAGCCCTCGCTCAGCAGCCCAATTAAAATTATGATATAACCGCCATCGAGTCTTGGGCGCTTACAGGACCACCAGAATCTCTAAAAATAAATGATCAGCCTCCATAACATCCTACAGTTCGGAGCCGATGATACGGATGAAAAAACAAATCCCGCTGGCTAGAAGATCGAAAACTTATCCAAGGAAGAAATACTGATCTCTATTAGCCTCAAAAGGCGCCGACTCCCATTTTACGTTCCTCAGTACCACTAGAAACCCCTACGACAAACTCCATCACACAACTCAACAGTAACGTCCACATCAGTGATAGGAATTTGATTTTAAGGAGCAAGACGGCTCAGAGTCGACGCTAGACCATTCATTACGGTAATTCTATCAAGACCATGAAGCCCATAAGAAGGCCTTATCTCACGCTTACGTCCAAAGCAGGAAAATCATTTCAAATGCCTGAACACTACCTCTCTGTCATTGTGTACGGCGCCGGCGATGACCCAAATAATCGGTCACACTGGGCTTTCGCCTTTCATCGACCAGGATCGGACCTCTGCAATCTGCTGCAAGTGTTACTTATAGACCTTTCGAGGCTGATCTATCAATTCGAGACACGGCATGGAATTCCCCTTCAGTGTGACAATCCGGAAGGTTACTTCACGCTAGCCTGCTTGGATACGGCTCAGTACACGCACGCTATCCGAATCATTAGCGGAGAGCCGGCGCCTCGCAACGGCGTTGATAGGAGCCAGGACTGGGTCCTGAGCTGCGTGATTTCCCTCGAAGCGGAGGAGATTGTCGCTGCAGGGTCGTCGGAGTGGGTCGAGAGCCTTGTTGGACTCCCGGCGGTGACGCTGGCGAGCCGAGCCGGGCAAAAATGGCACAAAGCCTTTCGCGAGGATTGGTGAAATAACATGGCCAAAGACCTCGACATATCACGCAATGACAGCTGTACTGATTCATGGTCATGATCTTATCCATTCGTGAGGGTATCTAAAGTATCCGGTATGCCTCCCACACGATCACCTGCGTGTATGGACCTTTGGGTTTCATCTACAGCGCAGCATGGCAGCGTGCTATATCGGGGGCAGGCGGTCTACTGGGTCTTAACGACCTGGTCCGCCTCGACGGTGACGTGTTCGTTCGTGGACAGGGAGTGGACGGCGTCTTCGGGGAACTCGGCACTGTGATGTTTGTCAGCCGGAGGGCTCGGGAGGACAGCAAGGTAATAGGATGATGGCGTGGAGGGCGTTGATCTCTGGGTAGGCACGGGTAATGATGTTCGTTTGGGCGGACGGGGCAGTGGGCAGGGCAGAGTGGGGAACGCGTACGTGAAGCCCTTGATCAGCTTGAACTCATGGGTGACCTTGCCGCCTTGGTCGGTGACCTGCTTCTTGGCACTGGTGAGGCGTTAGCTTTGGTCGATAGCAAGAGACGGTGGGAGCCTACTTGTCCAGCTGCTCGGTGCTGGCGCCTTCCTTCAGAGTAACCTGATCCAAGGTCAGCACGGCTTGACACAGACAGCAACTGCATCGACAGCTAGGATCGTACGTTGATGACGGGCATTTTGGCAGCTGTGGAGGCGTATCTGCGAAGTGTTCTAGAGACGAGAATGATGAGTTGGAGATGAGAGTGCGGTGAGGGTTGAGAGAGGGTCCGAGGTGAGCGGGCAGGCTTATGTATCAGACTGCCCCTCCCCCTCCACACAATAATCAAGGCCGTTGCTAGGCGCTCGATGACGTGCGTTGGCTTTGCTGCGGAGCCTGGCGATAACGTGGCGGTCGGCTTGGCGCCGCAGCCGCCTCAGATGCATCACCGTAGACACAGGGCATTGGCTGTCACATCAGCGCAGCCTAGTCATGAGCCATAATCGAGGCGCGAGGGGTGCTTCCCCACGGCAAGACGGGCGGCGCCGAGCACGACCCCGAGGGCGACGGGAGCTGAGCGAGGGGAGCAGTGAGGGGCAGCGACAGTCCACCCGCTGCGCGCCGGACGTCGGCGAGTCGGCGGAATGTGCGCGTGCGTTTATCGATAAGAAAGACCCTAGTCCGCTAGTGGACTAACGCGAAGTCATCGAGCCAAAATTTCCTCCGCGAAGCTCTTGCGACTTGCGATCTGCGTGAGGTCGCCGCGCAACAATCATGTCGGAGCAGACGAACAAGCCTCATCGCACGGGCAAGGAGAAAAAGAAGCCTGCAGGGGGTACGCTGCTACGTCTTTCGCATTTGCGCCGCGCCCGCGCTGACCAGAAACCCCAGGAACGAACCCTAAGGCCTTCGCCTTCGCCAACCCCGGAAAACTACAGAAGCAGGCAGCGCGCTCTCACGATGTAGGTAGATCGAGGATATAGGGGTGCCGATATGGATACTGAGCCCTTTCCAGGTCAAAGAGAAGCGCCTCCATGTCCCCATGGTGGATCGCCTTCCCGAGGAGGCACCACCCATTATTGTCGCTGTCGTCGGACCTCCAGGAGTAAGAACACCTCAAAACGCCGTTTCCATATCCCCAAAGATTGCTAAATACTGTATAGGTTGGCAAGACAACCCTGATCAAGTCTCTCATCCGTCGCTACACGAAACAAACCCTTTCGCATCCTACCGGCCCTCTCACCGTCGTCACCTCGAAGCGCCGCCGCCTTACCTTTATAGAAACTCCCGCCGATTCCCTTGCCGCGATGATCGATATAGCCAAGGTCGTAGATATCGTGCTGCTCATGATTGACGGAAACTATGGCTTTGAGATGGAGACAATGGAGTTCCTGAACGTCCTGAGCGCCACGGGTATGCCTGGAAACGTCTTCGGCATTCTGACACATTTGGACCTGTTCACGAAGCAGTCCGCGCTTAAGATTCAGAAGAAGAGATTAAAGCACCGCTTCTGGAGCGAGCTTTATCAAGGCGCAAAACTGTTCTACCTGTCTGGTGTGGTGAATGGGAGATATCCGGATCGCGAGGTTCTCAACCTGTCGAGGTTTTTGTCTGTGATGAAGAATCCCAGGCCTCTCGTGTGGAGGAACTCGCACCCATACTGTTTGGCCGACCGCTTCCTGGACATCACGCCGCCGACGGATATGGAAGAAAATCCGAAGTGCGATAGGACTGTTGCGCTATACGGTTACTTGAGGGGCACAAATTTCCCAGCACAAGGTGCCAGGGTCCACGTTCCCGGCGTGGGGGATTTGAATGTATCCATGATCGAATCCCTGCCAGACCCATGCCCGACTCCATACCAGGAAAAGGCGGCCGAGAAAGCCACGGGAAAGTCGAAGAGCAGGAGATTGGGCGAGAAACAGAAGGTCCTTTTCGCTCCTATGTCTGACGTTGGTGGTGTTTTGGTCGACAAAGACGCGGTGTACATTGACGTGAAAACGTCAACATTCAACAAAGACGATGAAGACGAAGAGCGGGGACTTGGCGAACAGCTTGTTGTCGGCCTACAGGGCGAGAGACGGCTGCTGGGCGAGGCTGATAAGGGGCTGAAGCTCTTCAGCAACGGCGAGACTCTGGACAGGACTTTTGCAGAGGATGACACGAACGATAAAGGACGAACCAGCCAGCGCCAAGCTCGTCTTGCAAGCAGAGTTGAAGAGGAAGATGACGAGGATTACGGCAGTGAAGGTGAAGAGGAGGAAGATGAGGAGATGTTGGAAAGTGGCGAAGAGGATGAAGAAGACGACGCCGGGTATCTGGAAGAAAGTCGACTGGGCCGTGCCTTCCGAAAGGATGCCGACAATGCGACCAACGGGAATGCTCAAGACGACATCGCTTTCGCCGATAGCGACTCTGACCTTGGATCCATCTCATCAGTCGAAGATCAAGAACTCGAGGACCCGGACGATGACGAGGACGAAGACGAAGAAGATTTTTCGGACGATGAAGGCGGTGCGCTCAGATGGAAGGAAAATCTTGCAGAGAATGCAAAGAAAGCCCACGGCAGCAAACGACCTTATCGGACCGCTGAGCTCGCTCGTTTAATGTATAATGACTCCATGTCTCCTGCGGATGTTCTGCGAACATGGAGAGGAGAACAGAGCAACACAGACTCCGAAGAGCAAGACGCTGGAGAGTTTTTCAAGGCGATCAAAGACATTTCTACAGCCGAGAGTGAAGATCGCGCTATTCCCGAGTACGACTATGAAGCTCTGGAGCAGAAGTGGACCGACGAAGACAACTTGGAAGCCCTGCGCCAAAGATTCGCATCTGCAAGACTTGGGAAAGACGACGAAGACGGCTCAGATGATGAATTTGAGGGCATCGAGGACGATGAGGGCGACGGTGCTTTCGAGGACCTCGAGACTGGAGAAGTTGTGGGCGGCAAAGAAAGCGAAGAGGATGAGGATGCTAAAATGCAAGAGGAGCGTGAGAAAAACGCGCGCAAAAAGGAAGAGCTCAAGCTCCGATTCGAGGAGGAGGACCGTGCCGGCTTCGCAAACGACAAGACCAATGAGCGGGCGGAGGGAGGTGAAGAGCAAGAATTTGGTGAGGATGATTGGTATGATGCGCAAAAAGCTGCTATCCAGAAGCAGTTGGACATCAATCGCGCAGAATTCGAGCAGCTGGACAACCAATCCCGAGTCCGCGTTGAGGGTTACAAAGCCGGCACCTATGCTCGGATTGTTCTCGAAAATGTCCCTTACGAGTTCGCGGCTCACTTCAACCCACGCTCTCCAATCATCATTGGTGGCCTCACGCCTACTGAGGAACGCTTCGGATACCTCCAGGTGCGTATAAAGCGGCACCGTTGGCACAAGAAGATCCTCAAGACGAACGATCCTCTCATTTTCTCGCTCGGCTGGAGGAGATTTCAGTCATTGCCGATCTACAGCATATCGGATTCACGAGTGCGCAATCGTATGCTGAAGTACACTCCTGAGCACATGCATTGCTTTGGTACATTCTATGGACCACTCATTGCACCGAACACAGGTTTCTGTTGCGTGCAGACCTTTTCCAACAAGAACCCGGGCTTCAGAATTGCCGCGACTGGTGTTGTCCTGAATGTGGACGAGAGCTTCGAAATTGTCAAGAAGCTCAAACTCACTGGCCATCCTTACAAGATTTTCAAGAACACTGCCTTCGTCAAGGACATGTTCGGCACATCTTTGGAAATTGCCAAGTTCGAGGGAGCCAGTATCAAAACCGTCTCGGGTATCCGTGGTCAGATCAAGAAGGCACTCAGCAAGCCTGAAGGATGTTTCCGTGCAACTTTCGAAGACAAAGTGCTCATGAGCGATATCGTCTTCCTGAGAGCCTGGTTCCCGATCAAGCCACACAGATTCTACAACCCGGTCACGAACCTCCTCGACCTGCCGGCCGGGGCTGACAGCGGCGAGGACAATGGCTGGAAGGGCATGCGTCTGACCGGACAAGTGCGCCAGGACGAGGGTATTGAGACACCAAAAGAGAAGAATTCTGCCTACCGCAAGATCGAGCGTGCAGAGCGCCACTTCAATGCCCTGAAAGTCCCGAAGAAGTTGGCTGCAGACCTTCCGTTCAGCTCGCAGCCGGTGCAAATGCAGAAACAAAAGAAGGAAACGTACATGCAGAAGCGCGCGGTTGTGGCCGGCAAGGAGGAGAGGGTGGCCAGGAACCTGATGCAGCAGGTCATGACGCTGCGGAACGAGAAGGTTGCGAAGCGGAGAGAGGCGCAGGAGAAGAGAAGAGAAGGCTACCGGAAGAAGGTGGCGGAAAACGAGGAGAAGAGGGCAGAGCGCGAGAAGCGCGAGAAGGCCGACTTCTGGCAGAAGGAGGGCAGGAAGAGAAAGGCGCAGGAGGCCGCAGCTAACCGGGGTGGAAAGAGGCGAAAGTGATCGGTCTCATTTTCTGATTTTGGTTTCTTCGCAGATCGATCTGGGGAGCTCGTGGTTATCTGGGGGCGGTTACGTGCATGGAGGCGTGAGCTCGTTCTTCCAGCAGGCATTTCCCGGCGTTGGGGGGCAGGGGTTCTTCCCGAGATTCAGAATTTCTTTTTTCCACGTGCATATCAAAAAGCGGACTGCAGCAGTGGGCTGTGGGCGAGCATGTATCAGGTAGCTGGGCAATTTCAGGGCTTCATTTGACACGGTCGGACGCGTTCGCGGCGGCGGCGCACCGTGCACGAGCTCCTGAGGCGTCGGTGTTTACTGCGGCGCGCGCGGCTACACAGACTGGCGGGCAGGGCACATGAACACGCGGAGTTCGCGTCTCGCGCCGCTCAACCAGCCTCTCACCGTTCTTTGTCGCCCGCGAGACATCGGACGCTTGCATCGCTGCAGGCGTCACGGCCGAGTACTCGAGTCTCGCTCTCACCTCCCGCTTGTTTCTCTTTGCGTTGCGTTGGCACGTCGCTTGTTCGCATCGCGCGCACCCTGGTCTCGTGGTGCTCGCTCGCTCGTCGGCCAACACGCGTCAGGCGGGTCAGCTGGCGATCTGCGACGACGCAGCAGGCCTCCGGCGGCCCATTGTGTCATCACCCACCGACAGGAGCAGCGCGAACACGCCTCAGGGCCGCGTATCATTCACGGCCACACTGCGACCGACCGACGCCGCCGCCATGGAGACATTGGCATCAGTCCCGCCCGACGCGGCCATCTCGCCGCTGCCAGACTCTGCTGCCGCGGTTCCAGGCTTGGCTCACACGGCACGAGCTCACCCCGCCGCCATCAGTGAGTTCGCCGCCGTGCCTGCGTTCTGCATGTATCGCGCTCGACAACAGACTCAACTGACGCGCTCCGCAGAGAGCCATCGCGATGCGGATCGCGCCCCCACCTCCACCACGATCATCGCCACCGGCGACTTACTCCCCGCGTCCCAGGAATCCAACATATCCGCGTCTAGTAGCGCCAGCTACGCGCCGCCCCTCCTGTCCTCCCAAAGCAATGTCTCGACCGAATCTGTCGTCGAGACTGAGCTGACCTCGCCCGCGACTTCGAATGTATCGAGCCAGTGCCCGCCGTCCAGCCAGTCCGCCGCGCCACCCGCCAATCAGGAAGACAACCGGCCACCAAGAGCAGTCACGCCTCAGCCAGCACCCGTCGCGGATGAGGGAGTCCAGCACGCGTCTGCCGGAAGCCCGATGGCCGTCGATACCCCGACAATATCACACGGGACGAAACGGACGGCAAGCGGCGCGGTAAAGCTCCCTAGTAGTACTACCGGTTCCAATACTCCGGGGTTCTTTAGCAGCGACCACTCCAGACACACCAGCGCGTCGTCGGGCGCGAGTAGGATTGGAAAGGTGAGACTACGACGCGACGCGGACGCGTCATGAAGCAGTAATTAACTGTTGCGTTCTACAGCTGTCCGCGGACCTGAAGACGCGTCTTTCCTATGCAATGATGAAAGTTCAGAATGGTTGGGAGCAAAAGTCGATTGAGGAGCTGGAGACGGTAGCCGCGTCGCAAAGGACGTCGCCGGCTACTCAGACACCTACCTCGGCAAGGTTCAGGAACGCGACAGACTCACCGCACGCGTATGATCGACGTCGCCGCCCCAGCGCCCTGTCGGACCCGTCTGATCGGTATCTGGGAACACCAGGCGCGCAGGGAAGCCCACCAGGTCTCCGGACCTTTGGTCCAACAAGTAGGTGGACCCATGGCTTATATTCGGGACGCTCTGACTTAACCGTGTTTTAGATCTTGGGTACTTGGACAAGACCGAAGATGATGGCCGCCCGTCCACATCCTCGACGTACAGTAGCTCGGCGTCGTCAGCCCCAACTCTCGCGCCCGCATTAGACATCAGTCCGAAGCGACATCGCCGCTCGACGTCTAGCCGCGCCCCGCCCATGATCGGGGCCCAGTCCAAAGTGAAGATCTCCAAACCGTTCACCGATGTCGGTGCACCTTCAACACCAACGCCGGGCAAACCTCAACGGCCAGTAGGTATCCTGCGCATGCCCAGCCAACAAGCAGAAATGGACGCCGTCGACTCGTTGCTGTTCATGAGCAGTCCCAACAACTCAGCACATCTAGCGCACACGAGTGCAAATTCGACAGCGCAGCCCAGCCCGCTGCAAAAAGAATTTCCGGTCGCGAAGAGGGTCGCTTTCGACGATCGGAGCAGCAGCAATAGCGAAACTGAGCGCGAGACTAGCTCTCGTCTAGCACGAGTCGTGCAGACAGCGAGTTCGGAGATGGAAGACGCCGTGGCGCAGCGGGTCGCGGCTCTTGGCAGCAGAGCAGAAAGCGCAGACAGTGGTTGACGATGAAGATGATGAAACGAGAAATTAGTATCGCATCGATGAAGGATCGCTGGTTTGTGCCGTTGTGGTTTGCTCGTGGGACAGGAAGGTTTGTGTGGGAAGCGAAGATCAGAAGCGAGAGAGTCAAAGAGCAAAGCAGGCGTCTGGGTGATACCCATGTGCGTGTGTGGGCATTTTATTTTGCAGCTGGTTGGGATTTTCCGTTTTGTGTTTGGTACACATTTCCTCTCGGCGGTTCCGGAAATCTCTTTTTAAGTGGGCGCCGGGGCGGGAGATTTGCATAGCGGGCGAGCTGTGTTGCATACTGATTGCGATCTGTTTCTGCATTGTGCCGACACCGTTTGTTCTGGGTTTTCCTTTGGGGCGATCAAGTCTTGGCTAAGGCTTTGGGGTTAGGAACACGGGGACTCGTCTATGGGTCAAGGGCCTGTCTCTAGTCTCGAAGGGCAGTGGAGGAATGGAGTCGGCGTACAGGCGTGAGTGGACAGGCTAAAGGGTGTCAAGGTGTTTTAAATTGGGGAGTGTACATAACGAATGTGACGAACATCTGTGTGCCCTTTATCGACACTAACCAGGATCTGTGATTCAGGTGGACGGCGTGCGTGTGGAGACGCTTGCGAATTTAGATACAATCGCTGGTGGTTCTAAGCAGGTCGGGTGGCTTGTGCACACCGCCGGGCCGGAACTCAGATTAATGCTGCTCGGGGACGGGACGAGCGATTGCGCAGTCGGAGCTGATTGTGCTGGCCGGCTACGGAGGTCAGATGTAGCGGGCGCTCGCGCCGTGTCTGGGTGGGAGTGAGCACCAAGATTGTACTTTTTTTGTAATCGGCCCTGGGAGAAGGGCTGCCGCTGACCAGATCTTGACCCCGCGATTGCCAGAGCTGGAGTCCGCCGGGGCAAGAAGGGCGGGCGGCGTGTGTGAGGTAGACGGCTGGCTCGATCTCAGGCGACGCGGGCGCTTGGCTTGCCCGGCAAGGCAGGCAGCGACGGTTGCCCGATGGCTTTTCGCGGCGGCACACACGCGCGAGTCGCGAGGGCGTGACGCCCAGCCGTTGGTCGGCCACGAGGCGTCCGCGCTAGTGACGAAAGCGGCCACAAGCTTTGCCGTAGCGACAGTGAGGCTCATCGGCAGCCGGCCCGCGCGGGCTTTGGATGCGTCAATGAAAGTGTGCTGCACGCTGGAACCAGAAGGGCCAGGCAGATGAAGTTCCGTTGAGCTCACGGCCAGGACACTGATTGGTCAACGGCGGCAGCTATTGGCGGAGAGGGCGCTCTGGACGCGGCGCGGGGAGCTCGGAGGTGGGCGGAGGACGCTCGGGCGATGCGCGAGTGATATCATACCACCGCCAGACGCTGCCCGTGTGCCCCTCGCCGTCTCGTCTCTGTCCCTCCCCCGTCCTCCACGCGACGCGCAGCGGCACCGCATTGGCAGCTCGGAGCCATCCCGGTCTCACCCCGGCCTGCCCCGGAGTCCCTGTTCAGTCGCCAAAGCCCGAGGCGTGTCGCGCGCGCGCCGTACTTCTGTGGCCCTGCTCGCCCCAAGCTCCACAGCTTCCATTCCTCCGTCCGAATAAATTGTCATAGCTTCTGTCGCTGCTCATCTCCCGCCACACTTTCTTCTCTCTCCCCTCCACTCCATCTTTCCTCAGTTCTTGTACTCTCCACTCTCCGCTCTCCGCGTCTTCCTTTCCCCGGTTTTTCTTTTCTGTGTGTTTTTCCCATCGCGCTAGCGTGATTTGTGCGCTCCAGCGCCGCAGCAACTGCAACAATGGCAGCGTCGGCACTTCTCAGGAGCAGAGTCAGGCGGCCCTCCTACCTCAACAAGCTCGCAAAGGCTGAGGATCTGATTGACCTGTTCCCCCACGGCTCGTACATTGGCTGGTCCGGCTTCACCGGCGTCGGCTACCCCAAGTAAGCAACAACAGCCCCGCCTCGCAGCTCGTCCCAGCAGCCCCGAACTCGCCATTGGCGGCCCAATTGCTCACAGCCCGCTGCAGGAAGGTTCCCACGGCGCTCGCCGACCACGTCGAGAAGAATGGCCTGCAGGGCAAGCTCAAGTACAATCTGTTCGTTGGCGCGTCGAGCGGCGCCGAGACGGAGAACCGCTGGGCCCGCCTCAACATGATTGAGCGCCGCAGCCCTCACCAGGTCGGCAAGGAGATCGCCAAGGGCATCAACAACGGCAACATCAACTTTTTCGACAAGCACTTGTCCATGTTCCCGGTCGATTTGATGTACGGCTTCTACACGCTCAACAAGCCGAACAACAAGCTGGACGTTACCATTGTCGAGGCCAGCGCCATCACCGAGGACGGTGGCATCATTCCGGGTGCCAGTGTCGGTGCCAGTCCGGAGCTGATTCAGATGGCCGACAAGGTAGGCATCCTCAGAACTCGCAGTAGAGTGACTGGGAACAAGGCTTAGACTGACCAAAACACCCTAGATCATTATCGAAGTGAACACCGCAGCTCCCTCCTTCGAGGGTCTGCACGACATTACCATGACAGACCTGCCTCCGCGCCGCAAACCCTACCTCATCATGTCGCCCGAGGACCGCATCGGCACGCCGCACATCCCGGTCGACCCGGAGAAGGTTGTCGCCATCGTCGAATCCGACTACCCCGACCAGACCCAGCCCAACTCGCCCGAGGACGAGAGCTCGCGTAAGATCGCGGCGAACCTGATCGAGTTCTTGAAGCACGAAGTCAAGCACGGCCGTCTGCCAGAGAGCCTTCTGCCCATTCAGTCGGGCATTGGAAACATTGCCAATGCTGTGGTTGGCGGTCTTTCGGTATGATCAAACTTTGCCCTCTGTCTATCTGTTATGATTTAGGAAATCTGAAGGAGACGAAAATTCAAAAATTTGGATGCTAACAAATCGAACAGTCCGGTGGCGCAGACTTCAAGAACCTCAAGGTCTGGACCGAAGTGCTCCAAGACTCCTTCCTTGACCTCTTCGACAGCGGCAACCTGGACTTCGCTACCGCGACTTCGATCCGCTTTTCGCCCGACGGGTTCAAGCGCTTCTACGACAACTGGGAGCAGTATGCGCCCAAGCTGCTGCTGCGCTCGCAGCAAGTCTCCAACTCGCCCGAGATCATCCGCCGTCTCGGTGTCATCGGAATGAACACCCCCGTCGAGGTCGACATCTACGCTCACGCCAACTCCACCTGCGTCATGGGCAGCCGCATGCTAAACGGTCTTGGTGGATCCGCTGATTTCCTCCGCTCCTCCAAGTACTCGATCATGCACACCCCTAGCACCCGCCCCAGCAAGACCGATCCCACCGGTGTCAGCTGCATCGTCCCGATGTGCACGCACATTGACCAGACCGAGCACGATCTGGATGTTGTTGTTACCGAGCAGGTATGTTTCCCCTATTGCACGTGAACAGCAAAAGAAGATATCATTAACCGCTTCCCTATAGGGTCTCGCCGACGTCCGTGGTCTCTCACCCAAGGAGCGCGCCCGTGTCATCATCGAGAAGTGCTCGCACCCCGACTACAAGCCCATCCTTGAGGACTACTTCAACCGCGCTGAGTACGAGTGCCTCAAGAAGGGTATGGGCCACGAGCCCCACCTGCTCTTCCAGGCCTTCAACATGCACAAGAACCTGCAGGAGAACGGCACGATGAAGATCAAGAGCTGGGACTAAGCGGGCGCGGGGTCGAGGAAGAAAAGTGAAAAGGCAGATGTGGATAATGTGAAGGATACTTGCATAGGCTTGGCGAATGTATGGTAGATCTGGGAATGATTGATGTCTTTTTTTGTTGTTGCGAAAGCTTGAGGATCATAAGCAAGTGCGATCTGCTGTAGCATGTCAGGCTGAGGCTGATCACCAAACAGACGTAAAGCTGAAAGGTGACCCACCTGGGCGCTAGGCAGAATCGTCAGTCAAGTGTGCGCAAGGCTGGTCATTATGCCCGTACGCGTATGAAATGCCAACACAGAAATGCAAGTGGATGGGGGCCAGGTAGGGGTTTCAGAAAGCAGGCAACGTCACACAGACCCGCGGTCGAAAACTAGGCAAACTCACACAGACCCGCGGTCGAAAAGCAATCCGTAGTACAGCATCTCTTAACGCACCAATGAGCAGGAGCATATGTTCATCCCACATAAGCTGTAGTGTCTGCACGAACCCTGTCGACCTGATGCTAAGCATTCCGCCGTCCGTTTTTGGCATCCCCTAACGACGATCAGAGCACCAAGCAACGTTGTCAGTTACATGGCCATGCCACAATTGGTGATACTAGCAAACGCTTCAAACGTATAGAATTCTTCGTCCTGATCTCTGGGTGCCGCGTCATCTACATATCTGATTATATAAACTCAGAGTTCCACGCTAGACGGTCTCGTCAGTTATCAGCTTCGCCTCAACTTTCTTAGCGGATATCTCTAAGCCTTCCGAGTGTGTGCCGGCCCGCTCTATTTGATCAGAGCAAACACCATACCTTTTATTCGTGCCTCGTCAACCCTCATTAAACCCCTGCTCAAACACCACTACTGTCGTCACCCATCTGCCCTCGACTCTGAGCAATGAACCAAAACGTACTTCGAAGATCACTATCTGTGGGCGACACTATCAACTTGATCGGAGCCATCATTAGCTTCTCCGGCGTTATTTTCAGTGTGATAGTGGGCTGTATTGCTATCCGTCGCTCTCGTCGTGATGCGAAAAGCAGGGGTATGCCTCGATCAGGCACGCATGTACGGTTTGATTGAGACTGACTCTGGACTCCCAGATAGTGAGACCAGAACAACCGAACTGGAGCATTTCGGAGCTATGCCGTCGCCATGTTTGCAAAGTCTACCTCCTGGTATTGAAGCCTTCCACGGCTTTGCTCCTCAGCGAACCCAACAGCCGGCAGAAACCGAATTAATTAGCCCGTCTGCATACTTCCCAATTGATAGACGGTATGTTGCTACATCAGAAGTCTCGAGGCCACAACCCAATCAGGATGATACTGGGCAAAAGTAAAAAATACTGTTGTAGACCTAAAACTGAACGTTAAGTTCAATAGGAGATACAAATCCGTGGGCCAGAGAGCACTTCCGCTCCGCCCGCAAAGCTCTGCAAATCCCCCGTCTCTCAAATATGTCACAACCATACTACTTGAACTACGAATGATTCTACTTCCTTAATGAGCCGTCTCCCTCCTTCTGAACACTGTCCTTTCATAACCTCAGGTTGTGTAGGAGGCAGCCATCTATCCTCATTGACGACCTCTCCAACTGTCTGAAATCCCTTTCTTCGCGCAGGTCGTGCAGCTCATGAGTACTCACCTCATTCATATGCTCATCAGAATTCTCCTGTTTTCATCCAATGTAGATTCCGAAGCGGCCTATTTGTGTAATAGCCCTTCCAGGATCTTCTCGTCTCATGCCGACACCGGCGCCGTCCACCCGCTCTGTGCGACGAGCATGCACGTCGTGAACTCTTCGCTCTTGGCGTTTGCTCTTATGAGCCCTTCTGACTAACCATAAAAGCCGTGGGGAAGGATTAGTACGGCATCTATAGTCGCAAACCTCGCAGTCCTTCAATAACAGCGGATACGATCTCAGTCTGTAGCGCTAGCCTTTTCGCGCCTGTGAGGCACACATGGTCTGCCTCATGGAGCCTCATGGAAATGAAATGGTCATGTCTATAAGCTCATGAGTGTGTACATTAGCCAATGATAAGCCCGAACCGCCCCTTCCCAGCAGTAACACGATAAGCCCACGACGCCCCTTCGTATTCCGACCTGGCCTTGAAATTCACCCGAAACTCCTCTGCCGGAGTGTAAAAAGATGCTGCAGCAGACTTTGCATCCACCTTGGGCACTTCCCAATTACCACGCTGCGGGATGATATCATATCTCAGCAAGAGCATGGCTACCAAAGAGAGCACCTCTCCAGTAGCAAAATGCCTGCCTGGACAAAGGCTCGGAGATATGCCAAAAGCCAAAAAGCCCGCCATCCTCCTCGTCTCCTTCACATTGCCACCCTTCATGAAGCGCCTCGGCTCGAACGCATCCGCCTCGTCGCCCCAGATGGACTCGTTCCGGTGAAAGACGGGGCTGGGCATCTGGACGATGCCGCCCTCCTTGAGCAGGTAGCGGTCGTTCAGCAGCACGTCCTGGTACGCCATGCGCATGGGCATGGCCTTCGACCGGACGCGCAGCGTCTCCTGGAACGTCGAGACGAGCAGCTCGCAGCCGTCGCGGATGTCGGCCAGGTCGACCGTGCGCGCGCCGGTGGCGGCGTCGACGTGCAGCGCGCGCGCACACAGCTCGGCCCGGATCGCGGCCAGTAGCGGAGGCCGCGAGCAGATCTCGAACACCGTCCAGAAGGCGGCGGGCACCGTGTTCGAGAGCAGCCCCAGCGCCATGCCCGCCTCCAGCCTGGCCGTGTCGGCGAGCGTGGCGCCGACGCAGCGCTGCTCGCGCCAGCGCGCGTTGGCCATGGCGGAGGCGTCGGAGAGGCCGGACGCGTTGTAGTAGTCGATGAAGGCGGACACGAGCGTCTCCCGGGCGTTCCAGACCTTTCGGGCTGTGATGTTGGGCGCGATGTTGACCAGGAATTTGTCCAGGTTTGTTTCCATGGTCCTGTTGCTCTGTCAGTCCGGCTTCCGGCAGGATGGGGCGAGACAAACCAGAAGGCGTCCTCGATCTCGCTCGACCTGTACGGGTTCATCTTGCCGTAGGCAGAGTCGGTTGCTGCAACGGTTATCGCGTGTCTGCACCACGAAAAGAGATCGTGGTCGGAGTCTTGCGCGGTGCTGAGCTGGTCCACCGAGGTCTTTAGGAATGAAATCATCTTCTCGTTCATGAGGTCCAGACCAGGTCCGAGGAGGGCGGGATTCATGGCATGGGTAATCTTAATTCCAACACCGCCGCCACCCTTCTGCTCTTCCCGGAGGAGATTCATGCCTGGCCCTTTTATCCCAAGCACTCGATTTGCGGAGAGATTGATAAAATGTTCAAAAGAGAGTGCACGGCTGTTACGCTGAACAGCGCTGATGAGATTTGGGGAGCTGATGACATAGAACTTGGTCACGAGCAAGTCTACTGTGAATATGGGAAGATCCGGATGCGCGGCACTGGTGTTCTCGAGTAATCAGAAGTGTTTCGGGGCTTCAAGATTATCACATACCTCAGGTGGACAAAGTAAGGCTGGCCATGTCGAATAAAGCCGATTGCGTGGCCGATGATGGGGATGCTGGGGCGGACCACAGGGGGCTCTCTGGCGTCGATAGTGGGGTTCCAATGGGCGAACGCAACAGCAAGAGTGAATATAAGAGCACACAGCAGAACAATGGTGCTGTTCTCCATGGTGGTGAGAGACTAGCAATATTGAGACTGGGAAGATCAAAGGCACGGTCGTCACGCCCAGAAGGTTTGCCTTGCCCCTTTGGAAAGGATCTATATCCCTGCCACTTCTTTAAATTAGTCATCCGACGCCTCCGAACCGTCAGAGCCTTAAAAAAACACAAAAAGACCACACCGTTTATGGAACCTGGCCGACCGAGTCAGCAGAAGAATTGTTGACACTTACGGATGACGGTTTCCAGCCCAACGAAACGGTGAGGCTGACTACGATGCCCGAGACACCTGCTGAAGACGACACAGGTGGGTATTGGCGCGTCACCCTTCGCCCTCGAGGTGGTTACCCTGAAGAGCCGTGATGACGTTGCATGGTGGTGAAAAGAGAGAGATGCATGAAAGTGCGTTGCGACGATCAAGGACCGTGGAACCGCGTACGGGCTTCCCCGCAGGCACGACTCAAAAAACAATGTGACACGAGCAATTGTGACTCGTGCCAACCGACGTCTTTATCGGCCAGCCTGCATGTCAATACAAGGATGTTACTTCTCTAGGACTGGATGGGATTGATCTATCTCTATCAATGTAGTGCCATTGCCATTTTGCTTTTGCTCGAATGGAATGTCCAAGTTGAGGAAGCGCGTGGTCGTTGGTTGATCGTTGCTCCTGCTGTTGATCATTTGCTCGTTTCCATTTTTCTTTTCTTTTTTTTTCCTTAGTTCTTTGTAAGCAGTAGTGCGATATTTCCACTGTAGAAAAAGATACAGGAGATAGCGGGCATCGGTGTTACACAACAGCGCTGCAGCTGGATGTCTGCCTGGCCAGCCGAACCATCCGCCCAGGTGGCTTTGGCACATGTCTAGAATGCTGCTGAACTCTCCAGCTCTCCACAGTCAATCTTGGCGGATATGGATCCTATAACGACGCTCTTCTTTCCTTGGGCTCACACTTGGCTGCAGAAACCCTCTGTAAGGCTGTAAATGATGACGACTTCTATGCAAGTCAGATTGCCTGCCAGGTTTGAAATCACCTAATTCTTAAAGGCTTGCAGGCAGATATGATCGACCGGTCTGGCCTGCGATCGGATCGTATATTTCAATTTATGAGGCGCGTTAATGGAGCGGCAAAGATCACACCAAGTTGAGACACAGCACCTTGATTGGGTCGGCCACGTCATTATACCTTTGGCCCCCAAGGCTGGCGACGAAGGCTACTGCAAAGGGTGTCATCTTCCGGAGCACATTCTCACACGCTGTGCCTATAAAGCAGTGTCGAACCCATTCAAGTTTCCAGTAGTCTTTATCTTTGCTCATCAAACCCATCAAGCCATGGCCTCGCAAGCCGAATACCCTGCTCCCGCCGGCAAGAAGAAGCCAGATCTTGCGCCACAAAAGACCCTCAGTGATTTCTGGGATAAATACATCGTCAAGACTCCAGAGAAAGTCACCCGCATCTTCCCACAGAGTCTCTTTGCAAGCCTGCTGCCAGATGGCCTTGCCGAAAAAGCGCCTCAGAATGAAAGTGCGACAGCAAGCTACGACGCTGCAGCTCAGGAGTGCAGGCAAAAGGTCGAGCGTATTGTGCGCGAATGCAGGTGCGAACACATGTCACTTGACTTGGAAGTTACCTAACAATTACTTCAGACGCACCAACGAGAAATGGTCCGATCCTGACTTCAACCTAGACTCTCCCAGTTGCCGGCATGGGCTTGTGGATACTGAGGACTACGGGTTCGGCATAAATGCTGAAGACTTGAAAAGCGCACTCAACACCCTCAATGCAGTCACCAACGCGACGCCTTCTTTGCAGATGTTTGACCTCGAGAAACTGCTGGACGTCCTTGAGAATAAAGTTGAGTGGGGCTCGCCGACCCCGGGATCAGTTCACACAGTCGACTTCATATACGACAAGCCGAAGTTCACGATCGACGGATTCGGAACATCCGATGTACAGCAAGGCAAAAGTGGAGACTGCTGGTGGGTGGCAGCCGTAGCAGCCCTGTGCAGCATTCCGGACCTGGTAGAACGAGTCTGCGTTGCTCAAGACGAGAAGTGCGGCGTATACGGCTTTGTTTTCCACCGGGACGGTGAATGGCTCTCCACCGTCGTAGACGACAGTCTATACCTCTCCGTGCCGGATTTCGACAAGTCTTCGGCCTACAAGTACGACCCGAGCGGAACTGAGGCACGCAAGTGGAAGCAGCGGCACCAGACTGGATCCGAGGCACTAATGTTCGCGAAATGTGCGGACCAGAACGAGACTTGGCTCCCGCTTCTCGAGAAGGCTTACGCTAAGATTCACGGTGACTACGATGCTATTGAGGGCGGGTTTCCTGGCGAGGGCCTGGAAGACATGACTGGGGGTGTTACGACTTCCCTGGATCCCAGCAAAGTTCTGGAGAAAGACAAGCTCTGGCAAGAGTTGTCGAATCCTGACAAAGACTTCATTTTTTCCGCTTGGACCGGCCCACCAGGCAGCGATGTGGGCTCAAGAATCGGACTCGCCTACGGACATGCCTACTCCATTCTCAAGGCCGTCGAAGTGGAGGACGAAAGTGGTGGAAAAGTCAAACTCGTCCGCATCAGGTACAGCCCTGCACGCACCACCCTCTTTTAACTATTACTAAATTGTAGGTCAGGAATCCCTGGGGACACAAAGACTCCACTGGTGAAGGTGAGTGGAACGGTCCTTGGAGTGATGGATCTAAAGAATGGACACCGTACTGGCTGAGCAAGCTCGACTACAAATTCGACGACGACGGTATGTTCTGGATGTCTTATGAAGACATGCTCAGCCGCTTCATTCGGCTTGATCGCACGCGTCTCTTTGGAGAAGACTGGAAAGTCGTGCAGCAGTGGACAAATATCAACGTCTCATGGCTCACCGGCTACATCAACACCAAATTTGTGATTGAAATCAAGAAATCTGGCCTCTACGTCTTTGTTCTCTCCAAGGTAAGTCTACGAGTTTCAATTTATACTGTAAGAGTGTCTTTTGACAGAGTGAACAGCTCGATGAGCGCTATTTCCAGGGACTCGAAGGTCAATATTCCTTCGAGTTGCACTTCCTTCTTAAAAAGGAAGGCTCAGATGTCGGAGACCATCTCGCACGGGCAAGTCCCAGCATGGGTAGTGCACAACGGTCCGTCAGCGCCGAAATTGATCTTGAGCCGGGAAAGTATGAGGTGATTCCCAAGATTGTTGCAACAAAGGATGAAGACAAGGACCCCGTCCAGGATGTAGTCAAAGAGTGGGCGGAAAAGAAACCGCAAAAGCTTAGGCAAATCGGCCTGAACTATGACTTCGCCCATTCGAAGGCCATTCCGCGGATGAAGAAAGCGGGCGATGTAAAGACGGAGCCAGATCAGAAAATTGACAAGAAAGAAGAGACTTTGGGTGACCGAGGACCTCCGGAAGAGGAGACCAAGGAAGAGGTGAAGCCCGAGGAGGAGAAACTCAAGGAGAAGGAGGAGACGCCGATGGATGAGGAGACAGCCAAGGGTGAGCGGCTCGCGGAAACACGCTCTGATACTAAAAATTCCTCGATAGAAAAGCCAGAACAACCAGCAGGGCAATCTGAGACCAAAGATGTGGCTGGTCCTGCTAAAGCAAGAGTCGAGGTCCAGATTGTCGACGAACCGGAAGAGAAGGAAGATGACGATCCAGTGAGTAGTCCCTGGAATGCGGTCTGCACAATTGGGTTGCGTGTATATTCCAAAGATCACGAAATCTCAATCAAGCTGGAGGAACCCGCCAGCGCCGAGGAAGGCTCAGCACTGGCTATTGACGGGGATGCGGCGGGAGCAACCATGTAATGAATGTGGTATCTCTTGAACAAACTTCAACAAATTGAACAGCCCTCTTTTAGAACCAACGCTTTTGAAATAATCATAGTATATACAATAGTTGAAGTTGAACAGTATCGACAAATGGGTAAGCTTGCCCTATTTACTATTGAGGTTCACGCAAATTCATGTCACAGAACAAGCGCAGTTTCCATACCAACCAACAATATTTAATCCAATTCTATCCTCTATTCTCCGATTGAGTGAGAACTAGCAGCATCCGCTTCTTTTGTGGGCCCTTTTCAACCCGCGCAGCGGTTCTGATGAAGTTTTTCTCGTTCGAGCCGCAAAGAGTCTGTTTATAGTTCCGTGAAGACTTGATTTAATGCACAGAAATGTGATTTTTGAGAAATTTTCTCGTTTCTTCAACTGCATAAAGGCAATCGTGAGAAATCTTCATAGCACGTAATGGCTCATTATGCGTTCTCGAAGTCGTGGCGTCGCGGTGACCCACAAGTTCTCCTCCCCGCAAAGACCACAATGGCACACAACATCACCTCCTCTGCATGCCCACCTTCTTTTCTCTTGATCCCAAATAAAGGCTCCCGCCTCACAAGGACACATCCACTGCTCCCCTGTTGCATCCAACTCTAGCTTAGCCCGGGGGATATGCCTCCTCGCCCCCAAGCAGATGTCAAAATCCCCGCTCTTCCGCACTTCCTCAAGGCGAGCCCACACTCGCCGCAAAGAAGTAGTCGAAAAACTGTATGGAATGCGCAGCATGTCTCGCCTGAGAGTCTCGAGGATGCAATGCATGATCTCGGGCGGCAGACCACGTTCCTGGTGCTCTTTTGGTGCCAGGGCCTTCCGCACGATGTTCCGGAGTAGTTCCATCCGCCTGCAGTCTTCCAGGAAGTTTTCCGCCCGTGATGTTTCGATGCAGCTGTGCGAGAGCTCTCTACCCTTGGATCTGGCGCTTTTCAATTCCTCCGAGTACTGGAAAATATCGATAGCGCTGTTGTGAGAGACGTAGGCTTCGACCAGACGCGCAACAAGGATGTCATCGTCGGCAGAAGTCAAAGTTATTATGGCCTCGGGTCGATGATCTTTTGGACATTCTGAAGGGGGGATATGACTGGCCATTTTTGTTGAAGGTATTCGATGATTCCAGGGAATATGGTAACCGCTCGTCTCTTGTGTGTACTTGTGCTGGGGACAAAGCCGATTCGAAGTGAGGAGTCGGTGAGACGGCGTAGGTGGGGTGGTCGCAGTCAGCAATACGATCGCTACAATGCGGGGGCGGGGAAGTGGAGGAACAAAGTATTGACGACCCAGATACTTGATCAACATTTGGCCCCCAGAGACTGTGCATCTCGGGTGGATTGTCCGGGTAGTTGGTGCGCGGGAGTTTTTCATCCGCAAAATTTCCGAGACTCATTCTTCGCGAGTGAACAAACCGTTCCGGATTTCTAAAGAGAAGCCCTTGTTTGGGGACAATAAAGAAGAGTTGAACATAGACAATAGATGCCGGCTGACTGCTAACTGCTGAAACGCCGAAGTTGTGAAAGGATGGATTGGCGGAGAGACGTAGGATGGCCGTCTTATATACGTGAGCAAAGCATGAAACCGAAGGAGTTCTACAGCCCTGGAAAACCTTCGTCTCTCAAGCCCAGTTTATGGGCCATTGCCGACATGTCCCGCGTGTGGTCCTCACCACACCTCCACCGCCTCTTACCATGATCCCACAGCAACGTCCCGGAAATTCCCTGCGAGCAGGAACAGCACCATCGATGCACCTGCTTGTTCCAGTACTTCTGCTGCGAGGGTTCCACTGGAAAAACAACCGCCTTCGAGAAAAACCCGAGCCTGACTTCAGTAAATCCATCGAAACCCCCCGTCCACTGCACCTGGCCAACCGTCTGATCCCACACCAGCTTGAGCGAGGGCGCAGTGAAGGGGTACGGTATGGCTAGCCACTCGCCTCTGAGGATATCGACAACGCGATGTACGAGCTCGAGAGGGAGAGATGGGGCGCGTGAAGGCATGAGTGCTTTACACGTGATGCTGTGTAGCAAGCCCATGCGATTAACGTCGGAAATGAACTGGTTGGTGCGTGGAAAGAAGTCATTGTTGAGGATGGGGGTAAAAGCGTTAGGTGACTCTTTCAGGCGTTGGCGATCCAGCGCAGCGACTTGGGGGGTTATGTCGATAAGCTTGTCTTGAGCGAGGTAGAGGTTTACGAGTTGAGATAAAATCCAGTCGTCGTTTGGGATCAAGAGTGGGCGGCCAGCAGGAAGGCGTTTGGGTTTCACCTTGTAAGGCTGGATGGAATAGATAATCTCCCGGCTTTGATTTGCTTCCATCCTGGGTGATGCCGGAAAGAAATATGGAGCTCTTTTTTTTTTTTTCCGTGTGGATACTCGGCCACAAAGTCTGGTGGATGATAGAGCAGCACAGATTGGGAGACAGCTATTTCTCCTTCTTGCCTGCCTATCATTTCAGAATTGAGAAGGACCAATCTTTGCTCGTGGCTTCTCACGTTTCTTACCGCGTTTTGCAAGTGGAAATGCAGCGAAGGAAATGTGAAGGTTCACTTCCTTTAGCCGACGGTCTGACCATACTTGAAGATAAGGGAGAGTTGGAGGAGTAAAGCCACATACTCCTACAGGAGCGCTGGCTGCTGAGGCGCAAGGATAAATACGAAGCCGTCTGGGCCACAAATAACCTTCTCGGTTCTAATGCTTCTTTGGTTTGCAAAGCGCGATACATTTCTTCACATGGGGGATGAAATGAAAGTATTATGGTTCTTCTCATGTACATCCTTTTTACGGATAAAATGGGTTGTGCCAGATAGTTGTTGGCGTTTGTTGAGTTTTATTTTAACAGACTCGTACCGAAGCATTGATGCCGCTCGCGGACGTCATCGGTCCCGTGTGCCCCGCGCGACGATCTCCTCAACACCAAACAATGCCGCCGCCACCAACGAAGCCGCATACGGTCGGGTCCCGCTCGCAATTCGACCCTGAAGAATTCCTTACATCATGGCAAAGCGGGAGCTCCGATCTACTACCCCAGAACGATGATCTCCGCGACGCCGTCGTCAAGACGTTCAATCTCCCGCCGAAAGACAGCTACGTCTACCGTGCCATTGCAGAAGTCACCCTAGACCAGGTGCAGCATGCCATTGGCTTTGGAGGCCAGCACGGTCTGCATGGCTGGTACGTCGACGACGAAGACAAGCCAGTAAGCCTGAGTCCCTTCAGCATCCGCCTCGGCGACCAACACCCTAAGAAACCCGGCTTGCAGAACGGGAGATGAGCGCCCATCCTAAGCTACCTCCTACCAGAGCCCCCCTCCTCCCAGCGCCGACATAGCCGCATATACAAACGTCTTCTCGCCCAACACCTCCACCGCCTCCGCCCTGCGCGGCCTCGCCTCAAACGCGAAGAAAGACTCGCTCCGCGCCGCCGTTGCCGCCCACCTGCAATCGCAATTTTTCCTCGCGCCCGCCGACTCCTCGCTCGCACCGCTCAACCTCCCAAACAAGCGCAAGCAACCCCTTGTCAACCCATACTACGACTTCTGGGCGTGGTCATGTCAGAACCTCGAGTGGGCTGGGCCGGTGCCGAATACAGCGAAGACACGGATATCGCACCACATCCTGCCCGTCTTTTACCATCACTTTGGGTGTATCGTGCCAACATGGGATGCGCTGTCGGTCATCTCGCAAATCACACAGCATGCGCCGCCGCAGCCAAAGCCGAAGGGCTGGCCGGGGCGCGAGGTTATTGAGATCGGGTCGGGGAATGGATACTGGGCGCTACAGCTGCGGAGGGCGGGATGTAAGATGACGGCGGTGGATAACGCGCATAGCGAGTGGCGAACAATGTGGATTGGAGATACACTCTGGACGGATGGCGTGAAGTACCTGCAGCAGCAGGACGGCGCGAAGGAAGCTGTCTTGCTGCTGGTGTATCCGCAGGTAGGCGCGGATTTCACGGGTAAGGTTCTGAGGGCATACCAGGGCGACTATGTGGTCGTTGCCGGGACCCAGAACCATAACGGCTTTACCGGCTTCAAAGACGAGACAATTGCGGATTGGATGGCGCGAGAGAGGAAGGAGTTTGAGCGCGTGGCGCAAGTGCCGCTGCCTAGTTTTGCGGGCAAGGACGAGGCATTGTTCGTGTTTGTGCGGAGGAAGTAGAATATAGAAAGCCCGCTTAGGCAGCAGGGTTGAATTAGAAACGTTGTGTCGTGCTTCAACCGTTTCTCACCACCGGTACTTGGTGGGGCGCGCGCCTTCGGTTGCATCACCGGTGGCCCAAGCTCCACAGCTTGCTTCTGCCTGCTGGCTGCTACCGCGCTTTCCCGCCAATTCTTCTGCCTATAAGACTGCACTCCCACCCTCACCCTGACAATCGACACTGGCTCATGCCACTCGTCTCCAAGATGGAGTTCCCAGTCGTCCCGCTCTCCGATATCCCCACGCTCGCCACGCTGTACCAGCAGAAGAAGCTCAACCCGCCCTCGACCAAGCCCGCCACGCCGCCCAACGCCGCTCACCTCGACCGCATCGCGCTCATCCGCACCGACATCACAACGCTGGGCGTGGACGCCATCGTCAACGCCGCCAACGAGTCGCTGCTGGGCGGCGGCGGAGTCGACGGTGCCATCCACCGCGCCGCCGGCCCCGAGCTCGTCGAGGAGTGCGAGACGCTCAACGGCTGCAGCACCGGGAGCGCTAAGATCACAAAGGGCTACGAGCTGCCCGCTAAGCACGTCATTCACGCCGTCGGTCCCGTATACGCTGCCGCGAAGAGGAGGGGCATGCATGAGAAGTTGCTGCGTGGCTGCTACAGGAAGAGTCTGGACCTGGCGAGGGCCAATGGGTGCAAGAGCATTGCGTTCAGTGCATTGAGCACTGGCATGTATGGATATCCGAGTGATGAGGCGGCGGATGCGGCTGTGAGTGAAGTGCGTGACTGGCTGGACGAGCGGGAGAAGATGAAGGAGGAGAGCTTGGAGAAGGTGGTGTTTTGCAACTTCCTGCAGAAGGATGAGGATGCTTACTTGGATGTGCTGCCGTAAGTATATTTCACACCGGTTTGGCTCTATGATCTGGGGGAATTTGACACTGACGTTGCGTTTGCGCATCGCAGGGAGTACTTCCCTCCCGCCGACGAGTCGGAGCAGGGCAAGGAGACTGAAACGGAGGTGGAGAACCTGGCAAAACGTCTGCCTGACCCTCCCACTGCTGATCCGAAGGAAGAAGGCGAGCCTGACAACAAGCGACAGAAGACTGAGCAAACCAGCCCGAAGGTCAAGGAAGCCCAGCCTGCGACCGTCGAGGACTCCAAGGAAGAGTAAACAATGGCCGTCTGCGTCTGACACATTAACATACTGGTCTGCGAAGGGGGTTTGGTGCGGGGGAAAACAAGGGATACTATTGCATGCATAGACTGCAATGTGGTTATACGGCATTCCCCGCGAGAAATTTGATATCCAAAGCTGCAGCTAGCAAGCAAATTCCTATTCAGTGAGTTGGCATACGGACTAGTCTTTCAATTTCCTAAAGAAGTTACCATGCGAGACTTGATCAGTTTTGCAAGATTAGTGATGTCGCCTCAAAGTGTCAGATTAGGGCAAAATTGACATGCTAGTTACTACGTGGTGTGTGCCCTGGCAGATTCTGGCAGGACTGTGAAACCGTCTCACCGTTTGTGTGTGCGGACATCATATTTTAGCAACCTCGATTCTTTCACCCGATCCAATAGCTCTGCTCAATCCCGGGGAACATGCAGGATAAGCTTAGCAGTGCTTGATCCAAGCTCCTGTAGTGCGCGGTTGAAGCTTAGCAAAGCTGCCTAGTGCTTACTCTCCGACCAGGATAAATCCCCGCAAGAATCTGATTGTTCAGTGGCCCCCACCCAGATCTACAACCTGCCCCGGGAGACACGAATATATGAACGCGACGTCGCAGGAGTAAGCAAGAGATAACAGTCCTGCTGTCGGCTGTTTCTATCCTTCTTACTCTCATCTTTAAACATGCCGTTCCTCGCCAAAGAACAGCCAAAGATCAGCCCCAAGGACATCCTCTCCTGGGGTTTCGATGATCCGCAATTTGATCTAAACAAACCGGCAAGCTGCTCTTATCTCATCTACAATCAGCAGCTAACAAAACACCACAGCTCTGGGTTGACGCTTCTGACCCCTCGCGTTCTGTCTCACACAATGAAGCTCGTGCTCTCATCGAACAGCTCGTTGCTGGCTTTCACGAAGCAGGTCTCAAGCCAGGAGACACTGTTTGCATTTCCGCCTTCGGTTCCGTACGTCTCAATAAGGATGGACTGAGAATTTCAATTCTCTAATCCGGGTGTCCTGCTCCTGACCGTTGGCCAATCAGATATACTACCCGATCCTCGTCCTCGGCATCATCGCCGCCGGCTGTGTTTTTACAGGCACCAACCCCGGCTACACGCCCCTAGAGCTCGAGCACCACCTGCGTGCCTCCCGCGCACAGATGATCATCTGCGAGCCTGAGCTCCTATCCCCCATCCTCGCCACCTCCGTTGGGACAGACCTCCTTGCCGAGCACCACGCCGCCGGCACCCCCCGCATCCTAATCTTCGACCACCACATCCATCCCTCCACCCCGAACCATTCCCCCCACCAATCCGGCTACGCCTCCTGGCGTACCCTCCTCCGTCCGGGCGTCTCGCGTCCCTGGCAGCGTATCGACTCCCTCGCCGTGGCCAGCACGACCACCGCCATGCTCCTCTTCTCCAGCGGCACGTCCGGCCTCCCCAAGCCGGTCTCCCTCACCCACACCAACCTCATCGCCCAGCACGACCTCGCCATCGCCTACACCTCGCCCGCCGGCGACCCGCACACGACCTCGCAGCCGCCGTGGCGCCCCATCCGCCGGCTGTCGTTCCTGCCGGCCTTCCACGCCGCGACCGTGCCCAACGTGCACGTCAGCCCCATCCGCAGCGGCGAGGTGACGTACGTGCTGCCGCGCTTCGCGGTCGAGCCGGTGCTGCGCAGCATCGCGCGGTTCCAGATCACCGACACGGTCATCGTGCCGCCGTGCGTGCTGGCCGTCGTCAACGCCCCACCCGCCCTGCTGGCCGACCCGGCCTGCAGCCTGAGCTCGCTCCGCTGGGCCCGCGTCGGCGCCGCCCCGCTGGGCAAGGACGTGCAGGCGAGGTTCCAGGCGCTGCTGGATCGGAAGATCGAGGACGGCGGCACCGGCGGGACGGGCTGGCTGACCCAGATCTGGGGGATGACCGAGACGAGCTGCTTGGCGCTGCAGTTCGCGCCGGGGGAGGGCGATGCGTCGGGGAGCGTGGGAAGGCCGATTGCGGGGCTGGATGTGAAGGTGGTGGATGATGAGGGGAAGGAGGTGGTGGAAGAGGTTGTGGGCGTGGAGGGCAGGACGGTGATCAGGGGAGAGCTGTGCGTGAGGGGTCCGACGGTCGTGCCGGGGTATGTGGATGTAAGTTCGGGGGAGATGGTGAGGAAAGAGTGGGATGAGGAGGGGTTCTTCCATACGGGGGATGTGGTCGAGAGGGATGTGAGGACGGGACTATGGTTTATCGTTGACCGGAAGAAGGTGAGTCGTCGGTCTGCATGCTGTCTTCTTCTGATGCTAACGGGGAGTAGGAGCTCATCAAGGTCCGCGGCTTCCAAGTCGCGCCCCCGGAGATCGAGGCCGTGTTGCTGGCTCATCCGGACGTGCTTGACGCTGCAGTCATTGGCGTCTTTGACAACACGACGCAGTCAGAGCTGCCGCGTGCGTACATTGTTAAGAGAGAGACGAGTTCGGAGCAGCAAACGCGGGAGAGTGTCAAGAAGTGGGTCAGCCAGCGTTTGGCCAAGTACAAGTGCTTGGAAGGCGGGGTAGTGTTTATGGAAGCAATCCCCAAGACCGCGAGCGGGAAGATTTTGAAGAGGGTGTTGAGAGACATGGCGAAGACGGAGATGGGAAGAGAGTCGAAGTTGTAATGTATAAGCCCAGTGGCATAACCGTCGAGTACTGCGCTTTGCGCCTCTGTTGTTCTGGGTGCTAGATGGCATGAGATTTTGGCTGCAAGGAAGACTTCTCATTATAATCATTCTCATTGTTGGTGGAATTGGCAGGCGGCTGGTTACAATGGAACAGCACAGGGTCAACGTTAATGCTCAGGCAGTAGAATTCTGCGTTCCTATGAACCGGTAGGCCAGCTTCTCTTCGGAATAGTGAATCTCGTCTAGGTTTGAGGCGTTCGGATCGCAGTACTGATAAAGTTCACTCTCAGGGTGATCCGTAGGCACGTGATGCATACAACGGGCCGATTGGGACCATCGTTGCCACTGTTTTTGTGTCCGCTGATAAAAAAAGCTGAAAGTTTCTCCAGCAACGTTCGAAGACTGTTCGCAGGAAAATTACCCGAGTTTGACCGCGGTGGAGATGTGCGACCGCGAACGTTTCGGGCCGAGTACGCCGGATGGGAAGTTTAGACAGGATACTTGGGAGTGGTTTTTCCTAGCCACGTGAGGAATGCCTGGAGGAAGAGGCTCAGAGACTAAGTCAATGGAGAGCTGGAGCTGTACGGGCTCCGATTGGCCTCGGCAATTCGCCCCAGCTCTTTGAAGTGAGACGTATTTGGTGACTGGCAAACACGCAGGCGGTATGACTCTGAGAGGCTGATGAGTGAGTCAACAGCGAAAGTGATTACTTTAAAATGCGCAGCTGCAGACGATTCGCTCGACTACGATTCACACTCTCCCGGTAACCCTCTGTAGCTTACCGTGTCCGGACTTAACGGCCAAACGCCGTGGAACGCCCCGCCAAGCCCTCCATCACCCACGGTGAGTCGACGCGCGATGCAGTTCGCAGCGATGGAATGCGATGATGAGTCGGCGATGAGATGAGCAGCGGCGGGTCGGCCAGCGATGTGAGTGGGCTTTCGGGTGCGTCACAGAGGGCGTGGGCGCGAGAGTGGCGGGCAGAGGAGGGCTGTGTGGATTGCCGTGCGGCTTGCGCTTCCATTGGGCATCGTGGGCATTAAGCGAGCCCCACCGCCGCCCAGCCAGCGCAAAACCTGTGCCTCCATCATCCCACCTGCTGTCCGACCTTTCCTTTCTCCCTCCCCACCCGCCCTCGATCACCTCGAGCTTTTAAAAGGCACGTCGGGCCTTGAAAAACTCGTTGCTCGATCGCAGTCTGCCACTCCAAAGGCAGCGCCTCCACCCACCGCGTTCGCTGAACGCCGCCCTCACCTCCAAAAGCGGGGTATTCGATTCCTCGAAGAAAAGACTTTTCAAGTAGACACATCCGCGCAACACCGCCAAGATGGTCAAGTAAGTCGCCTCCAGCCTCGCTCCTCGCCTCCAGTGCCTTCCGCCCAGCTCCTGCTCCGCTTCTGGCGGCCGTCCAGCTGCGGAGGCGCGCTCCGCCCATGCGATACCCATGCTGACAATTCGCCTACAGCTTCACCGTCGAGGAGGTACGTTCGCAATGCCGACGATCAACGCGTGCGCGAAGGAACAGAACACTGACATGATTGAAGATCCGTGAGCTCATGGACAGTCCGATTAACATTCGGAACATGTCCGTGATTGCCCACGGTAAGTAGCCCAGCCGCTGAGCGATGCGATCGGGCGCTAACAATTGTCGCAGTCGACCACGGCAAGTCTACCCTGACCGACTCCCTTGTCCAGCGCGCTGGTATCATTTCCGCTGCCAAGGCTGGTGAGGCTCGTTTCACCGACACTCGTGCCGACGAGCAGGAGCGTGGTGTCACGATCAAGTCGACCGCCATCTCCCTGTACGCCCAGCTCATCGACCCCGAGGACATGAAGGACATTCCCGTCAAGACTGAGAAGAACGACTTCCTGATCAACTTGATTGACTCGCCCGGTCACGTTGACTTCTCTTCTGAAGTCACTGCTGCCCTCCGTGTCACTGACGGTGCTCTCGTTGTCGTCGACACCGTTGAGGGTGTCTGCGTCCAGACCGAGACTGTCCTGCGCCAGGCTCTTGGTGAGCGTATCAAGCCTGTTGTCATCATCAACAAGGTCGATCGCGCTCTCCTCGAGCTCCAGGTCTCCAAGGAGGACCTGTACCAGAACTTCTCCCGTGTCATCGAGTCCGTCAACGTCGTCATCGCCACCTACTACGACAAGGTCCTCGGTGATGTCCAGGTCTACCCCGACAAGGGTACCATTGCCTTCGGTTCCGGTCTTCACGGCTGGGCCTTCACTGTCCGCCAGTTCGCTTCTAGGTACGCCAAGAAGTTCGGTGTTGACAAGAACAAGATGATGGAGCGTCTCTGGGTAAGTCGAGTTCGTGAAGATCGAAAAGCACCAATTTCTAATTCGATTTTAGGGAGAAAACTACTTCAACCCCAAGACCAAGAAGTGGACCAAGACCGCTCCCGAGACCGGCGAGCGTGCCTTCAACCAGTTCATCCTGGACCCCATCTTCCGCATCTTCGGTGCTGTCATGAACTTCAAGAAGGATGAGATCCCCAAGCTTCTCGAGAAGCTCGAGATCAAGCTCACCAGCGACGAGAAGGATCTCGAGGGCAAGCAGCTCCTCAAGGTCGTCATGAGGAAGTTCCTTCCTGCCGCTGACGCGCTTCTGGAGATGATGATTCTCCACCTTCCTTCTCCCGCTACTGCTCAGAAGTACCGTATGGAGACTCTGTACGAGGGTCCCCACGACGACGAGAGCGCCATTGGTATCCGTGACTGCGACCCCAAGGGTCCTCTCATGCTCTACGTCTCCAAGATGGTTCCGACCTCTGACAAGGGTCGTTTCTACGCTTTCGGTCGTGTCTTCTCCGGTACCGTCCGCTCTGGTCTGAAGGTCCGCATCCAGGGCCCCAACTACACCCCCGGCCGCAAGGAGGACCTTTTCGTCAAGTCCATCCAGCGTACCATTCTCATGATGGGTCGTTTCACCGAGCCTATCGAGGATGTCCCCGCCGGCAACATCCTGGGTCTGGTCGGTATTGATCAGTTCCTGCTCAAGTCTGGTACCCTCACCACCAGCGAGACTGCCCACAACATGAAGGTCATGAAGTTCTCCGTCTCGCCCGTCGTCCAGCGCTCCGTCGAGGTCAAGAACGCCAACGATCTGCCCAAGCTCGTCGAAGGTCTCAAGCGTCTGTCCAAGTCCGACCCTTGCGTTCTGACCATGATCAACGAGTCTGGTGAGCACATTGTTGCTGGTGCTGGTGAGCTCCACCTCGAGATTTGCTTGAAGGATCTCGAGGAGGACCACGCCGGTGTTCCTCTCCGTATCTCCGACCCTGTCGTTCAGTACCGTGAGACCGTCGGTGGTGACTCCCGTATCACCGCTCTGTCCAAGTCGCCCAACAAGCACAACCGTATCTACGTCATTGCCACGCCCCTCAGCGAGGAGGTTTCCAAGGAGATTGAGGCTGGCAAGATCGGCCCGCGTGACGATTTCAAGGCTCGCGCCCGTATCCTTGCTGATGATCACGGCTGGGATGTCACCGATGCCCGTAAGATTTGGTGCTTCGGTCCCGACACCAACGGCGCCAACCTTCTGGTCGACCAGACCAAGGCCGTCCAGTACCTCAACGAAATCAAGGACTCCGTCGTCTCTGGTTTCCAGTGGGCCACCAAGGAGGGTCCCATTGCCGAGGAGCCCATGCGCTCGGTCCGCTTCAACATCATGGATGTCACCCTCCACGCCGATGCCATTCACCGTGGTGGTGGTCAGATCATCCCCACTACTCGTCGTGTCCTGTACGCCGCTACCCTGCTCGCCGAGCCCAGTCTTCTCGAGCCCGTCTTCTTGGTCGAGATCCAGGTTCCCGAGCAAGCCATGGGTGGTATCTACGGTGTCCTTACCCGCAGGAGAGGTCACGTCTTCGAGGAGGCCCAGCGTCCTGGTACTCCTCTGTTCAACGTCAAGGCTTACCTGCCCGTCAAGGAGTCTTTCGGTTTCAACGCCGACCTGCGCTCCAACACCTCTGGCCAGGCCTTCCCTCAGTCCGTCTTCGACCACTGGCAGATCCTGCCCGGTGGCTCTCCCGTCGACAAGACCTCCCTGCCCGGCCAGGTTGTCGAGGAGATGCGCAAGAGGAAGGGTCTCAAGCCCGAGGTTCCCGGTTACGAGAACGTAAGTTTTGACCGCCTCGTCTTTTCATTTGTGCTCTCTGCTAACAATTTCTTCAGTACTACGACAAGTTGTAAGAGGTTTCTGTCGACAAAAGATAGAAAACCTTTTCGCAAAAATATGCGGCCTTCGGGGCATCATCGGAAATGCTCATCATCTTTGTTCTCGTGTAACAAACGGCGAGGGTATCGATATCTCAACGGGCTCAATTCAGAGATATGACGGATGATTGGCATGGGGATATCCATCGGTAGAAGGCCGACTTTGATGATGCACTTGATGTCCTTTTCCTTAGCATGGTTCCTTTTTTGTGTAACCCGGGCGCTAGAAATCCACACGATATGAACACAAGCATGCTTGGTCCGCTGCAAAGCGAAAATGTGAACGGTGAAAACGTCGCGATCCGCAGAGGCGGGGTGGCCACCTTGTTTCGGTGAAACAACGGCACGTGACTGGCGCGGAATTTCTGTGGCTCCGGGCGCGTTCTTGTGCTCTTCGTCATAGCGTGTTTCTGGGCAATGATTTTGGAGACCGTCCTCACGCTCGCCGCACTCTGCGACCTCACCTATTCGACATTACCGCGCTGCAGCCCCATGCGACCCTTCTACTAGCATCGCCCCAGATCCACGCGCACGCTTTCTCGCGTTTCTGGCGTCGCGTCGCGTCGCCATCACTCAACCACCGCTATCGCCGGTCGCCAAGATGCTCGTCGACGACGCCGACGCCGTACTACTCAAGAAGTGGGTCGTGAAGCGGCTGGAGGATATGTATGTGGCGCGCTCCAACTGTGTTTCGGGAAGACAAAGACTGGTTCCTGACGCGCTCTACAGCTCCGACGCAGACTCCGATGTCCTTGCGGACTACGTACTAGCTCTGGTCAGGTCTGAGGACCCGGATGAGCAAGTGAAGTCCAATTGCTTGGAGAATCTCGAAGATTTCCTGCGCGACCGTAATGTTGCTTCAAGTTCTTTCAAATGCGCAGCACTGACGCTCTTGATATAGACACGGCTTCATTTGTCGACGATGTCTTCAACACTATCCGCACGAAGTCCTACCTTCCCCACGACGCAGCCTCAGCGCCCTCACAATCTCAGCCTGAATCACAACAATTCAATCCACCCAGCGGACCGGCCAATGGTAATCGACGCCCGAGCGCCCAGTTTCAGAACGGCATTCATAACGGTAGTGTAGATCAGTCGCGCAAGCGCACATGGGGGGATCGCGCAGGAAGCGAACAACGGGATGGTCAAGACTCTCACTATACCCGCGGTGCTGGCGGGGAAAGAGCCATCAAGCAGATGCGCAGAGGAGGCCACCAGGGTGGGGGTGGCCGGGGAGGTCGCCACGGAGACATGAGCATTGCTGGTCTGCCGGGCCTTGGACAGGCGTCCATGTCGCCCATGCAGAATATGCCTCAGCTGCCCAATCTTCCGCAAGGCTTTCCCCAGGTCGACCCGAACAATCCGATGAGCGCGATCATGGCGATGCAGGCGTTAGGTTTTCCACCATTGCCCGGCATGCCCCAGATCTCCATGGGTGCGCCCACCAACTTCGGACAGAACGGGCCATCATCTGGCTTTCCTCATGCCGGATCGCCTCCGCCGCGGAGGATTGGAGAGAGGTGTCGCGATTATGACACGAAGGGCTTCTGCGCTCTTGGCAGCGTCTGCCCTTATGAGCACGGCACAGATCCAATTGTCGTGCCCACAGATGGTGGGAGCAATTTTCATTCCCCTTATTCGCCTCGTTCAACAATCGCCGGCTTTCGGCAATTGATGGACGCGGCAAATCCAAACAGGATCTCAGTCGCTAACCCATGCGTCCCAGAGTATGACCCGAAGAACGCCGCTATCGATACCAACCGCCACACAAATGGCCATGGTGAGCGCCGTCACCACCACGAAAGGGGTCGTGGCGGGAGAGGCCGTGGCCGTGGAGAGGGCGGCCGTCGGGGGCGCGCCCATTTCTCCCAAGCCGGCCCGAACCACGATCGTTCCATCACGACCATCGTCGTCGAGAACATTCCCGAAGAGAAATTTTCCGAAGATGCCGTCCGCGAGTTCTTCTCTGAGTTTGGAAACATTGAGGAGGTCACCCTGCATACTTACAAGCGCCTTGCTATGGTGAAGTACGACGATTACTTTTCGGCGCGCAAGGCGTACGACAGCCCGAAGGTAATATTCGACAACCGGTTTGTGAAGGTATACTGGTATAAGCCTGATCAGCATTCGGATGCGAATGGCGCAAATGGAAGGCGGGGCAGCGAAGGAGCAAAGAAGGATGACGAGGAAATGGTTGACATGGAAGAAATCAAGCGAAGGCAGGAAGAAGCACAAAAAGCACACGAGGAGAAGCAAAAGAAGCTGCAGGAGGCCGAGGCGCAGAAAGCGGAGTTGGATGCGAAGGTCAAAGCGCAAGCCGAAGAGCGGAAGAAGCTTCTGGAGAAGCTTGCGGAGAAGACGGCTAAGAAGACATCATCGCCGCTTTCGCCAACGATTAAGGGTGCCGATGGAGAGAGAAAGGCCGAAGAATCGAATGGCGCCCACGACAAGAAGAGTGCGCAGACGGAAGCGTTGAAGTTGAAACTCGCACAGCTAGAAGCAGAGGCCGAGAGCATGGGCATCAACCCCAACGACAGCTACAACGCAGGGACTTACCGTGGACGCGGTGGAAGGGGTGCCTTCCGCGGACGCGGCGGTTGGGCACCTCGTGGACGTGGTGGCTACGATCCTTCATACAGAGGCGGATACCGTGGTCGTGGTGCTTACGGCGGATCTTCGTTCGCAAGAGGCGGCGCGGTAAAGCGTCTGGACTTCCGTCCCAAGAGGGTTATCGTGAAGATCAACGATGGTGAGGACGAATGGACTCCAGATAGAGATGAGGCGCTACGCAGCCACCTTTTCGTAAGTCTCTTCACTTTTAAACCTCTCATCATCCAAGATCCCTATCATGCTGACCTTATCGTGCTAGAACAACTACGAGTTCGACACCATCGACACGTACTCCGAAGGGGGCAAGAACGCAATGATTATTGCCTTCAAGGAGCGCTTCATCGCCGAGAACGTGAGTCCCCGCACTACACAAGTGACCTTTGTTTCTCTACTCGAGTCACTAATACTAGGCAGTTCATCGCACAATCCCAAGATATCCCTTCCATCGGCAAAGTCCAGCTCTCATGGGGTCCACCTGTCCAGAACCAAGCAAATTCGAAGCCCGCGTCAACCGCGGGCTCGGCTGGTCCAGGTAGTCCAGCCGTTGAAGATGTAGCGATGGAAGGCAGTAGCGCAGATGGGAAGACGGGGGATGTGAGTGTTGCTGCTAGTGCCGCTGGAGGGGCAGAGGAGTTTGACGTTGCGGATGATGAGGATCGTTGGATGGCTGCTTGAATGCGCTAAATCAGGAGAGAAGCGCGGGCAGAACTAGTCGGTGGTATGAGTGGCGACGACGGGGATGGAAAATAAGTTCTATGCATCTGAGGGCATGATGGAGAAGTGTGCTCGAAGACAGGATAAAACATTCGGCGGCTCTTTTGATTGTACGACGCGTGGAGTTCGTTTTCATTCTTTCTCTGAGGCAAGGCATGGCATTCGCGGTTGCATCGGGTAGGCGTTCAACGGGGGATGAATGTATCAAAGGTTGATGATGTACTTCTTACCTTTTGCGTGGTCAAATGATGGTGTCTTCCCACCAAGGTTCCTCAAGATCTCATATCTATAGCTCAGACAAAGTACAACGATGAGCTGAGAAGAGTAAGGGGAATAGCTCTCCTCGCATCATAGATTTAGAGAGGTTGAGGGAAGGTACTCAGATAACTGATCCAAGACTTTACACGCATTCTGGAGAGGAACATAGCTTTGGATGAAACGGTGTTTCGGAACCTTTTTTCAGCGTATATCTAATTGCTAAGGCTACCAGATTCCCCATTTCCACACAATTCCTCAGTCCTTGACGCGGCGTGACGCGTATGCGCTTAGTGCTCGTTGTTCCCTCTGGCCCTCCGGGTTTTGAAGCTCGGGACATCCATAGCAGAAAGCCCTGTCACCGCTGATGAGAGCCCGTCCCATGCTATGTTCCTTCCGCTTTTCCAGATGACCCAATCCTCGCGTTGGGACTTGGTTCTTTCCCTTTTCTTCCACGAAACCTCCGAATCCGACGTCGTCAGCTCTGCGACCACAGTATGCGCGCCGAACAGGATTCTCCGATCTGTCAATCTTCCGTGGGTCTGCCGTGTCACGTCCAATTCCCTGGAGCCGCGACTTTAGGTCGTGACGAATGCATACTGCGCCGTATGCAAGCGCCCAGCCCGTACCATTCTTTCCCTTGTACCAAACCACAGCCCGGGGGGTATACGTCCACCAATCATCCAGACGATCCGAACTTCCATTTTTTTCCCTCCAACTTTTTTTTCAGTTCTTTTCACCTCCCCCGCCTCGGCGGCCCCCGCTCGTTGCCACCGCTGTCGATCGGCACCTCGACCTCGACTTCGTACTCCTCCTCCTCGTCGTCAAAGTATGTCGCCACCGTCTTCTTCTCATCCCGCGCCCTCGCCGCGTCCAGCATGAACCGCACGGTGCCGCCCAGTCCGCGCGTTCCGACCGCCGATATGGGCAGCGCGATGGGCGGCGGTTGTTTTTGTTGCTGCTGCTGCTGCGCCGCCGCCGCTGTACCGTTCGTCGTCGTCGCCGTCGTGCCGGGTTTGGGAGGGAGGCCGTTGGCGGGGCCCTTGGGGGGCTGGGGAGCGACAGGTGCGGGAGGTGGCGGTGGTGGGGCGGATTGCGTGTAGCGGGGCAGGGCGGCGTCTTTGGATTCCTGGTTCAGGGCGATGCGCACGTTGATGTAGGTGTCGAGGGGGTAGTTGGGGCCGATGAGGCTGGAGGCGCGGTGGTGCGTGTAGAGGTCGAGGAGGTCGAGCATCGTTTCTGGCTTGGTGTCAGCGCGCTGCCTTTTGTCTCGGCGGGATGGAAGGGGCGGGATTGCTGCGCACCCATGACTTCTGCGCGCGTCACCTTCCACCGCGAGTAGTCGATCCCGCTGCGCGAGCGGTGGTCGACGCGCTCCATGTTGGCGTCGCAGAGGCGCGCGGCCAGCTCGACGCAGGCGATCGCCATCGCGGCGGTCGTCTGCTTCAGCGGCGCGAAGGTGCGATACAGGTCGAGCGACATGCTGTAGGCTGTCTTGCCTACGCGGTCTTTGGCGAAGCCGCTGCGCTTGGAGAGCTTGATTACGAGCTTTTGCGGCTGCCGGTTGCGGAAGTCGAAGCCGGCGCCTTCGAGCATCAGACGCTCCAGGCCGATGATGACTTTGGAGGGCTGCTCGAGTTGCTGATGGGCGCGCTTTGAGTGAGCAAGGTGGGCTCAGCATTTATGGGGTTTGGAGGAGGTTAACTTACCGAGTCATCGGGAGAGAGCTGGTCCGCCGGGGGAAGCTTGAGGTTGAAGGATGCGCAGATGATTTCTTTGGATTTTTTGAGCGTGTCTTCGATCTTGCAGGCTGTAAACAGAGCCGCCAACGCTGCTTCCTGCGAGTTTATTAAGATTAAGTCCAGGTGGAGGGTTGGAATGGAGCGTATACTTACGACAAGATTGTATTCATTGTCTGAATGGATGAGGCGGAATTTGTGGTAGTAAACACATGCAGTATTGAATGTCCGAACAGGTCTAATGTAGTTAGAATAACCGTAAAAGAAGATATCGAAAAGGACTCACAGTTGCAACGACCTCCTCACGGTGTCGATGAGCTGCACGCCTTGAAGGCGAATGCTGTCCTCCTTGGCCTCGGCCATGCCGATGGCGGCGAGATAAGCCTCAACCTTTTGCTGAAAGATGTACGGCTTGGCAACCTCGATGAAAGACGGATGAGGGCCGGGCTGGCCGTTCGGGGCAGTCAGCGGAGCAGGAGCGGGCGCCATGATCGCCTTCGTCGCGCCTGCAGCGTCTTCGTCCTCGCTGGGCGGCGTGAGCTGTCCGTAAGGCCTCAAATACGGCCTCGTCCAGGGCGACTGCTCCGGCTTCTCGCTCGCGTCGTCGCCACTCGGCGCAGCGGTCGGCTCGGTCTGGGGGTGGGCTTCGCGGCCACGGTCGTCGCGGCTGTGCCTCTCGAGCTTGTTGCGCGTGCCCAGCGCGATGAGGTTCGGATTGCCATCGCCAGGACGGGCCGCTTGGCGATCTTTGGCGTGTCCTCCCCCGGCTGGCGCGCGCCCAGAACCGGGGCCAGGTTGCTCCTGCCGTCGCGCCGGCGCCGCCCTTTCTCCGGCCCTCCAGCGCCCCAGCGACGCGTCCGGTGCGTCCTCTGTGGCTCTGAGTGGCCTGTTGCTGTGGACAGACCACTCGCGATCCAGCGTTGGCGGCTTCTTCTGCTGTGACTTCTTGCTTCTTTTGCCCATCCTCGGTATGGCCCTGCGGCGGCAAGTGCAATCCACGCGTGAGAGCAGTAGAGAGGTTGTCGTCGCGTCGCTGAGCAAACGCCGGGTGACGCGACGGGTGTCTGCGTATGGCCCGGGTTTCTCTTGGAGATCAGAGCAGCGAGTGCGGCCCAGGCAGTCAGAGGGATGGCGCAGGTTAAGTCGGCAGTGACAAGTGGAGGTACGTCGCGTGGAGGAATGGCTGCTCTGGCGGTGTCCTCAAAGGCAAGAAAACAAGCAAGCCGTCGTTTGCGCCGGCACTTCAGGGTCTTGCCTTCCAAATCGCATTTCCCTCTCGCCATTGCACCAGTCGCTTGTCACCCCGGGCTTCTCACGTGGCCGGTTTGCCCAAGAATTGCAGCGTGCATTGGGAGATGAAACATTTCATTCTCGCACCCTGGCGAATGCCCCATCTCCCCGTGTGACTGATGCCCTGTTTGCAGCACGTCACTCCTGGTCCCCTTGCACATTCACCTTCAACGGTTTGTCTCCACTAAGCGAGACGCACCTGCGTCCATAAAACCAGTTCACTGCCAGCACCAGGCCCGCTCCCTCCCCCACAACTTCTGACACCGTTTGACACCTCCAGCGCCTGCGAAGCGCCTCACTTTCAACAACGGACCCAAATCTTCTTGCACCAAAACACCATCCGCTTGAACTCAGCCAACGACATGGCTGATCCTCCGGAAGACCCTTCTGCCTTTGTTCATGTGGTCGGCATTGACTACTTTGGACCTCAGGAGCCCTTCCGTCTCCTGGACCTCCCACGCGAGTTGAGGGACATGATTTACGAGCAGATGCTAGTGCGTGACAGAATCGCAATCGAGCCGGGTTACCCTTGGGGCGACAAAGCTAAGGGGAATCCTTACCGATTCGATCTTCGGACAAGAGAGCGGCAGCGCACAATGTACGCTCTTACTCTGACTGATTCGCTGAAATTCGGGAGCTACGAGGAGAGGAAAGAAGGGTCACGCTCATACAAAACCTGGCCAAACCTGAACATCTTCCTGACAAACCGCCAAGTTTACAACGAATCGTCCTCAATCTATTACAAGAAGAACACTTTCGCCTTCGTAGGCACCTATAGTCAGGCGAACGAGGTACTTTCAGTCTCGGCTTGCCATGCTTTCCTTCAAGACCGACCTCGTCTCGCACTCCAGCGTCTCCGATCAATCCACATTGAAATCAACAGTTCCGATGTGTCGCACGCGGCCGCTGATGTGCTTGACGGGGATCTTGTTGTGCCCCTGGTGGAATTCATTAAAGATAACCTATCTCTCAACTGCTTCTCACTACGGATGGATGGCTGGCCTCCGGATATGCGATCAGTCCCATGGGATTGGAATGGCCGATGCGTGGGTTGCCCAGGCTCGCCCACAAAGTGGCTTGGTGCCTTCGCAATGTTGGACAATCTCAAGAGCCTCTCCATCAAGTTGATTGCATCTGCCAATCCTAAAGATGGAGGTTGCGATAGCCTCATCACCTGCGCAAGCTTTCTCCGCTCAAAGATGCTCAGGAACGGTGCTTCATTGGGTACTGAACGCATCCACGCGTACCGCAGACACCACTGCTCTCGATACTATGAGTGCGACGGCAAGCCCGTTGACATCTGGCAGAGGCATCCTCTCAGGGTCTACGTTGTAGAGTGTTTTGACAATGAGCACGGCAAATCCTTACTCCCACCAAAATCACGGCGATTCCCTTCGTCCCCAGGTCTCAAAGCCAAGCGCATTGCGAAAGGGCACGACGAAGCGTCTGTCAAGAAAGCACTCCGCGACGCCATAGATCAGCACCCTCATCAGAACTTGGCAAATATTCGCATTTTCTGCGATAATGAAGGAGACGATGACGAAGTAGAACTTCTCGGAGACGAGAGAAAGGACCTCCTTAGGAATTATGTGGACTACGATCTCGGCGATGATGGCAGCGACGACAGCCTATGCAGCCTTAATCTCAACGAGATGGTCCTAGAGTACGTCCGTGATGACGAATACTTCGACAACTTCGAGGATCTTGTGACTATTTGGAGACGTAGACATGGCATCGATGACTAAAGCAAACAACGGGAAACTCAAAAACCCCGGGACTCTGGTTCTTCAACCAGGCCATGCCCCGAAGCTGTAGATCCAAGAGGGACCTTTGTCGTAATGGGAGGTGCTCGATGAACATTTGTTATGGGAAGGACGAACTGGCGTCGGAAGGGGATGCTTTCATGCATACATAGTATGTGTGCGGAATGGTTGGGAAGAAGATTTTAGCCACTCGGAAGTGGTAGTTGAACCATCGAAATTTTTGGCAACAGGACAGGGCGGTCCAGTGGGCGGTTTTCCTCTGTACAAATTAGTAATGTAGCGCAAAACGAAGCATAAGACATCAAAACAGAACCGAGTCACTCGCAAAGCATAACTAAACATTTTTTACTTGGTCTATAGCAATCGGGGTCTGAATTAGGGAAGTTTCCAGTCTGTTATCCGCAAACCCTGCATCCTTGCAATGTAGCTCCAGCGTTTGGTATTGCTGCGTCATCGCGCCATTCCATGGATGTGGTTCGAAACTTGGGCCGCTTCGGCCACTTGTACATAAAAGGCCCACGTATTTCTTTCTTTCAGCTGGAGAGAAACGCAGACCAACAAGAAAATAACTTCAAACACAATCTCACCGTCTCTTCAAATCCTTCAGTCACCATGGAGTGTCGAGGAACACAGCAACTCGACTCCTGGCCAAAACTGGTCTGGAACGAAGCCAAAGAGCAGTGGAATTGTCTGTGTGAACACGTATCGTGGAGTTTCTCTGTTTCGAGGCATCTTGTGTGGAAGCCTACTAAGAGAAGGTGGGCGTGCACATGCACGCGCTCGGAGTACGCAGAGGTATTGCAGCTTAGTAAATTTGTTGTGGCATTATATGACGATGTGGCTTCATATGAACTCATAGAATCAGAAGGGACCGGGATTCACCCCGGAAATTGAGTTTTTATGTTCTTTCGGATCACCGATTCGTCAGTGTTGCATTGCTCGCTGTAAGCACGATTTTGTGCAAGACCCCGGCAAACAACGCACCGACTGATTCCTCATTCTCACATAGGGTGAAACTAAGAATGACGCAATGAAACTTTCTGTCTGTACCTGAGCTAGCATCTACCTCATCGACTCTACATCAATGCTCAGGCGGCACCAAAGTATGCCCCAGGGACTGCCTTCTCAAGCTGCTCAGCCGTCTTCTCATCCCCGAGCAGCCAACCGAAGCCTTCGATAGTCTCATACACCGCCTTCTGCCCCGGCTTCAGCCCCGGAAACATGACGTGCCCGTGCGGTACTCCCGGATAGACCCTCAGCCTCGTCTTGACCCCATGATCCCGCAGAGCCCTCTCATACACCAACCCATCGTCCCTCAGCGGGTCCTGTCCACACACATCAATATAAGCCGGCGGCAACCCCACATGCGGCGTCTTCGAGTTGAAAGGCGAGTAGTCCGGCGAGTGCACATCCGGCTCGTACGCCTCCATCAGCCGCTTCATCGCGTCGGCATTCACGATCACAGCGTTGGCGTTCTGCTCGCGGGAGAACCACAGGTCCCTGTACCTGTCCGGCACGATCTCCTCGTCCAGCAGCACCGGGATGCTGAGGTACAGGCCGGTGAGCGGCGGCGACGCCTTCTCGTCCAGCCACCTCTGCGCCACGACGGCCGCCAGGTTGGCGCCCGCGGACGCGCCGCCGACGACGAAGCCCGCGCCCGGGTCGACGTTGGCGCCGAGGGACGCGTGGTTCGCGGCGATCCACTTCAGGTTGTCCCAGACGTCGTGCGGGCCGGTGGGGAACTTGTGCGCAGGGGCCAGGCGGTACGAGATGTTGACGACCGTGGCGCCGTAGAGCCCGCTGACCGTGCGGGAGATGGGGTTCAGTTGCCTGTTGTCTCCTATGGTCCAGCTGGAAACGAATGAGTATTGGAGGGATTCGTATACACTTATTTATGTTGAACTTATGCACATACCCTCCGCCGTAGATCATGACCACCAAGGGGCTTCGTTTTGGCGAGTTCTTCGGCCTGTGGATCAGGAGTTGGCTCATGTAGCCGTCACGCATGGGGATATCGAGAGTTTCGGCAGTCTCCGAGTCAGTGCCGCTAGTGGCTCCTCCCTCTGCTGCCTTGTCCATGTTTTCAGGGCTTAGGAGGGCGGCAACATCGACATTCTTCATGTACTGAGGGTATCGTGAGTTGGTTTTCCTTGCTGGGAGATGTGATCCTTACTTCAGCATAATCAGGGCTATTGGATAGTTAGCTGAGTTATTAGCCATCTTCCTGTTATCTGACTTACTCTGTCTCTGCCAACTTGGCCACGGATTCTTTGGTGTTATATGTGTTGTACATGTTGGTTGGATTCGCCGTCGGATGGTATGAAAGCAGAGGGGAATTTTTGTTCTGAAGGAGAGACGTCCAAGCTATATTTAAACGTCTAATAGATAAGCTCCGGAATCCGGACTTTCAACACTCCCGTTGAAGCAAGGTACAATGCATAACGTTGGGCAGATTCTCTAAACGTCGGGCCGGCCTCTCGGATAAGTCTCGTACCCGATCGCTTGTGTACGAAACCGACTGCCGGCTGGCCGAATGATGCGCTGTGGGCCCTCATTGAAGCTCAGATAATACTTGTGCTCTTCAAAGTCGTAGTACCTCGTACTTGATTGGATGTAATTGGCGAGAACCGTCGTATAAAACGTCCCCTTGGGGAAAACCTTGCGAGCTCTTGGCCGACCCCGCACGGCGCGACGGATGGTGCATTCTCTTGCAGCAGCCGGAAGTGTTTCACAAATCGCGAGAGACATTCTCTAAGCAGTAGACCAGGTAATGGGCTCACTAATGTGACACTATAAAAGATGCTCCGCCACCTTCAGACAGGCTACGGCTTGCCTGTCACTGTTTTAACGAGCGCTCCGAGTCTGCGTTGCACAGAAACTCCGAGAAATTCAATTATGGCGGCTGGTGTACACCTCTCGAAGTGCATAAATCCATTGAAAGATTGCAACAACTGTCATATCTATTCTGAGTTTGAAGTCTTATCATGGTAGAGTGAAGGACGAGGCCGTTGATGCTTTGATAATGACTCTGAAAGAAAGGAGCAAGCTGAGATCTCTTCCAAGTCATAGTCAATCGCTTACGTGTAACGAAGATAACGCTCTCCTTCTTGGGACTAGGGTACTCCGTACGATCCTTCAAGCGTCCCGCTTATACCTCTTAGACAGATCAGAACGAATGCCAAAAATGCTCTGAAACTCAACTGCGTGGGCGAATTATTTATTTATAATTCGAGTAGCCACGGGCCTTCTTCTCATCTAGATGAACAGCTAGAACTACCATGGCAATGAATGTTTTAAAATCTGACCGGATACAATCAAACTAATTGTGTTGAGGGTGTGCTTGACGCCGAGCAAGAACGGAGGGAACATGCGCCGTTAGCAGCCGACAGTGCGGCATTCAAAGGAGACTCAAGAGCTCAGGGGCTTCAACCCACTTCAATGTCGCTCTCTCTGTATGATGTACAAGCATACAGTTGTCTCGTTTGGCCCACGAAGCACAAAGTTGTGGCCGCTCTGCCCCGCATCTTCCCTTCGTCTGACACCGCACACTGATATGTATGTCTTCCGAGCATCCATCGGATCCATCAGGAAAAACCTCAACCCACACGCCCGTCATCCATATGCTCCATGAGACTCCTACCCTTACCTAAAAAGAACTTTTAAACCCACCCCTATCCACCTACCTCATCCATACCCGTATTGGGCCGCCCGTTTCCATGACGACAGCCTCTGGCACCGAAAAGACCGTCGACATCGTCGTCGGCGGCGGCCTCAGCGGACTGTAAGACACTCAGCGCGTACAAGCCACGGTTCTATCATGGGCGGTCCTGGCGGCGGAAGCGCGAGTGGGTGGGGGAGGGGTTTGGGCGGGGAGTAGAGGAGCAGGACGGCTATGTGTTGGAGCTGGTGAGATTGGTGGAGATGGAGTGGGTGAGGGAGGAGTGGATCCGCGGCGAGTCGGTGCTGGTGAGGGAGCGAGGCGGTTGGCGGAGTGTGGAGGATGTGCATTTTGTGGGGACGGAGATGGTGAGTGTGTGGGAGGGCTATTTAGATGAGGCGGTGAGGAAGTTGTGGAGGCGTTGAAGGGGTAAATTGCCGCTTGAGGACGGCGATGGATGGGTTCTCTATGAGCCCGGCTCGGAAAGTATTACAACATATGCATACCTACATGGGCGGTTGAAGCATTCGTCCAGATGCAAATCTGTGGTAAAAGCGACGTCAAACTCATCTGGATGAATGCTTCGACCGCCCATGGGTGAACTCGCTAAACGATCACGTATTGCTGGGTTGGGGCGGTAAAGCGATGACGTATGTGTGTTTGATATAGATCAGTCTCTAGCGTAGCTTTGTAGCTATAACGTTAGGTCTTTCCGCTCTTGACCTAGTGTGTTTGCGTGCCTCTATAGCAACAAGACGCGTATTCGTACTCGACCGACGCCCTGGCAAACAAAGCCTGAGTCCGGGTCGTGCAGTACATGTCCATTAGTAGGCTTTGGAAGCGCCAACTTCGACAGCGGAAGAATATGCTCATTTACTGCCAAGTAGCGTAATCTCCTGAGATCGGTGGCATCGATCCTGCAGCAGGGAACCAGAGCGGGGTCATGAGGATGTTTTCAATTGCTTTAGCCGAGATTTCCTGGGCGTCAGCAGTTACGAGCGGACCGAACCGTCTTATAGTACTCATCACCGAAAGACGGCATATGCCAAGTTTTTCCAGGACGTTAAAGGCCAGCCCTGCAAAAATTTAATAGAGTGTGGGCGAATGCTAGTAGGGACTGGAGCCACGATGGCGCGCTGGGCAGGGATATAGATTTACCAATTGCCACAGGCCCACCGGCAAGGGTGAGCAGCGGCCTAATGAGACGAGGCGGAGGGAGGGGATGAATTGCGGCAGATGATGCCGGACGCAGATCAGGAACATTTTCTTGCTTCGAACAGACATTCCATGTCAGCCCCAGATGCGGGGAAGACGTCGTGTCTCGAAGCTCGGAGAGGAGCTCTTGCCAGCACGCAGCTGGTGCTGGGCCTCTCTGTCCTGTTTTCTAAATTGAAATGGCCAGATCTGTGTTTGCGTGCAGCAGCCGCAGCTGAAGTATTGGACCCTCTTTGGATAGCGTAAGCATAGCTGGCGCGGTGATTGCTGGGGCTCGCTTGGGCGCTCGCTCATCCATGTCGAGGGCCAAGTCGGCAGGCAACTCGTCGACGTCTTCGCTCACTCGCCAGCCTCTCCAACCAGCCGCATGCCGCAGAGCCGCCCCCCAGCGCGGCGTGTTACGCTGACACACCCTTTCCAGCTGGAGTTCCTTCCCGCCGTGCCGGAGCCTCCACTTTTCAGCGCACGCTGTGCGGGCCCGGAGCTCTGGAGCTGAAAGCGCAGCAGCTCGCGGCCCGCACGCCAGCCTGGACCGCATGCGCCGCTTCGTATATGCCGATTACGCGCCTCTGCTGCCCGCGCACTGATGCTGTGGCCAGCCCGATCGGAGAGTTTGCCCCTGTCGCTGCTGCGAGCGGGAGGCTGGTGAGGAGGGGTCCGGACGGGCAGGGCCAAGGCCCAGCAAGGCGCACCAGGTGAGGGCACAGCACGGCACGGCGAGGCGGTGGGAGCAGCAGCAGCAGCAGCAGCAGCAGTCTTTCCGCAGCGCGCGCCCACCGCTCCGGCGACAGCCCCCGCGGTTGCAGTCTGCAACACACCGCAGCGCAACTCGTGCTGCCCCAACGCGCCGTGGACACCGGCCACGGGCGCTGCCACGAGCAGCTGGCGCGAACAGCCGCTGTTGGTGCGACGCTCGGCAGCAGCCCTGCTCGCCCTTGCCGAAACCGAAGCATCTCCATTTCCGGCTCGTCCACGAAAACTGCGGCTTCCGTGTGATTAATTTAGAAGTGAAGCCGTGCCACGGCGGGCCCCCGGCCAAGACATGCAGCCAGCCTGTAAGATGCGCCGTCGTACGATGGCGAGCCCGCCGCCGGACGACTCTTCCGGAGCGCACGGCGACACCACCGGATGCCCGAGGGTTTATGAAGACGCCGGATGCCGCGAGTGCGGTGAGACGGTTGCGTGCCTCTGCCTGCTTTCCTGCTGCACTCGACGAGCAGAGCTGCCCGCCGACGCGCATGGATGTCGTGATACCCGCCCTTGTCTTTCACCATCTGCTGCTCGACTGCCTCCGGAGCCGTTGGCCCAGCTGCTTTTTGCGGACCGCCGTCCTTCGAGCGCCCTTCGATTTGCTCCGGCTCCACGACCTCTTAAAGAGCCCCGTGCCCGCTCGTGCTCCTCGGACCAGCAAGCTTCCCGCCCTTTCCCACGGCTGAGACCTCCATATTCCTTCTGCGCCTTGCTCCACCAAGACACCCAACCTAATTTCCACCTACCGAAATGGACGCGATCAACGACCTCCCCGTGCGCACGAGCACCCCTCCGCCAGCGTACTCCCCGCCCCAGCGCTGCTACCACATGCGGCCCGGCACAACCCAGCCATCCGCCTACGTCCCCCGCGGCCACCCGCGCGCCATCCAGATCGGGCATCCCACCGAAAAACAAATCCTCTTCTACAAGCCCACCGGCGTCAAAGCCCAACCGGCCCCGGCGTACGACGACGACAACGACAACGAGCGCCAGCGACACCAGCACCGCGGCGACGACGCCTGCGGCTGGACGCCGCCAGACCAGCAAGCCTCGAAGCTGGAAGCCCGCATCCGCGCCCTCGAAGCGCAGCTCGCGGCGCAGGCTGGAAAGTGAAAGAAAAAAAGGCGGCTCGGGAAGGGAAGACGACATATCAAAAAAGGACGGCCTGATCCGCCCAAGAGCGACGACGGTTTGCCGTTTGCGTATCGACGCGCAGGAAGGGAAGGAACTGCTCGCGCGACCACAACCCCCCGGGACCACGTGAGCCCGCGCGACGCGGCGAGGCGTTTCCGGAGGGACGGCTGCTTGGAGGCGCTGTGTAACCGGCTCGGAGATAGGCGGGTCAGGGGCACGGCTCCGGCTCCGAGGCCGCGGAGGGTGCCTGGTGCGTGGCGGCTTAGCTTCGTGGTACACGCGAGAAGCTTGGGAGGTGGGAGGATAATGCGTAACGGTGGGGGTGTATGTGGCGTATGCAATTGGCATCGTTGAGCGTCACTTGTAAATGACGTCGTTGATGACGATGGATTGGGAAAAGCGGTGTGAGTGACAGAAGTTGAGAGGGCTTCGGGGCGGAAATCCTTTGGGGGAAAGCGTTGTTCACAAGTCCTATTAAAATTTGCTTAAACAAAATCCCACGCTGCGCACGTGGGAATCTATTAAACAATGGTGATGTCCCTCATCTCCCAGACCTTTCTGGACGATACTGTGTATTGTCTGCCTTTCAATGCTAATGGACTCTCTTGATACATTCGATTTAATAGACGTAACTTTTGAACAGTAGCACGTATAGAATTATCGACGACACAAACCCGGCGGAGCTATGCGCTGCTTCGGCAGCTGCAATGGTAGCCTACGAGCTCTCGTATGTCCGTACCATTTACGCAATTCGATCCATAAAGCCAAACCCATCATCCTATACAATGCACCGGCTGTCTTCATAGATGTAGTTCAAGTCTAGTTCATGCGTTACAACAATTGCGTCTACGGTAGTCTGTGGCTGAGTGATCATAGTGAACGATCCTTGACGTGGTATTCGTTAGAGTCCAGGTTCACTTTCGGTTTTTGACTGTCAATCACGAGCTTTTGTAGGTCGAAAAAAAAGCTTTTGATGCGACTGACGGATATAGTCCTCCTTTGGTGTATCTTGGGAGCTCTCAGGGTTGATCAACTTCTCACTGAGCCCAGAGTGTACATTGCCGTGTATAGCGGCGTTTTCTCTGTATTTTATGGGGAGGAAAATGCTGCAAGATTTCGGGGATCGCTGAGGCGGGTTTCGAACAGCAGTGAAAAGACCATTGAATGATCGAGGAGGACATGCGGCGGCAAAATTCAACCCGTCAAGGCTGAGGTATCAATGGGAGAGGGAACGATTCCAGTTGCGAGCAAGTAGAGGCGGCGCAGCAACACATGGGCTTTGCAAATGTTGTTGTATAGGAAACCAATCCTCTGCTCCTCTCTCTGCCATCATTCCATGTATCGATCCTATTCTAGGTCGAGCCACTCAATTCATGTAATTTTGTTTTCCTATTGCTGTATTAGTCAGCTACCTAAGCGTTGGGGGACACTCTTGTGAGCATCCCTCCACCAGCATTAAAGAAGGAAAAAATCACTGCCATATCCAACGCTCTATGAATAGAGGCCGCGTCTCTTAACTCTATGGTATCTGACTCTTTTATCCTACAAGTACACACAATCCAACCTACGGATCTAGGACCTCAAGCATATCCTTCTTCCGCACGAACTTCTCCCTCTCCTTCCCCTTCGCCTTCCCCCTCTCCCTCTCCACCGCATCAATCCTCTTCCAATCCTCCCAACTCACCGGCCGCACTCTCCTATCCAACAGCTCCCTCACCTTCCCCCAGCCCTTCCCATCGCCCGGCAAAAACGGCATCCCCTCCAACCAATCGCGCGCGATGGCGTCCGCCGTCACGAACGCGTCCTCCATGGTGGTGGCGATGACGCCGGTGGGGCCGCGACCGACCCAGCCGGCGACGTAGGCGCCGGGCACGGGGCGGACGACGGGCAGGCCGACCGCGCCGGGCGGGGGGCGGGCGACGACGCGGCCGAACCCGTCGTTGGGGATGAGGCCGCGCTCGTCGTCGAACGGGACGCCGACGTCGGCGAGCCCCGGCAGCGCGGCGGCGCGGTAGCCGACGGAGCGGAACGCCACGTCGGCCCAGAAGGTCGCCGTGTCGAGGCGCGGCGCGGGCTGCACGCGCGCGCGCCGGTCGAAGCGGTCCGAGTCCGGCGTGAAGACGGTGCGCTGGAACGTCACGTCCGACACGTGGTGCCGCTGGAAGCGCGCGCTGAAGGAGGTGGGCGAGAGGTTGAAGTCGAGGCTCCAGCGCTTGCTGTCTTTGGACTTGGGGGGCCAGCGGTCGGGCGCGCCTTGGGAGAGGATTTTGGAGAGGCGGCCCCGCTGCCGGTCGAGCTTGTAGTCGGGCGGGGGGAAGAGGGACGGGTCGAGGGGCCTGAAGGCGACGTTGGGGAGGTTGAAGAGCTCGCGGACTTCTTTGATGGTGAAGGCGGCCTAGAGACTGTCAGCATGTGGGTGCAGATGGCTTGGGCGAGGTGTCACGTACCTGCATGGGCCCTCGACGGCCGACGAGCTTCACATTCCTGACCTTGTTCTTGGCTAGGACCTCCAAAGCGTGCTCCGCAATGTCCGTCTTCCTCAGTGCATCCACATCACTCAGCAGTATACGAGCCACATCAAGAGCGACGTTTCCCTGGCCTATAATGACGGCACGTTTACCCTTGAGCTGCGGATTAAGGCCTGCGTACTCAGGCAACCCATTGTACCAGCCTACAAATTCGCGAGCAGAGTACACGCCCTGGAGGTTCTCACCCGGAATGCCCAGCTCTTTGTCCTTCGAGGCTCCGTACGCAAAGAGAAGGGCATCGTAGTGGGGAGTCAATTGGGCGAGGGAGATGTCGTGGCCGACGTTGACGTTGCCAATGAAATTGAAGCGGTCTGACGCGGCAACCTCCTCGAACTTGTCCTGGCAGTTCTGCGCAGAGTGAGCACTGGGCCATGGCTTCAGGACAGGCCGGGGATCCTACCTTAACCTCCGGGTGGTCTGGAGCGACACCAAAGCGCGTCAGCCCGTACGGCACGGGCTGCTGCTCGTACATGTCCACCACCGCATGCTCGATCTTGGCCATCAGCCGGTAGGTCGCGTAGAAGCCAGCGGGGCCGGAGCCGACGACGGCGACGCGGAACGGGCGGACGACATTGGCATAGTGTCTGGCGGCCAGCGGCGAGCGCGAGACAGAAGCATTGGGCCTGGCGGGAGCACGCAGAGTGCGGGCGCAGGCGCGGCAAACGAAGGGCGCGGGGCGTGGGAGGCGCATTTCCTGGTGTCGTCGAAAATCTGGCGGCGGCGTCGGAGGAGGGCGAGGCAGCGTCATCGCGGATCGCGCGGCGGCCGGCGATCCTCGGCCTCACCCGCCGTGCATGCAGCCGTGCGCCCGCAACAACACCACCGCGCCATGTCATGATCGACGCGGCTGCCGAGCCTCGAGCCCGTCCGCCGTCAACATGCGGAGAGCCGCGGGCGCCGGCGGCCGGTGCCACTGCTCCCGCCGCACTCAAAGAGACGCCAGTCGACCGCGGCCCAAGCAGGCTCTGCCCTGGCCGCGTGAGGGCGGTTGTCCCCAGCGACCAAATGCGACCGCCGGACAGCCGCCGCCGTCCCGTTTCAGCGCCTGTCGGCCGGCGCCTTGCCTCGCAGCTGCTGCAGCCTAACGCCTTCGGTGCCTGGCTAGCCCCCAAACCGCGCTGGAGGCGCCCGGCATGGCTGTCCCGCTGGCCGGGATGCGTGTTGCCATGGAGACGGCAAAGGCAAACGCCTCGCTTTATGACCACCAGCCTCCCCATCCATGCTGAGTCCGCACGCCGAGCTCGCTCACCACCACTCACCACTCTTTGCCTCTCTCCACGCTCGAAAGGACCGCGTGCGGCGTTGCGGCGTGCGCTCCCACATTCCTCAACCCCACGTGTGTCTGCATTCTTTGATCGTCATTCTTTGCACGCGACCCGCTCCTTAGGCCCGCCATGCCTAGTCAGCCGTACATGTACGCCCCGCCCCAGCGGTACTCGGCCACTTCGGACACTCTCTATGGCTTCGACCCCAAGGCTGTCACCAAGGCGAGCCGCTCACCGCCTAAGAAGCCGCCGCCGAAGAACCAGGACGGCCCGCTGATCGACTGGAACAAGCATCCCGACAGCTACCTGGTGGCCCCGTACGGGCGCACCAGCGTGAAGCCCATCAGCCCGAAGGTCAAGGTTGCCATCAAATGGACTCGATGGGTGCAATTGGCCTTCAGAGTCCTCCAATTGGTTGGCGCTGTTGGCATGCTCATCTGCGTCATTTGCATCAAGGGAACTCAAGACACCGAGGGCTGGATCATCAGAGTGCCCGTAAGTCTGATTGCAGAACAACCACCATAGAATGCTTCCGCTCACAATCCTTAGGCCGGTCTTGACATTGTGTGCGGCCTCTACGCAGTCTACCATCTCGTCCGTCCCGCCAAGGCCCGCGCTCCATCGAGCTCTGCTGGCTACCACTTCTTTGCTGTCGTCATCGATACTGGCCTGATTCCTTTCTACGTCTTCACTGCTCTGCTGGCAAACAGCAACAGGCAGGAGGCTCCTGGTACGGAAGGAAGATGGCGTACCGTCTTCACCACCGACGATGCGACGGACAAGATCCTGCTCACCACCTGGCTGACCTCGGTGACTACCGGCGGACTGCACCTGATCTCCATCGGTCTTGGCTTGTATCTTATCCTGGTCTTCCGCAAGATCGCACGTCTGCCGGCGGACTTGAACCCGCTTGAAGACAACCTGACCTCGCGCCGGAGCACGAGGCACAAGCACAAGACCTCGTCCCTCTCGGACATTACTCTCGCTCCGGAGAAGCGCTTCAGCGACATGTCTGGTAGCACTGTCGTGTCCAGCCCGACCAGGTCGTCCCATGCTCAAGAGGATCCGTTGATTCCCGATGTTCGGACAATGCCGTTTCTGCATTCGCGAAACAACTCTGACTGCGCCTACAATCCCCACAACCCTCGCTCGGCTCGTCAATCACGCACGTATGTGCCTGATCAAATATACCAACAGCCTGGGTCAACTCGCACTTCTCGCACTAATGTATACCGCCGTGATGGCAGCATGAGCCCAACCAAGCTTGAACTGAAGGATCTGCCCATGAAGATCTCCACGAAGTCCCTCGGCGGCTATGATTCCATGTCTCCGTCTTCCTCTCCTGAACGATCACCCGTCCGTTCTGCCCGGTCAATGAAGCGCGAGAGCTTGAAGAGTGACAACTGGTTCGTCTACCCCGAAGCCGAAGCCGGAGCCAACGACGACGACGACGACGACGACGACGATCACGAGCGCTCCGCCCAGCAACCCCTTGTCCGCCGCTACTCCTTCGAAGCCGACGACGACGGCCCTAACGCACCCCTCAACATCTACAAAGACATCGAAGACCACGGACCCCTCTCGCCCCTCTCCGACGGCGAGCGCACCGGCTACCTGCGCCCCGAACCGCTGCGCATGAACCCACCCACACCATCGCCGCAACCGCCCTCAACGCCGCCACCGCCGATGCCGTTCCAGTCGGCCGTCGGCTCCATCTCGTCGGACCACTCATCCAACATCGGGCGGGCGCTCACCATCAACTCGAGCGTCACGCGCACCACGGACAACTGGACCTTCTTCCCCAACGGCCGCGCCACGCCGCAGCCGGCCGGCACGCACTCCAACTTCTCGTCGCCGTCGCGCAGCCCGACCAAGCGCGCCTCCCGCTACTACGGCGACCTCCGCGCCGCCACCGAGGGCATCACCGGCCGCCCGGCCGCCGGCCCCCCGCCCGCCCCCGCCGTCGCCCTCGCCTACACCGACGCCCAGGCCCAGCAGCTGCTGGGCGCCCGCCTCGGCCTGGCCGGCGGCGGCACCAAGCGCGCCATGGGCAGGAGCCCCGAGCGCCCCGGCTACGAGAGGGTCGAGAGCAGTCCGCGCGTCGTGAGCAGGAGCGGCGTCGACGTGGAGGTCGTGGACGGCGGGGATCTGGGGTTGATGGGCGGCAGGAGGGTTGTCAGCGGGAAGGTGGCCGAGGAGGGGTTGGCGGGCGGGTGGTTGGGTGGGGAGGGGGTTGTGAGGAGGAAGGTCAGTGGGATGGCGTAGGGGGGTGGTTGGGCGGGGAGGAAGTGGGATTGGGTTGGTGTGGCTGGGGATGCTGGGATGTGGGTTGACGGGGTCGGGGTTGGGGTGGGTTGCGTTTAGGTTTGGCTCAGTTGGGAGATATCTTTCACGTGTGACGTGTAGACGCAAAAGTCGTCTTTGGCTTTCTTTGGTTGTGTAATGAGGCATTTGGTATCCTCGTTGGCGTTGGTGGATTGGCGTTAGGGTTTCGATAAGCTGGGGTGGTTCGCAGGTAGTGTGTGTGGAGGTATACAATCTATTACTTGTCTGAAGTAACTACCCGTCTTTACTTAAAGTGACTGAATTTTGCAAGAGCCGTGAAAGAAGGTTCAACGGATATAAACGAAAGGTATTTGTTCATATGACCAACGATGAGATCATTCCTGGACGATGCGACTTTGCACTCGTGCGGAAGCCGTATGAGATGCCCACCATTCCACATAATCCGATCATTCGATGGTGACACCGAAAGGAAGGCCAGTCCAGGCAGAGCATTAGGCAATAATTAATCGTGGATGGCTAAGCTCCCCTTCTTTATCTCTACAGCGCCATTAACATGTCCAGAAACGAGCTGCCGGACAGGCTCAAGGGTTGGAATGGTTTTGAGTAGTTTATGGGTTCGCACATGCCAAATTTCAATGCCACTGGTCTCCATTACCACTTCAAGTATACAGCTATCAGATGAGAAAGCCATTCCAGCAAAATAAATCGGGTGAAATGCGCTGTGCTTGAGTGTCCCAAGCAGAGAACTTGTGTCGGCATTCCAGAGCTCCACCGTCAGAGCCTCGTTCGGTAAATAGCCCAGGCGTTCGACCAGCGTGTTGTCTGGAGCAATCTTGACTCTTTCGACACTGCGTGTTGGGTGAAAAGTTAGCTGGTTTGTTTCGCATTTGGTGTTTGAAGTCATGGCGGAAGCCCTTCCAACTGGGCGAGTGGGCACCTTTCCACCTGCCTGTTTCGGCACTTGGCTCTCCCCGCAACCGGGGTGCATTGACCCGAACAACTGCTCGTCAATACGAACGCCCGTGACGTATTATCTGTGAGTCGTATATGTGTCTTTCGGATAGATGGATCAAGACGTTTCATGCTTTTACCATAAGGTAATTGCGGGGAAACGCTCCCGGAGCAAGGCGTCCGTGTAGTTTCAAGCGACCGGAGTTGAAACACGTCACTTAATGCACTTTCTCTCTCGTGTTGCTTATATTCTGGATAAGACTCTGAGTTCAGAAGCCACACCACTCATTTTTCTGCCTGACTGATACCGCTTGCTTCCAGCTTTTCGACAATGATGGCCTTCAAGACGCTGCTGTTCTCTGCTTCTTTCGGCTTACTGGTCAGTGGCCATCCGAGTAACTTGAAATCCAGGCAGGAAGGAAATCTTCCGGCTGCATTCTTCCTCGCGGGTGACAGCACAACAGCAACTGCCGGCGGCTGGGGCGATGGTTTCCTGGCCTCTACACTCATCAACGGCGCATGGGGCACCAACTTCGCCAAGAGCGGGGCCACCACGGTGAGCTTCCGCAACGGTGGCTATTGGGACCAGACCATAGAGGCTGTCAAGAATGTCACGGCCAACGGAGAGTACACTGCTTGGGTCACCATTCAGGTATGCTTGCTGAGATGAGAAGGGCAATAGATGCACTCGCAGCATCGTCGAGTCTGCTGCTGATCAACACCCCAGTTCGGGCATAACGACCAGAAAGCGGAGGCCGGCATCTCACTGGAGCAATTTTCTGCCAATCTTGGAACATTTGTAGATGAAGTTCGTGCCGCAGGAGGCAACCCTGTGAGTTTTTCAGAACATCTTCTCGCACCATTATGTCACGTACGTAATACTGACCAAACATTGCACAGATACTTGTCTCCTCTCTGTCGCGCCGCGGCTACTCAGGAGGCCGCATCGTTGAGAACCTGGCCAATGAGACCGCTGCTGCATTGGCTGTGGCGGATGAGAAGGGAGCGCTCGCCATCAACCTCAACAGAGCGTCTACTGATTATTTGAACGCCATCGGAAGTGCGGATGCATGGACCTACAACCTGACTCCCGATGACCGCACGCATCTGAATGATGCGGGAGCTGTGGTGTTTGGGAACATGATTGCTTGGCTGCTGGACACCAGTGCTGAGGGCGATGTGTTGCGCCAGTCAACTGTCGCTGGTGAGGATTATGTAAATGCTTTTGAGGAGGGTGTGTACATTGCTGAATAGGAGCCAAGCTGCTCATGGTGTCGGTGTATCAAGCTCAAAAAGATATTCATTGGGATGCTCTTGACAGAACAGCTGCAGCTGAGCCTCAGTCCATTTCACCCTAGTTGATTTCTGGGCGCGGCGAGGGACAATAGCCCTCACGCCACCAAAGAACGTCCCTGCTTTGAGCGCGGTTGTTCAGAGAGCGGGTAGTTCTCGTGCAATGGCAGGAAGAACCCTGGACACAACGCTGGCTTGTATTCAAGCATGGAGCAATTCTTGAGACGATCGAAATATTACTCGTTGCAGTGCTCCACTACGAACAAGCATTTTCGGATGGTTCCCGGCGGGCGCACGCGCCCGATGCACATCCCGCACCGCACTAACGCCTAAACCGGAAACGCTCTGTACACCCTCTGGCAGATCAACCACCTCTCGATTGCGTTGTCACAGGTCTTTTGCCACAGCTCCATCTTGTTCCTGCAGCCCCCCTGGAGCGTCATAGGCAGTGATCTTCCAGAAGCTTGCGTGATAAGATGCTGCTGTCGCGGAAGACAGGGCCCATGCTCTGAGAATCCAGTCGAGAAACACCTGAGAGCACCATTACCCCTGTGAGGCCATTCGTTGACCGGTTCCAACACTGCCTGGATGCTCGGCAGAGATTGTCGGTATTACATCACTGGTGTTGCTTCTCGGCCGAAATATGGTAAAAATCTAATCGCAATTGCTTGCTACGAAATCTATTATGATTTATACATTAAAGGGACTAGCCTTTCATGTCCTCAGTAACGTAAGTCTAAGCGTGAACCAACATGTCATAACCATTCCAGCTTTCCATGCATTGCCAGAATGCAGACACATTACGCCGCGATCGCGGCAACCTTCATTTTCTTGTCCATGCCAAACTCGAACGACACCTCAGTCGTGTACATCGAGCGGCCTCCCTTCTCGTCCGCGGCGTGGAAGACCATGTGCTTTCCGTCGGGGGCGACCGTCGCGCCACCGGGCGCCTTCAGGCCGGCCGTGCCCGTGATCGCGAACGGACCCGCCTTGGTGTAGGGGCCGGTCACGCTGTCGGCAAACGCGTAGCCAATGTCGTACAGGTCGGTGGAGTAGCAGTTCGAGCTGAAGAAGAGCACGTACTTGCCGTCCTCGGTCCGGACCAGGTTGGGCGCCTCGACCAGCGGGCCGTCGTCAACGCCCCTATCCAGAATCTGGACGGGGTCTCCGATCTTGGTGAAGCCGTCCGGGCCGACCTCCTGCAGCATGATGGGGGTGGGCACCTGGGGCGCGACCATGTTGCCGCAGAGGCCGCCGTTGCCGACGTTGTTGCCGTCGATCTTGTAGGTGACGTAGCGCTTGCCGGTCGCCGTGTCGTGGAAGCCGGACGGGTCGATGCTGCCGCCCTGCTCCTCGTGGCACGCGAACGGCTCGTCCAGCGCCTGGTACGGGCCCTGGGGCGTGGCGCCCACAGCTGCGCCGACGCAGTGCCGCTTCTCGCCCTTCTGCTGCGCGGAGTAGTACAGCACGTGCATGCCCAGGTCGTTGGTGCTGACGTCGGGCGCCCAGACCGCCGGCGGCGCGTTGGACCACGGCCACCGGCCATCTACGAGGTCTTTGATGGTGTCGATGAACTTGCCGGACGTGGGGAGGAAGTTCTCGGTCTCCATCTTAGGCTGTGCGGTCCAGGAGCCGGTGCGGGGCAGGGCATCCCAGTTTTCCATGACGGTCCATGACGAGAAGTCTGTCGAGGTGGCGACGCGGACGTTTTGCTTGCCGTTGTTGGTGGCAAAGGCGTACCATGTGTCTCCCACTTTCAGGATTCCGGGGTCGGCGAAATGGTCCTGGACGACCTTCTGAGTCTTGAAGTGTGGCGGCTTGAAGCCTCCGGCGGTCATGTTGGTGGGGGCCGCGTCAACGGTCATTGCGGATGCGGACAGCAGAGCTGCCGCGGCGAAACGAGTGTAGAGCATCATTGCAAGGAATGGTAGTGCTTGATTGTGTGAACGAAGGACTGTTGAGGGATTGGAGGCAGTTAATCCGTGACGACTGGGGAAGTGCTCCGGGAGGTTCTGTATTTATGGTCCAAGGTTGGCGCACTTGGTCGAAGGCTTCCAGAAGCCTTTCAGGCCTGCAATCCTTACCTTCTCTGGCAATTGGATTCTCCTGGGCGTCCAAGCGATCAACGCTTCCATGTTGTTCCTGATCAACACCAAACCCCTTGGAATGCTGGTGATCGTCCCAGCTGTGGGTCCTGCTGATCGCAACCCTGGATTCACCGACACTTAACTCTCCTGAGAGTAAACCGACAATAATTAGAACTGTAACCTACTCATCACTATGAAAAACAGGTTTAGAATCATAAATGATGCAGGTGGCAGTGTTGCTGACGCGGTTACTTGACGTCATCTGATATTCAAGGTGCTGTGTTGAAGCACGCGCAGTGCCACCCACATTGCGTGTGTTGTACTATCAGCAAAGACCACTGTAATATTACTGCGAGCCCTGTGCGAGGCTAGATGGGGCCGAAGCCCTACCAAACAGTTCGGACACTGGGCCCCGGGAAGGAGACCGCAGTCTGTGCAGCTCTCCATATACCTTCTCCGCCTTCCCAAGTGCGTCTAAACTGAATACACCAATCTTCCCCTTGCACTAATCGATCATCACGCAATCAATTAAGTAGTTGATCCATGTCCATCAGGGGACCATGGACGCGCAATGCCTTTGGATCCTGGTGACTCCGGCGGGGAGCGGAGGAAGACCCGCTGAAAAGGCCTCTTAGCCGCACCACAGGAGCTTGAGGTCTAAGTGGCTGGAGCATGAGGGATTTACTTAATCCGGATGGCATGTCTCAGTCTGTCTCTTGCCTTCTCCGATTTAAATATGATCGACTCCCACCATCTGCCGTAGACGCTCCACATCATTCCAGAATATATCGTGCTTAACTCCGCCTATCTTCACCTTACCTTCACACAAGTTCACTCTCACCCTTATCGCCTTACTTTCTGGGCTGTTTATCTAACCAGATATAGCATGGTAGCATTCCCCATCACATTTGAGACATCTGGGAATTTTCAATGGAGAACGCGACGACTACACATCTAACGGGTAAAGTTGATTTTCTTGCATAAAGTCGTAACAACTCAGAATTTGGCCTGGCACCTCGAGTATATGTTTCATAAAATGCTATACGCACGAGATGATCCGGAATGCTAGATGCATTTGCGTTCTTTCCGCCATATCACGTGGCTCAAGCGTAAAGAACCCGGTCTGTCGCACACCTTCCCAGGAAACATAAGAATTACGCTCAAACAGAGAGATCTTGAATGATATATTCATACAACTTTAAGAGAAAGAAACACTACGGGGTCCTAATATCGTAGACAGTTCTCTACCTGCCGGTAATCTCTTGCATTGTGCATGCATGGCTGACGTTACTTCAGTGGAGTATTTATGCATCATGGTCATTGAAAAATCAGTTGATTATTTAGTTTGCATAATACCCACAACAGTGCGTGACGAAACGGTGATTTGCTTAAGTAGCAAGCCTACTCGTGACGATCCTCTTTGTTTCCATTGTACAAACAAAGCACTACCGCACGGACTAATCCATAGAATCCATTATCATCTGCTTACATGATGGATATGCAAACCATTACGATAATATGAGGAGCGTGCACAAGAGGTTTGAGCCTTTCAAGAAACCAAAGAATGACAAAAAAAAAGGTATTGATTCTAGTAAAGCAAGTAAATTTACTATTTACATACGTTTTGGGATTTTTGCTTGCTTTGTGGGCGCTCCGAAGGCAAGTGGTTGGCAACTATGCCCCCAGAAAGCCTCGTTCATGTAGAGCAAATCACCAAGACTGTAAAGGAATGGTTTAGTCTCATTCTATCTCTTGACATGGATTATCCATCACAAATTCTACGCCCAGCCTCAATTCCAACTAAGGAATGTTCGTTGTCGTTGTGAAAGTCTACATGCTGAATGCTGACGTCATTGTAACGGCGCGGTACGATGTACAGTGCATACATAACTTCATAAAAAATTCTCTACTCCCATGAAATGCTTCATGTAATCTTTGATTCTGTTCAAAAGAGTACAACTCATGAATGGTTTTGTTTCACTCTCTTTCTATTTTAATCAATGCGGTTTAACGTTTATTATGAAGATGTTCCTTTCCCTCGAGCTTACCCACCCTGTTGGAATAGTTACTGTCTTCGTCTTACCGGCCTTATTGATGAGTGATTTCTTTGATCATTTTTGTATCATTTGAGACATTCTCGTCAATTACACGAATTGCTCGATCATTGCAACCTTTTTTTCTTTTGATCATTTTGGTAGCAAATCCCAGCCCTTTAAGACTGTACCAACAGATAATATTCCAAACAGAAAGTTTTTTCTTTCATATCTTCCTTCGCACAGGTTGGACAAGGATACCGTTATCCACGTGTTTTACGACTTTGCACTACTTGCGCTACAACTACCAAATTAGGTAAAGAGCCCGTATGGCCTATTGGAGTGTGGCTTCCATCAACGCCGAAGCGTTCGCAGGATTCAGCCATTTAAGCCTCGCCTCGCTTCGCCTCGCGCTTCGACTAATGCATGCAACCACCCTGCCTAGTGTGGCCCCCACCCTCGCTCTTCCTTCCTGCGCTCCAGTGAGTCACCGTGTCAGCAACATATTATTTCGCCATCTCCCATAAAATTCGTGCAAGTCTAACCTTCAGTCCTGATCCACCTGTCACCATGGCCGTCCAATACGACAACAACAATGAGCCATTCCTCCAACTTCCGGAGCCGCACTCCCACCTGCGTCTCACAGCACCTCGGGAGTCTGACGGCCCTGACGTGATCGAAGCCATGAACGATCGCAGCGTCTACATGAACCTTCTCAATCCTCCATTCCCTTACCTGGAGAAGGACTGGCACGAGTTCTACCCGATCTTGAGGGACCTTCAGCAGAAAGCCAGGGCAGAGCTCAAAGAGGTGGAGGAGTGGAGACATGATGGCGCTGTTGGAGAGAAGAAGTGGATCGGCGCGGGCTTGCCTTTCCACTCTATCAGGGAGGTTAACGCCGTGACCGGGGAAGAGAAATTCCTCGGAAAAATAAGCATCAGGAGAAGCGACTTCTTGTGGTTGACCGAGAATTCGGAGAAGAGGATGCGAATGAGAGACGAGAACAAAGCGCTGCCTAATGGAGACCCTAAAATTGAGTGGGAGTTGGGTTGTATGCTGCCCCTTTCCTTCCATTCTACTCCTCCTACCATCTCCGTTTTTGCGGATTGCTGAAATCTTGGCAGTCTGGCTGGTGCCTTCTGCACACGGCCGTGGAATCATGGCCGCGGTTCTGCGCACGCTCATGGACACGTTCTTTGTGGGGTACATGAACGTGCAGCACTTGAACGGCGGGTTTTTTGATCACAATATTGGCAGTCGACGAGTCTTAGAGAAGTGTGGATTTGTCTTCGAAGTAGTCAAGCCGGATGTTGTTGAATTCCCGGAGAGCAAGACAGGCGTCAAGGGCAAGAAAGTCGGCCTTGGGCTGATGACTTGGACTCCCTAGCTCTATTGTCCATATATAATTTACTTTCTTTCATTGCGTTAGGCGACATTGCAGTATGAAGAACTACCCTTCCAACCCCTAGAGTTTAGAAGGTAACCTAGCGAACGAGACTAAGATCAGCGCTTTAGAGAGTCATTCACTCAACGTGAACAGAGCAGAGAATAAGAGTCATCAGGAAATGAGTTCCCGAATAGGATAATGAGATTTCAATGTACTTTTCTTAAAGGCGAATGCTCCCACCCATGTCAGATTGTCAACCACATTAGCCCGCAATCACGTGTTTTACTATTAGCCCAACGCTATTACACTAGCCTCCATACTACCCCTTTTTTTACCTTCTTACTACAACCGAGGTTATTATAATGGCTCCCGTATTCTTCCGAATGCGTAGTATATAGTCAGCTTAGATAGCTTTAATTTACAAGAGAGCGGCGTCTTCTTTTCTCGCACCGTTCGACACAGATCAATGCAGGTGCCTCACGATCTGCAAGTAGTTTCAAGGTTGCATAAGTATTAGATAGATAGATAAATTCATTTCTTCCCGATATAGCTCCCTTACGGGTCCATGCGGGGTTGGCTATCTGTAGTTATTTTACACGAGGGGGAAAACCTTTTCGCCTGGCAAAAACCCCTCCTCTCGATCTGGGCATGATGTCTAATTCTGGTTCTGTTTTCCCTTCTTACCGGTAGCGGCTGCTGTGGCAGCCCTACATTCACCTACTAGCCCTATCCCTTCAGTCCTTATCCTCGTAGTTGTCCGGGTCCGAGTAGTCCTGGTGGTCCTCCTGGTTCCTCTTCCTGGCTGTCCTCCTGGATTAATTCCCTGGCCAGGCTAAACTGCTTGAGCAGCCCTAGGCGTAAGAACCAGTCTGTTGCTGCTTTGACTCCCTTTTTTGTAGAGAGAAGGGAGCGGTAGTCTGTAGTTTCCGCCTTTTGGAGCATCTGTGCCCTACCCTGTTGGAAGTGGGGGCAGAAGAGGAGGATGTGCTTTGGGGTTTGCCTATGCCAGCCGCATGGGCAGGCGGGGCTAGGGTGTCCTGGCACCTTGCGCTTAGAGAGGAAGTCCTCCAGCCCAATATGCTCAGTACGCAGTAGAGTGGCGAGTGTGCTCTGTGGCTTAGACAGTTCGCTGTGAATTTGTCGAATCTTTGGGTTCCACTGTGTGCTCTGAGCCACTGGCTTGTGCCGCCTTTCCTGGCTAGTGTACGTTGTCCATCTCTCCTTCCACTTCTTCCTATATGCTATGCGTAGCCTTGTTCGCTCCGGGAGGGTGGGGCAGCTGCCGAGAAGGGAGGTTACCCTTGCTCTAAGTAGGGTTCTCCGAGCTGGGCCGGCTGGGCCTCTAGCGCCCAGAGTAGCCCGGGCTATCTGTTTGATGCTCTGGCAAGTTTCCTCTACCACTGCTGCTACTGGGCCATCCCTAGCCCTAATAGTCTGGGCTAGTGTTAGTTCATCCAGGTGGAGTGAGAGCGGGGGGATCCCCGTCTCATGCTCCAAGGTTTGTGTGCTGGTTGACTTGTACGCCCCTGAGATGGTACGAAGGCACTGGTTTTGAATCTTCTGCAGTGGCTGGATGGCTATTTTCCTCCACCCTGGGATCCCCTCCGGGATATGCCACACCCCGCAGCCGTAGGTAAGGACTGGCCTCACCACTGCTGTATAGATATGACGGGCTTTAGTGAATGAGGCTCCCCAGGTGGATGCTGCGAGTCTAGAGAGGGATGTGCACTGCTTGAGTGCCCTGGCCCTAGTTTCCCTAATGTGAGGTCCCCATCTCAGCTTGTTATCTACATGGACTCCCAGGATCTTGACTGTAGGTTCTGGGTGTCCCGCAAATCCCGGGATGCGGATTCCTGCTGCCATATTGAATCTCTTTGGCCTTCTCGTGAAGTGAACGAGATGGTACTTGTCAGGCGAGAAGGTCGACCCGTGGGTAGCTGCCCAGTGTTCGCAGGTTCTATTAGCCTCCTCTAGCATCCTACAGTTTTGTTCTGTAGATCTACTAAATGTAAGGATGTTGGTATCGTCTACAAAGCCAAGGGGGAAAGTGTTGCCCCTTTGGAGTTTTGTAAGTAGGTTAGAGGCAAAGAACAGATAGAGGATCGGGGACAGTGAGGATCCCTGGGGGATGCCTGTTGTGGTGTGGATTGGTTGGCTTGTAAAGTCCCCAAAGGACAGCTGAGTGGTGCGGTCCTGTAGGAAGGAGTGAGTGAATCTTTCTATCCAGGCTGGGAGCCTTGCCATCCTCATATTGTGGAGGAGTCTCTTGTGGGATACATGGTCGTATGCCCCTGAGATGTCCAGACTGAGGACTGAGGCTACCAGCCCAGGATCTTGCGCCCAGATAGTATGAATCTGTTCCGTAAGTAGGTCAAGAGCTGCTGCTGCTGACCTGTTTCTCCTAGCTCCCATCTGTGTATCGGGGAGCAGTTTGTGGGCCTCAGTAGCCTGGGAGATCCGATCTGCCACAACCCTCTCAAGCAGCTTCCCTAGCGTATTAAGTAGGGCAATCGGTCTAAATGACTTGGCTTTAGTGTAGTCATCCCTCTGTGGTTTCCTGAGGACTACGGTAATAGAGCTTTTAAACTGCCTGGGGTGGTATGCAAGCGCTAGGCATTTCTGGAAGAGCCTGGTGAGTGGTCCACTTAGTGTCTGAGCACACTGCTTTAGGAACCTATTGATAATCTTGTCTGGGCCTGGTGCCTTATCTGGGGGAAGCTTCTTGATGGTGTGGAGGACCTGCTCTTCGGCGAGGTCTTGGGGGATCTCCACTGGTACTGGGTATATGCACCCATCCAGGTCTGAGAGGTCGGTGGCCCTAGGAGGGGGGAAGAACTGGTTGGTAAGGATTTCTGCCTTGGCCTGATTGTCGTAGCGCAGTTGTCCATCTGCTCCCTGGAGGGGTGGGAACTGGGGTGGGGCTTGTGGTTCTTGTGCTTTTGTTCTTGCCCACTTTGAGAGCTTCCAGAGTGTAGATGGGTCTGAGGTGATCTCAGCTACTGTTCTGCGCCATGCTTTTGTTCTATCCCTTCTGATCTGCCTCTTCTTGCTGTTAGCAGTGGTTTGGTATGCCACCCAGTCCTCCTCCCTCCCTGTGGCTGTCCACTTCCTTCTGGCTGCTCTAGCCTGGTTTACCAGGTCCGAACACTCCTTTGTCCATTGTATAGAGGCCCAGGGTGAGGGTCTCGCTACTGGGATGGTCTCCTGGATTGTCCTTTCGATGGCCTCCTGGAGCAGTTCAGTGAAGTGATCCAGGTCTGCTTTAGTGTTAAGAGGGGCTACTTTAAGGTGTTTGAGCTTTATTTGGAGTACCTCATTGGTTCTCTTCCAGTCTGCTTTCTTCCACTGGGGCCTTGGGGGACGTGGTTCCGCGGGGGTAAGAGAAAAATCAAGTATAGTGAGGATAGGTAGGTGGTCAGAGGATGATTCAAGCTCCTGGCTGACTCTACAGCTAAGGATTCTCTCCTCTAGCCACCGTGATACAAAGACAAGGTCTAGAGTACTCTCACTACTACTATCTCTTCTAGTGATAGTGCCCCTTGGAAGGGCGAGGTTAAGATTAGCTGCGGTAGCTATCTCAATCAGGTTATCCGCTAGGGTGTGGTGTGTTAGAGAGGCTATACCTCCCCAGATAGGATGGTGGAGGTTAAAGTCCCCTAGGAGGATGTGCTCCCCTGGTTTTCTAAGAGCTTCCGGTAGAAGAGATAGGGTTTCCAGAGCTGTACTAGTGTGAGAGGCTGGCGGGGGATTGTAGTAGTTATGGATATGGATTGTACGTGTCTTAGTGGTAAGGGATAGTGTAATGAGGTCTGGTGAGTAGACTATTACTTGCCAGGAGTCGGGGGCAATGGCCTTGCTTATGAAGAAGCAGGTTCTTGCCGTCCCCTCCTGAGGGAAAACTGTGTGGTAGGCAGGGTGTCTTGCTGTTATCTTGACCCTCGGGTTCCTCCACGGTTCCTGGATGGCCAGGATATGGTGGATCTTTGGGTCCACCTCCTTGAAGAACGGGAGCATCACCCTATTCTTACTCTTATGGACGTTGTACTGCACGATAGATAGAGAGCCTATATCTAACATTGACTTCCTTCCATCTCTGAGTCAGGCTGCGGGGGGGTTGGTGGTGTAGGCTGCGAGGAGGAGGGGGTTCCCGTAGGCTCCTCCCCCGAGGCATGCTGGGAGCTGTTGAGTCCAGTAAACCGCATTTGGTTGGGAGGCGGGGGGCGGCTTAGGTCCCTTGGCCTACCTGGCCCTCTCTTGGCCGGCTCCTCCTCTCTAGGCCTCTTCCTTGGCCCGACCGTCAACCAGTTGGTTTGGGGCTGTGTCTTGGCCACAGGGGATCCTGCCCTATACCTCTCTGGAGTTGCCAGGCGGGCCTGGGTGGCCTTTGCCTGGCATGCTCTGCGTGCTGGGCAGGCGTTGCTCCAGGCCGTGTGCTTTTGTGAGCAGTTTGCACACTGCATTTTTTCCTTAGGGCACTCCTGGGTGTTATGTGCCTCTGCACACTGGCCACACTTGGTCTCCCTTCTACAGTGGGTGGAGATGTGACCATAGTCCTGGCACTTAAAGCACTGGGTCACTGTAAAGGCTGTACTATAGTATTCTACTGTGTGGAGAGCATAGTTACTAATAAGTCCTTTAGTAATAATCTGGTTGGCTGCCTCGGGGTCTGTGGTGCTAAGGATAATGGCCGAGTGAGTTTTCCCCTCTGGGAGCTTCCTTTTTAGCCAGGCTAGCTTGCTGATACGAAGACTAGGGTGTAGGGTAAGGTTCTGATCCTGAAGGGTTTGGGCGGCCTGGGGATCCTTGATGTCAATTCCTTCGAGGGGGACGTTGTGGACTAGCACTGAGTAGAGCTGCTGGTTGGGACGGACTTCCCTGCCCAGTCCTGTAGTCCATTCCTGGTCCTGGAGGAGGGCTGCTCTGGTCTGAGCATCAGGCACAAAGAGCTTGACGTCCCCACTAGGGAGCTTCTTGGCAGCTAGCACCTTTTTGCATGCTAGGCTTTTCCCTGCCTGAATCTTCTTAATAATGGCCTCGTTAGAGAGGTTTGTGACCTCCTGTCTGTTGGTCTTGTCTGGGAAGTGTAGGGTAAGCTCAGTGGTGGCCGGGGGGGTAGGGGGCTTTAGGGCTGCTCGGGCTGCAATGTTGGCCCAGCTAGGCACTGCGGGCGTAGGAGTACTCTGGAGTCGGCTGACTGCCTTCTGGACTTGTTGCACTTCCTTAAGGATATCCTTAAGGCCGGGCTCCTTGGTGGTTGCCTCCTGGCATATAGAGATATGATCCTGGAAGATTGTCTTGGCAATGTCGAGAAAATTTTTTACCTGGCTGGAGAGGACTGAAGGGAGGCCAGCGGGTGCTTGTAGGGCTTGGAGGAGGGTGTCTGCTGTCTTTGATGCTCTTTTAACGTATTCTACGCCATACTGGATGCCCTGCGGTTTATTGGGGGTGCGCTGTGGTTGGGTAGAGGCGGTTGCTAGAGGGGGCTGTTCGCCCCTTCCTGCGGCCTCTACATCAACCACAACGCGGCTGTAGCTGCTCTGAGTGGTATTTTGAGTCTCGCTGGGCCTAGGAGAGTCCCTAGGGCCCTCTCCCGGCGCCGTAGCTTGGGATCGATTTTTTGGCGTGGTCATGTTTTTTTTGCATAAGTATTGCAATGCGACATGACAGGCTATCATCTAAACCTTCGGTACAATCATTTCTTAATAAGCTTTTCAATTTCATCTAGGAGGCGGTGGCCGAGGATAACAATGTAGTGTGTGTACTAAACAATGACATTTTTTGGCCAGTACCATCATCAGAGAAGCACCGTTGCTAGACAAAGCCGATTGTTTGTAAAACATCCATCGCAGGTAACTGAGCATTTAAGGCAAGGTGACCACATCTTCTATGTAGTATCAGCAGCAATCTCAAGCATGGTTGCCAACAGCACTAGTCTCCTCCACTTCCAGGGAGAGCTCAACTCAGGTCTCTCTGAGGGTGTATTCAACACGACTCTTCAAGTCGTCTTCACGCGAGTAGCTCTAGCACTTGCTAAAGAATATGTCCCGAGCACTAAGGCCGTGCCTGTGTTGATGGACCACCTTGTTTCCGAGCGCGCTAAGCAAATGCTGGCATTTTCTTGCGCGATGTTTGGAGCAACGATGTTCCTTCTGCGCTGCTACAACACTGGCTATGACTTCGTTGTCGCCAATTTCACGTGTTCAGTCACTCTAGGCCCCTTTGAAGAGACGAAGGGGGAAGTTCTGGAATGGTGTGCCCGAAATCTGCCCAAGCAGTTGTCAAGGAATATGGTTCTGGAACACATTTGGACCGACGGCACTCCTGAGCTGGAGTTTGTCATTGGACTAGGAACTCATCGTTTCCACTTTCAAGGGACACTCTTCTCTATTACTCGTATGGAGCGTAAGACAAAAATCACGGATACTCGGGGTTCTGGTGTCCCCGATGTTGGTGGGGAGATGTTTGTGGTTTCTTGCCTTGGCCGAAACCCTGGCATCCTGAAAGCCTTTCTACAGGAATGCAAGGCGTTTGCTAAATCACGTCAAGGATCAAAAACCCTTATATACCGCCTTAACGACAGGGGAAAAGCATGGACACAGTTCTCGAAGCCGTCCCGTCCAATGTCGACAGTCGACCTTGATGAATGCGTCAAGGCAGACCTTCTTGCGGACGCCAGCCGCTACTTCCACCCTTCCGCCAAAAAGTACTACGCCAACCGTGGAATCCCACTTCGTCGAGGCTTCCTCTTTCACGGTCCACCGGGCTGCGGTAAATCTTCCATCTCCCAAGCTCTCGCCGGCCACTTCATGGTTCCGCTCTACGTCCTTAGCCTGAGCAATCCATCCATGACCGACAGCACTCTGGAGCATCTTCTCCGCGGCAGTCCTGAGCGCTGCATCGTACTCATTGAGGACGTTGACTCGGCTGGAATTGAACGCGAGTCAATGAAGGCCCAGTCGACGAAGCCCTCCAAAGGCCAGACGAAAATTGGCGACCGGGTCTCTCTATCAGGCCTCCTTAACGCCATTGACGGTGTCACCGCGCCAGAAGGCCGCCTCCTGATCATGACGTCCAACACACCCGATACTTTGGACCCCGCGCTGATCCGTCCCGGCCGTATTGATAAGCAGGTTTTCTTCGGTCACGTCTCGCCTCAAGTCGCGTCGCAGATCTTCATGCGCATGTTCACCGAAAGCCCGGACGAGCAGTTCGAGGAGGTGCAACAGGTCACGGATGTTGACGTCCCAGTGTTGGCGAAGACTTTTGGCGAGCAGGTGCCCGAGAAGCTGGTTACGCCGGCCGAGGTGCAGTGCTACCTCCTTGATCATCGTGATGACCCTGTTTCGGCTGTTCAAAAGACCGGGGCTTGGCTGGATAGAATGGTTGCTCTGAAGGAAAAGGGAACCAATGTGATTGAGGAGGCCGCAGCTGAAGCTACAGCTGGGGCGCAGGAGGGGTCTTCGGAGAGCTCAAGCAGTGATGAAGAGTCACTGACGTCTGAATCGGATGATAATTGGGGTCTAACCCGTCGCTCTGGCTTTCCAGAGGGTTGGATTCGTTGATTAGTCGTGCTCTTGGGTTGATTATTAATTACCAGTACATCAATCAGAAATATCATAAAAGTTCTTGTTCAGCCGTGCAACTGAAGTGTCATTCCAAAGTGTCCTCATTCTCCCCGGGGCGGGCTGTAAAGTCGAATACCCCCATTGACTTGCCAAATCGTGCCGTCTCCTCTCCCTGTTGCTTACTCACTCTGCTTCCCCTATGTCCAACCATCGGCCCAGGGCTGTTGACTCAACCACACAGTTAGTGCATTAGTCATGAGTGAGTTCCGTAGCAAAACGCAACATGACTTGTGTGTCCCTGTGCTCCTCTTTTCACACGAATCAAATGCCAACTTCTTCCCTTTGTCTTCAATTCTGTTCTCCTCGCGCATACGCCTGACATACTTATCAGTCACCCAGCAGCCTCCCACAACTTAGCGCAGAGTTTCGCACCAGCCTTCCGCGTCTCTCCACCAGACCACCACGGCACCACCGCAAAGCTCTGACCCACACGTCCAAAAGCCTAGCGCACCATCCCAGAACTCCAGAACTCCGATCTCCGGTTTCAAGGCACACCATGATGTGCATCTCGCATATCTCGTCTCCACCACGCTTAGCATCCGCACAGGATTCAGCTTTCACCAGGGAACCCAGAGTCCCATGGGCTATAGCAACGTAACACGCCGCCGGCGCCGCGAGTCGCGCGAATACGACCGCGCTTCCTCGCTTGCGCAATGCCGTCGCTACGTCCCAGCCAAAAGAGCGCGCGCGGCCCGAAAAGCCCTGATCGCGTTTGCTCGACCAGCGCGGTGCCGGGCTCGCGTCGCGATTGGCCCAAAGGGTTTCCCGTTCGGGAAGGTCCGGGTGCAGTGTGTCTCAGCGGCCGAGTCTGGCTGATTGGACTGATGGATGCACGGTGGATCTTTTCGCTCTCTGTTACACGTACGTTTCTCGATGCGTCTAGGTACGAAAATAGGTCGTCGTCGTGCCGCGGGCACTACTGCCAATCAACCCTCCTGCGGCCGCGCACTGGCGCGCGGCAAAATCCCACAACCACCGGCGGCAATTCAATCTACCGGGCATCCACGCCCCGCCGCTCTGCTCCAGGCGATCTCCTCCAAGACAGGCACACATAGCTCTCAACCTCCCCAGCCCATCATCCCCCTACAGCCTCGCCTCCACCGCCACCGGCTGCGCGCCATCCGCCGCCGTCGCCGCGTCCGGGTCGGGCAGGAACTCCAGCCACGGGCCGGCCCGGGAGAAGGCGCCGTACAGGTCCGCCTTGCGGCCGTCGGGGATGTACGGGCTGACCCAGCGGCTGGCCATCTTCAGGTACCAGGTGTCCTGGGCCTCGTAGCGGGTGACGACGCCGGACAGCGACACCACCGTCTCGGCGCGCGAGCGGTGCGCCGCCTCGTACGTCTGCTCGAACAGCGTGGCCAGCTCCGCCTGCGTGGGCGCGGGCGAGGACGCCAGCAGCGCGTGCAGGCCGTTGGTCAGGCGCACGATGCCCTCGTACGCGGTGTTGGCGCCGAGGCCGGGGTTGACGGTGGCCTGGTTGGCGGGGAAAAGGTCAGTCAATCTGGGAGTTCGAGAGGCGAAGGTGGGCGTTGGGGGGGGGGGGGGGGGGGGGGATTGCATACCTTGTGCACCGAGTCGCCCACCAGCACGACGCGGCCGTGGCTCCACTTCTTGCTGACGCCCTCCTCCAGCGGCGCCAGCGTCGCCCGCACCCGCGTGTCCCACAGGTCCTGCAGCGTGTAGCCCGGCCCGATCACCGTCTTGCCGTACTCGCCCACCAGCTGGGCCGCGTCGGCGTCGGTGAAGCGCGGCACGTTCGGCATGCGCGTCACCTGCGGCATCTTGACGTAGAAGAACCAGAAGAGCAGCCCGGGCACGCCGGCCGTCGAGAAGGAGGAGTGGTAGTCGTAGTATGAGGTGTGGATCATGCCGTCGTCCATCATCGGCTTGGAAGGGTCGTTTTTGGAGACGCCGAAGAGGCACTTGTACTCGGCCGTGAATGCTGGGGTGGGGAGAGACGGGGTTAGTAGGTGCATGCTACAGCTGCACTGCAGGGCGGGTGATGGTAGACTCACCCTCCTTGATCTCCTTCTCCAGCTCGGGCTGCGTCTTGGCAACCTCGTCCGCCATGAGATTCCTCACATGGCTGTGGATGCCGTCGGATCCCACCAGAATGCTGCCCTTGATGCTCTCGCCCGTGCTGGTCACGACGGTGATTCCGTCCTCTGACTCGGTGTACGACGCAACGGCCGTGTTTGTTCGCACCTTCGACTTGTCCTTGACGTGGCTGTGGAGGATCTTGATGGCCTCGCAGCGCTCAAGGAAGACCCAAGGCCGGCCCAGGCTGTGTTGCCGTCAGCAAAGCTTCGATTGGCGAACCGGCCAACATACCGCTCGTGGATGTCCTTGAACAGGCGTGAGTCCTCGAAGCACTTGCCATTCTCGTCAAAGTGTTGTCTGTAGGCAATGGGCACGGTGGTGTTCTTGAAGGTCTCCCAGATGCCCAATTGCTCAAACACCTTGATGGAGTGGGGCTGGAAGCCAATGGAGGCTCCCAGCTGCGGGCCAATGTCGCCCTTCTCGAGCAGGACGTAGTCAATGCCGGCGCTCTCGAGGCAGAGGGCCAGCATAAGGCCGCCCAGACTGCCGCCGGCAATGATGACTTTGAAAGGCGCAGCCATGGTAGAAATGCCCGAATATGAGACCGATGGCGAGTTATGGCGTGCTTGAGGCTAAAGCGAGGGTACGAGCTCGCGATTGGAGCTCTGGGGGAAAAAGAAACAGAAGTGTCGGAGATGGTCAAGTGGGGACGGGGGGTTTTCAAGACTGCAAGCAGCCGAGCTGGGGTTAAATAGGCCTGTGCGGGCACGAGGAGGAGCACAAAGGCCGCGTCAGGCCACAGACTGGTGTATGTGTGCTGACTTGGACTGGACGATAAGTAGCTGCGGGACGGTTTCCCAGTTGGTTTGATTGGAGCTGCTCGCCATTACTCGAAGGGCAGTCCTGGTCGGTTTCATGGTTGCTGATTGGCATGTCCATGACAGAGGCTGCCGACCAATTTTAGGGGGACCTGTTCAGCGGGTACGGCGCAGGTGAAGATGCATGAGGATTGGGGGGCAAGGGGATGGCTGGGGGCGATGCGGCACAGCGCGTCAGTGCGCAGGCAGCGATCTAAAGAAAAGAAGCTGCGGCCCACGGCAGCACCACAGCGGCCGCGACAGCGACCGCGGAGGCAGCGCGCCAGCAGCGCCGGCGCCGGAGACGCGGCGAACAGGTACGTGGTACTCGGGGACGCAGCAGCGAGGCAGCCGCAGGGGCGCTGGGCGGACGGCGCTGCAGGAACCAGGCCCGCGCGTGGCGGCCTCCGCACCAGGGCCCGCGGCCAGGCCCCAGGGCCCATCGTGCGCACGGCAACCCTGGCGGCGCAGCAGCCCGCGATTCGCCAGGCGCGACGGCAGCGGGGCGGCCGGCCAACGGCGCGGGCGGCGCCCCCGTCGGCGCCCTCGGGCCCGTGGGTCCTCGCACCACTCGCCCTCGCACCCTCGTCCGGGAACACTTCCGCGCAGCCAACGGGCTGCCGCGGCGGTGAGCGGCCTGCAAATCTTGAAAAAGCCCCATCGTGCTTTTCATGCGCCTGCTGCGTTTCGCACCCGCCAATCCTCACCGATCTCGGCTCCCGCGCGCCGTCGCCGCCAGGAATTCGCCGGTCCCTGGACGATCACCTCACTGCCAGCCGGCCTCCACGACCCTCCCAGCGCCACACGCGAGCAGCCTTGGCTCCGCAAGGCTTGTCTCGTGGGAGCAACCCTGCCCGGCGCTGGAGAGTCGCGTAGAGGATGCGCCGCGGAGTCAGTGGCCGGCCCGGGGGCAGTGGTGCAATGGCTCCGTTATACCGTATGTACAATAATGCGCTCTCGCTCCCAATCGGGCTGCCCGGGTTCTTCCTTACGGCACTAGCACACTGTTGCAAATCCGCTGCCGACAGGGGCGTCGCGTGTACGCCTTTAATTAACAATAACCACCTCCAAGCTTGTTTTCCTGTTGGTTTTGCGTCGACGACATCCTCCCGCCCATCCCCCCTTCTCCACTTCGTCTTTTCCTTCGTCGTCTCTGCCGGTTTCCGAGATGACCTTTGCGCTCGAGGTGCAAAAGCTGTTGACATGGGTCCCGAGAGATGACGCGCAGAACTACACGCCGGCCGACATTCCGCTGGCCGGCAGAACCATCTCTGTGGGTTGCGCTTCTCCTGCCCGAACCGGTCTTGGCTAACGCCTCGCAGATGATCCTGTCGCTAGTGACGCTCTGCGTTATTTCTGTCTGCATCACTCGCCGCGTGCAGAACGTCCACCGGTGGTCAACTCTGCCGCTCGGCGCGTGGTACATTGTGCTGATCTACGTCGACTCCTTCCTCTTCATCTTCATCACCACCGTGTTCAAGGATGTTGGCTTGAATGAGACCATGACAATATGCAGAGGCGCTATTCTTCTTTGTCTCACTCTTTACTTGTCCACGAAAGTCTGCGTGTACTTGTTTCTCGTCGAAAAAGCGGTAGGTACGGCGCTGCGTGGTAGCACTCTGCACCTGCTGACAACGACCCAGTACATTGTCCGCGGCAGCAACATTCCCCGGTACAGGGATCCGCTCTACATCTTGAACATCACTGGAGCAATGGCACCCTACGGCGTACTGGCAATCCTGAACATCATCTGGTGAGGTCCACCGGCCATCTCGGAACCGGGAGCCTCAGCTAACTCCGCTCCAGGAGATTCTCACGCATAGACAACGGCACTTGTGTTATCGGCATGGAGAAAAAAGCCCTCCTCCCGCTCATCGTCTTCGACGTCGCAGTCAACATCTACCTCACCACGCTCTTCATCGTGCCTCTCCGCCGTACGATCCCACACCCAACCCGGAGACCGACCCGCACCACCGCTAACCTCCAACTTCTCTACCACAGAACTCTACTCCTACAAAAGCCAAGCGAACGCCACCCTCCACACCATGGCCGTCCGCACCTTCATCGGCTCCTGCGCCACCCTCGCCTCCTCCATCACCAACCTCACCCTCCTCATGGTCCTCGACGGCGAGCCCGCCTGGGTCTGCTTCCTCAGCTGCAACGTCGAAAGTGCGCCCCCCTCCCCTCCCACCGCCAACCAGGCCCGCACTAACACCCCCGCACAGTCCTCTTCTCCGTCCTCATCCTCCACTGGGTCACGTCGCGCGACCGCACCGGCCAGACCACCAACCGCAGCTACTCGCGCTCGGGCGGGCAGATGCCGTCGGGCGGCAACGGCAACGGCGAAGCCTCCGGCTCGAACCCGCTGTCGTCGTCGTCGCGCAGCCGCACCCGCCGCGACGCCAAGACCAAGATCGGCACCGAGACCCTCATCTCGGAGCACTACGGCGCCGCGCGCGGCGGCGACACCTGGCCGGATGACACCGTCGCGACGACGACGGTCGACGGCGGCTGGCCCGACGACACGCGCGCGGTCATCGATGCGCGCTGCGAGAGGGCGGGCGGCGGGTATAGGGGTGAGGGCGGCGGCATCGCGCTGGATCGGATCGTCGTGACGAAGGAGAGCGAGGTGCGGACGACGAGGGATGAGAGGAGGCATACGCGGGAGGTGAGCGGGGCGAGGGGGATAGGGAGGGGCGGCGCGGTGGTCGAGTATGTGACGGATCACAGTGATGGGAGGAGTGAGACGGAGACGGCGGGGTCGGCGAGTAGGAGGGAGGGGAGTACGGATGGGATTGTGAGGCCGGATCCGACGCATATGGTGTGATGAGCGGACATACGGGATATGTGTAATGGCGTTGGGTTGGAAGGGCGTTGAGAGCAGGGGGGTTTCTCTTTTGTGATATCTCAAGCGTGTTGTCTCAGTTGACTCTGCGGAGTTGGGACTGTAGTACTATGATCGACGCCTCGGTGGGCCTGTCGCATGTCTGTAGATTTGATCTGGTCCCGATGGGACGTAGACGATATTCCGATGACATGATGTAAAGTCTTTCAGTAGGATCAGAAAGCATCACCCCTGATGTGGGCTATTAGAGTGGATCAAATAGAGCTATGAGATCTGCCCGCATCGCTGCAGGTGCAGAAACCGTGAACCAGGACCGCGGGAATCTTCACGGCCCTGTGGGGAGTGTGTACGACGCTGCATGTAATCATCCGGGGCTTTCCTAGTCCTCGGTCCGCGGAGCCGAAAGTGGCGTCAACGCGGGCTGTAGTGGGTCCGGAACCGCCAGGATGGTGAGCTTGGAAGCTTACGCCATTGCCAAGGGCGATGAGGGTTAGGATGACAGGGTTTATCGGCTGAAGAGGAAATTCAGAGGAGTTGTACAATGAATTGAGAGAGTGAGGAGTATTGCTGTGTGTATCTACTATCTACCGACGTGAATTTAAGGCATTTGTGTTGTTATGGAACGTAGTAATGTGAATTATTCGACTGGTCCTATGTACAAGAAGGAATTTCTAAAGAGAAAAGAGGAAAGCAGACGTACGCAAATAAAGCAAATAAATATGAAACAGCGAATTAGTGATAATAAGTCAACTGGAAATGGAATCGGACGAGTCCTAACATGTGTGGTGAAAACTCTGTCTGAAATACTTTCAACAAACATGGTGTGAATGTCCCGGCCTTGGAACAGATGTATCGAGGTTCTTGCAACTAAACAAGATACACGGTTTCCCATGGAAGATCATCTGCAGTCTCTGCGTCAAAGAATTGCCGATACTGCCCCATGAGCTCCAGGTAGTTGTTCGCGAATGTAGGACCCTTACATCCATGCAAATAGCACTCACCCACGAGCAGGAATTTGCTCATGTCTTCGGACAAAGGCCGCAATACAAACGGAACACTCGCACCATTCAGTATGCAGACGATGTCAAGGCCACGAGCCGCACGAGGACATATGGCAAGAGACCTTTTCGTCAGCCGCATATTCCGGCCTTGGGAGAACGTCTGAATGTCCTGAAACCCCCTTCCGTAGCCCATCTTGTCGAAGTTCTCAAGTAGACTGAAGTTGACATTTGGTTGCGTCAACGATCCTTCGAAGTATTCCCCAGAGATGAACACGGGACCGCAGGGCTTGGTCCATATCCCCAGTCCTTTAATTGACTCCAATCTCAGAATTTTGACTTCGAGCAAATACCCAACTCGTCGAGTTTGGGTTTCTTGTGACTGACTAGCCCGGATAGACGCGATTGACGACTGAGGGTTTCCCCCCTGTCTAGGCCTCCAGTATGCGAGAGAGGATATTCGTCGACTTTCACTGAAGTCCAGCACCCACGAAGGAATCGATGGGATAACCTCGCGACGATCTAGTGAGTCTCCGTTCCCTATTTTTTCGGACGTAATTCCCTTGGCGAAACGGTGGCAAGTATCAGGCGCTTCTTCCATGCTCAAAATTGATAAAACCATGTAGAGCTCATCTCTGACAAGTTTTCGATCGGATATTGGCAACTGGGAGGCTCTGGCTACAAATTCGTCGAGTGAATGAACTTTAGTCGAGCAGATATGCAACGCTCGTAAAACCGCAATTAGTAGACCATTTGGGAAGATTACACTACTTTCCAAGAGCGTGGACACGCCAAGCACATCATACAACGCCTTTCCTTCTGGTGATGCCTCTATGCCTCCAGAAGTGATCGGACATGATCCATCCTTTTGTTTCATCGCAACAGTTTCTTGATCTTCCACGCCTTGCGACTTTGAAACTTGCTTGACCAACCTCTTCATGCCCTGCCATAGCTTTTTTTAATTCTTTTTCCCATTGGAAATCTCTAGGTGTGCTTTCCCAGTCTGACATAGCATTGTAGTCCATCAACCGTCGCGGGAGATCCAGAGAACGCATGAACAGGCTACCACGATCACCCGGATGGGCAGAGTGATCCAAACTCATAACCCACTCTATAAATTCTGAGATATGATCCCAAAAATACTGGAAAAGCCCCTGTGTTGATCCGGTGATCACCATCGGAGGTTCTTGCTGATACTGTATTCCAGCATCCGTTAGAATATCAAGATGGTTGTACGTTTCGATTACTTGAGCTGTGACATTCGAGAAAAGGTCTTCCACAGGCAGGTTGTAATCTGGGACGAGCGGAAGGTCTTCAGGGTTCTCAAGAAGCCCAAGTAAGGCATATATCTTGTCTCGAGGATTCGTGGATGAACAGCCTCTCGCAGCGTTGATCAAGGATATCAGATCCTTGAAAGGCTTGCTGTCTCTCTGAACGAGGACAGGCGGAATTTTCCCTTCCTTGTTCATGGCGTGGTGGCCGAAAGCGTGTAGTCCCCCAGGGGTCAGAAACTTCCAGTCCAGAATTTCTGGCCCCACGATCACCAACGATTTCTTGGCCATAGCGGCTTCTTGTAATACCCAGACTCTTGAAAACCATGGACTAGACAAGAAGTTGGTTGTGAAGATGCGATAGCGATAGGCGGTAGTCCCGTGCCTGAGGGAGTCAAAGAAACCATGGAGCTCTGGAGTCCAATCCAGTCCTAGATGTATCAAGACACACTCTGCTTCCGAATATATCTTGCTCATCAAAGGGACCTGGTGATTTTTTTCCAAGATGTCCGCCTGATTAATGCAAACTGCATCAATCCAAAGGAGTCGGTCGGAGTTTTCGCGGCGCAAATCAGTCAATGCGGCTTTGCAGTTGACAGTTACATCTAGTGGGCCGGTTTGGGTGTAAATTTGCTCCGTGGCTGATGTATTACCCCAGGTGTATGATATGGCCTCATAAGGCGGATGATCGTCAATGTTGAACCGAAGGATCTCACATACAATTGGAACCTGGTCTCGGCCGGGCAAGACACGAATCAAGCGAAAGTGGGTGGGTTGAAGAAGAGGTTTGTGAACAAAGTGAGATGCAGTAGTGGTGCTTGAGATTTCCGAAAGGACGTGTTGAGACTGCGTGTTCAGACCAGATAAAGAGATTCGACCACTACATCCAATGCAGAAAACCATTCCGTCAATGCTCGACATATCAGGCACTTTACATGTGCAGGATTCATTGTCCGCCATGATGAGAGAGTGATTCGGTGCAGCCTTCTCTTTCGTTGGAACAGAAAATCTGGGCGTTGGGCTGGCGTTGTTGTCAGGCTGTAGATTTGCGGAGCCAACTGAGCGGTAGCTGTCTGAGCGTCTTGAGAGCGGAATGAGACCAGTCGGTAGTTTTAGATCCCTAGAGTTGACGGGATTCGAGTCGTAGACGGAGGGTTGTGTTCGATGTCTTGCTGTGAGGCTGTCGCAGCTGAGTGTTGGTGTCGGCGGGCAGGCGGGGCAGTGCACATTTCTGTGCTGCCTGTTCGAAGGCGGGGCTCCTTGGCAGATGCACGGTGGATGATTCGTAATGAGAAGAAGCCAATGGCAATCAGTGGTAAGCTTAGGTCTGTAGCAATCGTGAAACGATGACGAGGCTCGAAGTTGGAGGTGCCGGCCGAGTGATGCTAAGTTGAGTTCCCAAAACGACAAAAGGGATAACTAATGGCGCTTTCGAAAAGCTTGACTACTAGATTAATGAATTTACAAAATGATCGACGGGAGATCTAGGTTCAGGCCTATGACTATGATGTCGTCGTTAAGAAACCCAGTTTTTCAAGCAAGCAGGGCAGTGTCACAACACGTACATGTGCTTATCAAGACTAGTCCCTTTTTGTTGGTCATCGAAGCGCCTGCGTCGGGCCAAGTCGACAGGACGGTGAACAAATCATTGGCCTTGCATATGAACTACCGCAAGGCGGGCGGTCTGCCCTGCGCGCTGAACGGTTCACGGCCAAGTTTTGGAGTGTAGAAGATGTTGTATTGTGAGACATTAGTATTGAATGAAATTGCGTGCAGGCTATTCACCTGAATATTGTGCCGAGTTCGTAGATATGGCTGTAGCCCGCAGACGCATACGATATGTGCAAGGCTGGGTGGTGTACATCTGTGCATGGATAGACGTGCCATCAGCTTATTGGTGGACTAAATTTACCACAGATCCAGCAGCGGCCAGGCTGAAAAAAGAAATCGTAGGCATAAGTCTATAGCGGCCTTGAAGAGAACACAGCGAAGACACAGGAGTATATACAATCCGCCCCCATTGCGGGGGGCTGCGGCGCCGATCCCATCCGCCCGCCCAACCATTACACCAGCCATCCAGCAGCTCATTAAATCCAAACCTCCCAAACCGCCGGAACCCTTCGTGACAGACGTGACCCCCTCCTCAACCTCTCATCTCCGCATCCTCACCCACCACAACCTGATGTCCTCCCAGTGCTCCTTGAACCCATACACGCACGCGTTCGCAAACCCGATGTACTGCGTCGAACTCTGCAGAATCCCCAACGCGTGATTGTAGTTCCCCGTCGACTCGGCGATGCGATTCGCGATGCCCGGCAGCCACAGGATCAGGTACGTGACCGGGTACATGTTCAGCAGCACCATGCGCCAGACGTCCTTGTCGATGTTCGTCGTCTGCCTGATGCGGATGCGCGGCGCCGGGATCAGCTTCTCCTCGGCCTCGACCGTGGTGGGGCTCTTGGGGCGGGCGTGCGGCAGGCCGGCGCCGAACGCCTTGGGCGGCGGGAGCGGGAAGTCGTCGTCCCTGTCGCCCGGGCTGGGCGTGGTGCGGCCGTTGGCGTTGACGGGCCCGTTGTTGGCGAGCCAGAAGTTCATCTCGAAGCCGTTGGTGTCCTTGCCGTAGTCGAACGAGTACGACCGGCCGGACGTGTCGCGCAGCTTGAGCCGCTGGTGCATGTACAGGAAGACGTAGATGTAGATGCAGAAGGTGATGATGATGATGGCGAAGCGCCACCCGTGGCCCAGCGCGTACCGCAGCCACTTGTGGTCCTGCGCAATCCAGCACCAGTTGCCCGAGACGGGCCTGATGACGTTGAGACCGAGGGCCGTGCTGCCTGTTCCGGTGGTTAGTTGTGCACTCAAAATGAATTGGGGAAATGGCACGCACTGGTGATGAGCGGGACGATCCAGATGGAGAGGCAGATCAGGATCTTTTTCGGCGTCGAGGCATACAGGATGTACGACTTGAATTGAATGGTCAGAAGCGTCACCACTGCAATGGCCAGGATCGAGAAGTCGACTGCCTGTGGTCTGGTCAGTGTCGTGGTCTCCCACCCAGATTGAGAGTCATTGTCCAACCCACCTGCACCGAAAACTGGCCTACCCACCCGTTCAAGTCGCATGTCGGACCGTCCTTGATGATTCCATGATTGATAACGATGTAAAGGCCCGATATCGAGTTGTTTAACGAGTTGCAGAATTCTTGAGAGGGTGAGCTTGGCTTCTGAAATACGAGAGGGGCGTTGGCGATACGTACCAGCGACGGTGAGATTCAGAATCAGGGCGTATCGGAAGGACCTCCGCTGGCCACCGAAGACGCACCAGCAAATGATGACGATGGTCGAGCTAATGAGCGAAAGCAGGCTGCCGACCAAAGTGGGGATCGCGATGGCCGGGTCCCAGCCCGTCGCCGTGTCGAGGACGTCCCGAGCTCTGCGCAGCATCTTGCGAGGACGTCAGTTGGGTTGTGAAAGCGAGAGTTGTTCGTTCGGTTGAGAACGGAGAGAATCCCAGCGCAAAAGAAAAACGGTGGAAAATAATCAAAAGCTCAAGCTCCAAGGGGATGCTGGCCTTACCATCGTTTTTCTCCTTAAGCTTTGCCTAGTGTTTTTCCGTTACTGGGACGCCGCGCAATTCCATGCGATATAAGTAGCCGGCTTCTCCCACGCCCTTGACCCAATGACCATGGATTGCGCCTCCGCCTCTTTTCTCTGTCTAGGAATGCCAAGGAGCGATGGCGTGGTCCTGCCCAGCTTCCAAAAAGAACGAATGTATCCACTCCGCCAGGGAGCTGAAGGTTGGTCCGTTAAGAAGATAGTAACGAAAGGTAAAAGCAAACTCGTCCGCAGCCTGTCTCGCGCACACCCTCCACAAGCGCCTGCAACGGTGAGGCTGAGCCCTACGTATATAGAGGTGCACGCCTAATAGCGTTCAGATAGGAAAACGCGCACGGCCTTAATGGGGGATCTACTATGTCGAAACAATTGGCGTCGCAAGTAGACGACAAGCGAATGAATACGAGCCTCTCATGCCATAGGGCGGAAAGAGCGGCAGCCTTGTATATGAAGGGAGAAGACTCCGGCCGCCTCTTCCACGCGTACTTGGCCCAACACCACCAAAAAGCCGATCAACAATGGAGTTGCTGAGTCGCGTGGGAGAGGCGAGCCTTGGGGCGGGGATGGTGGTCAGGCCGCCAGAGTGGTCCGAGAGAGCGTCCGATTACGAATCCACCACGAACACCACCTGGAAAAACGCCGGGCTCACCAGATAAATGGAAATAAACGCGTATCATCCGTACGATCTGTCGATTCGATGTTGAATGGAGAAATACCTTGACCGCTGCCCAGAAAAGCACGGCGGCAGACATCCTTGAGGATGGGGAAAATCCCGTGGGTTTGGCGTTTTCCACTCTCGCTAGGGCCGAAGGCATATTGTCGGCGAATCAAGGGGGAAACTCAGGAGGCTGAGCTAGAACTCTCCCGACGTAAACGCGTCTGACCCGGGAACACACTATGATGCTGTGGCTATGCGTCGGCGTAGGTTTGTCCCGGCCCAGGATGTATGCCCGAGGGAGCAATCTGAGCAATGGGATTGGATCCGCCGAAATTGAGGAAAATGAATCTGCCCTAAAGCATGGAGGGGAGTGATCTATGAAAAGAAACTTTCGAGATGGATACGGTGGCATGTTCCGCTGTTGCACGAATTGGTAAAGAGATAGGACATGCCTACCTAGACCTCGGGGGTAACTTTGAACTCCGAAGGCAGTCCATTGAAACAACTGCTGTAGCAATTAGTTGTCAATCGGCACTGGATGGTGAACATCCCGAGCAGATCTCCCTCCCTCACGGTTGCTGCGGCTCATTTGTATGTAGATCGCAAGCCCTGAATGATCGTCAGGATGTCCGTATAAGGTTATGTGAAACGAGAGTACTGGCCCTTCCACGAGCCCGGTAGCGTCTACAATAGCTTCATATGTATATGAAGATCGTGCCAGACGGCTGGGAGAACGCAAGGATACTTATTGCCATTGGCATTATTACTATGACGTATGGAACTCGGGGTGACCGGATTCCAGGGTTACGGTTGGGATATGGGGGGCAGCCGGTAGGGCAGCCGGTGGGATTAAAATAGAGAACCTTGAAACGGACGAACACCGCCTTTCAGGAGAGTCAGCTTGGCATTACTCTCGCAGAGCATTTTCGCTCGGGTGCCGAACTTACCAGCCGTTCCGCACCGGACCCTGCCGTCCCACACCGGGCTCACGACCAACGTGCCCACCAGTCCCGCGTCTCCCTCCCCGTCCCCGCGTCCCTGAGCCCTCCACGACGCCCCACGCCCTCACTTCGCCTCCTTACTCGTCTCGCCCCCATTCTTGACCCAATCCAGCCAGCTGCCCCGGTACTCGCCGACCTTCTCGTATCCCGCCTGCTGCGCCAGCTGCGCCGCCGAGCTGCTGCGCACGCCCGCCTTGCAGTAGAACACGACCTCGTCGCCGGCCCGCGGCTTCTGGAAGCCGAAGCGCTCCTCGAACTCGTCCGCCGGGAGGAAGATCCCCTCGGGCTGCGACGCGATCGGCATGTTGCGGGCCGTCGGGATGAAGCCGGCGTCGTACTCGTGCGGCTCGCGGACGTCGATGAGGACGCGGCCGGGGGCGGGGGACTCGACGACTGATTTGATCTGCAGTTGCGGGGCCGGAGGGGTCAGTCTGGAAGGGAGCTGGGAGGTTGTGCGGCGGGGTGATGGTGGGGGTGGTTTGGGCTGTGGCCGTCTGGGGAAAGGAAGAAGCGCGAGAGGGGAGGCTGCATGCTTACGCCATTGAAGTCGTAGACCTTAGACTTGGAGCCGTGCTCGGCCGAGTGCCAGCGAATTTGAGCGGGTTGCTTCTGGATTGCGGGCTGGATGGCGGCAAGACGCGGCGACCGGGTGAGGGCTGCAAACTGCAGAGGAGATGTCTGGCGTGCGGCCGCTGAGGTCGCGGAGCGCAGAGAAAAGCGCATCAATGCTCGCCTCGAAGCCATTGTTGCTGTTCGGGATGTGTGGGGAGTGCGACGGATGTCACGTTGTGGTGAAGAAGCTCTGGGGTTTCGAAGAGCTTCCCCAGACTTTTTGCGTCATATCGATGGGAGCTGCTTATCGGATGGCACGTGACCAGATCGGATTATTAATGTGTGCCTGGCTCTCAACCGTCCAGGATGATCAACCTGAGGCTGGCATTGACCAACTATCACGCACGTAGCATTCATGATCCAATCACGGTTATGGGGGGGCCGGTTCATCTATCATGTATCCGCTAGACTACGTATGCGCTAGCCACATCATCGCCAAGGGTTTACCATCATCGACCTCCATTTCATAGGGTTATAGTATGAGAAAAAGAAAACGAGAAGAAACACGATCAGCCCAATCAAACTCCGTGGGGTAATGAGCGGCTAGACAGTAGGAGGTTAGGAGAGGAGCAAAAAGAGCAAATTGGTATATTTCTTTTAGCGCCTTAGGAGAGGGGAACGGACGAATCAACAACAGCAAGAACGCCTCCGAGAAGAACGACGGAACTGAGAGGATAACAACCGCGCCGCATACACGCAACAAGCACCACGCATACATACAGACGAACGACGACCGAAAAGCAGCATTCGCTTTTTGTAATTCGCCCGGGGTATATTGTCTTTCATAGCCAGATTTCGGTATCGAGGGTGAGGGAAAGGGATGGGGTATTCAATCGTCGTAGTCAGTCGGGGTATCTTCATCGACGAAGAGAGAAAGAGCTTTTGTGGGCTGCACGGCTAAATTCTTTTTTGTTGTTCAACGAGGAGGCCCAATCGGGGCCGGGTATCCAGAAGCAGAATGGGAAGTGCTCGGGCGTCCACTGTCAACCGACGCCCGGGGGTCGTACCGGGGTGTCATATCCCCAGGCGCCGCGGAGGTAGTGGGGGTACCGTGAAAGGAAAGTTTGGAGGAGTTGGAGTGGAGGCCAAAGCCAGGAGCTGGTGGTACGGGCCAGCCATTGTGGTGGTGTTCATCATCAGGCAAATTGATACCGCTATCGTTCCAGGGGTTGCGGTAGCTGCTGGTGGACTCAAGAGAGACCAGAGACGCCTTGGAAGCGTTGCGAGAGGCATGCGTGAACAGGGACCCCGGAGAGTTGGACCCGTTCTTGCGACGCTCAATGAAGGAGGAGAAGGACGACATGCTGCCAGGCTTACGGAGCCTGTCAAGGAAACCGACGCGCTCGTGAAGCGAGTGGTTGTCGTCGCCGAAGACGGACCGGGTAGGCGAGTCCGTCGAGTCAAGGCGAGGCTCGGCAGGCTGAAGGACCTTAGACGAGAAGTAAGGCAGGCTATCCTCGAAAGAGTCAGACTTCGGCCGAGGAATGGCTCCCTTCATGATCTGGGTAACGTCCAAGCCATGTCCGACAAGCTTGGCAATCAAGAAATCGATGGCGTCCTTGAGACCACCCGCATAGTTACGAGTGTAGCTCATGACAAGACACTCGAGCTCACGCTCAGGGGCATCGGCCGGTCCCGGCAGAGGGTCATTCAGATGAATCTCCATGTTGTACTGGGTCTTCATCTTCAAGACGACATCTTTCTTGAAGTCCTCAGATCTGAGGAAGTCCTTGAGCTCGGCAGGAGCCACAAAGGTCATCTCGTGGTTCTCAGGAACCATGGCCTAAATATGTTAGTGAAACAGTCAACGGGGGTAGAGACAAGCATCAACGTACCAAGAACTCATCAACGGCCTGGGGTACCTGGTACTCAGGACCAGATACCGTAACGACATCGCTAGCCTGCTCAGTGCTCGGGAAGACGATCTTGCAGTTCCACTTCTTCTCTAGATCCTCGATATCGGACATGCGAGAGATGAGCTCACGATGGTAGAGGCGGTTGATGACAACGTGCTCAGAAACGAACTCAGCGTCAACCTTCTCAACCATGTCCATGATCTCCTGCTTGACGAGATCGAGGTTCTGCGCATTACGAGCAGGCGTACGACAGATGACGTTATCGACCTTGATGTCGTCCTCTTCCTTGCCGAGACCGCCACGGTCCATCGCATTGGAGAACTTGACGAAGACAGAGTACTTCTTCATGATGCGCTGGATGTGCTGACCACCGATACCAATGATACGCTTGTGGTACTGGTCAGGCACGTGGAATGAGATCGCTGCCGGCATCTCCTGTTCAACGAGGTCGAGGCCACCCTTCACATCGTCGTAGCGATTGCCACGGACGACGATGTAGAAGTTGTACTCGTTGAAGCCATCGAAGACAATCTGGACATTGCTCTGGCTCATGATCTTGTTGATCTTTCCGTTCTTCTTGCCGCTGACGAACTCCTTGTGCTCGTTGGCAAGCTCGATCTTGACGCTCATCTGGTACTGAGACTTGCGAACGAAGGGGATGTTGTTGATGACCATCATAGCAGCCTTGACAGCATCGTCAGAGCCGCTGATATGGAAGTTCAGCCTCTCGAAGCTGATCTCAGCACCAGAGTTGATGCAGATATCCGACAGCATAGCCCGCACATCATCCGGGGTAGGGGGCCTCTGGTGGCTGTCAGGGTGGGTGATGCACCACGAGGCGCTGTAGAACTGGCCGGCCTGTATCATGATCAGCAATCTGAAAGTGGCACGGAGTACATATATGGAATCATACCAGAGCCATGAGCTCCCGCACGGTCCGCTCAACGTTCAGAACATCCGTTCCCTGCACGCGGATCGGACCGCGCTGGAATCCCAGTGGGGGCAGCAAGATATACGAGCCGTTGTTCTCGATAATCTTGCGCACCTTGTCGAGACGCTCGAGCAGAATGCTGTCGATCTTGCTGGTCGTGACGATAACCTCCTTCACGAAGGCACGCGTGCTCAGGACAAGATCGTGCAGCCTCCGCTTGGCCTGCAGGATGTCATCTGGTTTCTCACCAGTGATGATGATCTCATCTTCAGGCCTTCGGACGGCCCCTGGCGGTGTGTAACCATAGAGCCGGGGGAACGGCGGCGGGAAGTAGATGGCCGTGTTCGTCGCAGACTCAATCAACTTGATGTTCTTGCGAGCCCTACCGCAAATGAGCGTGTGCATCGACAGCTCGAGCTTCATGGTATCCACGTGGCGTTGAAGCTGGGCACAATGTTAGCACAAGCAGCCCACGAGTCGAGGTGCTGCACGTACGATCTGGTCAATCATGATCAGAACACGCGTCTTCGCATGCTCTGCGCTCTCCATATCACCGTAGATGGCACACCTGAGGCGCTGCTCCGCATCGTGGAGCGTGCCGTTGATGCTGGCCGACTCGATGTCGACGGGCTTTGGCTGGAGCAAGAAGATATCGGCCTTGGTGACCTTGGCAATCTCGTCGAGGTGGTTCAGGACCTGCGACTTGACGCCGTCGTTCTCAAACACTAAGCTGTAATCTATATCCACAGTTGCACATCGCTAAGCGCCGAGGAGAAAAAGTTAGCACCCACAGCGCTTAAGTGGCCGACCGACAGTTCTCAGGCGATGACGTACCAGCGAAATCGGCGTCTCGTTCAGGATCTGGCACCGCGTCTGGCGCACCTGCTCGCACTCTCCGGCCAGGCAAACGTTCGTGACGAGGGTGGTGACGCGCTGCAGGCCCGGCAGCGGCTTCGGCTCCGAGGACACGACGGTCGCCTCGAGCTGGCCGTTCGTGTTGGCACTCAGATGCTTGCATAATGCGCGCAGATTCTCGACGTTGGTGATGTGCACGGGCAGAGTGTGGGTGGGCGGCGGCAGCGAGCCTTCAGGTGTCTCTTCTTGCCGGATCCACCGGGCGAAGGCGCCGGGACTCGCGTAGATAACATCGTCGGCGTCAGGGCCAGACAGGTTCGAGGCGAAAGGGACGTTGAACGACAGGTTCACCCAGGTGCCGGGTGTTATGGTGGGCGTGACGGCGGCGGCGTTGGACGGGCGCTTGACGGGCTGGTTGGGGAGGTCGTTATGTGATCGTGACATGCCGAAGCCCATCGAGGGCGTCATCTTCTCCCATCCATGGCGGGCCTGGCCGGTGAAGTTGGATATCTTGTGCATCGTGGCCGGCAACACGCCCCACGACAGACGGGAAGGCGATGAAGGGGCGGAGGGGAGGGGTGGTGCGGTGGTGGTGGTGGTGAGGTGATGGGTATGGAGAGCTGGGGTGGTGGACGTTGGAGCGAGAGAAGGGCGTAGGATTTGGCGAGCGGCCGGCCACTGGCACGACTGGATCGCCCGGGAGCGTTCGTTCGATGAAATCAAGGCCGCCAAGCGCGAGCCGGGCTGTGCGTCGCGTAGATCCTGCTGCCAGCAACACCACGCCCTGCGTGCCGCAACGCAGCGCGCGCCCCGGGCAGGGGCGCTGGCTCAGCTCACCAGGGCTGCGAGCGAGCCTGTCTGCGCCCAGCGGGGTGTGTGGGCGCCGCAAGTGGGCGTGCGGGCTCGCCGTCGAGGGATGCGCGCAGCTGGGCGCGGCAAGCGTGTTCAGACGCAACGGGCCCGCGCCAAAAAACATGGCCACTCCAGTCGGGCTTGCCTGCGCTGCCCGTCTCGCTGCCCGCTGCCCGCCTCGCGCCCTCGCCCTGGAGCACCCCTCGGCGGCCTCCTCCAAGAACAGCAGTGCGACAAGACCACGCGACGTCTGCCCACTGCCCACTGCGCTCCGAGCGCTGCTCAGCCACCGCCAGCAATCAGCGGCGGCTGGCCTGCGCGCGCCCGCCGCCTGGCAGACGCCCGCCGTGCTTGTCTGCCTGCTGGCTTGCTGGTCGCATGCAGGTACACTACGGCTCTGGCCTGTCGCTAGACGGGCGCTGCGTGTCGAGCGTCTCTCCGCACGCGACGGAGGCCCGCTCCACCGCGGCGGCGAGACGACGCCCGCCAGCCACGGCCATCGCCGCTCCACCGCGTGGCCGCCCGGCTGCCTGCTCCACGCGCAGCACGCAGATGCCAGAACGATCCCGCATCCCGAACCTTAATCGCTGGCCTCCGTCTGGGCAGGCCCCCGGCGAGCAGCACAAAAAAAGAAACAATATTGGTCGAGGGTGATCAAGGGGGAAACGAGCCTTCGCAGCGCTCGCCCAACTCAGCAGCTTCACGTGCTGTGCGCTGTTTACGCCCTTGGAGCTGGGTTGAGCCTCTCCTCCCTAGCATGCGTTTCGCTCGCCATGATTCGGCCGCCGGCCGGCACGCGGATGCCCCGGCTGCTTGTTTCGTCATCAATACCTGAGCCCGAAGCTCCCTGGCACTTACGCTGGCTGTACTATGCGCGCTAGCAGCCGTCCACGGTTCGACCAGCACTGCCAGGTTCGCGCCGCCGGGTGAGCAGCCGTCGCTCTGCTGCCGGCCCTGCTCGCCGGTCAGTGCGGACCGTGGCGGCGTTGATGGCTGTCTTCCTGTCACGTCTCGCATTTGGCAGATACGATGTCTGCCCATCAGCGCGCGCCGCTGAGCCAACCCCTTCCGCGGCATGTGATTGCAGCGGCGCGTCGTGCGTACATGCAGCCTGAGCTGTGCCAGAACGGCTGCAGCCAGCAGGGCACCAGCTCTCCACTCTAGCACACGGGTCTGAAGACGGCCGTTTCACTTCTGCAAGATAGTGGCCAGCCAAAACAAATGCAACTGTGTCGCCAAACCTTCCACGCCCCTTCAAAGCCAGCCCGCGCCAGAGTGCAGAATGCGTCATCCCCGAATGAGGCAAACGCTGCTCGCCCGCGAGGCATGTGCCCAAGACCAGCTTGCCCTTCGGCGCTCGCTCTGACCGACCCGGACAATTCGGCGCTGCTCGGGGATACTCTAGAGTCAGATCGTCGAATGCGAGACGGCCCAGTCTTTGTCATCGACCTCCGTCAGTCATGTGGAGAACAGGTGCAGATCTGCTGCATCCATTACGCACATGATGCCTGCTTGGTGGGGGGTGTCGGAATATTCTCTTTCTCTTTTCCGTTCTATCCAACCAGAATCACGCCGTTTGGCAGAATCGAGACTACGTACATGATCCTTCCGCTCGTCGTTGCGCTACGGAGCTGTTTCCAACCAGTACAGAATGATAAAAATATGCAAAAAGGCACCAAAGCCCCGCCTGCACCGGGCCATGCAATGCATCCAGATCCAATGCGTCCGCCCCAATGCAACTAAAAATCATGCCATGCCCACGTTAACCGTATCTCGTCAATACCTGTACGCAACACGCGGTTCCCCGCCATACTCCTGCACCTCTGCGGGCCGCTCGATAACCTCCTGTTCATCCACGTATCGCCGTGCCGAATGTTGTGGGGCATAAGCGTAGCGACGCTCTTCGAATCCGTCCCCTCCATGCACAACGCTAACCTCGCGATATCCGGAAGGCAATGGCTCCACTCGCCGAGCGTATCCCCCGCCGGGGGCCACGCTCCCGTGCCGAGACATGTACTCGGCAGGGACTTCCCGCCGAACAGCCTCAGGACGTACACTGTAGGCTCGCGTGATAAATTCACCTCGGGGCGGAGGCGGCATGTCTTCGTAACGTGCTGGATGCCTCTCCAGAGGCTCTTGGGCTGCAACCAATTCTTCTCTCAGGGGCTCCCCGGGACGCATAGAGTATTCTCGTTGACGGTAGGGGCGATGCGGATCTACGACCTCAAGCTCAGGCTGCTCAATATACCTGCGTGGTTGTGGTGGTGGCATTCTTTGCAGAGCTTCCTCTTCGTCGTATGGGTCTACGCGAGCAGAGGGGCGCATGGTAGGCTCACGAGTCCGCGCACGCTCGTAGAGCACCTCCTCGCCAGTACGCCGAGGGGCTGGTGCAACGGAAGCTCTTCTGTCTACCATGGACGGTTCGGCATAGTACCGGTTGCCATACTGATCCATGACTACCCGTCTTGGAACTGGCGGAGGGGCCATCATCGCAGGAGAGCGTATCCTTTGGTAGGGGTCCATAGCATAAGGCGGAGACAGTGACCTCTCGGAACGAATGTAGCGGGTTGCACCGGGTCGAATAGACCCTTCCCTGAAGACCGGTTGGCCATCGAGATAGGCATGAGACACAGCGCGCAGGGGTTCATAGGGTGTTTGCTGCATCGGCGAGTAGGGCCGTCTTGCATATTGAATGCTAGCCACTCTTCTCAGGTCTTGATCATCTCTCTCAGCCCGTCGGTATGCTACGCGTGAGGGGACGCGCACGATTTCTGGCTCGATTTCATATCGAGGAGATGGTGCGGGCTGCTCATACTCCATGTAGTAAACGGGACGAGGCGCATCCCTCGGCGACACGATTTCGACATCGTCATGCAAGGTGCGCGTGGTCCTGCGCCTCGAGTCTTGAGCGGGCTCTGCAAAGCTGCCAAGTGGGGGTGGGGAGACCGGTTCTTCCTTGATGTACGGCTCCGGGGAATCAGCAACGCGCTTGTTGTTCGACACTCGCCTTTGCTTATCAGCCTTTTCGGCTTCCTTGGCTTCCCTGCGACGCTTCCGCGACGAGTTTTGTGGACGGGGTGCAGTGGGACTCTGTCGGCCTGAACGAGGTGAGTTGTCATTTCGGTTTGCATTGCCCTTCCCGCGGGGACCGTTTTTTGGAGATGAATTTGTGCTCGCGGCGGGCGGCTGCATGCCCGAGCCTCGAGAGGTATCCAAACCCGGCACTTTGGCAAACGTCAGCGGCGAAACGCGGGCAGGCTGGGGAGCCACTGGGGTCTGGATATGATTCGTAATGACGGGGACAGTTGGGGAGGGAAGCGAACCATGGGTGCTGCTCATGTTCGGTCCTAGGCTAGGGCCATGGTTCTGCGGCGGAGGAATGGTGGTGAAGGCTTCGGCGCCTGGTGGCTCGTAATCTGACTCCTCTCCATCCTCAACCAGCTCCATGTCGTCGTTCATCTCCATCTGAGAAAGAGTCTGCGCGTCTGTCTCAGGATTACCATTCAGCGGCGCCACGTCCCCAGCAACTCTGCCATGTGAAGATACACCAGCCGCATCCACCGCGCTTGTGGTCCCCGACGTGTCATGGTCGCTAGAAGACCAGCTGTTCGCCTGACTTGAGTAGTACGAATTCTCATCGAACGAGTCACTGGTCGGGCTGTTGGTATTAGCCTCTGAACGTAAGCCAGATACTGGTTGAGCAATCGCCAGTGCTTTGGCCAGCACGTCTGAAACGTCAAAACGCGACTCAGCATCTACACCAAAGTCTCTGTCGCGGGATTGCACCCGCTTCTGATCCACCTGATCCTTGAGTATGCGTTCGATTCTCTGCCGCTTGAGCTGGATCTCGGCGCGCACAAGATCATCAGACTTTGTCAGAAGCACGGGATCAATCCCGGACGAGGCCGGCTTCAACACCGGGGGCCGCTGGGAGCTCGCAGGTCGAGCGAAGGATGTGGAGGGGGTAGAGTTGTACGAGCTGTTGCTATGCGAAGGGTGCGAGTAGGGTTGCGGGGCTGTGCCGTTTGGGGCCCCGTTGAGTGGTGGGCGCGCGGAGGGCGATGGCTGGCTGTGAAGCTGCGCATGCAGTTTCTCTAGGGCATGGTCAGGGAGTTTGAAACGGGGGTGCTTGCCCGCAAGCACCTCGTCCCGCAGATGCAACAGCTGGATGTAAAAGTCTGCGTAGCGGCGCGCCTCAGGGTCGACATGGTGGCCGTCGCCGTTGGCCTGCACGGGCGGTGCTGGCACAGCGGAAGCCATGGCAGCGCTGGGCGGTGTCAGTGTCTGGATGGGTGCACGCGCAAAGGCGACCGCTTCAAACGATGCACAAGCGCGATGAAGTCGATGGTGCAATGCTCTCGGTGCCGCGTGGCAGCCGATCGAGTTTTGTACGTGGAGGAAGCGGAGGAGCTGGCCGCGCCAAATCCAAATATTGGCCTTGGCCCGCCCGGCGGCATTTTTCCGGCCGCCCAACCGCGTGAAGGCGGATTTGGCCACTCGAGGCGCCGGTGGACTCGAGGCACTGCTACGGCATTTCCGGTGTGTAGCCAGATACAACGGGGAAGCAGACGGGCGTCTGGTCCCAGCCCCTGGTCCGCTGCCGTGCCGCGTTGCTGGTCTGCACCGGTCACGCAGCGAGGGGTCCAGAAATCCCCGGCGGTGGTATTGCCCCATCCTGCGTGAATTGCCGTCCAGCGGCCAGACCAAATTCACACTGCCAGACCAAAAGACTCCTGCCAAAGTCGCGTTGCACCACGAGCGCCCAGTGGCAGGCGGCTCAAAACCGGCTGTGGAATCTTCTGCCGGAAGCGGTGCCGAATCGCCGAGGGCTTTGATCATGAATCATGAGTTGGCTCCGAACGCGCTTGCTGGTGACTCCTTCTTGACACCGTCCAACAACGCGCTATAGAGGTGTACTACGTACGTATATGGGCTCGCTTCTCGCTAGATCGCAGTCTTTCCTTCGCTTTCAGCCCCGCCGCAAATCGTTTCTCTCTCTTTCGTGGGATACGCATCGGGCATTCCGCACTTCGAGACCCTTCAGCGCAGCAACCATGGCGGAAGCAGCTAGCAAACCCGTGTTCTTCTTCGACATAGACAACTGTGTACGTCCCGCCCCGTGACCTCGTATCCCGGACGGTTGCTGACCCATACAGCTTTATTCCAAAAGTAGGCGTCGTCCTCCCGGCGGTCCTTTGGGAATGCAGGGCTGACAGCAGCCCTCTGCAGGTACACGCGTCGCGAACATGATGTCCGATCTCATCGGTATGTTCTCAAAGACCGTCTGCTTTTCCCAACAGCCACTTACCATTCCCAGACAAGTACTTCCAGACGCATCTGGCGCTCTCGCAAGAAGAGGCCAACACCTTGCACATGAAGTACTACAAAGACTACGGTCTTGCCATCGAGGGACTTGTTCGCCACCACAAGGTGGACCCACTCGAGTATAACAGCAAAGTCGATGATGCTTTGCCCCTCCAGGAAGTTATCAAGCCGAACCCTCAACTGAGGAAGATGCTTGAGGACATGGACAGGGAAAAGGTCCGACTGTGGCTCTTCACCAATGCTTACATCAACCATGGAAAGAGGGTTGTGAGCCTCCTCGGAATTGAGGACCTTTTCGAAGGCATCACGTACTGCGACTACGGTGCTGAGAAGTTCGTCTGCAAACCGCACAAGGACATGTTCCAGAAGGCCATGAAGGAGGCAGGCGTTGAGAGGGCCGAGGATTGTTACTTTGTTGGTGCGTGCCACGACCATCCCAATTTCTGGTCGAGCTCATCTAACTAAATTTAACTCAGATGACTCTGCCGGAAACGTACGCGCAGCACAGGAGCTGGGATGGACCGCTGCTCATCTCATCGAGTCTTCGGAGCCGGCGCCGGCTCAACAAGCTGCGCAGTACCAGATCCGCCACCTCGAGGAGCTTCGTATCATCTTTCCACAGTTCTTCACGACACCGCCCAACGACCCGCCTCAGAGTTCGATTCCCTAAGCTAGCACCATCGCAACAACAGGGTTGCCCATGGGGATACAGAGCATAATAAGACCTAGCGATCACTCGGTGATTGCTTAAGTTCAGGCCACCATACTCTGCGGTCATATCGTTTGTGCAAACTCTGTTGAGATTTCCCGTTTTCTCTGAGCCGTGGCATTAGATGTTTGTTTATCATTTCTCGGATTACAAAAGATTTTGTTATAGATCATGTTGTGGATGGGAAAGTAGAGTACAACTGAGATTTCCCCGAGATTTCCCACTGTGACGCCTTCGCAATGCTTTGTGTAATTACACCACTCCAGCCGGAGAGTCGTCGGAAGTGCCAGCCTTTGCTGCATCTGTCTTGTCTTCCAGCTTCAACTGCTCCACGCCAACATTATTTTTGCAATCATCGTCCCCTTTTAAATGGCGACCATACTCTTTCCACAGATGCTTGACAGACTTCCCAAACAGGTCTTCCCAAAACGTATCTTCGTCATATTCCTTCTTCCTGAGAGCTTCGTTGATCGCCATAACACTGCCATCGCCGTAGGTCTTTTCCAGATGGTCCAGGAAGTAGCCGGTGTGCTGGTAGCCGGCGTCCCAGTCGCCATCGGCCTCCTTCTTCCAGTGCGGCGGCACAAACCCACTCCTCAGCCGCACATAGTCGGCAATACCCTCAATGAGGCCGCCGGGTGCCGTGCCGTGGGCATTCCACTGCCAACAATGCACCATTTCGTGCCGAATGACACCCAACATCTCGTCCTTCCTCCGTTCCTTGGAGATGTGTGAGATGTACTCCAACGAGAAGTGAATCTCCTTGTGGTCGTTGTCAAGGTCCTTGCCCGTGGTGTACGCCACGCCGCCCATGGAGCGCAGGATGAGGGTGACGGAGCGAACAGGCGGGATGTCTGCGTGGGGCGAGTAGAGCAGCTGCAGGACACCAGAGACGGCCTCCTCGAGGGCCTGAGAGGCATCCAGATGCGAGAGGAAAGACTTGGTGCCCGCGTGCGAGAGGTCGCGCAACTCCAGGCGCAGGAGCGGCTTGCGCTTCGGCACGGGTTTCTTGGCCGCAGGCGCGGGGACGGGCGTCATGGTCTGGAAGTAGACGGGCGTGGGTGGCATGCTCGCCGTGTCGCGGTGCGGTACCTGCTGAATATAGCGCGCCGGGGAGCTCCAAGCGGCGGAACGCTGGCAACGGTGTCGCTGATATAGGCACGCAAGGGCACGGTCGAGTCAGGGATGCGGGGAGCAAGGGACGAAGCCAGGCAGCACCAGGCCGCGCTGGAGTTGCGTCGCCGCACAAGTGGTGGCCGGCAGCGGGCGGGGCGAGGGTGTGAAACACATGCTGAGCAAGCGAAGTTGACGCTCAGGATACGGTCGCCTCATCAGCGGCATACGAGCGGGCAGCGCGGGCTCTCTTGGCCAGGCAGGCGACGCGGCCGCCTGCAAAGAGACACCGCGCGGATTGGGCCATTATTTGCGTGCAGAGGCCGCGCGCATTTGCAGCGTCGACGAAAGTGGGGCGTGGATCAGGGCATTGGAGCTGGCTCTGGCACTGGCGCTGCCCGGCCAGCAGGAATAGGCCGGCAGGCCCGCGGGCGGCTTTTCCCAAACAAACCTCCAGCGTCAACAGAACACCAACCCACCGCCTGCGCCAACACCGCCATGGAGGACCAGGCAGCGAGCCTTTTGGCTACGCTGAAGAAGCCGTCGGCCCCCGTCGACCAGAAATTGACACAATTCAACAGCCTCAAGAGCAGCATCAAGCACTTGCGCGTGCCCCAGGAGTGCACGCCGACCATCTTCGAATGCGTGCGCCTCGCCATCGCCGCGCAGACCTCGTCGACCCTCGTCTCCACCGGCTTCTCGACCCTCGGCCACCTCATCAAGCGCCTGCACCTGCAGAGCCAGACCCAGGTTGTCACCCAGGAGTCCAACCAGCTCCTGCCCATTCTCCTAGATCGCTTGGGCGATGCGCGCGAGAGCCAGCGCAATGCCGCCTCGCAGGCGCTCTCCGACCTGTGGCCCTACAACCACCCGGGCGTCGAGGGCATAGTCCGCGAGGGCGCATTGGGCGGCACCAACTCACGCGCCAAAGAAGTCGCCATGCAATGGGTCGTCAAGGTCAGACACGATACACGCGCGCGCGCTTTTTTGTTGTGTTACAAACAAACTGACCCCGCATAGATGCACGCTAGCGACAACCTCCCCTTCAAGAGTTTTGTGCCGTACCTGGTCGCGAGCCTGGAAGACTCTGATGGCATGGTTAGAGAGACTGCCAAGTCGGCGGTCGTGGAATTATTCAAGTGCGCCTGCGCACTTCTGTCTTAGGGGAGAAGGTGTGCTGATAAGAACCTACAGGAACGCGCCCGACCACGCGAAGAACGACCTGAAGAAGAAAATGAACGCCCACAACGTGCGGAAAACTATCGCGAACTACGTTATAGCAAACCTCGGTCTCCCCGGAGCCGTCGAAGTGGATTCAAAGGCCTCTACCATGTCCGTACCTACCCTTTCAAGCCTACCATCGGATGCTGGATTGGCCGACAGCTTGCCTTCGGATGCGCGCCCGCCACCAACGGAGACCATTTCCATGGAGCCAGTCTATGTGTACGGCAACAGAGAGCTGGAGGACTTGTTTAGAGATATGCACCCGCATTTCGAAGGAAGAGAGACGGAGCACAACTGGCTGCCCAGAGAAAAGAGCGTTTTGAAGATCCGCCGTATGCTCAAGGGAAACGCGCCGACCGAGCACGAATCTGTGTTCATCGCAGGAGTTCTGAGTCTTCGTGACGGTATCCTCAAAGTTGCCAACTCGCTGCGGACAACACATGCCACCAATGGATGCCAATGTATCCAAGAACTCGCGCGAACTTTGGGCCCTGCCATCGATCCCATGGTAGAGATTCTGCTACAAAACTTCATCAAGATGAGCGCCAACACCAAGAACATCGCCGCGCAGAACGGAAACGTGACTGTTGACACCATTTTTGCGCATGCTTCTTACACAAACCGAATGATGCAACATGTGGGCTTCGCGATCGCGGATAAGAACGTTCAGCCGCGCACCTTTTCTGCGGGATGGTTGAAGACGCTCTTCCAACGGAATGCAGCTCACAAGAGCCACTTCGAGCACACCGGAGGCCTTGATTCCACCATCAATGTCATCAAGAAAGGTCTCGCCGATGCCAATCCCAAGGTCCGTGAGAATTTCAGAGCAACCTACTGGGCTTTCGCCAAGATATGGCCTGGTAAGGCCGAAGCAATTATGGAGAACATGGACGCGAAGCAGGCATCTCTGCTCCAGAAGGACCCGAACAACCCCAATGCTTCAGTTAGCTCATCGAGCGGGAAGGGGCCGTCATCAAAGCTCAAGTCTCAGGCCTCCCGTTCGTCGCTCAAGGATACGATTGCCGCGCAGAGGAAGGCTGCTCTCGCCGCCCGAAAGATGCCGGATCGCCCGAGCTCTGCTCAATCTTCCTTCTCTCCGGTAAAGTCCACTTCTTCGGCATCCCTTCGAGAAAATCCGGCTGGGTCACTATCCAAGTCTGTGCACGGAGGACGGCCTCCATCTGCTCTGTCAAACTCTAGGACACAGTCTGGAGAGAAGACATCATCTGCTAGCTCAGGAGGAGGCTCTCTGATGTCTAAGCCCGTTCGGAGACCTCGTATGGCACCTCGTCCCCAGACTGCGGACCCGTATGCTGCCAGAAACAAAAACGCCCAGCAGGCGGATACTCCTTCCATGAGCCCGGCTGGTAGCCCTGAGAAGAGCACTACCAAGAAGGCTAGCACATTGAGAGGCAGGCCTCGTGCACCATCCAACAAGAACGGCCCGATAACGAGCCCAGGACGGCCCAAGTCTCGTTTGGAGGCTATGCACCGCAAATCCCCTAGCGTGGATAGTGTGACAGCAAGTCCATCTAAAGCAGAGGATCTTACCATGGTCATGCCATTCCGGCAACGGCCTTCGCTAGACAAGGCCATGACCGAAGGCAGACTTGGCCATAATGATGATGATAGCTTTACGATGGTAATTCCCAGGGTGGACTTCTCTCGATCCGAGAACCAGCGATTTTCCCCTCACACAAGCCCTTCCAAAATTCCTTCACCACGACCACTGTCTTTGTCAGCTAGTCTCGGTATCAACTCCCCAGAGCTTCGCGCCCTTGCGCAGAACAAGACACCGAAGTCCAAGTCGCCTGAGCGGTTGTCAACGAATGATGCTATCTCGACGGAAGAGGTCAAGGTCTACGAAGATCCTTTCGCTGGCGAGGCCCAACGGCCATCCGACGATGAGAAGCCGGTCCTGGAAGAGCTACCCGTGAACGAGCAGAACCGTGATCGCCGCATGAGCAGCGAGACTCTAGATGGAGAGCGCCCTGGTTCAAGCGAAGGCCAGAAGTCAAACGGTGCGAACGGCGCCGCGAACGGTGGCGAGGAGGTTGTTCAAGACAGGGCGGAGGTTCTTCGCACTCGCCGCCTATTGTCAAGCGGAATTGAACGCATCCGGGCCAAAACCCTTGATGCCCATGGTTTCCGTCGCCTGCAGGATGTCGTCAAAGGAGATCTTGACATCTGGGGCGAGCAAGACCAGCGCTTCGGAGAGCTTCTAATGGCCCTGCTCGAGTACCTAGAGACTCCTGTTGACGCGACGAAGACGCCCAACATCAAGGCTCAAAACTTGAAGACCCAGGTCCTCGGCACAATTCGGGCAATGCTTGTTCTGCACCGTAAGAAGTCAGGTCCGTACTATGCACGTGCCCTCTGCTCCGTTCTTGCCTCCCGCGCCCAGTGGGATACCGCCAGCCACATCACCACCGATATCGAGAAAACGGCGGACGAAATTGTGAAGTACGGTCAAACCGCGGACCTCATCAGCGGCATCCTCGACTTTCTAGACTCTAGCAACGCGCCCAACTCCCCCGCTTCGGCCGTGTCGTCGGACCAGAGCCGCCCCGCGTCGGCCTCCCCTTCTCCACGCACCGTCACGCTTTCCCTGCAGACCCTGTCTACTCTTCTGCAGATCTCTGCCGCGAAGAATGTGAACGTCACCGATGCGCAGGCGCAGCAGCTCGGGCGTCTGGCTGTCAAATTTTTGGGTAGCCTTGACCCGGATGTTCGCAGGGCGGACATGGACTTCTGCGTACAGCTGCACGAGCGCCTTGGCGGCGAGCAGGACGGCGGTTTCTGGAAGGCCGTGGCCGGTGCTGATAAGGGCCACTTGAACCTTATCACTTACTATCTCGCCCGCAGGAACAAGGCATGAGATGTATCGAGGGCTTAATGTGGTGGGTTATGGTTTTCATTCAATCACGGATACCAGGTTGGGATGGAGGGAAGGAAACGCGCCAGGCAAGGCTTGCGGGCAGGAAATGGAATAGGGGCAAAAGGGTTTTCAGTTGGCGTGTTTCGTCGTCGTTTTTTGTGAGTAAAGCGAACGATACAAGAGCAAAGAGTTCCCGTCAACGAAGCGAAGAAAAAAAGTTTCGGCGCTGGTGGTGGCTTCCTAAAAGGACGAGGATCGCGGCAGGCATTCTCCAGCTCTTCTCTTATTCTTGGTCATTCTTTGTCCCCACTGCTGCACGAGCGGGCTGGTTGCTGTAGTTTTTCACCTTACTTCCGTGGAAATTTCTTTTATTTCCCCTTCAGGTTGGGTATTGTTCTTTCCTTGTCTGAAGTATACCATAACACCTTCCTTCTTTTTCAATTACCCTTTTCTCCTTACAGTACTTCACTAGGGTTGGGGTTGTAGGGGGCGTTCTGAGCGAGTATACCTAGTGATCTTGGATTTGGTTTTTTCGTTGCTGCTTTTTTCTTGTTTCGTATGAGTCGAGGCTAGTTTATAGGGAGTATAGTTATCGTTTAATGCTACGGTCTTTTCATCTCGAATCCCGTGCGGCTGAGTGTATGGCTGGTGTGATGGCGTTGAGGATATTGTTGCACTGAAAGCGTGCTGTGAAGAGGCTGAGATTGAGTAAGAGAGACCTTCACATACCAAGGACAAGTCAAGCTCTGCGGGCAGGTACGGCTCTAAAGACTTGAAAGCGATCTTCATGACGCTGTAGGGTCAAGAGTGAGAGCGGACAGGAGCAGGTCTTGCCGATAGAAGGTTGCTATCCGTCTCCTAAGGGCAAGTATACCACAAGTACTACGCACGCCATGCCAAGTGAAATTATGACGCCTTAACACAGGGGTCCCAATAGCCCTCGCAGCAGACACCCGCATGTGGGGGGGGATGTCAGGGCCGGACACCGGCATGCATGCATAAGCCACTCTTGCAGTCGTCGAAAGAAGCGCAAGCCGTCGGTCCCACCAAGACGGGCGCCCCCGCCTGAGGCTTCGTGAATAATAATACGCCTCTGCTATAGCGCCCAGCCTGGGTACATGATCGTTGATCCTCCCCGTTCTAGGGCCGGTTTAGGCAAGAGGTAAAGGCGGAGACGAAAAGCAAACAGCGCCGCTGCATGCAGCGCCCGGCTGGATTTAACCGAGCTGTTGTTTAGTACCCGGGGAATCTTGAAACCTCGATTTGGTGGATCCGGGTACGACAGATCGATGTCCCCCTCCTTCCCGTCATTTCTTGCTTTTCTTGCGTGCATGGAGATGGGAGGGTGAGGGGGGGTGTTTTTAGCGAGCGCAGGCTAAAGATGACGCGCATGAACCGGAAATTGGAGCGCAAAGCACACGCAGTTTGCGGGAGCGGTGCCAGACGACGCAGGGGATTGTCAGGAAAGCTTAAAGGACTGCGGCCATTCGTGGAAATAGTGGGAGGGGGGGAGGGCAGTGGATGTGTGTGGGTGGGCGTGCTTCTTCGCGGAGCGTTCATGCACATGTATGTAGGTCGCACCTGCTGCGCGCTGCTGGCGGCGTGGCAAGCATGCAGCATCGGGATGGTGCAGAAGACAGATTGACGTCTAGGGTACGAGGACGAAAACATGGCTATACAGGTCGGTGCGACGGTGGCTAAAAAGTGACCGCTCGGGTAAATTAGACTATTGGGAAGGAGATCAGGGCAGCAGCTCCTGGTGGCTGCCTGTCACGGAGAGGGGAGGATGAGGGCGCTCTGTCGTGCGCTGCTGGGCTTGGATCTTTGTGCTCGCTGCCCTCATGCAGGCACAAAGGCCGGCTGGCCGTCGAGATTGGGCCACCCCACGCGTGCTGTGCCCCCGTCCGGCAGGAAGCAGACGACCACGGATTTCGGGCTTCCCGGACGGAAGACCCCTTTTACACGGACCCGGGGAAACGATCGCCAGCTCGCCCGAGATGTTTGGCGAAACGTCGAGGGGAGTGTTGCTAAAAGTGGGAGCCCGGTGGCCGCTGTGATAGGAACCGATGCCCGAGGCAGCCGGACGGGAGACGGGAGGGGACGGGCAGGCAGGCGGCGCCGAAACAGCGCAGCTGCTTAATGTCCGATGCTATGAGCAACGGTCACGGTGTCCCGAGGATGCGTGCGCCTCTCCCGGCGTCGTCTGCCAGCGCCGGGGGGCCCTGCAGACTGCTATCGACGAACCTTAGTTTCGCCGCTGCGGTGAACACATCTGGTGACGGCGACGCGTGCGCCACCCAGCTCTCGGTCGGGCGCGGAGCAGTGGGACCCAGGACGGAGGAGCGTTGAAACACTGCGCTGCGTGCGGGCAGCTCGTCCCGAGCCTCACGGCATGCTCGGCATGTTCCAGGGTGGACGGCGCAAGGCCGCGGGCCAGACTAGCAGGCGCTCGCCGGCGGGGCAGATCTCTTGCACCAGCGCGGGTGCGCAAGGGCGGGCGGGCGGTGCGAAGGCCGTGTGGTGGATATATAACGGCGCATCGCGCGCACAGGGCCGCCGGGAGATGAGCTCTGCGGCAGATCCAGATCCTGCAAATTTGGGATCTCCACGGCATGGCAGGCCGCCCGGAGCCCTTCTGACGGCAGCAAGACACGTGTGCAGGGGGGCTGTTGGTGTTCCCTCCTGAAACAGCATTCAGACTGCGCCCAGGGCTGACGGTTTCAAGGCCCGGGCGACGACTCAGCGCCGCGGCATGGGTGCGGCGGGCGCGGCCAGTGGGCGGGCGAGCAGATCGCGGAATGTGATGGCCGCCTATTTTTGCGTCGCGCGCTGACCAGCGCCAGCGCTGAGTGGGCGGCGCGCTCTGGTGGCTTGTAGGCCGCGCTCCCCGGGGTGCTTGGCCGCAGCGATCGCGGGCGTCGTGGGATGTGCAGCGGCGCCGCGTCTGACTCGCCGAGGGCGTGCAGCGGACAGAGCACAGCGCAGGGCGAGGCAAACAACAGCGGCCGCGGTTGCAGCCGCACGCAGAAACAAGAGCAGCAGCGCGGCCAGCAGCGAGCCCTGATCGCCGTGGCCGCCGGCCGCCATTGGGGCGGGCCTGCGCGTCCCGCGCGTCCAGTTTCAGGATGCCCGATGGCTGCGCGGCGATGTGCTGCCTGAGGACCAGGCCGCGCCGTGTGAGTGGGCGGCGCTGCAGCAGCGCTCGCTAGAAAGAGCCGGCCGCCCTGCCCGCAGCCCGCAGCCCGCTGCCCGCACGCTGACGGCGGGCTCGACAGGACGGCCGCGGCGTGGCTTGCTGCGCGCTGGCTGGCGGCGGCGCGCGGTGCTGTTGGTGCTGCCGCTCATTCGCCGGGCGGCGCGATGCTGTGAGCGCTGCAATAAGAGCGGGCTGGTCCAGCGGGCTGCAGACGCCGCAGGCAGACGGCGACGGCGGTGGCCCACGCGGCACTCGCGCTTTTGGGCGGTCGGAGGGTAGGCCTGGGGCGTCGGTGGTCGTGAGGGAGGCATCTGGGACCCTGACTACGCTTCATGGGGCTAGCAGAGCGCGCCCGGCCAGTAAGCTCTCGAGCACCCCCCCGGGCTCGATTAGACCATTGCCATCGCTCGACGCCCTCCACACGCCCGCGAGCCCTCCGTACGACACACCTCCCTCCGCCGCTGCGACGGGTCCTGTGCTGGCCGACTTTCCTTTACGACGCTCCCAGCCCTGTCATGCGAGCGCCCGCCATTGCCCTCGCTCATACCTGCCGCGGCCTCCCTTAATCCATCCCGCCCTCGTCCCCAGAGCCTCTCCCAGCGAGAGCGCGCGCCGCCTCCGCAGACCGCAGCCCTACCGCTCCCCTGGGCCTTGCGCCAGCTCGTCCTGCGAACTCCACGCACTCCTCTCCTGCTGGCCGGGCCTTAGACCACCTGCTGCACGCCGCCCGTCATGGAGTCGCCCGGCGCTTACCCCGACTCGCCCGGCATGGACGACATGGACGTCATCTACCACTGCAAGGGCTGCGGCGAGGTACGCCTTCCCCGCTCAATTGGGCTCATGGAACGTCGCTAATGTCTTGCCAGATCTTGGAAGAAGGCAAGGCCTTTGAGCTAGGTACGGATGGATTCCTCACGTCCCCTGACCCCAAAAGCTGCCCTCGCTGCTGCTGCCCTCCGCGCCCGCGCCATGTGCGATACTGACCACGACAACGCAGCCGGCAACCGATGGCACATTGACTGCTTCCGCTGCAACACCTGTGGCACCCTGCTGGACTCGGACGCGAACCTCCTGCTGCTCGGCGACGGCTCTCTCATCTGCAACAACTGCACGTACAGCTGCAGCGCCTGCAACAACAAGATTGAGGATCTCGCCATCCTCACCGGCGACCAGGCCTTCTGCGCGAGCTGCTTCCGATGCCGCAACTGCAAGCGCAAGATCGAGAACCTCCGCTATGCGAGGACCTCCCAGGGCATCTTCTGCATGAGCTGTCACGAGTCTCTCATGGCACGACGGCGGAAAAAATCGAAAGCTAATCGGCAGCAGGCCGAGAGCAAGGCTCCAATAGTGCTGGACAAGTCCCTGCCTGCTCTGCCTCCCAGCGCCGTTGCGAGCAGCAACTTCTCGCCCGACTTGGAGACTCCGCCCGAAATCGACACTCCAGATGAATTTTCGCCCCGTCCGCGCGCTGCGACATCAGGTGTTCCTGGGAACATTCGCCGGGAGGCTTCACCCGCCTCGGCGGGCAGCAACGGTAAGAGTGCGCGTGGTGGCGATGGAAGTGAGGGGCTGACACGAGGAACAGAGCCGCAAACTCTTCCCGCAAGCACGTACAGGGAGAAGCGGAGATCTGCGATGCCAATGTCTACGAACTTCGACGACCCCGATGGGATGTTTGCGAATGTGCCTTTTGCGCTCGATCCAAACCCAGCCCCTGGCCCCTCGCCGCTGGCCGACAGCCGGACCTACAATATTGAGGAGGATAAGAAGAACCAACGGGACTACTTCAATGGTGGAAAGCCTGGCACGCAGACCTCCCATCGGGACTTGTTGAAGGAGCGTTCTGGGTCTTCGAGGTCCAGCTCCCAAGAGAGGAGAAGCAAGTCCACGTCGAGCCCTCACATCGCGTTCCAGGAGAAGGGCCGGGGTCCGTCTGGGGATCGTGTGGACTCCATCCGCCGCAAGGATGTGGGTTCCGCAAACGCCTCGCCCACCGTTGGGCACGACAGACCTCGTGCCCAGCATTCCACTTCAGCCTCTACTGCGGGGTCTTTGGGTGAAGGGTTCAAGCTGCAGGAGGTGCCGAAGGACAGGAAGGCGAGCAGAACTCGGTCGAAATCCGACCTCCGCTCTCCGGACGACAGCGCGTCGTCGGCCCGCAAGGATCCCTCCGAGTCGAGTGCTATCACGTCGCCGGTTTCTACCAATTCCAGCTACACCCCCACGTCGCAGGAGTACGAGCGCATGGATGGACCTCATCCCATGTCTGCTCCGTTCTCCGCATCGGCAATCGAGCGGCCAAAGAGAGGTGATTCTCTCGGTGCGCCTCAGAGGGCTAACACCGGGGGCCACTCTTCTCCCTCTACACCAACTGGCCCCAGGTCGGGTCATGAGCGCAAAGCTTCCGCCAGCTCTGCTCTGGCTAACCGCGACATCAACACTCTAACACAGATGAACGGTGGTCTAACCATTTCCAAGCCTGTGGAATCTCCCACGTCTAGGAGTGTCATGGATGGGCCGCCTCCGCGGTCTGGTTCGCGTCCCGTGTTTGGCTCCAATAATACTGGTGAGTCGTTCACGACGCCCAGAGCTCCGCCGGCGCCGCCTCTCGGCAGCGGTGGTCATCGGCCACAGGAGTCAATTAGCAGCACTATTAGCGATGGGTCGACACACCCGATGTCTCCCTCCCTACTTCGCTACAGTGCTGGCGGAGAGTTTTCGGTGGATGAAGACATGGCCCGTATCTTCAGGGATAACGATGAAAATCACCCGTCAGTTCTCCGACGTGTTTCGAATGCCGTCAAGCATGGCCGCAGTTTTAGTGACAGAGGATCCAGGTCTTCGCTATCCCAAAAGTGGAAATCGCCCGCTAATGGCTCTGTGGACATCAGCAGCCCGACTTCAGCCTCGCCAGATGCCAAGGATGACCCCGCTCACCTCAGGGCTCAGCTCCGCCAGGCGCAGCAGCGTATCAGCGAGCTTGAGTCTGAGGTTAACAAGCTTAACGAATCAGCCAGCAAATCTTCTGATATTAAGCAGGTGAACTCGGAACTGAAGGAGAAGAGATCGACTATCGCCGTTTTGGACACGCAGCGCGAAGTTGTCATGCGTGAGTTGGACATTATGACCGAGCATCTGAAAGCCGCCAAGGATCAGCAACGCCCATTGGATCTGCAAACATTCCAGTCTGGCTTCTTCCGCGAATTTGCTTCCGAACTTGAGAAGTTCAAGGCGAAGATCAGAGTCGAGCTCGAGGAATTGGTGCAGAAGCGTAACGAGGTTAACGATGACATTCTGAACCTGATTAGGATGAAGGACAAGGGCTACCAGGAGTACGAGTCTTTGAGCCAGAAGAACGCTCAGCTGGCGGAGCTCAACAACCAGCTCGTTCAGACTATTCAAGACCTCTACAAAACCTCTCGTCTTAATAACGGCTCTATCGATGGCGGCCGACCAGCCGCTAACGGACTTGGAATTTACACGAACAACAACGGTAAAGATAAGTCGGACGTCTCGATTGCGGACATCCAGAAGGTTGTGCAAGAGCACCAGATGAACAACCTCGCAAATGACATGGAGGAGCCTACGATCGTTGCCGCTCCTAAGGTTATCCACATCCCCAAGACGAAGCAGAACAAGTTCAATTGGAAGAAGGGCGGTCAGGCTGTTGCGAAGAACGTCACCAAGGGCCTCAAGGGCGCTTTCGCGTCTCAGCAACAGATCAACTCTCACGACGGCCTCATCGGAGGCGTTCCTTACGGTGCCATGCAGCCTGGCGCCACTCCCCACCTTGATATGGCTGGCGCACAGAAGGGCGGTGATCGTGCCGGGTTCGGCTTCTTCGGTAGCGGGCAGAAGGCCCAGCAGAAACCCATGCAGAAGCCCATGCACAACCACAACAACAGCACAACTCTGCTATCTGCTGCTGAAGGTCTGTTCGGGTCTGATCTCTCAGAACGCTGCGAATTCGAGAAGGCCACCATACCTAGCATTGTCCGCAGGTGTATCCAGGAGGTGGAGCTCAGAGGTAGGCATGCACTGATGTTTTGCGCAAAGAACGCCTTGAAATGCTAACCGATTTGCAGGCGTGGACGTCGAAGGTATCTACCGCAAGAGTGGTGGTTCTGGTCAGGTGAACCAAGTCCGTGCAGGCTTCGAAAAGGACCCAGAGTACGACATTTCAGATCCAGACCTGGACATTCATGCCGTTACTTCTGCCCTGAAGCAGTACTTCCGCAGGTTGCCGAACCCTCTCATCACGTTCGAAGTCTACGACGAGCTTCTCGCAGCTGGGCAAATACAGGAACCCGATAAGCTCATCCCGGGCATTCGTTCCGCCATCGATACCCTTCCGCCTCATCACAGGGATTGCCTTGAGTTCCTCATTTTCCATCTGGCCCGTGTGATGGAGCAGAAGAAGGACAACCTGGTAAGTGTCTCCTATTTTTACACGGTTACTTTCGGGGTCATTTGCTGACTTAGCCAAGATGACGGCCGTCAACCTTGCCGTTGTCTTCGCGCCAACCGTCATGCGCCCGCAGTCGATTGAGCGTGAGATGACGGACATGGGACCCCAGCGCACGGCCATCCAAGCGCTCTTGGAGAACAACAAAGCAATCTTTGCTCCCGAGCCCGAGGTCTTGAACCAACTGTAAAGTCGACTACGTCGATCCGAGTCACGGCGAACGAGTCTCTTACTCTTTTTTCCTCGCACTTGTTTACGACCGAACCAATTTGGATTCACCCCCATTGCATTGCGTCATGCGCTGTTTTCATTCATGTAGTTGTGTTATCGGCCTGCTACTCCTCCTGTACAGCATGGGTCTCGTCGTTGGTTTTGCCTTTTCCATTCTTCCGAGCGACTGGCGTTTCTTTTGACCAAGGTTAGCGCGGCGCCTTGCCCCCTTTTTGCCATTCCTACTTGTGTCACGTTTCACTGTTGATGGATATATCTCCGCTGCCGAGCGCGTAACGGCTGAGTAGCACCCTGTCTTAGGATTGGCGGGTGAGCAGAATGGCTTTGCGCGGCTTGCTGCGAAAGGAAGCTTGTTGGTTTTTAAAAATTGGTAGGAGAGACTCATTGCCCCTTGCTGGCGGCGAAAATAGTTTCTGCATTCTGGGGTTTGGTGGTTTGAATTTCGCACCACTTGCACTGCGCCTTTTGGAAGCCGGGCCGAATTGGGCTGGTTGTGATGTTTTCTGTGCCCTCAAGATGGACTTTCCTGTTGCTCCTGTACAATACGCACAGTGCTTGTTTACTTTTGGCGCCGTCCTTTACTTCAACTAAAGACGTCGGGATGATCGATGTGGTGTTGATGTCTCACCTGATGTGATGGACGCTGGGCTTCTTTCTGAGGCAAATAATGTGGCAGGAGGGTCTTGTTTTCATTCTGCTTGCTTGCAACTGTCTATACGTCGCGGACTTCGTTACAGTCGCTCCACTGCTATATCATGTACGTCTCAGAACTATCTCAACAAAGAAATGACCATAATCCATGACTGCAAGCCACAGACTCCTTGAAAAGCACATGGACAACATAAAAGCAAAAGAGCTCCACACTACTGACCCCCATTGGCAGTGACAACCAGAAACATCGCCAAGACGAACCCCGTGCAGACAACCAGAAACCCTGCCTGCACCACCGCCGCGAGAACAACCTCCATCCACGCCTCCCACTCGTCCCTGCCCCGTTCCCGCTCCTCCACCACCCGCCGCCGCAGCACCTCCTCGTCGTCCCCCCTCCCCGCGCCCAGCCCCACCTCCCTCTCCTCGTCGCCTCCTCCTCCTCCTCCCCCGTCCCCGCCCTCCCCTCCCCGCCCCAGCCCGGCAGCCCACCTCCGCCCCCCCTCGCCGTCGCCCACCCCGAGCGTCGCCGCCCGCGCCCCCCACAGCACCCAGAGCACCACCGGCGCCAGCCACCGCAGCCAGCGCGGCGGCGCGTGGCCGGACGGGGCCGAGAGCGCGGCCGCGACGAGCGGCCAGAGGAGCGCGGGCCAGAGGAGCGTGGCGAGGGCGAGGAGCGTGGCGGTTAGGGCGGCGAGGCGGGTGGGCGTGCGGGAGGGGGCGGCGGCGTGGCGGTGGTGGTGGTGGTAGGGGCGGGGATGGGGGTGGAGGCGGAGGTGGTAGGGTGGGGGTTGGGGTTGGGGTTCTTGCTCGGGGACTGCGGGGGTTGGGCTGGTGGGTGGGGGTGGGGAGGGTGTTGTTGCCGTCTGGGGTGATGATGGTGGTGTTCGTGGTGGTGGCGATGGTGGTGGTGGTGATGGTGATCTGGGGGGTAAGGGACGCCGTTGAGGACCTGCTGAGCTGTGCGATGGGCCGGTCGACGAAGAGTGGTTAGCAGGTGGTCGGCTGGCCGAGGGTGGCGTATCGTCTGAAAAACGACTGGTCCCTGGTGAAAGTCCAGTCGATTCCGAGTTGTTCCGGATTCTCCTGTTGATGTTGCGGACTTCTTCGAGAATCCTTGGTTGTAGGCGTGGCCGCGGCTTGGGGATTCTCTGGGTCTCCTGTAGATTTGGGCGGCTACTGACTTCACTGTTGTGCTGGTCTGGTTGGCGCTCCTGGAGGGCCCGTGATCCATTGGTTGGCGAAGCAGTTTCACATGCAGGATCAGGTCTTTCGAGGTCGGTCACCAGAGAAGGACGAACTTGAATCCGACCAGCCGCCAGTAACTGGTCGACTATGGCCGGGTCAATGTCCAGGATGAGACCGGCAGATTCAATATTGGATTCTGGTCGTGGATCAGGTGTTGCCAAATTGATGATTGGTGATTGACTCCTTGACACGCTAGTCCTTGGCAGATGCACAGTCAACGGGGAGCTGATTGATGGCCTGGTTGGCGGGGGACCAGCTTCTGATGTGCGAGTAACCGCACGGCTTGCGCACGAAGATGCCACCACGCCATCATTTCGTCCTTCGGGCGTCAACAGTGGCGGAAAAACTGGCATTTCGTTGTCCTGAGAAGCTAGTGACTCCCCACTGTCAGAGACAGCAGAGTCGAGCTCGTCCACCCCGGGTTTGGCAATATGTGTCGCCATTGTCGGAGAAGCCTTCTGCCGGCATACTTGCTTGATATCGTCACGGCCAAGCGTCGGTCTTTCTGGTTGTTTCCCACGTCCAGCCCGTGGACCGGTTGGTGACTCAGTGACGATCGATGCAGCTCTACTTCGTCGAGCACACGAAGACTGCGGTGTCGAATGGGCTGTCTCGGAACCGTCGCTGGGTAAGGAAGCTTGCTCTTTTTGGGTTGTGTGTTGCTCAACCCGGTTGTCGTGGCCTCGTCCGCGTGACGTCAACTGCCCGGCAGTGTTCAGTGCCACATTGTGGTGTTCCTTAGCTTGTGTTGAGTTGGCCTCTGCATGATCAGTCTTGACCACAGTGTCAGCCGATCCCGCGGTCATCATTGAGAGTCTCTTCGGATTCCTTGGTGGAGGATCGATCGGACCTTCCAAGAGTGGACCATCTGGTCCTGTGGAAGGGCTTGGCGCCATGTCCGACTCTGGCACAGATTGAACATACGGCTGACATGGTAGGCTTGAGCTCAGTCCTGGACTTGTTGATGAAGAGTCCTCAGACGATTCCTCAGATGATTCCTCAGTTTCACTGCCGAATTCGGAAGGCGGTGAAGGAAGGCCAGGTTCTGTTGAGTCTTCCTCGGATAGAAGATTTGCAAATGAGTTGTTCTGCTTTAGCTTTCTATCCTGCTGGTCCTGGTCGCGCCCCGGTATCGCCGCACGCACCATCTGCTTGAATTTTTTAAACGGGGCATGAGATCCCAATGACGGCCGACCGGTAGCTTCTGCGTCTGATTTTCTGAGATGCTGGCCTTCTGCTCCAGGATTCATTGAAGGATTGGATGGGTCTTCGACACGCCTTCTCTTCCAGAATGGTGTGCTGTGGTCCTTGTGCGATGGATTCTCGCTAGAAGAGGAATAGGAGAAAATACGAGACATCGCGTTTTATGATTGCCCGGGCAAGGAAGACGCGTCTGTTTGTACTTCTCGATCTCTACCTTTTCTTGAGTTAGTTGGCCAAGGGGCATTGGTATTCTACCAGCTCCAGTACTCAACCGGTACACACTCGGCCCGGACCTCAGCAAATGTGGCTATCTGACGCAATAATTACGCTAAACAGTCTTCTCACATCCGGAAAGAGGCTCAATATTGATTATCATCTTAGCTAGTCATATTTGATGTGATAAAAAGAGATTCGTCGGAAGATGCATCAAGCATCTCGTGCCCTACAGCATTATCATACAGAAATGAGGTGAAGCTCCAAGATAAGCAACGCGAAGGCCATGGCAGCCACAAGAAGAACCTTCCAAGCTCGCTCACACACTGATGCCACAAAAGTCCAGTGAGTAAACGGACCCCCCAACTGAGCAGCTTCAACATCCTCCTCTCCTTCACTTCGATGCACTCGAATCTTGTATCTCGCGTAATCCCACAAGAGCGTGATTGCAACCACGTTGAAGAGCATCATTTGCAAGACGGAACCCGCCGCAAAGACAGGGCGTTTGTTCCGATCCAGGATCTCTGGGTAGACGGGGCTCTTCTGCATGAAGCGCGTGATGGCGGAGAGGACCAGTATCAGCGGTATCACTGCTAGCCGCTTCGAGAGAGAGTATTGTTGGGGCCGAGCTGCGTTCAACGGCCTTGGAGTGGCTGCTACCGTTTGAGTTTTGTTGGTCCGACCATCTGCGGCCATGTGCTGCCCCTGGCCAGCTTTTTTCTCTGGTACTTCCGGTTGGGTCCGTTCTTTTTCAGCCTTATCGGCCCATCTGACCCTTTCCGCCAGCTTCTTCACCTTTCCACGGTCCGCGGGCTCCATTTCCTCTTCTAGTTTGCGGATGCGGCGTATGTCGCTTGCGTACTTTCCGACTACATTTTGCAGGTGCTCTGATTTTGCTTTCCAGAAGTCTCTCTCCTTGATTGCATCCTCAGTCCTCTTGTTGTCGAAGCGCTCTTGCTGCCTGCATTGGCCAAGTTCTTGGTCCGCAAGGGCGAGCTTGCACTCGACTTCCTTGAGTTTCGTTTCGTATGCGCTCCTATAAGACGGTATGCGTTTGAGGGTTTTGCTTAGAAAGGTCGATCTTTTGCCCATGGTTGGTTGTTGGCGGTGAACGATGAAGATCGCTGAGGCCGTTGGGGTTGGCTGCGCAGCCAGCTGGGTTTATTAACATAGCTCCACGAGGCGTTGAAATCCGCGGTACGCATGCTTAAACGGTGATCCAAGTTCTGGCCAGGTGGGTCTCGAGAACCGTGGTAGATCTCAGGGTCAGCCCATCCACTCGACAGATAGGGCCAACGTGGCTTCATGGAACATTCGATTGCAAATCCACGTCATGAAGATCTCACTTTCCTTGGACTCTGGCGGTGAAGGCTTCTCAGTGCTTTAGGAGAGTGTCGCTGCGTGCAGAGTCTTGAAACAGACGACCGGGCGAGAAGTCACGCCGAGACGCGCTGCGTTCTTCACTCCCTGAGCGCGATCTCTCGTGACCAGCCTCATTCCACTATCCAAGGTCGGATAAGACAGTGGACGACGCACACACTTAATTGAGCATCCATCTTATTATTTGTAAAGATTTTGATGCTCTCCAGGACCCGGCCCGAGATTGCGAGAGAATTTACTCCGTCCCCCAGAATTCCAGGACCATCGCACGAGCGAATGGCATCCTCCCACAGCTCTCCGTTGCCATCTAACCGAGAAAATAGCTCAGGGCAATCGAGCATGCGAAAGCAACGACAACAGCGAAAATCCCATCACTCACACCCCTCCCGACTGACCTCCGACCAGCTTCAAGCCGAACAGTCGGCTTCTTCCAGACATGACGCACTGCCTCAGTCATGTCGTTGTTCAGTAGTACATGCTCCACCAGCCAAACCGCGGCCAGCAGCCCTGGGAAAGCAAAGCGATCCACCAAGCCGCTATTGAGCGCTCGCAGACACAGCGTCGCCGATGAAGAGGCTGTGCACAAGCCGGAATAGTACATCGCCGAGCTGTGACCCAAGCACCAGAGCGACGCAGCTGCCGCTACGACACCGAAGCTGATAAACGTGGCCTCGACGTACACGATGAGCTCTTCATCGCGGTGGAGCGCCAGAAAGGTTGTGACGTTGTTTCGGGTGCCGATGGAGGCTTCTTCGTCAAATCTCTTGCCCATCGCGACGCCGCGTGGGTTGTATCTAGTGTTGGTTTTGCTTTTATTGGAACTTCCCAACGACATGTTATAGGGCTTGTACGTGGATGAAGTGGTGGGCGCTGCGGTGGGGATGCGGGAGCGAGGAGAGACTGCGGAGCGCTGCATGTTCGCGTCTGCGAGCTGGGTTAGAGTTTGAAGATGCTGTGGTTAGTTGGGGACGTACTGTGATGTAATTCGGAGATGTAGCTTCTTCGGGGGAAGGGCGCTGGCATTTTTCAATGAGATACTTGCGATTGAGAGGTTTGGTATTGAGAGAGTATGGTGAAGGCTATCAACGCGAGAGGTGATATATACGTATGGATCATGCTTCTGCCTGATTACTGGGTGTTACCTGGTAACATCTCTGGCCGAAAAGTCCTCATACTTGGTTCGGGAGTCTGGACCCCGCAGCTTTTCTGAGACCCTGGGTGACATCACGTTGGGCTGGGAGAAAACTTCATATCTCAGCACGAGGAACCAGAGACGGAACCGGAGAGTCATCGACTCGAGCAACAGAACACGATCCAGACTCTCGCCGCCGGCCAGCTACACCGCATCACGCACCAGGCCATAGGCCAGACTACCCGGACGATGGAAGGCACAACACGGAACGTGCTCCATCCTCTGATCTTAAGCTATGAGAAGCAATTGGAAGCAGCCAAGTAGTTTGAGAAGGCCAACATATAATGAATGTTTAGTGAACTTCGGAACGGTAGGCCCTGAAAACATGGTTGCCTTGTTTGAGAAGCCTGGATTGCATGATTCTACTTATACGCTTGATCTAGAATCCTGAGACCTTCTCTGAGAACCTTTGAACCCTTTTACACAATATATTTATTCGTGGAGAGAAAGCCACAAGTCTCATGTGAACTTGCAAAACACACTCCATTGGGAATTGAAGCCTTCATCCACATGTGAGCCTCAGCAGGAGATGATTTAAAGCCGTCTGGAAGAATGTCCCATCTCCGCACAGGTGAGGGCACTTTGGCGTAAGATTGCAGAGAAACAAGACCGTCAACTCACTCCGCCACCGCGTCACTCCCTCCACTCATTCCCCCTACTCCACCCCCCTCACACTCTCCAGCCCCCTCTCCAACTCCGCCACTCTCCTCCCATCCGGCCTCCTCATCCCGAGAATCCCCACCGGCACCTCCACCCACTTATCCCTCACATAATCCGCAAACCCCTTCCCAAAGCAATCCAACCGCGCCGAGCTGCTCACGCCGCGCCCCAGCACCCCATACACCACGAAATGCACGGCCGCGATGCCCGCAAACTCGACCCTCTCCACCCGCCACGCCGGATCCCAGTCCTCCTCTCCGACCAGCGCCACGAAGCGCTCGCGGCTGAGATAGGTGCGCAGCCAGTCCCACGCCGCCCGCGCCGCCTCCGGCGCGCACCCCAGCGACGCGGCGTCGCGGACGAAGAAGCCGACGTTGAGGTTGGGGCCCTTGTCGCCGGAGCGCGCGAGGACGAGGTCGCCGAGGCGGAGTGGCGTGGTCGCGCCGAGGGCGGCGGGCGAGGCGGGCGCGGCGGTGTCGTACGAGGCGCGGGGCGCGAGTGGCGCAGTGATGGGTGGTGGGGTGGTGAGCGTGGTGGAGGCCGGGCTGCCGTCGGTGGAGAGGAGCGTGAGGGACGGCCGGAGCGCGGCTTGTGGGAGGATGGCGGCGTAGTAGGCGAGGAAGGGGAGGGGGGCGTAGGTGCGCGTGTCGCGGGTGGCGTGCCAGCCTGGAGCGGGAGGGCGTTAGTGGGTGTGGGGGAGGGGAGGGGGGGTAAGTACCGGAGAACTGCTGCATGGCGTACTCGCCGACGGTTTTGGGGATGGCGGAGATGAGGGAGGCGCGGGAGGCTTCGGCGAAGATGCGGAGGTAGGTTGTGCTGCGGAGCTGTGATCGAGGGTTCTCTTCCGGAATGCCGATTCTGATGGGATGGTTAGTGAGGTGTTGCAGGCGGATATGGGAGGCTTGGTTGCTCACACTTGGAACTCTAGCACGTCGAAGTCGTCGTGCACCCCGTCTTTCTTTAAACCATTCCTGATGACCTTCTCGTAGAGCCGGAACTTCTCTGCGCTGGCATATCCGCACGCATTTATGAGAAGCTCACTCTGGTATCCACCACGGTAGAAAATGGCAAGCTTCGTGGTGGGTGGAGGGGGTGCACCGCGGATGCCTGAGACTTTGACCCGGTTGGGACCAACTTGCTCTACCCGAATGTCATCCAAGATTGCCTTGACGTCGCTGTTGAGGTAGACATTCCCTTGGAGCTCGTAGAGAAACTGACACTTCACTGTGTCAGCAGTCACAAAGCCTTTCCCCGACTCATGTTTCGTGATAACGCAAGATCCGTCTTCGTCTACTTCAGCGATGGGATGCCTCAAGTCATAGAGATCGTCCAGGTCGTGCTCGTAGAAGGCTGAATAATTGGCACCAGTGACAAAGCTCGAGCATTCGATCAGATGGCCAGCAATCAGTGCACCGGCAAGACAATCAAAGTCTCTGTCAGACCACGAGTGCCAGTACGCTGCAGCTCCAACCACCTGCTATTTGTTAGCGTCGACAATGAAGTGTTCTCGATCTCTGGTGATTACCGGTGATGCGTCTGCCACTCTTCCACAAATGATGATGTCGGCACCCAAACCCAGTCCGAGCTTGATTTCACGAGCTCCCAGATACGCGTTCGCAGTTACGACGGGGTGATCGACGGTGTTCTTCAAAGCGAGAGCATCTTTGGGGACATGCACTTCAGAGTTGTCGGCGTCCAGTTGTGGGAGGAGTTCTCCCCTCTCCAGCTGCTCTTTGACCATGGATGTGAGGTTGTCTCCCTCAACATAGGCAACTTTCAAGTCATAGCCTCGTTTCGAGACCTGGCACGATCAGCGTCGGACCCACTTGGTGGAGCGTTGAGCCTGGAAATACCAGTTCTTGCGTCTTTAGAGCAAGGCCTTTGGGATTCTGGGCACCTCCATTGATGACCAGTTTGATCTTCTTCTCGGCCAGTAAGTCAACAGTTTGCTGAATGCCGTCCCAAGCCGTTGCTTCGTAGCCCGGGTGGCTGCCGGCTGCCATTGCCTCGGCGATATTGCCAAGATTGAACTCGGCAAGATAATCTCCAGTGATGAAGTCAACGTCGCCATGCTCGGCCTGGAAACGCATATGGTATCCGGGGTCGACTGCATGATGAATGATGAGAGAGCGTCGATTTAAGCTGAGCTTTGATGCCTACCGCTGTAGCCAGAGCAATTTGCAATCCGCACCGGACGAGGCTTCCGCCATGTGTCTTCTTCGGCCATTGTTGAAGCCCCGCGACAGTTGAGATGTGACAGATCGAGATCCAAAGTGAAAGCTGCTGGTGTGTGCGCCTGTGAAGCTGATTGGACACGACGACTTTACGATGTAACAGAGAGCTGAGGCGGTCGTGCGGGAGCAGAAAGCTACCATGGCTGCAAGAAAGATAAAGACGCCCGATACTTAAATGAAATGCACAGAAAAGGATACGAAGAACCGCGTATCCCCACTGTGGCTCACTGTAAAGGGTATCGCGGGCCGATGGAGTGGGGGCGAGGTCCTCGTCGGCAGAGAGTTGCCATGCAGAAAACGCAGGTTGGTGCAGCTCATGTCGGGCGTTGTTTTAGACGCCAGCCCAGTCTCCGTGGCTTGCAGGATCCGAGTGCTTATGCTTAACAGAATAAGGCAGAGAATAAGACGGAGAGAAGGAAGCAATGTCAAGGGGCTTCGGTGGTCGGAAGCGGAAGGGAGTCCCCGCCCCGCTTGCCGCGCCCCGCAACCCCCCACAAAGGGTTTGACAGCCGACTTTTCTCTCCTTCACGACTCAGTCCACACCATGGTGCATCGGGTGATGCGATTGGAGTTTCGTGTTTGGTGGCGCAGCTGCCATGCTTCTTTAAGAGCGCCGCTTCCCTTGCGCAGCCCGAAGCCTCCAGTCTCGACAACCGCTTTCTCTCGCCATGAACGGACACATTGAGAAGAACACTGGCTCTTACAGCATTCCCCAGGAAGCTCAAAAGATCTTCCTTGAGGGTGTTATCAACAATGCTCTTGTCTCCAAGAACTTGCCGCCGGAAGCAGCAGAACTCGCCCGGAATGTCAAGTTTGAGGGCTCAGCATTGCCTTCTGTTCCTATAAATTGGCGCTTCGCCGAGAGCATATCCTCTCTCAAGGCTTTGGAGGCTACTATGGTCAATGTGCTTCTGAAGAGGAAGTACAATGTCCAGCCTCAAAAGGTCACCATTGATACGTATGACTCCCATTGTTTTCAGAATTCAAAATATCTTTCCAGCAATTTCAACCGTTCCTCTGCTTCAAATCTATCTATCTTAAATGTCAGAGTACCATTTCGCTACATTAAGCTCCGTTTATCAAAAATAATTCTGCGCCCAAATATCCCTTTCCACACTTGCCACACCTCTGAACTCCCAGAACCCCCACTAACCCCGCCCTCCCAGCGACCACGCCCAACTCTTTTTCATGTCCCTCCTCATCACCACCCTCGACGGCGAGCCCTTCGGCGTCGGCCGGCCCTCGACGCCGCACCTCGCGGCGCTCGCCGACCAGTACTTCCCCAGCTGGGACAGGCACGGGCTGGCGTCGAGCGCGCACCGCGCCTCGGCCACCAACATCTACCGGTGCGCGGACGGCCGCTTCTTCCACCTGCACGGCAGCATGGACCCGGCGCCGACGCTGCGCAGCCTGGGCCTGCCGCTCGACGCGGCCGCCGCGAGCGAGGAGGCCTCGTACCGCCCGTTCGTCGATGCCATCGCGCGGATCGACTCGGAGGCCCTGCAGCGCATGGCCAGCGATGAGGCGAGGCAGGCCGGCACCATCTGCTGGACTGCGGATGAGTACGCTGCGAGCGAGCATGGGAGGGCGAATGCTCACGTCGGTTTGTACGAGGTCGATGCGTTTGCGTACGCGGCGCAGAGGCCGGGGTGGTGGCCTGAGTATGATGGCCCGGCTGGGCTGAAGACTGGGCCCCGGAGGCCGCTGGCTGGGTTGAAGGTCGTGGATTTGACGAGGGTGGTGGCGGCGCCGGCGGTGACGAGGGGGCTGGCGGAGCTGGGGGCGAGTGTGATGAGGGTGACGAGTCCGCATTTGACGGATCATAGTCAGTGCCATATTGATCTGAATTGGGGGAAGTGGAATTGCTGTCTGGATTTTAAGGACGAGGCGGATAGGAAGAAGTGTGTGGAGTTGATCAAGGAGGCGGATGTGGTGGTGACGGGGTACCGGCCCGGGGTGTTGGACAAGTATGGCTTCTCGTACGAGGGGTTGTTTGATATCTGCAAGGAGAGGGAGAGGGGTCTGATCGTGGTGCGGGAGAACTCGTATGGATGGCATGGACCGTGGAGCTACAGGAGCGGTTGGCAGCAGATCAGTGATGCGGTAAGTTCGGGTGTCAAGTCTCGGAGGCAGAGGATGCTCATCAGTTCAACAGAATTGCGGCGTCTCCATGGAATTCGGCCGTGCGATGGGAAATGATGAGCCAGTCACTCCCGTATTCCCTAACTCCGACTACTGTACCGGAGTTTGCGGTGTGGTCGGGACGCTCGATGCTCTAATGCGGCGCGCCCAGGATGGCGGTTCCTACAAAGTCGATGTCAGTATTCTTCATGCTCGTTCTCGTTTTAATCTTGTTTCTGGGACTAACCCTCTCTAGGTTGCGCTGAACTACTACTCACAGTGGCTCGTCAACAGCGTTGGCACCTACCCGGCAGCTATCTGGAAAGACGTCTGGGCGCGCAATGGCTCTCCCGTTTTCCGTCACTACCACAACATGCCATACACGATCCCGCGTTTTCTGAACATGCTGACCCAGCACAGCAGCAACGTGCTGTTCAAGCCGGAGTATTTTGAGGAGCGGTGGTCCGGATATATGGGCCGCACCATCCGCACGCCTAAGCCGGTTGCTAAGTATGAAGTGGCCGACGGTGTCGCGGAGGAAGAAAAAGTCAAGCTAGGGTTCAATGTGAGCACGCGGACGAATGGTGTGGATAAGCCGAGGTGGCCGGAGGATTTGATGACGGAGATTGTGGCATAATTGCTACCGATGAGAAGTTCAATTGCCTCACGTAGTCTGTTGGACCGACAGAAATCAGCATAAGTCACTCAACACTCATTGCAGTTCGATAGTCTAAATATTAGTGGGGCCATCCAAACTCTAGTGATGCCCTCTTGGTGTCCAGGAACACCGGTAGCGAGTGCAAACCCTGCACCCACGTCAAACCGGGGGAAGGGAACGATGTAGAAGGAATAGATTATCACGGGGCCTGATCTACATATTTAAATAGAAAGGAACCAGCATAAAGGAAATTCTACCTTGCTTTCAGACCTCCGTTTCCACATCTTGACCCTTATATCCGAAATTTGATAGGAAAAAGTGTAAAGCGGGTGCAGACGGAGCATAAGAGTACGAAGAAGGGAGAGATATGTAAGGTCAACGTATACACGGCCGGTGAACTCATACCAATATAGTGTGGGCTGCGACGAATAATTGAAGGAGAGCCGTCATGACCGAAACATCGATGCCAAAATTCTCCCATCTCCTCCTATTCCAACAGCCCCAACACGGGCGCCAACGGCCCCTTCTTCACCACATCCCAATCGGCCTCCCTCCCCGCAACCAGGTACTCCCTCCCCACCTTCACCAGCTCCTCCGTCTCCTCCACGCCGCACCATTCCACCCTCGTCGGCCAAAACGCCACATGCACACCAAAATGCACCACCACCCTCCTCACCCATTCCGCGCCCTTCCCTCCCCCAACCGCACCAACGTACGCCTCCAAAAACGCACCCAACAGCCCCTTCCCCCCGCAAAACCGATCCAGCAACCACGCCTCCGCCGCAAACTGCGCCACGTCCGTCGCGCCCGTCCCCCTGCGCGTCATCTCCCAGTCGACGACGCTCAGCGTCTTGCCGCGCGCCGGCTCGTCCTGTACGAGCACGTTGCCGGGCCAGAAGTCGCCGTGGCACAGGCACTCGTCGTCCGTGGCGAGGCGGGCGCCGAAGTCGTCGTTGACGGCGCGGGCGAGGCCGGCGTCCAGGCCGTACTTCTCGAAGGCGGTGGCGAGGTTGGCGTAGGCGTGGCGGTAGATGGACTTGGCCGTGGTGTTGTCGCGGGAGCGGAAGAGTGCGGGGGTGCGGTGGTGGAGCTGGGCGAGCCAGGTGCCCAGAGAGGCGCCGATGGCGTGGATGGATGGGGCCGGGAGTGTGGGGTAGGCGGCTTTGAGGTTGTGGGGGCCGCAGTCGGAGAGGATGAGGATGGCGGCGTCGGGGTCGGAGTGGTGGAGGGTGGGAAGGCGGACGGCGGGGTGGGAGGGGGATGGTTGGGTGCTGTGGCGGGTTAGTGTTGAAGTTGGTCGGGAACTTGAGGTTGACCTCAGTTCGGGACAAGTCCCTTGGGCATCTAACAGCAAAACACAAACATGGAGTATTGAAGCATTCATCCGAATAAGAAAGCACATCAGAAAGACTGCCAAACCAATCCGGATGCGTACCTCAACTCTCCGTTTCTCATCTTGCCAAAAGAGGACATGCCAAGAGGGTGTGTCCCGAATTCAGGCGTTTACGTTCCTGGAGCTGCTTGGTTGCAACCCAAGTGTAGGTGGATAGTTGGTAAATAACTTACGAGCTCAGAGTCTGTGGAAGTAGCGATAGGGCGTTGGCCTCGAAGGTGGTGCGGTCGACATTGAATGGAATAGCGGGGTTGGCCTTGACATATGGTTCTGCATGCTTGACGACTCGCGTCTCTCCCGATGGTAGAGTCAGGCGCCAGACGAAATTCCCCGTACCTCCAGATAATGGCTCGACGGAAGTGAAGTCAATCTCGGCGGAGTTCAGGTAGTCCTCCAGCTGCGACGTCGTTGTGATCTCCATCCTGTTAAATCACGGTGACAGACGCGTTGGAGGGAGAGGGCAAGAGAGAAACAACGCAGCTGACTGAGAACCTGGAAGAGAATCAGTGAAGCCCCAATGGACTAGTTGTTGATGGGGATGGGCTTTACTTGTGTGTGGAAGTTGCAAGGCGAGCTGAGAGTTTGCCCGCTTGGCAGCTTCCATATGCGGCAGGCGCGGTGAACTGCGGTGACGGCGGAGAAAAGCTGTTCGGATGTGAGTCATGGCAGAGATGTGGCTTGGGGCTGACAGACATCAACAGAGCCTTGCACTATCCTGTCGTTCCCCGCCAAGACTCCACACTGCGGGGTGGGTTGCACTCTTCAGTGGCTTTTGCTGCTAGCCTCTATTGTTGGCCGTGAGCTAAGAACCCCAGGAAGCCATGAGCCTCAAGGCTAACTATGAGACCGAGAGGGTTCAGGGCCAGAAACCAGGCTAAAACAGCCCATCAAAAGAATGAACAAGCACAACGAGCGCGTTGGACAATCTCTTTAGTTCAATGTGGTCTGGTGGGAAGGGTTGAGCGGGCAGGCACGAGGATCGTCGGGTGCCTTTGGCGAGCGCGCAAGCCGGTGTTTTCCCGATGTAAACAGACCGCGGCCTCAACCAGCGACTCAGAGCTAGCTCAACCCTCCCGAATCCTCCAATGCACCCGTCTTTGCTGTAATCCCACTTCGCGCACCAGTGACCGGTCACTGCTATTCGGATCCCATGGTCTACACGCAGCTTTAGCATCCGCGCCTTCCTCGAGCTTCACGGACGCGCTCGGCTGCTCACGCGTCACCAACGCCGCCATGGCCGACCCCATACCCAAATACCCGCTGTACGATGCCACCTACACCGCATACCGCCTGTCGCCCCTCTACCATGGCTCCCATCCACTCCTCGACGAGACTTCCCTCCGCATGCACTCGCGCCGCCTGCGAGACATCCTCCGCGGCGACATCCTGCGCGGCGTTGACGTCGGCGCCGGCAGCACAGATGGCAGCAATTCCGGCACATTAGAAACCTGTACATGGGATCTGATCGGCGACGAGGAATCATGGGAGCGGCTACACCAGCAAAACGCAGACGCGGACGAGCAAGAAGGCCCGGGCGACCTGACCGATGCGCCGTCGCTCAGCACCGCCGAAGCACGAGGCGTACACATCGAGCTGCGCTACCAGAAGGCCCACTACACCGCGCTGCTACTGCGCGACCCCGACGCCGAGGACGTCTCCGCACCAGAAGGCTTCACAGCCCTGCCCCTGCTCCTCGTCCGCATGCCCGCCGCGCTCCGCGACACCTTCACCACCTACCTCGCCAGCAGCTTCGACGCGCGCATCGCGCCCATGAAGCTGCGCACCGGCTTCCTCTCCGCGACGCTCGAAACGCTCCTCTCGCACCTCTCCGCCACGCTCCCCTCCCTCCTGACCCGCCTCCAGCTGCAGCTCTCCTTCCCCACCGCCAGCACCAGCGCCCCCCTCCGCACCCTCGACATCACCCTCGCCCGCGCCGACATCCCCGAGTTCCTCCGCCACGGCGCCGCCCTCTTCACGACGCCCGCCCCCAACGTCACCGGCCCCTTCACCGCCGCCCTCTCGCGCTACCTCTCCGCCCACCTCGCCCTCGCCCTCGCCCACCCGGCCGTCCACGTCTCCAAGATCGCGCTCCCGCCGCTCCTCGCGCTGTCCGCCGACGGCCGCCTCAAGCTCTTCTCGCCGTTCGCGGCGGCCGCCGCGGCGACCGACAGCGCGGCCGTGTCGGTGCCCGCGCTGCGCCGCGTGCTCGACGCCTTCTACGCGTCGCTGCTTGCGGCGGCGCGGGCGGCGCCGGTGCGGGAGGGCGTGGTGGCGGGCGGCGGAGGGGAGGAGGCGGTGCTGGTGCTGCGGAAGGGCAAGGGGCGGCTGAAGGGCAAGGGCAAGGAGAACGAGACGCAGAGGGAGACAACGGCGGCGCGGTCGAGGGGCAGGAAGCGCGGGCTCGCGGCCGGGGACGCGAATGTGAATGCGGCGGGTGGGGCGCGGATGGCCGAGGCATCTCCGAAGAGGCGGAGGAGGAGGGGCGCTGCGGTTGCCGAGGAAGGCGGAGGGGATGAGGGAGGAGAGGATGGCGGGGAGGATGGGGACGGGGCCGTTGCGGCGTCGACGGCCGCCGCAGCTGGGCGTGGTGGCAGGCTGAGTGTGCCGCAGGAACCGCCGCCGCCGTATGAGCTGCACGATCCGGCGATTGTGGCGGGCGGGCGGCGATGATGGTAATGGTTGCACTTTCACGAGGCGTTCTTCTGTTTCGCTTTGACTGTTGTATGAGAGATCACCGGGGATCAGGCGTCGGGAGAGGGAATGCGGTGTTTTGCTGGGCGGATGGGGCGGCTCTCGTGGTCTTACCAGATCGGCCTTATCTGATTGTTTTGATATACCCTGTACGGCAATTTGTGTTTAGTCGGAGAAAAACGCTTGGCTCTTTTTTTTTTCAGTCGCCGATTTATCCGCGCGGAAAAAGAAAATAACGGAAAAATAAGGGCACCATGATAAGAACGCAGGGCCAATGTGTGAACAGAGAAAAACGGTTCCGAACCTTCTATCCCTCCAAAATTTGCAACTCTTCTTTGTCTAACTTTCGGTATTGGTAAAAGTTTATGGTACAGCCGCGACAAAAGAGTTACATATGACAACACTAAAGCCCCACACGCTACCCTCGACGCAGATGCAACCTCGGAACCAAAGCTCTCTATGCTCGTAAAACCGTTTGGGAAAATGATGTGAAGCCGGCCAAATTTTATCATAAAGATCCCAAGACTTCCTTCTACTTTACAAAGCCTTGATGACCGCGTCGGCGTACTCGTGCGTCTTGGCCTTGCCGCCCAGGTCGCCGGTTATCGTCTGCAAAGTTTGCGGTTAGCCAACGCCACGCGGCGGACTCGTGACCAATTTGGGGCAGGGATCTGCGTGGGGGAGGGCGGGAGTGGGATGGGGGATGTGACTTACCTTGCCCTCGGCGAGAACCTTGAAGATGGCGCTCTGGATCTGGTTGGCGTGCTCGTGCAGGCCCATGTGCTGCAGCATCATAATGGAGGAGAGGAGCAGGGCGGTGGGGTTGGCCAAGCTCTTGCCGGCGATATCGGGGGCGGAACCGTGCACGGCCTCGAAGATGGAGCACTCGTCGCCAATGTTGCCAGAGGGAGTAAGACCAAGACCACCAATGAGACCGGCGCACATGTCGGACAGGATGTCACCGTACAGGTTGGGCATGACCAGGACCTTGTCGTTGTACGGGGTGGGGTCGGTGACCATCTTCAGGCAGGTGTTGTCGAGCAGCTCGGCGTCGAACTCAATGTCCGGGAACTCCTTGGAGAGCTCGCGGGCGATGTTGAGGAACAGGCCGTCGGACATCTTCATGATGGTGGCCTTGTGCACGGCGCGAACCTTCTTGCGGCCGACCTCCTGGGCGTACTGGAAGGCATAGCGCAGGACGCGCTCCGAGGCCTCGCGGGTGATGAGCTTGATGCTCTGCACGACACCATCCACAACGACGTGCTCAATGCCGGAGTACTCGCCCTCGGTGTTCTCACGGATCAGGACAGTGTCGACGCCGTCGTAGGGGGTCTTGTAGCCGGCAATGGACTTGCAGGGACGGACGTTGGCGAAGAGGTTGAAGGTACGACGGAGGGTCAGGTTGAGCGAGACGTGACCCTTGCCGACGGGAGTCTGTATGCATGGTGGTTAGGCGGCGCTTTGGAGAGCTGTCGGACAGGGTTTCGCGAGATGCGTACGGCGAGCGGGCCCTTGAGGGCGACGTAGTTGCGGTTGACGCTCTCAATGGCCTCCGGCGGGATGGTCGTCTTGCCGTCAACCAGACGGGGGGTGACGTCGACGCTCTCCCACTTGATGGGCACCTGTGTGTGCGGTCAATGCGCGTGCTCTGCGGCGGGCGGGCGGATGTGCGTACGTTGGCGGCCGAGTAGATGTCCTTGACGGACTGGGCAATCTCCGGGCCAATACCATCGCCCTCGATCAGCGTGACGGTGTACTTGCCGTCGTTGCCCTTGGTGCCCTTGAACTTGGCGACGCGGTCCTCGCTGGCGGCCGAGTAGGCCCTCGCGGCGACAACGGGCGCCCAGCGCGGCGCGGGACGGGCCTGGCGCAGGCATTGCCTGGCGGGGGCGGCGAAGCGAGTGGCCAGCATCGTGGACGGTGGAAGAGCGGAGAGGCGATGGGCGGAGGACGGGAGAGTGCAGCAGCGGGACGCTGGTGTTGACGGAGGAAGCTTTGCTCTGCGTGCAGCGCGCAGTTAGTTCATCCGCCAAGAGGCGCAAACCGGGTGCAGCAGGGAATGCTTCGGGCAGGCGTCGGCTGCGCGCGCGGCTGTTGTGCTCACCGCCCGGCACGTGCCTGCGCTGCGGAACGCTCCCTCCGGCCCTGCCACCTGCGTCGGAGCTAAGCACCGCAGCCAGCTGCAGCTGCCGCCCGACAAAGAGCCCACCACCCGATCCGCGCTCCCCTCCCCACCACCACCCCGCGGCGCTGCGCCATGCCCGCCCAGATGGAGCGCCAGCTGCTCGAGCACTACAACCTCAAGACCCTCTATCCCTCCGAGTGGCCGCAGGAGAAGGACGAAGCCGAGGACTCGGACGACGAGGCGCAGCCCTCCCGCCAGTCGGCCGCCATCGTGCGCAGGCGCTCGCGCTACTCGGTGCTGGAGCGGTCGGGTGTCCGCAGCAGCGTGTTGAATACAGAGAAGACCAAGGAGGGCGTCGACACCCTCGTGCAGAAGGACGAGGCCGATCCCCTGGGAAATGCCTCCAGCGTCGTCAACGTGTTGCGACAAAGGGGACTGCCCGTCGAAGACGACCTGAAGCTCCGTGTGTGCCTGAAATGCCGTGCTGCTACGAACCATGTCTAACCGGCGTGCAGGAAACCGCTTTCTGCTGTCTTCCACCACTTTCAACCCCGGCTTGTTCCTGTCCCAAGTCCACAGTGACGCCTCCACCGAATCGCTCCTGCAGGGCCTGGACTTCCTGTCACGATCCATTGAGAAGAAGTCCGCCTCACTGAAGGTCCTTGTCGAGTCCAACTTTGAACGCTTCGTCCGCGCCAAGACCACCATCGATAATGTCTACATGGAGATGCGGGACCAGCGTAGCGACGCCCAGCCCGCCAGCCACAGCAGGACGGGCTCCCGCCAATTCAGTGGCAGGCAGAGTGGCCACTACCGCAGAGCCAGCCAGGCTCTTATTGCTCCAGGCCAGGCGCCAGCCGGGGACAAAAGGAAAACCGCTTTGACAAAGGAGAGCGAGTATGGCGTTCAGGGTATCAAGGCTCCTCTTTTGGAAGTTGCTGTCAAGGCTGAGGAGATATGGGGGCCGGCTTTGGGAGGTCGCGAGCGTGGGGAAATGCTCAAGTCCATCCTCTCATCAGTCGAACGACACCGGAATCTGTTCGAAATTGGCGCGTCGATCCAAGATTGCATCAAGAGAAGAGATTATGATATACTGCCTGAAGAGTACAACAAGGCGCGCAGATATGCCTCCGACGCCAAGAAGATTGTGGAGATGTCCGTTGACAACCGCACCGCTATGACCGATCCGGAAATTCACCAGGTCATTGTTACGGCGCGTATGTGGACCGATGTTGAGGAGCAGATTGCAGTCTTCAAGCGCGACGTCTGGAAGAGGTTGGCAGGAACGCACTTCACGAAGCAGGCGCCCTCGGAGGATGAAAAACCTGAGCAGCACATGACGCTCATCAAGGTTCTCCTGGAACTGGGCGTGGAAGATAATCCCATCTGGGTCTGGTTGCTCAGCCGCTACGACTTCCTGAAACAGAAGATCACGGCGACTCTGGAGCGCTCTAAGGTTGAACTGGAGATTCTCCGCCGGCGTCTTGGAAATGGAGAAAAGCCAACCCCACGGCAGATCGCCACGTACTTGCGTGCTGCGGAACATCTGGAGAAACCCAATCACTCTACTAAGATGGATTCCACCAAGATCATCGATTTCTGGGACCATGAACTTCAGTCCCTAAATGCGATTCTTTCGCCCCAGGGCGGTGTTTTGGGAGAGGTCATCGAGTACTGGGAAACCGCTCAATCCTTTATCGACGGCAAAGCCCAAAGAACGCTCCCTGTCGGCCCTGAAGGCCAGAGCAAAGCTCACCATCGTTTGTCATCGTCTGGTGTAATGGATCTGCAAGGTGGTGCAAAGGAGCTTGTCAACCTGATCAGGGAGGGTGTGCAGTCCTTTTTCACCGAGGCCCCGATTGATGACATCTCGCTTCTGTACTCGCCTATCCCCGACACTCCTGCAACACCGAGGACTCCTATGCCTGGACCTTTGACACCTAGCATGGACAGCAGGTTCAAGATCGATTCCAGCAACCCCCCACCGTCTCCCAGAACGGGGGCAGGGTGGGAGAAGTACGCGTTCTGGGCACCGTACGCCAACTCTCTCAGTGGTGTGCACTACCTCAGCAAAATTCTTGTTCTGGTTGGCTCTGCCGCCAGTGAGATCGCGGCCATGCGAATCACTCGGGATGGTACTCGATCAAGTGAGGAACTGAAGCTCTTCGTTGGTACAATCCGCGAACGTTGTGTCCAGTCTGTTTGCGCGGCTTGGGGCGAGGATGCAGATTACGCCAAATTGCTGGAAGACTGGACGCGCTGGTCGGACAACAAGTATCTGACCAACATGCCCTTCCGCTTCGTAGCGCTGGACAATTCTCTTCTCGCTATTATGCAGAAGATGTTGTACTTGTCAGAGGCAATGACCAGGTCCAGCGCTGGCGAGGTTGTTGTCCCACCATCGAGTAAGCTTTTAGCGATGGTGAAGAGTCAGTTCGTGACAAGCATCTACAAGGTGCTGCAAGGTATGGTGGAGAATGTAGAGCGACCCAAGAACCTTGACAATTCCGGATGGGAGGATGACGTGGACGGTCTCACACTTCCGCTGCGGACTTTGACTACAAGAGACATCAGCTCTAACGCCGTTGACGCAACTGACAAGGTACGCGTCTGAATTCACGCTTTGTTAAGCCCCATAACTAACAGATGGCAGAACATTCGCATCCTACTCACACTTTCTAATCTCCAAGCCCTTCGCACAGACCTCATCCCTCAACTCATCTCGCAGTATGAGCAACACTTCTCAGTCAAGCTCGAGGAGGGTGCCAAAATCGACGATGCGCTCTCACAAATCTACGCTCGCCTCTTCCAATCCTACACCTCACCTATCAGCACCAAGCTCGCAGCCATCATCCGCGAAGGCATTGCCGCACCTGGCTGGGAACCCGACACCAACAGGCCCGCAGACGCGCGCGCCTATGTTTATGACGTCCTGCTCGAACTGGTCGTTGTGCACACGCAGGTCTCGACCACGGCGGCACCGCTCACATCGCAGATCTTGAAGTACCTGCTCGAGCAGGTCAGCAAGCACCTGATTGAAAACTTCAAGGCGCGTCCGCGCTACACGCTCGCCGCGCTCATGCAAGCAACGCTGGACGTTGAGTTCCTGGCGCAGACACTTGGCAACTACACGACGGACAAGGCGAGCGAGATTCAGAGCGCCATCTACTTGGCGTTGGATGAGAGGACGGACAACGATGCAAGAGTCAAGCTGCAGACGGAGCTGGGCGGCCTCAGAGTCATTCTGAAGAAGTTGAGAGAGGCGACGAAGAGTGAATTGTAAGTCTTGCCTTTCCCTTCCCTTACGTTGGTCAAGCTAGGACAGACAGAAGCTAATGATTCTACAGTTCCTGTTTCAAGCGCCAGAGGAGCCATACGAAGTCGGATCGGCCTACATCGTGAGGCAAGCGTAGGTTTCGGGAGTTGGAGAAAATACATGATGAAGGGCGTTATGTTTGTAGAAAATCCTAGCGTGTGCGAGCTGCTGTAGATTCAATATGCCAATACCCCGTTTTGTAGCGGTCGTCTTGATACTTCAACACTGGTCGTTGATTGTGAAGGTTGCTCTCAATCAATAAGATTCTCCAGAAAAGCCGCTAAGTCCTGTTGTACCCATTTATATCAACAAGTTTGATAGAAGCCCACACTATGAGAGTTAAACATACAGTACAAGTGGTTATCAACTTAACGCTTTGCTTTGACCTCCTTATGGAACTCCTTCCATGCCTCCTCAACCAACCCCTTCTTCGTCAAGAAATCCACCGCCGTCGCCGCCAGCCCCTTCCCAACCCTCAAGCTCAACCCGAACGCCTCCTTCGTCCCCGCCGCGCCCGCAAAATCCGGACTGTGCGGCCCGTTCCCCTGCTCCCCGGGCCTGATCCAGAAGCCGGCGCTCAAGCTGGGCAGCGCGTAGCTCACGTCGCCCTGATCGGTGCTCGCCATGGTCCTGCCGTTGACCTCGTCGATGTCGGGGGCGGGGATGGCGCCGCCGAGGCGGTTGAAGTGGGCCCTGTAGTGGCGGGCCAGGGTGCGGCTGGGGACGTGGTCGGCGTAGGCGCCGGTGTCAGTCACAACGAGCTTCGCGCCGCTGCTCAGGGCGCCGGCCTCGAAGCAGCGGGCGGCGCGGGCGAACAGCGCGTCGCAGCGGGCGCGCGTGTCGGCGCGCACGACGAAGTCGCCCGCCGCGTACGCGTGGATGATGTTGGGCCGCACCCCGCCGTGCGTGATGTTGCCCTGCAGCACGTCGCCCGGCTGCGTCTGCTGCCGCAGCACCGACAGCGCCGTGTACGCCGTGATCAGCCCGTCCAGCGCGTTGATCCCCAGCCACGGGCAGGCTGCCGCGTGCGCTTCGCGCCCGAAGTACTCGACCTTGAAGCTGCGGTACGCGGCGGTGCGCATCACGGCGCTGTCGGACGTGATGCCCGGGTGCGAGATGAGGTTGATGTCGCAGCCGTGGGATTTGTAGGCGCCGGCCTCGATGAGTTTGATCTTGCCGCCGCCGCCTGGTAGTGGAAACGTTAGGATTCGTTGGTAGAGGCATATACTCTGCTGAAAGAGAAAGAAAAGAAGGGGTTGAGGGGAAAGAAAATGGGAGTAATCGGTTCTGGAAGCTTGACCAGACGACAGACATAAAGAGAATGATAATATGAAATGAAGAAGAAGACTTTTCAAAATCATGTTAAAGCCGTTGTTACCTTCTTCAGCTGGTGTACCGAATAGAACGACCTTTCCGGACAAGTCGTGCTTTCTCATAGTCTCTGCCGCAGCCAGAGCGCCCGACAGTGAGGCCATGGCGATCAAATTGTGGCCGCATGCATGACCAATCCCCTCGAGCGCATCTGAACTCATCAGTGACCTGCTTCTGCAAAAAGCGTCGAGAAAAAGTGTACGCACCCATCTCAGCATTGAAGGAAACGACGGGGCCTTTCTTGCCACTATCGAAGACGGCTACGAATGCGGTTTCCATGCCGTAAGCCGAAGGCGTCACTTTCCATCCTTTCTGGGTCTTCAAGAACGAGGTCAAGGCTTCGTGAGCAATGTATTCTTTGTAGCCCAATTCAGGATTGTCATGGATCTTTTTGTTGATGGGCCACAGCGGGTCAGCAATGCTGTCGATGTAGGAGCCAATCTCGGCGAGATAGTCAGGCGCAGACGTCGGATCCGACACGACGTCGGACGACACAAGCACCCAGTCTTCCGCCATCTCGATCAATGTGCAGCCACCAGAGAGACGAGTGCGAGAGAGGCTGTTGGTGTTGCAATGGGACGGGGGAGGTTGCGCAACATGCGGAGAATGGCACGCTAGACGTCGGCTTGCTCGCGTCGGCTCGAGGACGCGCCCTCGCGCCCTCCTCCCTCGTCCCCCACTTTCGATCTCAGCCCGCACCACACGGTTGCATCCGCACTCCGGCTCACCGTGCAACATGCCGGATAGGCGCTCGGCGACGACCCGTCCAGGAATCCGACGCCGAACTCACCTGCGGCCGAACCACGTCTGGCAGCGCTGATGGCCGGGACCTTATCAACTGGTCGGCTAATGTATACACACCGCTGCCATGATAAATATGCGCCATCCGCGCGTCTGGTCCTCCCACAGCAGCCTGGCAAGCAGCAAGAGAAATGGCCGCGAGAGACGAGCTCCCAGTGTCCTTCGACAATGCGGCCGAGAAGAGCGGCGCTGTCGACGAGGCTGTGATTGAGGAGAAATCGCGGCTGCACATTGACGATGAGGTCGGCGATTTGGCTGCCAAAGCCCTGACGAGCGGCCCAGTTGATCCAGTGGTGTCAAAGAGGGTGCTGCACAAGCTCGACATGTACATTCTGCCATTCCTGTGCGTAACGTACGCGCTGCAGTTTATCGACAAGACCTCGCTGGGCTACTCGTCTGTCTACGGCATCATAGACGACAACAACTTGAAGGGCCAGGACTACTCGTGGGCAAGCAGCATTTTCTACTTTGGTAAGTAAAAAAAAAAAAAAAAAGAGCAACAGCAGCAGAAAAGGAACAGAAGACAGCTGCTTCCAATGAACACTCTAAATCGAATATTCAAACGCAGCCCTCGTTCACAACCGAGCAAAGAAACCCACACTGACATCTTCGCCAGGCTATCTCCTCGCCGAGTACCCCGGCGTAGCCATCATCCAACGCTTCCCCGTCGCCAAATTCCTCGGCGCCAACATCATCCTCTGGGCTGCCATCCTCATGCTCACCGCAACCTGCAGCTCCTTCGCCGGCCTGGCCACCGTGCGCTTCTTCCTCGGCGTGACCGAAGCCACCATCAGCCCGGGCTTCGTCGCCATCACGGGCATCTGGTGGACGCGTCAAGAGCAAGCCGCTCGCTCCGCCCTCTGGATCTCCTTCCTGGGCGTCGGGTCGCTCTTCGGCGGGCTGATCGCCTTCGGCATCGGGCACATCAGCACCAGCCAGCTCGCCTCGTGGCAGTACATCTTCCTAATCCTCGGCGCCGTCACCATCATCTGGGGCGTACTCTTCATCCTCGTGGTGCCGGACAGCCCGGCACGCACGCGCTGGCTGACGCCCGAGGAGCGCGTCGTCGCCGTGCAGCGCGTCGTCGACAACAAGACGGGCACCAAGTCGCGCACCTTCGTGCGCGCGCAGGTCATCGAGGCAGCCACGGACCCGAAAGTCATCCTGCTGGGCCTGATCTCGCTGGTCAACGCGCTGGCGTCGGGCGGGCTGTCGTTCGGCTCGCTCATCATCAAGGGCTTCGGCTTCTCCGCGCTCGAAACCACGCTCATGAACATGCCGCTCGCCGCCGTGCAGACCGTCGCCCAGCTCTCGGCCGGGCTGTTCGTGTCGCGCCTCAAGGGCAGCCGCCTCTACGTCGGCTCGCTCGCCATGATCCCGCCCATCGTCGGCACCTGCCTGATCAACCAGCTGCCCGAGGCGAACAAGTGGGGCCGCCTGGTCGGCCTGTGGCTGCTGGGCAGCTACCCCGTCGGCTTCCTGGTGCTGCTCGGCCTGCTGTCGACGAACATCGCCGGCTCGACGAAGCGCAGCGTTGCGTCTGGCTGGGTGTTCGTGTGCTACTGCGTCGGCCAGATCGCCGGGCCGCAGTGCTTCAAGGCTGCGGAGGCGCCGGAGTATCGGAGTGGGATCGTGGCGATGCTGTGCGGGTTCTGTCTGAACCTGGTCATGAATCTCGTGCTGAGGTTTCTGTACATAAGGGAGAATAAGAGGAGGGACGCTTTGCTCGAGGGGAAGAGCGAGGAGGAGATCAGGGCGATGGAGGAGGAGAGTAATGTGCAGGGTTTTGAGAATGTGACGGATAAGGAGAACATCATGTTCAGATACTTGCTCTAGATGTTGAGATTCGCTGCAGTTAGGGACATTGCACGGAGAGGAGCCATTGATTGGTCCAATAATGGTCTATGAGTAGTACGAATTCCTGTTTTCTTGGCCTTTTAATCCATCCTTGACAATATGGACATCGGCTTGTGCTGGATGCTGTCGAAAAGCTGCCAAACGTCTCCTTTATGTACGGTTGGAGTTCAAGAAAGACCACCCAAAGCCGAGATCCGAAGGGCACATACCAGGGTTCGATGAGCTCAAGCAGTGCTTGATGGCTGTCTTTCCTAAACGCAGCAGCCGCGAGGCGGGGATTCATCTGTATAACGAACAACAGCTGCAGGCGCAAACGAAAAAAAACCTCAGCACCTTGACGTTCAGATGATCGAATCAGTACACAACGTAGCACGGGTGTAAGCAGGAGCCGAGTTTTATAACCGATGCAGAGCGGAGGCCGATTTCGCAATACGTCTACGGGGCGATCAGTGCCGAAACGTTTAGCCGGGAACAAGCTTCTGTTACAAATGCGGGGGAATCCCCTAAAACTCTTGACTTTCTTTGATACCTTATTCAAGAAAGCTTCCACTGGCCAATATCTATTTCAGGCTATCGTGTGTGCTGTCAACCAAGAACGAAGCATGTCTTCGCCGGGAAACACCCCGGATAAAGAGGCCACGTCGGCAGCAGTCGGCGAGACTGTCACTCCATCACCTCCCATCGAGATCTCTCCTTCTTCCGATCCACCCGATGGAGGGCTACTAGCGTGGTTGCAAGTTGCTGGGTCGTTTGCTCTTTACTGGAACCACCTGTGAGTATGCTGGGCAACCCAAATTTCATCCTCACTACTAACCAACTTTTAGAGGTCTACTCAACAGTTTCGGTGTCTTTCAGACGTACTATGAGGATCACCTACTAAAGGACTCCTCGCCATCAGCGATATCTTGGATCGGCTCAATTCAGGTTTTTTGCCTCATGTCTCTCAGTGTGTTCGTTGGACCGCTGTTCGACGCAGGATATTGCAAAGCATTAATTATCTCTGGCACCTTCCTCGTAACATGCGGCTTCATGTTGACGAGCATAGGCACGCAATTCTGGCACATACTCCTTTCGCAAGGAATCTGCATGGGTCTCGGAACATGCTGCCTCCAGATACCTTCAATTGCGGTTGTACCAAGATACTTCGTCAAGCGTAGAGCTCGTGCAATGGCCTTCGCTACGGTAGGAAGCAGCCTTGGTGCGACAATCTACCCTCTCATGTTCCAGAACCTTCAGCCGCGGATAGGCTTCGGATGGACTGTAAGAATTATGGGTTTCATCAGCTTCGCCATGTGCAGCTTCGCAATTGCCGTCATCCGCCCGCGCCAGACTTCTGCAACTGCAGCTCAACCGAAGAAAGGGTTTTCTCCTCGACGGTTCATCGATCCGACGGCACTCAAGGATCGCAACTTCATCATTTACACAATCGCGATCTTTTTCAGCAACATAGCTTACTTTGAACCCATCTTCTACTTACAAAGCTATGCTATGGAGCACGGAATGCAAGGTCAAAATCTGGCAAAGTATCTACTTTCGATTCTGAACGCATCCTCAATTCCCGGCCGAATTGTTCCATCCTTTGTCGCAGACAAGATCGGCTCTCTACAGACATACATATGGATCTCAGCGCTCAGCGGCGGCAGTATTTTGTACTGGATTAGTGTCACAAACACCGCGGGGAACATTGCATTCTCCGTGCTTTATGGATTCTTTTCGGGTGGAGTAGTCTCTCTCGCTCCAGTGGTGTTGACACACATTACTTCGGATCTGAATCTTCTTGGCACACGCCTTGGTATGGTTTCGGTCTTGAAGGGCATTGGATCACTCATTGGCCCGCCTATCTCTGGAGCTCTTCTTGAGGCAACGGGGAACTACCTTGGCTTGCAACTTTTCGCAGGGCTTTCGTTGATTGTCACTGCTTTCTTCTCACTTAACTTGTATGTCTTGTTACGGCGAGAGCGGAGCAATCGTTGAAAATAGGCTTTTCGCATAGGGCGACCGAGCATTAGAGCATCCCCTACTGAACTTGCAACTTTTTCCTTCAGCGTCATACCCCTTGGTAATCCAAGACTTAGAAATCATAGCACACTTTTATTCCCGTGGCTGTGTCAGTAAACTCAACTCATCAACTCATCGAAGCGCTCCTCTCCGGTCATCTTTCCTGTTCTTACTACTACGCAAACTAAACGCAAGCAATCCTCATACCTCTCTCCACGACCACATTCATGCACGCCTCAGTCCTTACCTCCACCCTCTTCATCAGTCTCCCCTCTTTGGCGCACTTGCCAACCCAATCATCAACAACACCCAACTCAATGCTTTCACCAGCCGTAGCAACCCCTGCACTGCCAACCTCTACGTCAACAAGGAATGAGACATCTACGTTGATAAAGACACCGGCTACCACGACGCATGTGGTAGCAGCTGCCTCGACAACATACGTGGTAGCTGCGGCGTCGTTACCGGCTGGGGGCCCTGGGGCTGCTCCCGCGACGCCGCTGGCACGAGCCACTACATGTTCAGCACGGTGCCAGGCTGCACCAAGTGGGATATAACGCAGGCGCTAAAGACTTTCACGAAGGGTGAGCAGACGATCGACTGCAACAGGGTCACGGGCGCTTGAGTGGGAAATACCCGTTCATGGGGTTATTTGGAGAGAAACGGAGATGTCTGGGTTTTCGATTCGTGTACGTTTTAAGTTGTACGTGTCAAGTAACCATAAAGCTTTCTTTTTTCTTCTTTTTTTGCCAGTCATGTGTATTACAAATTTGGGGCTCTGAAGCGCAGCCTGCAATAGGCATAGTAATCGAGCAGGCAGCGATCCCAGAGTATTTATTAAGGAACATCCTGCAGCCCACCTGTGACTACGCCGCTTGACCACTCACACCACTTTCTAGCTATGCATCGGTCAGTTCAAGACAGGAAAACGCAGTTTGGGCCCAACCGCGTCTTGCCCTTCACCGAGCCGCGCGCGCAGGCGATTTCGAAACTATAAACAAGCTACATTCTGGTCAAGCGTCAGGCACAACACCAATCACTTCCTTTAGCACCTCAGGAACGATTTTGCTTGCATCGCCCCTGAAGAACCAATCACATTCTTTCAGGTTCGACGTCGCGCCTTCTTCCTCCGATTCCTCCATGTTGAACACGGCAACTCTGGCTCCTTGGACTCTTGCAGAATGAATATAGCCAGCAGCAGGATACACCAGCGCTGACGTCCCAACCACCAGCATCAGGTCAACTTTCCCTTCGTCCAACCAGCTATGGATGCGTTCGACCGATGATTGGGCCAGAGCCTCGCCAAACCAGACGATATCCGGACGAAGCAGAGATGAGCATTTAGGACAGTGCGGTAGATCCTCGACGGCGATGTCCTTGAGCGGGATCTTGGCATCGGATATATCGATATCGTCTGGAAGTTGCAGTGCTGGGACAAGAGGATCCTTGAAATTATCCTTCTCGACGTAATCGCATTGATTGTTGGTGCACTTGATATTGAACAGGGAGCCGTGGACTGGCTGGATGTTCTCCGTTGGATGTTTAGCGCGTTGGCACAGACCTATTTACCCAGTCAGCAGCCACCCCACCATGGCGTTTCTTGGAGACATAAGCACCATCGATGTTCTGGCTAATGGCAAGATAGTTCGGCCTCTTCTTCGCCAGCTCAGCCAACGCCACATGTGCTCTATTCGGCTTTGCCTTTAGCGCGCCATGCCTCCTGTAGTTGTAAAACTGCCACACAAGCGCCGGGTCTCTGAAGAAAGCGCCAGGAGTTGCAAGTGTCATGCAGTCATACTCCCTCCAGAATCCTCCGGGCCCACGAAAGGTGGGGACACCAGAGGCCGCCGACAGGCCCGCTCCAAACAAGGCCATGATCCGATTGGACGACTTGAGGTACTCGGAAAAGGAAACATAGTCGTCCAGCGGGATGTCGACTGAGGCGGATGGCAGGGTTCCGGTGCGGACCTTGCGCTTCTGCTGCTTTGCGTAGGCTTTCCAGAGCTCGTTGGCGAATTTGGACGGCAGCTTGGGCCGCGCAGGGGCGGAGGGCTGCTGCGTTGGCTCGGGCGTCTCCATGGCCGCACGAACGTCGAGTATTGAGGTGAGGAGGAGAAGAGTACAGCAGCGTTGCGGCTCTTTTCAGCGAACAGCCGTGGTGAGCCAGGCAACAATGGCTGCGCCACAAACAGGTGCCTGCCACTCCGTTGTCACATCGCAGACTAGGCTCATGACTGCGTCGAAAGAACCTTGGCTCTGGAACACGACCCACTGTGCTGGTAGAAAGCTTGAGGGCAGCACTTTGTCTGGCGCCGCAAGGGACTCGAGTCGTCCGCACCGCTCGAAGCGCAGTGGGGCAGAATTAGCGCACAAGGTCGACCCTTAATTTCTCCGCACTGGGACTGACGGCCGCCGGAACAGGCAGCACTGCCGCTCAAGCCCGTCCGCGCCGTATCGCACGCACAAATCTGAGAGCTGCTCCTGTGCCACCAACAAACCCTCCCACTTCTCCGCTGCAAGCCTGTCATCCGCAGGACGCCACTCGCCCTCAAGATGCGAGGGATTGGCAACACCCCCTGAGACGGAGCTTCCATGACGCGGGAAGTACCATTGTGTCCGATAGCACGGCCGGCCAATAATGCGCCCTGAATTAACACTCCCCAGAATGCGAATGCGAGCAACACCCGTGCGCGCGCCGTAAGCATATATACGCCATGTCGCCTGGGCGCTCTCCCTGCCTTCGCATCGCCTTTTGACGCTGTCAACCAGGCCGACCAGTCCCGCAAAATGGTTTCAAGCGTCCTGGTGGTTTCTCTGCTGGCGGCAGCCGTGGTCTACGTTGTGGCCCTGTGGCGACGCCGTCGAGCTGCTTTCAAAGGCTTGGTACGTGCCACTCAACAGGCTGCGTCGCATTGGATGCTCACAAACATCACCTAGCCGCAACCCCCCGGCCATGACCTAATCTTCGGACATGCTAAGGTCATCAAAGAATTGGCCGATGAGCTGCCACCCGGTCTTCACCCGGCGACGTACGGTTATCTGATGATGAAGAAGTACAACCTGCCGAAAGCATTCTATATCGACCTGTGGCCCTTTTCGCATCCATGGCTCGTGGTCAACGACACCGAACTCGCGGAGCAAATGACAACGCGGCCGTCCATGCAGAAGTTTGGCCCTCTGAAGGGCATGCTGAAACCCTTCGCCGGCACCCGGAACCTGGTGATCATGGAAGGCGAGGAGTGGAAGAGGTGGCGTGGAATATTCAACTCGGGCTTCTCTGCCGCCAACCTGGCCAAGCATGTTCCGGCAATTGTCAATGAGACCGAAAAGCTGAACGACTTCTTGTCCACCAAAGCCGCTTCGGGGGAGATCTTCGAGATGGAACCGAAGGCCGTGGATCTCACTGTAGAGATTATCGGACACGTCATTCTGTAAGCTTCATTGACGTGTGGAAACAACGTGTGCTGACCCAATCCGCAGCGGGAGCGCCTTTACGGTGCAATCAGAAGGCAAAAGCTACAAGGAAGGGCTCCGCGACCAGATCTACTGGTCGTCCCTTGGCTCCTCCCCAGGCTTTGGAGCGCTGAGACAGCTCGATCCCTACCGCTGGGCCAGGATGGAGTGGAACGAAGCCAAGATGAACCGCGCGATCCGGCACATCATCAACCAACGCTGGGCGCAGCGGCAGCAGGGCAGCACGACCAACGGCAAAGCCTACTACGCCATCGACCTCGCGCTCGACGCCTACGCCGCCGACAAGAAGGCGCAGGGCCAGGTCGCCGCCACCATCGACGAGGACTACATGACCATCCTGCAGGACCAGATGAAGATCTTCGTCTTCGCCGGCCACGACACCAGCAGCGGCACCATCTGCTACGTCCTGTGGAACCTGCACAAGCACCCAGACTGGCTCGCCCGCGTGCGCGCCGAGCACGACCGCGTCCTGGGGCCCGACCCATCCGCCGCGGCGGCCGCCATCTCGGCGCGCCCCAACATCGTCAGCGAGCTGCCCATCACGAACGCCATCGTCAAGGAGACGCTCCGCGTCTTCCCGCCGGCGAGCACCATCCGCGGCAGCGAGGAGGCGTACCCGATCGTGGACCCGGACACGGGCGAGACGTTCGAGACCAAGGGGTACATGGTGTGGGCGCCGTCGTTCGGCATCATGCGCGACGAGCGCTACTTCCCCGATCCGCACGAGTTCCGGCCCGACCGCTTCCTGCGGGACAGGCCGGGCGACTTGGAGGCCGAGAGGCAGCATCCGCACGCGTGGCGCCCGTTCGAGGTGGGCCCGAGGAACTGCATCGGGCAGGAGCTGGCGATGCTGGAGGTCAAGATCGCGATGGCGTTGATGCTGAGGAGGTTCGATTTCGTGCCGAGCTACGGCGGGAGCGTGGACAAGAAGTTTGATTTTGTCGGTGGGCTGGCGTATCCGGTGCTGTTTGGGACCGCGAAGCCGAACCAGGGGATGCCGATTAGGGTGGTGGAGAGGAAGACGTAGGCTTCTGCATGGGTTCTATGCGCGTTCTTGAATACAAGCAGATGGATCAACTGCTAGAGCCGCCCCATGAGTCGGGCGTCCGAAGGAGACAAAGGTCCGCTGCGAGAATCGGAGGCTGGGTCAGCGCCCGATGAAGAAATGATGGCCCTACAATCGTCCATCCGTTGAAAATTGGAATCACAGTAGGCTTCCACTATGCTTCGGGCCAGTCGTTTTGGTACGCTACCGGGCCCGGATAGGGATGTCGCAGTACTAGATTGACAGTAAATATTGACAAGGCCGAAAGATGAGAGAGTAATGTAGTATCTGTACGTTTGTCTTCAGCTTAGCGAAGAGCCAGGTCGCAAGAGATACAGACATACCTGTGAATGCGTAGAGAGCCGCTGCAAGCTCATCCACGATCGCCAAATGGTGGAGTGAGACGCACAATGCAAGGGCTGGGATGAAGACACCGCTAAGCGCCGGCAACGACTTCTGGGGCTGGCCCCCGCCTGCCGCGCCAACACAGCTCGACAGCTCCGCCAGCTACGCCGCGTCGATCACCTCACGCGATTTCGGAGCTTCATCCACCACATAAGGGCGTTGCTCTGCTGCATTATGCCCAGCAACCCGTCGCAATGCCGCTCCCACGCGCTCTCATCATTACTTCGCTGATCACCGTTCCGCCGGCGTACTACGTGTACACCACCATCAACCAGCTCGAAGCAAAGTACCCGCGCTTGCATTCCGAAGCTGCGTCGACCGTCGCGCTGAGGACTCCCTCATTCCCGGTGACGCACCATACTCCGCATGTTGACGTCTACGGAGGAACAGTGCCAGTCAAGGTCTTGCAGGAACAGCATGGCCCTGATGGCCGGAAGCTGAGCCTGGAAGAAGCGTGGGCCAAGGTGTTCATGCAGTCGCCCATACTTCGCCTAGAAGGCCGCTTGTTCGGAGGCTTTTCGAGCAGCCCAGGCGACATCGGTGACCATGGCTTCCACGCGAAGCAGAAGCTACTGAACGGAGGCCTCGAAGTCGTTCGTCCGCCTACGGAGCCATCAGCGCTCTTCCTCCGCTCGCTTTCCCAGCCGACCCCGCTCCTTGTGAAATGGACCTTTCCGGTGCAGGCTGTCGCCTTCGTCCGCAAGGCAGCCATCGACTGGGGCTATCCGTGGCGATTCATGAGCGGGGGCAGACACGAGTTCAGCGTGGGACAGGCGAACCGTAATGGCATGGTCGAAGTCAGGTTCGGCACCGCACACGATTACGAGTACATCAAGGACGAAGGGAACAACCAGAAGACGATTCCACAATGGACCGCGAGACTTCACAGAGCCTACGCCATGTGGTTGCTGGACGAAAGGATCGAAGCCTTGAAGAAGGCCGCGGCCGATGCGGAACCGCAGGACAGCAAGAGCAGCTAGACCAGCTAGAGCGACAAGGCTGCAGAGACGCCATGAGCCCTGCAGAAGCTATCCCCGGATCCGCCGTCAAACGGTCAGCTATTTCTGAGCTGCTTCCCGGGCGCGTTCCGGCCGTTCCTGAAGAGCATGGATTCCTGGACCACGGATGCTTGGATGACACTGGAAACTCCAAGTCAATACTTCCCGGACAGCTGGCTGTTGTACTATCCAAAGCTTTCATTTGCCTCATATCTTAAGTGGAACTAGCACGTGATCGGCTCCGTCTTACTCCTCACAGACTGCGGAGCCGAGCAATTTATGGTTTTCTACATCAGACCATCTGCCGGCGTCATGTTCTCAACACTGACTCGTGCCCACCCCGCAGCCACGGCCTGGGGCCCCGCACTGCTAGCTACCGTGCCACTCTACTAGGCGCTTTGCAGTTAGAGTAGGTTATCCGAAGTATACATCGCCCTTTTCACTTCAAGTATCTGCTTTTTCTAGCTCCACAATGTGATGCGCACGAGGGACACGTCAACTCTTCCGAGCACACTGGCCCCCCGGTTTCTCGATCATGCATGCAAGTAACGTCACCGAGATGCTTGTGATGCAGTCCTCGTGTTTCCGGGCGGAGTATGGACCCACCCACCACCACCTGAGTTATCGTGCGGCTACTGCACCGCAATCTTTCCTCCCGCAGGTGCAGCGGGAAGAACGGAACTGCCTAAACCATCCGCCACCGGATAGCGAGCTTACAGGCCCAATGCAGCATGTACAACACCCGTATTGGTGGAGATAACCAACCAACCTCGGGCAAAGCTTACTAAAAGTCATAGACTTTCCCTGATCTGTGCCTAAACCGGTATGCGGGACAGGGTGACCGATGACGACCCAGCATCTGCCCTGATCCCTGCACCCGTATCTGAGCATAGCCGGGATGTGAGGGGAACTTATGTGGTGGATCTCACGTCTTGGGCAACCTGAGGGAGGGGCACTTTCCTTCCGACCGCCACAGGTCGTACCTTTATCTACCTGCGCTGTCGCTGTCTTCTCGTCACAAGTCAGCCTCTCCAGTCATCTCTTCCGTCGCATCCGCCACTGCTTTCTCACACTGAACATTCCCTGCAAACTGTTATTTTCCTCAAGCTACGTTCAACATCAACCATGGGATCAATTCAGACCGAACCTGAAGGCACTCGCGAAGTCGATGTGCTCATAATAGGAGCAGGTTTTGCCTCGTTCAATTTGTTAAACAGGTACGTCTGCCATGTAGCCTCTCGTGCACATCCCTGCTGAGGCTCTGTAGACTGCGCAAGCAAGGCCTGTCTGTCAAAGTCTTCGAGAAGGGATCCGGCAGCGGAGGCATCTGGCATTGGAACCAGTACCCCGGCGCACGAGTGGACAGCGACAGCCCAATCTACCAGCTTTTCGACAGCGAACTTTACAAAGACTTCACCTTCAAAGAAAGATACTCAGACTGGAGAGAGCTCAAGAGGTACTTCCAGTACGTGGAGAAGAAATGGGATCTCCTGAAGGACATCGAATACAACAAATGTGTCGACGGCGCCCGATTTGATGATTCCAAGAACAAGTGGCTGGTGGAATGTACGGACGGCACGCAGATCCAGTGTCGTTGGTTGATCGCCGCCATCGGCTTCGCAGCAAAGAAGTACGTCCCAAAGATCAAAGGCCTGGGTGATTTCCAGGGAGAGCTATACCACACCGCAGTCTGGCCGCAGTGGGGCGTCAACCTGAAGAACAAGCGCATCGCGGTCATCGGCACCGGTGCCAGTGGCATCCAAACCATCCAAGAAGCCGGCCCACAAGCCTCGCAGCTGACCGTCTACCAACGCACTCCCAACTACTGCCTCCCCATGAACCAACACCCGCTCGACCCAGCCGAAGAAGCCAAGAAGAAAGCCGCCGGTGAATACGACGCCGCGTTCAAGAAGTGCTACGAGACCTTCGCGGGCTTCACCTACGAATTCGCCGACCGCGACACCCTCTCTGACACGCCCTCGCAGCGCGCCGCCTTCTACCACAACCTCCTGAACGAAAAAGGCGGCTTCCACTTCTGGCTCGGCACCTACCGCGACATGCTCTTCTCCTCAGCCGCCAACGACGAAGCCTACAACTTCTGGCGGCAGTCCGTCCTCGCGCGGGTCCCAGACCCGCGCAAAGCGGCACTCCTCGCGCCGGCGCAGAAGCCGCACCCGTGGGGCACGAAGCGGCCGTCGCTAGAGCAAAACTTCTACGAGGTGATGTCGCTGCCGTCGGTCGACCTGGTCGACCTGCACACCAACCCCATCGCCGAGATCACCGAGACGGGGATCCGGTCCGCGGACGGCACGCACCGGGCGTTCGACATGATCGTGCTGGCGACGGGCTTCGACGCGGTGACGGGGTCGCTGGCGCAGCTGGACGTGCGCGGCCCGGCCGGCGGCAGCGTCGCCCAGCACTGGGCCCCCGGCCTGCGCTCCGCCATGGGCATCGCCCTGCACGGCTTCCCCAACCTGTTCTTCACCTACGGCCCGCAGGCCCCGACCGCTTTTAGTAATGGCCCCACCTGCACCGCCGTGCAGTGCGAGTGGATCGACAAGGCGCTGCGCTTGTGCGCGCAGGGCGGCGTCGAGCGGCTGGAGGCGACCGCGGAGGCGGAGGAGGAGTGGGGCGCCCGCGTGCGCGAGAAGTGGGAGAACAGCCTGTTTCCGCTGGCGAAGAGCTGGTACCAGGGCGCGAACATCCCGGGGAGGAGGGTCGAGCCGCTGAATTGGTGAGTCTCTTGGTTTCCGTTGCGCACCCCCTCCTTTTGGTCGTTGGGTAGGGCTTCTTCTTTGCTGACCGCGAGTGTTCGTGCTAGGGCGGGCGGCATGCCGGCGTACATAAAGGCGTTGGACGAGAGCTTGGAGAACGGGATGCAGGGCTGGAAGACGGCTTCGAGAGCTGAGAAGGTTTCGTCTGTGAAGTCGGGTTGAGCGGTGAATATCCTACGTGAATGCGCTTGCTGCTCGTCTCACGCGTTTCGGGAGCAGTTTCTCCTTGTGTTGGCTACGATGTCTCAAGCGCGACCGTTTTGCTTGTCAAGCTCAGCTCTTTCATGTCCTACCTCGAGAATCCGCTTATGGCTAGGATGTACGAAGTAAGCAACACGAAACTAGATAAAGTGGATCGTGATAGTTGGCATGCTGTGATACTCGACCCCTCTTGGCGGAATTCCAGCCTTGTTAAGATGTGTGCCAACGGTAGAAGGAGCCTAATCGACCTCAATATCAGTAGACAATTAGTTGGAGGATAAGTGAAGATACCAGCAAAGCAGTTGCATCCATAAAAAGCAGCATGTAAGACCCGTTATCTCACAGCTGAAGACCGTGGTATTTCTCTTATTCTCCGAAGTCCGGAGAGAAGACATCGGGATTACTAAATTTGGAAGCTCAGCCGTCCCGACCCGTCCCGACATGAGCGGAAAAAGCAGAATCCAACAAAAAACCAGCAGGACCCGTGCAACACTCGTTCACTTGTTCATTTCAGTGAATCGCTTGCTTGCAAGGTTGGGGGGTATGGCATTCGAGATGGAGATGGCACTATGACTATTTTTTTGGTACACAACAATGCAGCAAGCCCCACAGCAAGAGTAAACGCAGTAAACGCAGTAAACGCACAACAACGCAACTGCCTGCCTGCCTACGACGTGATTTCGTACAAAAGAGAAAAATAAAGTCTAGAACTCAAGGTTGCGGGAGAAGAAATTGGGGGAATAGGACTTCTCTTCAATACCCCATGCAACGTTAGCGGAACTGGGATAGATTTACACAAAAATTACCCAAGCACCACGACCACCTCCTAAAAAAATCATATCCTCTCTTTCATCTCTACCAATAAAGGCTCTCATACTCCGTTCCGCTTCGCTGCTTGTGACCGCAATAGACCTGCTGCACGCGTTTATAGCAGCAGCTCGAGAGGGTTCTCGACGACCTTCTTCAGCGCCTTCATGAACTCACCACCGACAGCGCCGTCAACGACCCTGTGGTCAAAAGAGCCAGTCAGGCAAATCTGGTCGTCCCACTCAATGCCAGTGCCATCCTCGGTTTCGACGGGAATCGCGACCTTCTTGGTGGTGCCGACAGCAACGATGGCAGCCTGAGGGCTGTTGATAATCGAGGTGAAGCGGTCGATAGCGTCGTTCATACCCATGTTGGAGATGGTGAAGGTGCCGCCCTGGAACTCCTCAGGCTTAAGCTTGTTCTCCTTGGCGCGCTTACCCAGGTCCTTGATCTGGGCAGAGATGGACTGCAGACCAAGACCGGTAACGTTCTTGACAATGGGGGTGATCAGGCCGGTGGGAGTGGCGACAGCGACGGAGATGTCAACGTTGTTGTGCTGGCGGATAACGGCCTCGCCGTTCTCCTCAATCCAGGAAGAGTTGGCGACGGGGACCTTGCGGAGGGCGACAGAGCAGGCCTTAATCAGGAAGTCGTTCACGGAAAGCCTGTAGGCACCGTCGGCGGAAGCGTTGAGAGCAGTGCGGAGCTTGAGGAGCTTGCTGACGGAAACAGTGGAGGAGACGAAGTAGTGGGCATTCTCGTGCAGCGACTGGGCCATGCGAGAGGCAATGACCTTGCGCATGCTACTGGCGGGAGTGTCCTCATAGGAAGCAGCGGAAGCAGCGGGAGCGGCAGTGGACTGGAACTTCTCGACGTCGGCCAGGGTGATGCGGCCAGCGGGGCCGGTGCCCTTGACCTGGCCGATCGGCACACCCTTCTCGAGCGCAAGCTTCTTAGCAGCAGGGGCAATCACAGGCTCGCGGTCGAGGACAGGCTGGAGGCGGGCGCCAGTGGATTCGGACTCCTGGGCGGCGGGGGCCGCCTGCTTGGGAGCCTCAGAGGCAGCGGGTGCAGCGGCCTTGGGCTCCTCCTTGGGCGGGGCAGCGGCGCCCTTGTCGCCACCAGCGTCCGCGGCGGTGAAATCGGCAAAGGCGGAGACGTCGCCGCCCTCCTCAACCATGACGGCAATGGGCTGTTGTCCTGTCAATCCAAACTCTTCAGCTTCTCGTTGTGACCGGGATTGTGCTTACGCTGCCGACAGCGACGTCCTTGGAGCCAGAGTCCTTCAGGACCTTGGCGAGAACACCCTCCTCCTGGAACTCAAAGTCCATCTGCGCCTTGTCCGTCTCGATCTCCACAAGGACCTCGCCGGGGTTGATGGCGTCGCCGGGCTGCTTCTGCCACGTGCCGATGTTGCCGGCGGTCATGGTCGGCGACAGCGCGGGCATGCTCACGACCGTGTGCGGGGGGAAGGCTGTCGGCAGCTCGCGTCAGTGCTCTGATCTTGCGCATTGAGTGCTGTGGGAGGCGTGGAACCAACATTTGGATGCATAGTAGCGGGCGAGAGCTGAGATAGCGGGCGCGGATCGTCTGAGGCGCGGAAAAGCCGACGGTCAGCAAATCTTCAGCGCCATTGAGAAGCATTGGGCAGCTCACGCAGAGAACAGCTGCGACCTCGACAGAGTGCGCAGGCCGGCAGCGGAGCGCAGGCAGGACTGGCCGGAGCTGCGCGAAAGAACGGCGGCGGCGGACATGATGGCGGCGCGGGCGGTGGTGGTGGGCGTGGGGTGCGCGAGAGCGACGCTGTGGCGGGCGCAGGAACAGCGGGCGGAGAGTCGGAGGGAGGAGCAGCCCCGGAGCCTAGACGACCCTTAAGAATTATGGGGGTCGGAGGGATGGAGTGAAGAGTGGTGGAGGGTGTTGTCGTCCCAGCGGCTCAACAGCTTTACTTTTCGCTGGGGCTTCCGATCCGGGCGGGCCACGGCCTTCGGACATGGAATTCGCCGCGCCAAGCACCGCCCGCCCAGGGCTCCAGGGCTGCCGCGCAGTTTAGGGACAGCTTTCGGCTTACATCACTCTCCCGGCACGTTGCACTTCTGGCTACCCAGCGCCAAATAATTAATGAGACTGCAGCCTCGACCTCCCGGCGACGCCGCACCCGCTATGTGCTGAGTCCTGCTCCCGCGATACCCACCCGACCCACGAATTGGACACCATGGCCGACACCGAGCCTCCGAGAGACGACCAGGACACCAAGTCAGACGAGCACAGGGAGGAGCAAGCTCCGCCGCCCGAGCACTCCGACCATGACGCCGCCGCCGAGCCAGAGACAGATGGCCACGCGGAACAGGAGCCCGCGCAACCCTCTGAGCGGGTAGACGAGGCAGACGAAAAGCCAGAGCAAGAGCAGACAGAGCTCGACGCCCCCGCTGAGGCAGGCGCGCCGGTCCCGGAGGCCGCTGGCGACGATGCCCGCGAGGAACAGCCCCAATCACCACAGCCAGAGCACATAGCGCCTCCGACAATATCATTACCAGAGGAGCAAAGCGACCACGATGCGCAACACGAACGCCCGCCTACCGAGTCCTCCGACCACGCCGTGCCGCCGTCCCCGTCAGCCCGCCTGCGCACAGATTCCCAGTCGACCGCAGCCACGAACGCGACCGCGAGAACGACTACACGAAGTTCCCTCGTATTTGTGATAACAGCGCTGGAGACCATTGCTGCCTCGAAGGATGCGCGAAGAACCAAGAAGTTGGCCGACACCACCCAGAAGGCGCTGTCGGCTATCAAAGGCGATGGCGATCCCTCTACAATCGACCCGGAAATCTTATTCGAGCCTCTGCAGCTGGCCACCGAGGCGAACACGGTGCAGGTCGTCACCACTGCCCTCGACTGCATTGGCAAACTCATCAGCTACTCGTACTTCTCCTACCCCTCCGAGCAACCTGCCGGCTCTCCGGAACAGCCCGCGCTTATCGATCGCGCCATCGACACAATATGCGACTGTTTCCAGATGGATGCTACACACGCAGATATCGAGCTGCAGATTCTAAAGTCTCTCCTGTCCGCGATATTGAACGACAAAATCGTGGTGCATGGAGCCGGTCTTCTGAAGGCTGTCAGGCAGACATACAACATTTTCCTGCACTCGAAATCCAGTAACAATCAACAAGTGGCCCAGGGTGCGTTGACCCAGATGGTCGGAACCGTGTTCGAACGAGTAAAGTCAAGATTACGCGTAAAGGAAGCAAGGATCAATCTATCCAAGACATCCCTGCACAAGAATAGTTCCGGCGACGTTTCTGCGGAAGGTGGCGACATCGGAGGGGTCGATGCCAACGGAGATGGTGAACAGGAAGCAGAATCTCCCGAGAGTGCTTCAGAGTTGCCCGTCGAGAAGGATGGGAGCGCCAAGATTACCCTCCAGAGCTTTGAAAACCGCAAAAGTTTTGACGACGCAAGGATCGCAGACAATGCACCCACCCTTGTCACAAGAAACAAGACTCGCCGCGCGCCATCTCGTGCAAATACGCTGCAATCCAATGACGGCCAGGAGAGCACGGATCCCACCGAGGAAGAGGAGGAAGACGAGATCTACGTCAAGGATGCGTACCTTGTCTTCCGCGCCATGTGCCGCCTTAGCATCAAATCTGTTCCCCTGGAAGAGGCACAGAACGTTCGTTCCCAAAGTATGAGGTCAAAGCTCTTGTCGCTCCACATCATCCACACCATCCTTCACAACAACGTTGCCGTCTTTGTTTCTCCGTACGCCACCATCAGAAGCAACAGCGCAGCCGAGCCAACGACCTTCGTGCAAGCAATTAAGCAGTATCTTTGCCTCAGTCTGAGTCGGAACGGAGCTAGCTCGCTGAAGCAAGTTTTCGAAATCAGCTGCGAGATTTTCTGGCTGATGTTGCATCAATTACGAGTGATGCTCAAGAAGGAGATAGAGGTGTTCATGAAGGAGATTTATCTTGCCATCCTGGAGAAGCGTAGTGCCCCCGCTTTCCAAAAGCAGTATATTCTGCAAATCCTCCATCGACTTGGAGGCGACCCAAGAGCTGTCGTGGAGATTTACCTCAATTATGACTGTGACAGGACTGCATTGGATAACCATTTCCAGAAGATTGTGGAGCACTTGTCTAGAATATCCAGCACTCCAGTCGCAATTACGTCACAGCAGCAGCAAGCATATCAGGAACATCACGCAAAACACCAAGCTACCAGCCCAACAGATTGGCAGACTCGGGCAACCCTACCGCCTTCGCTCGCAACAGTCTCACTTCAGCCCGGGAATGAGATGGACCAGGGCTTCCCACCTGAGTACTCTCTAAAGCAAGAGTCCCTCGAAGCACTAGTTGAAATTCTTCGATCACTGGTAAACTGGTCTCAACAAAGTATTTCGGACGCTGCTGCTGCTGCAAGTTTGCGTGAAAACGGCGGAAGGCCTTCCAACGATGACATTCGGGACTCTATAGACAACAGGGCCAATCTTTCTGCATCCCCTGCGCTGGACTCTCCCAATGGGCCTGGCACACCAGTTCCGGAGGACGACCCGAACCAGCTGGAGAGGGCTAAGCAGCGCAAGACAGCATTGAACCACGCTGTCCGGCAATTCAACTACAAGCCAAAGAAGGGAATCAAAGTCCTGCTCAAGGAAGGCTTCATTCCGTCGAATTCTCCAGAGGACATTGCGAGATTCTGCCTGACAAATGAGCAGATCGACAAGAAGGCTCTCGGAGAATACCTCGGAGAAGGAGATGAAGAAAACGTTAAGATCATGCACTCTTTCGTTGACTTGATGGACTTCACTCGAACACGTTTCGTTGATTCTTTGCGGCGTTTCCTCCAGAGTTTCCGACTTCCGGGCGAGGGGCAGAAGATTGATCGTTTCATGCTCAAGTTCGCTGAAAGATACATGGCTGGTAACCCAAGCGCTTTTGCGAACGCCGACACTGCTTACGTCCTGGCATACTCGGTAATCATGTTGAACACCGATCTGCACAGTGCAAAGATAAGGAGCGCGCGTATGACACCTGAGGATTTCATCAAGAACAACCGAGGAATCAACGACAATGCAGACCTTCCGGATGATTACCTCAAAGGCATCTACGAAGAGATTGCCAGCAATGAGATTGTCCTTGACACCGAGCGGGAGAATGCGGCAAACCTTGGCCAACTACCACAACCCAACCAAGGAGGCCTGGGCAGTATTGGACAGGCCTTTGCTAATGTGGGCCGAGACCTGCAGAGAGAGGCTTATATCCAAGCGTCCGAGCAGATGGCGAACAAGACGGAACAGCTATACAAGAGTTTGATGAGGGCGCAACGACGAGGACCCACTCGTTTCCCAGTCTCGAAGTTTATTCCAGCGTCATCGTTTAAGCATGTTGGTCCCATGTTCGCAGTGACCTGGATGCCCTTCCTCACTGCGCTTTCTGGCCCCGCCCAGGACACACACAATCTCGAGATCATCAAGCTGTGTATGGAAGGGCAGAAGCTTGCTATCAGAATTGCCTGCCTCTTTGACCTTGAAGATCCTCGTCAAGCCTTTGTCGCCTCCCTGTCACGTTTCACAAACCTCTACAATCTCAATGAGATGAAGGCTAAGAACATCGAGGCTTTGTACGCCCTGCTGGACGTGGCTCAACATGAAGGCAACCTGCTGAAGGAATCGTGGCGGGACATCCTTACTTGCATCAGCCAGCTGGATCGGTTCCAACTCATTTCCGCGGGAATAGAAGACACTGCTGTGCCTGATCTGATGCGTAGCAACTCACAATCATCGTCCAAGACTTCGACACCGTCAAGAAAATCTCTCCAGGTGCCGAACAGGAATAGGCCGAGGTCGGGGACATCGAACCTGTACCAGTCCGAGGCAGCCGCGGAGAGCAGATCCGCAGACATGGTTCGAGCAGTAGACCGAATTTTCACAAACACCGCCAACCTCTCTGGTGACGCCATTGTACAGTTTGTCAGAGCTCTGACACAGGTGAGCTGGCAGGAAATCCAGTCCTCCGGACAGAGCGAATCTCCACGCACCTACAGTTTGCAGAAGCTGGTTGAAATCAGCAGCTACAACATGAACCGTGTGCGTTTCGAGTGGACAAACATTTGGCAAATTCTTGGCGAGCATTTCAATCAAGTTGGTTGCCACACGAATACCAATGTTGTTTTCTTCGCGCTCAACTCTCTGCGTCAACTGTCCATGAAGTTCATGGAGATCGGAGAGCTGCCCGGTTTCAAGTTCCAGAAAGACTTCCTGAAGCCTTTTGAGCACATCATGAAGAATACAAGCGTGGTCACTGTCAAGGACATGGTACTGAGATGCTTGATCCAAATGATCCAGGCAAGAGGAGAGAACATCAGAAGTGGTTGGCGAACGATGTTCGGCGTCTTCACCGTGGCTGCCAAGGAGCCATACGGTACGTTGCATTCTTCGTCGATGATCATACCATACTAACAGCATGAGCAGAGGGCATCGTTAACCTTGCCTTTGACAACATCACGCAAGTCTACAGCACCAGATTCGGCGTTGTCATCTCACAGGGCGCATTTGCCGACTTGGTTGTTTGCTTGACTGAGTTCTCGAAGAACCACAAGTTCCAGAGAAAGTCGCTACAGGCGATCGAGACACTCAAGTCCACTGTTCCCAAGATGCTGAGAACACCTGAGTGTCCGTTGTCTATTGACTCGGGCAAACCCAAAGATGAGCCCCAGGCTGCTGATGTACCCAAACAACCAACCCGCCAGACACAAGAGGAGCAATTCTGGTTCCCTGTACTGTTCGCCTACCATGATGTTCTAATGACGGGCGAGGACTTGGAAGTCCGATCACGGTAAGAATGCTACAGTTCAAAGGGAGGATCTTATGCTAACGTGTATCCTAGGGCCTTGACGTATCTTTTCGAAACCCTGACTCAGTACGGATCTGCTTTCCCACGGGATTTCTGGGACACTCTGTGGCGCCAAATTCTCTACCCCATCTTCATGGTCCTTAGGTCCAAGTCTGAGATGTCGAATGCGCTGAACCACGAAGAGCTCACCGTTTGGCTTTCCACGACGTTCATTCAGGCTCTTCGCCACATGATAAACCTTTTCACGCACTTCTTCGAGTCGCTCGAATACATGCTTGATCGCTTCCTTGAGCTCCTGGCCCTCTGCATTTGCCAGGAAAATGATACCCTTGCCAGAATTGGCAGCAACTGCCTACAACAGCTCGTTCATCAGAACGTCACTAAATTCACACCAGAGCATTGGGAGAAGATTGTCAGCGCTTTCGTTGATCTTTTCAACCGAACCGAGGCCACTGCACTATTCTCCGCAGCCACATCCGGATCCTACACCCCGGCCGCCAATGGCGCGAAGACACCGAAGGCACAGTCTGATACTCAAAGCCTCTCCGACCTGCCACTGGACTCGGGAGATGACCGGAGTGAGATCGATGATCCCAACGCCCTCGGCATTAACGGCCTCATGAGCCCTCGCCGTGGATCGGCAGCCGTTTCTGATGATGAGGGCCACACCAATGGCTCCGCCCGCATGGAGCTTGAGGATTACAAACCTACTGAAGGCCTGCAGCAAGCCCCGGTCGTTGTCACTGCCGCTCGTCGACGCTTCTTCAACCAGATCATCACGAAATGCGTGCTCCAGCTCCTCATGATCGAGACGGTCAACGAGCTCTTCTCTAACGACGACGTCTACGCACAGATCCCCTCCCCTCAGCTCCTGCGCCTGATGATGCTCCTCAAGAAATCCTACCAGTTCGCTAAGCGCTTCAACGAGGACCGCGAGCTACGTACCAAGCTCTTCCGCGAGGGTTTCATGAAGCAGCCGCCCAACTTGCTCAAGCAAGAAAGCGGTTCGGCCGCCGTGTACGTGTCGATCCTGTTCCGCATGTACCACGACACCTCTTCAGAGCGCCGTCTCAACCGTGCCAACACGGAACAAGCGCTCATTCCCCTCTGCGTCGACATCGTCACGTCGTACATCCAGCTCGATGAGGAGACGCAGCAGCGCAACATCGTCACCTGGCGCCCCGTCGTCATCGACGTCCTCGACGGCTACGCCGGGTTCCCCGAACAGGATTTCGAGAAGCACGTCAAGGTCTTCGCGCCGCTGGTCGTCGGATTGCTGAACAGGGAGATGGGGCTCGAGCTGCAGAGGAGCGTTCAGGGGCTGCTGCAGCGCGTGTTGGAGGTTAAGGTCGGTATGGAGGCGGGCGGACTTGTGGTCGAGCGCGGGAGCCCGCTAGGGGAGAGGAGGCCGAGTGTTTTTGGAGGCGCGAGGAGGGGAAGTAGGGTGGGGAGGTAGATTGGAGGTGGCGACATGGTAGATGGGCGAGACTAATGTTTTGGTAATGAGGGGATGGCGGAGGTCATGTTTTTTTCGGTTCGGCATGTGAGTACGACACGCATATGTGTAGAATGATTGGCGGGGAGGAAGGGGGGAGGGGGAGGCGGGGCTCTTGTTGTTACGTGCGCGCATCGAAAGGAAAGAAAAGCATGGAAAATAACAGCTTGTATCGACCAAGATGGTCGGACAGATCGTGGGGCGTTATATATCTCTGGAAGAAGTTTTGTTTTTCGTTTCTTGGGCTGTGGTCTCGAGACAGAGGAGATTAGTCGTAGGATTTGTTTAACTTTGCTTCTTCGGTAATGCTTGCCTGTCCTGCTCTTGTGGTGTGTCGGTCGTCGGGTTTCTAGTGACAGTCGGTTTGGTGTTGGAGCACGAGTCCGTTGCGAGGTTTGACTAAGATACGATTATGTGTATGAAGTAGCGTGCGGAGTTGGAACGTTTATCCAGATATGGATGAGCAATAAGCAATTGTGAGCTTCATCAATACGAATGCTCCGACTTTTGACATGGTGACCAGACAGCTGCCAAGTCTGATTGAGTATGAAATGAGGCACGTAGCCTATACCCGCTGCAATGACGGGGTATCCGCCTAACCAGACTTTGAGTGTGTGGCTGCAGAGGTTTAAAAGGAGAATGCAGAGTAAATCAAGGCTCGTTATACACCGTGCTCAACATCATCAATGCACAGCTACTATCCTTGTGGCATTTGAAGCCACAAGCTTGACTGGAGATTCTAGATGGCCTAATCTTTTCCTCATAGCGTTCCAGCTATATTGAAGAGCATGGAGATCGTCATCACGGAAGAACGATGATGGTGAGGTCCATTCGCCTAAAGTATTAGACTTTCTTGTGTTGGAGAGCTATTGGGAGGTAAGGACGAACTAGAGAATCTGCTGTCCGTAGGGGAAATGTACATATCTCATTTATGTACAACTTTGTAGAAAATTTTGATTGGTAGCGGCTCTCCACGCGTCTGAGTAGTCCACTAGTGCATTTCAAGACGGCACCTCTGAAAGATATTGTTTAATACTAGAGTGCCTAAAATTATCAAAACATAAAAGTGGCGACAAACAACATGCAGTAATGATTTTCATCTACAGCCATCATTTTCATTGTGGATTTTACCTATCTGAAGCTGTAGAGCTAGAAATTATCAGAAGGCAGGGGAGCGAAGACAGGTAGTGAAAGGGTTCGTTTCATCTCTGTGCCAATGAATCTTGCCAGGTGACACTGTTGAATTGGCGATGAACAATTGAAGTGACATTCTTTTTGGATTTAACCTTGTAGCTGAGAAAACATATGTGATAACCTAGAACACCTGAAAGAATGCCCCACCCCGTGTTCCTTAACTTTCCCGTAACATCCTACCTGATCGTATCAACGGACAGATTGTCCATGCATCCAACCAAAAGCCGTTTAACCACCCTGTCTGGCCTTCTCAGCGCAGATAAGAGCAATGACTCTGCTCAGCTCGGCGCTCTGCGCAAATTGCTCCTTCTTCGTCTCCTCGGAGACGTTCTCGTCCTTTGCCAGCTCGCTGCCGAGCTGGAGCATGCGGTTCTGAAGTGCCAGCATCTTGGAGAGGGTGTTGTCCAAGAATGGTGCGGAGAAGGACACGGCGTCTGGCGACGAGTTCTGCAGCCGGATCTCGAGCTTGCGCGGCTGCTTCTTGCCGTTGACGGCAGTTTGCTCTTGTGGGGGTGGCGCGGGTGCGCTGTGGCACAGAAACCTGTTAGCGAGGCGGAAGAGGGCAGAGATGGAAGTATCAAGTGAATATAAGATTGGAGAGGATAGCTGCAGGACGGGAAGGAGGAGATTCTTACGCAACGGGGCGTTCGGCAAAAGTCATGTTCTCTGCCATCTCGGCCACGCGGTTTGCAATGCGGGCGGCCATGATTTCGTAGGCCGAGGGCCTGGCTGACGCAACGGCCGGGGCGGCGGACTTTGCGTGCGACTTGCGCAGAGCGCTTGACTGCTTCTGCAGTTCCGTCGAAGGCATGATGGATGGGCGTTGCGGAAGTGCTGTAGAGAAACTTGTGGAGGTGGAGAAAAAGGGAGACCGGAGGGTAAAGAGCTTTGAGACTCGCAGCTAGAGAGATATGATGTGGAGAAGCAGGGAATAGCAGGAAATGGGGCGCCAGGCAAGTGGCTGAAAGTGGAGGCGCGGATCGGGTGGTGCTGCACGCAACCCTGTTTGACCCCTGCGACGCTGGCGTCATTGTGCGACGGCACGCGCCACACCGGCCAAGTCCACCGCAGCTCCCGTCATCCTCATAACGCACCTCGCCAGGCCTGGCCGCGCGCACACGACATGTCGCCGTCGACGCTGCCACTTCCGATGTCGCGGACAAGAGACTGTTGATGAGCAGTGAGTGTTGGCTGTCTGGCTGCTCTTAGCGGCAAGAGTCCGCGCGCTGGGGCTAACGTCATAGGGCAGGCAGCCCCAATGCCTTCGACATCAACGCCCTCCGAGCGCCCAGGCAAGCACGACCTGGGCGCCGGCCTCAATCTCAAGAGCCCGAGCATTGCGAACCACCCCTCGGGCCCGCCTCAGCATGGAGAGTTCGGCCAGGCAGAGCGAGGCGTGTCCATCGCCTCGACCTTTCTGTCCGGCATTCTGGCGTAAGCACGCTCCAGCACCACCCGGAGAAGTCGCCTGCTCACACGCTGCATGCAGAATCAACGCCGCCCAATTCATTGGCCTGCCGTTCAAGATGATTGATCCAAAATTCTACAATGATTATATCGCCTTCACCAAACAGTCCTTTGCCGTTCTCGTCACCACTCTGACCCAGTGGTGGTCGCCCACCAAAGTCCACGTCAGCGGAGACTCCAGTCTTCCAGGGCAACTCTTCTTGAAAGAAGACGGCAGTCTTGAATGCAAGTTTCCAGACCGCATTGTCCTCATGGCCAATCACCAGGTATACCCCCCGCCCCTGAGACGTCGCTGCACGTACTGACGCGCTCCAGCTGTACACTGACTGGCTGTATCTGTGGTGGGTGGCCTATACTAACAAAATGGCTGGCCACGTCTACATCATCCTCAAAGAGTCGATCAAGAACATTCCGCTTATCGGATGGGGCTCTCAATTCTACAACTTCATCTTCCTGGCCCGGAATTGGGAAAAGGACAAGCCTCGATTCCAGGAGCACCTGCAGCAGCTCAGCAACCCGAAAGATCCTATGTGGCTCATCATTTTTCCCGAAGGGACCAACCTGTCAAAATCAACCCGTGAGTCCAGCAGGAGATGGGCAGAGAAAAATGGAATTCAGGACATGCGCCACCAACTCCTCCCAAGAAGCACTGGCCTAAAGTTTTGCTTGGAAAATCTGAAGCATACCACGGAATGGCTTTACGACTGCACAATTGCCTACGAAGGCGTTCCGTAAGTGCATCATCTCCGTGGAAGCTCTGATGCTAACATCTCCCAGGCTCGGCCAATATGGCCAGGACATCTACACCCTCCAATCCTCATTTTTCGAAGGCCGTCCCCCCAAATCCGTAAACATGCACTGGCGCCGTTTCCGCATTTCCTCCATCCCACTCCACTCCGATAAAGCCTTTGAGGTCTGGCTGCGCAACCGCTGGAAGGAAAAGGATCACTACCTCGACTATTATTTGCGCAAGGGCGCCTTCCCCAGCACCGAACCGTGGAAGGCGTCGTCTCCGGCCGAAATCGCCAAGATCAAGCCAGCCAAGAGCATTGAAGCGCAGGTCAAAAGCGGTAGCTGGGGCGAGTTCCTGGCCATTTTCGCACCCATCACGGCGTTCCTGACGGTATTGTTCCTCTTCTACGGTGCTTCTGTCAAGGAGCTGATTGGCACGGGTGCGTCTAACGCGAACGCGAAAATCAAACAGGCCCAGCAGGCTGGCCAGCTGACGAGTGACGGTGCCCTGCCTCCCTCGCTGGCCAAGAAGGCGTTGAAGAACGCCCGTGCGGCTGACCCAGCGGCATCCGAGGCGTCAGGGACATCAGCGGGTAAGCCCCAGTATGGCGAGTGGGACGCCATTCGCAAGGCTCTAGCACAGAAGAATATGGAGGGCGTGAAATCTTTTGCACCCAAGGCACCGACAACTGTGGACTCGGTATCCGGGCATCGTTCGTTCTCACAGCCGGCGACAAGGAAGGTGGCAACGACTACTACAACATCTTCGACGGGTGTGAAAACAAAGACGCTATTGAAGGTGGATACATCCAATGATGCACTAAGAGCATTGTTGGCAAAGAACCTGGGCAAGGCAGAGAATAGCAAGCAGGTTGCACAGCAGACCCTCAAACTCGCCAACGGTCATGTTATCAAGGCCACTGCCCCTGAAACCACGGAGGTGAACCAGGGAGGTCCAGTCAGATTAGCGAATGGACTCTCAGTCGGTGGGAAAAAGGAAGAGACTCCTCCCTCACCAGTTAGGCTGGCGAACGGCTTAACATTGGGGCCGAAGGGCCAGACTTCTCCGGCACCGACCGCGGCCAGACGGCCTTCAGGAGTCGCAAAGCCCACGCCACTGAGAAAGGCTACCGCAACACCTGTTCCATACAAGAAACCCGAGCCGAAAAAGACTGCAGCACCATCACTGCCTTCAACTGTTTTACCTAAGGATAAGAAACCTGCAGCTGCTACCGCATCGACTCCTTCATTGGCAAGTGGCCCGACAAGATCTGCTACTACCATTTCGACGCCCGCTCAGTCGACAGCGAAAGCTATGCCGACGAAAAAAGCACCAGCACCAGCGCAACCGGGGAAGAAGACTCAAGCTTCTGGCTCAAATGGGGCAAATGGACAAGGTAAACCGCAACAGAAAGCGCCAGCGGTTTCGAAACCAGCGGAGCAGAAAGCACCAGCCGGGAAGAGTACAGGGAAAGCGATACCGCTAGTTGTGCAGGAAACGAGTAGGGGGCCGAAGGAAAAGGTTGCGCCGAGGAAACTGGAAGCAGTCAAGGCGCGGAAGGAGGGTGTGAAGTGAGAAACCTTTTATCATGTTTCCATGGGGACTTGAAAAGTTACTACGGCTGGACTTTATAGTGTTACGATACCCGTTTTCTTTCTTTTTTTCCCCGTTTCTTTATAGCTTCAAGACTGGATGTCAGTGGTCCGCCAGGAATCAAAATTGAGTCTTATGCAATTTCTCAGAGACTGCATGGACATCAGGAGTGCCAGACCCCACCATCGAGCACGAGACAGGCGGTCTCGATGCGGAGGCGGGTCTCGAAGTTTGGATCGGACAAGGATGCACCCCTGCCGCCTCACCAGCCACAGCGGCACCATCTGACATCACAGTCTAGGCCGTACTCGCTTGCACCTGCGCGCCAACGCAGTGGGACCTTCGCAAATCTTGGAAAAGCAGGCCGAAGTGGCGACGTCAATCCCGGTTGCACTTCCTTCCCCGCAGATGCGGCTGGTGATAGGACGGTGGCCCGGGGCGTTGACGCAATCGGCGGCCATGACTAGCGTAGCATTACGTCTGGCTTGCCTGGATCGCTCCTGTACCGCCTGTAAATCCTGATAGGGGAGAGATTGCGGGTGGTTAAGGGTCTCTGGCAACGTCGGTCGCCACGATTCGTTCGGACTTGCTGCTGGAGCTCACTGAACCTCAAGCTTTCACCTGCGAACGCCCCGTCCATTTTACTTTCGGGCCCTTTCTTCCACAGTGGGTTCGCAGACGATTTTGAACTATCTGCTGCGAGAAACGCAACGGACTGCCCACGAACCCGGTCACGTTTTATCTGGTTGATCCCGGTTGCGTTTGGTGTTTTCCCAGCTCCAGAGAACCCACGCAGCATTTAGACACTCGCCTCTCCTCTACTACTTCAACCTTATCTTTCGACATCTTCTCCACATCCTAGTCACTCTTCAGCCACTCCTACCTCCAACCACCACAATGGCAGGCTTCATCCAAAACTACGTCGGCGGCATCGTGCAAAACGCCGCCGTCGGCGCCGCGACCTACGCCATCACAACCGGCGGCCGGGTCGTCGGCGACGCCGTGATCAGCGCAGGCGACCTGATCGAAGGCGCCGGACGAGGCGTCGGAAACAGTCCGTAACCCCTTTCCCACCTCCAGAGCCTCATTCCCGCACCCTCGTTCCCCCGGCTAACCCCCACCACCACCTCAGGCGTCGAAGGCTACATCGACCGCTACGGCAACTGGATCCGCTCCTACGGCGACGGCGCCATCGCCGCCACCGCCGCCGACGCCCCCGCCTACGCCCGCACCCGCACCGCCGTCAAGCCGCCAAAGCAGAAAGCCCCGCCCGGAGGCGCCCAGAAGGCCCTGCCCGCCCCCAACAAGCCCGGCACCAAAGCCCTGCCCGCGCCCGAGCCCAAGAAGGCGGCCGCGGCCGCGCGCCCGGGCCTCAAGAAGTCGCTGTCGGACTCCGCGTCGGCGACGGCGGCGGCGGGAGCGAAGGGCCTGCCGCCCGTCAGCGGCGTGAAGAAGGTGGGCGGCGGGGCGCAGCTGAGCAAGGGCCAGCTGGCCAAGGCGCGCGGGATCAAGGCCGCGGACCTGAAGGGCGCGGGCGGCAAGGCTGTGGGAGCGGTTGGTGGGGGTGTGGGCGCGGTTGGCGGGGGTGTGGGCGCGCTGGGTGGCGGCGTGGCGAGGGCCGTGCCGGGCGTGGGGTGGAAGAGGTCGCCGGCGCAGAGCGGTGGTAAGAAGCCGGCGAGCAGCGGAGGCAGCGAGGCTGGGAGCACGGCTGGGAGCACGGCGTCGACGGCGGCGGCGGCGAAGAAGACGGGGGCTGCGGATGCGGCGAAGAGGACGGTGGCGGCGGTGAATGGGGGCGTGCCGAGTGCGAGGACGCCGCTGCCGCCGGCGGGTGGGGCGGAGAAGAAGAGCGCGCAGTATCCGAAGCCGTTTTCGGCGAAGAGGCCGGATGGGAAGGTGGTGGTTTCGAAGGAGTCAAGGCCCGGGGCGGTGAAGAGCGCGGCGCCGAAGGGTGGGGTTGGGGCTGGAGCGGGGAAGCAGGAGGGGAAGAAGGAGTATGACTTCCTTACAGCGGACAAGAAACAGGGTGGTGGGAAAGGAAAGGATGGAAAAGGGGGATTCGACTTCATGACGTTGATGGCGGAAGACCCCAAGAAGAAGGGACCGGGAAGCGTGGCAGGGAGTGTGAAGACTAATGGCACCGCGAAGAAGGCAGGAGCTGTTGGCGGTGGTGGAAAGCAGGAGACGAGCGGGAAGTATGAGTTCTTCTGAGGTGGAAGTGACGATGCGGCATGTTGGAAGCGAGCAAAGATGAGAATGGGACAGGGAGCTTAGCGCAGAAGTGTAACAGCTGTATGAAGGATGACGACTTATGGAAAAGCAAACGATGAATGTTCTCTATTTTACTTTCATCTTGGCGTTTTGGTAGGAAGGCCGGCAGTTTTTCGAAATAAAGAAACTTGACATGTCCTTCAATATTGTTGTTGATTGTTTATAAATCAAGTAGGCCATTGTCGATTATGAATAAGGTCACCATTATTGCCAGTCTCCATTCATCAAGACCCATCGTAATGATGTAAAGCACCGCCTCAAGAATATTGAGAACCCACTAGCCAGACCGGTCAAGCCGCCATCCACAGTTCTCGTAGTGTTGTGGATAAATTTATACCCATCATCTGCGGAGTAAAAGGCCAAAGAAAGAGTGTCTTAGTGATTTTTGACGTGATCTTCGCTTTGTTAGTGTCGGCTAGCGTTTCTGATTGGCGCTTAAAGTTAAATAAATAGCAACATATGTTTCCGCAGTAGCCTCCAGATGTCTTTCTGCCCCGAGTATATACGATGGTGACTTCAGCATTCAACGTGTTAAATGCAGACAGAACTCACTATTACGCGTTGTGTCCATCTAACACTGAATCTTCATTATCATGAACTGTGAATTTTGAATATTCTCCAACATCCATCAACAGTGCACTCTATGCATTCAGAAGTCCATTCGTTCAAGTCCATCATAAATTACCTTATCTCATGACACATTAACTCCCGCCTCCGAATCCCTCGACCCTACCCAGCCAATTAAATGAACGGGAAACGCGTTCCTCCACTCATTCACTCCACCACCAACTGCCCTGTCAACCTCACATCCTCCACACTCGCCGCCACATACACCCCAAACGTCCCCCTCGGCAACACCCAGCCCTGACTCACAACATCCCACACGCTCAAATCCCTCCGCGTCAGCTCAAACGTGACCACCTTACTCTCCCCAACCGCCAACGGCACCTTCTCAAACCCGCGCAGCTGCTTCGCCGGCGTATCCGCCGCCGGCACACCCAGGTACAGCTGCACCACCTCAGCAGCCGAGTAATTCCCGGTATTCGTGATCGTCGCGCTGACCGTCGCGACCGTCTCCCACAGACTCGCCAGCCCTCCCTCGACGACCTCCGCGGGCGGCGCCGCCTCGGGCAGCTGCTCCGCGCTCAAGCTCGCGGCCAGCGCGCCGTACGCGAACGACGAGTAGGTCAAGCCGAAGCCGAACGGGAAGCGCGGCGCGACGCCGCGGCGCGCGAAGTCGCGGTAGTCGAGGTACAGGCCCTCGGTGAAGTCGGCCTCGGTGTAGTAGTCGGACGCGGCGTCGGCGCGCACCGGCGCGAGCAGGGCGCCGTAGTCGGCCTCGGAGCGCGCGACCGTGTACGGCAGCTTGCCCGAGAACGACTGGTCGCCGTAGACGAGGCTGGCGAGGGCGCGGCCGGAGTCCTGGCCTGGCAGGTGGGCGAAGATGGCGGCGGTGACGTTGGGGTGCTCGATCCAGGCGTCGACGAGGCGGATGCCGGCGTTGTGGAGGATGACGATGGTGTTGGAGCAGTTGGCCGCGACGTTCTGGACGAGCGTGTCCGACCAGGTGTCGGTGAGGGTGGTGCGGTCGAAGCCTTCGGTCGCGAAGGCGTTGATGAAGACGAGGCAGGCGTCCGAGCCGGCCTCGACGGTGGGCGACTGCGAGCTGAAGTCCCAGAAGAGCTGGGTGTTGTCCTTGTAGGCGCGCTCCGAGAAGGCGTCGAAGGGGGCGCTGATGTAGGGCGGTGTCACGGCGCCGCTGCCGCCGCCGGAGATCAGGGTGCCGCCGTAGGCGGCTTGGGGGATGTCCGAGTCGGAAAGGCTGCCCGAGAAGAAGGTGAGGAGGTCGGCGTCGGAGATGTTGATGCTGGAGAAGCCCAGCGTCCACTTGCTGAAGCCGGGACCGGGGTTTACGGCAGCAGGGGCGATGCCGTCGTAGCCGTAGAGGGACAAAATCTTGGGAGACTTCAGGGGCAGGGCGTTGTTGACGTTCTTGACCAGGACGTGGCCTTCGACAGCGCCTTGGAAGATGGTGTCCTTGTTATCAGGCGAGAGAGCACTGACAATCTGGTCATCGTGGGGCTCCTGGAGACTGACAGGAACACCAGTGCCTGGCTCGAATTGGGCGAGCTTGTACCAGGTAGCCACAATGCTGCGAGGTGAAATCAACGTGCTGTCCTCAATCGCGTGGAATTTTGGGGCAGGTTGCTCACCGCTTAGCCATGTCATCAAGCCTGGACTGAGCAAGTGTTCCGTTCTCGACAGCAATTGTAAGGTTTCCATCCCAGTAGACTGAGTCCGGCATTGCCATGTCCATGCCGGCATCGGCGCTGGCGATACCAGTATGTTGCGCTGTCCAATCGCTCACGACGAAGCCCTGGAAGCCGAGTTCGGTCTTGAGGAGGCCGTTTAGCGTCTTGCTGTTCTGGCCTGAGGACAGTCAGTCGGATTGTGTGCAGCATGCATGACTGGGGATCACCTACAGCCGTATGATCCGTTGACCCTGTTGTAAGAGCACATCACCGTACCTGATGGTCGTCAGCTTCCCACTGTAACATGTCGCGAGCAGTTGAAGCACCCGTCTGGATGGGGACGCCCAGAGAGTTGACGACGGGCCCATTCGAACAAACGCTTCAACCACCGTTGGCAAGTGTCATGCCACTCACCTGCGCCTGCCTTGACCACGTCCTGGAACGGCCAAAGGTACAGCTCATGCATGGTCCTGTCATCGATATTTGCCGACACCGACGCGTTGAACGTGGTCGAGGACGGGTTGCGGTTCGTCTCCTGCTCGTTGCCGATGTAGTGCTTGGCCGACACGGCGACATGCTCCTGCACGCCCAGGACCGTGTCTGCGTTCAGCACGCCGCACAGGTACGGATCGACCGAGAAGCCCTCCTGCACACAGCATCAGCCAGCGCCACAACGCACCCCACCCGCACCCGCACTCACCCAGTTCCTCCCGCCCAGCACCGTCCTCCCAAGCGGCCCCATCACCGGGCCCAACCACACGTTCACTGCGCACCACCATCAGCCACGCCATCCCGCGAACAGCCCCGGGCAGACCGACAACTCACCTCCCTTCGCCCTGCTCTCCGCACCGATGGCCCTGCCGCGGTCGCGCGCCAGGTCCCTGTTCCAGGCGGCGGCGACGTGCACGCCGCTGGCGAAGCCGCTGACCAGCTCGGTGCCGCGCACGCCGGCGGGCCCGTCGTTGAGGCACAGGCCGGGGAAGCCGACGCGCGGGGCGCCGCCCGACGTGCCGCTGCAGCCGCTGGTCGTCGACGTGTAGCCGAACGTCAGGTTCTGCTTCTCGTCGTTGGTCATCTGCGCGACCAGCGCGGCCGCGTACGCGTAGGCCGCCGCCCAGTCGCCCGTGCCGCTGGCTTCGGCTGCGGGGGGGAGTGTCAGTTGGGAGGGGTGGGGGAGGGCGGGGGAGGGGGGAGGGCGTACGGCTGGGGTAGACGGGTGGGGAGTGCTTGTAGGCGTAGCGGAGCTCCTGCTCGGCGATGAGGGAGGGCGAGGCTGGGATGGCGGTGGAGGAGGAGGATTGGGCGGCTGCTGGGCCCGAGCACCAGAGTGCTAGAGCGAGCAGCTGGGCAAGCGGGAGGCGTGAGAGGGCTGCCATTGTGGAGGTGGCTCGCGCGGTGGTGCTGGGCTGGCGACACCTGACAATGGCATTGGGGACGGGTCTTTATAGCAATTGAGCAGAGACATGATGGCAGGGCTTGAAGGCACGGCGGCTAATGTGCAACCCCTCTCTTGAAGAATTTCGGGCTTGAAATTTTTTTCACGGACTCGATTGTTCAATTGGGAGGGGAGGGCGGGAAGGCGTCACCGACGTCACGTCACGACAGCTCAGTGGTGTGGTCCCTCGGGTGGCGTTTTCTCCCCCGCAAGCTTCCCCAAGCTTTGCTCCCGGCCACGGCGGCTGCGACCAAGAGTCAGCCACGACGACGCGGACACTAGTCAGTACGCGCCCTCTCGCGCTCTCGGACTCGGGTGTTCCGAGTCCGGGGAACGGTGTGTGGCCGGCTCTGTGCCCGCATACAGCTACGGCCGGCAAGTGACGAGCGCTGGCCTCCACATTGCCGACCCCGCATTGTTGGAAAAGCTCCCGCAAAGCGTTAGCCCGCGGCCGCAGTCCGGCGACACCTACCACTGCGGCTGAAGGAGAGGTCATGGGAGCGCGCGGGCTGCCTCCATGCACGTTATGTTTGCCCGAGCATCTTCCGGGGCGTGGGTGGTGCGGGACGGCGGTGCGGCAGTTCAACGGTGCCAATGGCGCCGCCTCCAGCTGATTCTGTGCATACGCCCGGCCTGGAAGGAAGTTCCCGTCCCATGTGCCTCCGTGGCTCAGGGCACTGCGGTCTCTCGGCGCTATTGTCCCGAGCGCAGTGGGCTGCTGGAGTCCAGCTTATTTCCCCTGCTGCGGCAGATTCGCGGTTATGCACCCCGCCTTTCCTGCTTGGAGCAGTGCATGCGAGCCGGCGGGAGACAGGTTAAGCGAGCATTGCTACGCCAGCCTGCAACCATCGGCCTGAGAAGTAGAGCCCGTGACATGGAAGGATTTATCCAGCCGTCGGCCTCCAGCTGCAGCTTCATACGGATACGGCCCCGCACACCACCAGCATCAGTACGGATACGAAAAGTCCTGTCTCTACATGCTCGACTGTATTGGACATGCAGCCAAGAACATATATGGAGGCCAAGCGCTGGGCCATGAGCTCGGGTTCGACTGCACTCTTTTGGCCGCACAGTTGAGGGAACTCGAAGCGTCATTGCAGGTTTAGTTACTTTGATCCTTGCAGTACCTCTTCACTGCTACGCAACTAACAATCTATCTTCCAGGGCCCTCGGTCGTATTTACCGTATATCGCGCCCAAGAAAAGGAGCATCATTACCTCTCCGTCATCCAGTCATTACCCCTCTTCTCCCAAGACATCTCGCCATCACCACCTAACACTTCCTCACAAACAGCCCAATCGGGCTCGGATTCCAATCCTGGAACCACTCCAGCTCCAGCCCCCCCTCACCACACGCCTCATACGCCACCGTCGTGCCGGCCTCACACGCCCCGCTCTCCACCACGAACCTCGTCCCGGGCGCGAGGCGCCAGGCACCCAGCCGCCCGCCGCTCGCCGGCACGCTGTCCCACGCCGTGGACGCGCTCGCCGGCGCGCTCAGCCTGTCGAACGCGATCGACCCGCCGGCGGCCGAGAGGGCGTAGTCGCTCGTCTGCAGCTCGCGCTTCGCCGGCAGCAGGAACACCGCGCTGCACGTGGCGCCGGCCCAGGCGGCCGGGATGTCGAAGTTGAACAGGCTGCACACGCCGCGCGACACGGTGCCGTTGTACTGCGTGCCGTAGGCGGTGCTGGGCGCGCTGGAGTTGACGGGGATGATCAGGTGCGGGTACTGGTAGGCGCCGGCGAGGTCGGTGGGGCAGGCGGAGGGCGAGGGCGTGGTGCCGGCGGGTTGCGAGGGTGTGCCGGCGGGCTGCGAGGGCTGCGGCGTCGACTGTGCCGGCGGCGGGCTCGCGATTGGTGGTGCGCTCTGGACGGCGGAGCTCTGCGGCGAGTTGCGTGTGGTCGGGCACTCGGTCGTGGACTGCGTCAGGGTCGAAGTGACGGTTGAGGAGGAGCTGGGCGCGCCGCTGCCGGCGGGAGCGCTCGGGGACGGAGGAGTGCCGGCTGGAGGCGGGCTGCTGGCGACCGGGACGCTGGTCGAGACCGGGACGGGGGTGGATGCGGATGGAGCCTGGCCGCCGCCAGAAGCGCACTTGCCCTGGGTGCTCAGGGTGATCTCGACGCACTTGCTCTGGCCGTCGACGGGCTTGGTGTAGATGTTGTACTCGCCGTCAGCCGCGGGACAGGCGTAGAACTGCGTGCTGCCGTTGTACGTCACCTCCCCGCCGCCACCAACCGAGAAGCCGGTCGTTGGGGAGACGCCCTGGTCGCACTGGAACTGCTTGGTCGGGGGCGTGAGGATGCAACCGCGGTGGTTGGCGTCGGTGATGCCGCCGGCGGAGTTGATGCAGTACTTGGCCGCGCCGTAGCCGCCGCCGACGCGGTTCTGCCCGTCGTTGAGCTGGCCGACGGTGCCCGAGGCGCCGCCCGATGCGGTGAGCTGGAAGCAGCAGTCTGGCCTCTTGAGCGCGGCGGCCGAGACGCCCAGGGTGAAGGCGAGTGGCGAAAGGACGTACTTCATTATGAGATGAACTAACAATTAAGGTGCCCTGGATGATGGCAAAAGGGGAAGGAGACGAGCGATGGACTGTTGATCGTGAAGATGTGAAACTCGCGTTGGAAGAAGCATACTTATAACTGTGGAAATTGAGTCCAGTCCGGTAACGTCAGGGAGCATCATGGTCCCAGGCTGCCTGTCTGCATCGTCGATGGTCTGATGGACCTCTGACGAACTCTCCTGGCTCTTGCATTAGACCTCCACATCGGCCCTCGCGTAACAGCAAACTTGGCGGTTGGCAGAACGGAAGGGAGGGGATCAGAAGTCCACAGGGCGCTGCACATCCAGATCCGCTGCTGTGGTCCATTGCAGGGAGGTAGTGGAGAACCTAGCGAGCGGGCTGACGGGTGACAGGTTCGACGGAGGATCCGGCGCGGGATTTTCAGGCACTCTTTCTGGAAATGTGACGTTGGACCCACAGTTCCTTGGATCGCGAGGAGGATCGACGACGGGAAGTCGTTCATTTCAACTGCTCCACAACCGTATTTTCTGTGTTGCGGCTCCGCTGCATACGGAGGGAATGGAGACGCTCGCTGTTGAGTTGGGACCTACTCCCAAGCAGCAAAGAAGTAAGCGGTGCATTGGGGTGGATTGGGATCTCACAGCCACTTGGCTCTCCGGTCGAGTTGATTTTTACACGTCAGTGGTGGTCGAGGCTGGGAAAGTGGTTCCTCGGGTGTGCGTGGACGGACCAACAGCCTTGACGTCGTCTGATATCATCGTCACGTGCCCGACCAACGACCGACGCGCGTTGCGAGACAGCAAATCCAACGGCCGACCGACACTCTGAACATCGAATTAACCTCGCCTGGCATCCAAAGCTATTCATCGTGTTGAAGTCCATATCGGCTGGACTCCAAATCCACCAAATGCTGCGAAGTGTACATATGTAAGAACGATTGGCGACTAACGTAGTTTACAAGCGAGCCGCCACTCCAAGCGAGCCGCCACTCCAAGCGAGCCGCCACCCTCACCAACTTTACGCGACGCGTCACCTTTCGACTACAATGGCTCAACCAACTACTACTCGATCAACCTATAACGAAGCAGATATCTTCCTCGCTATCTCAGCTATTGATAAGAAGCAGATCCGGAGCGTAAAGCGCGCTGCATCAACGTTCAACATCCCCCGAACCACGCTCCGCGACCGACGCGCTGGAGTCGCCTCACGACGCGATTGCGAGCCCAATTCAAAGAAGCTTACAAAATCCGAGGAGGAGGCAATTATTCAACACATACTTGACCTAGATTCGCGAGGCTTTGCGCCTACGTTGGATGCAGTGCGGGATATGGCTAATAAACTGCTTGCTGAGCGCGCTGCTGGGCAGGTTGGCACGCATTGGCTAAGGAACTTTGTTAGGCGGACTCCGCAACTCAAAACTCAATTGAATCGACCGTATGATCGCCAGCGGGCCTTGTGTGAGGATCCTAAGGTCCTTAGCGAGTGGTTTAAGCTTGTACAGCGTATGAAGGAGAAGTACGGCATCCTTGACGAAGACACCCACAACTTCGACGAGACTGGCTTTATGATAGGCAAGATATTGGCTCAGCTCGTTGTTACAGGCTCGGAGAGGCGCAATCGACCAAAGGCGGTACAGCCAGGCGACCGTGAGTGGGTGACTGTCATCCAAGGAATCAACGCTGCTGGGTGGGCGATTCCACCATTCATCATCTTCGCGGCCAAGCACCACCTCTCTGCCTGGTATGGGGACGACGATATACCTGGCGATTGGGCCATCGCAGTTAGTGACAACGGCTGGACAACGAATGAGCTTGGGGTTGCGTGGCTAAAACACTTCAACAAGCATACGAAGGCGCGTACGGTGGGGACGCATCGGCTGCTGATTATCGACGGCCACGAGAGCCACAACTCGCTTGAATTCCAGGCGATCTGTAAGGAGGAGAAGATTATCACCCTCTGTATACCTCCACATTCGTCGCATCTGCTCCAGCCGCTTGATGTGGGCTGCTTCTTACCGTTGAAGCGCGCGTATGGGGATCAGATTGGAGGCTTGGCGCGCAACCACATCAACCATATCACTAAGCTTGAGTTCCTACCAGCCTTTAAAGCAGCCTTTGATAAGTCAATTACAAAGGCTAACATCTGCGCAAGCTTTCGAGGAGCTGGGCTAGTGCCGTACGACCCAGATGCGGTGCTATTAAAGCTTGAGGTGAAGCTTCGTACGCCAACACCACCAGCTGCCCTAGAGGCTGCTCTATGGGAGTCGAAAACACCAAGCAACGCGCGAGAACTAGAGTCCCAATCAACCCTAATTCGCGATCGAATTCAAAGGCACCAAGATTCATCGCCTACTTCAATGATTGAGTCGCTTAATCGGCTTACCAAGGGGGCTCAGCTGATGGTGCATGAGATGGTCTTGTTACGCGATCAGGTCTCCAGCCTTCAGAAGGCAAATGAGGCTGCCACGAAGCGTAAACAGCGCAAAAGAAAGCGGATCCAGAAGCGAGGTACCTTAACAAAGGTAGAGGGTGAGGAAATTATTACTCAAAAGGACGTTAATGAGCAACTTGAGGGCGAAATGCGTCGAGGCAAGGCGCGATCTGGTGTGAGTAGGCAGCAAACAGCGCGCTGTAGGCGCTGTAGGGAGCCAGGGCACAATTCTCGTACGTGCCAAAAAGATACTGTGGAGGCTTCTTAAGCTAGGATAGTTGTTGTTCTTATTATATTTCAATGCGTTGTTGAACGATATGCGTGTGAAGGCGTAGAAAGCTGATGAGGGTGGCGGCTCGCTTGGAGTGGCGGCTCGCTTGTAAACTACGTTACATCTGCAACACATTCAGCCTTATAAAACACAAGGAACAGGTTGAAACGAACTGCTTGAGTCTAATTCCGAGGTACTAAAGCGAGTGTAGGATCTACAGCTCGAAGATCCGTTAGGTAAACAGTGGAGAACCCCGCGATGATCACATCCGGTCGAGCCGCATGCATCAGGAGACCTCCGATCTGAACAGAGGGAGCTGAGCGCCGCCATCTTTAGGCCGCCAAAGAAAGGCGTTGAAGCAACGACAAGAACCGAGAAGAGATTGCCTCGTCAAAGAACAGACGGCCCTTGGAAATACCGGCCAGCACTTCCTACGCTCATCCAGACATCAGCGCCCGCACAAGAGACAGCCGCCAGTCACCAGATCAACTTACCGCCCATCCCCTTCGCCATCTCCCTTCGACTACTCCACTGCGCGCTTAACCAGCACCCTCACGCCCTTGCTGTCCGGCCTCACCGCCGGCAAGAACGCATCGTGATGATACCGCACGTCCTCAACCCCACACTCGTACAGCTCCAACCTGTCCCCAAAACACCTAACCAACGTCGCCAGCCCGATAAACAGCTCCGCATACGCCAGACTACACACCGCAAGTCAGCAAAACCCCTGCAAACCCCCGACAACATAGAAAGAAAAAAAAAGGCCGCACTCACTTAATCCCCACACACTGCCTACTCCCCTTCGAAAAGCTCAACAGCCTCCCCTCCAACGCCCTCCCCCCCTCCAACCACCGCTCCGGCCTGTACGCCCAGCTATCCGGGAAGACATCCTCGTCGTGGTGGACGTGAAACGCGCTCATGCCGACGGGGGTGCCTGGCGGGATGGACCAGGCCCTCCCGCCGGGCTCGGCGTACGCCAGCGGCTCGTCCTGCGGCACGCGCGCCAGCCGCGTCACCACGCCGTAGCCCAGCCGCAGGCCCTCGTGCACGCACGCCGACAGGTACGGCAGCTGCTCCAGCGCCGGCCAGCCGGGCACGGCCGCCGCCGACGCTGTCGGGATGGCGGCTGCCAGCTCGGCGTGCAGGCGGTTGAGCGCTGAGGGCGTTGAGAGGAGGTAGGTTAGGTTGGTCGTGAGGCCTGGTGGGTGCTCGGGGTTAGTTTTGGGGCGTTGGAGGGGGGGAGGGGCGCGGAACGTACTCCAGGAGACCGTCTCGATGCCGGCTTGCACCGTGACTTGGGCTTCGCGGCTCAGGCGCTCGGCGTCCTTTTCGGCCTCCGGTAGGTTGGGGTTGGTGAGGATTTCTGAGAAGACGGTGGCGCGGTCGGGCTGGGAGAGTTTGGGGGCGCCGGAGCTGATTTCTTCTTTGATGCGGCGGACGTGTTTGCGGATGTCCTGGTTGCGGTGGTGGGTTAGCTTGCCTTGTGTGGGCTTGAACGGCTGGGCGGGAGGGTACGTACGATGCGAAATGTCCGCCAGATCTCCCAGTCTGGGTTCATCCAGTTCATCACAGACCTGATGGTTTCGTCAGCACGCAACCAACCTATATAAGAAGTGGGTGGGCGTACGTAGGGATGCTATAGAACAGCATTTTGTACAGTGGGAAATGCCTGAACGGAATCACCGCATCGATACCTCCGTGAATGGCACTGTACAGGCTCTTCTGCATTGTCGGATCATCCAAAAATCCGTAGCTGCGTCCGAAGCAGTACTCTGTGATGACGTCGGTCGCGAAGCACGAGATGGAATCGGGGAGACTCAGTGGTCTCCCCGTGCCAGCGAATGTCGTCTCGATATTGTTTACAAGTTTGATAATGTTTTGTTTGATGAGGGGCTCGAGCTTGACGACCATGGGACGTGAGAAGAGGCGCTGCACCGGCGCACGGCGCATGCGATGGAGTTCATGGGTGAGGGATCCGAAATATGTCTGATGGAGAAAATGTGTAAGACGAGCTGTTGTAGCGTGGCGGGGATTGTGGGTGCCTGCATACTCCCCCAAAGTCAAAAGGGCCTGTGAACCAGGATGTTATCCCACGCTTAGATGTATACGAGTACAACGAGTCGATGAACTTGGGGTCGCGAACATGGAGCTCGTCCGGGTTGATACGAATGATCGGGCCTGGTCGAAATTTGGGAATTATTATAGAGTTCAGGCAGCTTCTCGATGGGAGAAAAGCGTCATGTCTTACCATATCTGTCGTGTAGCTTCGAGATTGTTCTTGTGTATTCCCCTCTCCTATAAAAGTCGTGGTAGGTCTCGTACCAATACCTGGTAGTGTTCAGAAATGCAAACAGACTTAAAGGACTTGGGAGTCGTACGTCAATCCTGCCAGTTTCGGGCCAGGGAACTTCGCAATCGGATGGAAATATAGCCTGTAAATCCCCAGACCTACGACCCAAAGAGTAAGGAGCAGAGCGACAATCATGAAAGGATGTTGAGTCAGGAAGCCTGCAGCAAACACCTCGTCTTGGACCGCCATAGTGGATGGGCCTTCTCAGAAGCAGAGCTGTGGATGGAAATGGAATGGTTGAAATGCCAGACTGCGGCGCGGTACGAGTCCCACGCGGATCATATAAAGGAAATGCGGGCCAGTCAGCTTTCGGTCGACCCCCATTGCATCATGGAGGGATCCGCTGCATCTTCTCCCCGGCTGAGTACCTAGTCCGCTTTAATGCGTGCGAATTTATATCCTTATCAAGCGACATCAGCCGCTGCGGTCCTTGACGGGAGCCGAACTTGACCAACCACAAGGCAGACTTGGTTCAGAACGGCCAAAACCAAGGATTTCCGGCCCGTGTAGGGTGGAGAGTCGATAAATTTGCGTAGTCACAGTCCCGCTTATGCACATTAGCACACAACGCTACACACGGGGAGCGGGCATAGGGCTGTTAGTAGCACATGCCCGACACCGGAAGCGACGGCGTTGTGCGACTAGTAGTGCACGATCCTGCCGGCAGCGGCTTGGGTAGGTGCGACGATCCAATAAGGGCCGAGGGGTTGAAAGTCGAAAGTCCCCACTCACATCTGGGTGGCCCAGATTGACGACGCAAGGCTGAGCGGGCCGCACCTTATTAGTCAAATACGGCTTAATCAAGTCGGACGCCACTGCCGTTAAGGGACGATCTGCGACGTTTCCCCCGCTCTGTCGCGACTGGGTGCATCCGCTGGAGCTTGAGTAAGCGAGGCCAATTGGCATCCTCGAGGATTGATGCAGAGAGAGCTGACATTTGATGTCATACGGTAGCTAGGAACGTTGTTGCCGGGATGCGAATCCTTCTATGTAGCACCAAGCCAAGCAAGCGACAGGTGAAGGCCCAAAATCCAAGCAATCGAACGTAGGAACGTACAGGATATATACAGGAATAGAAATGACGCTCAAGGCTGAGCCTATGATAGATTACAAAGCATCCGAAAAAGACATTAGATGGAGGGTAGTGGGAAGAGTCACATAACGGTGCAGTTCAGCCAAGCCTTTTTGCTCTCGAGATGGGCGCGAAGGGCGTCTTGGGGGGTCTTGATCGGGTCGTAAAGCCAGATGAAAGCATCCGGATCGTCAGGCAGCTGTCCGTTGGGCACGTATTTCCTCAGCTTCTCCAGGCGCGTGTCGGGGTCCACACCAGCGAGCACGCCGACCTCAGAGGTAAACTTGAGGGTGACGCATCTCTCGTATCTGAGCTTGTTGTAGAGTTCCAGCCTCTCGGCAACGTCCCGCGGGCGAGCGTCTGAGGTAAAGAGCTCGCCAAGGCATGCAGCGTCCTCAACACCCTGGACGGCGCCGGTGGCGTGCGTCGGATGCAGGGGATGTGCTGCATCCCCAATCAGGACAAGCTTACCCTTGACGAAGGACGTGGGTGGGTCGCGGGCCGGGAAAGCCCAGTGTTTGAAGTCCTCCCCCATGAAGATAAGGTCCTTGAAAAACTGCGGGTGGTCGTGGAAGACGTCGACGACCTCTTCGGGGTCGCTCTTCGCGTGCCAGTCCATGGTGGTGAGGTCGCGCTTGCTCAGCTTGGCGGGAAACAGGAGGCCGAAGTTGAGGAACGAGCCGCTCCTCGCGGTGTAGATGACCGAGACGGAGCCGTTGGGGCCGCGGAAGGACACATGGGCGTTCGGGAAGCCGTGCGAGTCCAGGAAGTCGGCGGCTGCAGGATTCTGGCGGGCCTTCTCCTCCTGGACAAAGAAGCGAAAGATGTTGACGCCTGCGCGCGTCGACACGCACTCGGGCCCGGCGATCGCCTGCACCATCTGCGAGTGGATCCCGTCCGCTCCGACGATGGCGTCCCCGGCATGTACCGTTCCATCCTTGAGGGTCAGAGTGCCGGCCTCGGGATCGACGGCGTCGATGATGGCCGACAGGTGGAGGCGCGCGTTGGGGTATGACAAGGCCTTCTCCCTCAGTGCCGCATGCGCGTCGACTCGGTGGCACATGATCTCGTCGCCCTCGAAACGCAGCTCCCGGCGGCGGTCTTCAAGGACCTGGCGGCTGCTGTCAGTGTCTGGCGGGCGTCGCCTCTCGCGCGGCACTCACGTAGCGCTCCTTCACCGACTCCATGCGGCCGTCGCGCACCATGTAGTTGGACCAGCGCTCGCACTTGCATGCCTGGAAGTCCTTGTAGTGGTCGATGCCCCAGCGCGGAAAGACATGAGCCGTGGTACTGGGCCCGAAGTGCAGGGCAGCGCCCACCTCGTTGGAAAAGGCCGAGCGCTCGAAGATGTCGACGTCGTGGCCCTGGCGCGCGAGGGCAATGGCAGCAGAGAAGCCAGCCAGGCCGGCTCCGACAATCAGGATCTTGAGGGGCATTGCTGCAGAACCAGCAGGGTCGGAGAAAAAGAACGGTACACGTACGGCTGGCCGTGGTAACAGACTGTCGGGACGCGTGCACAACTTATCTACCAGCGCTCAGGCTGGCGACGGGGACCATGCGGGCGGGGTAGGCGCAGCATTGGCGGCGCTGCAATTGCCAATGGCCGGGTTTCGAACTCATTCTGAGCGTTACGCGGCGTCAAACGTTATGGCGGCGGGAGCAGAGGCCGGGCCTGGGGCGGGAAGGACCGCTCGTGAAAGCGGAGCTCTCGCTTGGGCGGGCGGCTCGCAGCACAGCAACGGCAGCGCACGAGGCCCGCACGGAGCCCAGCGGCTCCTCTCCTCCGCGCTTTTGCTTCTTCGCCGCCGCCATGTTTCTGCAGCGCCGTCAGCTCGCTCTCGCCAGCTCGCTCTCGCCAGCAACGGGGCGCGCCTCGCTGTGGCCGGCCTGCATGCTTCCCGCGGCCATGCCCATCTCGGCCGACGCCATTGGCAGCCGCCCTGCCGCGCTCCTGGTGGAGGCGTGAGCAGCCGTGCCATTGCTCCGATCACTTGCCTCGCAGGGCCTGCCAAGTTCAGCCCCCCGGCCGCCGATTGCCAAACGGCCGTCTCACTCCATCACGCCAAAGCCACCGCGACACAAACCCACGGCGAGCCATGTGATTGACAGCAGCCCGCCTGCGCAACGTGCCACCGCAGAACAAGCATAACAGCCCTGGTTATAGCCGGCGAGCGGACGGGATCCCATGTCATTTCCGACATGTCCGGATTACTCACCCATCACCCCCGGCGCGCTACAACTCACTTCTCTGCTCACCACTATACACCGTTGGAGACACCTCAGCCTTGCTGCTGTGGCCTGCGGTCGACTTGCTTATCCAGCATTCTCCAGCGTGAATGAGGCTCAAGTGCTGACGGTCGCCATGTGTTCGTGGTATTTCTTTGGCCTCGCAGGCCAACAAGCACCGGCAAACCCTCATCTCATTCTCACTCTCTGACCATCTGTCTCACCAAACACCATGCTTTTTAAAGACGCCGTGTCTTTCGCTCAAGACCACTGGGTGGCTCTGAGTGTCTTGCTTGCGCTATCCTGCGTGTCTTACAGCTACATCCGAGCCTACTTCTTCCTGCGCGGCTTCAACGGGCCATTCCTCGCCAAGCTCAGCAATTTTTGGCAGCTGTGGGACACGCTCGTTGACCTCGAGCGGCCGCCCTTGCAGCATGTCCACGCTGAATACGGCAAGGCAGTGCGAATCGGCCCAGATGTGCTGTCGTTCAGCTCGGCCGACGCCGCCCGCGACATCTACTACGGTGTCGGCAGAGACTGGCCGAAGTCCGAGGCATACAGGGTCATGGGCACCTTCACTCGTGGAGCGGCCGATGAGATTCTGTTCTCGTCGACCAACAAGCCTTGGTATGGAGGTTGCCCAATGCGGCAAAAAGATGCTCGTCTGACCCGCCCAACAGGCACGACAACATCCGTCGCTGCGTCAACGCCGCCTACTCAATGGGCTCTATCCGCCAGTACGAGGCCATCGTCGACAGCAAGGTTGACGTGCTCGTGGAGCAGCTCCAGAAGCGCTTCGCCGACCAGGGCAACAGGGCCTTCGATGCAACTGAGTGGTTTTGCTTCTTCTCGACGGATGTCATCACGGCCGTCACGTGGGGCCGATCCTGGCAATGCCTGGAGACAGGCTCTGACACTGGCGGCATCATGAAGCAGTTCGACGCTGATTTACGCTACGCGCAAAAGGCGAGAATTAATGCCGCTTCTGACGTGAGCGCGGGGTCCGGATGTCCCAGGGCGTCCTGGTCCCAGCCTTGCAGCACTCTAGTCCTCAGCTAACATGGATTCTCCGCTAGATATGCCCTATGCCAGTTCTCGACAAGTTCCTACGCAAGAACCCTGTCCTGGGCTATCTCGATAGACTCGGCCTAATGAACAAAACTCCGCCAACCATCGCCATCGTCGCGTCCGAGTTCCAGAAGGCCCGCGAAGAGGCCGCCGACTTCGAGAAGCCCAAGGTTGGCACCATCGACGACCCAACCCTACTCGTCGACCAGATCATCCGGGCCCGCCGGACGAACCCGGACATCATGACCGAGCTCGACGTCTTGAAGCTCGGCGTGAACACCGTGTTTGCCGGCGCGGACACAACGTGAGTCCGAGCCACCCTCCACCCCTACTACAAAGCACAAACCAAAATAAGCACACCGAAACCTAATCGACCCTGTCACAGCGGTATAACCATCACCGCCCTCTTCTATCACCTCCTCCGCACCCCCCACGCCCACGCTGCCCTCCTCCACGAACTCCGCACCCACTTCCCCAATACACCCCCCATCCACATCCCCTACGCCCGCGCCGCCTCCCTCCCCTACCTCGCCGCCTGCATCAAAGAGACCTTCCGCTTGCACCCCGTCCTCCGCATCACGCCCTCCCGCATCGTCACCACCCCCGGCGGCGCCACCATCGCCGGCCAGCACGTCCCCCACGGCACCGTCGTCGGCGTCAACCCGTGGGTCGCGCACTACGACCCCGCCATCTTCGGCCCGGACACGCGCTCCTTCGTGCCCGAGCGCTGGCTGGCCTCGCCCACCGCCGCGCCCGAAGACGCGGCCGCGCCCGGGTTCGGCGAGCTGGAGGGCAGCGGCGCCAAGGGGGGCGCCGGCGCCGGCCGCGGCATGAACTCGGCGCTGCTGCACTTCGGCGCCGGCAACTTCAACTGCATCGGGAAGAACCTGGCGCTGGTGGAGATGTACAAGTGCGTGCCGAGGGTGGTGCTGGCCTTTCCGGAGATGGGCGTGGTGGGGGCTGGCGAGTGGAGGTTGGATCCGCAGGCGTTGATGAAGCCGGTGGGGTTGGAGTTTAGGCTGGGGAAGTGAGGGGGGCGTTGATTTATTTATTTATCTATTTCTTCTTATGAGATAATATGGTCGGGAGGAGGAGCGTGGGAGGCTAAGATGGTGAGTTGGGCGTGATTCATTTTCTTCTTTTCCCGCTGCTTCTTCATCACTGTTAGGTGGATTTGTGCAGCAAGAGGGAGGATGTAATTGCGGGTTTGGTTGGCACACCGTAGGCTCTCGTCGTAGAGTGTTGCGATGGACGAAGAGCGTGTGGTGAGATGAGACACTAGTCGAGATTGAGTCCCTCTTTTGTGACCGAATGGATGCACCAACTCCGGACGCCAAGGTTATGTGGGGTGGCTGTCATTACACTTAAGCATCCACGCCGCTTTCCTGATGCTATTTGACTTTTCGAGAAGCACTGAGATGAAGTGATCTCGAAGGATTCAGAGAAATTGTACAACCGTTCATCACCGCCGAGTGTCCCTTCACTATCTAATGGAAAGGTTCAACGCTCACCCACCCTAAGCACCCTAACATCCATGGAAAGGACACAACAATACGATCGGGCATTCTCATTGCGCAACATACAAAGACAAGCAAAAGCTCTAAACACAGATAACCTCCCCAAGACTGCAACGCTCAACGACGAATCCCCACCAACACCGAGAAAAGCATAACCAAAAGCAGCGCTCAATCCTCCCAAGAAAAAAAAAAAGCACAAACGACCACCCATCATCACGCCGCCCACCCCATCAATACTCGGACCAATGCCTCGGCCCCGGCACCTCCTCCACCTCCTCCGGCCCCATCGGCCTCCTCCTGAAGCAGCTCGAGCATCGCCTCAACCCCCTGCCGACCGACCTGCCCAGCCGCCGCAGCGCCGTCTCGTCGGCCCGGCCCTTCTCGTCCGCCGCCTGCGAGGACGGCGGCGAGGAGGAGGCGGCGTGCGGCATTGTCGGCGCGGGTTCGCGGCGCGGGGCCGGCGACGGCTGTCGCTGGCTGTGTGCGGTGTCCGGCATGCGCGGCGACGGCGGCGGCGACGGCGACGGCGTGGTGGCGGGCGAGGCGAAGCGGTGCGAGCGGGCGCTGGTGCTGGAGGAGCGGGGGAGGCCGTGCTCGGAGAGCGGGGCCCAGCGGGCGTGGAGGCGCTGGTTCGCGGAGGTGGCCGAGAGGGAGGAGGGTGGGGAGAGGGTTGAGGAGGTGGGAGGGCCGGGCGAGCAGGGTGGCGAGGAGGTGGGAGGGCCGGGAGAGTAGGGTGGCGAGGAGATGGAGGTGGAGGCTGTTGGCGAGGAGCAGGTTGTTGAGAGGGAGAAGTGGCTCATTGCTGTTCGCGCTGGTGGGAGGGAGGAGTCGGGTTCAGGAGTCGGGAGGTGGAGGCGTGGAAGAGAGGAGATATTAACAACCGACAAAAGGAAGTGTGTAATTCTGATAACGACGGAGCTGAAGACACAGCGTCTTCTTGAACATTCGATAGTAGGAGAGGACAGACGTCCGATTAGGAAATCAAGGCCATGTGGGTGGCTGAGGGGGTGAGCGTTGGCAGGGTTAAATAGCCAACGCCTGGAGGGAGATTACTGGACTTATCAACACCAACGCCGCCCGTCACTACGCCGCTCTACGGATTATCGCATGCCACTATGCATCAAGCCGAAATATGACAGCGGCCAGGGATCCACTCGCGGCGGACCAGCGAGCGCAGGCCAGAAGCCGCCGACCGGCCCAAACGGTCTTCCAGAAGCACGACAGCCGGCAGTCTGGTAATCGTCACATCAAAATGCACACGCGTGGGCGGCAATCGGACCCCATCGTCCCAGGCCAACGCTCTTCCCCGAAGCACACAGACCAGGCGTTTATTCACCATACTCCTTCCAGCCAGCCGCGCCCTCCCGCGAGCACGACGCCGCAACGGAGGCCGGCCGCGCTTGGCCACGATGGCTGCTAAATGCAGGGCTCCGCATCATCTTGACAGCCTCAAGCGGGAACGGTCTCCGGGCCGTGCGCCTGGCGAACGGTCCACCCGGCTGGGATGGACGTTGTTGCTCAACTCGACTCTCCGACGATGTTTATTTGAGTGGTGGTTGCTGTGCCTCACACGCCTCTTGCCGCCTAACGCCCGTCGGAGGACAGACACGCGAGCACAGCGCCCCACTCCGGCCAATCGCGATGGATGCCGTGCCGCTAATTGTAGTGCGACCGGATACCTGGGACTGAGCGCGCTTGTTTGAAGTCCGTTTGCATGGGGGCGGGGAGTTTGTCGGTGCTCGATGGGGGATGGCGGAGATGCGCGGGTGCGGCGCGGAGCGGGACGTGATTGCGGTGCTGGCGAATGGAGGCCGAGCGTAGGCGCGTTGGGGGCGAAGGCGGCCTCACGCCATGGCCGCGTTGATCGGCGGTGCTGCAGCTTTTGCGCGGCTGTGTCGTGGTGGACATGGCCGGAGAGGCTGTAGGGCTGCTGCCTCGCGGTTGACCGCTTTCATGCACCAGGTGGACAACTGGGCGGCGTAGCTTGCGGTGAAGCGGGTCTATGACTCGGACCGCTTTCTCGCGAAGGATTGGGGCGTGGTCTGGACGCGTGTTGTTGGTAGTTTCTTCCTTCCGAGTCAACTGTCAAGGTGAAGACGAATTCCGGCCTTTACTCCTCCGTTGCTCACGATCCTTCACTCACAGTCACACTCAACCGAAAACTAAAACCAAATAAACCCAATGCATCCATTGTCTATCAGCATTAGCTCCGACGGTCCAATATGCCTGCCGGCGGTAATCAAGCCTTCATGAAAAGTCAGACCAATGATCAGCCAGCAAGACTATAGATCGGAATAGCGCATGCTTTTATTTTCGTCGTCCAAGCCACACAGAAGACGGAGGAGATGAGAGAGAGAGAACTCGGCAAGCGGACAAGAAAGCCAAATGTCCCTTTTTAATAAAACGCCGTGTTGCAACAGGACTACAGAAGAGGAAAAAGATGAACATGCCCCATCATTCGTCCCTCCAGGTATTTCCTCACAGATAGAGGATTAAACTTTTGTACTTGTTCGCCAAGCAGGACCATCATTTTCGTCTAAGGAATATCAAACAGCGGCTTCAACTTCTTGATCAGCGCCCACTCGTCCATGCTGACATCGCTCCTGTAGAACTCCTTGAGTGTGTCGATGCTCTTTCTTGAGATCAAGCTGTACAGGATATCCTTCTCCTCGAGGTGGCGGCCGTACAGCGGCTGGTCGGGACCTTCGATCTTAATGGCCACAGACGGTTGGCCCTTCTTGCACACTGAGATCTGCTTGTGGTCGCGCTCAATGCCCTGCACGCGACCGAGGCTGATGACTTCCTTCTGCTTAGTAACCGGGTTCTCCTTGACCGCGCAGATGGGCGTGAGCAGCTTAAGGTTACCCTCGATGACGTCAACTCCGACAACGATCGGGTCCTTCTTATTAAACACGGCGACGGGCCGCAGCACGCACGGGAAGACTGCGAGCATTTTGCTCTCCTCCTTGCGCTGCGCCTCCAGCTCCTTCATATGTGCAGTGAAGGAGTCGAAGAGGTGATAGATGATGTCAGCCTCGAAGATCTTGATGCCCGCTTTCTCCGCGTACTCGCGCGCTTCCTTGTCGACACGCACATCGAAGCAGAGCATGACAGCGTATTCCTTTGCCTTTTCAAGCATGGTACCGCACTGCATGATATCGCGCTTGAACACAGGGCCGATCGAGATGTTGGCGACCGGAATCTTTGACACCCGCAAGAACTCGAGAAGGGCTTCGAGCGAACCCAGAGTCGATGCCTGGACACTGACACCGCGACCGGTCTTAGAGATACGGGCCAGCAGGTTCTCAAGATCACCCATAACCTATCCATTGTTAGCATCCTGTTTGGACATCCAAGTCTGAATTCAATAGAACTTACCTCTTCCTCGAGGTCCTCCTCATCGTCATCGGGACCGACAACCATGAGACGCGAACCAGCAACGGCAGTGTCGAGACCATCGGCAGCGATCTTAACACCCATTGCGGCCTTGATCTCCTTGTTGTGCACGTACGCTGACTTGATACGCAGCTCCTTCATTTCCGCGGGTGTCAATAGAGCTCGAATGTTCGTTGCAATAGGCCCTTGAGTACCGCATAGAACGATTCTGTCACCCTCGTGCAGCACGCCGTTCGACAAGATAACGTCGATGGTGGTACCAAGACCCTCAACGACCTTGACTTCGAGAACCGTCGCTTCGACCTCAGAGAGGTACATCAGGCTGTTGGTCATACGCTCCTGAGTGAGGGTGGTGATGAGTTTAAGCATGTCAGGGATACCCTCGCCAGTATGGGCGGATGTGGGCACAAGGGAGACGTTGCGAGCCATAGACTTGTTTTCGTAGAAGAGCTCGGCGTTGAAACCCTGCTCGGCAAACGCCAGTTTGGTCTTCTCCAGACGGTCCTTGAACTCATTCTGGACGGCCTTGTTCTGGAAAGACAAACTCTCGCGGAAGCCGTTGTTGTCAATCTTCTTCCAGCCATACAGACGGTCGATCTTGTTGAGCGCGACGATGAAGGGCGTCTTCTTGTCACGCAGCAGCCTCATAGACTCAAGAGTCTGCGGCTCGAGACCGTGCATGATATCGACGACCAGGATGGCAATGTTGCAGAGGGATGAACCACGGGAACGCAGGTTGGTGAAAGACTCGTGACCAGGCGTGTCGATAACCAGAAGACCGGGGACCTTGAACTCGAACGCACCATCCTTGTTGACTACAGCGGTCTTCTTCTTGAGAGCATCAACGGGGAAGTACGTGGCACCAATCTGCTGAGTAATACCACCGGCTTCGCCCTCCTGGACGTTGGTTTGACGGATCTTGTCGAGCAGCTTCGTCTTACCAGTATCGACGTGACCGAGAATACAGCAGATGGGAGAGCGGAGGTTCTCCTTTGACCGAGCAGCCAAAGCAGCCTCGTGCTGTTGCTTACGACGCTCGGCTGCCGCAGCCTTGCGGGCAGCCTCTGCCCTCGCAGCTGCAGTCCTGGCTTCCTCATCAGAGTCGTCCTCCGAATCTTCCTCAGAATCTTCCTCAGACTCCGAATCATCCTCAGCCGAGTCATTCTTGCCGTTGGGTTTGCCATTGGCAGCAGGCTTAGAATCTTCATCTTCACTTTCAGCATCCCAGCTGTCCTTGACGTCCTCAGTCTTGACGCCTTCCTCTTTATCTGCGAGAGCCTCCCAATCGTCGAGGTCATCGTCCTCCTCTTCAGCCTTCTTAGCCTCAGCATCCTTGCGGGCCTTCTCGGCCTCGGCCGCAGCCTTCTCTTCTTGTTCTTTGGCAAGCTTGAGCTCCTCGAGCTTCTTGCGAGCCTCCTCCTCGGCCTTTTCGTCGACTTTGGGCTCCTCGGGGGCTTGCTTCTTGCCCTTCTTCTTCTTATCGTATGTGGGCTTCTTCTTCGCCTCAGGATCTTGCAGACCGGCAACCTTGGCACCGCTCTCGATCATCTGCTTCATACGAAGCTCAGCCTGCCTTTGAGCTTCCTTCTGGGCCTTGGTGAGGTACTTGCCCTCACGCTTAAGTTGCTCAATCTTCTCCTTTTCTTTCTGCTTCTTAGCAGCCCTGGCCTCGGCCTTCTTCTTCTCTTCCTCCTCAGCCAACTTCTCCTCTTCCTCGATACGCTTCCTCTCCTCCTCAACCAGGCGCTGCTGCTCTTCTTCGAGGCGTTTGCGCTCCTCCTGTTGCTTCTGAAGGGCAAGAAGCGCGGGGTTGAGCTTCTTTTTCTTGCCACCCGCGCCCGGCTTCTCGGGCTCCGGAGCAGCCTCAACCTTGGCCTCGGCGACCTTCGCCGGCTCAGCCTTGGGAGCGGGAGTGGGAGCGGCAGTCTTCTTCTTCGCAGCATTCTCCTTCTTCCGCTGCTTCTCACGCTCCTTCTTTTCCCTCTCCTTCTCCTTCTTCGACTTCACGCGGCCGCCCGCCTCGTCGTCGGAGCCGTCGGCCTTCTCCTCTTGTTTTTGCTGCTGCTGTTGGGCCTTGCCGCCCTTGCCCTTCTTCACAGGCTGACCGAACAAGTCGTCGTCGTCCATGTTGGCCTCCTCGGGCGCCTTAGCGGCCAAGTCTGCCTCGGGCTCCTGCGGGGTCTGGGTGCCGCTGCCGGCGGCGTCCTCGCCCTCGACAAAGTCATTGACCTTGCCCTTCTTCACGCGCTTGCCCTTGTTCTTGCGCAGCGCGGCCAGCAGGCCTCCGCCGCCGCCCGTCTCATCGCCGTCCGCGGCGGCATCTTGAGCGGCCTCTTCCTGCTTCGCGGCCTCGGTGGCGGCGGCTATCGGGTCGATGGTCTCGCCCAGCTCGGCCTCCCAGTCGTCCTGCTGGGCCTTCTTGCCGCCCTTCTTCTTCGGAGGCATTGTGTCGTCGTGGTGCGTCGGCTACCGGTGCTTGCAGGCAGGGACGTGTGGCGTCGTCGTGGTCGTCTTCGTGGTGACGGTGGTGGGACGACGAGCGTTCGGGGATGGGCGGTGATGCTGCGGCTTGGCCGAGCTTTTGGGGTGGGCTGTATTAAGAGCGTGCGTGCGGCGGGCGCAGCAAGCTAAAGCTCTTCTCTTTCGCTGACGAGGTCGGAGCGTGCGAGGAGCAGCGGCGATGCCTCGGTGGTAAAAAAGAAGATAGGCGCAAGGACGAGGGCGACGATGAAAAATGAGGGTCGCTGCACCCTGCGACGTCTGGCAGACCTCGATGGTGCCAGGGCTTGATTTAGTGGCGAGGTGGGAATTTCTCGTGGGTTGTGGTGACGGCAAGGCAGCTGGCAGTGCCACAGTGCGCCCCATTTGGCGGGGGTTGCCTGACTCAGTGTGCCCGCCGGCACTCTCGACGTCAGCTTGACTACTGCCTTTCAAGGTTCCTAGACTGTCCGTTTTTCGACACTCAAATATTTGATGACATCTCCAGGCTGCAAACCATCAGGCCTAGTGTCCAACCTCTTTGCCCTAAGACGTGCCTTCAATGGATAACTCTTTGGTGAGCGACTTGCGGTCCCTCGCTACGGCTTAACGCCTGTAGTCAATTGGTACCCAAATGCCTACGTTGCTTTGTTGCTTCTTTGATGGACTCTGTCTATCATGTGATGGGTCTACATCTATGATTTTGATTCCGCGTTGTCCAGCAAACCGCATGCACGCACACACTTCATCTTTCACATGCCAAAATGCCGACGCCGCCTCGACTTCCTCAATTTGTTCTGTGGTGGCCACCAGTCTTGTCAAACGTCTGACATGGCTCGTTAGTGAGGATCACATTGTGGATACCTGTGCTAAATATCTTCCAATTGAGCCCGTTTTGTTGAAGAGTGGTAAAGTTTCCGTTGATGAGTTACTCCAGCAAATGCTAGAACGAAGTGATAACACGGACACCATCGGAGCAATCCAATCAAAAAAGGCTTTCCACATGGTATGATACAGTTCTTGCGTTCAAGACCGCCGCTCCGCCTAGCAGCGGCCCTTGTCCTTCTTTCTTTTCCCTCATACATCGTTTGCACCACCACGCCAGAACAGCACAAGCCAGGACATATCCCGCTTTTAGATGCCATGCCCATCCCAATTCCCGCCGACATCCCAAATAAGATTTCAAAGAAGTGTAGTTTGTTTTCTCTTACACGACGATCTCGCCAGGATCCACCATGTTTGGCACCCACTTCTTGCCCTCCTTGTTGCCGGTCTCCATCTCGCTGGGCTTTGTGACCTCCAAGGGACTGTAAAGGTACCAACTCTTCAACGCCGCGGCCGTCGCCCTAATCCTTCCCTCATCCAGGCTCGCGCCCGCGCCCTCTCCCAGCTTGTCATTCCCACTGTACACACCCACCACGAACACCGGATGTCTGCTGTCACGGCCCGTCTCAGCCAGCAGGCGAGCAATCGGCGCCTCGAAGCCCTCGCGGGCGCACAGTTTCGACAGATCGCGGTTCGGGACGCTGAAGCTGAAGAGAGACGCAAGGTCCAGGTGGCGACTGAGGAAGTGGGCGTGGGTGAACTGCTGGGCGGCGGCGCGGCCGGCGTGCACGTAGACGGCGCCGACGATGGCGCGCACGAAGCCCGCCGACGCCTGCTCGAGCGTCGCCGCCCTCGGCTGGTGCTTCTCCTTGGGCATGGCCCGCCCGCGCAGCTCGCCGAACGCGTTGTCGTACACGATCCGCGACGACATGCCGCGCCGCCACGCATTTCTCTCGTTGGGCCGCCCCGTGTGTCTGTGGAAGGGCGTGAACTCTGTGTCTGGCTCGTAGTGCCTGAGTTGGAGGAGGCCCGGGTCGATTTCGCCGCCCGGTGCGGCGGCGCTTTCGACACCCCATTCGCGGGTGATGGATGCCAAGGCGGCATCGCCGACGTAGGCCTGCATCGCCGAGAGGAGCACAGCCATGGGGATGCGCGGGTAGTGGCATATGATGTGCTCGCTGGTGTAGTAGCCCAGAAGATCGCTGCCGAGTGTTGACAGAGACGCATTGTTGAAGTCTGGGTTCGAATCGGCAGACGGATCGACGAGAGCGCGTGCAAGCGTTTCGAGGGGCAGCCGCGATGGCAGCGAGAGACGGGCGTGGAGAGCGGAAAGCTTGGCCGACTCTCGTGCTGCGGATATCGGGGGAGATGGAAGGGACTCGAGTTCTACGGCTTCGGGCTCAATTGACGCCGGGGGCTCCTCGGGGTCCGCGGGCTCGTTACGGGTTTGCGAGGAAGTCGATTGTAACCGGTAGAAGGGTATCTGGCGGCATTGGGGCTGGAGGTGCTGCTGTTGCTGCTGCATGAAAGGGCATTGCGGGCGTGGTCGTGTGAGGCGCGTCAGAGCGCGGGCGCCGCCCAGTCTCTCTATCCGTAAACGCTTCATGGGTGGCCGTCAGGTGCAGGAAGAGCCTTGGGCAAGAACAGGGCTCCGGTGGGACGCGATGGGCGGGCGTGGGTGCTGGTCAATTAATGTACTGCTCCAAAATTTCCTCAGCAACAGCTCGCTCGACTTCGACGAGCCGCAGAGTCCGAGCGTCCGGCTTAGCGTTGTTGCAATGCTGCCGTGCGTGGTCTAGCCCCACCGTAAACGTGCTCACTCAGCCGTAATGCGCGACGTGCCGACCGTCAACCGCCTCTCACATCGAACCGCCCGCTCCGACCCAGACTGAGCTTCCACCCGCACTCCGATCCAGACTGAGCTCCACACGCTCTCCGACCGCGCCCCAAATCTAATCGCATATCACACTCTTCACCGTACACCATGGGCGGAGGCGGAAAGGTCCCGTACGTACCGCCCAATCGCATCCCTCGTATAATCAGCAACACGCATCCCATGCGACAGCACGGCTAATACTGAACGCACGCTTCGCTCTTGCAGGTACCCCAAGCATGTCTGGTCCCCGGCCGGTGGCTGGTACTCGCAGCCGAAGAATTGGAAGGCGAACACGGCGGTCATGGGTGGTGTTGTCCTCGGCATAACCGGTCTGGCCTGGTACACCAGCGCGCAGAGGGAGCAGCGGTCCAAGTTCCCCGAGCCCGGCAGGTTCTTCCCTAGCAGATAGTAAGGCCCCCTTCTTCTGGTTTGCTTCTTGGGCCGATTGGCATTGACTGGGCGTGGTGCTGACGCGTAAACTACAGCTGGAGCAAGCAAATTATCGAGCACGAGCGGAGCCAGCAGCAGGAATCATAGAAGCGGCAACAAAGAATTAAGACTTTCAGAGCGCAACTCCATCGACTTTGTATATCGCGGGTGACGTGGTGGCTTCCCAAATCCAATGGCACAATCGCAACAATAGCCTCGTGGTATCCATACACTTGCTCAACGGCTCTAGCGGAAGGCTGTCATGCACTCTTCAATGATCTGGTTCATTCGAATGAGTGGGTATCAACGATCGTCTATTAGGGTCTATGGTTCTAATTAAAAGAGAGAATCCGTGAAGCGTAGCCACAGTCTACGCTCATGGTTGTACATACTACCCTCAATTGGTTTCCAGCTCCTCCAGTCTGTCTCTATACTCCCTCAGTCTGTCTTCCACTCTAACTTCATTCCACTTTTCCCCTTCGCCATTCACCCCCTTTTCCAATATCGGCATACCGACCTGCTCAATTGCAAAACTGGCCGCAATGCTACCCCAAATCGCCGCCTCTTCAACATTCTGCACACCCGGCGTGGCACCCCCACGCACCAATCCAACCGCCAACCCTCCCAAAAAGCCGTTGCCACCGCCGGTAGGATCAACCACAGCATCCGAAGACGTGTGATATGCCGGTACCCAGACCTTTCTCTCCCTAGAAGCAACATAACATCCGTCCTTCCCGCACCTCACTACCACCGCCCCATTCCCCTTCGCACCCACGCCAGAAGCCAGCCACGACTCGGTGCACTCCTCCACCGCCTTCTTGTCCACGTCTCCCTCGGGCGTGGTGGTGCTGCGCGCAAAGTACCCACCCAGCTCACCATGGTTCGGGCTCACAACATCAACATACCGCAGCGCCTGCTGGCACTTCTCCATATCGTCGGGCACGCACAGATCAGGGACTGGCTCCCAGATGAAGAGCGGCGGGTTGACCCACCTGTCGGGCGCCAAGCACTTTCGCTTGAATAGGATGTTGGTGACCAGGTCGATGCAGCGCGTCGACGAGCAGATCAGGTGGTATGATTTCGACAGGAGGAGCTCGGGCGTCAGCGCGTCGTGATCGATGCGCAGCTTCTCGGTCGTGTAGCGGAATGCTGTCAGAGAGGCGAGGTCAGAGCGGTGAGAAATTACATGACGTAATGATGCCAGAAAGACTTCAGGTGCGAATGATATACAGAAGTGGGAGACGTGAGGTGTTTGGAAATTTGAAAAAGGAGGCCGAGACCGAGTCTCAAGTGCATGAAGGAACGCGTATGCGGGCTAGTGTGAACAGAAACAGCGAAGGAAACAGTGGTCTCAGAGGTCAACGTCGAACTGGAATTCCAGTATGAGCTCTGAAACAGATGTGAAGAATGTAGGAAATGTTCTGTGGGAATTTCCAGGTGTTGCATCTCCAGAAGTGGGAGAGGGAAAAAAGCACGTGAAGAGTTAAACTCCAAGTTGCGGTGAGAAGGAAAAATGGCAGTCCTACCTCGATGCTCGTTCTCGCCGTAGCCATTCCAGCCTCTGGTGGTCAGTCGGCTCGGGGTTTCTCTGAAGAGACAGCTGGTGTCCCAGTGGGAAATGGTCTCGCGGACCTCTGGCGGGAAATCGGAGCCGCAGTCTACAATCCAGCCCACGGAGCGCGAAAGTGGTGGAGGAGACATGATGCGTGCTCCGATCGCAGAGTAGGCGCCTGCACCGCCGACAACATCTTTGACGGGTGGCCGGGGGGGCTTGAACTCGATGTCATCTGTAAAGGCACGCTCTCAGACGCTTTTCCTTCTGTTTCGGGCAGTATTTTTGGTCGTACCCAGGATGAACATGCCCAACGACACAAAGTCGATGGTGACGTCCTCGTCCTCGGCCATGTTGATGTAGAAGAGAGTGTCGAGAAGGGCCTGGAGCGGGAGCACGACTGCAGAGCTGGAGCGTTCGCGCTGCACCCTGGCTGCGCGTTCTGGAGAAGCCTGGTACATGAATGGAGGGTTTGATGCAGCGGGCGGGAGCAGGCGAAACGACCAAGCCACAGGGCCCTGAGGCCGCGGGTCTGGCTCGCTGGGCGCCGGCCACACGTCGCACAGCGCCGGCGCGCGCCCAAGGAAGGGCCCACGCCCAGGAGACGCACGGCCGCCAGGAGCTCAACCCTCAGGCTGACTCGGACACTTCGCCGCTGATCGCGCTTCTCCCTCCAGGCCTCAGCAAACGTGTCACGGGCAGAGACACCCGCAGCGTTCTTTGACCTTCACGCCCGCACTGTCTCAGAGCCGACCCTGACGCGCGCGGAACAGCGACAGAGCTGCTGCACCCGTCGAGCACCCTCAAAGTCACCCCCCAAGTCGCGCCGACCCGGTTCCGCCGCCAGAGCTCCCGGTGCTGCCAGCAAGCTCCAGCATCAGCGCCTGCCTCGCCTCGCTGTCCACTGCCCTTGCTAGCACGCGCAGCAGCAGCGATCCCCGCAATTGCCCACCATGGCGCAAAACAACATGCATAATCTCACGACCCTGATCAAACGGTAACTCCACCCAACCGCAGACATGGCCGACACGGACAAGCACGCGTTGCTCTACCGCCTTTCGTCGCCCACCCACGTCCCCGACGATGCGCTGACCAGACTCGCCCTTAGGCTGGAGGCCGCCACCTCCCGATTGGAGGACATTGCTTCGTCCAGCTTCGAGAAGCCTTCAGCCCTCGATGCTGCTCCCGGCGCCCAGCAGGCCGCTTTTGCTGGCGCCCCTGCTAGGTCTTCTCTGCCTCCCGCCGCTCCTAGCGCCCCCGCTGCGCCCGCGAAGGCTGAGCTTCCCCCTATGCTCGCCGCCTTCGATGCGCTGCTCGACAATGAGCTGAAGGAGTTCACGGACCTGAGCAAGAAGATCGGCGGGCCAGTTGCTGAGCAGGTACCTTCGTCAGTTCATACAACACAATGAGACGCTCGCTGAGACATGATTCCAGGCATCAGCACTCTCCGAGGCCTTCGGCGCGCAGCGCCAGTTCCTCCAGGTCTCGACACTGGCCAAGAAGCCCGACATGGCCTCGCCCGCCTTCCTGGAGGTTCTGAAGGACCTACAGGGCGCAATTGAAAAAGTCGACCAGATCAAGCAGATGACCAGGACCCCCGAGCTGAAGAATCACCTGACAATGGTTGGAGACGGTGTTGGCGTGCTGGGATGGGTCACCATGGACACGAAGCCGGGCGACGTGGCTGCCGAACTTTTCGGTGGTGCGCAGATGTATGGCAACAAGGTGCTGAAGGAAGCCAAGGAGAAGTATGTCCAGAAAAGCTGTCTAGCTTTGGATTTAGACACTGACAGGCATCGCAGGGATGACAAAGATCAGGTCCAATGGGTCCAGGCTTTCTACAAGCTCTTCAAATCTCTCATCCTCTACATCAAGAACAACCACACCAAGGGCGTCCAGTGGAACCCAAGCGGAATCGACGCCTCCGAAGCTATTCGTCAGGTCAAGTCGGAAGGCACTAATGGCGTTCCGCCAGCGCCAGCGCCGCCTGCTGGTGGTGCTCCTCCACCACCTCCCCCGCCGCCGCTCCCTACCTTCGACAATATTCCTCCTCCACCAGGACCAGCACCAGTTGGCAAGAGCGCCGCCGGGCCGGACATGGGTGCGGTGTTCGAGCAGCTTAACAAGGGGGAAGCGGTCACCTCTGGTCTGAAGAAGGTCGATCCCAGCCAGATGACGCACAAGAACCCGTCTTTGCGTGCAAGCTCTACCGTCCCAGAGCGCAAGGACAGCACTGGCTCATCGAGAGGCAAGTCGCCCGCGCCGCCGGGTAAGAAGCCGAAGCCGGAGAGCATGCGCACGAAGAAGCCGCCGAAGTTGGAGCTTGACGGCAACAAGTGGATTGTCGTAAGTCATGTCCCCAGTCTCATTCCTGTGGCAAGATACAGGACCCTATGTCTAACTTTTGGCAACTTTTTAGGAAAACTTTGAGAATCCCGACCAGCCTGTGAAGATTGAGGCCTCCATCGTCCAGTCGATCCTGATCACGCGCTGCAAGAACACAACCATCATTATCGAGGGCAAGGCAAACGCTATCTCGATCGACAACAGCTTCCGCACCTCCATCGTCCTCGACACGCTAGTGTCATCGGTTGACGTGATCAAATGCCCCAACTTTGCGCTACAGGTTATGGGTACTCTGCCCACACTCCTTCTTGACCAGGTCGATGGCGCTTCCATCTATCTTAGCAAAGATAGCTTGGCCACGGAAATCTTCAGCAGCAAGAGCACGAGCGTCAACATCAACCTCCCACCTACTGAAGAAGAGGAAGACTACACCGAACACCCCATCCCCGAGCAGTTCAAGACTTTCATCAAGGACGGCAAACTGGTAAGCGAGATCGTGGAGCACGCTGGTTGAACGCAGGCGAAGTAATGATTTGGGTGACGGTGGATGAATTATGGATATGGAGAGTTGCTGATGGGGGGTGGTTGAAATGTGTATGAGGTACGAACGTGCATGCATGGTATGGGGTGAGGCGTTGGGTAAGTTTGGAACAACGCTTTGCGGTTGAATTTCAAACTTTCCTCTAGTTGAAAGAGTCGGAGATCTTACATTGCGTAGACGGGCAACCTCTTCTTGTATAAATCGACCCCTTTTTGGCATTCGCTTTATCTCACATGATGTTCGGACAGCCTGTTCCACATGCTCAGCCTTGAGCTTACGGCAACACGTAGTGACGTGTATGTGCGGGTCACTTGAATGTTGTCAGTGTGCTATTATGGCACATGGCTTGACCTAACCCACCGCCTGCCGGTTCATTCTCTTCCCTACTTAAACCCAGCCATTCCTCCACCCTAAACCAACAGGGCACAGGCTGTCGATCTTTCACTTCCTTGCGAACCGCCAGAGAGCGAAACGGAGTACTATTTCTTAGTCCGTTGTGATGGCTATGCGAGAGCATTCCACTCAACTGTCGGAGTCTATGGTTCTTCCTCTAGCGTGTTTGACGAAGACACAAAAGAATTCTACTTCGGTGCGTTGCAGTTGGGTCGCCGAACAGGTTTGAGTTTGAGGTAGGAGGTGCGTATAGGGGTGATGCTGAAGAGCGAGATTAGTGTGGGATAGCGATGTGTAGCTGTATTGAGTGATGCTGAGGAAAGAGAGCTTGAGGTAATGATGGCGGGTCGCCTTGTCTGAAGGTGTAGGGATGGTTTCTACAAAGATGAATCCTTCAGATGACAGAGATTCTCTTTGAATGTCCAAACTTATGAAGGTTATACTTCCTCCTATGGCCAAATCAATTCACCTCGAATACCCAAGCCTCTCATCAGCCTCAGCCCGTTACCCCACACTTTTACCTCCGGACGAAGGCTTTAGCCTAGCGTATGCGGTCGTTGATAGACTTTGTATTTATACTGTTCGGGCTAGCTGTTAGTTTGATACTGGAGTTTATAGGTCGATTATGATTTGGCCGGCTTTTCTAGATTCAATCCATTGAGCGCAGAGTATCCGCCGGACAGATTTCATCTCTTGTGCTTTTGCTTCACATTTGGATAAAGGATATTATGGCCCCTATTCTGGCAACAACACACCCTTTAAAGATCTCGGTTTAAATTCCGGCCGTCCACCTACTGATACAAGCTCTGATAATAGTAGCAGCATTCCAGATGCTCCTCAAACCCACTGCATCTCTGTTCTTGTTCCCATCTTTATTTCACCCTAAATGCAAGTAGTGAACCATCCGTGCGCCATGCTGGCCCATTTTTTGAAAATACAATCTTCGTCCACTCCCTCTCAGAACCGGAACAGCGCCCTAAGAAGCTTGGTCTTGTCGTCGTCATCGTCGTGGTCGTCGTGTTTCTTACCGACGGGGCTACCTTGACTATAAGTAGAAATATAGTTAGCTTCCAGCTCGCCCGGAATTGAGTATTGGGGCTCCGGAAACATACGCGAAGAACAGGATCTTGATAGCGATAGCCAGACCGGCATGCAGCGCCACAACGACAATGAGCAGGATCTTTGACGTCTTGACATCCGTAGCGCTCAGGACGGGGTAGAGATTGCGGAAGAGGAAGAAAGCGGAGACGCCGAAGCCGACGCCGACGAAGACGTAGTTGAGGACTAGAAGAAGCTCAGTCAGCCACCCTGCACAACACGCCAACATGCGAAGAGGGCTCGAGGTAGAGCATACTGGTAATCGGCGACCACGAAATCAGCGCCACCGGGATCCAGATGATGTTCGCGTATCCGTACAGCGCCCAGCACTCCATGACGTTGGCGCTCTCGCTCCCGAACCAGCGCAGCACGCCCCACAGCGCCACCGGCACCACGAGCGTGTAGCCGTAGATCAGGCCGGCGCCGCCGCTCAGCAGCCGGAAATCGTACGGGAAGTGGTCGTCGCCGGAGCGGGCGAGGTACTGGCTCATGGTGCCGGTGAGGAACAGGATCATGACGACCGTGGTCGCGATCCACACCGGCCCGTACAGGTCCGGGTTGCCCTCCAGCACGTCGAGGAAGTTTGTGCGCGGGAACACGGCCGCCCAGCAGCGCTTGATGACCTCGTTGGTGTCCACGTCGAAGAACTGCTGGTAGTAGCCGATGCTCCACAGGTACCGCTTCGACAAGCCGCCGCTGCCGGTGCCGCCGCTCACGCCCGTGGCTCCGCGCGCGGAGGACGAGGCGCCGCCGAATGCGCTGCTGCGGCTGCCGCCCCGCCGGTGGCCCGACGGCGCGGCGTCCGGGGCGATCTTGCCCTGGCCTTGGGCGCTGCTGTCGAAGTCTGCGGGCGGTCAGGTGTCAGCCGGGGCTCTTCTGGCGCAGGGGTGGGGGAGGTGCACTGGAGGGGTGGAATTCGAGGTCTTCTTGGAGGTCGGTGTGGCCTAGGTCGCCCTGTTGCGCAACGCGCGTCAGTCTTGCATTTTCCGTGGAGAATTCGGGCAGGCTCGCCTCAGAGTCCACGTCGACGACGACATCGTAGCCCCGGTTCGCCATGTTGGGAAGCGTGGGAGGGTGTGCGGTAAAAGCTTGGGAAGGTGGTGAAGCTAGCTGGAGAGCTTCGGGCGGGTGTTGAAGGCGAGCTGTCAACTTGATGCCGCCGCGAGTCATACGCCGATGTGTGCTACGTAACTCCGACGCGCACCCTGTTATGTAGTTGCCGCTGAAAGCCCGTGCGCAGCACTCTAGAGCGGCCACACACAAGAGCTCGTTGCAGGCAACTGTTTGGGGGTTTGAAACATTGGTACATGGGCTAAAGCTATCTAGGAACATGTCTAAGCTGCGCATAGCTAAATATTGCGAGGAGTCTGTATTTCTCATGCCAGTCGCCCATTGCAGCTTTATGTGTATCGTTGCCAACCAGGCCGGCCACAGGCGAATCCAAAGCAAGGGCCGTGTTTCACGTCCATCAAGCAACTTGTCCGAAATATGCCATTGCCTAAGGGTGATACCATTCCAACTTGCTGACAACCGGATACGGAATAATCTCTCTCTCGTCTCTCCATGGGAATGATACGCTACTTAAATGTTTGTGGATAGTGCTATGTTAATGGCCGTCTATCATGCAGTCGCTATTGCTAATGAGCACACCGCCCAGACAAAACTGAAAACGAGAAATTGAACATATTGGGCTATACCTGATGCTTTATGGAGACAAAGCGAAACCCGACCGTGGAACAAACCGGAATTCAAATGCCCAACTTGTGCGTGCGCGTGTATGTAAGTTTGATAAAGGTAAAGTGCACAAGGTCAAAAGGACGGTGAGTGGAGAGGTAAGATGGAAGTGAAAAAAAGAAGAAGAAAAAGGTATACCAAGCACACCGAGAAGAAGTAGACAAAAAGGCACCCTGAGATCATCGAGATCTCTAGGGATCATGTCCAAAATAAACCATCGTTCAAAGAACTGGGGCCAACACGCCCCTCACCCATCCCACAACCCTCCGCACCACTGTTGAGTGCTCATCCCCAAGCACCCCACTGTCCACCCGCAGACCAGCGACACCATCGATCTCCATCTCGGCCGCTCCCCTCATCCCAACCACATCCTCCGCGCACTCGGCGAACCTCTTCCTGATCTCCTCACCTGCACCACCGGGTTCACCGCAAACGAACTCCAACATTGAACTCAACAGCCGCTCCCCTTCCCCGCCCACGAAGCGCGCCAGCGCATCTCCGTCAACGTGGTATGCAGTTCGCCGCTTGAGTCCGGTCGTATCCTTGTCGGGATCAAGAGCACGCAGAAGGGCTTCCGCACTGCGGTGTTGAGTGTGCAGGCGCGGGCCATGCGCATGTAGCGTGGTTCCGTTTGTCTTGTTCGAATTGGTGTGAACAACGGGGTTCGGCGACGCGAACGACGAAGAGGAAGAGGAGTCGTTTGGAGTGGGAGAGCGGTCGAGATCCATATCTCCGTCGAACTCGAGCTCAGTCGCTCCGTCGATGTCCATACCTTCTGCCTGCGGCGTCGCTCCTCCAGCAGCCGCAACCTCCGCCTCGTCGAGAAGCCTCACTGGCCCTGCGATAAGACGGTGAGACATTCCCAGGTTGACTAGGGGAACGAGCATCCCACCTGGTCGTTCTGCCCGCTTCTCCCGATCCAATAAGTTGCAGAGGTTCTGCAGAAAACGCAGCAGACGCCATGCCTTTTCGTCAATGATCGAGAAGCCGAACAGTGTGCCATCTGAGGCAGCGCCTATGATATCATTGACGAGCACGCCCGTGGCCGCACCTGACTGTTGGAACTGATCATGATGATGTTGGAGGGTTGGCCTAACGGGGCCGCGGCGGAGACGCATGACACTGCGGGGCAAGGATGCCTCAAGAAGGGTAGGGGCAGCAGTCTGATGCGTGCGTGTTCGTGGGAGATGAAGCAGAGCCAGAGACCCGGCTTTGTCAGCGACAAGAACGAGATTCGTGGAGGGAGTGGCGGGTGTGCTTGATGGAGGAAAGAAGCCGAAGTTCTGCGTGCCGTCGGTCCCGTTCGATACGAAACCTTCCGTGTCGTTTGAAGCACTTGAAGTGTTGATGTTCTGCTTTGCTGAAACTTGAGGAACATTCAGCGGGAGATGGAACGAAGTGTCTCGGGCCTGACGATCCGAGAAGAGTAGCTCGAACACCATGGAAGTCTTTTCTTGTCTATGTTCAGCCTTCAGAACTATGATGGAGTCGCAAGCCGTTGAGACATAGATGAACGGTGCTTCCGTGCTGACGTAGAGACCGGGGGAAGGGAGATCGTGCTCTCCGATTGCTTGGATCCTGCGGTGACGGTCAGATACTATGATGGAAAATCCCCTCGGCCGTACTTACCGCTTAGTCTCCCCAAAGTACTGGTAGACGACCAACTTTCTCCCGTAGCAGATCACGAGGAAATTTGTCTCCCCGTAGCTTGCCGTTGCTGTGACTTGCTGCTTGAATTTGATGTCTTTGGTCATTTCCAGTTTTGTTCTGCCCTCCTTCATGCTCTTCTTGATGAAATAGACACGACCCCTCCTGCCATCGCCCTCGACGGTTCCCGCCACGATTTGTACATACTTATTGCCGTTGTGTTCGATATTCCAGGCAGACAGGGTGTTGACTCTAGCAGTTGGTGGTAGTGCGTATTCTGCAATTGCTTCTGTGCTCGGTGATGACGGGCGATCGTTGTGCATTCGTATGTAGCTTTGCGCATAGCGACGCTCGCGGCCATCTCGAGTTGCAGGATCGAAGGTGTGGGAGTCCAAGCAGGCGACAAAAATTGCTTTGAGACTCTCAGAGTAGATGACTCTGTTTGGAGTGCCTTGGACCGGAATACTTCGCGGTACCATGTGCTTTTCTTCCTCCAGCTGCGCAACGAAGAACGAGGTCCCCGATATGCAGACCAAAGCTCCACCAAGGTCTCTGATCAAGTAGTTCTCCCGTGGTATCCTGCAAAACGCTGGAACAGGGCTCTGTCGCAAGTCAGGACGGTTTCGATCAGTGAACCATATGTTGGTGACATCTAAGCCCATGGCACGTCCACTACTGTAGTCCAGGCGATAGAACTCCGCACCGCATGTGGCAAATGCAAGGCTGACTCCTCCTTCAGTGTCTCGAATTACTGCCGCAGGTGTGTGGCCTAGCGTTATTCTGCTCGTGGCAATGATGGTGGGAGACTCGTTGGGGAAGTTTGCACTGTGCGTGCGTGTTGACTCTGTTGCATTGATCCGTTGCATAAGATTGCCACATGAAATCTCGATGATGTACAGATCCCCGCTTCGAAGACCGCATACGATAGCGATGTCTTGCTCAGAAGCATTCGCCGAGTTGTTGTGCAAAAGCACAGCACTTTGACATGCATTCAACGTTTCTTGTGTGGGCCCATCTTGCCAGACCTGGTGTTGTTCCACCAATTGTGCAATACCTCCGTCTTCCCGGATCTTGTACAGGCGAATGAGCCCGTCAGTCGTGGCCACGAGGAGCAGGTTTGTCGCGTTGAATTTCAAAACCTGAACGCATGTAGGATCCGCGCTTAATGCCACTGTTGCCGTAGACTCGAACTTCACGTCATCACCCCGGGGTTCTATTCTCTTGGCTTGGAGAGAAAACCCATCTTGTGATCGGCTTCCAGTGTACACGGTGGAAAGATCAGAGCAGATAGCCCCTGCAAGTAGCGTCTCGTCTGAGGACATTTCCCAGGAACCTTTCCTCGGTAATGCCTTGGTCGGAGTGAACGTGTCGAGTACTACGACTGCTCTCGGTGTGATCTGGACGGCAAGGCCGCGTTCAATCGTGTCTGATGCTAGTGTCTCGTTTTCGAAATCGACGCCAGAATTTTCCTCGTCGAATTCGGTATCTACTCCTGATGCATCCCCAGCAATGTGCAACAGGATGCTTGAGGAAGGGAATGATAGCAGGAAGTAGACGCCATTCTCCGATGAATCCGGAAATGGCCAAAGGCCAGTCACACCCGCGAGATCGTCTTCTTCGAAAGCAAGGCCCAGTTTGGCGTTAAGACCAGCACGGATCTCTGTAATCGCGCCGTGGGGGGTTCTGCCGGCTGTTGCGAGTAACCTTCTTCGAATCCCGCTGATCGGATTGCTGGAATGAGATGCATCTGCAAGGATCAAATCCAATGTTGGCGACCAGTTCTGAATGGAATTGATGAAATCGGGCTCCATTATTTGCGCTCGCGTCCTCTGGGAACCCTTCCGGTCGTTGAACTGGATCTCGTCCCGCCACTGGCCAATCTGCCGAGATGTTATGCATAATCCAATCAGGAGGTGCATTGAAACCTTACCTTGACGATCTCTCCTGGAGACATGTCACCAGCTGTCACCAAGACATCAGGTGTGTCCAGGTAATACCCGACATCCAGGCTAGCGAACGCTGATGCGACGTTGCACTGGAAATGTCCGGCTTTACTTGTTAGAGCACCACTGCGAGAGTTTACCTGCATATAATGCACTACACCATCCTCGCGGACGAGGTAGAAGTTCTCTTCTTGTTTGTTGTTCCAGATCCAGTTGCGTCCCGTTCTCGCCCAGCTTGTCCATGTTGGGAACCGCCGCGAATTTCCTGGATATCGCGGTCCTTCTTCTTTTGACAGGCTGACAGAACTTCTCTTCGGATTGCCGGTCATGATCTCCTGGTGAATGTAGATCTCCATATGGCCCGCTAGAATGAATGATGGGCCATGCTGTAGGGGAATGAGCAGCTGCGGATTGCGCTGGTCTGACGCAGCCATTAGCGCCTGCCTCCGTCGAATTGAAACTTGACTTACTGTGATGCAGTGGAAACCCTTCAACGACTGGACGGATGTGGGACAAGCCTTGCCTATGGTCCCATTCGTAGCAGGACATCCGTGTCTTTCCATCTCTTGAGTATACGACCAAAAGTATGACGTGATGTTCGTCATCTGGCTCCGGGTAGAGAAACTCCATCTTGAGAATAGTACCCGGTATAGCGACTGGCCGCTCGGACTTGAGCGGCGTCCAGTTCTGGGTATCATGATCAAAATTACTCCGGAGTTCGGGCATGGTTTTGGCCGCATAGATGAAAATGGAGCTCTCAGAGGCGCCTACCGCGAGAGCTCTGGAACGAGGGTCTACAGCCAGGTGTTTGCCTGGCTGCTCGAGCAGCGACGCATCGGGAGAAAGTGGAATGCAGCTCTCCTTCCACTCGACTGATCCGTCGGGCTTGGGGCGTGCGAACAGAAACAAAAGCTCCTGGGACTCTAGGGTGAGGACGAGGATCTGGGGAGGGACGGCCTCGTCCCAATCCATCTCCAAGGGGATCTGGGCCTTCTCGGTCATGGGTGGATGGATGAACTTCCGGGGCTCGCCGAAGACTCTGGCGGAGCGAATCCGGGAGCCAAAGTCAGCCTTGGTGCTGACATGCTCGAGGTGGGCGTTGGGCAGAACCTCCTTGAGCTGGATGAAGTCTTCGCCGATGAATACGACGTCGTTTTTCTCCCTGTTGCGCACGCGGGCGGGGATGATCCAGTTGACAACGGGGCTCTGCAGGACGGTCCTCGAGAGCAGGCCGACCACGGGCTGCTCCATTGGGGGCTTGAAGGGCGGTTGCTCTTGGTGGGAGTCGCGCTGGCTGTTCTGTTGCAGGATGTCCTGGATGCTCACACGGCGAGTGACCCACTGGCCGTTTTCAAAGACGCCCGTCTGCAGAGCCATGGCGGGCGCAGGCAGCCCCGGGGCTTAATGGAGGCTTAACAGCGGCTAGGTGGCAATAAGCGGATGCACGGGACGAGAAGGCCAACCGGGGCGGGCTCGAGGATTGGGAGAGGGCTCGCGCGTGGCGCAGGAGTTGAGGCCCGGGAGGGCTCGCTCGAGAGAGGAAGCGGCAGGCTGCTACGCGGCGTCGAGGGCAGGCATGCACTTGGTTGAAACAGGATACTGCGGCAATTGCGGTGACATGGTGGAGAGGGCGGTTCTACAGCCTTATCCAGCTAGGCAGGGCCGGGCGGCGGGAGGTGGTTTGGCCAGAGGCGGCGCTCAGAGCAGCGTGTGCTGGGGCTCGCGGGGCGTCATGAAGAGAGAGCGGTGCCGTTCTGGGATGCAGAAATGCAGCTGGTCGAATCGGGGAGCGCGCGGCCTAGGGTGCGCTGGAAAGCACGCGGGGCCACAAAGACGCGAAACGTCAGCGCGCAATGTGAGATGTCACAAAAAACGCGATGCGAGCGAGCGCGGGCTGGCCAGGCGCGCAGGCAGGAGCGTGGTGCCCGCGCCGCCGCGGCGACAGCAGCAGCGCAGCGCGCACTGGCACGGCGGCTCATCTGCCTGCCGCCGCGGCGAGCGTTGCTGCGAGACGCAGGCATCAGATGCAGCGGCTCGGCCGCCCTCCGCCGCCCCCCTGCGTGCGATCAGTGATGTCGCGCGAGCCTCCACAGTCGAGACCTTGGGCCGCCATGCAGCCGCCGCCAGGAAGCAGCGCGCCGGGCGGTCAGCGTCACGCCAGCCCGCCAGCTGACAGCAGCGCCGGATTGCAGCGCGCACGCGGCGACGCGCCTCAGCCGCCCGCCGGCCGCCGCCTGGTCCACCGGCCCCGACGAACCAAGGCCCGCGCAGCTCGACCCGCCGCCCTCCCGCCGCCCGCCAGCGGAGCGCGCAAGCTCCGCAGATGGCCGACGACATCCAGCGACCCCCAAGCCCGCCCCCGGCCCTCAGCGACCGCGAGCCTGCACCGCGCGAGCCGCACCAGCGACCGCATGGCGATCGCCGCCCGTCGGAATCGTGGGCCGATCGCAAGGCTGCGCAGATCCGCCGCGCATGCAGGGACGGCGACCTGGACACCTTGACGCAGCTCGCAACCTCCAGCGCCGGCCTGCTCAGCGACCGCCTGCGCCGCGACGCCTGTACGCCCCCAGGCCCATGGCCCGCCGGAGCTGATGCGCTGACCGTCCTGCAGGGCCGCTGCTGCTCGGATCCAGCGCCAACCAGCCCCCCAGCTCGCGCCCCAGCTCCAGCGCCTCTGCAGCCCCGCCACCGTCATGGCGCGAGCTCAAGCCGCACCACGACGAGGACCAGGTCAAGCTGGACGTGAACCGCTCCTTCGTATACTACCCCAATGGTACGGCCCGGCGCCCGCCCCCCGCCTGCCAGTGCTGACGCGCCCGCAGACCAGTCGGAGGAGCAGATTGAGGAGCGCAAGGAGGAGCTCTTCCAGGTCATCGCCGAGATCCTGCGCCGCCATCCCCGCCTGTGCTACTTCCAGGGCTACCACGACATCGTTCAGGTCTTCCTGCTGGTGCTGGGTCCCAGCCTGGCCGTTCCTGCCGTGACCCGCCTATCGCTGCTTCGCATTCGCGACTTCATGCTTCCGTCGCTTGACGCGGCTATCGCCCACCTGAACCTGCTTCCGTCCATTCTCTACAGCGTCGACCCGGCCCTATGCAAGCACCTGCGTCCGGCCCAGCCGTTTTTCGCCCTGGCCGCCACAATCACAATGTACGCGCACGACATACAGGTCTATGGCGACATCGCGCGTCTATTCGACTTCCTGCTGGCACGGGAGGCCGTCATCTCCCTGTACCTGTTTGCCGCCGTAAGTGTGCCCTGCCTTAAGCGGCTTTGTGCTACCCTGCTGACGCCGCTCCTTCCGACAGATCATTCTCGCCCGCAAAGACGAGCTGCTCAACATCCCCGCCGACGAGCCCGACATCCTGCACTTCACCCTCTCCAAACTCCCGGAGCCCTTGGACATAGAAAGCCTCATTACCTCCACCGTCGAGCTGTTCACCAAAAAGCCCCCTGAATCTCTCCCGTTCGGTGCCTGGCGCTCAATCTCGCCTTACAGCGTGCTCAGGACAACTCGCGAGCCGCGAGCTTTGACCAACCAAACCCTGGAAGAAGGCGAGGAGCTGTTTGTCAAGCACGAGAAGCAGGTCAGGCGCGCGCAGGCATATAAGGCCGTCGTCGGCGGCATCAGAAGGGGCTTGTGGAAGTACAGGCGTCCTGCAGGTGGCTTCGCCATGGCTGTCGCAGTCGGTGTGCTTGCCTGGTGGCTTGGCAGGTCCGCGGATTCGACTGGTTACATGTCGACCGTCCGTCAGGCTTTGTCCATGTTCATGGGATACTACCGGTAGAGCAAATTCGTCCCTTCGGCACTCAGGGGTTACGCTCAGGGAAGAGGCTTCTGGCTTTAAGACTATAGGGCAAAGAACAGGCGTTTAGAGGGGTTACTGCCAAGATACATCATCAAAAGTTAGATGGATGGATTGGTTCTTGTTGGTGTATTTTCCCAAAAGAATATATTCACTGCTTCGATACTGGCTACGTCTTGAGTGTTGTGCAGCACATGACAGCAATTCCTGATCTTTTGAGGATGTGAAACGAACATGCAACTGACCGGTGTACTGTTAATCCTTCGTTAGCGCATGGAATCGACGATCGCTTTAGTGCAGCCGGAAAAGCTTATAGCTACCACATTTGCAAGGCCTGGCAGTACTATCAAGGGAGCAAAAAAGAGAAATGGCCGATTATCCAGCTCGTAATCAACACCCATCGTCAGAAGCAAGTCCTCTACCACTGTCCTCTGAGAAGACCATTGGGTCCGAGACTAGCCTGCACCGGAGTTGGAACCATCAATGCATGGTCAAAGTTGACGAGTGGTCCCAATTTTTTCCAATCTGCAGTATGGTCGCCATCCGGTTCTCGAATCAATGTTATTTCGGCACAGATGAATGCCGAACGACTATCAGTAGTTCATACATATTCGATATGGGTTAGCCTGTATGCTTACTTGCACCAAGAGGCCGAATCCACTTTCTGCTTCTCCATCCCTTGCAAACAAACGACAAATCCTCCCACAAAAACATCTTCATTTTGATAAACTATCATATAATCAGTGGATTGGAATAGGTATATGGACTCATATCTACAAAAAGGTCGCGTGTAGAGCCAACGTAAAGTTTATAGATAGTACCAGCTCAGAGTCATCCGCCACACTTGACAATGGGGAAATATTAGAACATAAGCGCATTTCAGTGAGAAGCAAACGCATGAGTGAGCTCTGCAAGAAGCAGAGTATTGCTTTCATTTGAAACCTATCATCGTGGTACACCAATGAAGCCTTTGCCGGGGTTTGTGGAAGAACAGCCCATTAGGTAGCTATGTACACTCAATATCAGCTATGTTCTTTGAGTTGCTATATCAACCTCAGGAGATTAAACCTCCATATCTGACGACGCATATCAACACTTGTCTTGGTAAGACAGCAAACATTCTCAATAGCCCATCCTCTTTTTTTTTCTCCATCTACACCTGCCGCACAACGCTACCACCATCCCCCCAAACCACCACCCTCACGGCCCCTGACCGGGCAACCCCCACGCATCCACGTTCCAAACCTGCCACCCCGCGCCCTCCACCCCACCCTCCCCGCCATCCGCCCTCCCCGCACCCGCATGCACCCACCGCAACTCCCTCGTCTCAGCACAGTACCGATGCAACCCGGCGCCCCCCTCACACGCCCTAGCCTCCACCTCGTCGCGCCAGACGGGGGCCCACCACCTGGCGCCTCCGGCGGCGTCGGGCGCACCCGGCCCCACGTCCTGCGGCCGCACGTCGGCGCCGTCCAGCAGCACGGCGATGCCGGCGGGGAAGCCGGTTTTGAGGAACGCGTTCTCGCCGCGGCGGGCGTCGCGGCCGTGCAGCGCCCACACCACGAACTCGCGCAGCAGCAGCGCCACGCACAGCGGGCGCACCAGGCCGTGCGTGCGCCGCGCCGCGGCCGCGACGTGCCGCGGCGGCGTCCAGGGCCAGAGGGGTGGACGGAAGGCGTCGGGCGGGGAGTGGTGAGGCGGCGGGGAGAGGACGTTGAAGGTGAGGTGTGTGGCTGAGGTTGGGGTGCGGGGGGCGGAGGAGGAAGAGGAGGAAGAGGAGGAAGAGGAGAAGGAGGAGGACGAGGAGGACGGGCAGGATGAGGTGGTGGAGCTGGAGATGGCGGAGAAGATGACGGGGTCGCCGACGAAGGACGGGCCGTAGCTGCGCAGGCGCGCGAGCATCTTGAAGAGGTGGCGGTGGAACTCGAAGTCGCCGTTGGTGCGGTCGTACAGGATCGACGTCCACGGCGTGCGGGTGAACGGCGGGGTGGAGGTGCGGTGGGCGGAGCCGGAGGCGAAGGCGTTTGGGTGCAGCGTCTTCATCCCACCCCCGCTGCCCGCGAGGCCTTTGCGCTCCGGCGCGCCGACCATCTTGAACTCGACGAAGACGTCGTCGTAGTGCGGCGAGACGGCCGGCACCGATGTCCAGTCCAGGAACAGGTGCTTCTCATTCCGCAGCAGGATGCGCAGCTGGCACGCCAGGCGGCGCTGCGCGCGCAGCCGGGCGATGGCATCGTTGACTTCAACGTGCACCTGGCGGCTGCAGCATAGTAGGGCGGTGCTGTTGACACGCGTGCGGCGCGGGTAGTGGTTGGCCTCTTCGCCCCACGAGTCGTACTGGCGGTACGCGGACGCGATGCTGGCGGGGGAGGCGATGGCGGGCGGCGCATGGACAGCGAGAAGGCTGTGCTCCCAGATGAGGTCGCGCAGCTCGCGGGGGAGGTCGAGGATGTGGGAGAAGGGCTGGGCGCCGGACGTGACGGGGGGCGCGGTGGTGCCATTGGGTTTCTTTCTTGAGGATCTCGGAGCGACGGCGGCATCAGGGGCTTGCGGCTTCATGGCGCCGACGGCCGGGACAGGGCGCGAGGTCGGACGCCGTTGGGGCTTGCAGAGGGAGACTGCGTGGGGTCATGGCGGTGGTTGGAGCGGGCGGTGAGGTGAGGTGTGGGGAAGGCGGCCGCCGGGTACGCTGGAGGTGCGCGGAGGCAGTTGGTCTCCACGCCCCACCGCCAGCTCCGCAACGGCCGCCGTTGTGCCGGCCAGGCCCGCGCAGGTCGCAGCCAAACGGCCAGCAGCCCCGTCTGGCTGCTGCCGAAACTCTGTCCAAAGTTTGGCTTCGTGCGCCGCCCCGATCTGGCATCGATCGCCGGCAGTTGGCTTCACGTGTCGCCGTCCGCCGGCATCGCCACCAGCGCCAAGCCCTACGACGAGACTGCAGACGTTATCCGCACCCGCGCAAAGCTTGGTACCGCAAATGCATTGCAACCTCTGCTTGATTAGGCTTTCGGCACTTAAGCTTTCTTCGGCTGTGCCAACCAACAAGACACAAAGCCAATCTGGACTCGACCTGCCCTGAAACCACCCTCTGTCCCGACCTGTGTCCCTTTCGCCACCCGTATCCCGCACAAAGTCCCTGTCTCGTCCTGCCCACGCCCACAGCGGTAGGTGGGGTGCTGATCGCTGCTGCCTTTCCTGTCGAAGCCTGAGATGCTGCCCAGTCTGGTGCGCCGTGCATGACCACGCTCAATTTCCTTCACCTCCTCACCCTCCGGACTGCTCTGTCCTCCGCAGCACGTGCTCCGCTGTCTTCTCTGCCGCAGAAATCCGCCTGTTTCCTTTTCCTGTCGTCCAGCTGTTCTCCTATCCTCAATTTTTCCTCCCTGTCCTTCACCACGTCCGGGTCCACCAGACACCCGTACAGCCTATCCACCGGCAATTTGGTATTGTGCTCAAACACCGCCAACCTCTTCTCCCTCGGTGACTCGTACGCCGAGCCCGTCATCGTGCGGACGTGCCACTCAGCCGCGTGCAGCGGCTCGCCGTCCAGCTGCATTTCAATCGTTTCGATGCTGTCAAACGCCATGCGTGCCTGCGCCTGCAGCCTGCCGCCAAACAGCCACTCGTCGATGAGGAAGCGCAGCTGTTCGGCGAAGCAGCGGGGATCGATGAGCCGGTTGCCGTAGAAGGCGTGCCAGTCGTCGAAGCTCGTGCGTTTGCGGTTCGGGAACTGGCGTTCGTCGGTCCGGCGGAAGTAGTAGTGGTGCTGTTCCGAGGAGGAGGGTGAGGACGGGGAGGACTGCGTGCCGGTGAGGACGTTGAGCACCATTCGACGCAGGCTGCGTGTGCGCGGCGGCGCCTGCGTGATGTGGAATTCCGGGTTGCTCCTGAAGCCCGGGCCGCGCTCGAGGAAGCGCTGCAGGATGTAGAAGTAGCACCACAGCACGCGCGGATAGCGGTCTGGGTAGAAGGTCTCCAGCATGGACTGGTCGGTCTCGCCGGTTGTCGGGTCGACGTTCCACATGGGAGGCTCAACCAGGCGCAGGTTCACCGTCCAGGTGTCGTAGTGCAAGGAGTTGACTGGCAGGCAGTGCCAGTCCAGCAGGAGGTATTTTTCGCGGTAGACGCTCACAGTAATGCCGCTGTTCATGCGGCGCTGCGAGTACAGGCGGGCGATTGCCTCGTGGACCTCGGCGTTGACCTGGCGGTTCGTCTGGAGGAGCGCGGTGCTCTCGAGGTGGGGGGTCCGCCGCGGGTAGCCAATCATGCATTCGTCCTCGTTGGTGCAAAAGAAATACCGGTCGTCCCACTCTCCATTTTCACTTCTCGTCCCAGGGGGCGGCGGCGGAGGATGTCGAGGTGTCGAGAGGCAGAATTCCCAGATCAGGTCGCGCAGCTCCCTCGACAGATCCAGCAGTGAAGGACCCATGGTCTCCCGTCAGTGCGGCGTCCGAACGATCAGACCACTTGCAAAAGGTGGTGGGGCGGGCGCGAGCTGAAGAGGCAACAGAGAAGGCAGAGAACGGGGCATCGGAAGAAGGCCGGGCGAGAGGCTCTGGGAGCAATATGAAGTAAAAACACCGTATGGAGACGCCGGCCAGCGCCCAGTGCCGCCCGGCAGACAGCGTAGCAGAGCAGCAGCGCGCGGCAGCAGAGGGATAGCGCACGATAGAGTTTCCGCGCCTGTAAATCGATCGACGTGGCCCGCCAACAGGAAAACAACGGCCAGGCAGTGAAGCCGCCGCGCCCACAGCCAGCGCACGCGGCATCGGTCCGCGGCCCCGGCAAAGGGCGTCCGCCCCTCCTGCGCCCGCATCGCTCGCACGGCTCCTTGCACGCAGCGCCCGCCATGCCCGCGGCCGCCGTCCTCAAACCCCGCCACACCCAATGCCTCCACAAGCACTGTCGATCCTCGGCAGTCGCCGGCAGCTGGAGGCCCTGGCACGCTGCCGCGGGCTGCCTGATTCGCAGTGACGCAGCGCCGGAGATCCAGGGCGCGGTGAAGAGACGTCTACCGTTAACCGAGCAGAGGGCTGAGCTGGGGTGCGCCGCTGCCGATCTCTGAAACAGCGGCACTGCTCGCCGACCGCGCGCGCGGACAGGCGGCCGCCCAGCACCAGCACCCAGCACCCAGCACCCAGCACCCGGCTCCAGCGCGCGCCGCCGGTCTGCGCGGACTCGTGCCGCGGCCAGCTCAGCCGGGCCAGGGTGCGGCGCTGGGCGGCCGCAGTCCGGCCTGCCCTGCATATGCCTCCGGGCGAGCCGAGTGTGCCGCCCTGGGCCCGCTCTGCGCACGCCCGCCCAAGGCGCCTCTCCCCGTCGACACGGCCCGAGGCCAGGGCCCGGGGCGAAAGGGCTGGCCGTCGCGCAACTCCTCGCTCGCGCGCCGCCGGCCAGTCAGCGGCGGCCGATCCGGACACCCCGTCGTCACGTGCGCAGATCCCCCACCATAACGCGAATGCTTCGCCCCCCGCCCTAACCCCGTCCGGGCTGCGCCCTTACCCAGCGCCCCGGTTCCGATTCGAGGGTCCATTGACATCCAGGCTTCAGATCGAGACGAGAGTCAGCGCTGCGGCTGCGGCTGCTGCTGGTGTTGGTGTTTTGGCTTTTCCGCCGCGAGACGTGCCGCGGCTCCACAAGCCAGCAGATGCCGTTTTGGGAAGGGATCGAGGGACAGCGCCAGGCCCAGCTGCCAGAGAGCCCTCCTCCCCGCCGCCAGCTTGTCGTCCGCACTCGTCGCTGCCGCTCCTTCCGTCTCCACCCAGGCCCCCACAAAGCAGGCTCACGAGACGAGACACCGGACGCAGGTTGCAGACGCCAAGACTTGCACGAACCGCTGTGATGCTCTCGGGCTTTGACGGCATGCAGGGGCATTTCGTCGGCAACCAAACCTAAACCTTTTTCCCTCTCTCACATTCAATTGCCGTGCTGCCAGGCGGTCAACGGCACCTGAGCCGCCCTCTCAGCGCCGCTTTGGGCGGGAGAACGAACACATGTGCAATCTATTTCGGGAAACTCTCGACCGCCGATGCCCGCCCAAGGCCAGCATTCCACTACTCTTGCCGAGCATCGGCGCTTGCTCGCCTTGTTCTCCCTCCGTGGACGTGAACTGCGAAGCTACTGAACGGCAGGCAAAGGAAAATCCTGGAGAAAATGATAGAAAGACGCAAAAAGAGGGGAACTCGGGAGCCAAGCCCTCCAAGCCACCCAAGAAGGACACGTCCCTCCGCACCACCCGTTATCACAGCCTCTCTCGTGACCGGAAGAAAACTTTCTCACGGCCAGAACCAGATCGAATCAATTGCGCATTTGCTGACATTGTTTCTTCGGGAGCCCGTGGCTACGTCACAGCCAACGGCGCGTCATATAGGGAGAGTACGGTATATCACCGACGAGCACCCGACAAGCTTCCCGCACCTGCACCCGATCGCCAAGAGCTGAATGGACTGGCGGAAAGGATGAGCAAAGGCCACGGGAATAAGAGCGGAGCGTAATAACGGAGAGTCAGGAGTCCAGGTTGTTCCACGCGGGTGACTCGAGTCGAGTCGTCCACCATCGCATCGGTCCTCGGGTCTGGCCGCGGGCCGCCGCACCACCGAAGCTGACGCTCTGCTTACGCACCGGTCGTGTGAGCATCGACGACAGGATACTAATCTCCAAAACTCATGGTGTCGAACACCGCAGAAACAATTGGCCCCGTTTCCTCTTTGGTCCAGCATGCACATGTGAGATGAGATGTCCACTGGCCGTCCATTCGAAGTATCCAGCATCTTTCTTCCCCCCAAGCCCCGTCCACGCACGTCGGGAAAGCCGAAGGTAATCTATCTAATTTCGCTGGATAACCTCTCCAAATCCGTCGCCCATCTGTGTTCCTTCCCTTTCCCCCGGATCTCACTCGCAACCCCATCAAACGCCCGTCTGCCCGGACATGAAGTCGGTCCACAGACCGCAAAGATGCGTCCGTAAATACGAAATCTACACTAACCACCTAAGAACCCAGCCCGCCTTTCCCTTCCATACGAGACTTTTTTTTTTCTTGCTTCGCATGGACCTTCCCGCCATCTCCGCGCAAAACCTCCCCGACGATGTGCAGCCTCACTCCTGGTGACCGCGACACACCTGCCCTCGGAGATTTGACAGCCATGATTACGCTCACTTGGACCTTCTCGGCCACCGACCCCTCCCCCTGCTTTTTGTCTCGCCCTGTCGTAAGAAATTTGGAACGGTCATTTCCTCGTCCTCAACCGCGGAGAAAAAAAAAAACGAGTACCAATGCCTCCCTGCAAGCAAAAGTCAACCAACCCACAAAAGAGTGATCCAGCAGCAGCTCTAGAAGACACATAGTCAATCATGAGAAATTGAAGTTCTCTCAATTACCTCTTTCCACTGCATGCTCGCCATTCCACCACTACGCAAGTACTTCTCCCCGCAGCCGCGATGGATCCTCTCCAACCATCCGCTGGTGCTTGCTACCACAGCCATAATCCCATCTGTTCGAAGCTTGATAAAAGAGTGTGGTCGAAAGAGCAAAACCAAAAAAAAAAAAAAAGACCGCATAGAGCCCCACCGCCGCCGCCGTCAACGCCTCTGAGTCAGCTGAAGGGGGAACCCCCATCATCCGGCCATCCATCCACCTCCTGCCACAGCCGCCGCAATAACCAAAAAAGCTTGTCTCTGACACTCCCCAGGAACTTCGCGTCAAGCCCGAGAATTTCCCAGCACAACCGACCGAAGCGGGCCGAATATCGGCCTCCGTCGCGATGACCCTTCCCGTTTAGATATGCCGAAACGGCAAATACATCAGGCGTCCGTACCGGAACTCCGCCGGCAGTATCGTTCCGAAAGAGCGTAAAGTTAGGCTATCCGCAGCGCAGAAAAGGAAAGCGTGAAAAGGCGATGGAAATAGGAAGGAAGGAATGCCGTTGGGAGGCGGTCGAGAACGATGGGGCGGCTGCTGACGAAGCAACAGAAAGCAAAAAAAAAAAATAATGAGAGAACACCACCGCAACGAAGCCCGCGAAGCGTCTAGACCATCGGCGACCCGAATTCTGCCAAGTGAAAAGCGAACTACGTGTACGGGACACGAGCGGGAGAACGACCGGGAGCGGAAGCGGCCCGAGGCTAATCATTCGTGTTCGGCTCGGCGGGTATGCTTTTTCCTTTTCTCTTCGAAACCTCAACCAGCAGCGAACGCCTGTCGCCCGGCTTGGCGCATCGATGTCTGCCTGTCTGCCTGCCTGTCTGACTGCGTAACTTACATGCAACGCCACGAGTCTCTCGTAATCGAGTATAGTCGATGTGCCGTTTATCGTTTCGATTCGGTTCGTGCGAAGAAGGGATGGGATGTAAAAGAAGGATCAAGTCCTGTATGACAAAGGAGCACGAACGTGCCCCCGTAACAATTAGCTGATGTGGTTCTGTTGTTGTTTTTCGTGTCGATCATGTTGTGTTCTTGTCGAATGCTCAACCCCGCATCTTCCTCGGCTGGCCATTCTTGCGATAGCCAGTCCAGCCTCCGCCCCTCCTAGCACCTCCATTGGCGTCGTCTGTGGAGGCACCAAAGGAGGAACTAGAGGGTGAAGAGTGCTTCCCCGTTGCTGCGGTGTTGTTGGACTTGGGGTTGGTGTTGTCATACCAGTCTACGTCGCTGAGCTGGAGCTTGCGAGCGCGCTGCGTGCTGCGATTGTTGCTCGCTTTGTCAATGCGCGGCACATTGTACGGGTTGTGTTGCTTCTCGAGGCCACCTTGATCATCAAACAAAGTCTTAGCATTGTCGCTCTTGTTCTGCTGCAGCTGAAAGTTGGTCTTGCTGGTGTTGAAGCTGTTGAAAGAAAGGGAACTGCTGGTCTGCGGACGACTGTCGTTCCGCCGGCCGCGTTTCTGGAGGAATAGCTGCTGCTTGTTGAGATTGGGGGTCAAGGAAAGGTCTGGATCACCATCTGATTCGTTCTCGTCCCGAAGATCGTAGTTCAGAACCAGGTTCTTGATGCGCTGCTGTTCAGCTCGCTCGGCCTCCTGTTGCGTACGCATAGCAACAGCAAATGTTGAATCCGCAGGTAGATCGATTGACTTGGTCTACAGTTTAGAAAGAGTGATCTTGTTAGCACATTGCATTAAGCAAAACAAATAGTAACGCCAAACCTGTTGCTTGTTGCCCCTCCTGCTCAGTAGCGCAAATTTCATGGTGGGAGCTGGAGCCGGGGCCGGGGTCGGGGTCGGGGCCGGGGCTGGTGCCGGTGCCTGTGCCTGCTGCTGTTCGTTCTCCTCGGAAGTAGCGGTCGTATCGCGGCTGCGCTTCATAGGAAGCGGCACGTCGAACATGGGCTTGCGCTCGAACTTTCGGGAATCTAGACTTTCAGCCATCATCTTAGCCAGTTCGCGATCAAACTCTGCATCAGCCTCGGGATCTCTTTCATCCTCGGGACGCGTGACGACAATGTGCTCTTCTTCATCCGAATCAGAATTGCTGGTATCCTGCTCTTCCTCGCCGGGAGTCTGCCAGTCTGTTAGCCGATCGAGTGCCAGTGCTAGAAAGACTAGCAAGATACGAACATCAGCATCTTCGCCAGAAGAGCCGGCCTCGTCTCTTTGACGAGCCTGCAACTCGTCATCATCACCGCCCTCTCCGTCGTCGCCGTCTTCAGCACCCGAGTCTTCATCTTGTTCCTCCTGATCCGCGGTGCGCCCTGATGCTTGCAACTGGTAGTTTTGTTTGACGGCTTCGGCGAAGGTATTCCCTGCCTCCTCGAGATTTGCAGCAAGCTTCCACTGGGGGCGCGTCAACGCGTAGGCGTCTTGCACCATGAATTCAATGTCCATGGGCAATTGGTCCTTCGTGTGAATATAGTACTATCTCAATTAGCGACACGTCTTTAGCAAGGAATGGCGTATGTACCTGGAAGAAATTCAAGAAGAAATCAAGCTTCTTCTTCGCCTGACCCTTGTCGTAGTACATTCCGCACGTCTCCAGCAGATTGCAAACGAGGCGGGTACGGAAAAAGTCGTCCGGTGGGTCCAGAGGATTGATAGAGCCGGGCTTCGGCGTGCCTCCCTCGTGTCCGAAAGTCACAATCTTGTAGAGTGTGTCGAAAATGACGGGCGAGTCCACCATCCTGTAAATGTACAGCTCGCCAAGGTACTTCACCTCGGCAACTCGGCGCTGGTTGAATTTGAAATCGTTCAGCTCCAACCCAAACGTAATGTTTTCGAGTAGGTCGTCAATGACAGAGATGCAGAAGTCCTGATGGTGCCTGTTCAAGGAACCGAGGATAACGGCCAAGAGGTGGATGTTGCTGTACTTGATCTTGCCAGGTTTGGTGAAGATCTTGTGCAGCATAGCAACGACTTCTGCCTCCTCCCAATGCAGCTTGCGAATCTGCTTAACGACTTTGTCGAGGTTCCGCTTGGTCAGATCAAGATAGACTAGCTTGCGGAGGAAGAGCTCCAAAGGCATCCTCTCCTTCTGCTCAATGGCTGCCCGCTCCGGAGGGTTGACGTAGTACATGGCGTTCTCGATAAGCATGCGCTCCTGTTGGCCAAGATGAGATGCAGTCTTTTTGCGCTGCAAGGTCTCGAGAAACGAGGCCATGCGCGGAGAGGTTTCAGGGTTCCGTAGGAGATACCGTCCGCAGTTCTCCAGAAGGTTGCAAATAATCTCGATGTTCATCCTCGAGAAGTCGTCCAAACTGACCTTCAGGCAGTGGAATATCACATGCTCAGGAACGGCGCCGAATTTAGTGAGCTCTGCAAGGTAGCGAACGTTGATCATGCGGATCTGTCCCAGAAAATCCTTCTGTTTACGACGCTGGAGGCTGCGGAACTCGTCATCCAAATAGGCAACAATACCTTGGATGACATCCGGCATATACTTTCCGAGCGTTGCAACGAGTCTACCGTAGAGAGGAAGGAGGTCCGTACGTCCCTTGGGGATCTCCGAAACTGCCTTGATCAAACGATTCCGAGACGCCTTGGAATTAAGGAAACAGAACTCAATCGCTGTATCATCCACCTGGTCTTTGGTGACGAATTCCGGCAGACGCGCCAAAAGCGCATCAACCTGAGCACCAACCGACTTGTTCGCAATAGCCGTGGATTGATCCTCGTTCTCGGCGGGCTTGCCTTCAGCGGGTTTCACAGGCTCCTCCTTCTCCTTAATCTCAGAGTCGACGCGCTTTCCAACCGGGTCATCGCCGTCGCCTTTCTTCTTTTTGCCATCCTCGAGAAGGATCCCAGGGACACGATCCTTTAGATCGATCAGGTTCTCATAGAAGCGGCGCTCCTCTTCATCCTCCCAAATCCCGGGACCCTCGCCCTGACCTCGAAGATATTCGCCGGTCTTGACAAGTCCAATGCTACCATCTCCGACATTATTTGACGTGTCCTTCTCCTTCAGATCCGGCATTTCGGCACCCACGGCGTCTGCCAAAACCTGCGCATTCGACACAAGTTTCTCCTGGGCCTTGACTTGCTTCTCGTAGTTTGCCTGGCGGTCTTCGAACACCTCCCCAGACTTGACATAAGCTTCAGCATTGCGGCGGCCCTGGCTGACAAGCTTCTCTTGATCACGGACGAGGTGCGCTTTGACGTCTTCGAAGTAGCGGTTAAGGATGTTCTTGAAGCGCTGGCGCAATTCCGGCGACGTGATAGGCGGGTCCTGGGAGTCGTCCTCGTTCTCCTCTGCTTGCTCTTCGGGTTTACCACCCGCAGCATTGGTCGAGCCATCCTCGTTGACAGTCTTCCTGCCTTCTGAAGAGGCTAGCCTAGCGCCGAGAATGTCCCACGAGAAGCTCTTGACGAAAATGACCACCAGCGGTAGGTTGATATGCTCCCGGTCGTGGCCCAGCATATCCTTCAGGACTTCCAGCGGAAACGGCTCTGCATCCGCATTATCAGTACGGGCACCATTGGTCCCGCTCTTGGCCTTGGGCAAGCCCTCTCCAATCTTCAGATTCTCCTTGTTCTTCGCCGCCTCCTCAGGACGGACGACATCCTCCAAGCTCCTCAGCACGCCCACGAGCCACAGCTCCGTCGCAACGCGCAGCAGCACGCGCTGACGCGCGAGGCGCTCCTTCTCCTCACGCTCGCGCACGTCTTGCGGCAGGGCCTTCAGGTGGGCCTTGTCCGGGGTGGCCAGGCCGCGCCCGATGTGCCATCCAATGTAGCCGGTGAACTCCTGCGGGCCGAAGCGCTGGTGCAGGGCGCTGACGACCTCGACGCCGGTCGCGATGTCGCCGGGGGTCTTGAGCTTCGTCAGGCCCTCGTAGCAGGCCGAGATGATCTCCGACAGGTACTTGTGCAGCGACAGCGCGCGCACCTCGGCCACGAACGTGTCCTTGGACGCGCCCGTCATTGCCGTGCGCAGGCGCTTGATGAAGGCCGTGTTCTTCTTCATGGACGAGTCGAGCGAGCCCTGGACCGGGAAGACATCTGCCAGAATTCGAAAAAGGCACCTTTGTCAGCGTCGGCCTTGCGGGCAGGGGCTTGGGTGCGTGGATTTGGAGACGCCGTGTTTACGCACCTTTCTCTCCGGCCCAGGCCTTGGTGTTGAGCTCGCGAAGCTCACCTACTGCTGTCAGCTACTGGTGCGTGTAGTAGAGGGAGCCGGGGGCGCGTACGCTTGCGTTGGCGCTCCATTTTGGAGCTGTACTACAGGTACTCGGGTCGCGGCGGGGTGAAGGCCAGGTCAGCGGAGGGCGAAAAAGTGGGCGCGACGTCGTGGTAGGTCCAGCAGCATAGGAAGGGCGGCTGCGACAGTCGCAGAGCGCGTGGTATCTCGTCTGGGCTGTCGGAAGTTGCAGGCTAGCCAGTGGGCGGCGTTTTGCGTACCTGCAGAGGCGGTTGCGAAAGTCGAGCGCGCGTTTGGGCGGGCCGACGTCACCTGTCGGGCTCCCGCTGCGTCTAAGCGAGGGGCAACAACTTCCGAGCCTGCTCCAGGTGAACGACTCGCCTCCTGCGACGGCTCCTGATGCAGGTCCGAGTGGCTCATTGTTCTCAAGTCGCCATGCGCATGCCTGCTGGAGACTGCAAGCCCGGTCTAGATTATTACGCTTTCTTGTGCTTACGCATCCCAACCAATCATGGCGTTTTGTTTACATATGTCCAGGAACGGAAATCGGTTCATACATCTACACCACCAGTTTTCGCACCCTATATACCGCGTCCATGGCGTTTCATCTTCTCATCTTCTGTACAACAACTCAAACACTTCTTCCCCTATCGCCAAACAACTCGTCAACCCGGGACTCTCAATGCCCAGCAAATTCACGAACCCCTCGAACCCCTCCTCTTTCTTGATGTAAAAATCCGTAAACCCGCTTTTCACCTGGCCGTGATGCGACACGCCCGCCCTCCCAAGCTTCGGCCGCATTCCCGCGTAATCCAGGCCGACCGCTGCTTTGTCGATGCCGGGCAGGTAGAGCTGGATGTCCTCCAGTGCCGCCTCGAGGTTCTTGTCGGAAACGGTGAGGTCGGTCGGATCGTCAACCCACTCGACGTCCGGGCCGAAGCGGACACGGCCGCCCATGTCGAGGGTCAGGTGAGTACCGAGACCGCCGAGGCCTGGGCGAGGGGCCGGGTAGACGAGAACCTTGGGTTTGGGATGGGAGAGGGCGTAGGAGAAGTAAGAGCCCTTGCAGTAGAAGGGCGTGAGGTGGCGGTCGGGGGGCAGGATGGAGTTGGAGAGCGGGATCGCGGCGAGGCCGGCGCTGTTGACCAGCACGTCGGCCGTGATGCTGCTCTCCTCGCCGTCCGGCGTCTTGGTGGTGATTTCCCAGCCGCCGGAGCCGGGCGCGCCACTGCTGCCGAGGGGCGTGACTCGTGTGACGGGTGATTGGAAGGCGCAGATGCCGCCTGCGTCCTCGAAGTCGCCCTCAAGGAATTGCATCAGCGAGTGCGAATCGACGATGCCGGTGGTCGGGCTGACGAGGATGCCGGCCTTGGCCTGGACGTCTGGCTCCTGGCGCTTGGCGTCTTCTCGCCCGAGGAAGTGGGTGGGTACGCCGATGGTCTTGCAGTGCGCGTGCGTCTTCTCCAACTCTGCCATCTGCCCGTCGTCCTGGGCGACAACCCACTTCCCGCAGTTGCTGTGCGGGATGGACATGCGTGCGCACAGGTCGTACATCATTCCCTTGCCCTTAATGCACAGTCTGGTCTTCAGTGACTCCGGGCCATAGTAGAGACCTGCATGAATGACCTACGGGCATCAAAGTCAACATCCACCTGCGATCGACGGTAGATACACCAGTGCCCAGAGCCGTGGGGGAGGTCGTACTGCTGCATCGAAGCCCAACTATTGGAGGGCCTTAAACCGTACCTCTGAATTGCGACTGCTCGTCTCGGTGCCGACGCTGCCATGTCGCTCGATGAGCACGGTCGACACTCCGTCCTTTTGCTGCAGGCGTCTCGCAATTGCCAGGCCGACCGCGCCTCCACCGACGACAGCATGCGTGAAGTCGGCGCGCAGCGGGGCGCTGCTCGAGAAGGCGCGGCGGTACGACAGCTGCGGAATACGGCAGCGAATAGCCGCGGGTGCGGGGGCGGCGAACATCAGTATGGCGTGGCGTATTGGTGGTCAATTGGGCATCAAGTGCAGCGCATTGCCTCGCGATGCGGCTCTAGTGGCGCAAGGAGACGTTGCTGGGTGGAGCCAGGGACTGCGAGATGTTGCTTTTTGGTGTTGTGAGAAGGATCAATGGGTGACGTCGGAGGTATCGCAGCGGGCCGCATCCGCGATAAGATAAAAATTCAGTGGCAGGGGTCCACCTGCGACGCACGCCATCGTAGGGCAGAATTGCTGCATGCGTAGATCACCCAGACCGCCCGGCGCAAAAAGAAATAGGGAAGAGAGCAGAGAAAGCCTATTGATATTGTTCTGCGACTGTGCTATGCAGGTACTGCGTCCCCGTGCTCCTACACTTTGATTGTCCAATTGAACGCAGCAGCATCAGGCCCTCAACTACATATACGGAATACCGCGCGGCAGGGATGCTGGCCGCCTTACTCGCTCCGGGACGTCGTACAGAACTCCAAATCTAAGCCCCCACGCGCCCAATGCCAGAGTTTTCATGTCGCCAACCCTCGGCCTGCCGCTTTCGCCCTCGACGGGCCTGTCCATGTTGCACCAGATCCACTCCCGTCTCCACCGGACCCAGACAACCTGTGATTAGTTCCAGGGGCCTTGCACCCCCGTCGGGAATCTGGAATGTTACCATGGCACCAGCTGCGGTCTGCTTCCGAGACACAGGACGCCGGGATCCAACGGCTAGACGGGACGGCGGCGGCTGTCGTCCCGACGGCTGCATGCCGTCGCCTTGTTCAGCGCCTACCGGTCATTGGCCTGGCTGAGGGCCAACAATTTCCGCTCTGGTTCCCAACTGCCGGTCCGCGCTGTGCAGCCGCATAAAACATGTGCTCCATCGACCGGTGAACTGCGAGTGCAAGACAAACGGACGAAAGGAAAGGGACAGTGTATCCTGCCTGCGGGCATTCAACTGAGCCCTCAGTCACAGACCTCCTAGGGAAATCCATGCTCGTGTTGGGTCGCGGTGCAGGCGCCTTCGATTGAAGGACTCTAGAAACACTGTGTAACATGCGCTGCTTTTGTTGGCAGAGACGTAGGCGTTCCGCAGCACGGACAGAGGGAACAGACCGAGCAGGCCGGCGTGACTTTGCTTCGAGCGCTCGGGGAGTCACCCACTCCCTCCTTGCTCACTTGGTGTTGGAAATTGGAACATTCGCAGGATGAGACGAAATGACGGAAGTCTCACCGACGGAAAGCATTACCCGGTGCTTCCTCTGCGGTGAGTAGAGCAATTGGTCGTTTGAACAAGCGTTGCAATACCAGCCCCTGAAATTCTGTACTGGTCCACTCATGAAGGCACACCCTCATACTCCCACCCCTCCTGCATCCTGCGTCTCCTAATCTTCCTACTCGATCGTCTATTTCCAGCACACTTCACGAAAACGGTCAGGACCGCACATACGAAGACGATGACTGCCGCCACTGTTGGTATGATGACCAAGCGGTTCTCGTCCTGGTTTGCCGCTAGATCGTATGGGCAATTCGTGGATACCCCCACGACCCAACAGTCTGCAACATCTAGGCTGTTGAAGTTGAGCCAAACAGTGGTGTCGCCGTCGAAATCGTCGGGGTTCTCGTTAGCGAGAGTCTGGAGGGCGGCAAAGAGGTAGCGATTTTCGAGCGCAGTGCGAGGCGTGTCAAACGAGGAGCCTTGGGGGCATATGAGATTCGAATCCGTGTAGCTATCTTTTGGATCGCTGATGCGCCATTGGTACGGTGCGTCACCAACGCGGCATGCTGCGTGATGCCGCTCGGTACAGTCAGTGAGCGCCCAGCGACCGTGAGTGGAGGCACGCATCGTCGCGCAGCGCATGTAGTTGGCATTATCGACCTCATTTGTTATGTTCCTAGGTTCGTTGTCTGCCCAGGACCAGATGGAGCTGAGTGAAATAGCCTGATAAGGCTCGAAGGCAGCGTCTGCAGTCTCGGACAGTGACTGATTAAGTAGGGTACTGATACCACAGGCGGTGATATTAGAAATAAAAGGCGAAGTGACATTGTAGAATTGGGCAGATGCAGAATTTCCTATCGGAAAATTTGATGAGATTGCCCAAGATGAGTTTGTTGAGCCTGTCAGGTAGTCGATGTTTGAGTCGAAGAAGCATCCGTTCGTTACATTTCCCGAGCTATCCAAGGCAACGTCCTGGACAGACCCAAATGTACCTTCGGGAAAGAGGATCGAGTTGTCGGCGCCAGCGTCGTACGCTGCCATCTGCACGTCGATACGGCCGAATGACGCAAGTAATCGGAGGTGATCAGGCCCAAATTCGACGACGCTTTCGCTGGGCCATCCGTTCTCAGTAGACATTACGTCGTCGGCATTTCTAGACGTTTGGATGTACGGCAGCACAGGCTTCAAGCTTGGATCCGCTGCAACGTCATAGCCAAACCAGGTGTCATTAAGATTAGTGCGGTCATTTCGCAAATGCGTCGGTGTATACAGATATGGTGCTAGATCAGCGCTCAACACATTGGAGAGCGTGGTATTAGCCGAGGGCAGCTGGGAAGCTGCAGGTGCTGATGCGGACACCGCAGATGTCGAATTAGACGCGGCCGCGTGGATGTTGAAAGTGAGATAGATGAGGGAGGCATTGATGGTATCGGCCGTGGTATCAAGATAGTCTGCAATGAGTGAAGAGATGGTCGACACGTTCAATGAGGATGAGCAGTTGTACTGGCTCCCCTGAATTACGCCGCTGCCATCGGCTTGCGTGGGGCTTGCCAGCGCGGCGGAGCCGAGGGCAGAGCCCGTGGTGGACGGGCTTTGAGTTGCAGAACTGAAGCTGGCAGACGACAGGGCGGCTGTCTGACGCGGCTCAAGGCCGGCTGTGCTCATGAGCACCGAAGAGAGGGTCGCGTCGGCTGTCGAGGAAATGATGCTGACGGTGGCATCGTCGTCGCTCGAGGCCGATTCTGGAATTTCGACCGGACACAGACTCCACAGGCCACGGCCGACATCCCAATAGAGATCAACGGTGATGCGTTTGAAGCCGACGGCCAACAGATTCGAGAGGCAGCGCCTCGCGGCGGAGTCCTCGTACCGGTTGCTGGAGAAGCAGGCCTCGGTAAGAGATACGGCCGGCTGGGTCACGAAATTGATTGGAACGACCAGGGCAAGGTCTCGCTGCGACTTCACTGACGATCAGCCTCGTGGGCGCGTGATAGGTGGTGGTGGATGGCGAGTCCGGCCGAAGGCAGCGGGGATGCAGAAACTGGAAATTGGATATCAAAATAGGCACTCACCAGCAGCGCTATGCTCCACGGCAGCACAGGCTCGGCGCCGGCGGCGGGCTCGTACTGACTCGACATGGCCGGTGGCGGCGGCGATTGGTGGAGGGCTCATAGAAGAGTCTGCAGCAGCGCTGGAGCACAGGCAGGAGACAGCAGCATGGTCTTGCCGACGGAGCACCGGCTGCGGCCCAGCGGCTCGGTTGGAACAGCGCCAAGAAACGGTCTGCGGCGAGAGCGGCGATCGCGCTTTTGGGGGCCGACGATGAGCGTTGAACGGGGCGCGGCGGGCGCGTGGTTGGCACACCGGCGCGTGGGCGGGTGCAGGGGGCGCGTGTCGGATGGGCGAGGTGCAGCAGTTCAGCTGGCGTCTGTCCGGAACATCTCGTCCCGTCACGACTCTCGGCGTCACTCTCGCGCTGATCGCGCGCATCCCCCAACGCCCGTCGGCGCGCCCCTTGGCAGCGCGCAGAGCAGCTCTGCTCAACGCTCGACGCGCCGCCTCTGCGACTGCGGGTGCTGCCACGGCCAACACCGCCGACGTTTAAAGATAGCCTCAGCCCGGAGGAAGCCGCCAGCAGTGGCTGGCCAGGAAGATGCCGCGCGGTGAGTGCCGCGGACGCCGCCGCCAGCTCTCCAACACGCGTCGCAGCGTCGTCCGCCGTGGGAGCAGCGGCAAGCATCATCGACTCCGCGCCGGCACGCGGTGCTGCCCGTGCGCGCGCCTCCTCGTGGCCGACGATGAATCCTCCAGCACGCACAACCCAACGCTCCGGCAGTCGGCGTCCTCACCGCAACGTGCAACGTGCCCCTCCGCCTGCTCCACCCCTGAGCTGCTCTCGTCCACTGCCCCTTCGAGCAGCAGATGGGAGCAGATGCGCCGGGCACGGCCCTCGAGAGCATCCGCGAAAGCCAAACAGCACGACATGCCCGCCGCCCGCTGGCTGCAATGCCCACACCACGGCCGCACCACCGACGCCCGACGAGTGCCGCTCCAGCTGACCCACCCTGGCTCCAGAATCCACCCACTCACGGCTCCCACGCGCCAGCCTAGCTCGACGGCCTGCCTGGCGCGCTTTGAACGCGATCGTCGCACCTTTTTTTCTTTTCGGACGCTGCACGCAAGGCAACGGTGGCCGCCACATGCCAAACCGGCAGGCAGGAAAACGTAATTTCCTCATGGTCGGCATATCGCCCAGCGCCAAATCCGCAAGCCACCACGAGCGCGACGCTCCGAGGACCCGTTTTTGGGGTCTGCGGCAGGCGTGGCAATCTGCCGCGCCCGCGCCCGCGCAAGCCCTTGGCCGTCCGCGTCGCCCTTTGGGCCTGTCATCCGCCTGGGCTGGAAAGGGCTGAACCGGGCTAAGCTGAACGCGCTGGCTGAGCTGGCCGTCTGAGAACAGCCAGCTCTGCCGTGCCTGTTTCTGTCCTGTCGGCCACCCAGAGCAGCAAGCTGCCCCACACACACCTCTGTACCCATCCCTAGCCACCGGCACCACTGCGCCAGCCAGTGGAGTGCCCCCGATCCAGGGTTCGCGGCCGACCGTTTTGTTTCCAGACCGCGTCAATTGCAAGCCCAACCAGCGTGCAGTCGCGCTGGCTAGTCCAGCCGGGCACTTTTTCTGCCCTTGATCCCTTCCTCCCGGATCGATTGTGTCCAAGGAAGCTGGTTTCGCTGCCCCCCATCATGCAAGTGACCTGTCTGCCCACTGACGGCGCCGTTGGCTAAGTGCTGCCGTTGGCCGCCGGTCAGCCACTCGTCTGGACCGCCATGCTCCCCCAATCCAGCCATGAGCCAGCGCCTTCCCTGCTATTTGAGTTACCCTCAACAGCAGGTGATGCGGGTTAGCGGCCGCTCCGGCCGGCTTGGAGTGCGTGCAAGCCCAACCTCTAGAGCAACTCCTACAATTCTTGCTTTTGTGCGCATGCGTACGCAACACGCAGCCTTGGCTTCCAGCCTTCACTGCGGACAATCGCTTGAGTGGCTGAGAGACAAGGTCGCTACTTTCCCACCGCCCCCACAGTGCTTACCTGAGCGACGGTGCGTGATCTATCATCCTCTAGTCTCCGCGCGATTGGCGAATGGAACAAGTGACAGATTCGATGTACCGCAATCCCGCCTCAACGATCCTTCCTTCGGGATCAGAAGCCGCGAGAGGACGACGACCAATAAGCAGCCACCTTTGCCGGTGACGGTCGACTCCGCATAATTCCACCGTCATCTGCCCGTCGCGTGGTGGATTGAGTCCGTTATCGTACGGCTTGCCTCTTTCAAGCAGGTTATCGGAGGTTTTAACGTCGCTAGTGCGCTCCGTCCCAACCGTGGTTGAGGAAAAGGGGAAAGGTCAGGACGACGCAGGTGTGAAGTCAAAACCAAGCTGGGCTTTTCGGTAGCGTCAGAGGTGAAGGAGCAGGAGAGTTGCGGGAGAAAACGCGCGTGACGGCCTGATGGGTGGTGAGAAAGATCGGGACCCTTCTTTCTCCGCTTACCGCCGAGCCAGATTACCGAGAGCCTTGCTGATCTCTCATGGCCTTGGGACGACTAAGTAGTACGTGGTACGCATAGAGCAGCGGGCTGTGTATGTTCGTGCCCTGTTCTAGAGCTGCACGATAAGAAGGGAAGAAAGACCGGACCGCACCCCGGATTCGACCGTTTGTTGTCCGGAATGAAGGGATTGTGGGGACAGACTTTCCGGTCCCAAAGTTGAGGCGATGCATGTGCCGCTTGTACCTAAGAAGAACCGTACGCTGGAAAGACAGTCTCGAACTCTGTCTCCCACGGAGCGTTTTCAAAGGTACGATGAACGTCAGCGATCGTCAAGGGGGCGAGGGGCAATGCAATCTCACGTTCGCGGACAGAGAATCTAGATGTGAATCAATATTTCCTCATCATATGGGGCCTCGACCACGCCCCGTGAGGGGAGAACGCAGGTAGTGTTTTATTGCATCACAGCCACGGAATCCTGTGGGAGCGAAGGGGGTTAGACGGCGGGTGATGCGAAAGGCAAGCTGTCTGGGAGACCGCGGGAGTCTGGACGCATAGCAGGTGTGACTTCTTGCAGTTGGCAGTCAGGTCTCATTAGTCCCATCTCACACCGTGCGCGCACAAGCGCAGGAGAGAAGAGTTATCTGGGGTATAACGCTATTCCGAAGGGGCAGCGGCGGCGGCAGCAGTAGGACACGCGTCTACGTTGAACGCTCCAGCAAGAAAAGGTCCAAAAATGATGATATCCAATGGTTTAAGTTGCTTTCCCAGCTATATCCAAGGATTGAAGAATCGTGCAAACCATGCCACCCATGTAGTGTAGAAATATTCGTAACATTGTTCGGTAAGCGAAGCGCATTCCGAGAAAAAAATCCCTTGTCGCGTTCTCGAATCAAACAGAGATAGCCACCCAAATCCCCCATCTGCTCCTTTTTAAGAGACCCGATGAAGAAACCCATATGTGCAGGATTTGAAATAAAAGAATACAATCGTTGACAAGAACAGGCCGCGACAGATTAATTATTACATCCAACCAAAAGTGTGATTGAAAGCGTTGCGCCCGATGGAAACCACAAATGTCAACAGTAGTTGTGATCCGTCACACCCATTTCCCTTTGTTGGATCCTTCGCCGAACCCCACCATTTTCCCAGGCGAGGTGCCGTTGGTATAGTGCGTAGATGATATGCTGAAGTAGAAGAGACATTTAAGAGAGGAGAAGCACACACAGAACGGTGAAGTGTTTGTGAATTGTTGTATGTGCCGATGAAGGAATAAGAAAGTCCCAGAAAGCGCCGATGCTATGCAACAATAGTGGGTACTCAATAGAGACCCCTGACAAAAGAAAGAACAAAAGAAATATACAGTTCAAACGCTTCAGAACTCAGTTGAGGATAGAGGCAACGGCGTTCGGCTTGCTGATGGGGCTGCGCGGCTTCATGGGCGGCAGGTATGGAGCTGGCGCCAAGGTCGCGGCCGCGCTGTGTGACCGAGACGGCTGGACCAACTCGCTGAAGCTGGGAAGTGCCCGCTGCGGCGCGCAGAACGAAGGCCTCTCTGCGGGGCTCGACCGCCTCGACACGTTGTTGCTGGCAGTGAAGGGCTGGGTGAGCAGAGGTAGTTGCCTGCTGCCGGGCGCTGAGCTGTAGTTGGGCTCGCGGAAGATGGGAGAGCCACCGTTGCTCACGAATGCCGGTGGCTCGGGCAGCCTCAGCTGCTCACGCTTGCGTGCCGCCGCATCCTGGTGGTCAGCAGACGACGCGCGGAGCGGTGCGAGCTGCGAGTTGCTCTCCTCGTCGACGATGAAGGAGCTGTTGCGCGGGAGGTAGGCCAGGCTGGAGCGGCGGCGCTCATCCCGTCTGCCGATGAGCGGCGGGAGAGGGTGCTCCATCGGCGAGGCTGCGTAGTGTGGTGACCGCGATTCCGAGCCGCTGTCGGTAATGAGCGAGGGCGCTCCGTCGGTCGAGAGCACGGACTGGCCAGAGGGCGAGGGAATGGGGGTGTCGTAGGCGCGGGTGTTGTATGATTGCGGCTGGATGGTGAGAGGGGTGGGGCGGGAGTGGTATTGCTGGTGGTGGTACTGCTCGCTCATGTGGTGTGCGTAGCCGGGAGAGCTGTGCTGGTACTGCGACTGGTGGTGGTGGTAGTGGGATGGGTGGTGTTGCTGGACGGCGGCACCTTGGGCTTCGCTGCGCCGCCTTTCAGACATCCGCCTCCGCCTGTTCTGGCCACCATTCCACCAGTTCTTGACGGCGTTGTCGCTGCGGCCGTTGAGCTGGCGTGCAATCTCGGCCCACTTCTTGCCCATCTCGGCGACCAGACGCTCAATGACCTCGCCCTCCTCGGGCGTGATGGGGTCGTGGTTGAGCGTCGGCTTCAGGTTCTGGTGGAAACGCTCGCGGCATTGCTTGGGCGTGCGGGTGCGCAGCATCTGCGATATCCGCACCCAGTTGTTGGCGCCCTGCTGCGACACGATGGACAAGAGGAACTGGTCCTCGGCCTGCGACCAAGGCCCGCGGCGTGCGTTGGGGGCCATTTGAGCGGCGCGGTCTAAGCTGGAAAATCAAGTGGGGGAGCGGGTCCCTGGCAGGCTGGGTCGGCTTAAAAGCGAGTCCGGTGCGGCAGCCGTGGAACGGGCGCGCGCAAAAAGCAGGGCGTATAGCAGAGTGATGTATGGATGCTGCGTGAGGCGGTCAGACCAGAGCTCAGGAAGTTGGTGACGGGCGGTGTCGAGGGCGCGGGTGGGACAGCGTCGCGCTCGGGACGTTGGGCTGGAGGCAGACAGGAAACGAGAAACGGACAGGTTCTTGTATTACCTTGCTGGCGGCCAGGCACGTAGGACAGTGGTGTCTCTGCGGGCTCGAGGCGGGAGTGGTTGACGTGGGTTGGCGGGGAGGTGATGGCGATAGGGTACCGCGGAGCTGGGAGGGCAGGCGGAGGGTATATGAAGGCTTGGGTAAGACGTTGGCGTGCAGCACAGACTGGGCCGTGAACAATGGTTCGGGAAGAGGGCGCGCCTGGCTGGCTCTAGGGTCCGGGCAAGCTTAAGTGGATTTGACAGAGCGCGCTGAGCCAGCTAACGAGGATCCCCTTTTGGGTCGCTAGCCCGCGCTGTGGGCGCAGCCTCGGTGGATCCAAGGACCCAGATCGGCGGGTAAGATATGTTAGATGTGCAGATGTGCGACCGGGGTGGGCGCGCGGGATGGAAGGGAGGGATCATGGGTGCTGGCCGGCGCGCCGCCGGGGGGGGGGGGCCCCAGCCCAAGCCGTCCCGTGAAACCGCGCTCCTTGCGACGCGCCCCGTATGAGACAGCCTGGAATGAAAGTGTCTGGCCTAGCCCGGCGCGGTCGCGCAGCTGTCAGCCGCCCGACGCGAGCGCATCCTCGGCCCACGCCCGCGGCGCAGGCCGGGTGTCAGCGCGCAGCGGGCAGCGGCAGCGGGCAGCAAGCGCGCCAGCCCCGCGGGCGAGCGGCGAGGCCGAGGCGACGGGCGGGCGACGGGCGTGGTGGGCGGAGCGCAGGGGCGCGGCGCAGGCTGGCCGGCGGCGCCCGCTGCGAAGGCCGCAGCATCGCGTCCGAAACCACGGCGCGCAGTCCGCGGAGCGAAAGGGGCCAGCCGTTTGAGCGCGGCTTGGCGGCGTCCCGCCGTGCTGGCGCGGCTGCTGGCTGCTGTGCAGATTGGGCGATCTGGCGGGTCTTCCCATGCCGCTGAGCGCTTCCAAATCAGCGCCCCAAAGCGGCTAGCCGCAGCGCCGTTGAGCAAGCGCGATCATCGTCATTTCGCGCCGGCCGGCGGGCAGCGAACGCGGCGCCGCCAACCAGCCCTCGCACAGCACCGCGCCGGCCCCCGCTCGCTGCCCGCCCGCTCCGCCGCGCCGACCAGCATCCGGGCGCGCGCCTGCATGCAGCCGCCGGCCCTCCCTCGCGTACTCGAACCCGTTGCGGCAGCCCGCTAGCCGCGTGCGCGCTGGCTGTCATCCAGCTCGGTGGAACCGCAGCAGCAGCCGTTGCACTAGTCGGGGAACGGCACGGCGAGCGTGTTCTCTGCCCAGCGCAGCGTTCCAGGGTCTTCAGCACGCCAGATCGCGGGATCGGAAATCTGAGAGGCCTGACGAAAGGCACATCCTCCGCATCGTTCCCCCTTCAGGCCGCCCAGCGCGTCATGTGCTGCCCCCCATTGCTCGATCCAGCGGCGCGCCGCGCCCTCCTGCCCGCTTTGGGGCCTGCTCAGCTCCCCCCAACGGCCGCCACACGCTCTCTTCGCTCCTGCGGCGCCGTCGTCCTTAGTCATGCCTGCCGGCACAAACCTGCTGGCCGCCGCCTCCTGACATGGGTTTCACCCGCCCATCTCTGAACCTAAAATATTGATTTGGCATTCTTTTCGGGGGCCAAACGGCAAGGGCCCGCCTCTCAGCCTCGCGCCGCAGGGGTGCAACGGGGGATGGTGAGACCGGGGCGCCGAGGATGCAGAGTGGCCCGAAGCTTATATGGATATCCCGTTCACAGCAATCTACGTGCCGCCAGAGTCGGCCCTTATCCCTTGCGACTGACCGCCTGGCACACGGCGGTGGACAGCAGCCTGGGGACCGACCCACCGACCGGGACCAAGGGCAGTCAACAGGCCGGCGGAGAGGTGTAACAGCTCCAATCTCCGGCCTGCAAACAATCATGTACGCCCGCCGTTTTGCTTTTCCTGGAGCGCGGCGCGCCCGCTCGCACACCGCAGGCCTGTACCACGCGACATGCACGAAATGGGCCAGCAGGCGGCGAGGGCACGGCCATCCGGTTGGACGCGCGCGGCGGGACCTGAGACGCGAGAGGGCCACCGGATGCTAATGGCGAGGTGCGCGCTGCAGCTTTCCTGTGCCTTGGAACAACGGCCGTCCCGACAATCGCGGATGGCGTCCACCACCACGCCCGCGCAAACACTACGCCAGCGCGACGTCACGGTCACAGCAGAGGCCACGGCGCCGCCAGCCCGGGCGCGGGCGGGTGACGGTACGCCTGCACGCACACGCTCCCCCTCGTTGCAAACGCAGCGCGCCCTCCTCCCATCGCCATCATTTCGCACTTCCCAATCGGGCAGCCGACTCAGCTTCGGTTTCGGTCCGCAAACAGCATTAGCAAACATACAGCCTTTCGCTAGCCGCCACAGCATTTGAAATACTTCTGGGACACTGACGCCTCTGCGTCCCGGCGCCAGGGCCCTGCGGTAAAGGCCCGCAAGCTTGTTGAAGGATCGGACGGAAGCCCTTGCTGGCGCGGCGGCGCATGGGGCTCGCCATCTAAGTGAGCAGCGCCCGACGCAAGGGCGTACCTTGCACATTCCCGCGGAAGGCCCTACGGCTGCTGAGCGGTGCGGCGGCGGCATGGGGCGCGGCGGGCGCACGACACACGCACAACTCACCGTTCCCCCCATGGTACCGGCCGGGGGGAAGCGAGAACGGCGAAGCGTCAATCCGATTGCGGCGGGCGTGCGCGTAACCAGGCCGGCGGAAGCGCCTCTGCGCGCTGCTTTTGGGGCGGGGGTTGCTTTTTGCGCTGCTCGAACGGCCCGGGATCTCTGCGCTGGGCGACGTGGGGCGGCTGCTGTGCTGCTGCTTTGAGCAACATTGTGCGAGCAGCACGACCGCCGGGCGCCCTGTCCGTGCGGGATGCGATGGGATGGCCCGCTCTGCGCCCAGTCTGGCGGGCTCCCGTGTCGAGCGCCGCATCGCGGTGGCCAGACGAGAGGCGCGGGCTAGCGCCGGCTTGCACAGCACCGGCCGCGGCGGGAAGCTACAGAAATCCAGAGGGCGTGCCAGCAGCAAACGGCGGCCCAGCTGCCCGGGGGACGCGGCTGGCCGCGCAGCCTGCGGCGTGATGTCGAGCAGCCCCAGGGGTCCAGCGCGCAAGCAGATCGCCGGCGGCCAGTCGATGTGCGCTAGCTGCCTTGGGGCACCAGGTCCGGCGCGCGCCCAGATCGGGCCATGTGCCCGCGAGCCAAAGTGCGATCGCCCGGTTGCGCGTGGAGCGCTTCTTTAGGCTTCGCGGTCCTCGCTCCGCCAGCGCGACCAGACGATGAGCCGAGTCGCCGGGGGCCCCTTTCGCCGTGCTCTGGCGCAACTAATTCTCCGTCAGCGTGGCAGGCGTGCGGGTTCCCACGCGGCGAGGGAGCGGCCTCGCAGCGCGGTCGCCTGCCGTGCTGCTCGCGCGCGGCCGTGACATCAGCACGGCGGCTCGAATCGCACGCATCACGGGGCGGGCGGCGCGGCCAATCAGCACCCCCGAGCAATAAACGATCCCAGCGGACAGGACCGGGCTGCGGGGATCGCCCATGATCTGAATTTGCGGCAGCTCGGGAATCTAGTGCGACCGTCAGATCTGCTGGGATCTGAGCCTGAATCTGAATCTGAATCTCGCTCACATGTACGTTTCGTGCCGCGCCGTATCGCACCTGAAGCGCGCCCGCTCACACGAGCAGTTGAGGCATCCACCCCGACGGGCTTGCATGCTTCTTGCCCCTAACGTCTGCATGAATGCTTCAGCTCCCCATCGCAATGGCAAAGTGCGTGTATGCGCTGCGGGCCACGGGTGGCGAGATCCGGACGCCAGGGGCTTGCTGGCGGTCGACACCGTTTCTGCCATCGCATCGCCGCCGTCGAATCGGGTGTGCAGCGCCCTCTCCATCTCAGCACGCCGCCAATGCAGGTTCTCCTGCACTCTCAACGCTGCAGGGCCCGCTTCTCCCGCTTCTCCCGCCGCGGTCCTCCACCGTCGCCCGCTCGGCGGTGTGTGATGATGCTGCATGCGAACGCCGTCGTCGCTACCACCGATCGCTGCAGCTTCTGTGCAGCGGGCGCGCATCGTAAGGGGTTGACGTCGGGGTCTCGACCGCCGACCCAGTGTTGCTCAAAGCAAGCCGGAAACGTCTCCTGCGGCTGCCCGTCGGCAAACGTCGCCGCTTGCTGCTGGATCGTCGCCGTCTGCCGTGCGACGCATCTGTTCGAGCGGCCAGCCAGTCAAGCCCCTCTCCATGACTCTCTTGCGCCCCTCCGCTGCGCCCTGCCTTGCACCAGCGTGGGATGTGTGCTCATGCGAACACCGTTAACCCTTGCGCCCGCCAGCCACGACGGCCGTCCTGATCGACCAAATGACTACTCAAGCCCGTGGTTGGCTCGCGCAATCTTGCAATCCCAGGAGAACCGGTGAACAGCACAAATGAGGAGCAGAAGCATTCGCCCGGATGCGGCTGGCGTAGCTGTTGGTGCATTTTCGTGACCGGACGAATGCTTCATATGACCAATTCCAAGAGACAGGCACCCTGCTTGGCAGGCCGTTGCAATGCTATGTGACGAGGAGGATTGCGGCAGTCTCGAGAATGGCCGCGCTGCCGATGGCTGGGGCTGGCGACACAGCTACAAGCCGCGTTACTGGTGGCGCTCCAAGGGACCACAGGGAATGGAGTAAGTGATCAACGCAGATCTTGATCTTGATCTTGATCGGCCGCTGCCGGGCGTTTTGCAGTACGGCATGGCATCGTCCTCGCCCAGCCAGTCCATCGGGTCACACACAGGCACGCCAGCAGCCGCTAGCCAGCTCCACTGGGCAGCAGCTTCTCCATGCGCGCGTCCCCAGATTGGCATGCGCTGGAAGCGGACTAGAGACTGGCTGGCGCACGCCCTGCCCGGCGGGACTTCAGCTGGCGGGCCCCCTGCTCCTACCACGGGACTGCCCCAGCTCCAGTGGTGGGCGTGAGCAGGCCCCGCGGCGGCGGTGACGGTCGAGGCCCGGGCACTGCATGAAGCAGAGGGAGCAGGCATGGCCCTCCCGCGGCGACTTCTGCCATCATGGCGCGCAGCGGGGGTCCGACGTTTCCAGTGGCCGCGGGTCCCTCCGCCGAGCGCGGCGGCTGCCGATCATTCACTTCGCTGGAACACAGCTGCCATGGAGACCCTTTCCACGCGCGGGCAGGCGCGATCTGATCCACCCATGCCGTGCATCGCAGGCGCGGCAAGCACTTGCGCAAGCAAGCACCAAGCGTGTCCTCGCAATGCTGCCTTCAAACATGACAGTGCTCCTGCAGATCGCGGCCGGGGGCGCGAGTCAAGATCTCGCAAATCGCTCTGCGCCCGACAAAAGAAAGCTCGCGCTCTGTGCGCTCGGCCTTCGCGCTCTCGCGTCCTATCCCCGTCCCCGCGCCGCCCGCGCGTGCCAGGAGCAGCGACCGCCGCCGCCCGCCGATGTTGTGCGTTTCGCGCGCCGCCGTCGCTTGCTTCGCTGCGCCCAGGAGGCGCGGAGGCGGCTGCCCCAGGCACTGCTGCCGCCCCTCCTGCGGCCTCGCTGCTCCACCCGCGCTGCTCTCGATGACGCTCTGCAGCGTTGGCCTCATCTCGTCGCCTTGCTGCTCGTATCGCCGCCGGCTCCCCTGCACGCGCACGTGCTGCGTGCTGCGTGCTGCGTGCTGCTGACCGCGTCGCTCGCTTCACCATCGCGCGCCTCGCCCCAATCGCAGCACTCAACCGCCAGCTCACTCGCCCCTTGACCGCGCCCGCCAAGGCCATTGAGCTTCTAGAAGACGCGTACTCTCGCGCCGCCCCACTGCAGCTGGCCGTCCGCCCCGTTGCCCTGCCTCGCTTGCACCTCAGGCAGCACTCGCTCATCACGGTCCAGCAAGTCGCAGTCGCCAGAGTCATCGCTACCGCCCATCGCATGCCCATCTCGCAAAACTAAGCTGCATTCAGCAGCACCCAATTAATTGCGGAATTTCCACCACTAGGCGCCGCAGCCCGTAGTCCATCGCCTCCCTTTGCGGACGGGCCACCCCTCCGCCGTGATGGTCGCCCTGAACGGCAACGGACGAGAGATTATTTGGAGTTGCAAACGGGCAACCCCACAATTCTCGCTGCCCGCCTGCCCACGACTCGCCGGCCTGCTCGCGTTCGCTTTGCACGAGTCAATCCCGCACTAAGATCGCATGCCCGTCGGCCCTTTCGCTCGCCCCGTCAAGCCCAGTGGTTTGCGGCCCCCGAAAACTCAACCGTCCAAGCTTTGCACCTTCGCGCCAGACCCGGCCCATCCTCGCGTGCACGCGCTGGCGCCCAGTCGGCACCCGGAGCCAACCCCGTTCAGCCCCTCCCGAGCGCGCGCGCTTCCAGTCGTTCGCTGCCACGGGCCACATGCCGTCCGGCCCATTTGCCGGACAGGGCCACCCCCATCGCGCACGCCGATGCTTGCCCACGATTGCCTAAACAGGCCGTGTGTCGTGTGGCTGTTGCGTGCTCAGGAAGTCGCCGCGAGAGTCGGATTAAGGTTGGCCGCCTGGGCGCCCTTGCCTCGGCGCGTCGGCCTGCGACGACGTCGACTCCAGCGCCGCCCGGCTAAAGAGACGCGTCCATGCCTAGGCATCAGGAAAAAGAAAGGGTTGCGAGGTCGTGGGTTTTGGGTGTGCGGGCTACCACGCTTGCGGTAGGTGCTGCGGCTTTGGCCTCTCGCGCGTCTCATCTCAACGGTCCTCCGCTATATTGCGTAATGAGTAGCGCGGAACAGACGGCCGGAATCCTCCCAGTAAACCTGAAGCACCGGGACTTGTCACAAAGCTATTTTTTGTTCTGACCTCGCGGGAAGGCAGGGACGAGGGGTCCGGGGAATCTGATCGAGGGGCAGCGGAAAAAAGGCGCTGAGATGCAGGTTCGCTGCAGAAGGGCTTGTCCCTGCGTGCGCTGGTGGAGAGCTGGTCCCTTGTTCCTGACTGCTCACCTTGTCAACGTCGGAAGTCAGCAGCTTAGCATTCTGGACGTCGGGAGCCGGCCAGCTGCCTCGTGTTTTGCTGCGTCCAGAAGTTTTCGACCCTGCCGGTTTGCTTTTTTTCGTACCTTGTCTCGCCTTACCTTTCGCCCCCATCACTTTTCGCGGCTACGGCGTTCAACACTCGCTATCTGCCGTCGGCGAACCGGATCCTTTGCGCTTCATCCCCCACTTCCAATCACTTTAACTCAGCCCTCGCATCTGTTGATATGCGCTGATCTCTAGCAGGGACCGGGTCCTGTGGTTAATCTAGCGCCTTGGGCCTCAATATATCTAAAACGTAGAGATCTCGCTCCACGCACTTCTGCATCGCCCCTTTCTATTTCGAGCCTTCAGGCACTTACGCACACGATGCCGTTTACCACGGCGGGTAGTTAGCGTTGGACGTCCGCTTGAATTCTCACGGTGCACATCCCGCGCCGTCCATTGTTTTGGGATAATGGCGGGACGGGCAGCCCGTCAGCGGGTTGTGCTACCTCGATGCTGCGACGGCAGCGCTGGACCGATAACCGAGCGATTGCACCCGAGATGCGACTGAGTTTGTGCTCGAGCTAATCCAGGCAAAAGACTGGAAATGGCCCCTTCGCACGTAAATCGAACCTCACGATCGTCAGCAGCAAGAGTTTAGGAGAGAAAGAAAAAAACAATGGCAAGGCGAACATCGGAACTTGCTCCGCCCAGTATGCCGTATTTCCTGCAGATGCAACCAGGGACGACTCAGCTTTTTTCCTCTGCTTGGCCGCACCCCGACTCGTGGCTCTCCGGCCAATATTACCCAAGGCACACGCAGCTCAGGTACGGGCCACGGCACAGGTTCCGATCGGGTGAGTCCAGATGCCTGATGATGTGTGCCGCGCCACTGCTGACCAGGAAGGTGCGTAGGGTTTACGCATGTCGCTGCGGTTGCGGGCGGGCACTTTCACAGACCATTGAGTCTCGTTGCGCTCATCAAGCCAACCACCAATGAAATCCTCATGACAAGCTCAAAAGGAGAACACACTAACTCTTTGACCGGTCAATGTTCCATTAACCCGCACTGCAGGCTCGGTGCCTGCATACCCTACAGCAGTGAGGCAGTTACGGTGAGGCGGCCACGAAAAGCCCAAGACCCACCGCCACCATTGCCACCACTGCACACGGTGGAACTAGGACGGGCAGATTTGTTATGCGCTCAAAATACTCAAAACACTAGACTTCCGGCAGTGCACGTACTCAGCCGTTCTACTGACGGCGATTCACCGAGCTATTGTCCTAAATACGAGGAGCGTGTGAGCGATTTCGATACCCATCTGTGTTGCTGTGAGAAAGGATTCCTTCTCTATTCTGACGCATACTACTTAGACTACCAGTTCAGGTGATCCGCCATGGCCCTGGTCCCACATCTTTTTACTCTGTTCGCTCTGAATCCATCCCGTCCGCGTCCGCCCGTCAGAAAACGGCGCGCCCCAGTCGGACGGGCACCGGACTAAAGCAGAGATCTGTCGTCCGGAGGCCCTGCATCTCGATCTCTCTCTATCTCTCTCGGCCTGACCATGCCAGTGGATTCTTGACTGGCTGCAAACTTTAGATCGTTTTACCTTCTACCAGTACCTTCCCTGGGCTGCTCCGCAAATTCTCTCACCTCCACCTCATTTCCCCTTTCACATCTTTCCCATTATTCTCACTTCAAACGCTCTAAGAGGCTCCACACCCGCCTTCTTTCGATCGAACCGAGAGCGAGGCCTCCCTTTTGGCTTTCAGCCTTCACTGGAATTTTTTTGTGGCTTGTCCCGTTGAAGCTGAAGCAATGCAATAAAGTATACTTAGCAACATACGCGGTAAGCGGCGGTCAGCAGCCAGGAAGATGGCAGGAGGGCGATGTTGCGGTCCGCAGAGCCTTCGCAGCAGTGCGATGCGCATCTACCCAATGCATGGGAGAGTTCTGATGCGCGCAAGATTTGCTTTTCAGCTCTTGTTCTTTCACACACGGAAGTACGCGCTCGACGCCTACCCGTTGCGGCAGTTTCTCCACGCAGTGGCTCAGCTGAACGCCCGCACTACCCACCCCGCAGCCCACGCCGGCCGGCGGCTCGCCAGCGCTGGCTGACGGCTGCAAGCAAGAGGCGGCGCATACCACACCATGCACCGCGGCCGCGGCCGAGCGGGGGAAAAGGGAGCGGAAGGGGGAGGAAGGGCCCACAGACAGGGACAAGGGCCGATCTGACAAGACGCAGACGATCGTTCTGTTTGGCCCACCGTCGGCCAGGCCGCGTATGCACAGGTGTGCGCCGCCGTGCCACCCGCCGCCTTGCGCCGCGGTCCGGGGAGTGCGCGGTGCGGCGTGGGGGCCCTGTGTCCTCCTCCGCCTTGTCGCTCGCTCTCGGCAGGCACGTGCCGCAGGCATCTGGATATGGTTCTGTCGGCGGGCGGCAAGTATTTTGAATTCTTGTAGGTGGCGCGGGTGGCTTTGCTTCTTGCGATTGCCTTTCTCGGCTCGCTTCCTTATACAAGGGCGCTTTTCCTTTTTGTTGGGGATGTTGTTACTGCGGCTGCGGCTAGCGAGTAGCCTTTTGGTATGCACAAGCGTATGTAAGCTACGGCTTTGGGTTGACAAATTTTCCGGGTTTGAAAAGCGCTTATTCTTGACGTTGTAAGATTATTGTGCCCGATGATGAAAGGCTGCTGGCCTGGTAGATCTCAGACACGTATAGATACGCCACAAATGCACAAGGCATGCAACAGATCAAGATGCTTCGGCATGTGACGGAAGCAAGGACAGACGGCAGACAAAATAGCCTTTTTGAGACAAATTAGATGTGCAAAAGGTTCTCTCTGGCTACCCGCCGAGGAACAGCGGACTTCGCGCGGGTCTCGAAGAGGAGAGGGCAGTGCTCTGTTGCGGATTGACGACGGCGGCAGTCAACAGCTCAGAGACCATCGTACTCGGCAGCGGATTGTGGGGACTAGCGCATGACGATGAGGCGTGTGTGTGACGTGAAGCACATGCCCTGTGGAGTAGTGTCCAGCATTGGACTTGTCTGCACTCGTACACGGGCGTAAGTAGTCTACGCGCGCGCATTAAAGTGAAGCCAGGCAAATCCATGAAAAAAAAGTTAGCTCCGGAGCCTGTCTATCTTTTCGAAACGGCGCGAAATGGGTCGAGAGAAGTCGGGGGTCGAGAGAAATTGAGAAACAATAGTTGTACACGTAGCTGCCCGACGCCCACGCCAACGCCAACGTCAAACGGCCGGCCACTTGTCCTCTTTGCTGATCGCTTGTTTGAGAACGAGAAACGCCGGATGCCAAAGCTCTTAGTCATACTTCTGTTTCTATTTTTCGTGTTCTTTTCTAAGGTGTGACACTGTCTCGGGATGATGGAGCAGGTTGGTGTCGGCACTTTGGGCATGAGAAGTTACGTGCGTTTGAATAGGGGGTTGGAGGAAGGGTGATGGGTTGCTCTCCACGCTCGCCGTCGTTTTTCCAAGGGATACTGACCGAGGTTATGAGCTCTGCTGATCCATAGCCTTCCTTGACCGGCTTTACGTTGGGAGATCCGGAGATCCCATTGGCAAGGCTGGGAAGCTGTGTTGGGTCCAGAATGCTGGGACCTAGCTGGTCAGAAGCGCGCTTGTGGTGCAGTACTCTAACCCGAGAGAATGACGCAGCATTGAGTGCAAGTAAAGCGACAACATGGCATTGGCATTGAATGCAGTGAATCACGTTCTCCAGGCTGTGGTCGTCCTGACGGGAAGGGTGTCTGATACCACCATGGAGTTGCACTGTCCGGCCTCAATGCTACGCTTACACGAAAAATTTATGGTATCAACATCTATCTCACGGAAATTCAAGGCTACGTGCTGACAGGTTCAGAAAAGTCTCGCTATTTCCCACCTTTTCAAGTCACCGTTAAGTTTGACGGGACAGCATCGAAGGCCGACCGGCTACTGAAAGGACTCTTCATTTCGATGCCACACCAATATCGTCCCCGGTTTTGAGCGAATCCACCAAAGATGTAGCCGTAATGGTGTGATCAATGATACCCGTTACGCTGTGCCTCTGTCGGTGCAAGTGTTGCACCGGCTCCGAAGCAGCAGTGTTTGCGGCATATTATCGCAGCACTTTCAGCTAGGAATTCACATCGGCATGTGCTGATCGTAAGAAGCATCATCATGTGAGTGGAAGGTAGCCCAGTCGCTCAAAGTGCAGACGTCGACGGCGTGTTGATTTCTGCTGGCGAGCTGATCTTGGCTCTATTATTGCAGTTCCGTCTTTTCCCGTCTACGAGCTGACTTGTACGCAGAATGGTCCCTCGCAAGCGTTCAGGAGAGTGGCCTGTTTGATTCAATGTAGAGCTGCTTACACTCGACTTTCCAGCAACGTGGGAGCTCCGACTCCTCTCAGTGGGGCGGAGAATTTTTCGTTGCGCCGTCGTATGGTCATACGAGAACAGCTCGTATCCGTCTCCTCACAACCGTTGTAGGTGCCTTTTTGCTAGTATATTTCTCTTCATCGTCGGGCAGAAAGCACATGCGCGTACCCTGACTATCTTTCGTACAGATTCAGGAGGATCGTCCGACATGCCGCATGCGCATCCAACTACTGCTCTTCTCATCTCGCAAGCTTCGCCCAAAGGACAACACCAGCGATATCGGGGTGCACGAACCACGGATCTCTTCCACCTCCGTGTCAAAGACGACGACAGGCTCCGTTGTTGCATCGAGGCGGCATCATGAGGCTTAGAAGAGGAAGGTGAGACAAGCAGCGCATTGAGCACAGCGCAGGCAATATCGATGCAGCCGCAGAGTGAGTGTCCCCAAACAACCAGAGGAACCACGAGATTCGGACGGGCAAGAGGGCAATGGCAGAGGGCAATGCCGCGGAACAGGCGGATAACGATGCGCCAGTCAGCCAGCCAAAACCAGCCCGCCCGACCGCACACGGCAGCGGATAGCTGCAGCATCCCGCTCCCTACCGCAGCCCATCCCACCCATCCACCCGTTGTCGACCGTTGATCCACACATTCCAGAGCAGCTCCACTGCTTTCCACCGTCCCACACACCCTCTCGCCAATCTCAGAGCCACATAACGGTGTGCATGCACCTTTTGCGACGCATGATCTGCTTTATGCATCAGCATCAGCAGCCTTCATTCATCGCTCATCGATCCAGCCCCATGACGATGGCATTTCCCAGTTTCCGGGTTTCGAGAGAAGGATTGAAGGGCGTCTCCGGCCCCCACGGCGACAAGAAGCAAGCAAAGCGGCCGGGCGAGGGCAGCACCGACAGTGAACGACGACAGCGCAGCAGCCCGCAGTGTAGCGCAAGCGCTCCTGCAGCAGTTGTCCCTCGCCTTAGCGAGCTTCTTTACTCCGCCAACAGCCCCATACGGATTGCAGCACCAGCTTGCTGCTGCACCCAAGCGTTCCGTGCGTCACCGCACGATGCGCGCTCCCCACACACGGCCCGCCACAAAACCCGCCGGCGGCGCTTGAGATGCTGCAGCGATGTCCAGTCCGGCCTCCCCAGCGAGTGAAATAGATGGAATACGAGGGCCCAGCCGACCTAATCTCCCCCCGTCGCCAATCGAGATCTCGGCGGACATCGCCCAAGCAAAACTCCAGAGCGCGAGAAAAGCAATGAAAGGACCGCGGTGGACCCCGCAGAAAAGCCGTTGCGCGTACAGTGGCCCATGTCTTGGATTCCTCCTGTCTGTTCCAGCCTGGCTGAAAAGTGTCCGCTGGCCCGGCTGAGAAAATGGCGCGCACGACCGCTTCCCGCCTGGCAGCCGTTGTTTATTGGAAGAGCCGGCCAGCCGGGCTAACAAGGGGCGTCATGAGGCACAGCAAAGAAGGTGTGTGATGACGACGGTGATTGGGGCGCGGCAGCCAATCGCGGGCGAGCTTTTTCTCGCCTTAGACGAGGCGCTACCGGGTCTTCCTGCGAACGTGATGATGATAGCCGTTGCAGTTCATCAATCTGCTTCTCGCCTGTCGATCGCCGTTTATTTGCTTTTCTCCCTTTCCGGGCTCGCGTCGGCCTCCCGTTGCTTTTGTGCGCCTCCTTGGCGAGCACTCCCAACACCCACCACCCAACACCCAGCGCGCAGGCAGCCCGAGCACAGGCGAAGCTCTGCTGCAGCGATAATGCAGAGGAACGCGGGCGGTGCTGGCAGGACGAGCCGGCGCCAAAGAGCCGGTACAGGCAATACATGGCCGTTGAAAGCTTTGTCTCCCTCGTTTCGTCTGCCGTGGTACAACGGCCTCCCCCAACACAAGCTGCCCCCTCTCCCGGCTGCCAGCGACGAGCACGAGCTTGAGCACAAGCAGTGACCGAACTGGACCCTGCATGTCTCATGTGCTCAATCCGGACAGCGCGTGCATGTGTGCGTCCTGTCTCGGCGCCTCCAACAACGTCGTCCGTCACCCACCCGCTGATGGCGCCCGATGCGGCTGGGGGGGATGAAGCCCGGCAGGCCTTCTCCCAGAAGGGCAGCAGCGTGATGGTGCATCTCATTGCCGATTGGCGCCTTGATCTACTCCAGACTACGTCAGTGTGTGTGCTATAAGCAGCCGGTGAGACGAGTCAGTGGCGCCAGGCTAGGGTGGTGCGAGAGCATGCAGACACCGTGAGCAGATCTGACCATGAACGTTCGATGGAATCCATGTTGTCGATGTAGACGCTGGGCGTGGGGGTTCTGTCTGCCTCAAACGCATAGTCCTTGACGCCTCTTCACAATCACTTCGCCCTTGCCTGAGCCTCTCCCTTGACGAACACAGGGATCTCCAACACCACCTTAATGTGCAAACCAAACCCTGCATGTCTATACCAAACTCCCTGATCACACGGTGAACGCCTCTCGCTCTAGTATCCCCGGGCCTCAGCCTCAACCCGAGACATCTTGGAAAAGAAACCCACGTCAAAGAGAAACAGACGTGAGCGAAGAGAACGCCGCAGCTGCTCCCTTACCTCCTCACCAACCACTAACTTCTAAGATACGCTACTAACACACTCGAGGTACCTACAAGACACACAAACCCTCTCCACGCACGCACGTGACGCATGAATGACGGTATACACATCAACTCTGCCACCTTACGCGCCACCTCATCTGGCCAAGTAGCTCTAGAACGCGTCTCTCAAGCAGATGCAATGCAACACCCATCGATAACGCCGGCATCCCGCATGAGCGCTCGACCCTCGATCCCGGGATCACTCCCTTGAATGGAGGCGTCGCATGCACGCACTCACAACATACACACCAGCCGCGCCTGCATATACGCTCACTACAGCATGTGTGTAGCATCAGCTCCGCATATCAACCAGACGTTACACAACAGCGACCGGTAAGAGATCAGGCGCCCTATCAAGCCGCTTTACAGCTCCGTCCGGTACCGAACGCAGTCCCTCTACCCGCGTGGAGGAGGTAGAGACTCATGCAGGCCGCTCGTATTCTGGCAGTGTGCCGTAACCGGCGCATTTTCCTTCCATCCACGTTCCAAATTCCTATCTGCATCGAGCTTGCCTTGCCCCCGCCACATCCCACCCCACCAACCCACACACCCCCGCCACGCCACGCACAGACGAACGACCTGCGGGAAGAACCGCAGCTACTGTCCGATACCCGCATGTGCGTTCGAATGGAGAGATACCAGGGAAACCGGTTCCGGCAAGTACCGCCTTCCAACCCAAATGCACCACCACATGCAGGCGAGCCAAACTCGCCTTGGCTTCCCTCCCTCTCTCCGTGACCGGCCACGCCTCACGTACGCCCACCGCCCGCAGTGTCTCAACCAGCAGCCAACGTACCAACAGCCAGCAGCCAGCAACCCAACGCCCATCCCACCTCCCGCTCCCGGCCCCACCCCTTCCCCACTGCCCGTTGTCCCCCACTCCCAAGCAGCCACCGCCACGCCCACATCTCGCGCGGCAGACCGCCCGTCCCTCCGCAGCAGCTAGCTAGCTAGCCCTGCGGCACCCCGGTCCCCGCCGACGCCACCGAGCCCGCCAGCCGACGCGGTCGACGCCGGGCAGCAAGCTTCGCGTGCACGATCGCACATGCGCAGATGCAATGTCCAGGGCGGGCTGTGCCGGACGCATTGCAGCGAAGCGGTGAGGGAAGGGGGGCACGGAGCAATCAGGGAAAAAAAGGGCCCGAGGGCGGGTGGCTGCAGGCGCGAGCGCGCTGCGTATGTACATGCATTGCACGAACCGGTCTTCTGAGGCCCTCTCGGAATTCCCGACCTCGAGGGGTGGAGGGAGAGAGATGGGGAGGAAGAGGATGTGCGTCTGGCGACGAGTGGTTAAACATTCTAGCTGTATCTCTTTTATTTTGCTTTTTGAGTGACCGCTGTGCTGGTCTGGTTTGCTCGCGTATATGTACGCCGGGTTTACATTGGTGACGCTGTGCCCTCGAGCGCATCTACGGCGGCGGTGGCGGAAACTAATCGACGCGCGGGCGAGCTGGGGCGAGCGGAGGTCTGGGGCTGGACGGAAAGAATGCGTGATGGATAGAGAGTGAGGAAGTCCGGAAGGAAAGGGTATCCAACGTTGATGCCTGCGAACGGGAATCAGGAGAGAAAGGGAAAAAAAGTTGTACAAGAGCGGCTTTTCGTCTGACGGCACAAAACTCCTACCATGTAAAAATCAAAAAGACATATCAAAACGACAAGGAAGAAATGACGCATTCAAGCAAAGCGAGCGCCGAAGTGACACTGGTAGTGAAGATTTTCGAACCCAGGCGAACGCCTTGCGCGTGAGCGTGATGCCCCTGTGTTGCCAACACCACGCGGAACAACTATCTACACGGCCTCGTTAGACAGAACATGGAAAGCGTGGAGAGATGTCTGGCAAAGTCCGCGCGTGCATGTCTGGGATGCGTGTGACTGCGGGAGGTGGTGATGAGGCTTGAGACATGGGGAAGCAGGGCATGAGGAAGCCGTCACGCTGAGACAGACGTGACGAGTGAAGATTTCGCACCTCCCAGATGATGGTGCCAGTGGCACATGAAGGAAGAGAGACGGGTTGTGAACACGACAGGGTATAGAAAGTGTTGTGGCCACGTAAGGCCGACTGTTGGAATTAAGCAGGGTATCTACGCGTGCGCATATGCGTGTTGTGAAAGCCACAGGCCCCAAGGGAGGAGAGTGTCGGGGTCAAAGAGCGTCCATTCATCATAGAACAGAAGGAAAAGTGAAGGACGAACCCCTGGCTCTCTCGCTGGGCGGGCAGAAAATGTGATGGTATACTCTTTCCGTTTCCCAGTCCAAAGATCCCAGAAAAAAAAAACCAACAAGAACGCCGGAATGCAAGGAGGAAAGAGTTATAGTGGCAGTTAGTGGTGAACATGGCAGCGATGATTGGTAAGTGGGCAAAGAGGAAAGATCCAACAGCAAATGATAACAAAGGTCCCTACTCCTACTGCCAAAAAAACGAAGATTCTCCTGCCCGGACTCGTAGCCAACGGGCAATCCAATGGATCGCAAATACACGAACAAAGAGGATATAGTGCATCCACCACCACGTCGGACTCCACTCGCTTGAAAGCTGGACTCCAAGACACAACACCAACTCCAAAGCCAGAACGCTGTAGGCGAGAAAGAGAAGTGTCCGGAGACAGGGAGGCAAGAGCCACACGGACCCGGGAAGATCGCCAATACCAGCAGTAAACTGGAGGGCGTTGCGGGTCAGGCGGACGGAGCATCCAGCCTCGTCGTGTCTGTTCGGAACCCCGATGTCCGGCCTGTCTCAGCCACAACCCTGCCCGCAGCAAGCCTCTAAAAAAGCCTTGCGCCGCGCTCCAGCAAGCATTCCTCTCACACATCTCTCTGCTTCTCGTCACCTAGATCGGCCGACCGTAATGCCACCAATTCGGAACAGGCTGCAAGCCTCTCGGACGGCTTCCCTTGAGCCAGATATCACCCCCTTGGCCTTTGACCCACCGATCCCAAGCGGTCTCGTACGCCTCCTCGAGATCCATAACCCACCTCTTGGTGTCGAACAGCGCGGAAGCAAACCTGCTCTCGTACAGCAATCTCCGCAAGTCGGCGAGCCGACCGCTGATCCTGTGCCCTGAGTATCTGATACTACTGCCAAGCCTGATGGCGGAACGCTCATACTCCTCCTCGCTCTGGGCGACGAGTTCACTTGCTGCTTGCCGGCCGGCCTCATTGTCCGGAAGCGCGCCCTTGAGAATGGATGCTGCCATGCGAGAACACATTTTGTACGGATAGCGCGGCAATGTGAGCAACGGTGTACCGCTCCAGAGAACGTCGGCCGCCGTGGTATGTGCGTTGCACTCGGGCGTGTCGAGGAAGAGATCGCAAACACGTGCACGCGAGATGTGCTGGTGCTTCGGAGCGACATCGGTGAAGATGACGCGCGAAGCAACTTCAGGCCCGGCCCAGGCAAGGGCGGTTTGCTTGAGATGAGTTTCGCCGACATCTGGAAAGCGGAGGAGCCAGAGGATAGCTTTTGGCAGATTTGCGAGAATGCGCAGCCAAGTGCGGAATGTTGTAGGCTCGATCTGTACGCTTTGTTAGTCGAGTCGTTGCAGGAGACGCGCATGGGAGAGACAATGCTCGACGACAGGGTGGGAGGCGCTTACCTTGTACAGCTGATTGAAATTCCCAAGAATGATAACGTCGTCAGGTAGGTCCGGGAAGATCTCTTTGCGCATCTGCCAACGCCTGACCTGTTCTTGTTCCCAATCGAGCTGTTCGCCATGGACGTCCGGGGCGCTCTGACGATGATCACAGCAGAAAAACGTGTCTTTGCAGTAGATGATGTTCTCGCCGTACACCCAGTCGTCCTGGTCACCACCACTATTCTCATCCACAAGTTGGTCTTCGAGGTCCACATTCCTACGCCACGGCCGCAGCGTGTTAGGTGGCACTGCAGTGTCGTCTGCAAGGAGATAGTCACACCATTCAGCCCCGAGAGTGCCTGCAAAGCCCATGAAGGACATCTGGATCGGCGCAGGACGAGCGGCAAACACTTCGTTGCGAGCACCACGCGTGTAACCGTTTAAGTTGATGAGGATGTGGATGCCATCCTTGACGATCTGCTGGACTAGTTTCTCCGCCGACCATGAGTGTGCATCGTAGAAGACGGGAGATTCCCTTTCGATTTGCTGACGGTGTGGGGAGTTGTCGCTCATAGTCGTGGCATAGCAGTATGCTTTGACTCGCATACGGTTGTGCATTCCAAACACTGACTGCATCAAATGCGCCAGTGGATGGTTGTTGAAGTCCGAAGAAACGTAGCCGACTTTCAGGTACGGGTTAGGCGGTGCGGGAGGTTCGAAGACGGTCTGAGGCAACCATGGCGCTTTCAAAGTAGAGACAGATATCCGGAGTCCGTTCCTCTGGGAGATCAATCGAATCTGCTTGGCTGACATAGGACAGGTGAAGGTGTGGAACGGCAGTACCGTCGGAGCAGTTGGGACGGTAAGGCTCGAGGGCAGTTGAGGCCTGCGATAATGCGAAGGTGAGCGTTCCTTGCCTCTGATCCATCTGTCATAATACCACTGCCAAGCGAGTCGTCGAATGGCACGCTCAGCCAAACGAACGAGCCGATGACCCTCCCATTTCTGGCCGGACCAGCCCCTTAGCGTCCTCTTCAGCTCGTCAATCCTCTCCTGTGCCTCTTTCTGGCTGCCACTCGTGAAGGCAAGCACTTGGATCATGGCCTGCACGAAATTGACGCTGAGAGAACCACGGCCCCAGTCTTCACCCTCGGCAAGTTGTCTCTCAACCAAGTCTACAACACGCCTCAACCAGCCAGTGCTGACGGCCCCAGGTTTGGTTGCATCAAGGAGCATTCCATGCTCATCAACATGCCAGCGATCCCGCCGGCCACTGTCGCTCGCGATGCCGCCCCTGCCGGCCCATCCGCATACGGAGTTCAAGGCATTGGCCAAACCACACACGGCCTCTGCGAAATCTGGATTAACCTTGACCGCGCGCTTGTAGTAGACGATGGCATCGGCAATCCTGCCATCGTCTTTCACGGCATTGGCCAGATTTGCGAGAGCTATGTCGAAGTTGCCGTCACAGTGTACTGCTTGTTCGTACATGGCAATTGCCATTTTCAGCTGACCGAGGTCCTTGAGTAGGCTTCCGAGGTTTGTGTACAGATGGGCATGGCCGGCGTCGAGATTGAGACCATAGTTGTAGTAAGCCAAGGCCAAAGCGATGCCGCTTCCTGGAACGACACCTGGTATTCTTGTCTGCTGAGGATCCTGGTATATCTTCTTCGGAGGGATTGTCTGCTGGACGCTGGCAAGAAGAATACCGACGTTGTTGGCTGTTGACGGGCTCGGTTGCAATGAGAGGGACAGATAGTACAGGGCAAGGATCTCACGGACCCCGTATGCGGACTGATAGGCTGCCTTGGGCAGTCCCGATGCCATTCCATCTTGAAAGATCTTGGCAAGAGACAGGAGCGAGTTGCTGGTCGTAGAAACTGCAGCCTTCTTGGACATACCTTTGTTGGGAATGTATCTCAGACCAGGCAGATCGCCGTTGTTGGGGAACGCGAGCTGTGCAGTCCTGAGGGCTGCAACTGGTGGGAGCAAGATGGGCTCGGTCGAATTAGAGACATGAGTTCCTGGGGCAGCAGTGCCGAATTCGTCCTCATCGACAACTTTCAGGACATGCTTGATCAAGCTGCTTATGCCACCAGTGCGCTTGCTGGCACTGATAAGCACAGCGTTTTCGAAGGCCTTGGCCGCCCCGGCGTTGTCACCCAAGCTATAAAGCAAATTACCTTTTGCATGGACAAGAGACAGCATGCGACCATTCTCAGCTCCTGAAATGGCGTATCCACTGGATGCGAATCCCGGAGAATCATATCCGGGCATGTTGTTGAGCTCCTTTGGCAAATTGTCCAGCTCTCCATCGAATTCGAACACAGGTTTGTCAGAGACTTCCGACTGTGGCGACCTGCCTCCACTGGATACATCGCTTCGTCGATCGGAATACGAGCTTGGCAACTGCAACGAGCGCTCGATATGGTCAATGATGCTGATAGCTTCCTTGCCACGGTGATCCGTGCACAGCAACTGAACCAGATGTTCAACTGCTTCGAAATACGATGGCCGCAATTGGATGGCTTTCCACCAATGCTGTTCGGCTTCATGTCTCCTGCCCAAAGAGTGGAGTGTCGCGGCAACATTTGATAGTGCCTCAACGTGGCTTCACAGAAATGGTTAGTTTCCCCCTTATTACACTATATAGAAATCGGAGATTGCACTTACTCTGGGTCCATCTCCAAAATCTTCGAATACCAGACCAACGCTTTTTGGTAGTCACCTAGCGCATAGGCCAAGCAACCGCCGACCAGTATTCCATCGATCCATTTCCAGGAACTTTCTTGGCAAAATTGAGTGATTTGTTCGATTGCAGATAGCGCGTTTGAATGGAGATCCATGGGAGCCGAGGCATACATGGACGGGAATGAGGTGCCTGACATTCGCCGCAAAGACCGATACGCATCCGCTGGCTGCACGGGCTGTTGCATTCCTGCGCCGTTCACCATCGGTTGTTGCCATGAGGAGCGCCGTTGATGATCTTTCCAAAATGAGCTTGAGCGCGCTTGTGTGAGCGGCGAATTTGGATCAATAATTCCTCCATTGCTCAATAGCTGTTGACGAGTGCTGGAGTGCTTTGAACTTCCAGAAAAATCGGCCCCTGGTTGACGAGGAGGTTTCGGAAATATGCTTGGCTGCGGTTGGCCATGTAGGTTGCGCCCGTGGTGGCCATGCCTGCGTGAGTGATGAAGACAGCTTAAGAGTTCGATGTAAATCTGGTGAGCCCAATCGAGCACCCGCTCTCTATGCTGGGCGTTATTCGAGGCGGGCCCGAATTCCGAAAGTGGCGTTGCGAGTGGAGTGAGATCTGATCGAGATGTAGCGTCTGCTGGATGATAGGAAGATGATTGATGATTTAAAGAAGGCCGCTGAAAATTCGTCTGGCCGAGGCTGTTTTGATAGCCAGTATGAAGTGTGTTTTGGGTTGATTCGAGATATTGCTGCGAAGATTGTTGTTGTCCAGAAAGCCAGGTTTGATCATTAGGGGTATTGAAGGTTTGTGCCAGGCCAAATGGTGCTCCCGCGGCGTTGTACCCAACAGCGCCAGGAGTGATAGAATGGGCGAGTTGTGGGGTAAGCTGAGTTTTCCAATTGGTGGTGTCGAGAGAATGGTTACCCAGGGGAGGCCAGTTACCGCTCATCCGATTGCTGAAACTAGCCTGTTGGTGGGGCCACGAAGGGAGCGCAGTCGAGTAGTACCGCGGATCTCGCACAGCAGCGGGGCGATAAGGAACATACGTGCCGTCTGGCCAGTAAGGTCCGTAAAGGCCCGTTTCATTTGACACAGTGGGTCCCAACGCGGCTTGCATGGCCGGCTGCATCGCGCCTCCGTAGTGCTGGCCCATCTGCAAAAATTGTAGTTGCTGTTGAGGTGTTGGCACCTGATTCAGCATCGAATCAATCTGAGGAAACTGTTGCTGTTGGCCTCGCTTCCGACTCACGTTTGGAGGGTCAAAGTTGAATTGACTGAGATCCCAATTTTCTGGCATCATGCGCTGCTGGATCTGATTATGTGACCCCTGCTGTATCATGCTAGGTGTGCGGAGGGGAAGCTCCTGAGTGGGGCCATACGGAATGCTGGGCTGTTGCACAGCACCGTCAGCCGTGGTGACAGGTAGCAGGATGTGTTTCATGGCGTGTGGCTTCTCCGTCTGCTCCACCGAAGCGGTGCCGTCGTATGCTGCTGCTAAGATACCGTTCGGAGTCTTCCGACGCAGCATGTTCTCCGACCGCTCCGACTTGGCATATCCTTCCTTCGGCGAGCCGCGCAGGGGATACGAGTTCGTCCTCTGGAGCGGATGGGCGTACTGTAGGGGCAGCTGCTGCAGGCGGTCTCGGGACACCTTGTCGGGAACGGGGCCCATACGAGGCGTGGTGGGCAAGGAGTTGTAGTTCGCGTAGGGTGGATTGCGGCCGAACGGGTGCGCTGGAGCCTGGGGTTGCGGGGGGTATTGTCGTATCGTCGTCATGTCTATAGGCCTAGTGGTACAAGTGGTGGGAAAGGAATACGTCGACTCGTCGGGGGAGGCCGTCGACGGTCGAGCCCAAGGAGAGATAATATCAAGGCTGAGGGTGCTCTATCATATAGGCAGTCTAAGAAGACCGGCTGTGCCTATGCCTGTGCGTAGAGATATCGTCCCGCCGCCTACGCATGACATATCGTGTATGGCGCGCTCGTTGTGATGGCGTCCGGCCCTCTCCACTGGCAGACACCAGCAGAGATCCCGGCGGTCGTTTCGGCGGATTCGGCTCCAGAGACACGCAAGCGTTCTGTTGCCAGCGCTGGTCGCGGCAGCAGACGGAGTCCTTCAACGGCGGTAGGGAGCGAGGGGAGCAGAGAGAGCGAAGTGGGCAGCGCGAGGCCAGCGGTGTAGAAGACAAAGCGTCAAGATAGGTCTCAGAAGTCGGTGTTATGCGAATGGTGATGCAAGGGAGCGGAGGGCTCTGCCTGGCTGTCTGACGGCGCACGACTCCGAGAGACGGGAATGTATCACTCAGCAGCGCGCGCGCGCCGTGCCGTGGCTGGGCCGCGGGTCTACAGATAAGCTGACGCTGACAGAGCTGAGAAGGAGATGTTACCGGCCGGGGGCAGCGTTGCGACCGTGGAGTCGCGGCAGCCTGACTTGCGCTCTACTGACGCGGCGGCTGGCAGCATCCAGGGCGGTCACACGCGGGCGACCTGGGCGCGGCGGTGCGCAGCTGGCGCGCGGGCGGGCGCAGCAGCGCGCTGGTGTCTGGACTGGCAGCTGCGTGGGCGGGCTAGCCTGGGGCGGCGGCAGCTATGCCTTGGCTGCTGGGTGGGAGAGGTGCAGCGTTCGGGGACGGTGCGCCGGCGCGCGAGGCCTGGGAGGATGAAGAAGGCAGGCCCGGGGAGAACTTGGCGTGCTCATGCGTGTAGCGTGGAGGGCTGGCGGGCTGGGGATATGGCTGCGCCGAGAGCGCCCAGACGCGCGCCGTACGGCGTCGCTGCAGTGCTTTTAATCTGATCACTTGTGGCGTCCGCAGAACCCTGCTAACGCGCCATTGTGAAGGAAGCGATCGGCCACCGTTGGCAATACGTATGGTCCCACCGATACGCAACAGACGCAAGAGAGTGTGGAGAAGCAACTTCCATCCTTGCTCGCCTGGGTTTCGGAAGGCACGGAGTGGGCCGCCAGTGCTGCCAGGCTGACTCGGACACGCGTAGCATGGAAGCTGCTGGGCCTTCTGTCGCGCGAATCGGTGAGCGCTGCACCACAGAACGGCGCCCGCTGCAGCACCGCTAGGCGCAAGCCAAACGCCTTCCTCCACGCCGCCCACCGCCTCGCGCCACCGCACTGGACGAGAGCCTCAGATCGCGCAGCCCGCGCCGCTGCATGCGTCGCCGCTCCAATATAACCCGCCTTTATTGAGCGCATGCATCGAGTAAAGCTCACTTGATGCCGCCTGTGCCACAAAGCCTCGGGTGCTTTATGTAAGGAGCCCGCCAGCGCCGGCTGCCGCCTGCACGACATCCTTCACATGGCCCGCCGAGGCCTTGGCCCGTCGCGAGGAAACCGCCGTTGAAACGCTCGCAGCAGCGCTGAATCAGAACACAGAAGGCTTGTTCGGCGGAAAAGCAACTCTGTGTAGCCCGCCGGACGGCTGCCTGGCGCTCAGCTTTTGCCCGCCAGCCTTACAGCGCTGTGCCGCCGCTTGCCGTGCACTGCAGGCATGTGCGCAGTTTATGCGCTGTGCTTATTATAGCCTGTCGCCAACAGGCCGGGGCCGCTTCTGGTGCTGCCACTTCTCATGCAGCGGTAGTTGCACCTTTATATGCCTACAAGGGCCTCCGAACACCGCCCTCCTCCACACTTCGCGACTAGGCAAGCAGCCAAATCTCGCATTTCCTCCCCTTCCCCAGGATCTGGCTGGGACCTGCTTCTCCTGATGACTCCGCTCGCATCCGCTCAACACGCAGCGCACACGTAGCTATGGGCCGATGTTTGATGCTCGTCTGGCTGGTGGACCCGATCGACACGGCTAGTTACCGGCCAAGCGTCTCATGACTTCGTGCGTCTTCTACTGCGACAATTGAGTTTTTTTTTTCTTTCGTGTCGTGCGTGCGGGCAAGATTGCGAGCGGATCGCAGTTCAGGGCGAGGTCTTCCCTCTAAGTATCGCATGGACCGCGCAACTACATGAATGAAGAGTGGAAGCGTTCATCTGGATGCGACAAGAAAGATCGTACATACGTCATTCCTGTATGGGATGCTTTAGAATCCAACGGAGCTCTCTCCCTGTCACAACAGTCTACAGGCGACCGCACATCCATGAGATCAAAGAAAATTCCACTTCAAGAGTCTTGAGCACGGCAGTTCGTCTTCGGCATTGCTTGGTTTCATTATCAACGCTACTCAAGAGCACATTAAGTCAAAAATGACATGTAGACCAGAAGATGGACCGCTGCACCCACAGCCCCAAGGGGCACGGTGTCGCGGTGAGTATAGGTCGGATTCCTTCTTCCTTGCACCAAAATAGGCCAATCCCATGGATGAGAAAGTATGGGCCAGAGTGTTGGCAAGGGTACATCAGGTCACGTATATTGCAAAGGGCACAGTTCGGACCCGAGACGATCCCGATCCTGCGCGGGATTTGAATTTTCATTTCCCTATTGCCCAATGACATTACCATTGTGGTCGCAGACCATCATGCACACGACGTGAAGTGGATTGAGATTTTTGCTTTTATGGGTATCTACTCCTCAGGGACTGGAAACACGTTAGCAATGATCGGTTGGATGTTGTTTGGCCAGACTCACTCTCAATCTCGCCAGCCTCAATGTCGTCCGAGATGTCCTTGGGGGAGCGGCCGTCGACCTGGCAGCCAGTGGAGAAAGCGGTACCAAGGATCTCCTTGACGGTGCCCTCAAGGCTCTTGGCCATCGACTTGTGCCTCATGGTGCGGGCAATGTCGATGATCTCGTCAAGAGGGATGGACTTGGTGTGCTTGATGTTCTTCTCCTTCTTGCGGTCACGCGGGGGCTCCTTGAGAGCCTTGATGACCAGCGACGAAGCGGAGGGAACGACCGAGACGGCGGCCTGACGGTTCTGGATGGTGAGGCGGACCGTGACGCGGAGACCCTTCCAGTCACCACTGCAATCGCGGATCTGTCAGCGCTTCGTTTCTCGCGGCTGCTCTTGCACGGGGGAACTTACGTGGCCTTGGCGATATCTTCACCGACCTTCTTGGGCGACAGACCAAGAGGACCGATCTTGGGGGCGAGGGCAGAAGAGGCACCGACCTCACCACCCGTGGCCCTCAGGTGGATGATCTTGACCTCGCTGGGATCAAACTTGGGACTGCGAGCGCGCGGGAATTAGCCATGGAGTGTAGCCAGAGCCCGAAAGGACGATACTTACGGCATGGCTAGTGCTGTAAGGTAGTCTGTCTCTTTCGGTGAAGTCGAAGATGTCGCGGGTGCAGAGGAAACGACGAGAGGGATATCGAACGAAGTAAAAGAGCTTCTCGGTTAGTTTGTGTTGTGGGGGCTTGGCGCCAGCCGGCTTGGCGCGCTAGCGGATGCGGCGAACACCATGTCCGCCCGCTCGCAGTGATGCGATGTGTCTTTAACCAAACAACGCGACCGCGACGCTGCCTCCTCGTGCGACCGCCTGGCCTAGGACGCCTTCTTGCTGAACGTTGCGAGCAGGACAGACACCGACACCCGCATCCGCCACTTGGTCTTTTTATCAAGCCCACCGTCTCTACAGCCCTTTCCACGCTAACCATGGCCGCGCCTCCTCCACAGGGCCAGGCAGGCCCGCAAGCCGGACAGCCAATGCCAGGCCCGATGCCCGGTCCTGGTGGTCCTATGCCTCCACCACTGCGTCCCGGACAGCAGCCCACGCCCGAGCAAATTGCCTTCATGCAGCGCCAGTTGGCCGCTGAGGCTCAGAAGCATGGCATGACGGTGCCTCAGTACGTCGAGCAGCTCAAGGCGCAAGCTATGCGCCAGCAGCAAATGATGCAGCAGCAGCAGGCTCAGCAGCAGGCACAGCAGGGCGGCCAGCCTCCGCAGCCTGGACAGCCGCGCCCTATGCCTCCGGGAGCCCAGCCCGTCCAGCCCGGCCCTCCAACCCCGCAAGCACTTGCTGTCGCGAACTTCCTGAGGAGCCAGGATCTCAAGCCTCGGACGTGCATCTTCAACGAGAAGCGCAAGGACATGTTCAGAGGTAGGTGTTATCCTCTTGTAACTTTTTACTTGACAGCCACCTAACTCCCCACTCCTAGTCAAACGCGCCATCCGCGCTCTCCATTCCGAAGCCTACAAGAAAGCGCAGGCAAAGAACTCGCTGCTTCCGCCTGTCACCGACCGTGCTACTGCCGAGAACGCCTTCAAGCTTCTGCCTCTTTCTCTTCTAGCCCTCCGCGTCTCCAAGTACGATCCACACGAGGGCCACGGCCACGGCAAGAAGAAGCGTGTCAAGGGTCTATGGACGGTCCGCGTGGAACAGCAGCAGAACGCGGATGATGAATCCCACTACGTGTGGCTGTACGAAGGTTCCCAGTGGAAGACGAAGCTGTATGCCGTCCTCGCCCTGGTCGCTGTCTTCGCCGTCGTGATGTTCCCGTTGTGGCCGCTGGTCATGCGTCAGGGTGTCTGGTATCTCAGTATGGGTATGCTGGGACTGATCGGTCTGTTCTTCGCCATGGCCATCTTCCGCCTGATCTTGTTCTGCATCACTGTCTTTATCGTCCCGCCTGGTCTTTGGTTGTATCCGAACCTCTTTGAGGACGTTGGATTCTTCGATTCATTCCGGCCCGTGTGGGCTTGGCAGGAGGTGAGTTGGACACTGCCCCTAACGTTCTCCGAGATCGAATAGCTACGCCCCACACCACGATTTTGGAGATACGAAGCTGACTCGTCCGCTAGACTGAGGAAGACAAGAAGAAGGCAAAGGATGCCAAGAAGGCGAAAAAGGCGGAAAGGGCCGCAAAGAAGAAGGTCAAGGAGGCCGAGGGCCACAATCACGCCCACGCGCACAACCACAACCACGCACACGAACCTAGCCCGGCTGCCGCCGCACCCGCACCTGCACCTGCACAAGCCGAGGCAGCACCCGCCGCCGCTCCAGAGGCACCTGTTGACAGCGCACCTGCTGCAACGGGCGTTGCACCGCAGGAGGGAGTGACACGCCAGCGGATGCAGGCGAGCGTTGAGGAGGCCGATGACGAGTAGACGTGTCCGGCATTGGCTGCGTCCTTTTTCTGATTTCATGTGTTAATAATCTCCGTTTGCGAGGCAAGGCAGGCCACTGCACGTGCTTAAGGAAAGTGATAGGTGGATCCAATAAGCTCGACGCAGATCATCCAATAAAGCTATCTGGAGATCAGCTTGGACCCTTTGGGCTAGGATCAACGGCAAGGATTGCGTCTGTCCATCGTTTCCCTCACGTACGACCTCCGTGCTCTATTCCCCTTTCGAGTCATTGCCTTTCTTGCCTTGCTTTGAGGCATTTGCCCACCGACAGACGATACAGGTGTTGCGGAGTACATAGCAGTGGTACGCGATTGGAAAACGGGCAGTGTAATCTCTTCTTGATAGGTTTTAAGACGGCTTCTTACGAGAATAAAGTATTATGGGCATCTCTTAGCCGGAATCCTCCTTTGAAATGGTTGTGTGCAAATTCTATTATTGGCCAGCCATGTGCATTGTCTATCTTCTGCCAAGCCGGGGGGGCTTTTTTTTCCTTTGCCCAAGACCACCATAGTGGCCTCACTGAATGCTTACTCTTCAGACGCCACTTTCTTCTCGCTCTCTGGACAGTCTACCTGATAGTTCTTGTCACCGCAACGCCAGCGCAAAGCAGCGCTCTGGGGCCTTCTCTTCTCCGCCGGCAAAAGTCAAAGCTTGACCGCAGGCTGATCAATTAGCCGGCTTTGCGCAGAAGGATCAGCCATGTCAGCTGTACTATCCGCCTCCCATCACCGCCCATGATCATCGCCGTCATGATCGTCTCGACGGCCTTTGCTCTCGCCGACTTTCTGCCAGCCGCCAGCGTCCAGCAGGCACGGACGACCGATGCGTACGTACGTACAACGAGATCATAGCTCCGATCGGATCAGGAAGCCGACGTAAGCCACATCGCGATCACCTCTCCCGATATCCGGTGCAAACGCGCAAGTTGGTAGGTCCGACATCACACGCATCCGATACCAGAGCCTCGAACAGGGCCGGCGCAGAACCACAGCCAGCCACCTACTCGACCGGCCCAGACAAACGCTCCCAACCCCGGACGGTCAGTCCACACGCCGCCGCCGACGTCTGCCGTTAGGTCGTCGAATGATCCGCATGTCATCAGTCCCCGCCGGAAGTGCCACAACGGTCATGCGTTTGCGCATGTGACCTACCCTGCTACACTGACGAGACGCAGCAGCGTTCAAGTTCCCTGCGTTCTTTTACTATTCCAGCAGAAGACTCCCATACTCCTTTCCTGTGTCTTTCCCTTCCACCCGAACTCCGCCGGATCTCGTTGCGACAAGCTCGGTCCGAGGGGGCGCAGTGTGTCGTATAGCGGGTAACCCGGCTCCACCAACACTTCGCTGCGGATCGTGAGGCGCGGATGCGTGCGTGGCGCGCGGCTAGGAAAACGTTGCAAGCTAAAGTAAGCAAGTCTCGGGAAATGCTGTGCCTCTGTACTCGCGTTGGAACTGTGCCTATCTCCGTCCAAGGCCCATTTTGGACTACGCGTTTCCCAGAAGGATGTCGAAGCGGTCGTGAGAGGTCCAGTATGCTTGCCTGCACCCGCCCTGGGAAGCCGGACATGTGCACTCGGGTCGAACAACCATGTCCGAGTTTCCTGCCTGGCTCTGTGAGACGTCCGCGTCCGTCCGCTCTCAGACGTCCGAATAGCTGAGGGCAGTAATGCCCCGGTCCTCCTCTTCCCTGTCCCTCTCATCACCTCCTCTACAACAAGGGACATGCAAACCCGACCGAATCGGCATACCCCATGCCGTGCACCAAACACCCACATGCCCACCCACCCTCTGAAACAATAGTCTCCCCTCTCCACGTGCTCGCCCGAACCCTCTCCGGTCCACCGCCCAGTCTTCCGGACCACGTTCCCGCACGAACCGCCCCGCCTAGCCAGGCAAGCATCCCAGCAGCTAGCCGTTGCGCACCCGCACCACCTATGTAGCCCGACCGCCGCCTCCCCCGCCGCCCACCGGCTGGATAGCGCAGCCGCAAGAGTCCGTTTGCCGCAACGGCGGCGCGCCCGTTAGTTTCCAGCAACGCGCCACCAGCAGAACGCCAGACGGCTAGCCATTGCTTCGTTCGGGGCGGCAGCGGCGGTTGCGCAGGCCCGTGGTCCCCGGGCTATAAGATCGGCCAGCTAAGAACCTACTTACTCGCCGGCCACGCGGTAGATAGGGGAGGCGAAGGACGTGGGTGGTCGGGCGGGCACATCGACTTTCCTCGCTTTGTCCACCTCCCTATCGCGACCAAGGCACGGACTCACGGGTGCGTGGCGATCGGGCGTGCGCGCGGTGGTGGTTGAGGTGGGGAAGGGGAAGGCGGAGTGGGAGGACGAAGTGGGGCGTTGGTGGAAGGTCTGCCGAATAGGGAAATAAGCGATAGTATACAGTAGGGAGAGAAAACGTGAGTGAGGCTTCGATCGCGGTTCTTTTTTTGCCCCTCTGTTCGGAAGTGGATGCGAATCTTCTATTTGCGTCGTTCGCCGCAGTAAGTGATCCTCGTCGTACACTGCGCCGTGTGCGTGGCTTCGCGATCGCGCAAGTCCGGTGGGGCAAGGTTGACGGAAGAATTTATTTTCGATGTCTCAGTAGTCGGCGGCACCTCTCTCGTATCGACGTGTGGCGCGCGGAAAAGGGAGAGCGGCGTAGCCGGGGGATCAATTTAGATCGTATTGGACGGGAACGGAGATGCATTCATTGATGCAGAGACACGTCCCATCGATCCTTTGTTGTGTGTAGAGTGGATTGGCCTTGGGTGCTGTAACAGATGGTGCTCGCCTATCGTGAAGGCGCATGCAGTGGCGGCTGACAAGACTCCCTTCACCAAGAGACCGCCGGAAATTCCTGATTTGATACTAAGACGCTCGTAATTAGGCAGCCACCAGTAACGCCCGTCCCACAACTTTACTCTTCCGGATTCGTAGTCGTTGGCTGAAACCCTCCCTGCTGCGCCGTCCGTAGCCCCTTGTTCGTGCGCCAGATTCCGTCACATCGTACATTGCCGAAAGGAGCGTCCCTAGCACCCACGCTTGACCCAAATAAAATGCCGTGAATTCGCTTATCGAAAAGACGTTATCCATGAAAGCCCGTTGATGCCCGATTGCCTTGCGCCGTGCTACCTGCTAATGAAAATGCCGAGAAAAACGCATGATTGGAAATCGAAAGTCGACGAGGGAGACCAATAGGAGCTGAGATTGTAGGAACGCCGTGCGCTAGTCTACGAAACAGAGGTCGCGGCCGTTGTGCTTCCTCCGGCCTCTGCAGGAGTGGTACGGATGTCGTTGGTCCCGGCATCCGCCGTGGCTAAAGAATCAGCCGGACGAAGAGGCGGGCTGGACAGGTTTGAGCTAATGGCCGGTGCTTGAGGGGAGCTTGGGTTGAGGTCGTGGATTTGGCGTTCTGGCCAGGTCAGTTGCGGTCTAGGCTGGCGGGACACATCCCTACGTACCAAGTTCTCGAATCCGCATTTTGAGCATTTGGTTCTCCCGCGTGAGCATTTGTGTCTCAGCCTGGTAGAATGCGCTTTCGTCCCTGCTGCCGGAGCTGCCGAGCAGCCAGTCTCCACTCTCGCTGTGGTGAGATGTCGGACGCAGTGCGGGGCTGCCCGTCCTGCTGCTGTTGCGCGATTGCCTGTAGCTGCTGTTGCGCGAGAGGCTGCCCTGGCCCGGGGCCGCGGGCATGGGCGAGCGGGCGCGCGGCGGGGCAATCTGTGAGACATTGGACTGCGAGGCGGTCGCAGACTGGGGCAGCGACAGAGAGCGTTCGGAAGAGGGCGTGCTGTCATCGATGGCGCTCTCGCGCGGGCCCGAGGCCGGCGGGGTGCTGTCGTTGGCGCGGAGGGTAGCGATTTCTGTCTGCTGGCGGCGGATCATCTGTAGCAGGCGGTTCTGGAGAGACGAGGACATCAGCTTTGCGCGCGCATGGACTCGCACTGGGAGCAGGATCGGCGTACCACCTGGGCTTCCTGCTCGTTCTCCAGCTCCTGGTGGATCTCGCCCAAGCTCGGAGCGCGCTGGTGAGAGGGGCTGGCGGGCCACGACGGGCGGTGCGAGTGCAGGGTCGGGCTCATCTGGACCTCGGAGGGCATGGGCAGATTGGGATCCATGAGGTTGAGGTTCATGCGGACGCTGGAGCGGCGGCGGCTGGTGGAATTGCGCGCGCTCGAGGTGGTGGATCGGCGCTCCTCGTGGGCATTGAGGGCGGCGGCGGCGGCCAGCGAGTGCGGGGCCTGGTGCGGGCTGGGGGTCTGGTTGTCGGCGGCCATCTGGGGATGCGAGCCGGGGAGCGAGTTGATGTCGGGCATGGAATGCAGCTCTGCCGGCTGGTCTCTTGTACGCGGTGTCGGCGGCGAGTGGAGGGCGGCGTCGGCGATGAGGTCTCCCCACCGACAGCCCACGCCGGCACGCTGCATGCGTCACCTGCAGCGGATCGGAGCCGCTCGTGCAGCCAATTGGGCGCGTGCCCCTCCGGCCGATGCAGGGCAGCGCCCCGGGCTGGCAGCGCCCGCCCAGGCCGCCGCACTTTCGCCAGCCGGCCACGCGCCAGTGCGCAGCAGCTCCGCCCCGGCCAGGCACGCCGCGCTCAGGCACACGCCGTTGCGCTGGCGCTGGCGGCGGCCTCTTTCGGCAGCACACTGCTGCTTTGGGCCAGCTAATAAACGACCCGCAGAGCTCAAGCCCGCGCGCTTTGAAACGAACGTAGCGCTCTTCGCAACTCCTGGCTACCGCTACCTGAAACCGCTCCAGAGCCTACCGGTCCCGGGCCACCAGCCGGCCTCCCTTTTGACTTTCGAGAGCTCTGGGGACCCAGCCCAAGCAGCCCTCTGTGACATATTGCCCTGGCCGCCCGCCAGCGCCTCCGAACGCTGCGCTCCACGTACATGGATATGCCGCTGCGCCAAACCAAGCGCCTGGCCGCCGACTCGTTGCCAGCCCTCAGCCGGGTCGCGCCGCTTCAAATTCTGCAGTCGTGTCCCAGGTAGATTGCCCTCGAGCGTCCTGTGTCACGCACTGCGCCCGCGCGCTGCCGACTTCTATTCTCGATCTCCCCCAAGCGTCCGACACGACTTCAATTGCGCGCCCTCGCCCATCGTCACCGCCCTCGTGTCCGCGAGCTCCAGGCCTCCAACCGTCCCGGCGCCGTGGCCGAGTGTATGTCATTCCCTTCCGCAATCTGACCGCGCGTCCTCCGCTCTGCCAGTCATGGCCGAGGACGAGAAGGCGGCCGACTCGATCGGCTCGCGCCGTGGCCTGAAAAACCTCCCGCCCCTCCAAACCCAGGTCGACAGCGTCCATGTGCCGCAGAGCTCGCGCTGGAGACGATCTCGCCCCGTCGTGCTACCACCGCCGGAGCACAAGGTCGCACCACCGCCGCCGCAACCCGTGCCTAACCCGCCGGCCAAGCTGGAGCATCGCAAGTCGAGCATGTCATTGTTCAGTCTCTTCAGCCGCCCCAGAGTTGAGAGAGCACGCGGCCACCACGAGGCCGGCCTACCCACGATCCCCGACGTCCCCGAAGCGAAGCCCACCACCGCCCTCAGCCCTGTTACTGCCACTCCGCACACCATCATCAGCAAGGTCGACCCGCCGCGCGCCATGACGCCCAAGTCCCGCGGCGGCTCCTTCAATCGCAGGCCAAGAACAGGGGGCTCGAGCAATTGGGAGCCGCCGCCGCTTTTCCAGGCCTATCCGCAGGCCATCAAGCATGCGATGCTCCAGGCCACCAACGCCTCGGCCGAGGCCATTATTTCCACCCAGTCCCACAAGCGACAATACAGTATACTGAAGGAGAACCTCCAAAGCAAGCTGGACTTGTCGGGTGCAGGTGAGGAGGCCGCGCCGACGGTGACGGAGAAGCTTCAGAAGCGGGAGAAGAGAATGTCAACGAGCTCGGCCGTCGGCACTCCCGACTTGACTCACAAGGTTTACGTGCTGGCCACATCCGGTTATGTCCTCCAATACTCCGGCGAAGGTCCGTCCGACAGAATGCCCGAAAAGATCCTCAAGCTGGGCAAGGACTCGGCTGCGTTTGCGTGTGATTTGATTCCGGGGAAGCACTGGGTTCTGCAGGTCTCGCAGTCTACAAACGACGACGGGACCATGACCGCACAGCAGCCCAGATCGCTACTGTCGCGCTTACGCATGCAAGGAACCGCGGCAAGGAGGACTGCTACAAGCTTACTCTTGGTGTTCGACACTCCAGAGGAAATGGGCGCATGGTTGACCGCGCTCAGGCAAGAGATCGACGTTCTTGCAGGACGCAGGTCAAGATCGGACATTGATCGGGAGAACGGCCAGGAAAGCGGTCCGCACAAGCTCAATAAGGTTCCCAGCCATCGTTACATGGTGCAGCGAGATCCCAGCCGCTTCGACGGGGAACGCTCTCCGATCAGCTCTCCCGTAGGTTCGCCGGCCAACCCCAGCATGGACTTCTCTTCTGCTACTATGCACCGGAACGTGTCGGATGCGGCTTCTACCACCTCTCGATTCGCGTCGAAGAGACAGTCTGTGGAGGTGTCTTCGATGGCCACGACATCCGTGTCATACGAGGGAAGCCAGCTCAATCAGCTCAGAGAGGATTCGCGGTTGTCCATGGCTTCGAACAGGACGTCGGGCACTTCTCCTGGTACCTCGACTGGACCCCCTTCTCCGGTGAGAGATACTACGCCTCTCCCAGGAGACGAAGGCCAGCGGAGCCCCACAACCTTGAAGTCGTTCTCGATGAGCCCCAATGCGAACTCCCGGCGGAGATCTATGCCGATGCAGCCACTATCTCCCACGAACGAAGGCCAGCCCAATCGGTCACAAAGACACTCGACATTCGGAGCTGCTCTGGCAGGTGCTCGCCAGTCTCCTGCTCCCCCGTCAGAGGACTCCGTCTGCACATCTCCTACCCCTGATGGCTCAGCTCCCAGACCTATCAAGAACCGCATGTCCTTCTCAAGGCCCTTTAACCTGCATACGTCGCACAGCTACACACCGATGCCCACAATCCGCAGCGCTAGTGCACCCCCTGAGAAGATGGCTATCCCCGCTGGTCAAGCCGTCTCTACTGATAAGCCCGAGTCCGCACGTCCGCCCTCAACTATCGGTGGCTTGCCGTCTGCCGCAGCGCTCAATTCATATGCAGTTCACCGCCAAACGCCCTCGCCTAACCCCGGCTTCCGCCCAATCCCCGTCAGACCCCAGAGCTTCATGCCAGCACGCCGCATTGCATCGCTTGGACCAGCGCTTCCAGTCAACGTCAACCACACACCAGCTCTGAAGCAGCGAGCTTCTCAACCTCAATTTTCCACCCAAACGCCGTCTCAGCCTCCCACTCTGCCTCCTGTCATCGCGTTACCTCCTGTGCCCGCCCCGCCACCAGCGACACAGCTACCACCTACTCCTCAGCAGCCTCAATCCAAGCAACAGCCAGCACTACGTCGTCCGACCAGCATGCAAATTCGGTCAGAGCCAGCCGCTTTCCTGTCCACGCGCCGCCCAATGGGCGTGTCCGCTCGCAACCGCTCGCCATCGATAGAGCCGCCCGCCAGGCCTTCATCTGCTCAGCCTCCACCGACTCAAAACGGAATTCCAATGATGGGTGTGCAGCCGAGGTTTACAGTGCAGCCCAGGCGGTCCATGCCTGTGCTCGGACTACCACCGCCAGCACCTCCACCGAATATGCCACTACCTGCTCCGCCGCCTAATGTGCCGCTTCCTCCCCCACCTGCCTCGGCTGGCTCGGCAGCGACTGTGAAGACGGCAGTAATGGCGTAAAGATCGCGACGACTCGTTCTGTATTGCATTGGCCAACATCTGCTTCTCGTTTCTGCAACATTGCCCGTACATTTTTGACCAACCCCGAAGCTCGCCATGAACGCTGTTGGTAATGGCTAATGGCTAATGGCGGCGTGGAAAGGCGGAGCTGTGCCTCCTGCCGGTTCCCTTCTACGTGTGAATATTTAACGGATCTACGCTTGATCTCGCATCAACCCATCTTTCAACTTTCTTGCTGATCTTCTTGTTCAATTCTGGTTACTTGTTTTACTGCAAATTTTTTTGTCTTCTCAGTTCGCCAGACGGATGAGGCGGACAGTCTGAGATTTTCTTGTTTTTCCAATTTGGCCAAGATATCCCTTGATCGTTTCTTTTGGCGTTGCAACTATTTGGGTTTGCATAAGATTTGGATACCTCCTGGGTCGGTGTTTTGATTTACAGAGGCGCTAGTTACAGAGGTACATGCGTGTATGATAGGTAGTTGGGCGGCACAAAAGTCGGAATCGCCACGAGTATTGCAACCTGGCTTGAGCAAAACAGGTATCATCTGAAAATGGCCTTCACACAGTGCACGTACTTTGTTGATAATGCTTGACGGCCATTGGACAGCTGCTGGCATGCGAGATGATATCAGAGGCGGCCTGGCCCCCCGGGAGGGAGGCTCTTTGGTACGCTATCAGCACGTGACAGTCAGCTCAGAGGATGATAAGCGCGGGCGAGCTTGGGCACACGATCATCACCCCCGAGAACGAGCGACGGCAACGATGCTGCGCTCAATTCTCAGACCTGCTGCCATACCGAAGCATGGCAGCAGAACGGCCTCCGTGACAGGCCTGCAGGTGGCGCTGAGCAGCCGCGCGCGCCAGCTGCACCTCCCCACGAAGACAGTCACCGACGACGACATCGCCCAGCTCGCCGCCAGCCCGCTGCACCCGCTGACGCTCGCCGACCTCGTCAAGTACTGCTCCCGCCGCCGTAGCTCTACGAAAGCTGACGAGTGAACGTTTCCCGCAGGCATGGCCGGCCGCCGCTCACAGCGGAGCAGCTGTTCGACAGCGCCAACTTCACGCTCGCCATCCTGCCCGCCCGCCTCGCCCACCGCATCCAGTCGCTGCGCAACCTGCCATACATAGTTGTCTCGAACCCGCACGTGTCCAAGATCCACGGCAACTACCTGCACTCGCTGTCGACGCTGCTCCCGTGGGCCGAGAAGCGCGTCGAGACGCTGGAGGATGAGATCAGGTTCACAGAGGTCATGGCGGACCTGGTGCACACGCACGCCAACACCATCAGCATCCTCGCCCGCGGCTTCCTCGAGGCCCGCCGCTACATCAGCCCGCAGGAGGTGACGCGCTTCCTGGACGAGCACCTGCGCGCGCGCATCGGGACGCGGCTGATCGCGGAGCAGCACATCGCGCTGCACATGAGCTCGCAGCCGCACAGCGAGCTCCTGCCCGAGGAGGACAAGGCGGACCCGCTGTCGGCCAGGCCGTCCAGCTTCATCGGCGTCATCGACACGGAGCTGCGGCCGGCGGACATCGTGCGCCACTGCGAGGCCATGGTGGCCGAAATCTGCGAGCTCAAGTACGGCGTGCGGCCGCGGGTCGTCATCACGGGCGAGCCCGGCTACGCCTTCGCCCACATCCCCATGCACCTGGAGTACATCATCACGGAGCTGCTCAAAAACGCCTTCCGCGCCACCGTCGAGCGCGGCATGGAGCGCGAGCCCATCGAGATCACCATCGCGCCGCTCCCGGAGACGCCCGCCCCGCCCAAGCAGGCCCACCCGCACCGCGGCGCGAGCGACGCCGCCGCCATCACGAACGAGGACCAGGGCAACGTCGACCGCGCGAGCAAGACGCCCGCCGCGCCGGGCAAGGAGCGGAGCGCCCCTCCTCCGGCGGCCAGCGCCGCCAACATCAGACCGCTCGACCGCAGCACGCCCGGCGTCACGCTGCGCATCCGCGACCGCGGCGGCGGCATCGCGCCCGAGAACTACGCCCGCATCTGGGAGTACAGCTTCACCACGTTCAACGACGAGCAGACGCGCGCGAGCCTTCACGGCGGCGGCGGCGGCGGGAGCATCGGCGGCGCCGCCGGCGCGCTCGATGCCCTGTCGGCCATCTCTGGGCCAGGCGGTGATGCCGGGAGCCCTGGTGGCAGCAGTCTTGCCGGCTTGGGGTATGGGTTGCCGCTGGGCAGGGCGTACGCTGAGTACTTTGGCGGCGGGATCGCGGTGCAGAGCCTGTGGGGGTGGGGGACGGATGTGTATCTAAGCTTGAGGGGCGTGGGCCAGGTGGACTGATTGGTTTGTTGGTGGGCGGTTGGAGATTTGGAAAGGGGTAAGTGACTGGGTGAACGAGGTGAGTGTACGATAGCGCAGGTCCCTCTGGGGCAGTTTCATTTGAGCATGAATCGGACGGAGGGGGTTATTTGGCTCATGGCATTGAAGGGTTACTGGTATCTCAGCGAGGCAAAAGGGAGGTGAAAAAAATACTCATCATGGCGTAGGCGGAAACTCGGAGTTTTGGGATGAAAATATGGGATTGGTAGAGATGAAGGGGAAAAGCATTGGCTTAATGGATTGGCTCGCCCATGGGCTTCAATCCTGCCTTCATAATGAGAGTGAGGACACAAGCATTGCTCAGGAGGCTGACGTAGCTGTGGGTTGTTTCTCGGCCTTTTTACGTCTTCCTCTTCCTTCGCACTTTTCGTACTTTCTTTAGTTCGTGGCTTAAAGAAGTAAGTGTCGGGGTGTCCGAGGACATGGTCGGTGTGGAGTTGGAGCGTTCATCAAGGCGCCAAAAAGAAAAAAGCTTCTTCGAGTACCAACAAGGTTCGTGATAACAGCAGCCCGTCTGTGGCTCACTGCGTGGAACAGCCGAAGGTATCGTAATGAGATCCATAGTGAAGGCAGGATCAGCCGCTGATCCCGGCCTCGCTGATGAGGACCGCTTCCAAAGGGCGTAAATGCCTGAGAATCAGAGAATTGCGTCAGCCTGGTGACATATACGCAAGTTCACCCGATCTCAATGAGCATCGGTGGATTCTCATTATGAAGTAGAAGTAGGGAACGCTGTGAATACGCTTGATTAAACAATACGAAGGCCCTATTAGATTCACAGCATAGTGCTATTATCACTTATTCATTGTTGTTACGCATGCTTTGTACCCGTAATTCGTGGCCTTGCTTCACCGTGGTGTCCAATGTTCTAGAGGCGGTTCTTCTTTTGCGTAGTCGAAAAAGGTAGAACAGACTCCAAGGCTCAGCTTTATTTCCCAAAACCAACTCATTCTAATTCCTTTAGGTAACTCTTAGTATAGTACGAAACTAGTGAAGGTAAAACAGCGCCATTGAATGTGATTCTCGAAGATTCAGTACTCCTCTTTTAACCACAACCTTATTTCATAGAGGTGAACATACGACTTACAAAGCGTATAGGTGGACAGACAATACTTCGCCTTCAATAACAACAGAATTCTCACTGAGTAAGGGAGATTCTACGTGATCCAATGTGGATTGAACTAGCGGCATACGTATTGATGTCAATGCATATTCTATGACTCTCGATGATTCACTTTGGAGTTACGCCACAACCACTTCAACACGCAATCACGTACAATATGCTGCTAGTGGTCACGACACCTTCTATAAAGTGGTTTAGAGGACAGGCTATTGATAGAAGCGCTTAGGTTTCACAGCAATTTCTCTCCACTCTCGTATGCAGCATTATGGAGGAGTTGAAGTTCATTTTGAAACCCGCACTTCGTAAATTCTGTGTTGGCATTCAGAAGCTTCTGCATCTTAATCCATCCATTGTGATAGAATAAAGTTAATTCCTTCTCGAAAGGCTGATAAATACTTCATGACAATCCTTCGTTGGCTGACGTAGCGTAGTAGAGAAACGCCAGCTCATCGAACTCAAATTAAACTCCTTCCACAAAAGCCACTATTTTCCACGCCGTCGTCGTTCCCATTAACAAAGTTAGTACATACTTTGGATTCTCACCTTTTGCGCATATCCACCAAATCCTGGCATCTCACCGTTCCTGCTCTTCGGCTTACTGCCCGCCGCCCTTAGTTGTATTGCCCCATGCATCACTGCCATCTCACAATGCCCTCCGCCCTACGTGAACCTCTCATCCCTTGACCCTGCAATCCCAGCCCCGGTAGCAAGGCCAACCCAGCCTCACACCACCGCTCCCCTGCTCTCATCTTGAATTCACTGCTCTCTATCTAATACCCCTTGCGCATACCACGTGTGCGACTACACGTATCCGCACCCACCCGCCGCGTCCGTGTCCGCGTCCGTGCTGTTTCGCCAGCCGAGGTGTTGGTAACGTTGTCAAACAGCCGCGTGCCGCCGCCGCGTAAGGCTGACGAGGCTGAAGAAAAGTGAAGGGTTTGATGGCGCAATCTGGAACGGTTACGTGGACTTGGCGATTGCGAAAGGGTTGACATTGCCTCTTCCGTTTGATGCCCTCTTCTTAGACTACTGAAACCACTAGGTTCAAGTACTACCGCGGTAGTGTATAGGCTTATGTCGCCATCCTTGACTTGCGAAGCTTTCCCTTGTTCTTTGTCATTCCCAGATGTTTTTGAGTCTATGGGTCTTTTGAAGTTAGTTCTCCACTATTCCTGATACGTGAAAGTATGCAGGTTTTGGATTGTCCGGGGCTCTAAACGTCATTGTGATATTCCGTCCTGCCCTACCTTGTATAGCATCTACCAGTGCCACGTGGTCTAACTTAGCCTTTCCATTCATTCACCACCATGATCAATCAACCTTCAACACCATCCCGCCACAACTGTGAGGCCGCAGCGACGAGCATCCAATGCTCCGTTACGCCATCACAAACCTCCGCTCCACAGACCACCCTTCACCTCGTTACTCACCCCCCTTCATTCAAATTCAGCTTCATCAAAGCGGCCGAGCCTCATCCCGTATGTAGGTCCCGCCGAGCCGCTCGGCCACCTTAGCCCTACGGCCGCCGCGGCCCCACCAGCCTCTGACAACCCCAAGCCGAACCGGCCAAGCTTTTTACTTCCCACCCGGCGGTGCGCCTGAACGCCCTTTATCCCATCGGAAAATCAGAGAAGAGGAACCCGCATGAACACGCCTTTCACTCCGGCCCGCTCCCCAAAGCACGGGTTTCATCCCCGACCGAACGCAACATCCACTTCGCAATTGCCTCCACCCCTCCCCACCAGCGGCAAATTTCCGTTCGCCCTCCACCCCTTCGTACTTATTGAGATTGGAGAGAGGACGATGCCCTCCCCGTTCACCCTTTCGCTTAAGCGAACAGATGATCGACCGGGTTCACGGCGGCGGCGCAAAATCAAGAGAAACACCGTGTTCTAGACTGCAGCAGATAGATAGACCCGGTGCCCACTTCTTTTTCTACCCTCCACTCACCTCACCTGCCCCTCTTCCCCCCTTTCATCCTGGTCTCGGAATACGAGGATATACTTCCGTCCGACGGCCAATTAGGACACTCCCCCGGATTTCGTTTCAAAACACCTGGAAGGCGTGATTATACTGTGCATGTAATTATTGAATTTGTTCTGTACGGACGTTCTTCATTACTGTAGTAGCGAGCAATATCGCTTTAAAACGTGGGAACTAGAAACGCTTTTTTGGACGTCTGTGAAGTGTCTTTGTTGTTGTTTGTGCAAAGAGTTCTCCCTGATGTGAGTGTGCCGTGTATGTATGTACAAAAGACCAACCTGCGAGAAAGCCTGATCCACCATCTAGCGGGGAAAAAAGAGAGAAAGGCATCCATGTAGTTAGTGGTCCAGCAGATTCCCTAAGCGACCTTGGGAACAAGTAGCCCCGCGCAAGGCAGATTCCAGCGTCCGCGAGCAGTGGAAGAATTCGTATAGAAACCCTTCTCACCCCGCCGCTTGAAACAAGAGATGCAACTTGCATGAGACGCGAAGAGAGCCTACCAGACCAAAACCCGGATCTTCTCTCCTTCTCCTCTCCCGCGTCGAGGCGTTTTCGGCTTCCCGCACGCGTATTAAGCTTTACTTAGTCGGCGACGGAAGCGTTGAGAGTAGTAGCGACAGAAAATCAAGCGAGAGGGAAGCGTGAAACCAAAGTTCCCAATCAACACCACACCATTCCTGTTTGCCCAATCGAAAACGCGTAAGTTTGTGTTGGAAAGAAGCCCCCCTTTTTGCCATGACTTTGAATTTGAAGCGAAGTTAAAAGCAGAGTAACAAAAAGTCCTAAAAGAACTTCACTCGTGCTGTCCAATGAAGTGTGTCAAAACAGCAACCAGTCCTCTATGATGCACCGATGCAACGCTGAAACGCAAGAATGCGGATGCCCTAATGTAGAAAACGTTGGTCAGGCACGCCTTGTTGCAGCTCGACCGACGCGCCCAAGACCCCCGGAAGAACAGTTGTACGAGAAAAAAAAAATCTGGGCAGCTCTTGGGCTGATAAGAAACTAAGAAAATTGGATCGACCTCGTCGCGTCCTGGGTATCTCTGTGGATTGACCGAGCGGTAGTTGGAGTATGTGGAATAAAGTATGAGGTTGGAAGCATGCGTTGTCTATCCAAGCCGGCTCGACAAAGGCGACGGCTGTAGTATCCTGGAGCAAGATTGAGGGGCAATTCGTCATGATTGTCCAGACTGATGCTCCTTGGCAATCTTTCAGAACCGATCGCGTTGGAGATCCCTGAGTGGCGATAAATGGCCTAATGCCATCAAAAGGCCGGATCCCTAAGACTGTCGCACAATGTGTGTGAACCGCGCGACTTCAAGGTCGAAAAGTTGAAAAGCCAGACGTGCGGGCATCATCGAAAAGTGCCAACATTACACGTATAGCCGTCCAAAGTAATAATAAGCAACATGGCAATGGGGTATTGTTGCCATCTTCCGTCATCTGAAGTCGGAATTGTAAAGGAAAAGGATTGAGTCCACGAAATATCCTCGTGTCGGGTATTGCGTATGGCGTATCAAACTGTCGTGATTTCGTGTGCTGAAGCACGACGCGGCGCTTCTCAGACGGCCGAACGACCGTCGGGTGGTGGCAGAACAAGCGCGAACGGCGCTTATTGGCTGCTGTTCTTGGCGTGGAACTCCTCAAGGCGGTCCTTGAGCCACGGCGGGATCGAATCACGGACGGCCTCAGTCATCTGCTGGGCGACGTAGTGGTTGTAGGTGGACCTCATCTTCACGAGCTTGCCAGCTGCCTGGCCGAGCATCTCGTGGGCCTTGCCGGAAAGGTGGAAGTCGTCCCTGTGCAAACGTTAGAAACACACTCGAATGTTTCTGGCTGTTTTTTTTTTACTCACCAGAAGAGGTGGTTGCGAGGCTCTTCGCAAACCTGCTCCTGCACACCCAAATCCTGGACCGAGTCCTCATCCTGGACCTGCGGGTAGACCAGAGTTCTGCACGGGCTCGTGATGTCGCCGAACTCGGGAGTCCTCTTGCGAACGCTCGGGGGGCTCGAAAACTTCTTTGTGGAGACCTGGCTCTCCATGAACTGGTCGGCCTCGAGCAGGAAGATGTGACCGCCCATCCAGTTCTTCGCGTGGAACTCGAGCTGTTGGTTCCAGTGATTGGCCAGCTCAATTGCCATGCGCTGGCGAGTGGTGTCAACGTCGGCACGGGTCTCAAGCTCGAAGCGCGGGAGGTTGGTGATGTTCACCGCCTTGGGTAGGACAACGAGAATGGGGCCTTGCATCCACGAGTGGATGATGTTCAACTGGCGGAAGAGGTGGTCGATGCTCTTGTCGATGGCGAAGATGCCCTTGGCGCGCTCAAGCTTCGAGTAGTGGAAGATGTCGTTGACACCGAACCAGATGGTGAAAAGAGTCCATTCCTTGGGCGGCTGAATAGGCCACATGCGCTTGAAGCCCTCCATCTTCACAAAATCGCGAACCTGTTGCTGCAGGTCGCGGAGAGCGAAATCGGTGAAGTTGTGCGAGGAAGTGGCATTCTGAAAGACGGCATTGTCAAGGACGGCGCCAACTGTGTCGGTGTAGTACTGGGTGACCTGCGGCGGCAGCGAACGGGCGTAGTTGTCTATCGAGTCGCAGAGAATCTGTTTCGCGCCGAGTCAGCGGTCGCACTCGCGCACTCTGGACGTTGCGTCCTGGCAAACAACGTACCTCTGCACAGAGAGCCTCTGGCCAAACGGGCCCGCTGGCGGGATGTCTGATGGGCTCGTAGCCGGGCGGTGGCCCGTTGAGTATGTAGCGGCCGGTGTCCGACCAGGAGTCGCCGAAGGTGACGATCCTGCGCACCGAGCCCGACCACGACTTCTGGAACTGGGTGTACTGGCGCGTCGACGGAATGACCCAGCCCAGGTAGAGGATGAGGGTGACGGCGAGGGCGATGATGACGGAGCAGCGCGAGAGGAACCTCATGGTCGGCAACGACTTGAGGGAGGCGGCAATTAGGGTTGTTGTTCGGGGTCGGACAGAGTTTGGGAGGAATTAAAGGTGTCGCAGAGGTGAGGCTTGTTGTGGTTGGGAAAGGGGGGACACAAATCCTGCTGCGGATCGGCTGTCGGGGTGGAGCGATTGACTGTGGTGGGAGTGTTTTGGCGGGGGAACGACAGAAAGCACGAAGCTATACACTCGGGGTGGGCATGGCCAGGTGGATGGTGCAGAGAGCGCGCGAGGAGAGGGATCGAGAAAAGATGTCCACGCAAGCGCTCCACCGGCGCCGTTGGCGGCGGCCAGCCCGCGAGCCCCTGACTGGATCAGTTGTCTCGGGGGAAATAATCGCCCACCATCCCAGCACGCGCCGCCGCCGCACCCAGCCATGTCACTCAATGTCAGCCGTAAGATTACGCCGGCCATGCCAGATGCGCGCCCGATAAGCCAGGCGACCGCGAGGACCCTTCAACGCCTGCGACACCGCCTGCGAGCCCGCTGCGCCCTGCGGCGACCGACGGCCAGCGCAGTGCCACCCGCCCGCGCCTGCCCGGCGCGCCCGCAACCACTCGCCGGAGCCTGCCTGCGCCTGCGCCTGCGCTGCGCCGGAGCCTGAGCCTGACGCCTGACCAAAGGCCGCCGCCGCCCGCCAAGGATGCCGTGTGCAGCCGCGCGCGACGGTGCTGCGAGGCGACCAGAGGCACCCCCAGCGAGTCACGCCCCAGGTGGTCCGTAGGGGTCGCCGTCTCGTCGCCCGCCCGCCCTCACCGCATGGCATGACGCCATGCGAGCTACGCCAGAGCAGAGGCTGGACGGATCGCCTGCGCCCGTCGCTCCCCGCAGCACAACCGGCATCACGACACCAGCCGTTCCCCAGCCAACACCGCGTCCAGCGCAGCTGCAACTCCACCCGCCCAGCCAGCGCTCCCAATGGCAGCCCGCCACAAGCAGCGCCCTTCCGCGACACCCGTTCCGGAGCCTGCGGATGCTGGTGCCAAACGTCGAGTCTGCGGGGCTCGGGGGCCACAGTGACGCGAGTGGCCCTCGTTGCCGTAGCGCCGTACCGTGGCGGCCACCGTCAATACCGGTTCTGCCTTGACTGTTTAACACCAGCTTTCGCTTCATTAAACTTAGCACGCATTCGCCCTAGCCGCGCCCGACACGTTGAACTAGGCAGTCTTCGTCTCCACGCCCGCTTGCCGTCGACCGCTTCTGATATGAACAGATAGTGATCCTGTAGCTCTCACAGATGCCTGGCATCACCTGGATGCTGCTCAAACCGGCAGCTGCAGTGCAGCGCTTCGCTCCACATTGGCTGACTATGGGTGGAGCGTAGGATCCGCAACCGCATCCAGCCACCTGCCGTACTGCCGCTGTCACCGCTGCAGTCTTGAAACTTCACGCTTCCCATGGGACTGCGGTCCTCCAGCGCTCTACGTCCATCCACTCCATCCATCCATGGTTGCCTATCGAATGCATCAGCACGTGTGCTGGGTTTGTCTGCTTGGCGTGCAGTAGAGGCATGCACGCCTTTCTTGGGACGAGCATCATTTGAACACCCAGCTCCCACAACCCACCTACTTCATCCGGCCTCGTTGTGTATCAATCATGTCCCGGCCAGCGTTATGAAAACGGTAATTAGATCGGCAGGGCAGACCAAGATCGCAAGACGAGCCAGTGCTCCCATACGCCCTGCCCCAGGCGAGGATCACGGACTGCAGGACAGGACGCGTCCGTTCCCTTCTCGCATGGTGCACTCTTTCATCACCCACTGGCTGCTGCCTTGCCGCACATCAATGATCGACAAAGAGGCGAGATGCAGATGTGCGGCAGATCCGCCCAATCCCCCCTTAGTACGCGTGTACGCGTTTCTTATTAGTACCAGCCAAGCCAGCACCCTCGAACCGAAGTGATTCTTCCAGCAGCACGCCACACTGCCATTGCGCATTTTTCCTGCTGCCGTTTTCACCAGCTCCCACAGAAGGGACGACACAGGAAACGCGACACCATTGGTGGGTGAGAAGCAAAGGGTTCGGGAACGACGTTCCCAGTTGATTGCTGGCGGGACGGTCGAGGAAGCGCTGTGCAACCGCACCCGCATTCCCGCTTTAGCCGCCCTTTCGCTAACGGAAAGACACGGGAGCGTGTGCGCCGCCGCTACCAGGCCGCCTTGCATGCCGTCGATCCAAACAGTTTGTTGGGCTGGCGCCAGGCCGTTCTGGGGGGGGTCCTAATTGCTGCCCACCACCACCAACCGCCTTCTCGTTGAGCACATCATCCACTGCCGAGCCGCGGAGAGTGAACATACGATATTGTTAATTCCTCGGCGAAAGCTTGACTGCTAGTTCTTGCGAAATTGCGGAGAGCGGGCTGTTCGCCGTGTGGGGGAAAGTCTGTCAGCTCGCGAAGATAAGGTTGTGGTAGCGTCCAGAGAACGGGAATCCTTCATGTGTTTCTATCGCAGCCAGCGATAAGGTAAAGGATTTTTGGGACCGAGTTCATGCGCGGAGAGGCCTTGGCACCTCGGTCGTCGCAGAAATGCCACATGCAAAGCCAGTTCTGTTTGCGGTCCGCAGAGGAGCTAAAGACCGTAGGCACACCATGAAATCACCCCGCAGTCTTGTAGTCTCCGCGGCAACGGCCTGCGATCAAGCAGCTAGAAGAAGTACTTTCAAGCTTTCTAAGCTTGGGGGGATCCCAAGAAAATTGGCGTTTCCGCGAATGAAAGTCTCGCTGGTTTCTTGCAGACGGCCGAAAGCTTGCTTCGCGCTGGATGCAGAAACACCCAAGAGCATTGGCCCACCAACGAGAGTGCAGAGCGCGACTCCAGAACTCCAGCAATCCCTCAACACCACGAAAAGCTTGAAAATCTTGATCGTTACAGCCGCATGTAAAGATCGACAGAGCTTTACGCTGTAACGAAAAGCAAGGCAAAAGCAAATCGCCCAGCCAGCCATCGTTCAGGATGGTTGGTTCGCCACCACCCACCCTCCACACCTCAGCACGATCGAATAGGCTGTGCAGAGCCTCAACGCAAGCCCCAGCCGCCGCGGGGATCGCCATCCACGCATCGAGCGACGGCAGACGGCGGAGCCGCAGCTGAGACAAGCAGCGAGCTGCCCAGCCTCCACGCTCACACCTCAGCTGTCGTGCCATTGGCGGGCCGCCCAGTACAGCAGCGAGCAGGTAGCATTACCACAGCACACCCGACGACGCGCCGGCCGGACCGGCCGTGACAAGCGGCCGATGACACCTTCACAGCCACACTCTTTTCGCACCTTGCCATCAGCTGCCTCTCCTTGCCAGCCGCAGCCCAGCCTCTCACACGCCAGGAAAATCAACCCACCTCATCAATCGCCGTGGACCCGCCCGCCGCCCACCGATCTCCGAAAACCGGCGCCCTGTGATTCGCCCGGTCTCAACGCACCGCACCACCCCGCCAAAAATAGCGCAGACGAAAAAGCAAAGCAAGCCTGCCCTGCACCCTGCACGCCCGCGCATCCCAGCCCCATTCGACCACACCCGCACCCGACGCACCGACCGGCCGAAGAAAGCAGACAGGACCACCGCTACTCCCGTGCTTCGCGCGCATGAACAGAGCGAAGTCGCCACACGCTTCGCTTCGCCCGTATCGGGTCGGGTGCCCGAACGCAACCGCCCCGTCCCGGCCGGCTGTTCTGCGCCGCCTTGTTTTTCCTTTGCTCTCGCTTGCCCGGGTTGAGGCTCCCCGGCCTGTTTTGCCTTCCCCCCTGAGTGATGCAGTAAGCCAAGGCTATAACGTTGCTTCCTCGTATCCTGCAGCTTGCTTAATGCTATAGGCGGTAGGCTAGGATAGGCGGCCCGTACGTCACAGCAGCTCGTATTTGCGCGCGTGTGATTTTGTAGGCGTGCGCGGAGAAGGGGGGCGCTCACATGAAAGAATGCGAGCGCATCACGACATCGGAGGGACGAGCGAGCGGGGAGCCCCCGCCAGGCGGTCTTCACGGCATGTCGCGGTATGTGTGGACGCGTAACCTACCGGACGGGAAGGAAGGAAGGAATGCAGGATCCAGGAGCACGGTTGTGGAGGAAACCGATGCGAACAATTCCAGTGGTTATTGCCGCCGGAGTTCTCCATGGAAGTAAGGGAGCGATGATGACGCCTTACGCATTCCACGGCACGTGAAGAGGGTGCAAACAAGGTGTTGGTGCGAACTTCTTCAGCTTGTGTTATCGGAAGGGATAAAGAACAAAGTCACACAGTTCACGTATAGTGTTTTTGACGACTGCATGAGTAGCAACTAGCATTAATTATGTGGATTTCCATCTCGTCAGCATCTGCATAAAGCTAGTTTCGACAGAGAGATAAATTTGATTCCCGCTCCGTATGCACAAACCCTCCAAAGAGAAAAACCCTAAAAGAATGCAACGCCAGATCTCTCAAAGGAACTACTAAAACCAATGCTAGAAATACGCACATCGAAAAAGGAGTGGACTCCCGCCCTCTCTCTCATCCCAAATACCCACGAACAAACACCGTATATTCCTCCAATCCATCATCACCGAAGAGGGCGCAGAAGCTAGATTAGTTTGTTTCGCTTGCGTACTTGCATGCGTGCGTATACTGCACCAGAAACTTGAAAAATAATACGCAATAGCAGAGCCAATCCTCAACTCATGACTTTTGACCGTTTCCTTGGTAGACGTTTTTAGCGGGAAGAGACGAAAGAGACCGTTTACATGTTCGCCAGCTCATTATCGATCATCTGATCCAAGAACACCCTGCGTTCGCCGCTCAGTTGCGTCTGCAAACGCTGCTCAGTGAGAGCCTTCAGCTGCTTCTTTGTAACGTTGTCCAGATCGACGTCCGCTAGGCACTCCCGGATCGCGTGGACGATCTGATCATCTGAAGGGCCGCTCGCCGTGTTGCGGAAGTCCATGTTGCTAGCAGGCCTGCTCTGGGAGAGCGGGCTGCGTTGGCGCGGCGCGTTGTACGGGGTGCTGAGGTGATCGCTAGACTGGAATCCCCCGAGCGAATTCATCGATTGACGTGCCTGGTGCTGGTTTGCGCCGTAAGGCGAAGAGTTATATGTGTCTGACATGTTACCCATTGACATCAGACGGCCGTGTTGACCCTTCTGGTCGGGGGTGTCCTGGTAGCGGCCAAAGTTCGAATAGGCACTCTGGCGGCCTTGCATGGCGGCATACGGTCCTGGAGACTGCGGAGGCATGTGCATCGTCCCCCTCTGGCCGTTGAAACCAGTCAGAACAGTCGAGGCAGGCTTGACGGACGAGTAAACCGATTGCATGTCGTTCATCTCATACGCATCGTCCTCGTACGGTCCCATTCCCTTTTCGGGAGCAAGACCACGGCGACCCGGCAGATTGTTGGCAGTGGCGTAGTCATCCCACCTCTGGAGCGGAATACTGCGTGGATCAAAGCCTTCATCCTCTTCGACGGCCACAATTTGCTTTGCGCCCTTTTCACCGATGACAACACGGGTGTTACCCCAGGAGAAGTCGTCCTGTTTCCAGAAAGAGTAGACCGGAAGAATAAGGGAGTAGACCGGGTAGGCCATGATGTAGATGATCATCCAACCGATGTGCTGCCACTGCCTCTTGATGATGAAGATGATTGCTTGCAGACCATACACGGCTGCAAGCATAATGACCGAGATCATGGGGAATGCACCATCCTTGGCAGCAACCTTGTAGATAAGGTAGACCAGGTAAGCACAGGTAGCGGGCAGAATGATGGTTCCGAAAAGATCGATGAAAACGACGAAGCGCATGGAGAAACAACAGAATCCACAGAGGTCCTTAAGCCAGACCAACTCAGCCAGGTTGTGGATGGTCGAGTTGATCCAACGACGTCTCTGAGAGAGCAGAACGCTGAAGGTCTCAGGCGCTGCGGTCTGGGCGTACGCATCCGGAACGAACTTGAAGGACATGGCCGGGAAGTGCTTGGTCATGATGGTCGTGAGATAACGATCTTCTCCAAGAGAGAGAAGGTTCTTCTTGTGGAGCGTATCGACATCGCAGTCGGAGTAGTCGTCAATAACCTTGTCGTTGATGATCAAGGGCTTGCCCTTATCTGCAGTTCGCAGCCGGTACATGCAGAAACTAAGACTGTTAGCCGCTATGCTGTAAACTTCGCGAGGAAAGAAAACTTACCATCCAGGCAAACAAGTAACACTGCCGAACAAACTCTCGAAAGCCTTGGCCAAGTGATGGGAGATGTAGTATTCGTAGACCTGGATCATTGTCCACCAACTGCGGTCCTCATTCTCCAAACTTGTTTCGCCGCAAATACCAATAATCTTGGAGTCGTTGGAACAGCTTGCGACTAGACGGTTGAGAGAATCTTCCCTGACCATGGTATCGGCGTCGACCATGAGCAAGTACTCGTAAAGTTCGGGGTCCACACCGATAATGTTGTTGATTTGATGGAACATCTCAAGCTCTAGTGGGGACATGGGCGCACGGTGGTGGACGCGGTTCAGGAACTGCATCAAGAGAATCTGAGAGTCACGCTTGCCACGATTTCCAGGCTTCGACTTCTTCTGTTCGGACTCCTTGCCAACCTTGACCACGACGAGGTAAGGCACAACGTTGCCCTCATATTCGTAGAGACCGGAGTACACCTTTCCGTAGTTGAGCTGCTCGGCGCCGCGGCCGACGGACTTGAATGGGAGAGCAGGCGGGTCGACCTTGGGATCAACTCCGAGAATGTCCAGAACAATCTTGGGAGTAGGTCTGTCGTTTCCGCCACCAACGATCATACCATCGCAAATAACGCAGATGAGCTTCCGCTTGTTGTCGTAAGCCAGGGCTGTCAGTGAATCGAGACCCTTTCGAATTTGATCTTCACCCTCGGTGTAGGCCGGCACCTGACAAATGACAAATTTGTCTTGAGCTGCCGGTCGTCGCTTCGATCCAAGTTGTAGTGCGGACAAGAACTTAATCAAGATGACAGCGCAAAGAATGATAGTGAAAGCCAGAAGGATGTAGTTGTTGACTTGGCAGCGGGCCGAATCACGGAAATCAATCTCTCCCACGTAGAACATGTTTTCAATGCACTGCATGTTGGGTAGGCGAACGCTCTCATCCAGCTCGTTCCAGTCGTCGGTAATGTCTCCTCCTGGATTGCTCTTGAAAAGGTTTTCGACTTTGCTGTCCAGATACTCGTAGGTCGTGTCTGAGTCGTAGGTGTCCTGGGTGTAGAAATAGTTTGTCAAGTCGTACACCTTCTCGTCGATGATAGCCCATTGGCGGTCAATGTTGTTGCCTTGCTTCTTGATCTTATTCTTGGTCCACACGAGCGGTCCCTTGTAGTATTCTTTCATTTTCGGAAGGAATTTCTTGGTGTACCAGTCGTCTTTATGCAGAGCAGTTGTAACGTCAGGTTGGTTGCGCTCACCGGAAGTGTGGACGGCCTGAGGGCTGTCGGTAGTAGCCGAAGTGTCGTTGAACATGAGAACTCCAATCGTGCTGTTGATCTTGAGGTTGGGGCAGGCAAGAGCAATGGGCGGAACGATGTAAGCATCAATGTTCTTCCCCATAAGCGGCTCCATGTTGGTCGTAGTGACATCGTAGCCCGTGCGATCACTGTGCTGAATTTTCCAGAACTTCGAGATGTCGTAGACTTTACCGTGGTGACTGACATAGAAATCGCTTGAGCCTTGGTGCTGACTGACTTCCTTCTCGTTCCATGCCTTGTCAAAGTTGGGGCAAAGGAGCCTTCCAAACTCGATGATGTAGAAGACAACGATTCCGTTCAGGAGCAGAATGAGCAGCACTAGAACGAACTTTTCTCTCCACGCCTGCCTGACGTCGGGGCGCTTCATCCGGCCGACATGAGTAAGAAGGAAGGACGGGATCCAGAAAGTGAGAGCCCAACAGAAGCCAACCCAGAGGCGCCGCGACTTGGAAATGGGTTGTTCCGTAACAACCTTGCCGTCGCCAATCTCTTCGTCGCCATAATAGGTAACACCGTGTTTATCGTCACCTTTGTTTCCGAGACCGTAGTCACCGCGGCTGAGGTTAGCGTGGCCGGACATTTGTGTTTGAGCGATGGAACGAGCATCTGCATTGCTGCGGGTACCCTGGTGCACGGAAGGTGGCACATGCAACAGGTTGTCCCTACTGCCCTGGAGAGTGATCTCGTCTCCGCCGTATTGTTGAGGGCCGAAGAAACCGCTGCCAAGGCTGGGTTGGTGGACTGAGTAGCCGCTGTCGAGTACACCAGAGCCGACCATTCCGCCCATTCCACCCATCATATCGATTTCAGGGCCCTTCATATCGCGCATGCTTTCAGCTTCCCACCAGGCTCCCTCGCGGATCCACACACGCTCAGTGCCGAGGATGACTTCCCCGTTGCTCCATCCGCGCTCGAGGACCCAGCTTTCGACACCTTCGCGGCCTTCAGTGCACCCTAGTAGCGCGTATCTCTGAACAAATTCCTCGTAGTCGAAGTCGGCAGTGAAATCGAGGTTCCGGTTCCGACGATTAGCCCACTCAGGGAGGCGCCACGAGCGCAGTTGGCGGGAGACAGACGCTGCCGACCAACCGGGGGCCGCAGCGTTGCCTGACAAAGTAGCGGGGCCGTCGTCAGTCGGGTGAACAGCAAGGTGGAACCAGACTCTGCTGCTGCTAATGACAGTGGGAAGATCGAATCTGGCATTTTTGCCCAATACGACACCCTGTCCAGAGATGGGAAGAAGCAACTGCTTCAGGAAACTCTCGCTCTCTGCCTCGAGGGCCACCTTTTCAAGGACAGCCTCTCTAGTCTCGCGTTCTTGCTCTTGTTCGCGGCTTGCAGCGTTATCAACGATTCCCAGGTCGGCTGCAGCCTCAGACACGGCCGTGTTCATTTCGCGGAGAACGGAAGAGCCAGCGGGTTCCATGGGAACGCCATCCTCTTTCATCTCTGCGTTGATGCCCTCGGAGTCATCGAAGACAGTACGCAAAGCTACCGCCTTGCCAAGAGCACTTGACGGGATCTCAACGACAGTGATGCAGACAGAATCGCCGTCGTCATCCCCAGAGTCAGGAGTAGGTGCTCCGGAGCGGTCGTCGTCGCTGTTACTTGATGACCCAGTGTTTTTGATGCCGCGAAGTTCCTTGCGGATGGTCTCGTTGGCCTTCGCGATAACCCAGTCGACGATGGCTTCGTAAAGGCCGCTAATAAGCACCTGACGCTCTACGGTGTCGAGCTTTTTCTTCAAAACCTCGGGGTCGATGTCAAGGAGATCGGCAAACTCCATGCAAACATTGTCGAGGACCTCCTCATCAACAAGGAAGCCAAGGGTGTCTCCGAGTTTCAGAACGCCGGCGACTGCCGAGAGCAGGTTGCGTAGGCTTCCGCCCTTGATGCCGATCTGCTTCAGGTTCTCGCGCCAATCCTCCGCCGCCGCCGCATCGTCGGCAGTGGGTAGATATGACGGCGGATAGTAGGTGCCCGACTTCTTGAGAAGCTCATAGTCGGAGACCGGCTTCAGGTCGAGCGTCTCCCTCTCCTTTTGCGAGGCAGAGTTGGAGTTGAGGTAGTAGAAGACGTCGAAAGCACGATATCCAGCCTCGGACGGGACGTCAACCAAACCCTGCCTCGTGTCGATGCCGGAGGTTGACAGTGCGAGCGTTGCTCCTGTAATGGAGCCCTCGAGGTTCAAGTTGAAGGTGGCAGCGAGGGCCGAGTGGCGAGGGAAAGACGCATTCTGGGGCGTCACACAGTGGGTGAAAGCGCGGAGGACATTCAGAGAGGTGTAGAAGGTGGAGGGAACAGAGAGAGGTAAGGCGGAGACGAAGGGGGCGAGCAGCGACGGGGTTGAGTCGTGCAAAGAGCTGAACAGCCCAAGTTAGCGGGAGATGGCGAACGAGTGTGAGACCGACTTACCCCAACACGATACAGCCGTCCTCTGCCCTCCTGCGGGCGTGTTCCCAGGCCTTGCGCCCAAGTTCCACGTCCACGGTTCCTCCAAAGCGTCCGTCCGGGCCGACCTCTCCGGCGGTTACCCAAGTGTTGACAACCAAGCTCGTGCTGGCCTCCAGGTAGTAAGGCTCGCGCTGGGCGTATGCCGTGTGCAGGGCATTGAGAAGGGTGCTTGTCGACACCTGGTGCGAGGGATTATTGTGGCCCGGCCGCGGCGTCGAGTTCGATAGGGTGGAGAATGTCGACATGCGGTTGTAGGCCGCCATGGCGATGGCGAGGGCTGGTGGCCTCCGGGACGGGGATGCGGGCTGGGGTTCGTACGCGGGCTGCGTGGGTGGGCGGTGCCGGCTGGGCGACTGTGTGTGGATTCTGGGGTGCAGTCGCTCAGATGCGCAGGACAGCAGCACAGGCGGCGCGAGGCATCAAGTTGTAGCGACGGTGGGAGAGTGCTGGTTCGATCGCCGGCGGAGCGCGCTGTAGGCCCGCGGAGTGGCAGGAGCGGAGCGCAGGCGAAAGCGAGGGCGCGGAACACACAAAACGAAGGGATGCGAAAAACGACTGTGGAAAATTGAGGGTTAGGGAGGGCTGCAGAGGCACAGAAGAGCCGCAGCGAAGGCGAATTGTGGTGTTCAACGCAACGGTCTCGCCGGGCGGACGAAAGCAAGAGGCCGGCCACAAGTGGGCAAGTGGATCTCACGCCCCCCTGTGACACTGGGCGACTGGCATCCCGAGTCTAAACTTAGTACGACGGCCGGTCTAGCGCAGGACAACACGAGCTCATCGCGTCACTCAATTCAAAACATTCACGCCCGCCGCCATTTCACGCCGTAATCATCCATCATCCATTACGCCTCCACTCGCCGCCGAAACGTGAGCCTCATCGCCGCTGCTGTGCGCGACTCCGCGGACGACTTCCCCGTGCTGTGACGCGTCGCTGCGAATCCTGATCTGCAGCCTCTCCCGCCCCCGGTGTTCTAGTTGGCGGTGTTGCCAGGGTGAGCGGCCTGCCGGGTGGCTGCTCGCCTCGCGACGGGCGGTGGATGCGCGTAGAAACACACCCACACATCCGTGCAGAAGCGGTCGGTCATCTGGCTGCGGCATTTTGCAGCGCGGCTGCCATTGCGCTGCCCTCGGGGGGGGGCTCTGTCGCTCGCTCGCAGCGAGGTTGGGCGGCCACCCGCCACGGCTGGTAGCGCCAGCGAAAAGATGATCGGCTTCCCCAGATTTCTTCATTTGGCTGCTGGACCGCCGCTCCTTTACGTCGGAATGGCCGGGCCAGCACTGTTATTAATTTACGGAATTTCAGCGGTTGCATGAAATAAAACCGCTCACCGTCATGCTGCCGCTGGCCGGGTCGTGGCAATTCGTGATTCTCGTGTGGCCGGTCGGTCATCGCGCTATTCTTAGCTTTAAGCAGCGATAGGGGGCGCCAATACGATCCACCTTAGCTGCATTGGCAGCCGTCCAGTGCATGTTTCGCCTCTTACCCTTGGACGCCCGACCGATCTTCTCAACACCACTGCCCGCCGCTGCCGCCCTACCGACAGCCGGTTCTTCTCCCCTTCGTTTGGTTGTGATTGTGCTCTGCATTCCTCTCGTTCCACGCTCGCTTCCAACTGCAAAGCCCGCCCAGCCCGGGTGCATTCCTCGCAACTCGCGCCGGACTCCCCACCTCCGCTTCACCTGGACATTTTCCAACACGTGCTGTCGCCAACCCAGCGCCGCCGCTGCCGTCGACCCTGAACCGCCCCAACACCTAGTTCCGTCTTCCCGCCTCCGGGGACGAGGCCACAACTATGGCGCTCAACTCCATGGGCAGCAACGCCCAGTATGCGCAGGCTTCGCTACCGTCGTTACCAGCGCACCTGCAGTCCGACACCCATTTGACTGCACATCTCGCGAGCCGCTTCCACGCCCACCACCCGACCGCCCAGCTGTCGTCGCATGGCATCATCTCGCTCAATACCTACACCTCGTCTGCCCAAGGCCCCGATGGCGGAAGGGAGGGCAGCGCCATGGCTGCCACCCAGGACCTAGCAAAGCGGGCCTGGGCCAGGCTGGGCCACCGCAGCGAGAACCAAGCTGTCGTCTTTCTGTGAGTCCTGTCGCGCCGCCGGCCCCCCTCCGCAATGGATTGCATTGCCTAATTCTCTAACATTTGTTTTCTAGTGGTGAAACTGGCTCCGGAAAGACTACTCTCCGATGCCATCTTCTCTCCGCGCTTCTATCCTACTCCGCCACGCCTCTCTCCGCCAAACTTTCTTATGCCTCCTTCGTCTTCGACACCCTCACTAGCACGAAATCGCTCACCACGCCAATCGCGTCGAAGGCCGGTCTCTTCCTCGAGTTGCAATACGACACTACATCTTCCACGCATCCTACCTTGATTGGTGGCAAGATTCTTGACCACAGGCTCGAGCGTAGCAGGATCGCGTCCGTTCCCACGGGCGAAAGAAGCTTCCATGTCCTCTACTACCTGCTTGCGGGCACGAGCCCGGCAGAGAAGGAACATCTGGGCCTCAACATCGGGATGGGTGAGGCTGGCAGCAGAATCTCCACCGGTAGCGCCAAGCGATGGCGTTATCTGGGTCACCCAACGCAGATGAAGGTCGGCGTGAATGATACCGATGGGTTCCAGCAGTTCAAGAACGCGTTGAGGAAACTTGAGTTTCCCCGCAGCGATATTGCTGAGATCTGCCAGATTCTCGCTGCCATTCTCCACATTGGAGAGCTTGACTTCGTCACCGGCAAATCCACCACTCCTACCGGTGATGACAGCGGCGGTTACTCCCACGAGGGTGGAGAAGATGTCACCGTCGTGAGGAACAAGGGTGCTCTCCAAATCGTTGCCGCTTTCCTGGGTGTTGCCCAGGAAGACTTGGAAGTGAGTCTGGGATACAAGTCCAAGACACTCCACCGCGAGCGTGTGACGGTCATGTTGGACCCCAAGGGCGCTCGCCAGAACGCCGATGAACTTGCGCGGACATTGTACTCGTTACTTGTCGCGTATGTCATGGAAACTGTTAACCAGAGGATTTGTGCAGTGGAGGATTCCGTTGCAAATACCATTTCCATCGTTGATTTCCCTGGTTTCCAGCAGGTCTCTGCCACTGGATCCGTTCTCGATCAGCTACTCAACAACTCCGCAGCCGAATGCTTCTACAACTACGCTTTACAGAACTTCTTCGAGAAGCAGGAAGAGTTCCTCTCGGCCGAGGAGGTCAGCATTCCTCAGACCAGCTACTTCGATAACTCGGATGCGGTCAAGGGTCTGCTCAAGCCTGGTGTTGGTCTTCTCAGCATTCTCGATGATCAGATGAGACGCGGAAAGACGGACGTGCAATTCCTGGAGGCTTTGAGTAAGCGATTTACCAACAAGAACCCCGCCATCATGGCCGGAAGCGCAACCACAGTTATGCCTGGCAGCAACTTCGCCACGCACAACTCCTCTGCAGCTTTCACGATCAAGCACTTCGCCGGTGAGGTCGACTACCCCGTTGATGGCTTGCTCGAGGAGAATGGCGATATCATCTCGGGTGATCTTCTTAACCTCATCAACAACACCCGCAGTGACTTCGTTCGTGAGCTTTTCCACCAGGATGCTCTCAACACGGTTGTCCACCCGAAGGAAAGAACCTCTGTCGTCCAGGCGTCAGTAAGCTCTAAGCCTACTCGGATGCCTAGCATGGCAAAGAGAAAGGGTGACCGCCCGGCACGTTTCGGTTCAGTCCGAAGGCCCGCTGAGGACTCCGATGATGACGCACGCAGCGAAGTGTCTCGGTCGAACAAGCGTAAGGCCGCCGCTGGCAAGCAAGCTGGTGCCGCTGGGCAGTTCCTGGTGTCTCTCGAGAACATCACGAAGTCTATTGCCGTTTCAGACACCAACCCTTACTTTGTGTTCTGTATGAAGCCCAACGACCGACGAATTGCCAACCAGTTCGACAGCAAATGTGTTCGATCCCAAATCCAGACTCTTGGAATTGCTGAGATCAGCCAACGTCTCCGTAATGCCGATTTCAGTATCTTCCTTCCTTTCAGCGAGTTCCTTGGTCTAGCTGAAGCCGATACTGTCATCGTCGCAAGCGAAAAGGAGAGGGCGGACATGATACTGGATGAAAAGGGCTGGGCATCCAATGAAGCACGGGTCGGCGCTACTGGGGTTTTCATTAGCGAGCGTTGTTGGCTAGAGATAGCCAACATCCCCGATGTTGTTGCTGTTGGCGGAAGCCGCTACATGGGTGGAGACGATGGAGGGAGCGGCGATGGCTTGCTCACTCCCGCTGACGCGACCAGAGGCTACGGCGATTCGCGTGTTCAATTGCTTGGCTCCCACACTCCCTCACCTGGTCAAATGTTCCACGACGACAAGGCAAGCTACTTTGGCAGTCGTGAACTTGATGCTCGTTCGGAGGCCGGAGCATCAGCCATCAACGGCGGGGACATGTTCCGCAACCTTGAGACCCGCGAGCAGATGGCTGAGAAAGGCAACGAGGTGAAGATGGAAGAGGTTGAAACACACAAGGTGTCTGGAAGTCGTAAGAGATGGATGTTCTTCGTCATGTGTTTGACCTGGTGGGCTCCCGACTGGGCCGTCCGGAAGATTGGCAGAATTCCGCGCCCCGATGTCCGTCAAGCCTGGAGAGAAAAGCTGGCTATCAACATGCTCATCTGGCTCTCTTGCGGCTTTGTCATTTTCTTCATGATCGGTTTCCCTGCGCTCATTTGCCCGACCCAGCACGTCTACTCGGAGTCTGAGCTCACGTCATACAACGGAAAGAATGGAAAGGGGTCGTACATTGCTATTCGTGGCGTTGTATACGACCTCGGCGCTTTCATGCCGGTTCACTACCCTACCATCGTTGCCACTTCCCAGCTGAAGAAATACGCCGGCAAGGATGCTACGGCTATCTTCCCGGTTCAGGTCTCGGCTCTTTGCAACGGCAAGGATGGTTCCATCCACCCCTCTGTTCAGCTTGACTACAAGAAGAACAACTACTCGAGCTCCGACAACACGGTTAGCAGCACGGATGACAATGCAAAGTACCACGACTTCCGGTGGGCTACCAACGATAGCCGGCCTGATTGGTGGTGGGAGCAGCAGACTTATTTGAAGGCCAATTACAAGAAGGGTCGTGTTGGATACAGTGCCCAGTACATCAAGACTCTGGCAAAGAAGCAGAATTCCATTGCGATTTTGAACGACAAAGTCTACGACTTCACTTCTTACCTTGTCGGTGGGCGTGACCCACAATTCCCTTGGTACTACAACGGCACGACAACCGGAATCGACTCGAATTTTATGGACCAGCAGACGGTGTCGCTCTTCCAGACTAGAGCTGGACAGGACATTACTAAGTACTGGAACGCATTGAACTACAACACTACCATGCGGAACAACATGCAGGGCTGTCTGGATTACCTCTTTTACGTCGGCGACGTTGACACACGTAACTCTACCCGGTGCTTGTTCGCTAAGTGGCTTCTGCTTGCCATTTCCATTCTCTTGGTCAGCGTCATCGGCTTCAAGTTCTTGGCTGCTCTCCAGTTTGGAAAGAAGAACGTGCCTGAAAACCTCGACAAGTTCGTCATCTGTACCGTCCCCGTGTACACGGAAGATGAAGACTCACTTCGTCGTGCCATCGATTCCGCAGCACGTATGAAGTACGATGACAAACGCAAGCTTCTCTTCATCGTCTGTGACGGTATGATTATCGGACAGGGCAACGATAGGCCAACGCCTAGGATTGTTCTCGACATTTTGGGCGTCTCTGAGGCCGTCGATCCTGAACCTTTGAGCTTTGAGAGTTTGGGAGAGGGCATGAAGCAACACAACATGGGCAAGATCTACTCCGGCCTTTACGAAGTCCAGGGTCACATCGTTCCCTTCGTTGTGGTCGTCAAGGTTGGCAAGCCGTCTGAGGTCCAGAAGCCTGGTAACCGTGGTAAGCGCGATTCTCAGATGGTTCTCATGCGCTTCCTGAACCGCGTCCACTACAATCTGCCGATGACACCGATGGAACTTGAAATGCACCATCAGATACGGAACATCATTGGAGTCAATCCTACCTTCTATGAGTTCCTGCTGCAGATCGATGCCGATACTGTCGTTGCACCAGACGCTGCTACTCGATTCGTTGCCTCCTTCTTGCACGACACTCGCCTGATCGCAGTCTGCGGTGAGACGGCACTCAGCAACGCGAAAGCCTCTTTCGTTACCATGATGCAGGTTTACGAATACTACATTTCGCACAACCTCACAAAGGCTTTCGAATCCCTCTTCGGTTCCGTCACCTGTTTGCCGGGTTGTTTCTCCATGTACCGCATCCGCGCTGCTGAGACCGGAAAGCCCCTCTTCGTCAGCAAGGAAGTCGTCGAAAACTACGCTGTGAACCGCGTTGACACTCTCCACATGAAGAACCTGCTCCATCTTGGTGAGGACAGATATTTGACCACGCTCCTGCTGAAGCACCACTCCGCGTTCAAGACCAAGTACATCATGCGCGCTCATGCTTGGACCATCGCCCCGGACAGCTTCGCAGTCTTCATGTCTCAACGTCGTCGCTGGATCAACTCGACAGTGCACAACCTCATGGAGCTCATCCCGCTGCAACAACTCTGCGGTTTCTGCTGCTTCAGTATGAGATTCGTCGTCTTCCTGGACTTGCTCTCGACAATCGTGCAGCCTGTCATCGTCGGCTACCTCGTCTACATGATCGTTCTCTTGGCCACCAACCCAGGAACCGTGCCGATCATGACGTTCATTCTTCTCGGTGCTATCTATGGTCTCCAGGCTATCATCTTCATCGTGCGCCGCAAGTGGGAGATGATTGGCTGGATGATCATCTACATTTGTGCCACGCCCATCTTCTCTCTTGGTCTACCACTGTACGCCTTCTGGCATATGGATGACTTCTCCTGGGGTAACACCCGTGTTGTCACTGGCGAAAAGGGTCAGAAGATCGTCGTCTCAGACGAAGGCAAGTTCGACCCCAACAGCATTCCGAAGAAGAAGTGGGAAGAGTATCAAGCCGAGCTGTGGGAGGCCCAGACCCAACGGGACGACCGCTCCGAAATCTCCGGCATCTCCTATGGCACCAAGTCCTACTGGGGTGGCAATGGTGCTGGATCAGAGTACGGCTATCCTCCTTCGCGCCCCATGTCTCATCTCGAGCCGCCGCGTTACAACAACAACTCCCGCCTCTCGCTTGCGCACTCCAACTATGGCTACGGCGACGGCATGGAGATGGCAGACATGCACGGCCCTCTTCCCAACGAGGACGCTCTGCTCGCGGAGATCAGGAACATCTTGAGCACGGCGGACTTGATGACGGTTACCAAGAAGAGCATCAAGGCCGAGCTAGAGCGTAGATTCGGCGTCAACTTGGACCCGAAGAGGCAGTTCATTAGCAGTACGTTGGAATCCTTTCTACACTCTCGTTCAGCACAGTACTGACTGATTCTTTCACAGGCGCCACCGAGGCTATTCTGAGCGGTCAGATGTAATTTTATCTGCAGCGGTAAAAGATGCTCGAGATCTTTTCTCTTTTAATGCTGCGTTCTCTCTAATGCATAGCTGCGAAACAAAAGGATGATGTTGGTTTCTTTTTAACGAAACGAAGTGGTAATGGGCTATCCTGCCGTTGGTAAACGAGATGATTTTCATCAAAGTTCTCGAGTCACTCTTGGATGCGGAGTTCTTGCTGTTTTGCTGTATCTTTTGTCAATATCGTCAGCATTACCATCGATCCCTCTTAAATTCACGTGCGTTGCTGTCGTTTTTTGTTGGGTCGGCGTTATTTTTTGGTTGGGAGGATGGAAGCAGAGGCATACTGTTGGTTCGTCATTCATTTTTTAGCAGTAGCATCGATTGGGGATGAAAGAAGCAGCGGAAAGTAGGAATATAGCCACACTTAGCCGACTGGTATCAAGCTCCTTCGTTTGCATCATTTGAGACCGTTATTGCTGGTGGCGATGTTACTACGGAAACGACATGCGTGGGCATCATGCGTGTACGGTAATGTGAAGGAGTTCTGAGACATGGCGTGCAACAGGGAAGAGGTTGCTAATAGAACCGTTGGTCCTTGTACGATTGCGGTGGGGAAGGGTGGCTGGGGTGCGGGGTGATTTGCATGAGTGCGACCTATGCGCATTGAGGATTAGATCAAGATGGGAGGTCTCGGATGTCTGCGGGGGTAATGGCTGGTGGTGTGAGGTATTCTGACACGATGCAGGAGCATTCCGTCGCGCGCGCGTGCGTAGGCGAGCGAGGGGCTGACGCGGACACGCGGTGGTTGCGAGTGAACGATGCGTGTTTGGTAAGCTGATGCGAGTCGTCGTGTTTGCTTAGTGATGGTGAGTAGTACGGACGCGTAGTGCTGAGTTTTCATTTCCTTTCTGGCTGATGCGAGAACCGGACTTAGAATATGAGAGTCTTACTGCTACCGCACGGAAGATTTCTCTGCATTAGGGTTAGATTGTTGGAATATTGCGAGATGATGGTGGTCCTTGGTGGAACACTTCGGCGATTTATTGAGTGTGAAGCCTGATGCCATCTCGCAATCTAGCATGGTTCTTGGAATTGACTAGAACGTGAACTTCTCCCGTAGTTCTATGATAGGCTACAGCTACCTTTAAGAGAACACTGAAATCGCTTGCTACCGGCATAGAGTATGTATAACTGAACGCGCCATTTTGGTTCTGCCTGGGAGCGGAGCCAAGTGCTGTCTCCGGTGCGGAAACAAGTAACAGGCAGTAGGCAACATCCAGCGCGAGATGGTGAGGGGATGAGTCCAGTGTCTGGTTGAATGGTACAAGAAACTCTGACATTTTTCAGCTCAGCTGTCTCGTATGCTGGAGCAAAGCTTAAAAGCAGTACAATCCTGTCTGTAACTTCGGTTTCATTTCGACAGCAGAGTCTTCCACATGCTCTTTAAATATACAGCAGAAATGTCAAACTCACCGATCGACGCTAGCTGAGTGTGGAGACGGGTAACGTATAGAGCTGTTTCTATGTACAAGCAGCGTTCATAACCATACTAGACTGCGGATCTTCTTCACAAAAAAAGGCTATGGGCATCAATAATTACAACACCAGACTGCCTTGAATGTTGTATTATAGGATCTTTAGAAGCCCATTGACCGACCACGAGGATATCTTTCAACGCACTACTTATCAGACACACAGCTCTACAGCTATCATCTGCTACCTTCACTTCTTCTCCGTGCCCGCATCCAACTCCACCGGCCTACCCACCTCACTTCCTGGCAACTCCTGGACCGCCGGTGGCAGCGCCGTATCCCCCATCACCTCCGCCTTCCCGAAAACCCCACCCTGCATCTTCCCGACATTGCTCCCGCCATACATATCCACCAGCCCATCACCTCCACCCACAGGCTGGTAGCCCAGCGGCATCTGCGTCGCATAGCCTCCACCCCCCGCCTCCTTCCGGCCCGCCGCCCCCGCCGCAGCCTCTCTCCTCTTCCTCCTCCGCCTGGCACACAGGCAAAACACAACCGCGCCAATCACCACCGCCAGCGCCGCCACCACGCCAACGACTATCCCGGCTATCGCACCGGCGGACAGCCCGCTGCTACCGCTCGAGCTCGACGCCGTCCCGTCCGCGCCGAGCGCGACGCAGTCGCCGGTGCTGCTGCTGCTCAGGCAGACCGTCTGCGACGCGCTGCTCGTGGCGGCGGCGGTGGCGTCGTTGCTGGCCGCCTCGGCCGTCTGGTCCGCGGACGCGAAGCCCGGGAGCCGGCACAGCGTCTGCCCGGATTGTTGGACGCACTCGTGCGCCACGCTGCAGCAGTACCCGTTGCCGCAGTCGACGTCGGTGAGGCCGCAGGTGTAGCGGCGGTGGAGGGGGAGGAGGGTTGTGGCGTCGGAGGGGGAGCGCGGGTTGAGGGGGGCTGCCGGGCGGGCCGGGGAGAGGGACATTGTGGTTGGGGTTTGGAGGAACGAGGGAGGTTGGTGGGTTGGTTGATTTAGGTCGTTGTTAGAGGGCGGTGATTGTGGGAGGTTGCTTGGTTGTGCTGGTTGATTTGGGAATGTTTGTTCCGGCGCCCTTATGGCTCGGTTGCATTCAGTAGACTTTGAGATGGTGAGAGGAAGAGAGGGACGAAGAGCCCGAGAGTTCAGGAAGCGCACAAATTAGCAACGGAGGATGCAGTCCAATGACGTCCGGAAAAGCTTCAGTTACTCCAGGAATTAAGAACCCCCCAAGATACACTTGCCGGCACCAAGAATCGTCGTCTTAACCCAAACAGGACCACCACTTCTGCGGTGCATCATCACGATAGGTGGAAAAAGCAGTGGGGAACAAGAATAGCAACTATCCAGGCACCCTATGATGGAGGAGGCTTGTCGCATGGACCACCGGGACGCTTGACTCCGGGCGGTGGACATAGAATCGATTACCCAAACGGGAAACCCGAAGGAATAGATCTAGCGCGCTAAATTGGACGAGCGCTGTTTTGGGCAACTCTTTCAGTGACGATCTCTTGGCCATTGACTCTCCATAGATGGCGGCATGTCATATAAAGCAGGGTGGCAAATAACAATCCGAAAACCACTAGACTGTTTCGAAGGGATGAGAGGTGTGTAGATGATATTTGGGAGATCACGTGGCTGACTCGAAGTCTGGAGACAGCATAACGCAGCTAGTGAAATAAGGCTTAGCGCTGTGTTGTGAACGTATCAACGATCGACTGCGTCACTGACTTCCACATTCTCGAGTTTTAAAGGACTGGTTCAAAAGAGGCCTCCCAAAAATTTGTTCTAATTTTCAGACGTGGCAAGACGTGAGTAAACACAAGTAGGCTTTTGTAATGTTGGAGTTGACCTACGAACGGTGGCCTCGTCGGAGAAGCAGAATCCACGGCGCCCGAGTGCGTTAACACAGTGTAGAAAGATCTGATGGATTCCTCTGGAGATATGTAGCGGAGACTTATTTACATTAAACCCGGTCTCAGGTGCTATATTCATTCCGACCGAGGCGAGACGGACGGTACGCTATGGTGGGAGAAGCGTACGTTTACGGCACCATGTCTGGGGAGAAATGCTAAAGAACAAGTCTGATTTCTAGGAAATCATCAATGTGTAGTCTTTTTCGGGTGGCGGAACTTTCACGTAGCTTTCAACAGTCGCCCAAACGGATGACAAGTTTCTCTCTACGCTTCATCCAAGTACTACTACACTTGATATGGACCTAGCAGACTGATGGTGGGTGATACTTGTACAAGGACGCATCCACTTCTTGAAGACGCTTACATGGCCGTGCAGTTGTTCGGGCATACGTTCTCCAACAGATCGCCCCGACAACCCCCCTTGTCGCCCTCGGGAGCGGAGCCGAGATCCCGAGGGCGCAGGCTATCATTCGGCGACATCATATCCGGCGGGAGGTCCAAGATGGCGGTATTGATAAAGCATCGCTCCCACCGCTTTCCCACGAACCTCGCAGCACCAACACCTCAAACAAACACACTCTTCCACTCCACCACCAAAACCCACCAGGCCCGGTTCAAGAAGCACGCCCACCCACCTCCCAGCAAGACGCCTCCACCCCCACGCCCCCATCACCACACCGAAACCATGCCCCACCGCCACACCCTCGCGCTCATCACAATCGGCCAATCCCCCCGCCACGACTACACGCCGGACCTCCCATCGCTCCTCCCCCCTTCCACCGCCCTCGTCCAGCACGGCGCCCTCGACGCCCTCACCCCCGCCGACGTCGCCGCGCGCCTCGCGCCCGGCCCGCACACGACGCAGGTGCTGGTGTCGCGCATGCGCTCCGGCGCGGCGGTGGTCATGGACGCGGCGCGGCTGGCGCCGCTGGTCGCGGCGTGCGTGCAGCAGGTAGCAGGTAGCAGCAGCGTCGACGCCGTCGTGCTGCTGTGCACGGGCGACGTGCCGGCAGTCGCGGGCGTGCGCGTGCCGGTCGTGGCGCCGCAGCCGGCGGTGCGGGCGTTTCTGGAGGAGGAGGGGAGGCGCGGGTGCGCGGTTGTGGTGGTGAGTCCGGAGGCGCGGCAGGTGGGGGCGGCGAGGGCGCGGTGGGAGGGTGTCGGTGGGTGTAGGGTTGTGGCGGCGGGGGCGGCGACGCCGTATGGGGAGGATAGTGAGAAGGAGGTCAGGGGGGTGGGGGAGTGGGTGCGGAGGGCGGTGGAGGGGGAGGCAGGGAGGGTGGTGGTGTATTTGGATTGTATGGGGTATACGCTGGAGCATAAGAGGATTGTGGAGGAGGTGACTGGTGGTGGGGTTGAGGTGGTGGTGCCAAGGGAGGTGGTCTTTAAGGCGGTGGGAAAGCTCTTTGGGGAGGCATAGCTGCGGGGAGGTGGAGAGAGAGGGAATTTTTATCATTAACCATTATTGCGAAGTTTGTACCAATACTCGTGTTTCCTCCAAATTTCCATTGCCCTTCACTTCAGCTCGTGGACATCACTCTTTACTCATCACTGTCTCCCTCGGCCCCTCCTTCTCGGAGTCGGGGTTGTAGCCTTGGATCTCCTCTACGCCACCGTTGATAGGGATAACGTTCAGCGCGGCAGCTTCTTTGGGAGTGAAAGTGCCGTAGATATCCGACTGATCGTACTCTCCGTATCCTCCGTACGGGAAGACCTTGTTCATTATGTAGAACAGGGTACCGCTGACGAAGAAGCCTGTATAACATCAGTATCAAGGTGGATGATCAATTCGTGGCGAGATCGCAGAACTTACCAATCAAGAAGGCCATGTAGTACAATTCGTACAGAGCCCTGGGTGCATTCTCGGCTTCCTGCACCGTCACAATCAGACCACCAATTGTGGGAGCCCAGCCTGCCAGCCAGCAGGGAATAACGCGCCAGTTGAAGCCCTTCCAGAACCAGTAGTCTGTGTTGTGGATGCGGTACAGGTTGCTGAGCTTGATGCGGCCGCGGCGAAGTATGTAGAAATCGCAGACCATAACACCCCTGGATGAGAGTGTCAGTTTTGTAAATCGAAGGGAAAGGAGGAAAGGATGTGGGTGAACGGGAAACACTTTAGACAGCAAAGGGGAACCTACATGATGGGAGAAAGGAACACACTGAAAGAGCTCAGCACCGAGACGAAGGTTGCGGCCTTGTTGATAAGTTGCCATGGCTGGACCACCCAAACTGCAATGAACGTGATCAAGGCTCCGCGTCTAATGTCGATGTAGCGAGGGAACAATCCGGCCAAATCAATTCCACCGGCCACTGCATTGCCGCAGATGTTCTCAAACATGCCAGTTAAGGCGAAACCAGCAGCAAGGAAGAAGACACCGGCTCTCGCCTTGGAGGATCCGTGGCCCGAGTCCATCATGCGCATGAGAAGATCAGGAGCTGTTGGGTAGACGTTAGTTCCGTGGGCTATGTCCAATCGAAGGGAGACACTCACGGTTCCAGAAGACTTCGCCATAGATTTTCTGACAGGCACTGGTGACGACCAACCCAACAAGACTGACCAGGGTTCCGGTCACCCACGCAGACATGATGGTGCCGGCGATGTAGTGCTTGGGCCCACGCGAGTAGCGGGAGAAGTCCGAGCCGTTGGTGATACCAGCCGCAATACCGCCAATCATTTGGTTGATACCTCTCATCATAAGCCAAGACGTGTTCCAGGACGAGGTCTCGGGGATTGTCTGTCCTTGGGTCCACAGCGGCCCAACGCCTTTGGCAGTGGCCAGAGACCAGATAACTACAGCAAATCAGCCTCGGAGGCATTGAATTCGACAGACAGATACGCACGCATGCAGATCATTCCGAGACCGCAGTAGATGGAAGTGATCTGGAATGGCAGCTTGAACTTCTCCGGGCGGACGAGCAGGAACGGAAAAGAAAGACACCAAAAGACAATGAAGCCGACGAATTGGTAGGTTGTCGTAGGCATAGATGCGGGCAGAGAGTTGTGCATGCTGGCAAACGATGGCCAGATGGCGGTAATGCAGACACTTGGCACCTGTCAGTCTCAAAGATCATGCCGTGCTGTGGATCAGAATGTGCTCACGCTGTCAATCTACCTCCGTTCCAGCCTGTTCTGATGGTCAGCAAGGCTCAAGGGAGGGTTGGGGCCAGACTCACACTGCACAGCACACCAAATGAAGTTCAGCAGAATACGCTGAAGCAGGGGAATGTAGCTTCCGCGCATGCCCCAGGTGTACCTGTTCTGGATGGTGAAGCCGATGTGCCATCGCAGACCGCACCAAGCAACCAGGGTGGAGAAGAAGCAAATCAAGGCCCTTCCGACAACGATGACGCACAACGACTGCGGGACAGAAAGACCGTAGGCTGGAGGAAAGAAGGGTCAGCCGGAATGGTGCGGTGCATTGGGCAGCAGACTCACTCAGGAAGGTGTTGGGGCTCTGCCAGTTGGAGACGTTCAGGCTGTTGATGGTCCAGTAGCCGAAGAAATGGAACCAGCCCCACGTTCTCCTGGACGGCGGCAGGGGAATCAGATCCCGGTTGCTCCAGGAATTGGCTTCTTCATGCTCTTCCTCCTTGCCGCGGAGCTTTGCCTTCTCCTTGAGCGCGCGAAAGCGCAGCTTGGTGGCCATGGCAGGCGATGGCGCAGCAGCAGCAGGCGTCAGCTGTGCGGGCTACGAGGCCGGGCTGCGGGCGGGTTTTACGCGTGCTGCGATGGTGATAAGACTGGCATGACGCGAGGCTGTGGCAAACGCAACTGCCGCCAATCTCCACGTGCTGAAGGCAATCCCCCCCGGGTTCCGCGGTCTTATCAAAAGGCGGGCGTGACAATGGCTCTTGGCTATCGGAGGTGGTGGTGCATGGGGCGATGGGGCTACAGCCGAGCCGACACGGCAGCTGCTGGCTGATCCGACGCGCACCCCTCACGGTGCCCGCAGCACGCCCACGGCGCATTAGTTCGCGTCGCCCCTGCGGACGCGACATCTAAGTAGATGAGAAACTTCGTCAACACGCTCTTGCCACGGCAGGAGACGCTCCCCGTGGCCATCCTCTGTGTCGGTGGGGGATGGGAGACGGCAAAGCCAGTTGCCTGCTCAACCGGCCCAGGCTGACTCGGTGCGTGGAAGGTCCACCCGCCGGCCGGGCAGAGCTGGTGCAATCGTGGACGGTCACATCCGACGGTGTTTGGGCGGTGGTGATAACGACGCAGCTCGCCCGGTCGGCGGAGGAGAAGCCGATCGCGGCCGATCACGGCCTGCCCCTCCCTCGTGACTGCCTGCAACCCCGTCCGGTTGCCTCTTGCAGCATCCCTCCAGCGCGGGCCAGGCACATGTAGCCGCAAAACTCCCTCCAGGACCTCTTCCGGGCCCTGTATAGCTGCCTGTATCTGCGGCTCAGCCAACCGTGCTGCATCCGACAGCGGCGTCATCACCATGGGCGTCAAGAGATTGCGCATTGGCGTGGACGTTGGAGGGTCAGTAGCATCACTTGAGCACCGTGAAGCAAGCACAGCCTTTTGAACCGCTTCTCTGCAGGACGAACACAGATGGTGTCATTCTCGACCCGCTCCGCGCCTCAGAGCCGGACAAGGGCATCATCGCGTGGTAGAGACATCCAACGAGACCGCTCAGGAGCACCGACTGATCATCTGCAAGGCACAAGGCTCCGACTACCACGAACCCGAGTCTTGGAATCAACGATGCCCTCGTGTCCATGTTTGAGCAGTCCAAGATCAACCCCGACGACGTCGCCAGCGTGACCATCGGAACCACGGTATTTCTCTCCTTGCACTGATATGGAAACCTCCATTGTTTATGGAACTTGGCACACAAGTCCTAGACCACTCTCCTGTCAAGCCTTAAGCTCTCTGATTTCATTTCCCATTCCAATTTTGTCCTCCTTCAGTCCCCATACTCAGACCCATACCAACTCAATCTCGGCAGCACTTCGTCAACGCGGTTGTCGAGCGCGATGCCGCGCGCCTGTCCCGTGTCGCCGTCATCCGTCTGTCAGGCCCCTTCGGCAAACATGCTCCGCCATGCGTCGACTGGCCAGAAGACATGCGGTCTCTGATCCTCGGTCACTATGCTCTGGTCAAGGGAGGGCTCGAAGGTACCAAGCATCCATGTCCATCCCCATCACTGCCTCTATTCCACATTTGCAGCTACTCGCGGCCCACCAATCACCCACCTATCGCACCAAAAAAAGAAGCAGCGCTCAAACACACTAACCTAACCACTCGCAGTCGACGGCCGCCCCATCTCCGACATCGACTCGTCCGAGATCCGCAGCGTCTGCGCCGCCATCGCCGCCAAGTCCATCACCGCCGTGGTGATCAACGGCATCTTCTCGCCCATCGACGTGGCGCACTCGCAGGAAGCGCGGGCGGCGGCCATCGTGCGGGCCGCGCTGCCGGGCGCCGACGTGGTGCAGTCGCGGGACGTGGCGCAGCTGGGCTTCCTGGAGCGCGAGAACGGCGCGGTGCTCAACGCGTCCATCCTGGCCTTCGCCCGCAAGACCATCCGCTCGTTCCGCCGCCCCGTCGCCCGCCTGGGCCTGCGCTGCCCCGTCTTCGTCACCCAGAACGACGGCACCATCCTGAGCGGCGAGGCCGCCGCCCGCCTGCCCATCCGCACCTTCAGCAGCGGCCCGACCAACAGCATGAGGGGTGCCGCGTTCCTGGTCGCCGGCGAGCGGAGCGGCGAGGCCAGGGAGCCGATGATGGTGGTGGACGTGGGCGGCACCACGACCGATGTGGGGCTGTTGCTCGCGAACGGCTTCCCCAGGCAGGCGGCGGCGTTCAGCGAGTTCGCGGGGGTGAGGATGAACTTCTCGTGTCCGGATGTGAAGAGGTATGTGTTGTTTCCCTCTTCCCATGAAGTGTTTCCAGCACTCCTTCCATCCCTTGACCACCACCCTCCACCCCTTAACCACCCACCACCCTCTTAAACCCCACCCCCTCCCCACTAACCCCTCCCAGCATCGGCCTCGGCGGCGGCTCCCTCGTCCGCCGCTCCCCCCACACGCACGCCCTCACCATCGGGCCCGACTCCGTCGGCTACGCGATCCAAACCGCGGCGCTCTGCTTCGGCGGCACCGTGCCAACAGCCACGGACTACACGGTGGCGGGCGACGCATCGCTGGCCATCGGCACGCACGCGGCCGCCGCGCGCGCCGCCATCCCGCCCGCCGCCGCCCGGGAGCACCGCGCCGTCGTCGCCCGCATGCTCGAGGCCGTCGTCGACGCCATGAAGACCGCGCCCGGCGACCTGCCTGTCGTGCTGGTGGGCGGCGGCGCGGTTGTTGCGCCCGACGTGCTGCGGGGCGCGAGTAGGGTGGTGAGGCCGCGGTTTGCGGGCGTGGCGAATGCGATTGGGGCGGCGATGGCGGGGGTGAGTGCGGTGGTGGATACGGTGGTGGGGACGGAGGGGAAGGGGGCGAAGGAGTGGGTCAAGGAGATTGGGGAGTTGGCTGTCGAGAGGGCGGTGGAGGCTGGGGCGGAGAGGGGGAGTGTGAGGGTTGTGGAGGTGGAGGAGTTGCCGTTGCAGTATGTGGCGAACAAGAGTCGGTTTGTTGTGAGGGCGGCGGGTGAGTTTGATTATGGGAGGGCGGTGGAGGAGGTGGGAGGAGAGGATGAGGATGAGGAGGAGGTGGATGGGGGTATGGCGCAGTATGAGAAGGCGGGTGGGCGCGAGGAGGTAGCGGAGAAGAAGGCGGGAGAGAAGGAGGTGGTCGATTTTGAGGCCTACAGGCCGCGCGTTGAGGATAGGGTGTGGTATATCTCGGAAACAGATCTGGCGTGGATCTCAACCGGTTGCTACATCCTCGGTACAGGCGGCGGTGGGAGTCCGTACTCGAGTATGCTGCGGTTGCGGAGCATGCTGCGGGCGGGTGCCGTTGTCAAGGTTGTCAGCCCGGATGATCTGAAGGACGATGACCGTGTTGGATGCGGTGGAGGTGCCGGCTCACCCACTGTTGGAATCGAGAAACTTGCTGGTGACGAGTGAGTAGGACCAAGGTAACCCATTGCTTCAAGTCGCTGACTGAGAATTAGGATGATGGAGGCCCAGGATGAGCTATACAGTCTTGTCAAGGACAAGGCCACACACATGATCGCCCTCGAAATCGGTGGCGGCAATGGCTTGCAGGGAATGATTCTGGGCGCAAGCACCAACATGAACATCCCCACTGTCGACGGCGACTGGATGGGCAGGGCATACCCGACTAAGTGGCAGACCACGCCCGTTGTGTTCGCCGAGAGGAACACCATCTTCTGTCCGTCCACCATGTGTGATGGCAACGGAAATGTTGTGGTAAGTCCAAAATCCGATGTTTCAGCACCTTGAACGGACACAGTTTCTGATCGTGTATTGCCAGTTCATGACCAAGGCCACAAGCGATGAAACAGTTGAACGGGTTTTCCGTGCCGGGCTCTCCGAACTGGGCTCACACGTGGGATGTGCCGAGGGACCAGTGACCGGAGGTAGGTGAACTATAGTGTTTGAGGTTTTGGATGTTCGACTGACCAAGCGGCAGCCGAAACGAAAAGATGGGCTGTCGAGCACACCATTTCGCTCTCCTGGCGGATCGGACGGGCCGTCCACAAGGCACGGCACTCCAACCGCATCGACAACGTTGCCGAGTCCATCGTTGAAGAAGTCGGTGGTAGTGGTTCCGCAAAGGTACTGTTCAAGGGCAAGATCATTGGCGTTGAACGTACACTGCGAAATGGCCACGTATATGGTGAAGTCATCATCGAAGCTGCTGATATCAACGACGACGGCTCCGACAAGAAGGAATTCGAGGGCAAGGTCAAGATTCCGTTCAAGAACGAGAACATTGCGGCGTTCAAGGTGAAGGAAGACGGCTCGGAGGAGACGCTGGCCATTGTGCCAGACCTCATTTCGTGCATTGATGCGCAGAATGGGGAGGCCATCGGGACACCTGAGTACCGATACGGTCTACTGGTTATTGTGCTGGGCATTACTGCATCTGAAAGGTGGACATCGACGGCTCGTGGTGTAGAACTTGGCGGGCCGAAGGCTTTTGGCTTGGACAATCTGGAGTACAAGCCCATCGGCAAGTTTGAGAAGCCGATGAGCGTGATTGACGAGTATTCGAAGTGATAGACTAGTAGGTATCATTCCTGGAAGATGTATTAGCATGCTAGCATACACATCTCAATATAGACCTCCTGGACGATAATGAAGACTCTGGAGCAATGAAATAAAAACTGATATGAAGTTTCGACGCTGACAGCATAGCAGTGTGCAGTAGAAAGAAGGCAGCAAAACACCGATCAGAAAAACCAACAGACTATGTGCGTAATTAATTCATTTTACATTACTTCATGGTTGGAATATGTCTAATGATAAGTTCTAGGGATGCGGAGACGTGCTTTAATAAACGCTAACGAAGCTGTCGCTGCTGACGAACTCGCTTGCATCCGTGACATCGGCAACGGTGACCGAAACATTGAAGTATTGGATAGTGCCGCTGTAGCGGGCGCCGGTGAGAGAGAACAGCGAGGCCGTGATGAGGGTCTCGCCCTTCTGGAAGTCCGCAGGGATGGTAAGAGGAATGCTGATGTTCTGGATGACGTTGGACAGCTCTGGATTACTATGTCAGTAATTGCTTCTTGTCACAATACGGAAGGAAACACTCACCGGGGCCAAGAGTCTTCTCGGCGAGGAGGACGGTGCCAAGAGTCTTCTCGTAGGCGTATTCAGCCGGCGCAGCGCCGAAGGCAATGGAGACGTCGGCAATAGACTGAATGTAGTTCGCGGTGTTGATGAAGGCGGTGAAGTTGGAGCCGGTGGCAACCTGCTTGGGAAGAGTGATGCCGGTGACGCGAGCGGCAGCCATAGAGGAGATGGACAGCAGGCCGGCGATGATGGACTTGGAGAACTGCATTTTGGCGAGTCGGTGGGGTTGAGATCGATAAGATGCTTTTCTGAAGGGTGAGGATGTGCGGGTAGTAGACCTCGCCAGCATTTATAGAAGGAACGTCATGGGTAGTTGTAAATAGGAGGACCGGACAGACCATGCACCACGGTAGTAACCCCATGTCCAGCTTTGATCACTTGCCGTCCCCCTTGCCTGGAACACGAGGTCGGCCACGCAGTCCCAAGGGACGTAGGCGTCCACCGGCCATCCGCCAGTGCCATTCCGGGAGCTACTCACAGCAATGAGCGGCTTCCTCAGCGAAGATGATGTCAAGCGGACCACCGGGTGCTGAATACGAGGCGGCAATGAGGCAGTGAAAGAGGCGTCCGGGGCGACGAAGGCTTGACGGGCGGGAATGACGTGCGGCCGGAGGTGGCTTGGCGCACGGGCCGTGTTACATCGGGGGAAACATCTGTCAACCGCCATCCGCCCAATGGCGCGCCGCTGCATTTTTGGAAACAAGCTTCCAGAAGATCGAGGTGGACCCAAGCAAGCACTCCACGATCTCCGCACGTCTTCTGGCCTCGTATCTACGCTATCAGCACATGCGTTAACCGCTTCTTTCCAGCCTGTGAGAGCGACGATGACGGCACTTGTGTCCCGTAGGCCGTATCGCGAGCTCCTTTTTAGCAGTGTCTTGCGGGCTTTGACGTGAACTTCAAGTCAGTACTGCTCTTGTTGCTCGGCTCTTGCTACTGTGCTAGTAGGCGACGAGTCAAGCACGACTGCCACGAGCAAATTGCCTCATATAGGGGTGATCTGAGACACTGTCGTGAGAACTCTCCGACTGGAGAGCTCCGACAGCATTGACGTCCAAATCCCCTCTCGAAGTTGTCTGTGTCCATGTCGTGTCATGTATGGGCACTGGCTATGGCTGAAGTGGGTTCGAATAGCGCCGGAAATCCCCGGTATGCCCGGTTTGTCGGTGTTTGTTCGTACGAGCAGACATGCACGTTGCACGCCAGGCAATTTATATCATGTAAGTACAACCGTAGAGCCATGTTCTTAACCTCAGGCATTCACCGTAGTGGCCGCTTTTCCACTTGACGCCATCAACCTATTTTGCCACTACTCGAATCCGTACACCTCGTCTAGGTGATTCGTCCTATGCACCTGAGCTATCAGTACCCTCTTCGGGGGCCTATCAACTTCGACGCTACAGGTGATACTCTCACACTTCAATGATCAACGGTTCTGCGGAGACAAAGTTAGGAGCGAGTTCGAGACAGCGGGCATGAAAGCGTATTCAATGCTCGCAAAAGCCGATGTAGAACTGTGTCGACATGGCTATTACTTCCACAGCACCATCGAGAATGTTAGCAGCGACATTTGTGGCCAGTTGGCCTAGGGTAAAAGCTACGGAGGTGGTGCATGAGGGGCTGGAAGGTACGGCACCGACGACGATGTTGAGGTGGCGGTTGCCGTGCACCCCTAAGCTTTTGGCTGCTGCCGCGACGATCACTGACGATGCCAAAGGTTGATCGGCATTTCTCGAAGCGGTTGGTGTGGATATAAAGCCTTGAGCACGTCGAAGTCTGAGTAAGCGTGTGAAGTTCTGTCGCAATGTCTCCTACGGAAGGCTGAATGATCAAGGCGATGGACTAATGCAGCGCTATCTCAGGCAGCTAGTCCGGTCATTCTAGGCTTGCGTGCTGGTGTTGTGGCTGAATTGCAGCGCTCGTTGGCAGCCACTACGGGTGCTGCCGAGCAGGGACCTCCGTGCGTTGAGGTGGCGGGCGCCAGGCTGCGCCATGTGTATGGGCCTTCGTGAGCAGTGGTGGCAGGTGGTTGTGTGCAGACTTGGCTGTGGGCTCAACCGCGTGTTGACGGCCACGGCTGCGAACATGGAAAAGGAGCATGCTGAAGGGAGGTTAAACTCAGCCCTGCGATCTGAGCGAAACGTTCCTGGCGTACGTCATCAGCTGGCTAGTTTCATCGTCGCTCACGTCACACAACGCTCGCTGCTGGCGCTGTGAGCTGGATCCGAGCCCGGTGGCGGGCAAGGGCACGACGACCGTCTGCAAAGCCTCGGTGCAGGGTCTGGAATGGACGAGATGGCGACGAGACAGAGAGGGCTGCAGTGGTGCAGGATGCAGATAGGCGAGGAGCAGCTAGTGCCTGGCCGAGCTGTCGCTTTGGCAAGTGCCGGGCGCCACAGCAGACAGGGCCACGCCGACGTGCTTCCGCGCCGGTACCTGGCCAAGCCTCCGGCACGCCTCGCGACTCGCCTTGCATGCATCTCGGCCTGGCACCCTGGGCCCACCTCGCGGCTGCTGCGTCCGCTCGCCTGCTCGCCTGCTCGCCTGCGCGCTGCGACGAGAGCGGCGGGCGGGCTGGCATTCCGCGCCGGCCTCCGCCAGCCCCTGCAACGGCGCGGATAAGCCCTGCAGAAGACCCCGCGCCGCGGTGCCGGCTGCGCGGCGCAGGGCGGCGGGAGAATGACGCCGTGTGCGCTGGGCTTGGCCGTCGCTAGAAACGAAACACGCCTTTTCCGGGGCCGGCGCCAATGGGCGGGCGGCGTGATGAAAAGCGGACGCGGGCGCGCAAGGGCTGATGAGGATGGCCGGCCCTTGCGACACCAGAACCCTGCCTGGCCGGCTGAGTTGAGCAGCGATCCGCCCCAGGCGATCAACCCGCGAAACAACCACGCTGCACTGATCAGGCCCGCTGCCTGCCAGTGCCAGCGTTTCCCCCGACCGCCCCGGCGCGTTTCATGCCCGCCAACACCTCTCCCTCCGCCCCCCGTCCGAGCGACCGCGACCACACTCCCTTCGCCTGTCCTGTCTGTCTTCCCCGTCGCTCTGGCAGCGGCGACGCACCGGAGCAATCATGATGACCACCTTCCACCGCATGCTGCTGGCCGCCGCCTTCTGCGTCTTCTTCACCATCTTCCTGCTGCGCCACTCCATGCGCGTCGAGGACGCCGTCCCTGAGCTTCCCGAGACCGCTGAGGAGCTGTTCCCGCTAGACATCTACGGCAACAAGTCTGTCGCTGTCCCGCTAGCCTCCGTCTTCGAGGACCCGCCCACCCCCGAAGGATGGCGCTTCCACCCCGCGCGCGATGCCCGCAACTACGGCCTCAGCGAAGAGCAGTGCGACTGGACCTTTCCGAATCTCTGGATCGAGCTCGAGCACGCCGCGAGGACGCGCCGGAACAAGGGCAACGTCACTAAGGAGGACCTGGATCTGAGCTGGCGCAACGAGGCCGTCACGCGATGCATGATCTACGACCACCAGGTACGTACATACCTCCTGCGCCGCCCCGGCCGCCGAGACTGACTTGCGGCAGCTGTACATTCTTGAGACCAAGGGCACCACCCACCGTCGTGACTACCGCGAACGCACGCTTGCCGTCCTCCAGTCCATGAACCGCGCAATCACCGCGTACAACGGTCCCCTGCCGAACATCGAGTTCACCTTCTGCGTCGACGACTGGGTCTATGATGAGCTCAACCTCGACACCAACCCTATCGTGTGGGGGTTCACTCGTCAGCCGGATTGGGGGAATGTGTGGTTGATGCCCGATTTTGGATACTGGGCCTGGCCCACCGATCCCGTCGGCGCATATCAAGATGTGCGGAATCAGATGGGCGTGCGCGAGAAGTCCCAGGCATTCAGCGAGAAGAAGCCCAAGGTTGTCTGGAGAGGGGCTCCCATGACAGAGCAGCGTCAACAACTGATCAAGCAGTGGCGCAACAAGCCCTGGAGCGACATTGCGCCGTTTGACTGGAGTGATCCGGAAGTTGAGAAGAAATACCTGAACATGCCGGACCACTGCCAGTGGCAATACGTGTTGCATACCGAAGGTTGGTTCACTCTTTGCACTTTTCAATTCATACGATTCAGAAGCTGATAAGTTTATCAGGCCGCTCCTATTCTGGCCGTCTGAAGTATCTCCAGAACTGCCACAGCGTCCCCATCATCCCCGAGCTGATGTGGCTGGAGCCGCACCACCAACTCCTCATCCCACAGGGTCCTGCCCAGAACTACGTGCCTGTCAAGTACGACTTCTCAGACCTCGGGGAGAAGGTGCAGTACCTCCTGGACCACCCGGAGGATGCCGAGCGCATCGCCGACAACAGCGTCGCCATGTTCCGTGACAAGTACCTCACTCCCGCCGCCCAGGCCTGCTACTGGCGCAAGCTGTTCCGCATGTGGAGAGATGTCAGTTTCGAACCCGAACTCTCCGAGGACTATGGCAAGCCCCGCGGTATTCCGTTTGAGACCTACATGTAAGTTTGTTTTTGGGTTTATCTGGGCGCCTATTGTTTCACCGAGGCCGTTTCCTCTTCCTTAACCTTCTGCTAACACCGAACGTAGTTTGCTTGACATCTACGACTCAAACCCTTGGGTGGATCCTGAGCCTGCGGTGTAAACGGAGGGGGATGACCCCCGCATCTCGACTCACGTTTCTCTTCTCGTCACTGTCGTTTGCCAAGAAGGCCACTTGGACCTATCAGTGGAATCCCAGCCAGCCTGACGTCAGCCGACATGTTTATCTGGAATCAAGTCGTTTACGCGCGGACATCAAAAGCGAAGATACCAATCTCTTCTCTCTGTCTTCTGCTACCACTTTGCCGAGCAACCTCCGCAAAGGATTCAGAAGCCTTTTACTCGACATTACCCTCTTATGAACACGGCCGATACGATAGAGAGCTGGCCATTCAATGGAATCTGCGCATTGGTGCGGTATGCTTTTGGATTTGCATTTTCATAGAAGGGGTTGCATGGGGCGTTCTTCAGGGATTTGCTTGTTACTTGGCGGGTCTGCGATAATACCCCTTCGTTACTTTTACATTTTGCTACGGTGCAGACAAACAGCAGGCTGGAAATCCCATTCACATACTACAGGATCACAAAACATTGGCTAGGGCTCATCATAGGGAGGAGCGAGGTGACTTTCAGGGTGTGTTGGATTCATGATCGTTCAGCGCGGGAAGCCGGAAAAGATTTTTGGAGATTCCGTACAGCGTAACTTTTATTGCATTTTCCTGCTTGAGGCTTTCCGGCCTGGTGATTAATCCACTACTTTCTGGGGAAACGAAAAGAGAGTAACCCAGGCACCAAATCTGTTTAAGCAAAACCGAGATAAAGGAAAGGAGCCACTTATCAACCGGCTCTATTCCCTCTGATTAGCGGTCGTCCGACACGCCATCGGGCCCCAGGAGGCACGCCATCAAACCCCCATGTCTCCAACCAAGCCGACTCACCCTGGTCTCGCAAAAAGACACCTCCGCTGCACTTAACCATCCAACCACTCGCCCTCCTCCGCCCTCTCACAAACCTTCTTCAGCACGCCCGCCGCCCACTCAAAATCGGCCACCTCCAGATACACCATCGCGCTCAACCTCGCCCACCAACCCCCACCATACTCAATCAGCGCCTGAAACCCGCCATACTCCATCACCATCGTCCGCGCCGCCCAGTTCTTCACCAGCGCCGGCACCTCCTCCCGCGCAACCGCCTTCTTGCCGGCAGCCGCCCTCTCCGCCGCCCTCGCCACCGCCAGCGCCTCGCACGCCGCCAGGTCAAGCGGCAGCCGAACGTTAGCGAAGAAGCAGCGGCCCAGCGTGCCGGCGCCGTTCTCGAGCACCTCGGTGCCGAGCAGCGCGGCGGCGCGCGCGCCGCCCTGCCGCGCGAGCGCCGAGCAGTAGGACCGGACGGCCGCCTCGCCGCCCAGCGACGCGCGGTACGCCAGCGCCGCCCCAACGCACAGGAACGGCGACCAGTCGCCCGACCCCGTGAACGCGAAGTTGGACTCGAAGTTGGACTCGCCGGTTGGTGGGAGCGGGTTGATGGAGGCGGGGGCGCCGGGGACGGGGCGCGGAGAGAAGCCGTGCGAGGTGGGGAGGGTGGAGCGGATGAGCGGTTGCGTGCGGAGGGGGACGTGGAAGACGGCGCAGCCGCGGGGGGTGAGGAGCCATCTGTGGGGGGTTAGTGGGGGAGAAGAGGTGGGAAGTGATGGAGTCAAAGGACAGGTCAAAGGGAGCTGGGAAAGTGGTAGCTCTCGAGGAGGAGAGGAGAAAAGCGGGGAGGAAAAGAGGGTCGAACTCACTTGTGGCAGTTGCTGACGAAGAAATCCGGGTTCAGCTTCCCCAGATCGAGCTCGATCTGGCCCACGCCATGCGCGCCGTCAATCAGGCTGAGCACCCCCAGCTCCCGACACGCCTCCGTCAGCGCCTCGAACGGCATCCGCACGCCGGGCATGCTGACAACCACGTCGAAGATCGCGACCTTGACGTTCCGCCCGGCCGCCCTCTCCTTCGCCACGACCTCCTTGAACCTCCGCACCAGCTCGTCGTCTTCAATTGGGTACGTGTACTCCACCTTTGCCTCCTGCGCCTTCGTCGTCTCGCAGATGTACTTGACCGTCTTCTCGCACGCGCCGTAGATGGTCGCGAAGTACACGATCACATCCCCGTCCTCGTACTCCAGGTTGCGGAGGACGGTGTTCACGCCGGTGGTGGCGTTGGGGACGAAGACGACGGTTTCGAAGGGCACGTTCAGGTAGTCGGCCATCAGCGCACGTGATTTGCGCAGCTCGACCGGGTAGTCGTAGCGGATGAATTGGTCAGGCCGGGCTTCGGCACAGTCTTGCCAGTGCCGGAAGGATTTCTGGACGGACTTCGGGTATGTGCCGAAGGAGCCTGGGGTTGGTGTTGGCGATTGGTGGGGTGAACCGTGGGAGAGCGGAGAGAGTGGGGGTTTTACTGACCATGGTTGATGTTGATGTAGTCATCGTCGAAGAGGAAGTCCTTGCGCAGTTTGCGGCCGAATGGCGAGGAGTCGTTGGTGCTGGCGACTTCACCCATCTTGGAATTTTTGCGCTGAGGTTGGCGTCTGGACGTATCGCGGGGTGGAATTCAACACTTCGGCGAGGGGCAGCAGCCAGGAAATGACGTCACGTCCAGAGATCTCTGAGACTCAACGGACGAGAATGGTGTGCCTCAGGATCAATGCCAATGGAGGTGAATTTATATCACGGATGACTCCTCAGGCCATCGTGAGTCAAGGTGGATTGGGGCCGAAACGTGGAGCAACTTGTCAATCGTAGGGAGCGACGCGCAGGGCCGAGATCCCTGTCGGCCGATAACCAACAATGGCGTCGTGGCTTGCGGCTCAGGAGTTAAACCCGACGGCAACCGGCAGCAGATAAGTGCTCAACTTATGAGTAATAAGCCTCTTTGCGAGACTACTCTTTTTTTTTCGTTTTCGTAATTTTATTTTTTTTGGCCCTCTACGTTGCTCTTCCCGAGTCCTCACACCGTCTCTTCATTACAGTCATATCCCAAAATTCCTCCACAATTGCCAAGCCCGTCTACCCGGCAAGAAGATTACCTAAGTCCGAAAGGAAGTTCCGCCGCAAAGAAAAGAAAGTGATAAGTAGACACCGCCAGGGTATTCTTCTTCTTGAAGTGAAAAACGAGAAGGCTCAAAACGCTCCAACGCCGGGTGATGGTCCGCTCAAAAGCAACTCTCACAAGCACCGCTCAGATCCTGGTCTGGTACATCGCCTCCCTGGTCCTCACTCTCCGCCTGTACTGATCCCGGAATCTTATGCGGCCAACCGTGCCCCATCCCACAACAGCGAAGAACGCCACCGTCCAGACCAGGGTAATGATCATGCCCACTGGGAAGAGCAGGTTGATGGGTAGCGTCAGACCCGGGACCTCCAGCGGGGCAAGGCGGTAGCCTGGGATGAGGAAAGACACAGCGTTGGCGACGTTTGAGATAGATGCATCCGAGGCCGACGTGGTGTTGGTGGATTTCTGGGAGAAGACGCCGTTGAGGAACGACGCCTGAGTGGCGGAGATGGTGGTGCTGAGAGGCGAGTTGTCCTGAGGGGAACGAGCTGTGAGCTTGACCGTTGGAACGAGCAGGTCTTGCATCTCAGGCCTGTGATATGATCAGTCTAGGTTTGGAATGGAGCATCTGAACAGGATCGAACTTACGCTGAGCGCGTGCTATCCAGGCTATTCTGGTTGACTTGGCCAACGTACATGAGCACCTTGATCTCCTGCGGGCCGCCGGGAGGGGCTTGGCGACGAACGACAGAATTTTCCTCGTTGACACTGATCTCCCGCACCTTGATCGGCGGCCACGCCAGGGTCGAGTCCAGATCCCGTTTCTGCGGTGCCGTGCTGTTCATAGCTTGCACGGTGGCGCTCTGGTACGACAGAGTCATGCTAATATCCGCAGCGCTGACACCAGTCCACGGATCGAAAGGCGCTGTCATGTTGTACATGCGGAGCTCGGCTTCGAACACGCCGGTCCGGTTGTTGAAGAACGGAATGTTGTAGCAGACAGCTAGGCCGCTTGGGTTGTCGGGTTGCATGGCCAGGTCAACCATGGCAGCGTCGCAGGATGCCTTCGTCTGGGTGTTCCATTGCTGGAGGTCGATGGTGCCATTTGCGGCGGGTGTTGTCGAGATGCTGTTGGGCGAATCTTGCGAGCTTTGACGCGTCTCGAGCGCGTTGAAAAACTCGTGGGCCTGCCTCATCATCGTATCCTCGTAGGTTGGTGAGCGGCGGTGGAGGGCATGGAACAAGTGGCCCTTGAGGGACTTCGCGGAGGCATCAGCAGCTTGTCCGATTACTAGCAGGCTGGCAATGAGGCCGTTGGATGGGCGCATGATGTACTGTCCAGCAGTCTAGCCGGACTGAATTAGGGAGGGCGGTGGAGGAATGAGCGTGGTTTTGGTGTATTACTACGGGGAAGAAACAACGAAAGGCTGGCCAGCAGCTTACCCGAAAGACGGCGGATGAGGAAGAGTAGTGGTGGCGAAGACGTCGGGATGGAGGGAGGTTGGCCAAGAAGAGGCTGCATGAAGCATGACAATAACAGGACTTGGATAGAGTGGAGGCTAGGCGGGATCAAACTGTCATGAGAGAGACTCAAGACACAGGAGCATGATGGCGTGACAAGCGCCGTCGAGATGGCACGAGGAAGGCTTGGTGGGAGAGGTGTTGACACGGGAGCTGCGACGCAGTGCGGACGAGATCTTGATGCGAGGGGGCGGTGCGCTGATCAAGTTAAGCTTCGGCCTGTGCCGGGCAGCCGCCTTGACTGCTGGAGCGGCGAGCGGGCCCCATGTGGGCAGAATTGGCCGGCAGCGAGTGAAGGTCGAGGGCGAAGGCGGCACCGAAGCGCTGGCTGCGACAGCTGGGGCCCTCATCGCTGTCTCGGCGGCGGCGCGGGCCAATGGGCGCGCGCGCAGAGGGCCAAGCACGGGGCGTCTCAGAAGCGCCAACGAGCTTCAGCACTGTCGCATCCTTGCGCCGCCCGCAATGCACGCCGCTGTGTGGCTGCGCGTCCATGTCAGCGGCTGCGGCTCAGCGACGGCCTCGTGGCGCCTCACGCCTGCGCTGGCCGGCGCCCGGGATGCTGCGAGCCGCTGTCCGCTGCGCGCTGCGCGAGGCGGCGTGAGCTGCAGGCCCTGGCCAGCCGCGATGGCGCATCGTGCCTGAGCGCGTGGGGTGGCCCGCCGATGCGTGCATGCCAGCAGCAGATGCACCGGCGCGACCAGGCCCCAGACCCTGTCGCCCAAGAGCCCGTTGCTGCCCACGCCGGCCACACCCGCACACCCACCCGCCGGCGCCCGCGCTGCAGCGGCCTGCGGCTCCTCCACACGCAGCGCGCGGCGACTCGGCTGGGCTGCACTCGCGCTGCACGGAATCAGCTGAGCGCGGCGATGCGCAGTTTTGCGAGCGCTCGGCTGCGAAGGCCGTGGGCGCGGCGAGTTCGCGTGAGCCACGTAACAGTGCATGGCGGGAATCAGCCTAACCACCGGGGTCCCAAGTCGTGCCCATCGCGTACTCGCCCAACACGCCCAACTCCACGGCCCAAGCACCGTTGCGGCGCGCGGTGCAGATATCGCACTGCCAGCGCATCGCCCGGATAGGCGAACAAGAGGTAGGTCGCCACGGCCCGACGCGCCCCAGCCAGTACAACTACTACTGGCACACCAGGCCGCTCTCCTCACGCGCGCCCTTTCCCTTCTCTCTCCTCCCGCCATGTTAGCCGTCGCCAGCGCGGAGTGAAGCGGCGCCCGTGGTGATTTGCGCGCTCGTTCCTTCTCCTCCCGGTAGTGTCTCCGCCCAGACCGCGCCCCAGTGCTCGTCCAATCGCGCCCGCCCAGCCGCAACGATGCAGGCTTCACATTTCCTCCCGGGGTGGTCGACCTCCCCGCCGAACTCCACCCAGAAGCACCCATTTCTCCATCAGACGATGTCTGTCTCGAATTTCCGCAACGACCGCCAGTGGGACTGGCCGCGCTCGCCACCGTCGCCAAGCGCCTCTTCCTCGTCGTCGGCGAGCCGCAGCATGACGCCGACCAGTAACAACCCGTGGGCCAGCAGCGTCAGCATCGCGTCGCCCGACACCGAGAGCTCCTCGGGCTCACCGCCTCGCTTTCTGCCTTGTCCCACGCCACCCTCGATGAGCTGCAGCGTTACACCAACGACCAGCCGTTGCGCCACCCCGGTTGCCCCGCAGCCGCTCAGTGGCGCCAAACCCTTATTTATCACCATGGGCTCACCCGGACCCGCCTCTCCGACAGACGATAGCAAGCAGCCGAAGCCGTCAGATCCGCTGCCGCCGCCCACACCCAACCCATTCCGGGAAAGCAGCGGTGCTGGTGTGAGTCTGGCCCCGCTCGCTAACGCCATCATAACCCCAGCATTGGAGAAGCAGTATGTCCACCGGGAGTCTCCCACCCTCATCAGCCGCCAGGGCTGGGAAAGGGCCACCGGCCAGCGCGCCTACACCTGGGCTTTGGGCAATTCCAAGACCGCATTACTGTTCTTGATGTGCGACGACATCGCGGCCTGGAGACGCGCCAGCTTCTACTGGCTGGAAGATACGAAACTGCCCTTTCAAGAGACGGATCTCGAGGGGATTGCTACTAATCCGAAGAAGGTTATCGAGAACCAGTGGCGTGTCATGACCCGAGAGTTTCCACAGCATGGTCAGCACACGGACTTCCAACCGCGAGAGACCGTCCCTCTGAACCAAGTCAGTGTCATTACAACGCCCGGACCGGAGAAGAAGGCTGTGGACAAGGTCCGTTGGATGGGAGATGACAAAAACCGTGTCTACATTCGAAAGTACTTCACTTTCGAGCGCCATGCTGAGAAATTAGGCCTACTCAGCCAGATCCAGAAGGTGAAGACTCTTGAGCACCCAAATGTCGCCAAAATCGTATGCTCTTACTCTCAAGGAGCCACCATTGGCTTCGTGACCACACAAGCCCAGCTTACTCTCGAAGAGTATCTGCGGCATCCCATGGCAGCTACCCGCCCCGGCCTCCTCTTGACATGGATCAACGACCTTACTCAAGCACTTGCTTACATTCATTCCATGGATATGATGCACCAGTCCATCCGGCCGAACAAGATTGTTTTGGACGGACCTAGGATCATTTTCACGGCGTTTGGTATTTCAACCGACAACGCCAGCGTTTCTCCTCGCGGCTCACCGCGTAGCTACTCCGGCACAAATCTTACTCTGCCAACTAATAATAGCATGAGACCCCTGAGCGATGCGGCGTATGTCTATGCTGCTCCGGAGGTCGTCGCTCGTCATGGTCAGGGCCATCGCTACCGCACTTCCGCCGACATTTTCAGTTTGGGATGCGTCTTTCTGGAGATGTTGACTGTCGCAAAGGGCCAGACGGTAACGAACCTTCGTGGCTACCGTGCGCACTTCAGCCACGACCAGTCCTTCCACGCCAACCTGGACCGCGTTTCGTCCTGGCGCAAGTTGCTGTCTGGGCTTAGCAGTGGGCATCGTGATAGCCGCATCAATCCGGGTCTCACCAATACCAACCACCCTCTCAAGGGCGTCGCTGGTATCGGCACGGTGGAAAGCCGCAAAGAAGATGAGGCAGCAGAACATCAAGTGCTAGATTGGGTTGGCGCTATGATGAACGCTGAGAGCGCTAGACGACCCAAGATGCGGCGGCTAGCGCCCGCAATGAAGCGGCTGGATGAGACACGGACTGTGCGCAGGAGGCGTAGCTTCGATGCCGGTGACGCGGCACACGTGCCCCCACCTGCCCCGACACCCATTGCGGCTCCTTTGGCACCTCTTGGAGGAGCTGGCATGGACAGTGCGCGAAGGCGCTGGGGTGCCATGACGGAGAAGGAAAGCTTCACGGAAGGCAGTTTGATCAGCTTCTGAGACGGAGCTGGTGGGCACCTCCCAGCAAGACGTTTCTTCTCCGGTCCAGCTGCTTAATTACTGTTGTGTCTTATTTTCTGTTCCTATTTATTGTTACTAAGCTACAGACCCATACGAAACCTTTCCTCGACGACACCCGACACGAGAAGATGCACCCATTTCCTTACTTTCCTTTATTCCGTTTTGCATACACCACGAACACGTACACTTGAGCCTGGCATCCAACATGCAGCGTAGCGCCTCTAGCATTTGCATCTAGGCATTCCCTTTAGATTTACCTGGGTCGGCCCATCTGTTTGATACCCCTGCTACTTTTGCATCTTCGTTTTATCAAATCGGCACATTTTCACATTCTCTGAGCAGGGGTTTACCATTTCATTGCACTTGACATCCTAGTCATCAGGCGGATCTTGGGAGGACTGGAAATCTGCGGAATCGGAAGTTCGGCGGGGCAGGATTGCCTGGCGGGGAGGTCATCTATTGGGACTCGTTCGGGTAATCGGCGGGAGGACTGGCCGTTACTCACGATGGTTTTGGAAGTTCAGGACGGAGGGGCTATGGGAAACAGGGAACGCGCGGCAGATGCTGCATAGGGTCGGAAAGTTAGGCGGAGATCCGCTGTTCGGTGTTTTTGCATGTGTCGTTTTGGACACATGGCATTTGAAGCACGGCATGTGAGGTTTTGCCGGGAAGAAAGAGAGAGCTTGGCGCAGATTTTTCTCGCCTGTAGATGGAACAAGCTTACATGATACGCATCATTTTCTTCGGGGAGATTATGCTTACGGCTGCCTGGGATATCGCACGGACCGCGGGGATTTCGGGTTTTCCTTCTGGCTTCTGGAACACCGGGGGGAAGGGTAGGGGACAGGAGGGACATGAGACGGTTGGAGTTGGATCTTTAGGTACATTGCTTGGTTGCTGGCTTACATACACACTCGGAACCATACTCTCCCGAAGAAAAATACCATCAGGACTACTCTCGTTAAACGCATGATCTGCTTCATCTACCCGTACACGCCTCATGTCAGGGAAACCTGCTCACCGTCCATCGCCGATTCGAACTCCTTGGCAGAACCCACTGCCTCTTGGCTCCTGTACTTTTGCTTCTCCCCTGGATCCCGTCCGTCCAGCAAACTTACTTCTCCGCCGCCCGCCCAGCTCCCTGCACAAGGCTTCCCGTCGACCACCACGTATATTAAAACACCGAACCCCCCAAGCATCCGAACATATTGCTTCTGGACCCCCGTCGTCACGCAGCGTCGGCGCTCAGCATGAATTCCTCATCTCGCTGCGCGAAACCTTTCCGGTCTGATGGCGGTTTCCGCAAGCGGCGATGGGGGCCGGAACGGCGGCGAGGGAGGGGGGGCTCCGCAAGCAGAGGCGGAGTGGTCTCATGGCAGAGGGTCTGGAGCGACGGTGATGGCGGGATGAGGGCCACGTCAAGAAGGGTCTCGAACTGCGGCTCTGCTGCTGCTGCTGCAGAGGAGAAGCTGGGTGTTTGATGCGGGTTTTGTGTGCGTTGTGGGGCGAGCGCGCTACTGGCATGTGGCTAGCCGGATTTGGTAGGTTTGAGGAGGGGTTGGTTGGGAACACGTGTTGTTGGGTGAGACATGTGAAGAGGTGAGGTCTGAGACGCTCGGCTGAGAGGCTCTGGGTGCGTCACGCACGGGAGCAGAGTGGTAAGTTGATGGGCTGTGTGGGTGTTTTTGGAGAGTCAAAAGCAACATTTGAGAGGGTATGTTTGGAATTCAAACTAAAGCTGTCACTGCGTCTAAGCGCCTGGATATCTTAACTGTGGCATCATTTGTTCACTATCTTGGAGAAACGAGGGTCACTTCTGTTCCGGGAGTCCGGCGAGACCTTCTCCGATGAGAATATGTCAAAATGCAATCGCACTTTTGCATCATTTTGGAACTTCCATGATGTCCAGCCTCCACTTCAAACCATTTTGTCCATCCTTGAACAAGTTTGATGAAGCGCAGCATCTGTTCTGTTCAGTGATGATGAGAGGCGGACCACGTTGCCGATTTCATTGGCTGAGATGGAAGCATAGGAATATAGCTCGGCGACCGAGCGCAGGGAAGTCAGATCGGCAAGAACGTCTTTGACTTCTACTCGAGAAGAATTTGATCTATCAACTGGTATTTGGTGGAGCTACCGTTTTCAGTTTTGCAAACTATGCGGTGCTTATGTTCTGAGGGGTGAGGACTGGAATAGAAATTAGGGCTAATGCAGGCCCGAGTTTCTGCCACGAGGACAGCCGCATGCGATGATGCGGAGGTCGCGCGGAGTGTTTAAGCTCGGCAAAGAGCGTTGCTATTTATTTGGAGTACAAGACTTCATACTGAAGCCTCGTTCCCTTTGAGGAACTTTTGTCAGCATCTCTCGGTAACGTTGGTTTAACGTCGAGTTGTACTCTGAATATCATGCAGAAGAAAGGTAAATCAAGACTAGGAGTGAGATAATCATCCAAAGCAAAAGCAGGATCCCACCAACAATAGACTGTACATGGCCTACAGGAATTTGGTGCATTTGAGAGCTTCGCATCCTTGTTCCCCTTTTCTCTTCTAAAAGCACCAAGAACTTGAGGTTGAAAGTGAAGTAGCTTCATGTTAGTAAGACTACTAGGTTACTAGAAAAAGCTGATATCCGTATCAGGAAAACATATTCATGGTGGATAGCTGCAAGAATATTGCGGCGTGTGCCTACTTCTGCGGTAGTTCTGGGCTTGGTGGGGCCACGCTCTCGAACGATCTTCTGCGTCGATCCGGCCGAGGAAACGAATATCATCGTCAAGCTTCGAGGGGAGATAATCGCCGACTGTCCGCATACCATCCATAGCTCCGCCTTCCCGTTCTTCTTTCTGGCTTATTTCACCTAGTGGACGACTGCCAATTTATTTTTGTTTTTGTTTCGGTGTCTGTGGCTACACTTCACTGGAGTTTGCCTTGATGACGTATCTCTGCTCACGGGTGATGTGCTCGGCATTAACATGAAGTCGAAGAATCGCGCACACATATGGTCAGTGAAAACCCGGGGTTTGGGTGTTGAAAAGGTTGTGAGAAGGATCAAAGTGAGACGAACGGCGTTGAAGCTGCGGGATCAATGGCAATCGTTGTGACTTTCGCGCGAGTGTTCTGAGCTTGGGCCTCATCATGTGAGTGCGGAGGGAGGAAAGCGGAAAGTGGAGAATCCGTAAAGTGTTGGTGGCTTGCAACGAAAATGAGGGGGCGGCTTATGATAAGCCCCTGGCGCGCCGGGGGAGCACAAAACCGCGTGCATAGAGTGTGCTCTAGTCTAACAGCACTTCACAACAGATTTGTCCGTGATAGAATGCGGTCTGTCCTGCAGCCCCCAGAAAGTACAGGGCGCACCAGTCCAGAGCATTGAATTGCTAGCGCCCGCCGGATCTTGACCTGAACCTCGGTAAACCAGAACCTGGTCCACGGAATACCCGTAGCAGGTGCAATTGTCGGGCGACTTGGCGCCATCGTCTCAACAGACAATGATAGAGCTCGCGGGGACTGTCGGCAGCGCCAACGCAGGATGCTCTCCCACGCTCCTCTTGCGCTGAATTTCCCGAGACGCGTCCAGGCTGGGAATTGCTTATCTCCAATCTCTGCCAGCCCACGCTGCCCGGAACCAGAGGCGGAAATATTGTTTCCTCTCGCTGCAAGGGGTGCTGCCGGGTGTTAAGTGTGCCGCTTCCGGCATTGGGCGAACGCGGCACAGCTGAACGGTCCGATTCTGCCCTCTTACTTAGCGAATTACCAAGCTCCCTTGCCAGATATGTCCATAGCGCGTGATCTGGAGGCGTAACACGAAGAAACCGCTCTCCTGGACAAGGAGCTGTCTCCGGCGGCACTAATAAGTTTGTAGGACAGCCGACCCACCAGCTGGCAGGACGGCGAGCAATTTCATCGGCATCTCCCCACACTCCCGCCTGCCTCAGCCCTGCGCACCTGTCTTCACGACGCTCCCCCCGGCTGCTCCCTGCTGCCCGCCCTCAACTGCGCTCTCCACCCGCAGCCATGCCGCTCTGGAAGGAGAAGAAGTCGTCGGCCGGCAAAGAGAATGCCGGCATGACGCAGCAGCGCCGGACCGCCTTCGCCATTGTGGACGCCCTCAACCGCATGGACACGCGTGCCGTCTGGAACATGCGAGACCGGTCCTGCTGGCGTGAGATCTACCCCAAGTCGATGGGCATGCCGGCGCAGGACAACGACTCGGCGCAGCGCGCGCTCAACTTCATCCTCAACACGTTCAAGACCTTCTACATCTCGGTGCACGAGGTCATCGAGGACGTGCCCGCGCGCAAGGTCTGCCTCTGGGTCATCTGCACCGGCACCACCGTGTCCGGCCCGTGGACCAACGAGTACGTCTGGAGTATGGAGTTCAACGAGGCCGGCACCCACGTCGTCCGCTGGAAGGAGTTCGTCGACGGCATCTCGACCAGGTCGCTGTTCCCGGAGATCATGGCCGAGGAGTGGGACGAGTCCATGAGCGAGCGGCCGTCCACCGCGACCACCGGCCCGTCGACCAGGTCGTCACAGGCCCCTTCGTCGACCGGGCCTGCCGCCGGGCCCTCGACTTCAGGATCGTAGGCCGGCCCGCGGACTCGACTGGCTGCTTTTGCCCGGCGCTGGAACGAACCTCGACGACGACGAAAACACAGTCTTCCCTACTCTCGACACCAGCGGCGCGACCGGCAACGGATGGGATTCTGGACTTGCCACTCGCTGCGCCGTCTCCATCGGGATTCCCGACTCCCGCATTGCTTTTTCTTGCCGAGATTGCAGGGCCAAGAGCGGGGTTCATGCCGGCAGTGCTGGTTGCACAGCAAGAGATCGATCAATTTTGACAGAGAGTTCGAGCACAGAGTGCACCATGGCTACGGATGTGAGATGGAATGGACACGGCTGGACGGGATCGAGGAGAACGGAGGCCACGATACTGCTGTACTGCCGTCGCGCGGTCGCACGCTCCCGAGAGGCTGCACAAGCCCTGGTGGCAGCTCGCCAAGTGTCTTTCACCCCAGGATTACAGCAACAGGTGTGGCCTCCGTTCGGGGTGATAATCGATTGAGAAGGAACAACGGGATTCTCTTCTTCTTTCCTTTCTTGGTTTTTTTTCTTTCTCACCAAATACCCTATTTTAAACAAAAAAAATATAGTCGATCTGGGGGACAAGTGGCTCAATGGTATGCATGGACGTTTCTTTACCTCCTAGTCACACAATCCAGCCAAGAATGTGCATATGGCCATCTCCCTTCGTCGCCGTTTAATTATGTACTCCAATCTCCATCATTGAGCACTGTGGTCTTGGATAGCCGACGCGACGGACCGTGAGTATCGCACAGTCTCCCTGAAGATCGTGGCACCTGCGTTCGGTTCCTCGTCATCCGTGTTGTTCACAACCACGACTTCGTTCTCGAAGCTTCGCCGAGTAGACCGGCCTTTCAACCAAGTCCCATTTACTCTCCAAGTGTTCTCATGCATGGGGCGAGAATCTGTGTCCATCGACATCAGCTTAGAGCAGCTGACTAGCTCGGTGCAAAAGAGACTTGCTCCGTTGGACTAATGAACCGTGTCTTGGGATACGGGATCAAACAAATGGCGGTGAATCGCCGAAACATCAGGTCTCACTCTCCTGCGGCCGAGATCCGCTCGAGAACGCGTGAGTAGACCCACATAGTGCGGGGGGACAGACGAGTCTTTGGGGGCGAGAAGGTGGCAGGGACCACCCGGGATATATTGATTGTTAAGAAAACAGCTCACCCGTGTAGAGAGTTCAGGAGATAAGGAAGACCAAAACCCCCTGGTGCCTCGTTGGCTCTCGAAATGGCTGAATGTTACGGAAGGATTCTCGACCTAACGCGAAAGGACCATTGTGCACTGACGAGCTTCGTCAACCAGCGTCCTGATGATTTCGCAGACAGCCTCGGTATTGCATACGTAGTAGACTCGAGAGATACTACTGATGCACAACTCTACAGAACGCATCTCGACCGAGCCAGAGAGACCTGGCTGCATCAACACGAACTCGAAAACGAAGCCGAAAAAACCTCCCCTGTCATTGGACCTCCGCGTCCTACCCGAAACAGCAAAGCACAGCGATCTTTCCAGCTCGGCGACGTGGCGTAGCCTGCGAACTCTGCTGAAATAAGCTTCCTGCAGGCTTTATTTTCGAGAACACAGATGGCCGGGACATGCTGCAGAGGCCCGCCAGGCACACAATGCTCTCTGGCGTTGTGCACACGTTCGGATCGTGCCGACGATGAGGCTCTCCAGCGATTCAGGAGCACGACACCGCAGTTTTCTCTCCGTCGGCGGACCCATCGAATCTCCTCCACTCCGAAACTCCGCGGGAAAATCGCCAGCACGCGACGACGACGAAAATCAAATCATGCTCGCCCCGGCGCAGCTGAAAGCCCGAAAAAGAGATCAGCCGCGGAAAGGCAAGAAAAAAACTCGCACCGGACTGACTCGAACGGCGCGGCGAAGATCACATGGATCCGGCATCCTGTTTCCCGGCTGATCATCCCCTGGGACCCGTAATCTCGCTTCCCGCCTCGTCGGCGACCGGAAGAGAACACCTTTGCCTCGATGCGGCCGCCGGCACAGACGGGCGTGCCGCCTCGACGCCGGCATCGTCGCCGGCTGCCGGGGGCCTGAAGCCATTAATCGCCTGTTGTCTTCACAACTTCGCCGACCTCTTTATTCCGACGCTCCGACCGCGGTCCCCCCTACCTACGACTCGCTGCCAGGCCCCGAAATCGCCGAACGGGTAGACGCACCCTTGCATGTCGATCCCGGGGGAGGGACGTCATGGAAGAGAGACACGTTGACTCGAGGATGGCGATCGTCGTTCACGTCTCTGCGGATTTTCCCGCAAATGCCCCGGGGCGAACCCCAGGCCAGGCGAGGCGACGGGATGGACTTGAAACTGTGACTGGTGATAAGCAGTCGCTCTATTTGGGTGCCTGATCTTCCTGGACTTCCGGGTGCGAGAGGCCGAAGCCCCTTTTTGCAATGGGATCGCCCGGGCCGGAGAGACTCTGCGTTGAGGTGTCAGCTGGATGCTGGCGGATATCTCGGAGGCGCCGACGACGTTAATGCTGCCAGTCTCGTGGCATGTCAGTGTCTGCGGGACTGGTGCTGGGTTGGGAGGCCTGCTCGGTCGTTGTCGACGTCTACGGACGAACCCGAGGAATTTAACCGGACGGAGAGCTATAGCTCCAAAGATTATGCTGCGGACAGGATCTCCTGAAAGCTGGGTAAGATAGGAAATGGAGCAGCAAACGAGCTGCAGGAAGGCGTCAAGGAGAAGGGACGCACCGCGGAACTGCTGAATGGAAGAAGTTGGTTTAGTGTATGCTGTTTTCCCAGCTACCAGGTTAATGCTGTTCAAGAGAGGTATAATCCCGAGCTTATTTCCCTTCAAGACATCACACTCCAAAAACCTCTCTAAGCACTGCTATTTTTCTCATATTTCTTATCCGTACCCAGTCTACGCCAGTCTTGGTTCTCGCATGCGCTGAATACACCCAAAGAGGTGGTCCACGTTACGCCACTCTTCAGACACATCGACCGTTTTTCGCGCAGTGACGTCTTCTTTCCGCAGTCTACAGACTTTTGGATCCCTGTGGACGCGATGCATCTTAATCAAATACCCTCCCCGCATGCGGGGTATTGGGGGGATCCCCCGCGCTCACTCCCGCCCCCTCCATCACATCACTAACCACCTCGTCCAACGATTCCGCAAACTAGGCAGTCTTGAAGCACGCGAGCCCATGCAGCACCCGCGTCTCGGCAGCTGGCCGCGGACATAAGACACCATGATATACACCTCGCCTTCCCCGCACCCACCCTTCCCAATCCCTCGAGAGACTCCAACCACGCCATAAACCGCCCGGTCCCAATTCCCACCACCTCCTCCACAGCAGCGCAGAAAGCAAGAAGAGCAAGAAACAGAGAGAAAGAGCAAACCCACCATGCACGGCAAAATCGCCCTCGAAGAAGCCTGGTCGCTGCCCGAATCCATGGCAACCTACGACCCGACAACGCTCGCACCGCCCGGCGTGATCGGCGGCGCCGACCTGCGCGCCTCGCTGCTCGACGTGCACGCCACGCGGCTGCAGCAGATGGACGCCAACGGGGTGGCGCTGATGGTGCTCTCGCTGTCGTCGCCGGGCGCGCAGGGCGTCGGCTCGCCCGCCGCGGCCGCCGCCCTCGCGCGCCTGGCCAACGACCGGCTGGAGCAGGAGGTGCTGCGCGACCCGCGCCGCTTCGCCGCCTTCGCGGCGCTGTCGATGCACGACCCGGCCGAGGCGGCGCGGGAGCTGCGCCGCTGCGTGGAGCGCAAGACCGGCTTCGTCGGCGCCCTGCTGAACGACTTCCAGTCGGTTGAGGGCGATGGCGGCGACGAGCAGATGCTGTTCTACGACCACCCCCGCTACGACGAGTTCTGGGCGGCCGCCGCCGAGCTGGGCGCGCCGGTGTACGTGCATCCGCGCGCGGCGACGCCGCTGATCAGGGAGCAGATGTGGAAGGGGAGGCCGTGGCTGGAGTACTCGGCGCTGGGCTACGCGAACAGGGTCAACATGCACGTGCTGGGCATCGTGACGGCGGGCGTGCTAGACCGGTTCCCGCGGCTAAAGATCGTGATCGGCCACATGGGCGAGCACATGTGAGTGGGCTGCCGTGCCCCCCTTTTTCTGGGCGTTTGGATGCTGATGCCGGCCGAGCAGCCCGTACGATCTCTACCGGATCGACCACAAGCTTAATCGCGCCCGCTTTCCGGATATGCCGATGCGGAAGGATCGGCTGGTGAGGGATTACTTTGGGACGCAGCTGTTCATCACCACGTCGGGGCACTTCTCTACACCGGCGCTGCTGTGCGCGATGCAGGAGATTGGAGCACGCAGTATCCTCTTCTCGATCGACTATCCATTTGAAAGTATCCCGAACGGCTGCGTGTGGTTTGACGAGCATGTGCCAATCAATTCGCGGGATTTGGTGGATATCGGGCGGAACAATGCGTTGAGACTCTTACCGAGATTGACTGAAGAACCGCACGCGCTGAAAGAGAAAGAGCCGAGGGAGTGTGGTGTGGGTGGACTGGGGTTGAGGAGAGGAGACGAGAAGGAAGTGGAGTATGGTCTGTACAACCGGGACTGGAGTGAGAGGACTGCAAGAAGATAATGATGGCAGACGAAGTTGAGGCGAGTTCAGCTACATCCATCTGTACATGATGGTGGCGTAGTGCGTTACTGTAGTGCATGTGGCTCGTCTGTTGGGTTGCAAAGAGCTCAGAATTGAAGCGAATTTGGGTACACCTGATTCTTCTCAACATTGCTTGTGTCTTTTGGCAACAAAGAATAAACGCCCAGATACTCATCCTTCTTAGCGATTGACAGTACCGGATGATGTACAGCTCCCTTTTGAGCTTATAGAGGTGGGATACGCGCCGTGGGAAGTCGGATGCTCCGTCCTCATATAGTGCACAGCAGGAAAAGCGCAAAACTTATCCGGATACTCGCGCTAATTCCCCTACTTGAGGCATCGACACCAGACCCAAATGACCAATGCATTACACCTCTTTCACTGGTACTAATTCACATTGCGATACCAGTGGCATACGCCCAGTTGTTCCTCATCAATTGTCCCATGATCTCCCTGTTGAGCGCGAACAGCACGTCTCTCATCGGCCATTGGTTAGGATCAATAAGCTGACCGCATGTAGGACACTGTGGTTCAGGGCTAGTCCTTAATTGTTCAATTTGTTCACCATGCCTTTGAATAGCCAACATGGTTTCAAAGTCTTCCGAAAACCCCTTTGCGATCACACTGCCTACGCAGGTGCTGCATTGTTCATGGCCGCACTGGAGGAAGAAGCCTTCATATGTTAATGTCGGCGGGTGTTGGAAGAAGCATTGGAAATCGTGTGTGTGTTGGGGTAATGCATTCCATTGACCGGAACGAGCCTCGGGGGCCGTTTATATCTGCCACGTGTCCGTCCCCAAGAGGACGAGGTTGTGTTCGGTGATGTTCGACTGCGTTGTCTTGACAGTCTGCAATAGCCTGATGGTATGTTCCATCGTGATGGCGTTCTCTGTCGTGGCGGTCCACCATTGGATCGTGATTGTGTGATCCCTCCTGATGGTGCATTCCGGTCTGCCGTTGTTCTCCGTCCTGGTGATCCATGCCGTTCCGCGGGTGTGTTGCACTCGGATACTGGGATCCATTCCGCCAGCGGGCTCCCATAAAAGGTTCGTCCCCGGTGCGCTGATTGCTTGAATCGGCACCTGGGCTTGCCTTTCCATGGTGGCTTTCTGCCCCGTAAGCGCCGTCGTTTATGCGAAAACGTACTTCTTCACGATTGCTTTCAACCTCCTGTATGGTTCTGGATTGAACTTCGCGGACGTTGTGGCTACGTGACCTGATTGGCAAGTAGTGGATAGGCGTGTGCGGCGGCGATGGCGTCGGCGGAACAACGGTCGAGTCGAAGGCGGGGAATGGTTCGAGAGGTGACGGTAGGGGTGGGTTAAGTGGACTGACCCTACCCTGCTCAAAGGAGTCGTATTCCTTACATGAGAGTCAGATCTGCAAACATAAAGAAGACTTTCGAATAGCTTGAACGTGCTGGAGGAACAATGGACGGTGCCATATGGAGAGGTTGGCAGAATGGTGTGTCTTGGTTACACATGAGCAGCGAACTGCGTTTGTTTGATCCTGAGAAGGATGTGTAAATATCTCGGTGAACGTCGTAACGTCAAAGAATGGAGTCTCAAAGATACATTTGAACGTCGAATTTGCGATTAGAAGAGAGCGGAAGAGTGAAGAATCGTGGCATAAGAAGCATGGAGCTGCCGGTGCGTTGTCGCAACTTCCATGATCATCAGAGGCAGGTCCCCGTCTCGCGGGAGTCACGAAGGACGGGGTCCTGCGCCTCCTTCTTCTGTCATGCAATGAGGGGCTGGTCTGCGGGTAGTTGGGCCTTGGCCTCCCGATATCTTTCAACTGTGTGCTTCTCAAGCCCATTTCGCTAAGACTTCTCTCGACACGGGCCGGCCGAAACTGCTCCCTGAAAAATGAACGGTTAACCAAAACAGCGGAGCTGAATCTCTACATTTTGTTGGCGTCCGTTCACAAGAGTGTCTCTGCACCTGTCGAGGATGCTCAAATAACATGGAAATCCGAACTCCGTCCACCCAAGTGGAGGAGAAATGGAAGGGTCTGCAAGGTTACAACGAGGGAGGTTGATGCTGCCTCAAAGGGCTGGCAAGGGAAAGCAAAAAACGCCGGATGGCACCACAGTGACAGCAGAAAAATTTATGTATCAGCTTATCCAAGGACCGGTCTAGCCAAGTGACCTGCATTCGGTAGTACTGGTGGGCCGCAGATGTAGCACAGCAGCCTGCGGCGTACGCGGCAGCAGCCATCGTTCACCACATCCTGACAGCCGCGCAAACGGCAAGCACAAGAAAATACCGCCCCTGCCACTAGTACCTGCAGCAGATGACGGAACTGACATCTTCTGACGCGTCTATGCAACAACAGGCAGAATGAGGGTCCACCGGAAGGATCTCCTGCCTGCGGTACGCGCCCGCGTTCCGCATACCCAGATCATGAGGCTATGCACGCGTTGCCGTCACTCACAGGCTATTTCCAGACTATTTGTTGGGCGCAAGCCTGGGTGCTACGCGCGATGACGGGTTGCCGTTGGAAGGGTCTGCTAGAACTCAAGTGGCACGGCAGCTGTCAGACCGAACCGGCGGAGTTAAAAAAAGGGTTCAGGACATCCGCGAACCCGGTTAGGGCATTAAGACTGTGGATATATGGAACGGCGAGCGGTCCGACGCCTCGATGACGCCGCCCTGCCATTGTTTCCCCTTCTGTGGCAGGCCGGACAAAGCCGTGGCTTGTTGTTAATTCTCCGATTTGAGCAGGCTGAATAGAGCCGGTGCGCCGTGTTACAGCCGCCGTCAAAACCTTGTGCTGACGGTGATGTGTGCGAAGAACAAACGCTTGTTTGGTGAGTCGCTTATTTCAGGACAAAGACCTGGTTGCCGGGTACCCAAAAATGCCACTCGGCAAGGCTACCGGCGGAGCGGCTGTCCGGCGGTCTCGAAAGCTGTTTGCCTGGTTTTTTCTTTTCTTCCGCCTGGAATTTTTCTTGCCAAAGGCAAGGCGTGCTCGAAAAATAAAAGAACACCTCGCGATATTTTGTTTTTCTTGCTCAGCTGACGGTGAGGCTGAGCCAAAGGCACAAGGCTGCCAGCGACCCGGTGTGAAATACGAAGGTCCTGCAAAGATGCGAAAAGAGGGAACGGATTGTTAATTGCTTACACCGCCAAAACCTACCTTGCCGCTTGAGGACGCCGCGGGAGCGAGCACTGTGCAGGTCGCGACCAGCAGCGAAAGAAAACACCAGGCCGGGGCCTTCGCTCTAGAATCGGTGGATGAGCCGGGCATCCGCGAAACAGCCGCCGTCTTCATCGACGGGGGCCGGTTTGGCATCGACTGGCACTGGGCGATCGATTTCCCAGGATGGCCGTACGACAGTGCGCGTTTCCCCTGGTCCCAGAGGCTTTTGCTCCTTCGCTCGCTTATGCAGTGACACCAGATCGGAAGCGCACAATCAATCTCGGTACGACATGCGCAACAGATGCAGAAGCGACCTTGCGGGAACGCGGACAGGGTTGTGAGGCGGCGGCCCGACGTCCACTGCTTCTGCGCGTCATTGCCGGGACCCTTGCTCTTGCGGATCTGTGTAATATCTGGCAGATCTCCAGGAATGCTACCCACTGGCGACGGGTCTCGTCCTGGTTAGTGGGACGCGGCGCTTCCCGGGCACAGCTCCAATGAGACAGGGCGGATGGATCCCAAAGCAGACTGGCAGGCGACGTAAATGGACAGGAAAGCACCGCCAGACGGCCTGTTCTGGAGAGTCGAGTCTGGCAAGGGCGTTTGGACGAGTCAAGCTCGCGGAATGCGACATGGCTGTGCCACGGGCACCACGGCGTCCGTCGCCAGCGAGCGCCAGTGGACGGATGTCAAAGAGAGGAGGGCGCATCGAGGGATGGGGGTGCGATGTTGCAGCGGCGCCCGCACGGCTGGAATATTCTCGAAGGGAGAACGAAACCGGGCCAGAGGAGCTGGGGCGCGGGGTGCTTTTGCGCGGGTCGCTGGACGACAGGCGTGCTGGGGGCCGACAGGTCGCATTTGGCGGCGATGGGGATGGCGTCAGGTCGTGGACGGCGGGAGGATCCGCAAGCCTTGCCGCGCGCGCAGGGGAAGCTGGCCAGTTGGAGCGCTTGCCGGCGGTCGCCAGGGCGGAGCGGGTCAGACACGATGGCGCAGGCGGCCGTCGAGGTGTTCCTGATGGCGAGACGCCGCGGGCTCACCAGCAACCGGGTTTCGCGGCAGATCTCGCAGGCAGATCGATCCCTGGAGATCTTGTGGCCGGCGAGGTTGGCCGGGCCGCATGGTACGGCACGTTTCTTCGCGGTTGAAACCAATAAGACAGGCGGAATGGCGCCCTTGCGCGGCGGAGCTGGCTGGCGGCGAGCCGGGCGAGAGCCGGCGGGCGGTGGTGAGGGCGATGCGCGGGCTGCTGGCGGCGGGCGGCGGGCCTGGTGCGGTGCGGGCGATGGTGGATCGCCTGTAGAGGCCTTGCTAGCCCGTCCCGCGGGCCTGGACGCCGTGCAAACGGCGGCGGTGGCGCGCTGCACGGGGCCCGTTCGAGCAGGCGCGACTTCCCTCCGCGGCGACGCCCACCGCGGCGCTGGAGGACATGCCGCAACGGATCGCAGGCACAGCAGCGCTGCGTCAGCGGCCAGTTCGGGCAGGCCTGGTGGGCCGACGGGCAGCAGGCCGCCAGCGCCAGCGGGGCGCGACGTCTCTTTCTTTTCCTGCGACAGCACCAAGCTTCCCAGATCTCAGCGCGCGGAGCCTATTTGACATCCCGCGCGGCCGGCACTCAGCCCTCTGGCCCGCTGACCAGGGGCTTGGAACCGCCCTGTCGCGCGCATTGGCCGCAGCCCGGCGGCCCATCGCACCGCAGAGCCTTGTCTCAGGTGGCCCACGAAAGAACCAGGTCGTCAGGACGCCGTCGTCCCTCCCCCAAGCGCGCAACGGCGGCGGCAATGTGACACGTCCTCAGCCCGCGCTGCCCCTCTCGCCTCGCCGCCATCGCCCAAGAATGAGCCCGCATTCCTTTGCAACAGGGATACGCTACCAGGAATTGCAACCCATGGCCGCGGCTGCGGGCCACAACGCCCTAGTTTGACAAGCTTCGAGCGGCCTTGCCCCATCGGGCGCCCGCGTCCTTTTTCGCGAGAGCGTCTTTTGATATAGGGTCGCAAAGCTCCAACTCCATCGTGTGACGGGCGTGTATCTTGGCCAATTCCGTCCACCGCCTGTCCCGTTTCGACTGCGGGCCCATCGTCGACTCAGTTCAAGCATTCCTCCTCCAGCACGGCCGCCCGCTGCTCCAAGTTCGAGTTGTACTCGTCCCGGCCGCTCCGCTGCATATAAGAAGACGTGACGGCGCCCTGGAGATCTGCCACCAGCGAAGATCAGATCCCCTCTCTCGACCCACGCTTCCTCTCTGCGAATCGGCGAATTTACAGCTGTACCTCTCTGCAACGCTGCGCTGTCTGCCTCCCGTGAGTCGCCTCCTGCCCAGGCACCGGCCAGCGCTGACCGCAGACGTCACAGCTGCCTGTCGCTCTTTAAATCCACCGCAGCTCAGTGCCAGCGCCTCTCGCTCCGCACCTCTCCCCCAGCCCCCCCGCCCGGCACCACCACGCACCCGCCCGCCATGGCTGTGTCCGGCAACTGCGAGCACTCGTTCAAGATGGTCAAGTCGGACAACTCGCTCATCCACTGGATCTGCAACCTCTGCCACTCGGGGCCGCACTGGTTCATCTTCGAGTGCCAGCGCTGCAAGCTCAAGACCTGCCAGCCGTGCAAGGCCAAAAGCGGCTGAGTGACGCAGGGCGCACGCTCGCCGGGTCCTGCAATTTTGGTGTTGACGTCGACGCAGTCTCGCCTAGCAACCGGGCCTCCGGTCGAGGGCGTTGGACGATCTGCACTCGCTCATCGCGCGCAGGGATGTCTGCCCTGCGCCCTGCCGAGATCTCCACCGCGCATGCCATCTCCAAGCAAACAAAACATCTCACGCCTCATCTCTTTAATTTCCTTTGCATCGGATACCCACTCTCAGCTTCCACACCACCCTCGGCGTTCGCGGCGCTCGTCGGCTGCTCCGGAGCCCGTCTGGCGCACAGACGGGCGCTCTCCTTCGAAATCGAATCGGATCGGTCACCTCGGGCGGTTATCTTCCTTGCGGCTTCCATCTTCTTCTTTTCCCACCTGCGACACAAAAGCAATCTACTTGACTTTCTGGAACGGCGCAAGATATCCTAGACCGGACAGGGGCTTTATGCACGCGTTGGCGAATGGGCTTGGGTGATTTAAGAAAATACTTCTGGCGTACCTGACTTTGGCGCGGCTTGCATGATTCAAGATTGGCCTGATTTGGTTGGCTGCGATCGCGCCCCTTTCCCCTTCCTCCCACCAGCAGCCCTCTGTCTCAGCCCGGCCGCGAATCGAGCCTCTCTTCCATTTTTTTTCCTTTTCTCTTGGCATGGAACGGCATCTTTCTTAGTTACAAGACCCTGCAACAAGATCTCGGCGCACGCGCAAGCACCCGCGCATTGTTTTCTACCCCGGCATTTTCTATTCCCGCTTCGGTAATGGATAATGTATCGCTTTTACAAAAGCTGCTCTAGACGCGTACTACATACTTGGACACTTTATTCATCACCTTCTGTCGCGCTACCTCTCGTGATGCTCACCCCGCTCCGCCTCCCACCTCCACCCGTGTGCGAATCTCCCGACGTGCCGCGCCATCCTTCATCCATCCTCACACAGCCTCAAAACACGCACAGCCCGCTTTTGCTCGCCTCGCCGGAGAAGTTTCCTGCCACTCGGGTCGTCTTCATGTCGCCATGAGCTCACGCGTAACGGCGGTGGTTCACCGCTCCTCTGATCTGCCATCATCTCGATACAAGCCGCGACGGGTTTCAGAACGGAGGGGCCGGAGCAACTTCCGCTGGCCGCACGTCACGCCCTCGGTGGCAGTCGGTCTTGCTCGCCTTCTCCCTACTCATTGTCAATGCCTTCTTTCTGGCCGCCCGCGGGCTTGTCCATTGAGTTTGCTGAAGGTTTGCCCGGCGCGGACGCACACGGCACAGACACACCGCTCTTCTCGTCTGGAATCAAGCAGCATTAACGGCCCTATAGCTGCATAGGCAAGGCTGTGCCGAAAAAGGACCACCGGGCAATGCGGTGTCGCGGGGCGCGGCGGATGGCTGCGCGGCAGCCGGCATGTGCGCTCGTTGCCAAAGGGACCCATGCCTCCGAATCGACCGGCAGCGAGAGAGGGAAAGAGGTCAAGGAGCAGCAGGCGACCAGTCGAAAGAAAGCAAAGTCGGTTGAGCCGTCTCGCCGCGGATGCGGCAGCGCTTGCCTAGCGCGAGCGGAAGTGGTCTGACGAGCGGCGGCGGGCAGCCCTAACGCGCCAGCAAAGCGTGGTGGATGTGGCAGGGCTGCCGGCCACAGCGGACGGGCACCTGTGATCCTTAAACAAAAGCCGACGTCATTTATCCCGGCAGGCTGCTGGCAGGCAGCTTTGGGCGAGCCGAGCGTCGTGTGCCGACACGTTTCGCGGAACCCCGCCGGGGATTATTCAGAGCAGCCCGGGCGGCGCTAAGAATACCACGGCCGCTGCCTCGCTGACGAAACGGTCGCTTGTGCCCTGCGGCCGGCCGGCCGGTTAAAGGCGAGACGAAGAAAAGGTGCGATCAAAAAACCTTGGTGTTTTGGTAAGCGAGCCAAAACAAGAAGCTTGAGGTCCGGTCAAAGTCTTTTCTTCCCTGCCCGACCGGTCAGCGCATCCCGTCATCATGCATGCATATCGCTGCTGGCGATCGAACGGCCCCCTTGTCACGGATCGATTGGTCCGGCGCCGCGTGGGACCTCTGACTCCGCCGTGGTTGATTTGATCGGCAGGAACGAGGTACGGTAGATCCCCACGAAACCAAAAATCGAACCCACGCGAGCATACGAGCGAAAATTAAGAAAATCTCCGAGACGTAGCGCAATGCGGCGATCATCGACACGTCAATCCGCAACAGCTACCGTTTCTGTGATCGGCGCTGACAGAGAGAGTGGGAAGGAAGGCCGACGCGGCCAGCCCGGGCTCGCACATGACATCGTGATTCTGCAGGCATCCATCGCGTCCGTGCCACTGCTGGCTCGGATACCGGTGCGTAGTACGTTCTTCGCGCCGGCTGCTGTCGTACGGCGAAATGGCGGCGAGGCGAATGCGAGCGCCGTCGACTCTGTCTGCTTGCTGCTCGCTGCGCGCTCCACGCCGGCTGCGCACCTGCACCTGCGCCCTCCAAATTTGCACACATCCGTGCCTGGAGGACCAAGCGTAGTCTTCGCCAGTGCCTGCCGATAGGCGGTCCAATGGCCTGCAGCATCACCGCTGGCGCCACTCGTACCTGCATTAGCCCCAACACCCGCGCTGCAGCCACACTCTCCCATCACAATCTCAGCCTCAGGCATCCAGACGAGCAGAACCACCGCCCAACCGCGTCGTGAAAAGAACAAAAGAACAAAAGAAGAAGCCGCGCAGAAAACCCGGTGCGAGGCGAGACTTGCAGCGCGCCATCAGCGCCTCACCGCACGCCCCCTCCGCGCCCACCGCTCTTCCCTTCCCCGTGTCATCTGCCCACCCCTCGCCGCAGCCACCCGCCTCACCTCCACCTCCAACCTCCAACCTCGAACCCACTTCACCCCCTCCTCACGCCCACACCTCACCCGCGCTCCCCTCGCAGCACCGTCGCCCCGACCTCACTCCCCGCCCGCGCCCCCCGCTCCAAAGCGCCGCAGCTCCACCGACCGCGCACCGCGTCCCCAGCAGGCGAGGCGAGGCGGTCTGGCGCCGTCGCACGCGGACCTGCAGCGGCGCCGGGAGGCTTGCTTCGTGCGCCCGGGACGGCGGGCGAGGGCGACGCGCCCGACCGCCCGGTTCGGCTGCGCGGCGAGCCAGTTTTCCTTCCGGGGTGACGCGCAGCGTCTGTCTGGGTAGCCGCCCGCCCGCCCGCCGCATGCGGTGGAACGAGGGACGGCGGGGAGGGTGCGGCGCTTGGGTGCGGTGCGGCGACCGGGGACGGGCGGTGAGGGTGGCGGGGTGGGACGGATGGCGTGGGGGTCTGAGGGCGGGGAGGGTGGAAGAAGGTGACGGGGTGGTTGCGCTGGTGCTGGGGTTGGAGCTGGGTCTGTTCTTGCCTCATGTCGCAGGGGAGGATACTTAAGTGGATGGAGAGAGACTGCGTCGTTCGTGACTTCTTCTCGGTCTCCTCAGCTCAGTGTTGCAACATGCTCACCAAGCCTTGTGCTTACTATCTATATCTTTTCCTTCCCCGAGATTTCCTTCTGCAGTCACTACAAGGACCTCGGCCGCAAGAATGACCTGCTAAACAGGAACATATGGTTCTCATTATGTACAAACGCCGTGTCTTATCATGAACCGGTGACCACTGGACGGGAAGCATTTCAAACAAGGTGAAGCAACTGTTCTCTGGATGTGCCTTCTCGCGGCCGCCTAGCTGTAGATAATAGTTTGGAACAGCATTCCTAGCGCTTGGAAGGCCTTCCTCTTCTTATAATGACTAGATAGGCCCTGGCAGGAATCTTCTATGACGACTCTGCTCGTCCAATCTGCTTGAACGGACTTGTTTGTGGGTTTCTTTTTGCTCAAGTCTGCTTGTGTCCCCCGCCCCATTCACCATGAAGAAATTGCTGAACTACTCTCGCCATCGGCGGTTCTTTGTGATTCACTCATTGCTACAATCGAATATCCAAAACGAAATCATGTCATTCCATTTCATCATCTCATAACGAGTCCACATCTCAACCTCTCCCAGTGTACTCTACCCGCATCGTCCATCGACCTAGCACGTCACGAACCATCACAATATCTAAGCCCTATCTAGAGCACTCTCCAAGACAACACACTACCTCCTCCTCACCCAAACACCTCCACCACCGGTCCCTCATACCACCTCCTCGCAAAACCCACATAATACACCACGCCAAACGCGACCCACCCGCCCAGCACGACGCTCGCGTAGTTCATATTCTGCGGCGAGACAGGCTGGACGCTCGGGAAAGTGCTGAACACCATCGCGACAGCGAGCCAAGCGACGGCGGCGGCGTTGACCCAGGGGCCCCAGGCGCCGAGCGAGAAGGGGCCGGGGGCGCGGATGGGGGAGTCGGGGCGGCGGCCGTAGGCGAGCATGTAGGCGATGGGCAGGATGTACGACGCGTACATGCCGAGGATGGCCATGGACAGGATGGCGTTGAACGCCGTCGTGTTGCCGAGGTAGATGAAGCCCAGCAGCGCCTGCAGCAGCGACGTGCACACCACCATCCGCACCGGCACCTCCCACCGCTCGTCGACGTGCGCGAAGTACGACGAGAACGGCACGGCGCGGTCGCGCGCGAAGGCCCACGCCGTGCGGGACGTCGACGTCGTGCCGGCCGCGTTGGCCGCGACGGCGATGAGCGAGATGAAGAGGGAGAGGATGGTGGCGCCGGCGCGGTTGCCCGTCACGTTTTGGAAGAGCTGCATGAAGGGGAAGCCGGTGGGGGAGGAGAGGAGTGAGGTCAGGTCGCCGAGGGCGAAGAGCATGACGATGCAGTAGATGAGGCCCATGAGGCCGTTGACCACGATGGAGCCGATCATGGCGAGCGGGACGGAGCGGGACGGGTTGGGGAGTTCTTCTGCGAGATGGGCCGCCGCATCGTAGCTGGTGGCGGGTCTGTTAGTCTGTGATGCTGTGGTAGAGGATTGTGGGTATAGTTTCCGTCAAGGAGAACGAGAATGGAACTGATTAGGAAATCGACTCACCCAAGGAACGGATACACCGCGCTCAACATGCCCACCAGCCAGCTCACACCATCATTCTCCCACCCGCTCGAGTTCTCAAACTGTTTGAACACGTACTCAGCGGTGTGACCGCCCTGCTGGCCCACACCCATCACGCCCAGCACGATCACTGTCGCGACGAAGCCAACAACGTGCACGATACCGCTGACAGTGTTGGTGTGCGGCAGCACACGCACACCAAAGATGTTGACGATGGTGCTGTACACGATAATGAGCCAGTAGAACAGCATGCCCTGCCACCGCTGCGGCACGTATGTCTCTGACGCGTCGTTGAGCACGATCAGAGCTTGGAACTGCAGACCAGCGGCGAAGGCAGCCGATGCCGTCAGCACAATTTGCCCGCCGATATTGATCCAGCCGGTGAACCAAGAGGCCACGAGGCGCGTGTGCGAGGGAGCGAGGGACGCGACCCAGTGGTATTGGCCTAACGGGGTGGTTAGATCGGGTATCTTGGGGCAGACTATGGGTTGAGAGAAGGAACAAAGAGTGTAATGACATCGGCTGGGGTAGAATAGAGAGTATCTTGTGCATTCAGCGAGGGATAGTTTGAAGTTTTGCTTCGAGGTGTGTAGTCGTCGTGTTCTAGTAGTTTGCACGGGTAGGATCTTTGACCAGACGAAACGAGAGATGGCAATGCTTGTTCCCACGTGTCCCAGGAGCGTGAAAGAGAGGCGGAACAGTGGCTAAAGAAGTGAGTGGTAACATACCTCCAGCAGTCGGATACACCGACGCAATCTCGGCGAGCGAGCACGCCGTCAGAAGCGTTCCGATAAACGCCAGGACACTGCGAAACACGCCGTCAGCACTCAGTTCCATCCAAGAAGCAACGCTCCTCAACCACATCCCCCATCACCACTCCGCCCGTCCGCCAGGACGAACTCCTGTCCCTCACCTCACCCATCCCCACCACGACGAACCAACGCGGAGCAAAGGGAAAGACATCACACTTACTAGTTATAAAACAAGCACGGCGCCCCGCCGTTCGTCAGCGCCTGGGCCACCACGCTCGACAGCGCCTCCCACGTCCCCATCAGACACACCAGCAGCGCGCCCAGCGACCACACGCTGAAGTCGCGCCGCAGCTCCTCGGCGTGGCCGGCGACTGGCGACGCCGACCCGGACTGCAGCTCGACGTCGGCGGCCGTGCCGTTGATGGCCGGCTTGGCCGTCGAGTCGGCGGTGCGTGTTTTGGTGAGGGAAGACATGGCTGTTGTCGTGTGCCTCTTGCTTCCTCAATCCAGGGGAAAGGTTGTGGATGGGAGTCCCGGGGCGAGAGGGGTGTGAGCGTGCGTTGCACGGGATGGACGATGGTGTTTGTTGTGGAGGTGGTTGGTCGTTTGGTGTTCGGGTCGTCGGCGAGTCTAGGCGTTCGGTTTCCTAAGCGGGAAGCCGGGGTGGCGGAGGGGGCGGCTTGGGCCCAGACTGGCAGCAGGCAGGTAGACGACAACGACGCGAAGAGCACGGCGGGAATTACTGGGGGAGGGAAGGCGACGGTGGTGGTGTGACGCCGAATTGACGCGGGAGATAAGTACTTGGGGGAATTTTTTGACAAGAAGGCTGCGATATCGTTCTTCTCCCGCAGCCGCAGCGGATCCGGTGCTTGCGATTGCGGTGGGCAGGACGTGGGAGGCTTGCGTCTGTCTGATACGCACTGACTGTGACCAGCACAATACACTAAGACGGAGTGGAGGCGTGGACTGGGTCTGGGGACAAGAGATAGTAGCAACCCGAGGAGATAACAAGCACTCTAATTAGAGCACCGCTTTCTCGCTCTTCTCCCCGCAAATGGTCGGAAGGAGGACAGGCGGCGTTGGCGCTAAAAGGCTTGCGGCGGCATTGATTGTCTCATCCTGCCCAAAGCAAGACACCGCACGAATTCGCTCTGAATCTCAGGCTGGCCGCGCATCCGTACCCTGCGGCAGGCGTTCGACAGCCGTGGAGTCCGTTCCGCATTTTTCGACGCGCTATCGGCAGCCGCGAGCGTTGTGAATACGATACAAAACAGCCCCGGATCTGGAAACTTGGAAATTCTGCAGCTGTGGTTGGCCGCACGTGCGTGTACAGCCGTCCCTACCAGGCAAATCGCCCCTCCGGAGTCATGGAATTGTTTCCGCTTAGCCGCATGTGGCGCAGATCGCATCGTCTTCGACCAACGTTACGGCACGCGGACGGCGTCGCTATGTGGATGTGTTACCTCGGGCATGAGAAAAATTATTTGACGTCGAGATAAGAGCGGAAAGATAGGGTTTGTCGAAGAGATAGCGAGGCGCTGCATCCGGGCCGGGGTGTGGTCTCGTGGAGGGTCTGGCTGGCTGGGTTGTGGGTTGGCTGGTCGTCGATGTAGAGTGTTCGCTGTGGCCTGCCTCGAGCTCAACTTTGCGCGGGGAGGAGCGGAATTGTGGGGGGCGCGGCTGGCGGAAAGGTTCCATGGGCAGGGCGGGCCAGGGACGGCGACGGTGTGATTGGCTGGCGCGGATTCGACGCGCGATAAGCCGAATTCCGCAGGAGATGCCCCATGTCGGATCTGGGAAGCAGGTGCTGCAGAGTGCGAGGGGAGTCGGGGCGCGAGTAACAGAGTCCGAACAGAAGGGGAAACCTGGAAAGCGTTCTTGAGATTGTGGATTGACAGTCTGACCTTAGTATCATGAGGCAAAGAAAAGTGGCTCTGTTGACCAAAAGCTGCACGCAGTTGTGTGAGAGAAGCCAGATGAGACGAGAAACTTTGGCCCATACAGTGCAGCTACAAAGAGAGCTACGAGATTACCTTTGAAATATTTTCTGGCTGGATGCTGCTCATGTGACGATGAAACAGAGAAAGGTGGCCCACATACATACATACAACGGATAGAGAGCGTTGCGATGCGCACAACATCCTGAATCCAGTGTGCATGATGGTCGAACGAGTGGAGAAGCATCAATGAATGTACGGAGAGTTGCAGCATTGATCCGAACGCTGGTGCGTAATGAGACGACGCAGGAGCTTTAACGAGACTGCCAGAACGTCAGGACACACTCACCACTTCACACTTCGTTTTCGATTAGGGATACTCATCAAACTTGGCCCACTCGCTGTGGGCTACCAGATATCGAGAACCTCGTTCCATCCCGGCAGGGAGGAAGATTCACGGAGCATGCGACAAATCAGTTTCAGGGGCAGCAAACTTTATATTCTCCGACAGCAGCTCTATTGACACCAATTTTTGCACATGTATATCACCCGACAAACGCCATACATCACCCCATGCCAAGAAGCCATCCCAAGACACCTTAAATACCGATTCCCCCTACCGACCTATTTTCATTACTCAACCTCACAGCTTCCCCTGGACGCAGCAGCTCTTGTTGTCCTTGTACACCTCAACGGAGGCCAAGTTCTTGTTGCTGGGCACGTCGATACTGGGGTTCGCCTCGAAGAAGTCAGCGGGGCGCAGGTTGACCTGGAAGATGTCGACGGGCATGACGGGCCAGTCCTCGACGCGGGGGTTGTGGGTGAGGCCGAAGACGCTCCACACGACCACGTCCTCGTTCTCGACGGCGTCCTTGCGCGCCACGGCGTCGTACACGCCGTCGACCTCCTTGGTGCTCTGCAGCGTGAAGCGGCCGCCTGCGTAGAGCTCGTCGTCCTTGTACTTGGTCACCCACACGTGGTGCTTGGCGAACTCGGCGCGCTTGCTCTGCACGCTCTCCGGGTCCGCCAGCAGCAGCTGCGTCGCCGGCGGCGTGAACTTGTAGCCCACCGGCTTGCCGCTGATGCGGTTCTTGCGGTTCGGGTTGACGATCTTGAATACGCGGTTGTTGAACGGCGCCGCGTCCGCAAACGTCGACGTCTTGATGGGCGTCTGTCGGATCTCGTAGAAGTTGCCGCGCGGGTTGGTCTTGGGGTTCATTGGCACCGCGTGCGACTCCTCCTGGATGACGGTGTTGGCGTGGCCGTCGATGGCCGGGTCGATGCGTGCACAGAAGATGTGCTGGTGGTTCTGTGCGAGCGCACCCGGGTTCACGACGTTGCCGTAGTCGCTCTGCTTGCCAGGGTCGATGTTGACGACGCTGACGATACCCGTGGCGCGCGCTTCGATGATGATGCCGCCGGACTGATCGAACTTGTAGGCGAAGATGTACTCGTAGTTGGCCAGTGTGATAATGAACTGCACTACCAGCTCACGCTGGCGTGTCACAACGGCGCGGCCCGTCCGCCAGTTCGTGTGCTTCCAGCCAATGCCATTGTCCTGCTCGTGCAAGCAGATGACGTTGGGGTGCGGTGTGGGCTGGCCATCACGGCCAATGACGACGGCGTCAAAGTACTTGATCACGCCCAAGCAGTCACAGCCGAGGGCAAGGTTGTTTGCACAGTTACCGGCGCCACCATCACCAAAGTCGAATGCTTGCTTCCTCTGGAATGGAGGGCGCTGCGTACACTGTTAGCCACCGTTCCGCTCCCTTTCACTGTGGTGAAAACATACCGCATCGGCGTAGGGAACAGTCATCTCGCTGATGCTCAGCCTGTAGAGCACGCTCCTGCCCTCGTAGTGGATGTCGTGGATAACGGCACCCTCACGCGGGTTGAATCCCACCCTGAAGCTCCACTTCTGCCACTCCACCAAGCTCTCGTCCGTGACCTTGAAAGACGGACCTTCGGGCTGCTGCACATTCAGGGGCTTCAAATCCTTGCGGGTTCCGTTTGGCAGCAGCTCCGGAACGTACTCTGCCGTCGTGCAGTGATCGATGATGTGAGGGCTGTTGGTCTTGTCCGTAAGTCCATCACCCTTGCCACCCGTGGCCAGGCGGTCGATGCGGACGATCTCCTGCTTGTGAGCGTCCATGACGGGGATCAGCGGCAGCGGGTAGGCGTAGAAGTTGGAGTCCGGGTTGCCGCTGCGGGTGTCGTTCGCGAAGACCAGACCCTGGAAGTAGCGCCTGTTCTCATCCTCCAGGTCCAGTCCGCCGTACGGCCACGGCTCCACAATCACCTCGAAGCCCTCGGGCAGCTTCAATTCGGAGATGGCCTCCTGGAAAAGCGGCGAGGCCTTGCAGACATCGACGAGCGTGTCGAATTCCTTCCTGGAGCCGGAGTCAGCACGTGCGGAGCTGGGTTTGAGGACTGGTGGCTCATTCCACTTACAGCGTCAGGGCGGCATGGTGCTGCTTCCCGATGACCTCGTGCCTTACCCGCACGGAACGGTCTACGTCGACGATGGACTCCTGGTACTCGGGAATCCTGTCGGAGCCAATGACATCGTACTGGACCTTGGCCAGACGCGGGGGCCGGGGCGAAGTGGGGGAAAGACGGCCCGAGTGCTCGAGCTCGAGGAACTTCTTCAGGTCTGCCTTTGCGGGCTCCTGCAAGAAGATCTCGCGGAAGCTGATGGCGACATTGGGATGGGCCTTGACGACGACCTCGCGGGCACGCTTGGTCTCGTCGATGGAGAGGATGGCGAGGGGGTGGGGAGCCATTGTGCGGGAATGATATGCGGGAGCGGAAGGGAGACGGCGGCGGCGGCGGCGAGGTGGTTGAGGCCTGCGGGAGGGGAGGACGCGCAGCGGGTATCACAGAGAAATGCACGAGGAAAGACGCCTGTCCGTTCGGCAGGGAGGTGGAAGGAGGGCCAGCTTTATAGACCAAGGGAGGTCTTCGCGTGCAGGTTGACAGGCCCGTTTGGGCAAGTCCAGCCAGCGGAGGCCGCGGGCATGAGGCTCGCCATTGCCTGCCGCCGTTCAGGCGCGGCGCGGAGACACGACCCCGCTGGCGATTCCTGAGCGCGTCCGCCAACGCTGATAGCAGGGCGCGCCGGGGTTCCGCCATTGGCGCAATCGTGTGCGGTGCGTTGCGGGGGAGCGCTCGCCCGCGGCGGAATTCGCATGGACCTCCCCAACACGGCCTAGCGGTGCTGGCTGCTGTGTCGTGCGCCTGCGCAGCGAGGCAGAGCGATGCCTCGCCGTTTCTCTGCAACAACGGCCGCCGTCCTCGCTGCCAGCGCCCGCGCACACCGCGGCGTCCGATCGTCAGCCTGCCGACAGCGGTGCTATCCGCGCTCGGCATCGCTCGGGTGCTTATCACGGGTCGTGGCTTCGGCTTCTCGGCGCACGGCCGCTCGTGGGCGGCAAGCAGGTCACAGCGAGCCCTGCCGGACAAATTCGCTTCAGACACCGGAATAATATTTGCAGATAGGCCCCAATTCCGTCACGCCACCACCACGAAGCGCGCGTCAGCGCGGGTGTCTTATCTTGACCTCACTCCTCAATTGATTCTCTAACAATGCCTGGCCGCTCTATCCGTCATCTCTCTTATTCACATCTCCACTAGCACGACTTCCATGATCTTCACCTGCGCCTTCGCCTTCAGCCTCGCCTTTGCCTTCACCTTCATCTTCGCCTTGAGCCCCTCCATCTACCTTCTCATCTTCATCCTCACCCTGAACCTCACCTTCAGCCCCTCCATCTACCTCCTCATCTTCATCCTCATCCTCACCCTCACCATCACCACCAGCCCTATCCTCACCGTGCCTGCTCAAATACCTCCCCAGACTCTCACACAGCCTATCCAGCACAAACTCCGCCTCGCTCATCCCCGCCATCATCGGGCTGTTCTCCCCAATCCAGTCCCACTCCACCAACCCCTCCATCTCTTCCTCCACCTCCTGCTCCTCCCTCCCCTCAGCCGTGAACCTGATCAGCCGCGTAAACTCCACCCACTGCTCGTAGCTATACCGCTTCGGCCGGACGCGATCCACATCCGCCTTCAGGTCGCTCGCCACCTCGCGGATCGCCCTGGCCAGGCGCTGCGCGAGCCGCGCGTCCGACTCGTCCGTCTCCGCGGGGCTGGGCGAGCGGGCGAGGCCCGCCGTCTCGAGCTGGGACGGGGAAGGCGTGAGCGAGAGGTTGCTGTTGCCGTTTTCGTTGTCGTCGATGGATGGGGGCCCGAGCGGGATGCCGCGTTTGATGCGGCGGCGCGCGGCTTCGCGCTCCAGCATGTCGTGCAGGCCTGGGTGCGACTGCACGAAGTCGTGCCAGATGCCAGCCTTGGGCAGGACGGTGACGTCGGCGAGTTTGGAGGTGGCGTTTTTGAAGCCCGAGATGACGGTGTCGCCCTGAGTGTGGTGGTCAGCTTTCTTTTCTCTTTCACGTGTGTTCGCTCTGTTGGATGGTCCTACGCACCATGTCTGAGATCAGGATGGTCATGGTCGGCACGGCGATCAGCGACCAAACGACGAAGAACGAGCGCCCGGCGTTGGACTTGGGCGCCAGGTCGCCGTACCCCACGGTCAGCAGCGACACGTAGCAGAAGTACAGCGCCTGGAAGTACGTCAGGCCCTGCGCCTTGCGCTCCGCCTGCCAGAACACCACCGCGCCCACGCACCACAGGATCCCGAATGCGATCACCGACAGCGTCAGCCCGTACCATCGCTTGAACCGCGCCGTCGAGTGCTGGATCGCCCGCATCGCCTCGAACCGGTCCCGCCCCTCCCGCAGCAGGAGGAGTCGTGGTTTCTTGCCGTGCCGCCGCACCGCCGCCGCCGGGTTGAGGTGCTTGGGCATGGACATCGTCTTCTTCTTACGCTTGCGCTGGCCGGCGTTGCCCGTGCCGCCCGCGCGCGGCTCGCGGATTCGTGTGGCTGCGGAAAGGTCCACGGCGTTGAAAGGTGCGGAGATGCGGGGTGGACGTGTTTTGGGAGAGTGCTTGAGCCGCTTTTCGGAAACGCGTTGGCGCAGCTCGAAGGAGGAGCTCACGGTGCGGTTCAGCGTGCGGCTGCGTATCTTGTTGATGTGCTTGCGGACAACTTTCTCCTGGCCGAGATCGGTGGAGAATTTATAGATGCTCGAGACGACTAGACCGAGCATGATGATGCCACCGACCGAGTACGGGAAGACGAGGCCGCGGGAGATGTCGTTAGAGGGGACTAGGTCGCCTTTGGAAATGGTAAGTTAAGTATACTTCGTGACAGATTCGGTTGATAAACGTACCGAATCCGACGGTAAGAATAGTCACGTCGCAGAAATACAGGGCGTTGGCAAAGGTCCAATCGTCTTGCCCATGATCCGTTTCTATCCGTGAGAAAACACCTCCTCCTCCGGCCAACCAAACAAAGAACATCATCGTCTGTAGGATTAGCGTGCGTTGTGATTCGGTCAGGGTGAAGGTTTGTGGGTAATGACCACGCCAATACCCGACCATATTAATCATCAGTATCATGGAGCATACGCAGTAAAGCACTGCTGCCATGACACCGTACCAGTAACCTTGGGTGTATGTTTGTCCAGGGCGATCTGGTGGAGTGTAGACCTCCATGCATGCAAGGACAGCAGTGAGCTGGGGAAGGTCAGTCGGTAAATCAATCGTATGACGTCTTCCTTGTGAGACGTCGAGAAAGAGGGATGCACTTACCAGCCCAGTAGCGATGTACCATAGAATGATAGTCATAGGCAAGGCGATAATATATCGGACCTTCTGCGTGAAATTCATCAACAAGAAAAAATTCCCGATAAAGCCGCATATCAGGGATGCAGCATTGATCCAATAACACCTGCCGATTGTTGTCAGCGCATGTATACAACATACGAACAGTAGAACATGGATCTCGGCAGTTCAGTGAACCCAGACTCATGATCTTGGTGATATACGCACCATCTCGGATCCTTGAACGGCACGCCCTCCAACTCCGGAACCGCATGCCCGTCGACCACCAGATCCATCCTCCAATACGTGACCAGCGCCGCTATCGATAGCACATTCGCCAGCGGGCCAAGCGTAGCAGCCAAGAGCCTACAGATCCCTTCTGTTAGCCCACTTTCCAAAACCTCTGACCAGATCAAACGGTAACAACTTACGGTATCGCCGTGCTCGCAAACCACCAATCACTGCCAAGTCCCGACATCAGCACTGCAATCCCACCAAAAACCCGCGGGCTCCAGCCACCAGCCCGAGAAACACGTACTTCTTATTCCCGTCCTCCCTCCTCCTCTCCCAAAACCTCCCCAGCCCCTTCCACCCACCCCTCTCCTCCTTCGCGCGCTCCGACACCGGAAACGTCGGTTCCTGAACAGCGATGTGCTGCGGCGGCTGCGTCTGCGTCGACGCGCTGCCCGCGCTGTCCGGCTTCTCCGGCAGGTCCGAGGTGTTGGTCGACGCCATCTTTCCCCGCTGCTCGCTCGATTTGCGTTCTTTCTAAGGTAAGTTTCGATGTGTTTCAGATGGTCGGAGTGTGTAGTTGATGTTATTGCGCGGGGCGCATCTGCGTTGGCGCGAGCGGGCAGCGAGGCGTCATCGCCAGGCGTGCCGTTTGGGGAGCAGAGAGTGTTGTTGTTGGTGGTGCAAAAAGAGATCCAGGTACGGCAGGCGTGATTTGGGTGCGGGTGCTGGCTAGTACGAATACGTCGGCATCGCGGATGGGCGGTACACGTAGCAGGTGGTGAAGGAGGGAAAGATGATAAGGGCTGTGGAGGCGTTGCGTGGCATGATAAGGGGGCAGATCAGGCGGCACCAAGATAGTTCATGTGGACAGTCGCTCGCGGGACGGGCGAGGGTTTGGGCGCACGAAAGTGTGTTGCGGTTGGCCGCGAAACAAGGCGCGCCAGGATTGCGCGGAGAAAGGTGACGCTTGGACAAGCCACGCGCCAGATGACGCGGGGGAGAGATCGAGCCCGATCTCCACTGCCTGCTGCAGATCTATCTGCGCAATCAACTCTTGATTTATTTTGGCATTGAGTAGGATTGTTTCCTACAAGCCCTGTCTTGTTTCTTTTTTTGAGGGTATGCCACTGAGAAAAAAATCATGATGGTGGTATTTACATAGCCAGGCCTCGTGTTAGCCCGGCAAGCGTGGTCCGCGGCGCCCATAGTCTGTTTGAGACGCACATGGTGAACCCAGGGAGCCTCATGTCCCCCTGACTCGGCACATAGTCAAAAAGTACACCCGCTTCCTTGTAGCGCTTACTGAGCCTTCAACTTCTCCGTAAGCTCTGGCACCTTTTCAAACAGATCACCAACCAGGCCTACGTCTGCGACCTGGAAGATGGGCGCATCCGCGTCCTTGTTGATGGCAGCAATGACCTTGCTGTCCTTCATGCCTGCCAAGTGCTGGATGGCGCCAGAAATACCAGCGCAGAGGTAGAGCTGCGGCGCAACGTTCTTACCCGTCTGGCCAACCTGCAGACTGTTGTCGGCGAAACCGCTATCAACAGCAGCGCGAGAAGCGCCAATGGCAGCGCCAAGCGCATCCGCGAGCGGCGGCATAAGGCGGTCGAATTCCTCCTTCGACTTGAGACCCCGACCACCGGAAACGACCTTGCTGGCCGTGGCCAGGTCGGGCCTGTCAGACTTGGCTAGGTCCTCCGAGACCCATTCCGTGGGGTTCTCTGCCTTAGGGTCGACGCCCTCCTCGAGTTGAGCACTTCCACCCTCGGTCTCTCCAGCCGGGAACGCGGTGCCACGGACGGTTATAATCTTGATGGGGTCGGAGGACTGGACGGTGAGGATGGCATTTCCCGCATAGATGGGACGGACAAAGGCTGCGGAATTCAGCATTGGCACTCCAGCAATACATATACGTGAGGGTACTCACTGTCCTCGCTCTCAATAGACGTGATGTCGGAGATCTGCTGCACGTCGAGCAGTGCGGCTACACGCGGCAAGAGGTTCTTGCCGAAGGCCGAGTGCCCCGCCAGGATGTGGGTGAAGCCGCCCTTCTTGATGTTTTCAACCAGCAGCGGCGCAAAGTTCTCGGGCAGGCCCTTGTCGTACGCGCCATTATCGATGAAGATGATCTTGTCCAGGCCCTTCACCTTGGCCACCTCATCGGCAACGGCCTTGATGCTGCTGCCGGCGACAAATGCCGTAACGGGACCGCCCAGCTTCTGCGCAGCGGTCACGGCGGCCAGAGACCCGGGATTGAGCTTGCCCTCCCTCTGCTCCAGAACTGCCAGGGTCGAGAGTAACCGCGCGATGGAGGACTGGTGGGGTAGCGAAATCGGCCGGACTGATCTGAGCTGGGTGCGCGCCTGGCGCAGGGCGGTGTTGCGCACGGTGGAAAACATGGCGGCGGTGGGCGTGCGCGAGGAGATGGCGATGGGAGGGTGAGGGATGGGGAGAGAGGAGAGAGAGCCCGGCTTGTGAAGCGTCTAGCTTGAGCTCCGAGAGTCGGCAGTCCGAGGTTATCCACAAGAGCTTCCAGGCGCCGCCTTGCCTGTCCGGCGCTAGCGCGGCTTGGCACGATCGCGGAGAGACCAGCGGCGCGCTGAAGAAGTTCACGTCCCAGGTCCTCCACGACGCGCATCACCGCCATCACCCTCGCGCCCTCCATCGCACCCTGCATCCCCCCGCTCGACGCGCCACCGCTGCGGTCGCGTCTGCCTCCTCCGTCTGACGCCCCCGCGTTCGACCTGCCTCACGCGCTGCCTCGCGCCTCCTCCGCCCAAACGTAGCTTCATCCCCAGCGCCGTCGCGCTTGCCCAATTCTCAACGCATCGCAATGGCCGACGAGCTGCCCGGCGCCGACAACTCTGTCGCTCCTGCCCAAGACGTCGACGCGCCTTCTGCTGCCGACGAGGGCACTGCTGACGCCCCAGCCACCGACTCTCAGAACGACCAACACACAGGTACGTCACACCGAGCATCACTGCTGTCTGCTGGCCATCATGCCTTCTGGCCATGGCGATAGCGATTATGATAGCCTTTTGGGAGATTTTCCATCTCCTCTGGAATCTTCTTCCCCCATCGGTCACCCGCTCAGTCCGGTCCCCGATGAAAGTACTCCAGAGCTCCTTCAGCCTCAAGGCCTGGTGCAACCCCCGAGCGGATTAGACCATGAGCCGATTGATTTGCTCACGCTATTCGGCTTTGGTGAGCTTGCGCGGTCTTGCACGGATGTCGTACGCGCACATTCGTCGAGTTGCTCACTTGCCCCACTAGCAGAAGTTGCTACTCGTCTCTGTATTGGTCGTACTGGCCAAGGGTTGACGATGGAACTCTGCGGCATGGTCCTCTATGCTTTGGGAAGGGAAATCGTCACACGAGATCGAATTCATATTCCCGCAGTCATGCAGTGGCGCCCGTGCACCTCCAATGCAGCCAGCTTTTCTGCTCGAAAATCAGGCTAACCAGAAGATTCAACAGACGCCGATACCGCCATGGCGGACGACGCGCAAGATTCGACACAGAAGGAGGATGCCACTCCCGCCGCGGTGTCTGACAACCCACTTGATGCGCCCGAGGGACCCAGGCCCGAGAACGAGGATGCGGATGCGGCAGAGGATGAGGAGATGGGCGGTATGGATGACACGAAGAAGGATGGCGGTAGTCCAGAGAAGGATGCCGGAGACAACGCCGACGCTGCCACCGCAGACGACCAGCCCACGCAAACAAAATCTGCACTGGAAAACCAAGCGCGCTCTCACCTCATCGCCCAGACTCACGCCATCATTCTCCCGAGCTACAGCACTTGGTTTGACATGCACTCAATTCACAACATTGAGCGCAAGGCCCTCCCGGAGTTCTTCAACAGCCGGAACCGCAGCAAGACCCCGGCAGTCTACAAGGATTACCGCGATTTCATGGTCAACACCTACCGCTTGAACCCAGCCGAATATCTCACTGTGACGGCCTGCCGACGCAACTTGGCAGGAGACGTTTGCGCTATCATGCGTGTCCACGCATTCCTTGAGCAGTGGGGCTTGATCAACTACCAGGTCGATCCGGACACCAGACCCTCAAACATCGGACCGCCGTTCACTGGCCACTTCAAGATCACGGCCGACACCCCTCGTGGTCTGCAACCTCATCAACCCGCTCCTAAGTCCGCCATCACTACCGGCAAGCCTTTGACTGCTACGGACCGCCTTGCGAGCCAAGCGCCTTCGTCCAAGGAGGACCTCAACCTAGAGATCCGTCGTAATGCCTACGAGTCGAATGGAAAAGAGGTTACGCCCGCCGATTCCAAGGACAAGCCTGCTAATGGAGATGCATCAACAACCAACGGAACTCAGCTGGCCGACAGCAAGTCCCTTGTCGACGCCCTCAAGGAGCCTGGTCGCCAAGTCAACTGCTTCTCGTGCGGCATCGACTGCACCCGCGTACACTACCACAATACCAAATCCGCGCCTCACTCTGCTTCAGGGAAGACCGCAGCTATGCTCAAGTACGACTTGTGCCCGAACTGCTTCCTCGAAGGCCGCTTCCCATCCTCAAGCACTGCCTCGGACTACACCAAGATTGAGAACGACAAGTACTCCGGCATCCCGGACCGGAATGCTTCCTGGACGGATGGAGAAACCCTGCGCCTTCTTGAAGCCTTGGAGATGTTCGATGAGGACTGGAACCAAGTCGCTGAGTACGTTGGCAACCGGACAAGAGAGGAGTGCGTCCTCAAGTTCCTTCAACTTGAAATCGAGGACCAGTACCTCGAGGAGCAGGAGAACAACACCAAGACCGACCTTACGGGAGGTTCGCTGTCGTACCTAAGTAACGGTCGTCTTCCTTTCACCCAGGCCGATAACGCCGTTCTGTCGGTCATGGGCTTTCTCGCCGGATTGGCTGATCCTGCTGTCACTGCTGCAGCGGCTGGCAAGAGTGTGGATGAGATGAAGCGCGCACTTCGGGAAAAGCTCGAGAAGGGTGACGGCGAGTCTGACAAGGGCAAGGAGAAGGAGGCATCTGCGGCTCCTGCGACCACTGACACCGAGGTCAAGAATGAGGATACCATGGATGTGGACGCCAGCTCGCCGCAGGCAACCGGCACTGCTGTTGCTACTACCCAATCCGACTCAAAATCGTCCAACCCCTACGCCACAGTCCCACTCGCCCTTTCTGCAGCCCGCGCCGCGGCTCTTGCTTCTCACGAGGAGCGGAACATCTCGCGCCTAGTGTCGAGCGCTGTCAATGTCGAGCTCCAGAAGATGCAACTGAAGCTGCAACAATTCTCCGAGCTCGAGCAGGTTCTCTCGGCTGAGCGTCGCGATCTCGAGCGCCGCCGTCAGCAGCTCTTCCTAGACCGCCTTGCCTTCCAGAAGCGTATGCGCTCAGTCGAGGAAGCATTCAAGCGTGCGTCGATCGCGGGTCCCCAGGACGGCATGAAGATTGTGCAGGAGGCTGTCCATGGTGCCAATGCTTTCGGCGAGAAGTTGGGCGTGCAAAAGGTGGGCTCTGATGATGAGGGCGACGTCACGCCTTTGAAGGAGGGCGACGAGGGTTTCAAGAGCCACGAGATCTAAGCACCTTTCATGCGGAGATGAAGATAAAATCAGGCGGGATGCATGAGGACGACAAAGGGCTTAGAAGGCGTTTTTCTTTTTAGCAGTTATGAAGGTCCGTTGACATGATCCGGTCAACAGGGAATCGAGGCGCTGGTGGGTCCATCTTCTGTTCTATTTTCTTTGGGAATCAGAAAGGCATTATTTCTTCGCCCTCCCTTTTCCTCCGGGTTCCTCGATAGGGTGTGCGCGGAGGGTGCGGCTTATTCGTGCTGTATTTTAGTAGTATCCCTTCCGGAATGACAAGTTCTGCTTCTCCTGTGGTGTGTGGGTGATGTCGGGGTAATCTTGTTTTATTTATCGATCAATTATACGATAAGTGTGTCATAGTATGTTTACTTGAGAAGCACTGTATGGCAGGGAACATGATGAGTTCAAGTGTTCGTGTGGATGGGTCCTACATACTACCTGTTGCGCTTTCCCACCTAGAAGAATGTCTTGACTCCCTCCGTGTCAATCGAACATGCTTGCACATATCTTCGAAGTCGTCTCCGGCGTGACCTTGAAGATTGCCGAGCGTGAATATCGCGAACTTAGGTTCGTCAGTTGCTTTCAGGAATACAAGACGTTGCCTTTGATCGTAGGGCAAGTGGGGGGAGGATGCAATAGTTATCGACCCTCCACAGGCCCACAGTGCGTGTCTTTGTCCGACAGTGGCTCTTTCAGGTCCGCTATCTCACCAACACAGCTTCTGTGAGCCACAGCGAGTGAATTGGTGCGGCGGACAAAACAGCAAAACTATCTTTGCCAGGTGCTTGCACCAGGCCGGCCTACTTCATAAGGCCTAACACTGCTACCTTCAAAGGCGTTGAAGGGATTGTTCTTCTTCATTGTCATACCTGATACTGTATGATGCCTAGGATCGCTAGTGCAGATAGAACAGACTCTTTAGGCACCGTCTGTTTTTACAGCTCGGGCTCGAACTTGCGCACCTACGACGCAGCTGCTCGAGTGGCTCACTGAGTAAGCCAATCGGGCGAGGCCCGGCTGTTGATGGTAGAAGGTCTCACTGTTTGCGTTTATAAAGGTGATGGGCTGTATGGGTGGCATTGGGGGTCACGAACAGACACCCCCTCCTTTCTTGGTCGATTTACACAGAAAGGCCCAGATTTTAAGCACGGGGTTGCTTATAGAAGGCCTCCCCTCTGTCGTGCTCATTACTGATCATCCTCACTCTCGCACTCACTCCAGCCCAACCCGCCCTTCAGCAACGGACCGACCGAACCCGACACATCAAACCTCTGAATCAGCACCAAGAACAACCCCCTCGCCCACAAGCAATTCACCCCCGCACCCCCGCACCCTCCTTCTCACCCCCCGTCCTCCCCGACGAAAACGGACTCGCCAGCTCCTTCTCCCCCACCCTCTCCCCGATCTCCCGCCCCACCTCCTCCAGATGCCTGCTGTTGCTCCTCCGCCTCAGCGGCGGCGGCGGCGTGTCTGTCTCGTCGTCGTCGTCGTCCACGGCGCTGTTGTGCGGCGCGCGCGCGGCGCTCAGCCGCTTCCGGCGCGAGTGCTCGAACAGGATGTTCGTCTCCCACGGCTCCATGTCCTTCAGGATGACGACGGCGTCGCGGTCGGCCTGGCGGGGGTGGGTGGTCAGCGCGGGTTGGGGGGTTTCTGGGGTTCGGTGGGGAAGGGGGGTGGAGGCTTCGTTTTTGGTGAAAGGGGAGGTGGCTGGCTTACCTTGTCCCACTCCCACGGCAGCCCGTAGTATGTCAGCGTGTCGGGCGAGATCTGGTTCTTGTGGACTTTGGTCGTTTTGCGTTGCTGGTGCGGCGGCGGTGGTGGCGGTGGTAGAGCCCGCGTCCAGGTGTCGTGGGTGTGGGGGAAGTTGAGTTGGAAGGAGAAGGGCGGGTGGCGGGGTGGCGTTAGGTGCTCGCGGAGCGCGGGGTGTATGGGTGGCTTCTGGGTGGGTGGCGATGCTGGGAGGGGGGATGTGGCGATGGGTGTGGGATGGGAGATGAGGACGGAGGGCGCGGCTTGTTGGTCAGCCGAGGGGCGGGGTGGGCGGACTGGAGGTATTCTGGTGCCAGGGGCGGTGGTGTAGGGGACTGATATGACGGGGCCGCCTTCGTGCACGCGTAGGCTTTGATGCTGCTGCTGCAGAGGGGAGATGCGCCGTCGTCGGGATAAGAAGCTTCCCTTCGAGATCTTCCGCTGGCTTGACGACCCCTTTCCGCGTTGTGAAACTTTGACCACGTTGATGTCCCCTTGATCTACAGCCCGGAGGCGGAGAGTCGTCGCGAGGCGGCGGAATCTGGAAGGCCTCTTCACACTGCCCTTACCAGTCTCCAAAGTGTTGCCGGAGTTCCCCCTGCTGTCCCAGGGAGCCACTGCAACCATAGGTCGGTATCCTGTTGATGACTGCGTTTCTGTTGGGTGGATGTTTTGTTGGTCTGTTGGAAACGATGCTGACTGTGGAGTTTCTGGAGCAAGATATGACACTGCTGAAGGATTTCCGGTGGCACCGGACCCATCACTGGTTCTAAAAGACGGCACCTGGAGGCTGTTTGTCTTCTCCCTCATCTCCCTCATAGACTCTGGCTGACCTCTGGGAGTAGTTTCCCGCGCTTCGAACGATACTTGCGGTCCCTTGCCCTTCTTCGCAGACTCCGCACGGTTGGGTGATGCGCTCCACATGCTGGACTCGATCTGCTCGTGTATCCGCCGCTCGATGACCAGCAGCTCCGACGTAAGCCGCTGCTGAATCTGGTAGACCTCGTCCTGATGGCGCTGCTCCGCCTCGCGGATCTGCACGCCCGTGTGCTGATAGATCTCGCTCATCTCCTGCTGCGCGCGGTCCTCGATCAGCCGGGCCTGGTGCATCAGCACGTTGCGCCTCTCGCGCTCGCGCTCGGCCTCCAGGCGCACGTGCTCCTTGTACTCCTCGATCGCGGCCTCCCGGATCGACTTCTCCCACCTCTCCTCCTCGCCCTTCCGCTTCACAAACTCCTCGATCACGCCCCTCGCCTCGTCCCCGTCCAGCCCGCGCCCCTGCAGGTCTTCGAGCCTCCGCTCCAAGCTGCGGTTGTGCCGCTCCAGCATCCCCAGCCTCGCCCCGATGTACTTGCGGAACTGGTCGTGGTCCTTCTCCCACGCCTTCAGCTCGCCGCCACTGCTGGGCGACCCGTCGACGGCCTTGGCCCGCGGCGCTCTCTTGCTCTTCTCTGCCGCCGCCGCCGCCGCCGCCGCCTCCCCCGCGCCTTTGGGGCTCTCCTCCGACCCGCCCTCCTTGAACGTCGACGAGTTGTCCTCGATCCACGTGGTGTTGGCGGCGTGGCGCGGCGAGGAGTCCGCGGCGGTGGCAACGGCGGCGACGGCAGTGGGGCTGTCGCTGCTGGTGCCGTCGCCGCTCTTGGAGGAGGAGGAGAAGTCCAGCATCTTGCGCGGGGCGAAGACGGCGTCCGGGCCGTCCTCGTCGTCGCTCGCGGCGGCGAAGCTCGTCTGCGACTGCGAGGCCGACAGGGCGCGGATCACGTAGTCGCGGTCCTCCCACTGGCCGCTGTCGTCCCAGTCGGGGGCGGTGGTGCCGGGCGAGGTGGTGGTGGTGGCGGTGGTGGGCGCGGTGGTGTCGGTGCGGTCGCTGCCGATGAAGGCCTGGAAGGTCTGGGTGCGCGGGGTCTTGGGGGTGAGCGGCGGGGCGGACGAGCGCAGCGGGGCGGGCGGCGAGTCGTAGGCCTCGTCGTCGGCGGTGGTGTTGGTGGTCCAGGTGGTGGAGGTGTCGCGCGTGTTGGCGGTGCTGGACGAGACCTGGCGGTGGCGGGCGGCGGCGTCGCCGTCTGCGTGGAGGCCGTCCGGGTTCTCCAGGAAGGCCTTGAGGGCCGGGACCTGCTCCTCCAGGGCGTCGACGTCGGCCGAGATGCGCAGCACGATTGCGCGGGCTTCCTCATCCCTGCGGGCGCGGTGGTCAGGGCGTGTGGATCAGTTGCTCCCCGTCCTTCCGTGGTACGCACCTTTCGCCGCTAAGTTCCTTGCCTTCCTTGAGCAGGTTGCCAACCACCCGCAGCCTGATGTAGATGCCGTCGAACGACTTGACGAGGGACTTCTTGAAGCTGCTCCCGCTCCTCTCCACGACGTCCAGCGCCCCGTCGCCCACGCCGACGCCGTCGCCCCAGTCCTTGAACCTTAAGTAGCAGCCATCAAGCTTCTTCAGGTATTCGTTGCTGATCAATTGGGGGCTCTCCCGCTTGGTCACGCTGTCGAAGCGCGCGAGCAACTGCTGGTGCAGATGGGCGAGCGATCCGCGACCCATGTCTGCGGCAAGAAAGCGAAGGAGAGGAGGAAAAGAGGACGAACTTCACGACCGGAAAACGAAAAACCTGCGCACAGCGCATGTGATTGCAACGGTTGGTTATATGGTGCCCTGGGTTCATCTTGCCGAGCAGCAGAGCAGACGTTCCGGTGGTAGCTGGATGCGCCGGCGGATAGTCGAGACCGCGCTAGGGCTGTAAGCAGCCATCACGGCGCCAGACATGCCAGCGCGCTGGCTGCAGGAACAATGCAGGTACGTCTCGGCGGCCTTAGTGTCCCGTCGCTCCCGTAGTCTGCCACTCAGCTCCAGCTGAGCCTCCACCGCTGCACCATCGCGGACTTGCAGCTGCGCCGGCTCCCATAGCGTACCACCACACATGTGCGTGAACACTGCCGCCTGTGGTCCTGCAAACAAGTACCAGTATCTTGAGTATCGCAGAGCCCGGTCCATGTCGGAAATAGAAACGGTGGCATCGAAGCACCTTTCGGGCTGCCCCAGTTTCAAACGAAGGTCGCCGGCAACACTGAACGCTAGCCGCAGCTCAAGGCCAGACACGCTCTTCGCACCTTGATAGTCCGTCTCAGCTGTACTGAAATGCAGTCGACCGAAATGACTACAGAATTAGGATTATAATGAGAGGAGTTAGCCTACCAGAGCACCCAACCAGTCTATCGTCCAGCACATGCTCCCAATCGTCTCAAAGCCATTACGCAGACAAGATATTACCCAAACAAGGAAGATGAAAGCCCGAAACCCACTGACGCCTGCTCATTACCCAACACCGCCATCACCGCTACAGCCCCCAACACATCCCCATTACGACCCCTTCCTCCCCTGCCTCTTCGGCACTCTGAACAGCCAATACAGCCCCAGAGCACCCAGCACATTAACCCCGACATAGACCCACAGAATCCCAAAATTCCTCCACACCTCCTCCCGCCTCGCGCCCACGCCCTCCAAAAACACATCCGCGCTCGCCATCTTGCAGTACCGACACCCACCGCCCCGCCCCCCCTCCACCAAATACCCCCCCGCACCCTCTACCCCACCCACCCCACGAATCCACACCTCCATATACTCCGCGCACGCCACGCCCTCGGGCGGCTCAAACCGCAGCAACTCATCCTCCGCACACGTCACCGCCGCGCCGCCCACCGCCGCGCTCAGCAGCGCCTCGACGAGGTAAGTGAAGGGCGAGACGCGGTTGAGCCAGCGCCAGGCAGTGGGCAGCAGCGGGGCGGGCGGCAGGACGCCGCAGAAGACGAGGCACAGGCTGAAGCACAGCTGGGCGGCGTTGGCGCCCGCCTCGGCCGTCGGCGCCGCCGCCACCGCCGCCGCCGAGAACGTCGACGCGAACGCCAGCGCCGCCCACACCAGCGCGAGAAGCTGGCCTGAGCGCGCGGCTGCGGAGGCGTGGGATTGCAGGCCGAGGAGGTAGAAGATCGGGGGGTGGATGAGGAGCGTGGCGAGCGTGCTGTAGGGGAGGTCGGCGAGGATGGTGGCGAGGAGGAAGGGCGGCCAGGCGTAGGTGCGGGAGGGGCGCTCGCGGGCTTCGTAGAGGGTGCGTTGGGTTATGAAGAGCGGCATGGATTGCTGGATGAGTTGGCCGAGGATGGTGATGAGCATGAAGATGGCGAACATGGAGTTTTGGAGGCCTTGGATTGTTGGGGGCGTGGAGAGGAAGACGAGGCCGATGAAGAGGGACTGTGGCGGGCGTTAGCGGTGAGGGAGGGTGGGGTGGGAGGGGCGTACGGAGAAGAGGCAGGTGGAGAACTTGGAGTAGATGTAGGTTGGCGTGCGCCAGTACTGCTGGAAGACTCGCTTCGTCACCTCCCGCATCTGCGTGCTGAACGGCGCTGCGACCTCCCTGTACTCCTCTACTTCGCCGCTGACGGCGTTGTCGGCCCTCAGCCTAACTGGCTTCTCTTTCAGCTGCACCAACTCCTGGTACACTGCGTCGTGCTCTTGACTGTCCCTCCACACCTGCGCCCAATCGACTTCCGAACTGCATCCCGGCGCCGCGCCGATGACCTCCAGCAGCCACTCGGCCGGATTCGCCTTCTCCGGACACCGCCGGCCTTCCTCGCATCTTTCTTCAAAGTACTTGATCACCGTCCGCGAGTTCTCGCCGATGTCGCCAAAGTAGATGGTCTTTCCGCCATTGTGCAGAAGCAGCAGGCGGTCGAACCGCTCGAACAGCATGGCGGAAGGCTGGTGGATGGTGCACAGCACCGCCTGGCCGGCTTTGGTCAGTTTCTCGATGAGGTCGCAGATGGCCCACGAAGTCTGCGAGTCGAGGCCCGACGTGGGCTCGTCGAGAAACAGGAGCGCGGGCTTGGCGGCGAGCTCCACGCCGATGGTAAGGCGGCGGCGCTGCTCGACGTTGAGGCCTAGCGGAAACTGTCAGCGTCACTCCCGTGGTGGCTTTGATGCGTGCTCTCTCACCCTCGCCAGGCACGCCGACAACAGCGTCCGCATACTCCTCCATTTCCAGCAGCTTGATCACCTCCCAGGCGTAGTCGATCTTCTCCTGCCTCGACACGGTCGCTGGCTGCCGCAGCAGCGCGCTGAAGTTCAGGGCCTCCCGCACCGTCGACGTCTCCAGGTGGATGTCCTGCTGCTGCACGTAGCCGGTCGAGCGCTGGAAGTTCGCGTTCCGCGGCAGCCCGTCCACCAGCACGTCGCCGGTGACGACGCCCATCGTCGTTCGCGCCGCGAGCGTGTCCAGCAGCGTCGTCTTCCCGGCGCCGGAAACGCCCTGCACGCCGCCGATTAGCTAAAACCGCAGTGGAAGCTCTTGGGCAGGAGTCTGGAAGGCTCACCATCAGGGCAGTCAGCGTCCCTGGCTTGATCCAGCCGTCGACGTTGTCCAGCAGCCTCTTCTGCCCGTCCGCCGACTTGATGTCGTAGCACAGGCTCTGCCAGTGGAAGATGGACGTCTGCTTCTTGATCGCCGCCGCGGCGCCCGGATCGCCGATGATGCTGCCGCGCTGGCGGCTGGCCATCTCGATGTCGTTCAGCCCGCGAGGCCGGCCGGGCCCGTGGCCGCGGCGGAACACCAGCACCTCGCCCTTCGGCCGCTTCTCCTGGATGAACTCGGTCGCCACCAGGTACGTCGCCATGAAGAGGAAGGTGAAGCCGACGACGGCGCCGAGGTCCCTGGTGCGCGGTCAGTTGTCGCTCACGCGGAATCACAAGGGGGCAGGCAGTTGCAGCGCTCACCTCCACCGATGCGCGTACTCGTACCCGAACGCCGCCCGCACGTACGCGTCGCCGTCGACCGCGCTCGCGCCGGGGCTGGCGCCTACGGCGTTGCACACGCGGTTCTGCGGCGCGGCGTCCGGGTAGCCGGGCACGAAGGCGTCGCAGGCGAAGGCACGGCCGTGGAATTCGTTGACCATGAGAGCCTCGAAGCCGTAGGCGACGGGGTCGATAAAGTTGATCCACCGGCACCAGCCGCGCATGTAGGCGATGGGGATGGCGAAGCCGGCGAAGATGACGATGGCCAGGATCAGCAGCGTGGCCGGCACCATGGCCTGGCTGATGGTGCGCGACACCGAGGCGATGGTGCGGAAGAGCATCGACATGGCGAGCGTCAGCGCGAACGAGATGAGCAGGAAGAAGAAGAAGGCTGACGGCTCGCGCCGCAGGTTGGTCAGGAAGTAGAGCGCCAGGTTGAAGATGATGCAGTTGGCGATCTTGTACGGGATGTCGGTGAGCATGCTGGCGATGGCCTCGGCCGAAGGGTGATACAGGGCGTAGCGCGTGTGCTTTTCGACGATGGGGCGCTGGGCGTAGAGGGTCAGAATCTGGGGGATGTTGTTAGCAAGTCGCCCACTGTGCATCGCCAGGGGGGACACACTTCCAGAGCACTTCCAAAGGCATTCATGAGGATTGCGAAGAATAGAACAGCCCCGCGCCGGAAGAAACTCTCAGTGTCGTCCTTGAGATTGTAGAACACGCTCCCAATAATCAGCGCCATAATGGCATTGCCGAAGAACTGCGTCAGTGTAAGACTCGGATCGGCCCGCAAGCGCTTGATGCATCTCCAAAGGCAGAGCCGCACTTGCTGCCCGTATGACAACGTATACGGAGACTTCGTGCGCCTGCACGCGGGTTGTCAGCACAGCACCTTGCCAGCCACCCCGCGGCATCACTTACGCCAATTTTGCCTGCTGCGCTTTCTTCGACGCCACAAACCTATCCAGATACTTGCCGCCGAACGAGTACTTCTTATCGTACTCTCTCAGGTCCTGCAGGAGCCGATGATACTCGTCGCTCGCCTTCCACACCGCCGCGAACTCGTCCGCCATGCGCGGGACGCGGTTCTCGTAGCCCTCGCGCACGATGCGCTCGGCCGGGCTGGTCATGGACGTAAGGAAGTCCGCTGTGGTCTGCCGTTGCGGGCACTCGAAGCCCATGTCGACGAAATAGTCCTTTGCGTCTTCGCACCGTCCGAAGAAGATCTGGCGGCCGTCATAGAGCACCGTCACCTTGTCAAAGACCTTGACTGCGTCAGCACGTTTCCCGCAGGGCCATTCGAGTACCACACCACTTACATCGTATATGCCCTGGCTCGCTTGATAGATAGCCACGCACGCGCTGACGCCCAGATACTCCGTCTGCACCCTCAGCGTCCTGCAGAACTCAAGCGCGTTCGCGCTGTCCAAACCTCTCGTGCTGTTATCCCAGCACTGCAGTGGCGCCCTGCTCAACGTCGCCTCGGCAATACTAACACGCTTCCTCTCACCACCGCTGACGCCGCGGACGTAGTCATTCCCGACCTTCGTGTTGAGCGTATGCCCGATCCCGAACATCGCCATCACAACGTCCCGCATATGGCACGCCCACACCTCGCGGTCCTCCACGCCGCCGACCAGCAACCGCGGCGCGCGCGCCCTCGCCGCGAACAGCAACGTATCGCCCACCGTCAGCGACGGGAAGTGCACGTCCAGCTCGGCCGTGTAAATGGCATCGCCCCTGAACTCGCGGTGCATCTGATCCGCACAGATCCCTGCCCACAATCAGCCTTCTCCCGCGCTGCACTCCCTCCCTACTCACCTCGATAATTCAAATAGCTCCCTCCATCCACCCCCAGCCCCGCCGTCTCCCCCGCCACCGTCCGCAGCAACGTCGAGCACCCGCTCCCCGGCGGCCCCAGCACCAACAGCATCTCGCCCTTCCCCACCACCCCATCGCAAGTCCTCAAGATCTCCTTCTTCGCCTTCTTCCTCCTCCTCTCCCACCACCGCAACAACACATTCCCAACCGTCGGCTGGAACGCCGCGTCCGCATCGCCGTCGTCGCCCCGCACGCTCAGGTTCGCCCACGCCACGCCGGCCGCGCGCCCCGGCTGCCTGCCCGGCTCGGCCGCCTGCAGGCGCAGCACCGCGGCGGCCCAGGCGCGCGCGCTGAACGCCGGGCCGCGCGGGTCGAGCGGCGAGCCCGGCGCTGCGCGGAACGGGTTGGCGGCCGCCGGCGCGATGTACGTGGGCAGCGAGGAGTAGCGCTGGGCGACGCTGTGGATGCGGGTGGCGCGGGCGCGGTCGTCGGCGTCGTCGGAGGAGGGCGAGGGGTGCTGTTTCGGCTGGTGGGAGGCGGGCGCTGCGGCTGTCGTGCTGGTTTTGCTGGCGGTCGTCCATTTGGAGTGCGCGGAGTGCAGGCTGAGGCGGTCGGAGGCGGTGGCGGCAGGGAGGAGGTCGAGGTGCGAGGATTCGGGGTGGCGGTCCGGGTGGTGGAGGGACGCGCTGTAGCGCGTGCTGGTGTCTTCGGCGGAGGGCCACGAGCTGTGGGTGTTGGTGTTTGACTGCGTGCGGGAGTGGGTGTGGTCGGTGCTGTGGTGCAGGATGGTCATGCCGACTTGCTCTCCATTGCCGCCGCTGTCGCCGACGCCATCGCTGCCCGCTGTGTCTGGGTTGGCGGCTGTGGAACTGTGGCGGCTTTGCATAAGCCGCCTGAACGAGACCATCCCGGCCTGAAGATAGTGACTGTTGTAAGCTTCAATCTCGATAGAACTCTGACTTTAGTGAACGAAACTTTTGAAAATGGTCTGTTTTGCAAAAGGATTCAGGAAGATGCTACTGGATGAGGGCTACAGGCAGGAATTCTCCTGGAAGAGATGGAATCTCAGATTCGCTGTTGCCAGGTGGGCTGTAGACCCGACCTGGTGGTACGCTGCGGTCCGCTCCATCCCTTGCGTGGTTTTCATCAGATCCCACCACACCTAAGCGCGAGCAAGGGAAGAGGAATGCAAAACTGGAAGAGAGCAATCTCGTGTGCCGATGAATGCCCAGCCAGTTCTAGAAAAATGAGTTGGCAGCGATGCAGACTGAGAGGTCTTCCCGTGATGTTCTCGTAGCACGAAGTGCCGTCGGGAGCTGGCCGGGCCGCACACCCGCTACAGATGAAAACGGACCAGAGCACTGCTCGGAGACGATGATCCGGTAGAACCGCGCAGATAGCGGCGACAGGAAACACGCAAGCCCAGCCGGGATCCTGAAAATTTCAAGTGTTGTTGAGCACGACGTGCGCTGCAGCCTGGAACAGATCTGCCTGCAGCGCATTGTGCTTGGCGGCTGTCCGTTGTCCTACTCGCTGTGCGTGTGATCGTAAATCTCTTCGCGGAAATCAGTTTGCCTCTGCAGTCACCTTTGCCGATATGAGCAAGCTTGGTCCACAGGATTGCCAGCTCTCGCCGCAGATCGTTTTCGCTTGTCCTGGGCCCGAGTGTCCTGGCAGATGCCGGGGATGATCTCAGCCCAGCAGTGAGTCACAATCTCCTATATGTAATTGCTGTTAAGAGCTAGTCTGGCAGATAATTGCAGGGCGAGAACAACCGTGCAATGCGTGCGCCTTATGCGGGTAAAACAGTCGTTCCGAAAACGAGGGAGCGCCGACGATGGAAGCGTCGAGGAGCGGCCAGCGCTGAGTCCGAGCAGCGTGCATGCGGCAGAAAAGTTTCTGCCACAGGCCTGCCACGGCGCAAGCTCCGCCATGCATTGTCGAATCCATGGACACGCGGAGGGCGGTGGTTGTTATGCACGGGCCATACCCGATCGATGTTCATGAAAGCGACCCTTCTTCTTTCTCAACACCTCGCTCCCAACGGAACACGGGCCGTGACAAGATCTGCGCTCCGGAAACTCGCACAGATCCTCCGGTCGGCCTTGAAGGCCCCGAAGCCAAGCAGCCCAATTTCCCTTCCAGATCTTCTGTTGCCAGGCCAACCACCCACCGGCCGCGCATTGCGACCACACTTCTGCCCCGGATCTTCTTGCATCGACTTGAGCCAAGATGAACTCCATGGCCCTAGTCCCCGACTTCATGCTGGGTGTTACCGACACTAAGGAGCACGACGTCCTTGAGAGCAAGCACGTGGAGCTCGACGTCCCCAAAGACGAGCACGTAGAGCACGATGTCCTTGAGGACGAGAATGCGGAGGACGGCGTCCTTGATGATGACGTGTCCGATACGTCCGAGATGACCGAGCTCACGGCGCAAGTTCTTAAGGATTTCGCTACAATGGACAAGAGCAAACCGCTCACCGTAAGACTGTGGGAGCTGGAGCAGGAACAGAGGAAGAAGACCCCGCGTCTCGTGGAAACGATCGACAAGTTTGGATCCTACAAGATTATCCGCTTCCAGGATGAAGAATTCGCTGCTTTCTTCGCCGAGATAATGGACGTCAAGAAGGTATCCACGTGGGCCACCTGCGTCGTCGGCAGCATCGACGTCTACCAACTGCATGACCTCGACGGAGCGTACTCCAGACAGGATACTTCTGACTTCGAGGAAATCACCGATCTGGAGCCCATCACCCTGGGTGACTGGGCGAAGGAGAACATTGATGGGAGCTTGTGGTCGTCCCTTAGAAAGCTGCTCAAGCACATTCAGGAGCACTGGGTTGGTCCTGACAAGGAATACTTGGGATATGAGTTGAAGATCTACACCGACAAGTGTGTGGCTGGAGCCCGCCCTCTCACCTGGCATATTGACGACTACGTGGTAGCCTACCAGACTTCGGGAGAGCTTGATCCCTCGCCGGTGCGAATAGTGACCGCCCTCAAGGGACCTGGCACCCTTTTCCTCCAAGACAGGGACGCTGGCCATAAGCACTACGACGACGACAGGTATCTTGACACTCTTGACAAGGACCAGCTTGCGCTTGGAGAGCTTGCTCTCTACCTTCCAGCTCTCCAGGTGCCTGTTTGGCCCGAAGACATGCCTGCCGCAATCCATTCAAGGCCCGACAACGAAGATGGAGATAGGATTGTCGTGATGATCCAGCTCGGTACCAAGCGACACATGGGAGGAATCATGGCTAGCCACGAGGAGGCTCTGGAGGGCAGCATGTGGATTTCTGCTCCCGCACTTTTGCCATCGGTACTGTTAACACGAAGTTGTAATCAGTGTATCAAGGCTTGGTTAACCTGGTTCTGCAGTATCCTAATTGATCTCTCGAAAGCCGTAGAAACTGGAAAGTCAATAGCCGAAGAGAAACGATCAGCAAAGATGAAACTGGGGGCGAAAGTAAGAGTCTGCGACTTGCTTCGACGTGTGGTGTCGTATTAGCCTTTTCGCAGAACAGCTTCATTGGACAAGTTTACTTCTGGTTACACATCCTGCAGAACTGCCCACAACAAAGCTATTGTGCATAGTGAACAGCTTAAGCACAGGCCAACTCCACATTACGAGAAAAAGAAGGATTACACTCGAAGGTTTGGCCAGTAACTTACTTTTCCTTTCTTCCCCGCGTTTTGCTAACATCTTAGCAGATTGCACGGCGGCGCCAATAGAGACACCGCCGTTTCGCGAAACACTCGCATTTTGCAATCCGTGCGGCAACTTCCCACTCAGCATTGGAGGTCGTTCTTGCCGCAGGATCGAACGGGGCGGGAATTTTCGTAGATCAGAGACGGGGACGGGCGGGAAACATTCTTGGCGCTACCTTTTTTTTTCCATCCCCAACGATTGGACATGCTTTTCCAGAGGCTCATGCTTGGCAATTGGGTAATACGGGCTTGGTCTTTGGCTACATCCTCTAGATTTGCGTCGGTTGACGATCAATCGACCATCGATTCCCAGCTGTTCCGATCGCCTCCGCAGTTGAAGCATACGACGTAGGGCGTCCTGAGGTCGGACGATGCTGCAGCTCCCCGACGCACGCCACGCAGCAATACGCACCGTACCACAGTCTCGCCCTTGGAGATCTGCGAGGAAACCCGCCACCCGGCTGATCAGCAGACGTTATCGATTCGCGCGGTGGGAAAAAATGGAAAAAAGAACCGCGGTGACGGGCGCGGCGGTGGGCCACGATCGGCCAGCGAATGCAAGGCCGGACAGCTGGGGCTTGGGCCTGAAGACACGACGAAGACGTCCGGCCATTGCGAAACCCTGACGAGGCTGCGAGGCCCCTTTGGGCCGGACACCGACGCCGGCGGCTTCAATCAATCCGTAGCCGACGCGCGCTGCTTCAGCCACTCGCTCGTTCGCTGGCCGGCGGGCGGGTAAAGCGCGGGGGGGCTTGTCGGTGGCCTCGTTTCTATCCTTAGGCGCGTCACAGCCTCTTCTTCGCGCAAGCCGCGTACCGCCGGAGAAGCTTCCAGCAGCGGGCGGGCGTGGGCGACGCGGGATGGCTGCGGCGGCGAGGGCGATGACGGTGACGGTGACGGCGGAGCTACCGCGTACGTATGCATGCGGCACTTTTGGGGGCGTTTGGGAGCATCTGGGGAGGCAAGGAGCTCCCGAGTCGACGTCCGTCTCGTGGTGCATCCTTGGCGCCAGCGCACCGCAGGACCGCCGGCGTACGAGGCTCTGTCGCCTCTCGCGAGGCCCGTCGGCCGGCGAAGAGTGCCGCGTCTGGCAGCACGCGGCGGGGCCTATGGAGCTGTTGCGACGCCCTATGGAGCACGCGGTGTTGGACTTGGGGGCCGGTTGGCGCACGCGCTGTCGCTTTTTTCTGCAGTCGCAGGCGCGTTGGCATGGGCGCCACCCGCGATGCTGCACTCCTCAGGGGCACGTCGCTCGGGGTCTGGAGGCGCATAATGGCTGGCCGGGTCAGGGGGCTGCGACGGCTCGGCAGGGCAGGGCTGCTAGTGGTGTGGAAGCAGATGATGGCGCCCGGCGTGCGGGAGCGACGCGATGGCGGCCGTTGGCTGCAGGGCGGTCGGCACGGCGGTGGCCCCGCGAGTCAGCGCCCACGCGCAACGCGCGGGCGATCATGGAACTCACCGCGCACTGGGCAGCGCGCTGCCGCTGCGGCCTCACGCGCCAGCCCAGTGTCCAGAGCTTCTGGATCGCCGCCGATGGGGCCGCGTCGCACAGCCGGCGAGCGCGCCTGCGACCTCACGCTCGCGACGCATGCGCCGGCGCGGCTGGCTGCTGCCACTGCCCGGCTGCCAATGGCGCAACGCCGGGCCAGGCGGGCAGCGCGGCGCTCCCGCTTGCGCTCAAAGACGCAGAAGACGCGTTTCATCTGCTTGGGACTGGCCGTTCTGCACAGGCGCTGTTTCAGGCGTCCCGAACAGTAAGCTGGGCAGATGCGCTTCCCTGCCGGGGAAGCTCGTCGCGTTGCAGCCTGCACGCCTGTATTTCCCTGCGGCCCGCGCCATTCTTAGCTGCGTGCTCGTGTGCGGCGGCCAATCGGCGCCGGCCTGCGCGTGCCATGCTCCTCCGCAGGGGCCGCGCCCCAGATCGAACAATAAAAGCCAGCGCAGACTCCCAACACCCGCTCTTTTGTCCCCCAGTCAGCGACTCAGACCTCAGTCCTGGACTCCCTTTTAAAGGTCCCGCGTTCTCTACAACTTTCCTACGCGTCATTCCCCTTCTCCCTCTCAAGACATCCGAGTCCAGCACAATGGCCGACGGCGGAGACTACAACATGCCGCGCCAGCGCTCCGAGACCGTGAGCCAGCGCAGCGTGCGCATCGACCCAACCGTCGAGCAGATCGAGCAGACGCCCTCCGTGCCGTCCATCGTCCCGCCGCCGTCGAGCAACGGCACCGCCGTCGCCGACTGCCAGGACCATGCCGTCGACATGGAGGCCAAGCCGCTCGAGGCCACCTTCTCGCCCGATCCTCAGGTGAAGGAGGGCATGCTCCGGTTCCGCCAGAAGCGCTCCAAGACCATTGACCTGGACGACTACTTCGTGCGTGCTGCACCCGCGCCCGCGCCCATTGGCCCGTACTGACAGCCCGACAGGAAGGCCCGCGTGCCATCGACAAGCACTCTAAGTGGCCCATGTTCCTCCGCATGCATGGCAGCATCTTCCCGGAGCTGATCCTCCCTGTCATTAGCTGCGGCGGCTGGGCTACTTTGATGTATGTTTTTGAGAACCTGTAGCGCCCTTGTTTTTTTGTGTGTTTGCGTTCTTGGTTACCCGAAGCTAACGGCCGCCAGTACCTGCATCTCGCAGTTCATCTATCCTCTCGGTGTCTCCAATATCCTCTTGACCGTCCTCGGTTTCGTCGTGTCCCTCGCCATTTCGCTCCGCAGCACCACCTCCTACGAACGCTACTCGGAAGGCCGCAAGTACTGGGCCCAGCTCATGCTGGTCTCCCAGACCCTGGCTCGTGAGATCTGGGTCTCCGCCTCCGAGCGCGACGGTGAGGAGGGCAAGGAAGACGTGCTCGGCAAACTGTACTGCCCACCCACAACGAGACTGTCTCGGACACCAGCTGACACCCTGCCAGGACTGGCCTCAACCTCATCGTTGCTTTCGCCACTGCCCTCAAGCACAAGCTGCGCTTCGAGCCGTACATGCACTACGAAGATCTGAATGGCCTGGTTCAGCACCTCGACACCTACGCCAAGGAAGCCGAAGATCCCGCCCTTCTTAACCCTATTAAGAGGACGCCCTGGAAGACCGCTGGCGAGTACTTGGGCCTGCCCATGGCTGAGTCTAACCCCCGCAAGCTGCTCAAGCGCGCCCAGAAGCCGCTCGGCAACCTGCCTCTTGAGATCCTCAGCCACCTCAGCCGCTACGTCGACACCCTGACCGACGCTCCTGAGGGCGAATCCCCCAAGCTCAAGGGCTACCACCAGGTCCAAGCCAGTAAGTTTGTTTGATCGTCAGAGTTCAATTATGAAACGGGCATCTGATTCATCCTAGCCCAAGCTATCTTCCAGCTCAACGACGTCCTTGCCGGTACCGAACGTGTTCTCAACACCCCCCTTCCGATCGCCTACACGATTGCCATCTCGCAGATCGCATGGCTCTACGTTCTCATGCTGCCCTTCCAGCTGTGGCCGACGCTCAAGTGGATCACCATCCCCGGCACCATGGCTGCCGCGTACATCATCCTGGGCTTCGAGGCCATCGGCCGCGAGATCGAGAACCCGTTCGGCAACGACGTGAACGACCTGCCGCTCGACGACTACTGCAACCAGCTGGCCGCGGAGATCGACATCATCGCGTCGACGCCCGCGCCCCGGCCCGATCAGTTTATCAAGCGCCAAGACAACCTGGTCCTGTTCCCCTTCAGCCCCAACGGCTACGGCGCCTGGGCATCGCGTTCCGTCGGCCAGATCCGCGAGCGTCTGCGCTCGCGCCCGTTCCAGACCATGCAGGAGGCGCATGAGGCGAGGAAGAGCATGCACGAGTCGCGCCAGAAGAAGCACGAGGAGGTGTAATCCACTCAAACCTCAATTACATCTCCTTCTGTCCTTTTTCTTCTAGCGTCTCTATGTCTCTTTCTCATACCCCCCTCCTCCCGCCTCCAGCCGGGTTGCAGCGATCTCGGAAGATTGTACCATTTCGCTTTTCTGTCGAGTAAAATTGGAACTGGAAGCAAACAAGCGGCAAAAAAGGTTTTCCTCTCATCTGTGTCAAAGGTTTGATTTTTTTTAGCGAGCACGGACACCGGAGTTTAGTTATCCCCCCAGAGCAGCGAGATCGCTCGGTTTTTGTGTTTTGTTTTTGTGGCTTTGACCCTGCGGCAAGCATTGCTTTTATCTCTTTGCGTCCTTATTGCCTTCGATTTCATATGTTTTTTGTCTGATTCAAGGGGAAGAAGAGGTGGAAGGTCGGTTGAGCAAAGACCTTAGTGGTGGTTGAAAAAAGAAAGAAAGATGCATTAGCGGGAACACGGTGTGTTGTACTGTTCTGTATAGACGCCGGTTGGGCTTGTTGATGGATGGAAAAAGCCTCTTTTTGATTTGTTGGCACGCTGCCGCAAATACGCTGTGGTGGTCGTGCCTTTGCGCACAGCATCAGCTCTCTACGACTTCACGTATGAGGGCACACCTTTTTGGGAGGGTCGAAACTCTTAAATACCTCTTCTCATCGCTCGTTGGATGGATACAGCGTCCGTTACGTGGACCGCTGCTTACCTCAATTTTAACCAATTCGCCCCCCAAAACCTCTCCTGTCTTTTTTTCTTTTTGCTCTCTTCGCGCGTCGTTGCATGTGAAATCTGCGCCAAGCTGCTCTACCCAGGCGGCTGACTGCAGCAAGAGCGGCTCAACGTCTTTGCTCTCCTGCCTCCTGCGTCGGGCCAATCACCTTCGCCGGCGTCGCCGCACCACCTTTCAGCTATTCTCCGCTTACCTGCAGTAGTACCTTAGCTCAAGGGGCCTTCGTAGATCGTTCGAGACCTGACAAGTACACGTCGACACGGTCACAAGCTTAGCAGCCGCACAGGATCGGCATCCCTGCGGCGCGTCGTTTTGCGTGCGGCTCAGGCGAGCGGGCTGGGAGGGTGCCATTGGCGACGCGGATCCGTTGGGGCGTCGGCGCGTCCGTCCGCGGCAAGCGTGCTCCGTGAGGAGATTGGCTGGACGCGAGGTCGAGGGTGTGCACCGCAGCTCGAGCGCGCGTGCCAGGGTGCAAGGCAGCGGTGCGGGCGGAGGGGTGCGCTGTGGCGAGAGATCAGACCTGGAGCAGTGCGAATGCTGCCCCTCAGCTCCAGATCGGTGCTTTGCTTGGATGCAAGACGACTTACTGGCGCTAACGGTGGGCTGCAGCAAGACCTCCGGCTGAAGCTGGTGCAGTCGCCCCGGCTTGAGAAAAAGAAAGTGAAGATATAAGCAGAAGAGCGGTGTCATACGGGCAGCGCCAGGATCGGAAGCGCGGTGGAGTGGATCTCAAGAGAAGCCAACGCGACGTATCGTGATTTTGTTGTGGCATCAAGCTGTAGTAGCGTGTCTGTCGGAGAGCGGTAGCAGAGACCAAAGCTGCACTCGAATTCGACGTAGCTGCGGGGTGACGTGAGCACGGCGGCACTAACTTCGACGATGTACATACAGAGAGGTAGTTTCGCTAACAGCCACTCAACACCAGAAAAGAAAACAAGAACCCAGTAACTCAGTAAAATGTTCAGCCCTGGTCTTGAGGAGGTAATACGAGGCTGGTTCGGGGAAGTATTGTAACACGCACGTACCTCCAACAAGGGCAGTTGAAGCGTTCATCCGGTTTTGGCAGTTTTTCCTGTGCACACTTGCATCTGGACGCATGCATCAAATGCCCATGCGCCAGTTTGTTGCAACGGTCCTCAAACTGACCATGCATCAGTCGTACGGGTACGATCAAATGTCCTCAGACCTGATTCGCAACGGCCTCAGAGTTGTGACGTTGAGCTTTTGCGGAGGAAAAAACAGAGACAATTCATTGGAGAAGTCACAGCAGAATGGGGCCGGACTTGCATAATACAGCGACCGTACAGGCTCTTACGTCTTCGCATGTGGTGAAATCCATTCACCAAACTCCTGGGAGACCGAGACTGCTGGTGGAAGTCCTGAAGAGTAGATGGTCTCAGGATAAACTAACCCCCACCCACTGCAGCCAAAATTTCCCCTTTTGGTTAGTGGATGGAGTTAACTTGTCCAACCTGCGATAACGGCCCATCGTAATTATTCCCGGACATTCTGCCCTACCTTGGTCAAGTACTGTGGCTTCATACCCACATTAAAACAAGTGTCAGTAATTCATTTCAGCCACTGGTCGAGGAATGTTTTCTTATTGCCGTAACGCTAAGCGCAATTCCGCTAGAAAAAAGACTATCCCCGCCGAAAGATGGAAGCAGTAGGAACAGAAAAGCTGTAATGATTTGTAAAGAGACTATCCTGAAAGAGAACGTATTCAGCCTCTGGTACTCCATCTCGTCAATGGAGGCGGCGGCAGCCCTTCATGGCTGTGGCACTTCCGCTCATGCTCCCTTCTGCTGTCATCCCTCTTGTAGACGCCTCTGCAATTAGTGCCGCGGCACCGAAGCAGAGGTAGATCCGTCTTTCGCTCACGGCAGTGGTGCTGTTCATGTCTTTTACGGTTCTTTCTGACATCGGCAGATATACTACCAGTGAACTCCTGTCCGCATTGGTTGTGGCAAGCCTCCGTATATCGCTCTTCGTGTGCTCTCATTGTCAGTGGAGACGTGGGTATTGTACTGCCGCCGTTATGAGCAACACCTGATGTGTATGGAGAGACAAATAGCGGATCATATTCCTTAAAGGTGTCACTGATGGATGGAGAAAAGACTGAGGGTTCTGCGATGCTGAAATGATCCGAATGACCTGTTGGTATAATACCTGGATCCATGAAGAATCCTGAACGCATTCCGACGTGGCCATATACTGGCGTATATGGGACGAGTGTCTCGTTGGAAACAGCAGGAATAAACGGCGCTGGTGTTGTGCTGAGAAACTCTCTCTCATGGTTCCTGGCTGGTACGGCTGTTGTAACAAGCTGGCGAGGCATGCAGCGGTGGGAGCTCATACGAGGCAGATTGTTATCTAAGATTTCGAGGGACGCCAATCTTGAGTTTGCTCGAGGATGGTTGGGCATTGAGCCGTACGGAAGCTGTGTGGTCGGTACGTCTGCCTGTATAACGTCTGGCCACGTCTCTACCGGTGGGTTGTTGTGCGAAGCACTCGGGAGACTAAGGCCGCTGCAATGGACTGGTAGGTTCCAATCCGGATTGGTCAGAGTGTGCTGAGACTCCGTGAAGAATTGCGCATTGTCCTGGAGCATCGGCAAGTTGTTTTCTTGATCAGCCCCAGAACTCCGTTGACCAGCGTAGCCTCCACCGAAGGTAGCTACTGTGCCATAAGCACCCATGTCTTCTTGGGTATACCCGTAGGCTACGTTGCCTGCGACTTGACTGGGTGAGGTCGGAGAGTAGAACGCTTCCTCGCCTGGAGACGAGCAAGGGGTTGACTTCGAGGGGTGACTCATGCCGGTTACTTGGATGAAGTAGTAGACTGCAAAATAGTGCTGCCTTCCAGTTCGTGAGGATAATACGATGGAAGCTGATCAGGCTCCTGGGGAGTTTCCGGATCGTCGGTGGCGACAAAGGCCTCGAGCTCCTGGGGCACTTGACTTTCCACGTCGGTCGGCGGCTCGACCTGTGTCTCTTGCTCTCGGAAGTAGAATATGTTGATGACCTTTCTCCAAAGCCCTTGTAGGAAGTTGAAGACGCCGATTTCGATGCGCTGAAGGCGTGGAGGCGAGTGTGTGCCTGCCTCGTCTTGGTTGTTGCGACCGCCAAAACGCGAGCAATCAACTCGTAGGCTATTATGGGTCATCAGCAGTGCATCGTCCCACCGGTGAATATATTACCAACAAAATTGAGAGGCCTTGTTCGAATTTCACACCCAAACTGAACTGCAAGGACATGGTGAGCTGGCAGAACCAAGTTCCAAGCGGTACCCCGCCACATATACTGGTCTCGAAAGGCTGAGGAGTTGAGCTCAGAGCAGCGTCGATCCAAGCACCGCTGAAGACACGGCACAGTCCCTGAGCTATCAGGATGGAGCGCAGAAGGACCTCAAGTCCACCGGCGGGACTTCCTCCGGAGCGGACCACCAAGGCGAGCTCGATGCCATACAATACCAGGATGCCAGGGTCGCAGGTGTCCGTCTGGGTATCCACCTGGTATAAGCCGGCCGGTCAGACAAAACCGCCTGCATCATGCATCATCTACCGGGTGGACTTGCGGATGTCGACGGACTCGTACAGCAAGATGCTGCAGGACCTGTCCAACCCAAGAGGCCGGAAGCAACTTCCTGCAATGAGGAGCCATGGTCAAGCGCCGATGTGCCTCGACTGTATTGTTTGCCGCTTCTCCGGCAGCGGACCTTCAGCTCGCTGCTGAGAAGGCTCGACGGAAATCAGCCTTACGATGATCCTTCTTGAACGTTGAGATGCGGTTCGTCCGCTGAGATGCGTTGTGCGACGAGCATTTGCATGATGGACGGAGTCCCGAAGCAACCACCTGACCTACTTAGCGGTCACGTACATGACTTCAAGAGTGGGGAATAGTATTACTGGACGGCAGAGGCTTTTCGAATGGTTTTCGCTTGAGCTGACGCGCGTGGTTGGGCCCGTAGATAGGCTGGCCGGGGCAGGACGGCCTTCGGACTGTACGTATGTACATACGGACTTCCGATTCTCAAGTGATGCGAAAGGTCGGGCGCTGTGAATGCCGCCGCTCATTCAAAAGAGCCGCAAAGTTAAAGAGAGATAAGCCCGAATATATAGATGAGAACGGGCTCTCTCAACCTCGCCCGAGCGATGGAGCGCCTCTTAATTCCGGCTTTCCGCCCCTTAAGCCTCGCGGCGAGGTGTGGCATACACAATGCAAGCGCGTCTTAAACTGGACCCGTCAAGTCTGCCCTGCCCATATCAAGGCACATCTCATTGGTACTCAATGGCGCCACCCGTGATTACGCGGCTTGATCTCTGAATTACTGATGGCATCCCAACATGGAATAGAAATTGTCCACATTGAGGCTGGCGGTTCATATCAGCCAGACTGTAAAATCGGTGTGACCGTCTTTAGCTCCAATAAGATCCGATAATTGCATATACTGTGGACTCCTGGGGAGAGGTATTGCTGACGGCCTTCATACTTGACAGAAATCTGCTTACATGGATGCTTGCGGATTCAGCCGCTGACGCGCAATTTACCGGAAGGTGGTCAGCCACGCTGCAACGCGCCGCAAAGAGGTGACAGACACCATAAGATGCCTTGTGCCGTTGCCTTGAAGCGGGGCTCGCTAGTGTTTGCCTCTTTCTTCGCCTCCGAGCCCCGCATGTGATGGAGGACTCCGACCAGGACCACCAGGTCCGCACATAGCAACGAAGAGGACACAGTTGATCGGCTAACAGCATGCTGCCGAAGTAAGATTCCGCGCGACGGATAAAACGGCATTTCCGCCTGACATGGGAAAGATCTGTTTCTGGATCTCCCTTGAACCCGATCTCAAATGCTGAGAGCGAAAGCACCACCCTCGAATCAGGGTCCAAAGAGGGTGGTCCTTGGTACCCTGAAACAGACAGAATGTGCGGGTGGATTTACGTGGGTTCGAAATGAGTATCCCGAGAGGCCACATCTCATGGAATGCTAGCCAGGGGCCCTGGGTTCCGAACCTGTTCGGTGGATGAGCTTAAGCTACCCTTTAGCATTCCTGGACAAAGACAGGTTCGTGGTATGATGAATAGCTGTGCTTATCGAAGAAATCCCAGCCATTGTTCGAAGACTTCGGCTTATCTCTTCATTCCTGGGAAACAGTAGATAAGAGCGAAAGGCACCTTATCAAGAGCGAGACAAGACGACAAAGACAGGCTTGCGGGCCTTTGGAGATACCAGACGGGTTGGATAGCGCTTCTGCATTCTCCGTCTATCGTCGATACGAGGCGTGGGGAATCTTATTCAAGCGTGCGTTGTGAAGAAAATTGCATCAAGCCGTTGGAATGCTGAACGCGGACGCTCCCGAGCATGCAAAAGTAACGTCTTCAGAAAGTCAGACCCGCAGGGTAGGATTACCACACCCTATCCGGACTCACGAATGAGAGATGTTCCGTGCCTGGCTACGCAGTTGCGCCGTCGTCTGAGTTGTCTCATTCCGTAGCGTTGTCTTTATGTGATATTCTTTTGCTGAGCAGTGGCAGTGCCAGTTCTGATAGTTGATCCTGTAAAAGGCCGCCAAGTGGTTCGAGAAGGACGGCAACAAAAACAGATTGAGTCTCTAGAGGCAAGGCAAGGTGGTGCAATAATCTGGGACGACACGGGTATAGCGTGATCATAGGTCGGTGTGTAGTGGGGCCAAGTATAGCTATTGGTCAAGACGGCTTGATTTACCTGCAAAAAGGCATTTGAACAGTTTCAGGTTCTGAGAACGGTTGTCAGGTCCAAAGGCGTTGCTGCGGCCCGTTGCTTGGGCGGTTGAGGTAACAACGACCAGGCTGGTCATTCTTGGCGACATACCGTCTTCGGTATCTGAATGTTTGGTGTAGATACGGTGATCCTGAAAGCCTCAAGATGCAGAGCTGCCCCTGAGAATCTCGAGGGCTGTCGCAACCTGCCTCCCTGCGCGCCGGTGTGCCCTTTCTGTCTTTTCCATCTCCACTCTTCCCCCTGGCTGTATTGTTCATGCTGCGCGGCTGTTATTGAGTAGAGGACTCCGGCAGTCTCAATCATCACCATTGCTCGATGTAACTGGGAGCAGGCTTGCCACAATGAGCATTCAAAAGCCTCTTGACATCCTCATCTTCGGCACTGGAGGTGAGCATCATCCAAAGAGGCTCCAGACCAACACTGACCATTGAAAACAGCTGTCGGCTCCACGCTGGGGTGGAGGCTGGCGCAAAACTCTCACGCCAGGCTCTCTGTCGTCTGTCGATCCAATTACGAAGCCGTCAAGCAACAGGGAATCCAGATGACGACTCAGATGTGGGGCAATGGCGAATTCAAGCCCTACCGCGTCGTCCGCTCAACACGCGAAGTATCCGATGTGGCGTTCGACTACGTGGTTTGTGCCAATAAAGTCACTTCTGCGGATGGACTCTCGTTCATCAAGGACTTAGCACCTGCAGTGTCCGCCAATACGGCTCTTGTGTCAGCACAAAATGGCGTTGGAGTCGAGGAGCCATTGCGCAAGGTGTTCCGAAACAACACAATCCTATCCGCTGTATGCTACATCAGTTGTCTGCAGCCTGTTCCCGGTATCGTTCAACAAGTCTCGAACATTCGTCCGCATGGTTTCCATATCGGCACGTACGATCCGCGTGAGCACGATGGCGCTGGGGTGGACAAGACTAAATTGGAGAAGTTTGTAGCCCTCGACGACAAATTCAAACAAATCGGAGACGTGCAGGCTGAACGCTGGACCAAACAAATCTTCAATGGAGCCTGGAATCCGATGACTGCCATCTCCGGCCTTGAGACGCACCCATTGTTGGATTCGCCATATCTGCGGACAGTGCGTCAGCTTGCCAACGAAATGTATGATGTAGCAGTCAAGTTGGGTATCACGCTTTCAGATGACCTGCCGGTTCAGACAATTGAATTCGCGCGGAACAACCCATCATTGGCACCTTCGATGCTACAGGACGCACGGAAAAAGAGACCGATGGAGGTTGAGTCTCTCTGCGGTCAGTCAAGTCTCATTTCTTCGACAACACAAGGCTTACGGTCTCTTCAGGGAACATTTGCAGGCAGGCAGATCAAATCGGCGTCCCGGTACCAACCATCAAGCTGGTATATCATACGCTCCTGGAGATGAATAAGCGGATGCTGGCACCTGCAAAGCCCCTTCCTGCCCTAAAGGAGCATAGCAGCCGCAGCTACAGCGTTCCACAGGATTTGGACGTTCGAAGAGAGCTTGAGGCGGCAGCCTGCTAAAGCCGCCTTCAGCAGAGCGTGATGATCGAGTTTCTTTCTTCGTGGCCCTTGATGTAGGGGATTGCTATCTTCCTCTTGAATTTCGGATTCCAGGAGGGCCTATGGCCTGCCTTGCACATTTTGTTCTCTTGTTCCGGTGACGTAAACGCGCAAAGCAGTGAAACTGCATAGCCGCAAGCAGTTTGAACCGAGGACCCAATGCTTCAGTGCCAGAATAGGAGGATGCGGGTAGTAGTTGAGTAATAGACTTTAGTGATCCTGGTTCGGATAGAAAACGGAAAGGGGCCGTGAATGCAAGCCGCCTTCAACGAGATGGCGGAGAAAGCTGATAAGAAATTTGAAAGTGGAGAGACGTGCACATTGACGGAATCACGCGTGAGCAAACGCGTGCCTGCCGACGCGCCTCGGCGGCTCACTGATCCAGCACTGGTGCTGGCGCGAGTCGGGCGCACTTCCCGGGCACTTCCGATAGCGCGCACCACTCACGACATTCCCTCCTCATTGCAACACATCTCATCGCCCAGCACAACGCCAGGAGGACACCCTGTCAAGTAATAAACCGAGCTGCAGCCGGAGAAGCTCACGGATCAGCTGTGTCAGCCTCCCTGCACTGGCTTTTTCTCCCTCATCGCTCAAGAATTTCTACACGGAATCAGAGATTTTTCAAGCAATAAACTCCAATCAACCTGGAATTACGACAATTACTCCAGCAGGCTTCTCCATTCCGCCCATAACGCCAAGAATCTTGGGAATTAAGTTGAAGAGAATAGACCCCACTCAAACATCTCCGTCAAGAAACAGTCGACTGCATCAGACGCCCCTCAACTCCAAGGCTCTGTTCAGTGCCCTCTGGAACACTTCAATGTTCTCCGGCCTGAGAATCGTGAAATGCGTCCCCTCAACGCGGTGATATCGGAGCATTCCTTCCGAGTCTTCCTGGTCAACATCGCTCTGCTTGGCTCCCGTCACATGGCTCTTCCACTTGGCCAGCCAATCATGCCGCCATTCCTCATCCGTGCACTTGTACTGTGGTAGCGGCGGCACCCAGAAGATGTCATACTTCGACACGGTTCCGGTTGGAATATACGTGCGAGTGATCTCCTGCATGTTCTTGTTGATGCGCTGCCACGTCTCCACCTTCGGGACCGTCAGGTCGAGGTTTTCGAGCGTTCCGTCCGGGAAGCGGGCGAAGATAGCAGCCGTGAACTTCTCGTCCGGGATATCATCCATCTCCTCTTCCCACCTGAGCGCCGTCTCCATGTCCAAGAGCTGGAAGAAGTGCAGCAGGTCGATGATGAAGTTCCGCTGCTTCGCGCGGACCTGGATGCGGGTCAAGTCTGCGGGGTTGTCGATTCCGCCACAGAACGCCACCTGCTCACCGGCTGCCTCGAGCCGCTTTCCTAGCTCAAATGCCAGCATGCCGCCAAAGCACAGTCCGAGAAGTACGTATGGACCTTTTGGTTGATGATTCTTGATGCCTGCGATGTAGGTCTCAAGCATCTCGTCCAGAGTATCGAAGGGCGTCTCGTTCTTGTGGAAACCGCGCACGCGCAGTGCATATATCGGACGGTCCGGGATGTGCTTCAACAAGATTAGCCAGGTCAAAAACTCACCACCTCCAGGATGGCAAAGGATAATCGGCGTCTTTGAGCCTGTCGACACAAGGGGCACAATCGGATCATATTCAGCGGTGGTGGTTCCCAACGCGAGCAGCATGTTGTCGATGTCGCCGATTGTACGGCAAGAAAGAAGAGAAGACATCGAGATCGGATCTTCACGATCAAGGATCTTCTCCAGCGAAGATTTGACACGAAGGTATCCCAGGCTGTCGATGTTGAGATCGGCAAGAGCTATGTCAAGATGGAGCTCCGAGGACTTCAGCCCAGTCTCCTCGCACAGGATGCCTGCCAAAACTTTTTGCAGAGGCGTACTGAGCGCACCTCCTCGTTGGATGAGGGATTTCGGCGTACGCTCGGGCAACTTGAACTCGTCAAAGTGCCCGGCTTGAAGAGACTTCTTGAGCTTCGCACGCGACAATTTGCCAATTGTGGACTTCGGCAACTTTTGCTTCGGCAGAGGGATGACCATCATGGGCCGCTTACGACAGAAGCGGATGGCGGCTTCGTTGATCTGAGCAACAGTATCGCGAAGCTCAGGCGTGTCCTCTATAGCATCGTTGACTGGATTGAACAGGATGACAATATCCTCGCTATCAGCGTTTGCATCCTCCGCCCAGATGGAGAACGAAGCAGTCCAGCTTTTGTTCAGGCCAGAGATGTTTGCCAATTCAATGGCATGCTCCAGCTCGAAGGAAGAATAGTTCTGACCGTTGATGATGAGGACCTCCTTCGATCGTCCAACAATGCGCAGGTTGCCTTGGTCGTCCAGGATTCCAAGGTCGCCGGTGTCAAACCAGCCGTCGGGCGTCATGCAAGCGCTGGTCGCCGCTTCGTTGTTGAAATAGCGCTTGAATATGAGTGCACCCCTGACTTGGATCGCACCGGATTCACCTCGCCTCACTTGCTTGCGGCTCTCATCAACTAGCCGGAGCTCGTGTTGTGGCAGATGCTTCCCAGCGGAAGCGAAGACGTACTTTCGCTTCACGTCATATGTGGGTGATTCGAGGTTGTAGAAGAACGCTGAGCAAGTCTGCAAGATTATGAGATCAGCGACATCCGGTCAAACGCTTACATGGACCTCTCTAGAGACTTTTCTTACCTCGCTCAGACCATAGCTCGCCTTGACACTACACTTCGGCGCGCCGTACTCCGTCAGGACCTTCTCAGCCGCGGCCAGCGTGGCCGTCTTATTTGCCTCTCCGCCACACATTATAACGCACAACTCGCTAAAGTCCAACTTCATACGCTTCTTGTCGAAATCATTCATCTCGTTGATTGCACGCGTTGCGGCAGCGATGAAGAAGTTCGGAGCAAAGGTGTACGCGATGCGATGGTCACTGAGGACTTTCCAGAACCGGGCTGGACCTCGCACGAAGTCTATTGCCGGGACCATGACTTGATTCGCGCCGGCATACATGGCGTGCAGATGGTTCTCACAAAGTGCGGCGCTATGGTCAAAGCCTGCGAGTTACCTGTTAGCGAGCAGTCTACGCAAGCCTCGGTTTGGGTTCGGAAATACTCACTAACCCAAGACATGAATGTCTTACTGGGGTCCATATGATGGAAATTACACTTCAGCCTACTGGAGTCCACCAGCTGTGTGTGCGTATATTCAACACCCTTCGCGAATCCAGTGCTCCCACTGGTAAACAGCACCGTCGCGAGCTCATCCTCGTGGCCAACGGCCTCGTCAATGGTGTCCATTCCGAAGCCTTCCTCAATCTTGACCATCGCGATGGTCTGGACAGTCACGGTGTTCATGGAAGCGATTGGCCGAAAGAGTCGACTCAGTTGCTTTGTCGTGAGAATTTTCGGGCCGTTGAAGAGCTTGTTGACGTTGTCTAGCTCGCCGGCGAGTGTGACTTCGTTGCTGGACAGCGGAGAGAGCAGGGCTGGCACGCCACCCGCCGCAACAGTGGACCAAAACCAAACCATGTTGTCGCGATGTGTGTTGAAGTACAGGACCACGCACTTCTGTGGCAGGACAGTCCCATGTGCCCGAAGTTTGGCGGCATTGGCCTTCTGACTATCAGCACTGTTGACATTGACTTCGGATATTACCTGTGAGTCCTACCTCTACCTCCCTCAGGAGTTCTGCATACGTCACGAAGTCAGATCTCTGGTCCCAGCCCTGATCTTTGAAAGCGATCCCATGGTTAGGCCACAGCCGCGCCGCACGCTGCAGCAGGCCGAGTAGCGTTTTTGGATCCTCGCCTAGTTTCTTCACTGCCGCGCTCTTCGTGTCCCAGAGAGTGGGAGCGACATAGGTGTAGAGTAAGTGGACGAAGTGGGAGATCATTGTGGTGTAGCAATGGTCGGTTTCGTCAATACTTGGTAGCCTTTGACCGAGAGGCTCTTCTGTCTGTCCACCAGAACGCAGGACACCTCACAAGGCAAATATACCTGATGCTATCAATTCATCAAGTGACATACAGAACCCTCCATTTCAAAACATGGCCGCTTCGGAGCCCGACGCCAAGCCGGTGCGGGTATGCCGCGACGGTGCTGCATTCCGTCCAGATCGTCTCATTTTGGTGGGCTCGCCACCTGCATATTCCTCAAGGCCTAAGAAGAAGCACGTCAATCGGTATTCATATCTGGAACGGTTGCAGCATTCCGTGGTTCTTGGCAGTCCTCGGCTCGGAATGACAGGGGCCACGATGAAGATGATACACGGCTGCTGCAGCCGACGGCTAGCGCGAAGAAGCCGCCGTTAGACAGACGTGAACGAACCAGAAAGTGTGGGGCTAAGGCATTTGTCCCAAAAGTTTCAGCACATATCTCAACGGCTGTCGCGTCCGGATGAAGGCCTCCACTCCCCGACGCAGTTCTAGACGTCGAGAGCATTTTCCGCTCTGCCCTTCGGCTGCAGCACGTTTCTGCACATGCGATGCAGGTATTGCCAAACGCAAGGGATGCCAAACACACACAGAGTTCTGAAGAAAAACAAGCAAGAAGACGTGGCGGGACAGCGCACGATAAGACCAAGGGATGTGTAGTTCTTTGTGTCACCAGTAGCGGAACGCTGACCGTTGGACAATGTGTAACCAAGCCACAACCGTTTCGTTTCCGGCGTGGTGGTACGCTTGATTCGACGTTCGCGCCTCCACGCTCAACAGCGGCTGTTGTTATGTAAACCTCCAAGCCGTGGGAAATTTGGTACACAAGCAATTGACGCGGGCATTCTCGCTTTCGGTTCCGGGGTTCACAGAAGATAGCATGCTCTGCCTAAAACTGTTTAGTGTGATGGCGTAGGGTTTTTGAAAGTTGTGCGATGGAGCGGTGCTGGATGCGGAAGTTGTCGGCAAGAATGACAGGGTGCTTCTTGGTCCCATACGGACCTCGACAGTATTTGCGTTTCTTCTGATTGTTCACGAAGAAGGGAAAGGGAACCGGGAGAGAAAGTCACCGAGCCTCGGAATTGTGGTCCGATTCTTGGTCTTATCAGGTTTCAGATGCGGCAGCTCGTGATCTGCGTTCAAAGCACGCCTCATCGGGCACCGAAAGGAAAGCGGTGGCCATAGAAGAGGGCGCCAATACTGACTGAAACAGCATAACAGGGCGTAATGTGTCCCGCCTATATGTCATCGCCGCTTTGGCCTGCCAGGTTCTGATTCGGTGTTTTCGCCGGTTGGGCTCTACGATTTATGCCTGAAACAGGAACTGCGGAAGCTTGTTTTCGCCACCCCCGCAGACAAGCTTCCTATGTCTATCATAACCGCATGAAAACCTGTTAAAACAGCTCTTTATCGCTAGTTGGGCTTGGTCAGTGCTTTCAAATCTTCTTGCTTCTTCAATCCATTTCCCTCATCGACTGTCGAATTTCATCACGTGCGAACAGCTATCTTTGATAGAACTTCGAACATGTCTTTCAAGTTGCCCAAAAGAAAGAGATACTCGCAAGAGCTCAGAGACTCATTCTGCCTCTGCGAAACAGCTTCTCGGACCAGGCCATGTCTAGTCTGCTCGTTCTCGTTTAAACCCAACTGGACACAGCTCGACCTTGACATGTTTCCCACCAGGCAGATCAGGTTACTCCTCCCGGATATAATGACATACGTCAGAGACAATGCTTTCTTTGGGGTATCAGTCTTTGAGCCAGAAGACATTGCATGGCTCGGCACAGTGGAAGCCGGGGGAGATGGCGGTAATCCTCGTGTCAGTATTTCCCTCGGAAAAATGGAAACTGTACCAAGAAGCTGACAATTGACAGCAATCACTCGACATTTGGCGCTTTTTCAACCATCTACAAGTCTACTGCTGGGTCAAGACGTACCCCTTTTGGTTCGACGACGAGCAGTGGATGATGCGGATCGACTTCTTCGGCGGCACTGGATGGGCTGACTCCTTCCTCGTCATCACCTGCAGAGACAAACCTGGTCGCTTCGCCAACCTCAGGTTCTTCGAATTTCGCAGCTTCTGTCGGATGGACGAGCTTCCCACCGTTGCTGACGAAGCGCGGGAGGGTCGGTCGAGGTTTAGAGGACTTGTTCGGCGAGATATCAAGAACGACCGGCCAGCGCAGGCGGATTTCGTTGGCTACGTCCGGCAGCCGAGCATCAGTCGGCCGAGTATCAGTCAGGCGAGCAAGTCTTTCACAAGCAAATCATTCGACTCTCGTAGCCAGCCGAAGACGATTCCGAGGAGATGGGAAGATATCCCAAAAGCGACGAGACGAACCAGGACCGCTCCAGTCGGCAAAGCAGGCAAAAGAGGCTCCATTGTATCCATATCGAAGTCTAGAAGGAGGTCTTCCGTTGTAGCAGATCTGCAGGGCGCACGCTGGGCTGAGGCCGTATTGTTGGATGCCGATTCGGATGATGAAGACAGTGGGAATCGATATATGAAACCAGAGTCCCGAACTCCCACTGCAAAAAAGGAGGTGAGGATACCTGTCAAGTCAAAGAGTCAGATCACTCGACGTGGTACGAGCGTCGGACAACAGCGGTGGGAAGCCAAAGCGCAAGAAGGTGGAGAAAAACGCGCTCTCAGGTTGCTGGAGAAAGAGCTGGCGGAGGAGAAACGCAAGAACCAGATATTGGAAGCTTCCAATTGCGCCTTGTTTTCGAAGATTGTGGAGCTACACGAGAAGCTTGACGATGTCGGCACGAAAAAGCGCAGGAGAAGGGAAGAGGAGCTGGGAAAGCTGACTTACTGGTGAGTTTCCCGGCGTGGAGACCAGATGCGTTATTCTGAATGTCTTCTCGTACCGTGTTTCCCTCGAAACCGTGCCTTGACGAAGGGATCTGGTTCGTAGGTGAGGCGGCGGTGGGGAGCCAAACAGCAGGACGGTAGCTACCTGTGTTACTGCGCTTCGGATGAGCCGCGCTGCGTTGCGCCGGTGATTCGAGGCCTAGTGCACTCAAAGAGCTTGTCTTCAAGAAAGGAGGGGCGATCGCCGCGGTCTTCAACGAAGGAGGAAGGGGCGAGAGCGTCACTTGAAAGTGAGCGACCGCGCCCTCTGCCAAGACCTCTGTTGATATCCATCTTCACTTTTGCATTCGACCCTCGCAGCTTCAACCACTCTCTTTTGTCCGCTCCTTGCCATCCGATCAGGCCACCGGCCTTCAATCGCTCCTCATTCGCTCCGCATCCGTTGCTCCACTATTCATGATCAAGATGGTTCCCGCTTGGTGCCTTGCCGCTCCGAACGACGAGGTCGCGAACGAGCTACGCACCGCCTGCGCCGCCTTTCTAAAGGAGGCCACCAAGTTCGAGTGTATCCCGCCTGAGGGGAAGTTCCCGGAAGACATGACCAACTTGAGCGTCTACAAGTGTCTTGTCAACCGCCCCACCTGCGTACGCCCCATCATCCAACTGAGAAGTCGTCCAAGAACGTCTAATGACAAGAAGCGCGAGCAGGGTATCAACACAATCATCAACTACGACTGGTACAAGGCCGTTCCGGCGTGGATGAACGATTCGTTCTGGACCGTCCGTGTCGACCACTTCGTCCCGTCTCTGTAAGTTCACTCCATCCTGACAACTATCACGAAGCCCCACCGACTACTTCTTTGAAGGCCGGATACAGCTTTCAGGAGCGACCTCCGCTTCGCCGTTCTGAAAAGCTTGTTAATTTCGGAGCATAGCGAGGAGCATAAGCCCATCACCTTCTTTTCCACCAAGACCGCGCTCCCTGGTGGCATGTACATCTACCACCGCTTCACCTTTGACGGCGGCGCCATCGCTAAGCGCTCTCTCCTCGGCTTCCTCGATCCCCTTGCCACTTCCGACATCAACGCTACGCGTCCTGTCATGTCTGACGCCTTCCTGCCCTCGCCAGAGGCTACGGCCGATAAGGAGGAGGTGGCGGCCAACGGCATGCTCTACGACCAGCTCCCTGCCATTCAGGGATTGAATATCTCAAGCAAGCGCGACCGCATCTCGCCGTTCGGCGAGTTCCCCGACAACAAGCGCATCAAGACCGATGGCCCGCAGGATGACCCGTTCGTCGGCCCCGGCGGCACCATTCCTCGCAACCTGGTGAGCCAGCAGCAGATCGGAAATAGCATCAGCCACGACGAAGCAGCCATCGTGAGCTTCAAGGCCCAACTTGATGGCTTGCGCGCTCGGCTTAAGTCCGCCCAGGAGATCCTCAAGGAGCAGCAGAACACCATTGACTCCCAGAACGCGGTCATCGATGAACTGAGGGCTCGGACTGCGACTCCCAGGAGGTTTGGCAAGCACCCTTCGGCTTAAGCAAACTACTGCAATGTCAGGATTATCGGAAGTGCGACATATCCTGGAAGAATGGTTCTTAATCTTGGTTAACCTGAAGCCGAACTTTGTCAATGACAATCTGGCCGAAATGGCTATCTTCGGATTGGGTAGATTCATGAGGTTAGGTAGTCTAATCCAAAATTTGACTACTTATATGATTCTTGCTTATGTGTTCCTGTGTCTCACCTGGGTTGCAGATGCAGTACATGCGAATCTACTCACCGAAGAAGAGCTGGTATTATTGCTGTTGACCGGGGACGAGCACGGATACTACCGCATCAAGCGGAAGAGTTTCGTATGTACAGTTCACTGTAAAGTGGATGGCAATACAGCTTACTATGCGCTCTAGGTTGCTATTGAGCATGAGGAGGCGGTCCGCCCGGGCCAATGGTCAATGTCCCTCCCGTTGACCACTTTGGGTGGATAGCGAGGCTAGATCGGTTCGTCTTCAAAGATAGCATTGACTTGTGTGTGTGTACCATTACAGTCACGCTTTTAGCAACCAACTCTTTTTAAAGCTCCTCTCCAGCCGCCGGTCCTAGCGCTTCGAGAAGTCTAAACTCAGCAGCATACTCACTTTGTAAGATCTGCCGCAGCCGAAGGCCTTCGACTTCTTCAACAACACCTTCAGTTCGTTCGAGAAGAGGAGGTGCTCATTCTTAGTTTAAACTTGTGGCGCTCATTGACCTCCGCCTTTGCGGCCACTTGTCGTCTCCATTATTGGCCTGCAGGCTAGACTATGAATAGAGGATACAGTATGTCTGTTTGCGAATAAGATTGAAGCATTCTGGTGGATTCAGTAACAGAATCCCCTCTCAACCCATGATGCGAGGCCGGGCCACCCATACGCATGAAGATTGTAATTCTCCGGGTGACGGGGGGACGAGGACAAGATGCGGCACGGGTGGGGGAGGGGAGAGGGCGTGCTAGCGCGGGGCAGGTGATTGGATGGCGGGCCGACGTCGGATTTGTTCCCAAGAGGGTTCGCGATGTCTCTCTGACCTCATGCGCAACTCCTCAACTCGCCTTCGACCGAACCTGCCGCGCGTGTGAGGTCCCGACCCCCTGCTCGCTCTGCCAAAGAAACCGCGCGCGTTCACGAGCCCCTCTCGCCCGCGCCGCAATCCAGCATGAGAGTCGGCCCGCGCGCCGCTTGAGCCTGTAGCGTCGTGGCTGCCTGGCAACCTCCGCTCCTCGAGACCACGGAGGCGACTCCAGACGCTTCTGCTGCTCACCCTCCAGCCTCCAGTCTGCACACGCCCGCCGCCGTGTTTGTGACAAAGCTGCACCCTGCAAGACACCGCCGCCATGATGACGACCACTGAGGAGGTCGCGCTGTCCGACACCAGCCGCTCCTTTAGACGCGCCAGCAACAACGAGTACGCCTTCCGCGTTCCCACCCCGCCGCGCATCATCATCCCGCCGCCCGCTGTAAATAGCCAGGAGTCAGCCAATGGCCTTCGCGTGACATCTGTCTCCACCATCGACGGTCGCGGCCCGGACTTAGCCTTCCTCGCCAGCATCAATGGCGGCGAGCTCATCACACAGAACGCCGGCTTGGAGTGGACCTACGAGAAGCGCCGCGACGCTCAGATGGTGACGCCTTATCTGTACCTGGGTAAGCTCCCCGCCTGCCATGCCTGGCCGCGCGACTGACCCTGCCTAGGTCCGCACAGCGCTGCTAAGAATCGGGACTTCCTTAACAAGACGAACATAACCATGTTGCTCGCCGTGAAGCAGGCTGGCATGCCCGTGAATGCCGCCGCCCGCATCGCCAACGAAATGGGCATCGCTTTCCACACCGTCGACATCCGCACCCCGCAGGACCTGATCTCCTCATTTCCCCGAGCGTCCGACTTGATCAACGACCACCTCTCCACCGTCAACGACCGCGCACAAGCCGGCGAATGCGACTTACAACACGGAAAGGTCCTCATATTCTGCGAATCGGGTAACGAGAAATCGGCTGCCGTTGTGGTGGCGTGGATTATGGAAATGCTCAACCTGGACTTCCTTAGGGCCATGCAATTTGTCCAAGGCCAACGCTTCTGCGTCAATTTTGACGACCACCTGAAGACTGTGTTGCAATCATACGGCGATATCCTCTCCGCAAGACGTCTGGTTGCTCTCGATGGCGCGCGTCGCCCTTCCCAACACTCACAACCCGCCCAGAGCAGCTCGAAGCGTAGCTTAGATACGACTTACGATGAGGATATGGAGCTCGACACCGTAATGGACGCCGACATTCTGCGATTCGAGGGTCGGACGCATGTGCCCTTCGAGAGCATTGATTGAAACAACTTCGTTTTGTGCCTGCAAAGACGTTAACAACAACTTCGCCAATGGCAAGCGGCGTTTGCTTTCAAACTCATTAGCCAGCAGCATTTGCACAACGAATTGGCTCCGCGCGTACACCCGGGCCGGGTTGATCTATGCTATCAGTGGTAAAGCTTTTTGTACGTTGTAGCTTGTTACACAGTACAGCGTACATACTGACCTCTGCTTCGTCCAAGTACAGAATCGATGATAGGAATCGGGAATAAGGGCGATGAAATTATACCCGGGGGCATCTGTGCACTACACATTCATGGCGCAATTCTGTTTGTGATTAGCGAAATATCAATGAGAGACGTCTGCCGCCATATTCACCTTGCGTCTTTCGTGCTGTTACTCAGTGGATTTTTGGTAGTATCACTGGATTCCCTGGGGAGCGCTTTGTACCTAGATCGTTTCTAATCCTCCTGATACTTGAAGGTTCGTGCTAACAAGGCAGTACGGTTGCTCCGACACATCCAACCAAAGAGCAGCGAGGCTTCCATTTCTGGAAACTTCAGCTACAGAGCAGCAACAGGGAGCTCCAGAATCCACCGACAAACAGAGGAGATCCACGCTCATGGACGCTTGAAGCATTTATGTGGATGCGAAAGTATTGCAAGTGGCGCGCCATTTTTATCTGGGCGAAGACTTCAACTCCCCATAAGCGTGTCCCGCGGTGAACGTGAGCGCCAGTCAGAGGTAAAGGCAAGTGTGCCAGGTTTAAAAGATACCTTCTCCATAACAAGTTCAAGTCAAACCGTAAACCCCGGCCTTGACAGGTCCTAAACACATTATCAGCCTTGGTCGCTTCACCTTCAACCTCACCTGTTAAACACGCTACGGCCGTGCCTCCGACTTGGCTCAAACACTGCGACGATTACGAACCCCCAACACACAAGAGAAACCTGCCCTACTTGTCACGCATCGACAATCACTACTTCAATACGACTTCTGACTGTCGGTCTCGTCAAAGATTTCTTGAACTATCTCGCCATACCGGATCGTCACTTTCCGACATCGTCCAACACCACTGGTCAACATCTTCGTTCCCGACGCCATCACAACCAGCTCGACCACGCGCGATCCGAATAGCCATTGACTTAGGAACGCTTGAAGCATACGGGAAAAGATCTGACAATGAACCTGAGGAAGGAACGGGAGCGCCGCGCGCCACGCCGGTTCGAAAACGAACTTGACCAGATCTACGCGCCCGAATACCCCGAGCGACAAGTCATTCGCCCTGCTACCAGGCCTGCCCATCCAATCTTCTATGTGGAGCCGAAGCCGTTCAGGGCCAACCTACCTCCGGCCGCTTTTCCCAGCCTGCCTATGGGCAATAGCCAAGCGGAACATGAACGCGGAGGGCATCAGGAAGGAGCCAATGCTGAGGAAGAAGATTATGCCACAATCGGCTTGAATGACTCTGCATCCGGAAGGCTGGGCATTCAAGTAGGAGACGGTAATCGCCCTGAAGATGTCCATGATCTAAGTGATCATTCTCTCTCACCGATGTCTCCGCAGCAGACGCAGGAAGACTCGTTGATTGTGCGGCTCATATTGGACAAGGATACGGAAGAGGAGCATGGCATATCGTTGCGGGGACTAGTCAACCGTGTAGACGCTATTGAAGCTACGGTTTGGTTTGCAAAGCCTAAGATGCGGAGCATCCAAGGCTTGAACGATGTCAACACCCTTCTGAAGTATCGTCTTGGTCGCAAAGAGTGCCTCGAAGAGCAATACAGCGTCGACTCCACCCTAGCTGCTATGCAGAGCAGCGACGACGAGAGCAGAGGCCCCGTCCATATATCCACGGGGATACCAAAGGTTCGTTGCATACATTTCAAAAACGAAACCCTTCAAGCTCGCAATCTGCACTGATGTGTAACCCAATAGGTAGATTTCTCCTCTCTCAAACCGATCATACGTTACACCATCATCGCCAACATGTACACTGCTGCGCTCCAAGAAGGCTTCCAAGACCCCTTCTTTCCAATCCAACGCCTGATCGATGTCTCGGCGAAACAAATCCTCCACGCCCTTTCCATGATAGAAAAGACATACTTCGACGGTTTCTACCCAGACTCCATCACCTCGCAGGCTATGGTAGGCCATGTCCTGCATGCTCGCCGCTTTCTCGTCCAACAAGATTGGCCGCGGCGTTTCCTCAAGCCCGTGAACGTGCCTCGTTATGAGACGGATCCGGATGTCGAAATCCAAGCCCCACACGCGCCCTTAGGGACGACAGGCCTCCCTGCAACGCATCTTGATTTTTTCGGCAGGCTGGCAGAAGTAAACTGCAAAGAGCTCAACGAAGTCTTCTTCGGCGCACAGGACGGAGTGGCGAGAGATGCGAGGAACGAAGCACTGAACCGCACCTGGACACCGCGACGGGTGAGGAGGACGCTCTCGGGATTGCGTAGCTCCCCAGAACAGCAACTGCCGAGAAGTCGGCTGAGGCTAGGCCAGATGGCGTTCACGGCAGGCGCAGCGCAAGCGGAACTGCAGCGGGTGAGACGCGGAGACAGAGGAGAAGAACGAGCAGAGCAAGAGCCAGTGACGACGCCGCCGCGGCAAGTGCAGCAGGCGTACGGAGCTCGTGCTACGCTTGAAAGGCATCACACGCCAGACTTCGTCAACTCGCCTCCCATCCTGCCCACTGGCAACTACTCTGCGTTCGGGGTCCCCACCAGGGAGAACAACGCGCCCAACTGTTCTCCCTCACGGCCTCGCTTCCGCTTCAGACGCCACTCTTCCCCACAGCAGATGGCACAACCCGCTCGCATCACACCTCCATCAAAGCAACCAGATCCTCTGTCCGTGGTCTACGGACAACAGTTGTCGCTCGAAGAATCCGAGTTCGCAGTCCTCACCATGATGGGTGCCACCAGTTCCCGCGTCGTCGGCAGCAACGACGCCAGCCCGCCAAAGAAGAAGCAGAAAGACACGCCCAAGGCAGCAGCCACGCCAGACCAGCAGCAGCCCCAACCTCTGGCCACGCGATCCCCCAACCTCCTTCCGGCACCACCCCTTCCCCCAGCCCCAAAGCCCAGCCCGGCAACGACCACGACGCAGCACGACGCCCACCACCACCTCTTCGAAACCGCGTACCACCGCCAAATCCAAGAGCAGCAAGCCGCCCAAGCCCTCAGCTCGCTCCACCGCAGCGCCAGCACGGCAGCCACCCGCCCCGCCGGCTTCCACGCGCACCCATCGTCGTCGTCGTCGTCGTCGTCCACCTCTTCCTCGCCCGACGCCGTCCCCCCCGCCCCTCCCTCCACGCCGGCCAGCGGCGCGCCGCACCCGTCCGTTAGCGGCCGCGGCGTGACCGTCGCCCCGCCCCGCGTCGTCCCGACCGCGCCCATGACGACGGAGCGCACCGTCAGGGCGCACTTCGCGTTCCCGGATCGGAGCAACATCAGGCTGCCGCCGTCGTTCGGCGCGGAGGGGCGGGCCGGGAGCGTGGCGGTTGAGAGCGCGGGGCCGAGCGCGGGTGGTGGTGGGAGGATGGATCCGTTTGAGGTGTTTATGGCGGGGGTGGTCGAGCAGGCGAGGGGTGGTGGAGGGGATGGTGGAAGTGGTGGTCGTGGCGGGGATGGAGGGGCGGTGGAGTGAGTGCGCTTGGCGTGGGGTGAGGTGGAATGCTGATGTTGGCTGGAGTTTCGGTGGGAGGGGATGACATGGGGCTTTGAGAGGGTTAGGGTGTACAGATATACCGCAGCAAAGGGTTACAGCAGGATGGTGGGCTCTGCATGTGGATGCTGGACTTCATAAGCATATCATTCATGCCGGTGACCTATGAATCGTCGGCGCCTAAAGTTCAGAGCAGGATAGAGAGTATAATGTTTCAGAGCAGAATAATGGAAGGAGAGTCTATTATGCAAAAGGACAAAATAGTTCCGCTTATAGATCTGGACTTTCGACCAACAGCGTAATATACGACGCTTCTGACATTACCCTGGAGCACTCTTGCTCTAATGTATGGCTCTATGCTGTACTACGCCTTTGGTGGAAACATCTCTCGCAGCTTTGGATTGCATGCTACTTCTCTCATATTTCGTCTTAGCTGTTTGGTACAACCGAGCTCATCTCAGCTATGATATCCGTCTTCAATGCCTCAGAATGCCTGTTCATACAGCACATACCACATATCTTACGATTGTAGCTGTAGAAGCATGATTGAAGGGCTTAGATCACACAAAGCCTTTTAAGTGCCTCCAGTGCCTCACCTCAACCAGCCTTGCACAATTCAGCATACTCAGTATCTCTTTATCATCCTCCAAAGACAGTTGAACGGAGCCAGAGCTCGGTCCCGCAACGCCGTCACGAGCGACGCAAGACAAACAACGCACGCGTCCGCCTGGCCGGCCACGCGGAAGCAGGACACCTACCACGCCCGCATCGGCGCAAGCAACAGCCCAACCACGCGCGCACGGCCCGGCAAACCGCAGCCCGCCGTGCCCCCATACTTAAGTCCAGCTCATCTGGCCTACCCACCCACGTCTCCAACTCACGCACATAATGCCTTCTTCCTCCAACAACGAGGCCAGCTCGGCCGGCAGCACGCCCATGACCAAGCAGGCCGCCGGCAGGATACAGGCGACGCAGGCGCGGGCTGGTGGCGATATGAGCAAGGGCGGCTTCGCGGCGAGGGCGCAGGGCGCTGGGGATCGGAATGCGAACGCCAACGCAGGAGGTGCTACGGCGAAGGGGGCGGATGGGGGGATGAAGAAGGGGAGCTAAGGGGGGATGTTGGTGGAGGCTGTGGAGGACAAGGGTAGGGCTGGTGTTGAGGAGTGGATGATGGTAGCTCGGTGGAGAGATGGTTAGGTGAAGAGAGGAATTAGAGGGTTGGTGTGGGTGTAGAACGCTTATTGGGACAGGTGGTGGCGCTTAATGGATGATTTTTGTAGAGAAGATGGCGAGAAAGATATGAGGATGCTGATGTTGATGGTATTTTCGAGAGCGAGAAGGAGTCGCCAATATCTCCTGACCAGGAACACAATCCCACAGCACACCCTCATCCGTCCTCCATCCACATTCCTCCCGGCCGTGATGTCCACGCGTTGTTTACCAATCCCCGAAACTCCACCATTACACAAGCAAATCAGCCACAAGCCCACGATGATACCACAGTGGGTCGCGAAAGATATAGCAGTTCGGGAAGAGGTACTCCAGCCCACAGAACGCGTCAAGACAGCAAGAGCCTGCAGGGCTGGTTGAAACATTCGTCCAGATGTACATACGATTGCTTTGAAATAACTGCCAAAGCCATTCGAATAAACGCTTCGACCGCCCAGGAGTGTGATTCGTTGAAGCCGTGCATGTCTTTTGCGACCGGCTAAGATACGGATACGCAAGCACAACGAACGCCCGTACCGCATCATGACACATCACCCTCCGCCGGCACTGCCGATCATCGCGGCCGGCAAAGGGTCCTGTGAGTGGATGTGCTGCGGGCGCTCAGGACGCTCGTTGGCCAGGCTTGGTTCCTTCGGGGCGCACGCGCCAGGGAACAGACACGCTCGCGCTCTTTTTTCTTTTTTCCTTGTTTTGCTCGCGGTTCGTGCAGCGAAACAACGAGGCGCCTGGCGCGTTCGGCGGTGAGATCGTGGCTGCAGACTTCGGAATGAAATAATTGTGTGGCTTCAGGTGTGTAATGCGAGACATGGAGGTGACGAATGCGCACGCTGCTGCGAGGCGGACGCGGAAGAAAGGACGGAGTTAAGATTGAGAGGCAATTAACTCGTCGACTGATTTGTTCGGCCGAACCGTAAAATGCGAGCGAAGTGGCTTTCGGGTATGCAGTGATGTTTGCGTGTGGACGGCGGCTGTCGCAACCGGAAATGCACCAAGGCCCGTATCGCATACATGAAAAGCCCAGCGGGTGAGGTAATTATCGCATCAGGGGCCGTGGCAGACTTCGGTGGGCGGAGGAAGAGCAAGAAGTTCGACAACACACCACTCGTGGCATCTGGGAACCTCCTCTCGATTATGCGAACGCCTCTGGCTTCGGGCTTCAGCAAGAAACGCCCAGCCAGAAGCGCGCTCTACTCTAAATTACTCTCTGCGCATCGCCTGACGCACATGCCCGCAACCAGTCGCAATAAGACTGGTCTCGTGGCCCAAGCTTTTCCGTGTCCCTCCTCGTTGGTGGGTCCAGGTATATCATCTCCCAACCATCTGGAATACCTACCAAGAGCTCTAATGCCAAATTTTTCTTTTTGCGAGATGATGCTCGAGAGAATGCGAATATTAGGAGGTGACGATGGGGAGAGATATTAATGATGTTGGCTCGTAGGATCGGTGAAATAAAGCAAAAGAAGCCGGCCGGTGAGTCGGATGTCTCCCGAGACCCGGATCACCACCGGCCCGCTTAGGAAGCTGATCATCATCATGCATCGCCCGTTTAGGCGCGCTTCGTGAAGGCCAGATGGCAGTCATCCTGCAATCAAATCTGTTAGCGCGCGCTCGTGGCGGTGTGTTGGGCAACTCGTTGCGGGGACGCACCTTGGGGAAAATCGTAGCGAACACCTTGATCTCCTCGCTCAGCGGCGTGACCTTGTGCGTCCAGTCCAAGTCCATCGACGCTCTGCCAATCATGCCAATGAGGTTGTTGACCGCGTAGACCTGGCCCAGGCAGTAGTGCGGGCCAGTACCGAAGACAAGCCAGTTCTTCGTCTGCTTCTCCGCATCACCCGTGATCCAACGCTCGGGCTCGAACGAGTCAGGGTTCGGGTAGGCTTCGGGGTCGTGCAGCGCCATGTACGTGGTCGGGACAACCATGGAGCCTGCGTCATGTCAGGCCTGATGAGGTCATGGATATGAGGATTGACTTACCCTTGGGGATCGTGTAGTTCTCGGTGATTTTGAACGCCTTCTTCGCCATGTAGGGAACCATGATGACGGGGGGCCTGTAGCGGAGAACCTCCTTGACGACGGCGCGAGTGTAGGTCATCTGATCCATCAGGTCCATGGTGAAGGGCTTGGTCCTGTCGCCGTCGCGGAGACGAAGCTGCTCCTCGCGAATCTTGTTCAAGTGGTCCGGCCTGTCCGCCATGATCTGGAAGAGCCAAGTTGCGGCGCTGCTGGTGGCATCCTGCGAAGCGAAGAGGAAGGTGAAGATGGTCATGGAGATCTCAAGATCGGTGAACATGCGAATAACCTGGGCGGGCTTCTCGGCCTCGATGCCCTTCTCCTTCTTCTTGTTGTAGTCCTCGGACTCGTACATGGCCTTGACCCAGCAGTCGAGAATGCAGTCGGGCTCGCCGCCGGCAGCCATACGAACCTTGCTCTTGGCAGCGGCCTTGGCAAACTCGTCGAGGACCATGTCGGCGGCCTTCTTGCCGCGCCAGGTGTTGGTGAAGGGAATGATGATGGGGAAGTTGACCAGTTCGAGGGCCTCGGTGATGTAGTAGTAGTCGTCGGCGATCTTCTTGACGGACTCATCGGGGACGTAGTGACCAACGAAGGTACGGAGGGAGACGGCGGTGATGAACTCGCGGAAGTAGTGCATGAAAGGCACCTCCTTGCCATTGTTCTCGGCAGTGATCTCCAGGGCCTTCGAGAAGTACTTCTCGTAGATCTCCTCCTGGCCGGGCAGGTAAATGGACAGGGCCTGGCGGGTGAAGAGGCCGTTCAGGCCCTTGCGGTAGTCGACGTGGGCCTTGCCGTCGAGGAAGACCCAGTTCTCCGGGCGCAGCAGCTTGTAGGCGATGTCGACGACGCAGGGCTTGACGAGAGTGGGCGAGTTGAAGACCTTGCGGGCCATGTCACGGGTCGACGCGATGACGACGAACCTGCAGTGTGTCAGCGATGCATGCGGGGCGGGCGGGTGTGGTTGGGCTCGCTACTTGTGGAAGACGGAGACGCAGCTGAGCGGGCCGCTGAGCCATTTGGCGTGGTACTCCTCGAACTTGGGGTTCATGGAGTCCAGGAATGGGCCGATGAAGGGGATCTTCCACGCGGGACCGGCGATGGAGCCCTTGTTCCAGACATACTTGACTGTGGCGCGTCAGCGGGCGCACAGCAGGGCGGATGCAGGCGCCACTTACACTGGTCGTAAGCGACCAACAGCGCGAAAAGCGTGATGACAACAGACAACGGGCTCACGCCCGCGGAGAGGCGGCCGAGAAGCCCGCCGAGGGCCTGCGAGCCCTGGATCTCCGGGGAGAATTGGGCGTCGGCGGAGGGCGAGGCGAAGCTGGCATTGACTTGGGCCATGGCGGCGACGGCGGCGCTCAACGGCGCTGGCGGTGAGGCGTGGGCTGTTGAGGCGGGTGCAAAATCGGCGCGCAGGGCAGGGCGGGCGTCGCTCGGGGGGCTGTCGCGACGGGCGGGGGCGGTCAATGAGCGGCGGGCGCAGTCGCGGAGGGCTCGACGACAGGATCCAGGCGTGGAGAGCGGGATGGTCGCGGAGGGCGCTGGGTATTATGGGCCGCTGGTTTAATCACCTCTGCTGGGCGCTGCAAATGGCGCCACGGACGGCGCTCGGCATATCGGACATCCGCGCGGCGAAGCTTGGCCATTGGCCCTATCACACGCCCGTGCCTGTCTGTGCCTGGAAAATTGAGATTAGCTCAGCGCGCCCAGCAGATCCCATCCAAGCGCCAGCGCTGCCCCGTCGCCCCAGCATCACGAGAGCCTGCCCTGTCGCGCCTGCGGCTCTGCCACCCTGGCCCGACGCGCCCCAGCGCCGCGTGAGAAAGCCCACCGAGTCGCGTCGCCGGCGTGGTGCTGAACTGACCGTCCGCAGCCGCCGTCACGTGCCGGAGAACGCCGTGCGGAGCAGGCACAGCTTCCCCGCAGCTTATCGCTTCCTGTGCTGGCTGCGCTGCCTGGCGAGTCGCGGGCCTCCTTCCCGGCTGCGCAGTCATGTCCGCCTGCTACGAACGCGCCTTGGCCGCGGCGAGTCGGTTCGGCAGCGAGCCCTCAGCACCGCAGCAACACCACACCCGCTGCCCGTCAGCCTCTCCCGTCGTACCGCCCGCGGGGCCCAGCACACCAGAAACGCTAGCGAGACCCGATGCGCCGTGCTAGACATGATCCCGGCCCAGCCGCCGCCGTAACATCCAGTGCGGCCCGACAGCCCTGCCAGCTGGCCGCCCAGCCAATGTCGACAATGGCTTTGCTCATATTAGCCTGATGCTGTGTGTGTGGGGGGCTGCTATTTTGGCCAACGCCGTCACCACTTGTCCGCTTAGGTCTCCAAGACGTGCCATGCACAGATTGCCGTTTACGGCAGGAGCTGGACGACACACCCAGATGCAGATCCTGATAAGGCCGCTATAAAGGTCTTGGTAGCGTTCGCTCTCCCTCCGTCTGTCGTCTGTTTTGTTTCGCCTCTGTCTGTTTTGACGTCCCAACGACCGGTCACACGTTGCACAGGGTGCATATGCCGATCCCTGAAAGACTAAACTTTGTGCCCGGATGGTAAAACCATAGGCGTGCACGCTGCTCTCCGCTGTACAATCACAGGGTTGAACCGAGTCTGAGCGCCTCCGTATAACTTTATTGCCTCTCTGCCGAATGCTATTTCCTCTTCCCGCCGCCCGCTCCTCTCTTCACTACGCACGCTGAAATGGGGGCTTTGATCCGGTCCGCGCACTCTGCGGCGCTGATTCTCAGTGCTTTGGTCCCAGTCGTGTCTTCCTCCTGCATTCCGGACGTTCCGAGTGCATTGCTGTCCGATCCAGCCGTTCTACAGCATCCTTCTGTGACTGCAGCCTTCAAGGAAGTTGAACGGAACCTATCTGGCCTGTTTACCGGTAGTACCCGCGACGGCTTCAGTTTCGCCATTGTGAGTTTACCTCCAGAGCTCACGGGTTAAGTGGCAAGCTCGGTTTTCCAAGCTCCTGAGACCGCGCCATTGACGTTAATCATGATACCGGATGCCAGGTCCATGCCTCCAGTCCCGAGAAAGCATTCGCTTTCAACCATGGAGTGCTCAAGATGAACGAGAGTGCCTCAGAGCAAGTAGACAGTGACTCGATTTTCCGTGTTGCGTCCATCTCTAAACACATCGCCACTTTGTCTGCGCTGGCTGTAGAGAATGAGAGCAAAGCCCAGAGCGCTCTTCCAGTCCTAAGCCTGGATTCGCCTGTCAGGCATGCTCTTCCCGAGTTTGGGCTGCCTGAGATAGACTGGCGGAACGGTGGCAGCGAAATCACCTTGTCGATGCTGGCAAGCCACAGCTCCGGATTGCCCAGAGAGGGCTATTCGACTGACTTCGACATGGTCAAAGGGCTCGCCAAGGCAGACGCAGAGACAATTGGTGCTGACTGGGCGGGAGTAACTCCAAGTCAAATCATCGAGTACATCAAGCAGCGTAACCTGATGTTTGCTCCCGGGCAGCGGGCCGCATGTAAGACGCCGTTTCACCACCGACATCCCATGTGCATCAAGCTTACGCTTCTACATAGATTCAAATGCCGGCGCTTGCATCCTCGCATGTGAGTGGATCAAAAGGCTACCATCTCATCATCTGCTGACATGACATGGACAGTCGCTGCGGCCAATTACCACAATCAACTAGCAGGCACGAACCAAACATGGACAGAGTATGCCACGCAAGAGATTCTGGGACGGCTCAACATGACGCACTCATTCTTTGGCTCTATCCCAGAGAACCTCGTCCCCAACATAGGGGTTCCCGGCGGCCCGAACTGGGTTGACCTGCTCATCGGTCCTGGCTACGATCCGGCCGGCGGCATGTGGGTGAGTCTCCACGATCTCCTCTTCTGTATATTGGATACACGGGAAGTACTGCAGCAAGTTTACACGTGGGCAGTTGAAGCATTCTGTCTTTTTTTTTTTCACTGCACATTTGAATGCGGATGTTCGCTTCAACTGCCCATGATAGTACGCACATATTGCAATACTTTCTGAACCGATCTCGCACACCTCGTAGAAACCCGACCTACTAACCGACTCCCCCAGAGCTCCGCCACCGACCTCTCCAAATACCTCCACGCCGTCTGGCTCTCCCCCAACCCCGCCCTCGTCACGCCGACGCAACGCCGGCTCTCGCTGCAGCCGCGCCTGATCCTCCCAGACGGCGCGCAGCAGGTGGGCGCGGGCTGGGAGATCGCGGTGGCCAAGACGGCGGGCGCGCCGTCCAACCAGACCAAGACGTACAACGTGTACGGCAAGTCGGGCGACGCCGGCGGCTTCCACGCCTGGCTCGACGTGGTGCCGAACCTGGGGTACGGCGTCGTGGTGATGAGCCAGGAGAGCGCGCCCGCGTCGGCGAACTACTCGCGCGTGCGCCCCGCCGCCGTGCGCGACGCCGTCCACGCCATCCTGCTGCCCGCGTTCGCAGAGGCGCTGGCTGCCCGCCTGCAGGAGAGGTTTGCCGGCCGCTACGCCGATCCGCGCGACGGCGGCGCGATCGCGGAGGAGGTGGTGGGCGCCGGGAACGCGAGCGTGGTTGCGGGCGCGGAGTCGTTTGCGCGGCTAGAGGTTAAGGGGGGCGGGTTGTTCGTGCGGGAGTTGCGGGTTAATGGGACGAGTGCTTGGGAGGGGCTGGATGCGCTGGGGTGGACGAAGGAAAGCCAGAGCCGCTTCTTCTCGACGTCGGAGGGCGTAGGGTTGAATCCGGCGGAGGGGGTGGGCGAGAATGAGGCGTTTGGGGTGGGCGCGCAGGTGTGGAGGGTTATCCCGGATGGGGAGACGTGTGATTGGTTTGATTTTGACGGGTGAGTAGATGCTTTGCGTGTTGTTTGGTGGAGAAACTAAGGGGCGAGAAATTTTCTAACACTGCCAATAGGTATACTGATCAGAATGGGTGGCCATTGAGTAAGATTGTGCTCGTCGAGGGGGAGCAAGACGTGGAGCTGCATTACCCGCCGTACGACATAATACTTAAGAGGCAATGATGTTAGGGATTTGAATTGTAGCGCTACACAGAGTAGGTCCAGAAACGTGGAGAAAGTCAGTTCAGATAGTAACGACCCGTGGTAGTTGAAGCATTCATCCGGATGGCTTTGACAATTCTTCCACTGCAAATATACGTCCGGGCGAATGCTCCAGCTATCTATGAAAGTATTTACGTGTTTCAATACTTTGTGAACTATACTCGAATATTCCTTAAGGTGATGGAGCCCCGTCATACCAAGCATGAAAGTCACTCTTGCCATCGTGATGAAACAGAGTTTAGTTCTATTTTGGTATGCTGGCAATCATCGATTCCGAGATAAGTGCAACGTGGGGCTGATGTCTACTGATGGAGAGCACTCGAGCTTTGACTAAAGTGTTCGTGTCATTATGTTCTGGCGGAAGGCATGTCACGCACTGCTGGGCGGTTACGCTCAACCTTGCAGGGGCTTTTCGATAAATGCTAAGTGCAAATCATCAGAAGAAGTGGAAGCGTGTTGAAGTATGCGTAGAGAAAGCTGATACGTTTTCAACCTGAGGTGGCCGAGTGGGACCTTGGACTGGGGCTAATAGGCACAAGTGACTGAGAAAGCATTTACCAGTGTCTAGCTCAGCGACACGGTGCAGTTTCACGACACCGAATCTTAGCGAACGAAACTGTCACACTCACTCGAGGCTCTGAAATCCTTCAAAGATGCTCCCAACAAACCTGGATTCGTCACAATGGAAGGATGAGAAGAAGCTGTGATGATTATCAGATGCGGCCTGCTGACTCAGCTGGGGTATGAGGTAATGTTTGCCAAGCGTGCGGCTCTGCGCCTCGACTTTTGGGGCAGAGCAACCCTGCCCTGTCTCCGCATCCACCACAACAGCCACCACCCACGCACATCCAAACCAGACCAGCCACAGGCCGCCTGCAAAGCTCACTATGCCTGCTGAAAAGCGCAAGACATCACCCACCGCCGAGGGCCGCGATGAGGAGCCGTCCAAGCGCCGGTTCGTCGAGAATGGCACTGAGGAAGCAGGGCCAGAGCAGACCACCGAAGACGCACCTGAGCCCGCCCAAGCCACGCCTGCCAACGACCAAACAGCTTCAGGCAGCGATCGCCTCTCCCGTTTCAAGGCGCTGCAGGCTCGTCAGGCTGCGGCGCGCAAGCAGAACCTGAAAGACTCGACCGCCGAAGCACAGCGCGCACAAATCGACCCCAACGCCCTCACTGCCCTGCACCGCAAACACGCCATCGCATCGCACAAGCTGCTCAAGGCCGAGACCCAGGAAAGCGGCGAGGACTTTGAGCGCAAGCGCGCGTGGGACTGGACCGTCGAGGAGAGCGAGCGCTGGGACCGCCGCATGGAGAAGAAGGGCAAGCACCGCAAGGACGTCGCCTTCCAGGACTACCGCCAGGACGCCCGCAAAAGCTACAAGCGCCAGCTGCGCGACTTCAAGCCCGACTTGGACGGCTATGAGCGCCAGAAGATGGAGGCCGTGCAGCGTGCTGCCAAGAACGGCGGACTGGAGATTGTCGAGATGGAGGACGGCGAGCTGATTGCCGTCGACCGTGATGGCTCCTTCTACACCACCGCCGACAGCACTGAGTTTGTCAACCACCGCCCGGAGAAGGAGGCCGTTGATAAGCTGGTCGACGATATTCGCAAAGCCGAGGAAGCCCGCCTCAAGGCTCGCCGCGCCCGCGGTCTCGACGACGACAGCGGCGACGTCACCTACATCAACCAGAAGAACAAGCAATTCAACGAGAAGCTGGCTCGTTTCTACAACAGGTACACCGCCGACATTCGCGACAGCTTCGAGCGTGGAACCGCCATTTGAGATACCACGAGTACCAACGTGCTTCCAACATGAAGACTGCCACTCGCGCTCCTTGCTTGTTCTAGCTCCACCGCCACATGCCAAGACACCACCCGCCGGCATTCACGCTAGTCCTGCCACCAACAGGACTCAGGTTTCGACGCTCGCAGAGACCAATGCTCCAGCAGCGTCTTCGAAACAAGATCTAGGAGCAGCCAGCCCCCAATCCCTCCGGAAATTAGTTCGCTTCGACTCGTGTTGCGGTCTTGGGGCCAAGTGTGCCGACGATGGCGACACTTTCTATTTCTGGATTGGCCAAGATTATTATCAGGAGTGGACCATCTTCTTGGCCGGTCTGAGCAGGAATTTGGGATTAGGTCCCTTTGTCAAAGCGACTTTAACGCTTGTTCAGATTGGCGACCTTTGCAAGAAATTTGGATTTTTACAGGGACGTGGGATGATTCAATGAGACTGTATTCTAGATATCAAAGCCAAACAAGCGCAGCTAAAGGATATTCAACAGCGAGGACTATTACGGAGGACTTGAAAACAAGACTGGCCGGCCCAAAAAATCAAAAAATCAAAAGTCTACTGCACAATCGATCCCCACCAACCCGTCTAGTACGTCAGAGAAACGCACTTGTTCGCCCACTTATCATTCTTCAACACCGCCTCCTCCCAGATCCAGGCACCAACATCCTCCCTGGTAATCGCGTATCCGATAGCAGGCCCGGGCGCCCCATCCGCGCCCTTCTCGGCACCCTCCCAGCCCACCTTGACAGAAGCCAAACCCTTCCCCTCCCCGTCTATCAGCAGAGACGGCCGAACAGCAACAAAGCCGCGCAGCGTGGCATCCGCGCCCTTGGTCGCGGCCACGACGCGATCCTCCATGGCGCGCTTGTCGACGTGCGGCACCGCCAGCAGCCAATGGTACCCGGGCATGCACGCCACCGGCACGTCCCTCGCGATCCTGCTGACGCCGGTGGTGCTGATCACGACCATGGCGGGCCTGCCGTCGGCGGCGCCGGGGGCGCGGTAGCCCTCGGCCAGCAGGCCGCGCAGGGCCTCGGTCGCGGTGTTGACGGCCGTCTCGCACACGTGCGGGTCCTGCAGCGTGACCGGCTTCAGCGGGTTGAGCTGCATCTTGGGCAGCGACCCGATGCCCGACACGATGAACGAGACGAGCGCCTTCGGCCCCGCGTGCGGCGCGGCGAGGAGCGCACGCATGGCCGCCGCCGACGAGGCCGAGCCGCCGACGATGGTGAGGTGGCTGTCGACGAGCGCGGCGGGCACCTTGCGCCCGTCGATGAGGAGGTCGCGGAGCTTAGACGGGTTGCGGGCGAGCGCCGTGCAGTAGTGGTTGGCCAGGAGCGCGGATGCGAGGGCTGGGATGGTGGCGCCTCCAGTGGCGCCGATGAAGGCGATGGTTGGTTGTTGGGTGGGGGCGCTCATTTTGGAAAGATGGTGCGGTCGGCGTGGAGTGGTCGATGGCGGTTGGTTTGCGAGGTCGAGTTCAGAGGGCTCGTTGATGGGAATGGAGCCGAGGGAGAAGAGTTGCGAGTTCTTCGCAGGAGTCTTTGGTGCTGGTTGCGAGGTTTTGGTGGCCTTGATGGCACGAGTGTGGTTGTTTTGCTGGAGGCTTGGAATCTGCTGGTGATGCTCTTCTCAACCTCCTGGACCCGACTCTTTTATACCACATCGACACGATGTCCCAAGCACTGCGCCCCGGACACGCAGTTCAGCCACGTAGATCTCCAATTCCTCCATGTTGTCAGCGGTATCTTGGAGATGTTAGGCACTCGGGGCACGTCGAGGTTTAAATCGGGGGAATATGCGGGAAATCGGCCTGATTATTGCCCCGTCGGCCCTCTGAAACCGGTTAGAGTGGTGAAATAAGGCGGGAGCTAGCCGTGGTGGGTTTGGTGTAGGATCATCCTCCCGCAGGGCTGAGCCTGAAGCTGCCGCCTGGCGCCAACACTTCCCGCCGGCGGACAACAGAAACGCCTGCGGGGGCAGCCTAAAGTCTACTTGTGGCGCTGTTGGATCAAGCATTGTAGCAGATTGGCTCGACTTCCAGGCTTGACTCGCTGGTCGTTGAGTGAGTAGAATTTCGCCATTCCCGACTGTCTGACTTTCCTCGGTGAGTCTCCTGCTTTGTCTCTCTTCAACCCACTACAATCAAATCTAACCACTAAATTCAATGTTCTTGCAAAAACGGGTTTCCAGCATCCGAATATTTCTAGGATAGCATAGCGCTAACATAATCGCACGTCAAAAGACGATTAATGTAGCGGATATGGTGAACACGAATCGAAGCTGAAATTGGAACATTTGACCAATGTCGGTCAACGCAGTAGCATATGCACTACTCTCCCGGTAGGTTGCGTCGCCCGGGGGGGGAGGGGTCACAATGCTATGTCATTATCCTCAAAAACTATGTGCCCAATCCGATACATTAGTCCTGTAGGCCATGCAACCACATCAAGATTCCCTCTTCCTTCTCTCAAAACCGCCTTACCGGAGTGTGTTTGACGATTATTAAATACATGTGCTGGTTCAAATTCTTGGTGATTCGAGGGAACCAAGCGTTTCTTAGGCTTAGAAGCTAGGCGGAAGCTTGCAAGGCTTATTGGAGACGTTGTGCGATAGGTGACAAACGTGGTCAAGCTGTTAATATTCACTGTGACGCTGCACTACTCGGGCAACAGGTCACTAAAGTGATTGAGCATATGGAGCCTAAAGTTGTACTTAATGACCAATTCGACCCCTTAACTGCTGGTGAAGACGTCTTGAAGGAAACACCCAATTCTGTTAAGATATGCGCGTCGATGCCACAATGGTCGATTATTTTCTCCGTCCTGCCCCGTACTAAAGATGTAATAGTGGAGAACAAGGCAGATTGGCAGAAACGTTGCCTTATGAGCTGTACTACTGAGCCAAATATTTAAATGATGTACATGGTCACTTTAGAGCTACCTTATCTCTTTCTGTCTCGTGGAAGCTGGACTACAAAAACCATGCACTCTCAAGTACAATGTATTGTTGCTGAGCGTGGTTATCTTTGACAATTTGATTAAGATCATAGTGATGGGAACCACTTTATTCAAGTTTAATGTTCCTCTTCTGGTAACTTTGTGGAATGGATTGACATCTTTTCTTGACAGGCCAGACCACAGCACCTTAGGAACGCGTATTTTCACCAACGAGGACTTCCGCGCGAAGTATCATAGACTTAGGAAGTCTATGCGAAAGTCATGGGTACCTAAGGCAGAGAATTACGTACCTCAAGAGTTCAAAGGGCAGCGGGCGCAACTTCAGCAGGTGCTTTTTCTTCACCCAGTCCAGAGCAGACCTTTTATCCTCAAATGCGGTATTACTAGCGCTAGCGCTTTGCGCTTCCGCACCCATCTCCGTGTTCATAATGCTGGGACTCAGGGACCGGAAGTCGAGGTCACCGCCGGTGAAGTTTTCCAGTGCGGTGATTGCAGCGGGTTGTCTGCGCCCGGGGTGGGATACGGCGGTGCATGAGAAGCCAGTGCAGCCGGGGGAGGCGTTGGAGCTGAGGATTGAGAGTATGGATGGGGATGGGGTTGAGAACGGGCATTGTTGTCTTAGCAGTGGTGAGGTGGTAGTGCCGAAGGAGGTGGGCAACTACATGTAGGGGGTATTCAGAGATCAAGGTGTTTTCTTTTTTCCTCTTTTTAATTCTCAAAATTCTGATGTTGGTAAGCCTCCTGTGTCAAAGTTCAATGATCTAAGAGGGTATGGGGAACAAAAACATGCAAGATCACGGCTGTAACCCGGGAAATCTAATGATCACTGTCGAGGGTCGAGCAAGCATTACATTAAACCTCGAGTCTAAAATGGGAAGGTCACTTCATAGTGCCAAATCAAGCGCCGTCCTTATGCTGATCACGCAGCTCCGCAAAATGTGTTCGCATCTCTTCTGCGAGTCTCCCACCGGTCCCTTCCAAGATTGTACCCACCAAACTGTAGTTGTTGAACAAAAACCTGTCCTTCTTGCGTTGCTCGGCAATACCTTTACTACGTTTCAGGAGATATGCCTCAAATTCAACGCGCAGACGCCCAAGACTATTCGAGACGGGTTCGTCATCTGCGGCTTCAGAGCTCAGCGACAATACACCATGCAAGAAATTAGCGAAGCGCTGGGTTAACGCAACAGGCGCTGTGCTTTGGGCGTCGGATGCCGAAGTTGAAGAGGCGAGTAGACTCGTGGAGGCGGCCGGTCGGCCGGGAAGGGAAGCTGTGAGCGTTTGTATAGACTTGCAGTGTGTGTCCATGACTTGTTGAAAACGTGGCCATAGAAGCATGTTTGTTCCGTTTATGTAACCCTCGGCAGCGGGGACCTTGCGGCGTTGCATCTCAAAAGCAAAATGCTGGTTCAGGCGCACGCAGAGCAATATACCCAGCGCATCCATGGTATTATCGATGTGCGATTTGGTGAGAGACTTGCCAAGGGCGAAAGTCGGCTCGAAGATTTGGTTAAAAGTGCGGCCAATGGCGTGGTAGGACTGAGATGGGGAAAAGTAGGACGTCAGGAATGTGTATTCGAAGGCGGCATTGTCAATAAGCGCGAGGTTGAAGGTGTGGAAGGAGAGTTCGATGTAGTGTGTCGCTTTGTCATCTTCGAGAACATGCAGCGTCAGGGCGTTGTGATTTGAACCCTTGAGAAGGTCGAGCCGGCGACCAATCGAAAATGCGTCATGTGGCGCAGCCGGAACTTTAGAGCTGCTTAGCATGGCACCCCGCTTTTGATTCTCCGAACCCATGGCATCGTTCTGGTCGATGACATGCAACTTCATCTTTTGAAGAGCCTCGTGATAGCGGTTAAAGTGGTTGAGATAATACCAGCGCATAGTGTTGATGTACGCTTGGCATAGTTCGTCGGCGAGCTTTTTTTGGTGGCGAGACAAAAAAGCATACAAGTCCTTATACTTCAGGAAGCCTTGTTGCTGGATGATCTGCGCGTTGATGCTCGGCGATCTTAGTGCTTTGATCTGCGCAACGATGTAGTCCCTTATACGCTCGACAGCCTTCAGGGGACACCACACGTCAGTATTTGTACGGACAGCTCGCTGGAACATCGAATCACCTTATTTGTAAGATCTACAAGCAAAGGCTTGAGATCATTCAGTGCCTTCACATTACTGTCATCGTTGGGCTTTGCGTTGACGGCCTTGGAGCGCTTCTCAAGCTCCTGTAGAGCCTTGGAGAAGCCGTCATCCACGGGACCCTCCGCTATGCGTCGGACAACGGCAGGAGATATGCTGATTTCCTCAACTGCAGGACCGAGGAGCTTCTCAACCACCTTTCGATTCTCTAATTTGGTGGTCAGACTGAGCGAGCGGTTCTGCAGCGTTTCGATCTCGGAGGAGACGGCTCCCAGGTCGGCCTGGAAGCCAGTGAGGTATGTCTCGACAGATTTGAGTACCTCATCGCAGGCCTTGATGCGGTCAGTCAGCGAGGAACGTTGGGCGGGCAAACGCAACACGACTATAGTATGCAGACAGCAAGCATACCGTCACAGAACGATGCAAGTCTTCGAACTTGTCCTTGGCCTGGGCATCTGAGAGCACGCACGCATGAGCATGATGTTGGGAACGCGAGCAAGAGAAACGTACATTCTTCAATAGATTCGTTGCTACGGGTCTGTATCTGAGCGGGGCGCTGCGGCTGATCACCGTTTGCTTCCGCAAATGTCTGTAGGCTCAGCCCTCCAAAGTCAATGTCGGCCGCAACTTCAGCCGGCTTTTCCACCGCTCCACCGTCGTCGCCCTGGCCGGGCAGCGTCCGCTTGGGCAGCCCGCCCAGAATGTCCTCCAGGACCTTCTGTGGATCGGGTACATCGGCGGGCGGCGAGCTGTTGATCTGCACGCGCAGCCCGGAGCCATTGCCAGGACGGGCTTGGTTGGGCAAACTCGAGCTGGACGAGGTAGGCGAGAGCAGCGACAGTGACGACGAGCGGGGGTTGATGCCGGGGCGCTGGGGTAGCGGGGCAAGGTACGGGCGGCGGCTAGGGGCAGGCGAGTAGGAGCGGGCCGGCGAGGGCGAGGGCGCGGGCGAGTGCTGCGCCGAGTGCGACGCGAACCGGTCGAGCCACATCACGGCAGTGTGGGCGCGCGGAGCATGGTGTCGCGGCGCGCGGGAGAGCAGGGCGGCGTGGTCGCGTGGCAGGTGCGGGTGCGGTGCTGGCGGCGTGGCTCAAGGCGGTGATGAGCTGGGGCTGGGGCAGCTGGAGCGAGCTTCGCGTTGCGGCCACGGTGTGACGGCAGCGGCTTTGGGGCAGGGCGGCGCGCGACCTCGCTGCTGGCCCAATGGGGCGGCGGAAAATTGGGTTGTTCCGGCTAGCGTCGCCCGCGCGCAGTCTTTTCCCCTCGTCCAAACAGAAATCGCACAACCCAACTCTCCATCTTCCTCGACCCCTCCTCATCACCTGCCACTCTCTGCCCGCCCGTTTCTTCCTCGCCCGCAAAGCCTCGTCGCACCACCCGCATCCCATCCGACACAATGGCCGACGACGCCCAGGTACGTCCCTCCGCCAGCCTTTTTTTTCCGCCTGCCCCACCTTTTATCGATTGCTGTCGCGCCCGGCGCTGCGCACTCGACACTCCTCACCACCTCGCCCACGCCGGCTCTCTCAACCACGACGCTAACACCTGCCGCGCAGCATGAGCACACCTTCGAGAGCGCCGACGCCGGTGCCTCTCTTACCTACCCCATGCAGTGCTCTGCTCTGAGGAAGAACGGTTTCGTCGTCATCAAGAGCCGTCCCTGCAAGATCGTCGAAATGTCCACCTCCAAGACGGGCAAGCACGGCCACGCCAAGGTCCACCTTGTCGCCATCGACATCTTCACTGGCAAGAAGCTCGAGGATCTTTGCCCGTCCACCCACAACATGGACGTCCCGAACGTCAGGCGCACTGAGTACCAGCTGGTAAGTTGCCGCCAAGCCGCGTACGATTTCCCCACATGCTGACACACCCCCGCAGCTCGACGTCACTGACGACGACTTCCTTTCCCTCATGTCCGACGACGGCTCCCTCAAGGATGACGTCAAGCTCCCCGATGGTGAAATTGGCGACAAGATCAAGAAGCTCTTCACCGAGGATGGCAAGGACACCAGTAAGTTCTCTGCGAGGCTCGGGGCAAAACCTAGGAAAAAGAAACTAACGCACGTGTAGACGTCGTCGTCCTCACCTCGATGGGCGAGGAGGCTTGCATCGACGCCAAGGAGGCTCCCCGCGGTTAAACATTTTCGTTCTTGGAAAGTGAAACACAAGGGGCCGGAATTGGGGCAAGCATGGAACCATATTCGGGCGCTACTCCCCCCGTGCACTGCAGGGTCTTTGAGAGCGGAACCTGTATGTGGATGTTGTAGCGTCGAAGTAGCGGCGATTTCATTTTTGATCCTTGTTCGGTCACTTAAGCGGGGTCGGGACGTGGGTTTGGCTTTTTGCGCGGATTACGAGCTGGAGCAGCGCAGCAATATCAAAATATGCCGGCTCCAAAATCATTACGATGTCACGGACAATAGACGTCTTGCTTGGACTGTTGCTCGAGTGACCTGTGCCTGCGTGCCATCCCGCTGGGCTGAAATTTGCTGCCTGAAACAAGAAGGCGCGCGGGACGCGGCTGCCCGGCGAAAAGTTTGCCGCAGCCAACCAGAACTTCTGAAACGGACCCTCTCGCCCTCTGAAACCATCAAACCCTTCGAGGCTCTGCACGCGAACGCCTCGCGCTCGCTGCAACCACCCGCGCACCTGACATGTCGAGGAACTCTTTCAAGAGCGAGCCCTGCGGTATCGACAACTGCCGCTCGAAGCGCTTTCACGTTGAGGATGATGGCTTTGTCTACTGCTCGAACGGCCATCAGAAAGAGGTTCGTCAAGTTTCTGCGCATGACTCGCTAACAATGCACATTCTGATGCTCAATGACAGCGATCGACGGAGCGCGCCGACGATGACGACGCCTTCGGCACCCTAGGCAGAAAGACTAAGATTAGGAGGGTGGACGATGAGGAGCAGGAAGAAGGCGAGGAGGGGCACAAGGAGGACTGTGAGTGGCCCCCGGTAGCGAGCTTGGAAAGACCCCTCATCTGACGTGGTACAGTCCTGAAGGGCGAACAGGCGTTCCTGCGCTATGTAGCGTGTTATCAGTGCCTATTACGCAACCAGTCCCGTTGGCTGGTCAGCAGCAAAGGCATGCCAGCCGACCTCGAGGTAAATTGGCTTGCAATCTCCCACGTGACCTCGTCAATGGTACTGACGAAGGGGCTACAGACGATTGTCCGTGATCTGTGGTCAATTCGAATACGGACACTTGGATACAACGGAGATGACAGCGATTCCGACACCGAAAGCTCTCCTCCAGAACCGTACTCACAGTCCGGGGGCGATGCTGCGACCAGTAGCGCGTCGACGGGTTTCAGAACCCAGTCTGAGGGTGATACTGACTACGACAGCTCTCAAACAAGACTCAACTCTCAACTGGAGAGCGATACTGACACTGAGACCCAACGCCCTCGAAGGGCTAGATCACGGTCGCGGACTCGCCCCAATAATGGCTTGAAGCTTGTTGACACGCTGGCGCTCTGTTACCTCAGCATGCTGCTCTTGCGATTGCCTGTTAACCTCGGCGAAATACACGACTGGGTAGCGAATGGCGAGATGGTCTATTACCGCGCACTGGCGGAGACACCTTCACGCCTGCTGGACCGGCTTCCGTCAACATACCTGAACCGGCTGGAGCCGCAGGAAGTTCTCACTCCTGACGACCTACAATCTGCGATTCTCGACCTCGTGTTGAAGTATGATGTCGATCAGGGAGTGGTATTTCCACCGCTGAACTACCCTCTTCTCGTCTTCAAATACATTAGAGATCTTGCATTGCCGCTGCAGGTCTTCCCAACGGTCATGTCGCTTGCGCACACCATCCCGTGTACCTTCACTTTCCCGGATTTCACAGCCAGCCGCAGGAAACGGACTTCTGAGATGCCGGAGGCCCAGCTTGCAGCATTTGTTGTCATAGCAGTGAAGCATCTGTACCCATTTGGTGGCGTTAGCTCGCACCCTGCTGCCATCAATTGGCATGTTTGGGTCGAAGAAGCATCACAATTCGACAGCATGGGCAGGACGCCTGGAAAAGTCCAATGGAAGGAATGCTTGGAAGCTGAGCATGACGACGTTCTATCAATGAACGACAACCAGCTCAACGACTATATGGATTGGTGCGAAGCCGTGTTTAGTGGTGGGGGCAAGCCAGAAGCAAAAAATTCCGAGGGCCGCTCTACAGTAGAGAATTCCGACAACGATACTCGGAGTAGGCTCAAGGACGAACGTCTAAAAGCGGTCTTAGGGTCATTGAAGTTCGACGAAGTTGTGTCAAAGCCTTCGTATGAAAAGTTTATGAAGGTGGAAGATTTGGAAGGAGTCGCCAAAGTTTTCCATGAGGCTGTGGCTAGGCAAGCCGCGATGTCGCTGACGAGCCTGGTGAAAAATGTGACTATCTGGGAAAGGAATCTGGGCATCAACAAAAATAAATAGCGAAGTGTGATCCTATGAATAAATCTGAGCAAAAGGTAGACTTTCCGGAGATCGACGATGCGTTCTGTACTGCAGAGCTGCCCATTACCGGACGCACGTGCCGTTTTAGTTCATCAGCCAAATTGCACTGGGAGCAGAGGCATTTCCCGAAAAGTTGGGTGTCGTCCTGCCATGTCGCTCAATGGGATGGTAAGCATTGGTACGGGCTGGTGTTGAGGCAGGCGATGGTCGGGTCGCGTTGCGGTGGAGCCGCAGCCGGCTCGCTTAACGCGCACTAAGCCTAAGCAGCCGAAACTCCCCCACGCAGGTTTTGACTTCTCGCCGACGACACTTTGTCCGCATCACCAGGTCACTAACGGAACAGCAAAGAGTAAGTCTCCCCAAACGCACAGCTATTGTGTCTCCCAACGTCCCGCTGACAGTAGTCCGTCGTGTAGTGCAGATGTGAGCCTCCCACGACCCAGCGGCCGATCCCGCGACTTCGCAACGTCGAACGAGAACTAACGGTCGCCACGCACAGCTTCGTCAAGACCCTCACGGGCAAGACCATCACCCTCGAGGTCGAGTCCTCGGACACCATCGACAATGTCAAGTCCAAGATCCAGGACAAGGAGGGCATTCCTCCGGACCAGCAGCGCCTGATCTTCGCCGGCAAGCAGCTCGAGGATGGCCGCACCCTGTCCGACTACAACATCCAGAAGGTACGGCATTTCTGACACCTCGCTCGTCGGCGGATTGGTGACTGCAATTTTGGAATTTTGGGCTTTAGATGGGACTGGTTGCTGATGCGCGTCGCTTAACAGGAGTCCACCCTCCACCTGGTCCTCCGTCTCCGTGGTGGTATCATTGAGCCCTCGCTCAAGGCCCTTGCCTCCAAGTACAACTGCGACAAGATGATCTGCCGCAAGTGCTACGTACGTCCCACCCCAATACCTCCGCGCAGTCCGGAACACCGCGGCGCACACGCGAGGGATGGTGCGCATTTTTGGTGAAGTGGTTGCTGACAATTTGTAGGCTCGCCTGCCCCCGCGTGCCACCAACTGCCGCAAGAAGAAGTGCGGTCACACCAACCAGCTCCGCCCCAAGAAGAAGCTCAAATAGACGATTCGCATCATCGCGGCAGTGGCGGGATTGTGGACCAGGTTTTTACGGCGCTCAATGGTTCTGGGTGTGGGGCTGCTTTAGGAGAGCTGTTACGTACACTCTGGGACTTTCTTAACGAAGACAAAAGCATACCCAACGACAACCATTTCAAAACTCCCGAATGACCGCACTGTGAGTGTTGGGAAGGATGGAGTGGCAGTGATTCGTAGTTTCACTAGCAGGCGCCTCCGCTTCGTGCGGATGCACAATTCAGCCCTGACTGCTTCATCAATGCCTTGGCCCTTTCATATGGCTGTTTTCTCTGAAACGCCTGTCTTCACTCAATCTAATGTTCAGGGTAGCGGACTGGCCTTCTCTTCTAATCTTTACGCACGCGAAGCTTCCGCCGGCATGTCTGCAGACATCTATATCTACTGCGCCAAGTAGCCGCCATCGACAGGCAATCCGATGCCAGTTACCCAAGCAGCGTCGTCGGAGGCCAAGAACACAGCACCCTTCGCTACGTCGCTCACGTTACCCCACTCGCCCCATGGAGTCGTGCTGATCATTTCAGCATTCACCTCGGTATTGGTGAAGTTTTCGCGAGTCATGGAGGTTTTGGTGACTGACATGGTTAGAAGAGTAGCAATGAGATGCGAGATATGTGAAGGCTTACAACCAGGGCACAGCGCGTTGCAGTGGATCTTGTCAGATGCGTAGTCAACGGCGATTTGTTTTGTCATGTTCAAAACTGCGCCTTTGCTTGCACAATATGCAGCTACACGGATATGATGTCAGCGTCATGCCCTGCCGTCTGGATTCCCACACTCACCAGCGCCGCCCGTGATCCCGACGTATCCAAGCATGCTCGCTACATTTACAATCCAGCCCCGCCTACCAGTTGCATCCGGGCCTTGTTTGAGGAATTGGGCGCATGCGTACTTGCAGCCAAGGTATACTCCTCGAACGTTGACTGTCCTGTTTCTGCATCAGTCTCCATAGAAAAGCACTGCGCAGTCAGTTCATGAAGCATTGCAGCACGCGCCTCCCTCCATAGCCAGTTGAAGCATTCGTCCTGATGGGTTTGGCGTCCTATTCACTGCACATTCGTGTCCGGATGAATGCTTCAACTGCCCATGAAGGTAGTCGCGCGTTGTAATACTATTCGAACTGACCTTGGCTCAATCTAGGGGTAGAATACATCACTCTATCGAATTCTTCATCTTCCCCTTCGTGAACGCGTATGTACCGGTTCTTGGTTCCTAGACCTGCGTTATTGACAATGCTGCAGTTGGTCCAATCCAGACCAGTCAGTCTCTTGCACATTCAATGTCCAATTCATACACCGCGATGCATCTCGCTGCAGAACACCGAGTACGAATCAAGCACTCACATATCCAAGCGCCCGCCGCCCTCCCTCGCCGCCATCTCCACCGCCTCCCTCACCTCCGCCGCCACACCCACATCACACCTGGCGAAAGCCGCCCTGCCCGTCCCGAACTTCCGATTGATCAGCTCGTGCGTCGCCAGCGCCGCCTCCTCCCCTTCCTCCACCCCGTCCCCCAGCGGATCCGGCCGCAGGTCCGCGCACACCACCAGCCTGGCGCCGTGCGACGCGTACGCCAACGCAACCGCGCGCCCCAACCCAGACGACGCACCCGTGATTAGCGCGACCTTGCCGTGCAGGCGCGGGACATGGCCGTGCTGTCCCAGCGACGCCGACGCGGGATAGGCGGGCGCGGTGGACGGGGGCAGCGTCGCGGAGGCGCGGGTGTCGGCGGCGGCCTGTTCGGGGAAGCTGCGCGCGCGCTGCCGTTCCGAGGTGGGTTTTTGGGAGGTGGTCCGCGGGATGGTGGTGGTGAAGCCGCGGGCGGCGGGAGGTGGGGTGGTGAGGCGGAGCGCGGCACGGAGAGCGCGGCTGGTGGATGGCCGGAGGTACATGGTGAGAATATGGGTAGATTGTCTCTACGCGGTAAGCTTCGGGGCGGCACTTATTGGTTCGCACCGGTAATGGCACTGCTAGCTGTGCTTGGTGGATGGCAGCAATGTTCAAAAGTCTTGGGAATGCTCCTCGCCATAGCTGCCATTTATCAATAAAATCCAGACACGTCAACACTGGCAGGACCTGGCACCGAATACGACGGAAGACCGCCGGGTCGCCAATACCATGCCAATGGCATCCTTCTCAGATACAAATTTCCATTTTCTCTTCCATATCCCCGCGTGACGACATGTTTCTCTGGGTCTAGACAACTGCACGCAGCTTGACTCGGCAGACCTTCCCCACCCTCTGACCTAACACGGAAATCTTTAGCGCTGGCCGCTCGCGACGGTTGCCCTCCCCACGACTCAAACCCACGCGGTTTCCCCTCCTCCACGCCACGGCGGGGCTTCTCGCTCCCGCAGCACGTTCACCAGAAGACTTTTCCGTTTCTCTGGGGTCACAGATGCCCGTGTTCGCCGCCAGGGCTCGGGCGCCCAGAGCCGGGACCATTGGCCCCTGTCGTAGCTGCGCAGCGTTCCGTTGATCAAGTAAGGCTCAAGCCCCTCCTTGCCACTTTTTTTGTTAACCCCCCGTTTGTCACTGCCAGTGCCTTGATTGTTCAATCCTTCTGTTCAGTTTTGTATACTCTTTTAGGTCTAGTTCTTAGTCACGCTCCGTCATGGCCGCGTCCCAAACACTCCTCGACGTCCTCCGCTCCCGCAGCGCCGTTGACTGCGACACGCTCGATGTGTCCGTCTCGCAAGAACTCGGTCCATTCGTGGACTGCACCTCCAACCAGGCGATCGCATGCTCCGAGCTACAAGAGCATCGGCACAAGGAGCTTCTCCAAAAAGCAGCCAAGCTGGCGAAGGACCTGAGTTCGAAGTATCCGGACGTGAAGCTGGAGACGCTGGCCGTCGAGATTGGCGTGAGTGGCTTTCCAGAATGAGCATCGGAGCAGACGGACGAAGAAGAGTTGAGCAGCACGCTGACGGGACCTGATCAGAACATCCTCCTCGCCCTGCAAATCTACCCCAACCTTACAGGCTTCGTGCACATCCAAGCCAACCCATTCGACGCGTACAGCGCCGCGAAGACGGTGACGGGCGCCCGCCGTATCGTGTCGCTCTTTAAAGACATCGACGCCTCCATGGACACCTCGCGCATCTGCATCAAGATCGCCAGCACGTGGGAGGGGCTGCAAGCGTGCAAGGAGCTCGAGGCCACGCACAACATCCGCACGCTCGCCACGACGCTCTTCACGCTCGAGCAAGCCGCGCTGGCCGCCGAAGTGGGGTGCCGCTACATCGCGCCGTACGTGAACGAGCTGCGCGTGCACTTCGACAAAGGGTCCGTCATCACCACCACCGCCCACCAACCCCCCGTCTCGCCAACTGACCTCCGCCAACCAGCTACACCGACCCCTCCCCCAACCTCGCCCTCTGCGTCGCCGCCCAGCGCTACTACCTCGCGCACGCCCTGCCCACCCAGGTCCTGCCCGCCAGCCTCACCTCCGCCGCCGAGTGTATGCGCCTCGCCGGCGCCCAGCACATCACCATCGCCCCGGCGCTGCTGCGTGAGCTGGCCGCCACGCCCGTCGCGGCCGACTCCCCCGCCGCCAAGGCGCACTCGCTGTACGACGACCCGTCGCTGGCGCACGCGCCCGTGCCGCCGAAGCTGAGCTACCTGGGCGACGAGGCCGGGTGGAGGATCGCGCTCACGCGGGCGAACAAGGGGAGGGAGGAGGGGAAGCTGAGCTATGTGAGTTTTTTTTCTTTTGGGGGGGGGGGGGGGGGCCGGGTCCCCCTGAATTTGTTGGAGCGAGGGTTGGCTGTTTGTTCTGGGAGATGTGATGCTGACTGCTTTCTGCTCCAGGCTATAAATACGTTCTGTGACATGCAGGTCGCGCTTGAGAAGGTGATGCAGGCCGTGATTGCCTCGTTGGGTTAGAGGGTGGAAGAAAGGAAGTGGTCGCGGCGGCTGAATGGTCGGTGGAATCGGTGATTGCTGGGAGAGCTTGTCGAAGTATCTGGATCGATTCATCGCCACGGTGACGGCCGATGTATCTTGGAAGGGCGAGTTAATGTGAGAACGACGAAACTAGACTCGAAAATTTGAAGCATGAGATGAGACGAAGATCATTGGAAAAAAGCCGCAACATCTTCCCTAAGTAGATCACATTGGGCAGTACAACCCAGGATGTATGACGTCATTTCCACGTGCAGTCGCGTTGCTGGAAAAGTTGAAGGTTGCACGAAATACAACGGATGATGAGTAGGAATCATAACACAGATTTTTTTCTCGCCTTTTCGTTGCTATACCTACTAATAGCATAACGTACATCTAACCTAACCGCGATAACCTCACGCAGCATCCAAAAACTTCTACAATGCTCACGTTTCCAAGGCCAAACTGCTAGTGGTCGCCACTGCCATCCACCACCATCCTTCCCTCCTGCGATTGCGGTTGCCTGGGACTCGACTGCTGCAATACCAACACCTCCGTTCTGTTAAGCAGTAGTCCAGATGTCGTGAACCCAATGCAGGCTGTCGTCTGCCGCCCGGGTATTTCGTTAATTGATTCGAGGTCGAGGAACACAAGCATGTTCCACCGACCCGTACATGATTTTTCGTTTTCAGGGGACAAAATGTCTTTCAAAAAGCGTGGTGGGGAACAAAAATCAGAAAAGCCATCAGCAACTGGGGGTCTCAAGGTGAATTCCTGACGGAACGGGGGGAATTGTTTTGGTGGTGATACAAGGATTTTATTTTGGGGTAGGTGGAAAAGAATCAAAAAGAACTACCGACCCTCCAGCCAAGGAAAAGCGGGAAAAATGCCATCCAGCCGGTGCGCCTTCGAGGGGTATGGGGTTATTTCCTCTATCCGATGACAGCTAAAAGGGAAAATGGGGAAAAGCACTCATCGAAAGTGCTTTGAGCCAATGCGAAGGGGGCACTGAAACGACTTAGCGACGCATACTAGCGGCGCGGTGCATGCGAGAGACATGCAGGGTGCCGACAAAGTTGTGTGCCGTTTGTTCCAGACATCGGGGTTGTAATAACATCAAGCAGAACGAGACGAGAACGAATCGCATCGAGCATGGCATGAGTCTTGGGCGCGTCATAAATTTTCGGAGAGCAAAAGGTGGAACAAGCTTAGTAGCGCGGACGCTTCCAGTAGTATTGCTAAGAGGGACAGATTAGCAAAGCAACGATGACACAACGAGAGGTAGGAGCCACGAGCAACTCCTGCATTGTCCCATACCTTGTGGGCCTTCCTCACAGACCGCAGACCAGAGCCACCGATACCTCCCACCACCGCGTCACGACGCATCTGGTTCTCATCCATCTCGGGAACGTAGTAGTATTCATTCTCCAAGGGCTGGCCAGACGCATCCTTGCCCACACGGGTAATCTCGCCAACGCAGGGGAGATTGTCGAGCATTTGCTGAAGATCATCGCCGGTGAGCCTGGCGGTTGACTCGGCAGCTTGCTCTTCCATCATGGCACCCTTGCCCACGCGACGGGAGCGAGCGCTATCAGTGGATCCACCACGGAGCTCTGCTGGCAAGTTGCCAAGGATCGTCGACAGGGGCATGGAGTGGAGGCGAGAGAAGGCAAGTTGGTTGATGACGTGGTTCTTGATCGGCGACTCGTTCACCCTGCGAGTGGACTCAGAGCTGGTGCGTGGGGCATCAGAGCTGCTACGTGCGCCGTCGGGAGACTCTGAGCGGGACCTCGCTTCCTTAAGAGGGCGGCGACGCCGGTGCTGAGACGAGGCGCTCACGGAGTTGCCATTGGACATCGACTGCATGCGCGAGAGAATGTTCTCACCAAAGGGACCGAAGGAATGGACAACAGGATCGTTTTCTTCATCCCGATCAGAGAAGTCGTCAGAGTCGAAAGACGAAGCACTAGTCTGAGAGTCCTTACCCTCTTGGGCAGAACCGCAACCCGTGCGGGACGATTGAGAGTCGGCAAGAGCAGCTCTTGCCTTGTCATCACCAGACTCGCCGTCTTCATACACCTGGACAGCTGGGGGGTCAAGATCAGCAGGGTCGGAGGCCAAGAATGTCTCGTCGTTGGCGTGGGAGGCCTGAGGCATAGGGGATTCCGGAGACTGCGGAGCGAAGGGCGGGGGGCTGGAGTTGAAGCCGGCGGTGGAGCCAACCCGTCGTCTGGTAGGGCTCTCTTCGTTCCAGGTCGTATCCGAGCCTGCTGACATGCTCCGCTTCCGGGAGCCGGCCAGAGGCCACGCGATCAGCACGCGAGTGTCCTGGACGTCCAGCATGATATCCGCCGAAGGCCGATCCGACGAGAACGTGTCGCCCTTGGCAAGGTCATATATCTGTCCACGGCAGTGCACCTTCGCTCCGTTCCAGCCCAGACACTCGATGACGATCTGGCCGGACGCGTGGTCCGCGGTCGGGGGGTGGTAGACGGCGCGTACATGGACGCGTGAAATAAGACGGTTGGCGGACAGCTGGTGGTGAGACGAATTGCTCGAGCGGCCCATGAGGACGGGCTCGCCATTCGCCGGCACCTCGATCGAGGGCACAGCGCAGAGGGGGTTCCGCTCGGAGAGGGCAGATAGGGTCCGCTGCAGGCCGGGGCGGGCCTGACGCGTCGGCGACGAGGGCATGACACCGGTGGACGAGGTCGGCATTGGCGTAGGGTAGTACTTTAGCTCGGCCTTGGGGAGCGCGTTGTCCTCGACATGCTTGCGCTTGGGGGCCCGCGGCAGGGGCGACGAGGACAGAGGCTCGAAGGCCGGCAGCAGCTTCGGGGGGCTGGACGTGACGGGCCGTGACGGCGACGTGCTGTCAATGGCGAAGGGCACATACCGACGGGCAGCAGGAGAGTCCATGGCGTCGAGGGGGAGGGACGACGCGGATGAGGGTCGTTGCTCGTCGACGGCAGCAGCAGCACTGGCTGGGGAGCAGCGCGTGAAGACGAGGACGGCACCGGCGATACGGCACGCGACGGACCTGACCGCGGGTGCTGAGCACGGGCGAGACCGCGAGGGGAAACGTGTGCGGATGGAGAATTAGAGAGATGCGGCCATGACGGTCAGGGCAGAGGGAAAAAGAGGGCGGGTCGTGGGTCCGGGTCGGCAGCGAATTTGAAGGAGTCTGACGCGGTGCGCGCTTCGGTGGTTGTCGACGCGGGCGCTCAGACTTGCTGCTCCACCTTCAGACAAGAACCCGTGCCGATGGCGTCCGCAAGACACCAATGCTCAAGCGAGAATTACGAATTCGCGGGCCGCGCGCGCGGACAGCAGAGCAGCGGCCGTGCTGCCGCTTTTTTCCCACGCGTTTTTACGTGCTGCGTGGGCTGCGCGGCGCGCGCAGCGTGGACGGCCGACGGAGTTATACAGCACAATTTTGCTGCGCCGAGCTCCAGCCCAGCCTCACCATAATATCGGCGCGTTTAGCGCACGCAGAAACGCAGCTCGACGCGCCGCCGTGCCGCAGATCGCGGTCCAGCGCCGGGGACGTGCAGAATCCGGACGCCCGCGTCCCAGCTCCAGCACGCCCGCCTCGCTATCCGGCAGGCTAGCAGCTGAGCGCTGCACTGCTGCACGTTTGCGGCCAGCCACGGGCATACAGGGCGGGCGTGAGCGCGGCGGCCTTGCTTTTTGAAGCTGGCTGCGTGGTGCCGCCTGCTCGCCGCAGCAGCTTCCCGATCGGCTGCCTCGCGTCACGGCGAACGCCCTATATCTGGTACGGGCTAAAGCTGCGACTCGTGCTTGTGAACGCGAGCTCGCGGTCGCGATGTGATGTGATAGTCCGCGTCTTCGCCAATGAGCGCCCGCCCCTCCGGGCGGCCGCCGCGGCGGTAGGGCGCGGCAGAAACGCGCGCCAAGCCCCGGCCGACATTTTTGGCCCAGAATTTCTGCAGCGCATTTCGCCAGCGTCAACGAGGCCCTCTCTCGCCGCCAGCCCGCCTCTCTGTACCGCAGCCATGGCCAGATCCACCAGATCCTCCACTGCCCTGGCCACCAAGCCCCAGTCGGGCTCCCCCTACCAGGTCGACCCTGCGCAGGCCCTGCGCGCCGCAAAGGCGCTCACCGCGCACATCAAGTCTTCGGCGGGCACGAAGGCCGCCCAGTCGGCTAAGAAGAACCTTCTCGAGGACGAGTCTTCCGACGACGAGGGTGCCGCTGATGGTCAGGTCCCTGTGTGGCTTGTCGTCACCACCAAGAAGCACATTGTCGACAAAAAGCGTCTGAAGCCCGCCAAAGTTGCGCTGCCGCACTCTCTGGCGCTGCCCGCCAACAGGATATGCTTGGTGTAAGAATACAATGATTATATGGCACTCGCTCAAGAGCACCAGCAGCTGACTGGTTGCCCATCGCAGTACCGCCGACCCGCAGCGCTCGTACAAGGATTTGATTGAAGAGTCTGCCTTCCCCCAGGAGCTTCGTGAGCGCATTGGCCGAGTCATTGGTATCTCCAAACTCAAGGCAAAGTACAAGACGTACGAGGCGCGGCGCCAGCTTTATGCTGAGTACGACATCTTCCTGGCCGACGACCGCATCATCACCTACCTGCCCACTGTCCTGGGCAAGGTTTTCTACAAGACCACTGCCAAACGCCCTGTTCCTGTTCACTTGATGGGCAACGAGAAGGTTCAGAAGGATGTCGAGGGCAAGAAGCCGAAGAAGTCTGGTGAGGACAAGAGCTCCAGCATCGTCGGCTCGGCCGCAGCTGTTGCCAAGGATATTCAGAAGGCGCTGGATTCGGCTCTTGTACACTTGAGCCCGTCCGCAACTACTTCAATCCGCATTGCACATGCAGGCTTTGAGTCCCAGAAGATCGCCGAGAACCTCGAGGCAGTCGTCAACGGCCTTACAACGCAGGAGAGGCTGATCCCGAAGGGGTGGAAGAACATCCGTTCGCTCCACATCAAGGGCCCAGATACAACAGCGCTGCCCATCTGGCTGGCCGACGAGCTCTGGGTGGATGAAGAAGATGTTCTGGACGAGAAACCAGCACCTGTCGATAAGTCGGAGAGGTTGAAGATCAAGGAAGGGGAAAAGAGCAAGAAGCGGAAATCTCTCGACGGCGCGAAGGAAGAGACCGTCGAGAAGCCAGCGAAGAAGAGCAAGAAGGAGAAGGTGCAGGGCGACGACCTCAGCAAGGAGATCGCGCTGCGGAAGGAGAAGTTGAAGAAACAGAAGGCAGCGGCCAAGGCCGAGGTTTAGTCTCGTGCAATTCCTTGATTCATTGGTTGCGATGATATCAGCAGGACAAAAAAAGGAGGCGTTTTGGCGTCAAGTAGGTCAAGAAGGATTTTACAGTATACGGATCCAGCATGCGGTTCAGGTAGACCAAAGGCAGCGTTGTTGAAGAGCACATTGGTCTAGTTCCCATAATGTCGCGGACGCTGTGCTCACAGCGCGTCGTCTGTCCCGCAAGTAACGCGGGGCCCCACGGGTCTGTTGTATAATAACTTCTCGCATAACCAAGGTAATCCATGACACCGGGCGATGCAGTGATGTCTTGTGATGTTGGCTGGATGACAGGCTGGGCAGCGCAGGGATTCGCGACAGGAATAGCGCGGCAGCACAGCGCACCAGACGGTGCTGATGCTTGAAACATCTGTGCTGGGCGTCGCGGCAGGTTGACCACCCAATGACCGGGATGGGTCTTGCGCAGCGTAACCTTGAGGCAGCCGACGCCGAGCTCCTGGGAGGGCGGATCTCCACGACGAACCCCACCATCCACCCGCGATCTGCCTTGCACGGGGCCACATAACAAAGGGTCCGATGTCAGACAAGGTGCCCGCAAAAGCGCCTCACCATAAGAATTGCGAGCACGCAGCGTTGCCAGCAGGCTTGGCCGGCGCTTTACGCCGCGCAGGTGTCCGGTCGGCGGTCCAGGCGCGATCCTCGGCATGCCGCCCGGCGCTGGGGTTGGGGTTAAAAGATAGTGGCTGCCAGCCTGCGGCATCCCGTTCGAGAAAAACAACACGCTGCGAATTGCAGGTAGCTAGCCTACCGCAGGGCCCCGTCCAAGCCACGCCATGCCCGACTCGCAGGACGACAGCGCGCACTCCCGCAGCGCATCGGCGGCGCGGCCTGCCCACCAGCACGCCCCGACAACACCCAGCCAGCTGCGAGAGTCGCACTATCCCTCACCGTCGCCCGAAGTCTCGACACACACCGACTTTGGCCGCCCCGGTGAGCCCTCCAGCGCCAAGAGTGGGGCGCATCGCAGCAGCTCCGATGTGGATAACAACGGCACTCGGCCCACTGTTGCCGGCCATGGCTCTCCCACCTCTGCACGCCCTTCTACACCCGCCCAGACTGCGCTCGACGCGCCCGACCAAAACGTGCGAACACGCCTGCTGAGCCCGCGCGACGGCGAGAGAAGTCCGGTCCACGGGTCGGAAAATCACCCGCACATTATGTCGCCCACGAGATCGCCGCGGCCCGAGACGTCGAGAAGCTATGGCAGCTTCAACTCGGAGATCCTGCGCGACGGCTTCGGTGGCCGCTATCCTGGCGACGACACAGACAACACTCCCGGTGCGGCAACCCCGTTGCTGGGTGACTCGGTGACGGATGGCCTGCTGGGCGGCCACGGCAAGCACAGCAGCACAACCTCGTGGCTTGCGGACATGCATGGAATCAGGAATAAGAAAATGATGTGCGTATCATGGCTGCTCCGATGGGAAACTTCCAGGCAGTCCGAGCCTTACTGACGCGGTCGAAACAGGTACCTTGCCTACTACGTGCCCATCTTCAATTGGTTCCCGCAATACAAGCTGCACCATCTGCGCGGCGACCTCGTGGCTGCCATTACCATGGCCTCATTTTACATTCCCATGTCACTATCATACGCCTCGAATCTCGGTCACATCCCACCAGTGAATGGGCTGTACAGCTTCTTCATCAACCCGCTCATCTACGCAATCCTCGGCACGGCGCCTATGATGGTCGTTGGACCAGAGGCACCAGGCTCCCTGCTCACCGGCGAGGTTGTCCGGGAAAATATTAGAAAGGGAAAGGCCGGAGATGATGAGGCAGAGCTGAATGCAGAGATTGCTGGCATCACGACATTCTTCGCAGGCTTTGTTATCCTGCTCGGTGGACTGTTTCGCCTTGGATTTCTCGACAACGTTCTCAGCAGACCGTTCCTGCGGGGCTTCATCAGCGCCATCGGCGTGGTGATTTTCATTGACCAGCTCATCCCGCAGCTGGGCATTGCCCGCCTCGCCGAGGGACCCCAGGGTGTCTCACACGCTAGTGCTGTTGAAAAGCTCATATTCATCATCAAACACATCGGCCAAGCGCACAAACTGACTTGTGCTGTCTCGTTTGGGGCGTTCTTTATAATCATGTTTTTTAGGTTGGTTGCATAGTTCTCTGCGGATGAAAAACTCTCTGATCGAATATAGGGAACTCAAGAAGCGCCTTCAACCCCGCTATCCAGGCGCCGCATATATTCCGGATCGTTTTGTCGTGGTTGTACTGTCCGTAATCCTCACCTGGCAATTACGCTGGGATGAACAGGGCCTAGCAATCCTGGGAGACGTCAACACTGCTGGTGGCCACCTCTTTAAGGTTCACTTCCCCTTCGATACTTCGCACCTTAAATACGCATCGGACGCGTTCGAGACTGCATTTGTAATTGCGCTGCTGGGCTTTTTTGAGTCCTCGGTGGCGGCAAAGAGCTTGCCTCATGCCAAGGACGGCATCAAGAACTACAATACTAGCACGAACCGGGAGCTCGTCGCTCTGGGAGTCGCTAACGTCACCGGGGGTCTTTTCATGGCGCTACCCGCTTTCGGCGGATATGGCCGAAGCAAAGTCAACTACTCCACCGGTGGCAGGACGCCGATGAGTAATGTTTTCCTCAGTCTCATCACCCTTATGTGCCTGCTTTTCCTGCTCCCATACTTCTACTATCTCCCGGTAAGTTTAATTATGAGCTGTCGCAAGCCACATTGCAGCTGACGTCCAATACAGAAGGGTGTGCTCTCGGCCATGGTCGGTGTTGTCGCTTATTCCCTCGTGGAAGAAGCACCACACGATATTCATTTCTTCTTTAAGATCCGTGGCTGGTCCGAGCTGGGTCTGATGCTCATCATTTTCCTGGTCACCATTTTTTGGGATTTGAAGAAGGGCATTGCTGTTGGTATCGGTCTCTCGCTACTGCGCGTCATCAAGCACGCGACACGTCCGCGCATCCAAATTCTCGGCCGCGTGCCCGGTACAGTAGATCGTTTCGATAACGCGGAACTGGACCCGGGCAGGCTTGAGTTTGTCGAGGGCTGCCTGATTGTCAAGATTCCCGAGCCACTGACGTTCGCGAACACGGGCAGCTTGCGCAATCGCCTCAAGCGCCTCGAGGAGCACGGAACGAACGCAGCCCACCCGGCTCTGCCACGTGTGCGTCGCGAGGAGCACAACAAGAACGTCATTTTCGACGTCCATGGAGTGACCTCGCTCGACGGCGCTGGTGCACAGGTGCTTCTCGAAATCGTCCAGAACTACGTGGACAGGGGCGTGAGGGTATTCTTCTGCCGTGTGCCTCGTGAGGGCAGCGAGGTCTGGAGGCTGTTCCAGCAAAGCGGCATCGTTGAAACGGCTGGAGGGCCCAGGCATTTTGTCAAGAGTGTCGATCAGGCCCTTCGCATGACAGAACTAGAAAGTTTGACCGAGGCTCTGGAGAGGGACAGGGACAGGGACAGCGGCAGCATCGAGAGCCGCTCATAGATGCGAAGAAAGATCGTGAGGAGCAATCCCCCGGTTACGAGAGGATTCGAAATGGGAGGAGGAGAAGGAGGACGATGACGACGTTGAGAAAAGTCTTTTGCAGGCGGGCGGTTGTTATTGATGTCTGAGCATCATGGCGGAGTTGGACTCGTCTTGTTATTGTCAGTCGTTTGGAAAGGTAGTGTTTGAGTTTTCTTCTTCTGGCGACGCCAGATCATGGTAAAAGGCAAGCTGCGCACAGCTTGTATGAGAGAATAGATGACAGGAAGCATTGCACGTGCGCTATACATTAGGCCGTACCCGGAAAACTGGGTACCATTATCGCACTAAAACAAGGAGTAACAGAAAAGATACCTCGCGCAGTCTTGAATGTTGTAGCCAATGCTGATGCGCCATGCACCGCAGATCGTGTGAAGTAATAAGCGGGAGTTGATTCGCTAGCCTGCGCTGGTTCGTTTCCAGGGTAGCAGCGCAACCAGATGGCGGTCACTCCTCAAGGGCTACGGCACACTGGTACGTGCAACAAAGGGAGAGTTGAGTAGATGCTTACACGTGCCAGGCTTTTGTTCGTGCCACAGGCGCCTCGCTTGGGAAAGAACTGCGGGAGTGAAGATAAGAGCCTGGGCTGGGCTACCACAGCTGGTCGTCTTCAACCAGCGTCATCAGTTTGGCTCGAGTCGTGATTGATACCTCGCCCCCTGTGTCTATACTTCTCCGAGAGTCACCCGAAGAAAAATGAAGGCGTTGCCATAAAGTGTGTTTCTGTCCGCAAAGTTCAAGGGTCCGTGTGTGCGTGGCCCCGTGGGGATTTGGAAAAAAGAGTGGGGAAAGCGAACGGGCCAGCCAACGATCTCGCCTCCATGACCACCATCTCGGCTTTTGCATGACGCGGGCAGCGCCCCGAGCGACGGCGTGCTCGTTCAACTGCCATGGAGATAGCCGTTTGTGCCGCACCGTGCCCCTCGGGAAGCAGCTGACTCAACTCAGCGTAGTCTCGCCCGCCCAGTGAAGGCTGGCGTTATTTCCAAGAGCTTCCAAAGGCCTTCTTATCATGACAATTCGCGATCGGCCTACAGAACAACGTCCGTACGCCCGCTCACCCTTTCCGACAGCGCGCATTTACACCTGGACGGACGGCTGCTGGGCGCTGACATGCGGTTTCACCCAAGAACCCCGATTGCCGCTCTCCGCCTACAACTAGGCCCTGTGCAGTAAGTCCGCCGCGGTGTGCAAGGACGGCCGTCCAGTCAGAGCCGACGGTGAACGCCGAGTGTGGGGAAAGAAGCTCCGGCGGGGGCGTGAAGGATTCCTGGGCGAGGGCTGGGCGGGCTGGGCCGACATCGATGGCTTGAGCCAGCGCTCGACGCTTCGCCCATTATCGGGAGGCTCAATGCAGCGCACACGGCTGACGGCGGCTGACACGGTCGCATCAGGATCGCTTTGGCCCTGCCCGCTGGTTGCCCGCTGTGCCGCGTGTGCCTCTGAATCGTGCAAACGCCGTAGCCTTCATCCGAGGGTATAAGAACGCGCCTCGCTCGCATCCACTGCTGGGCGTCGCTTGGTATCGGTGCTTGTCTCTGCCCACTCTTCTCGGCGCCAACGTTAGCCGGCTCCCAGCGACGCTTGAAACATCTTGGCTGCAGCGTTGGCGTACCACGCGCAAAGCTTCGCTGCTCAAATCGCTGGTCCTCCGGCTGCTTCACAGTCGCGTCCAAGGCTCGAACTAAAGCAAACCCACTGCTCACCGGGCTGCAGTAGCTCTACGTGAGTAGAGCTTAAAAGCAGCGTCAGCAGCAGCAACAGTTCCTGCCGATCAACCCAAGCAGCACACCAAGTTCGCACCCACGTCTCTTGGCCGCCCCGCCGCTCTGTTTTCCTAACGCATCCCCGTCGATAGCACCAAACGAAACCATGTCGGCCGAAAAATACAGCACCGAGCAGGCGGAAGATGTTTTCGACCGCTCGCCGAACCGGGTTGCTGGTACGAGCGGTGCTGCGCAACCCGATGAGCACATGAGCGTCGGCCGCTACGTCGCGACACGCATTCCCACCCTGAAGCCGCCCATGGCTAAGGCCCCGAACCCATTCAAGCTGCTGGCCCTTCTGAACACGCAGCAATGGCTCTTCTTCCTCGTCGCCTTCTTTGCGTGGTCGTGGGATGCATTCGACTTCTTCACCGTTAGCTTGACGTGAGTTTTCACCTCAAGATCATCTGCAAAACTCACACGCTGACTGTTGCAAATCACAGCGTCGAGGACCTCGCCGAACAATTCGACAAGAGCAAGAAGGACATAACCTGGGGAATCACGCTGGTGCTGATGCTCCGTTCCGTCGGCGCCATTATTTTCGGTGTCGCAGCCGACCGCTGGGGACGCAAGTGGCCATTCGTCGTTAATAACCTCCTCTTCATCGTGCTCGAGCTGGGCACTGGTTTCTGCAACACCTACAAGCAATTCTTGGGCGTGCGCGCACTCTTCGGTATCGCCATGGGTGGTCTGTACGGTAACGCGGCGGCGACGGCCCTTGAGGACTGCCCTCCACAAGCGCGCGGAATCGTCTCGGGTATGCTGCAGCAGGGGTACGCGTTCGGGTATCTGCTGGCGACGGTCTTCGCGAGGGGTCTGGTGAATACCACGAGCCATGGTTGGCGGCCTGTAAGTTTGCTCCCTTGCTGAAAGGTGGATCATTGATCACTGACATCACGACCAGCTCTTCTGGTTCGGCGCCTGCCCGCCTGTCCTGATCATCATTTTCCGTCTCTGCTTGCCTGAGACGCAGGCGTACCGTGAGCGCGAGGCGGTGCGCGAGGCCGGGCACAACGTGGGCAAGACCTTCATCGCTGAGGGCAAGGTTGCGCTCAAGAAGCACTGGCTCCTGCTCATCTACATGGTCCTGCTTATGGCAGGCTTCAATTTCATGGTAGACTATCCCATCCTCCGCCTTGATAGCTAGCGGTCAGAGCATTCTAACACTCGTGACAGTCACATGGCTCCCAGGATCTCTACCCCACTATGCTAGAGAACCAGTACAACTTCAGCGCCGACGCGGTGACGGTCACGCAGGTGGTTGCGAACCTGGGCGCCATGACGGGCGGCACGGTAATCGGGTACTGCTCGCAGATCTTCGGGCGGCGCTTCAGCATCATCGTCATCTGCGTCCTCGGCGGCGCCTTGCTGTACCCCTACACTTTTGTCTCCGACACCAAGATCATCGCACCCGCCTTCTTCGAGCAGTTCTGCGTCCAGGGCGCCTGGGGTGTCATCCCCATCCACCTGATGGAGCTGTCACCCGGCAGCTTCAGGACCTTCGTCGTCGGCACTAGCTACCAGCTCGGTAACTTGGTCAGCAGCGCGTCCAGTACCATCGAGGCCACCATTGGCGAGCGCTTCCCGCTGCCACCAAAGGGCAAGACCGCGAGGTACGAGTACGGAAAGGTCATTTGCATCTTCATGGGCTGTGTCTACGCGTACGTCATCCTGCTCACCTTAGTCGGCCCCGAGTACCGTGGTAGGGACTTCGATGTTGCGCACGACAGCGATATGGAAGAGGCCGCGAATGTGGACCATGAGGGAATTGAGCGGATTGTGCACCCTGGCGCAAATGCTACCCAGAGTGATGACGGCAAGGGAACAGCGATGAAGGAGGTTGTTTAATGGAGGAAAGAATAATCGTGTTTAGTTAAATAGTTGTTGCCATGTCCCCGTGCAAAGCAAATCAGCGCTGTTGTGTTCCCCAACACTCTTGAGAAAGGAAATTGAACAAAGATCGTGATACATAGGGTATTGTTTTGAATGTGACAGTTCCCGCAGTTCGCGGAATTGCAGTGGAGGTCTAAATAGGCAATGCCAAGCCTTTATTACGTGACCCTCGCGTTAGGTGTCGTCGGCCCGCGCGGGCTCTGAAATATCGTGAGGCATCCGAAGCATCCGTCCGAACGTGAGAGCGAATGTAAAAGATGATATCTCGTCTCGACGAATGCTCCCAGTCACCGTGTGCCCTTCTACTTCAGAACTTCGCGGACCAACTGCGTAGTAGTCATGCGACACCGATCTCGCCTCGCTCGAACTCAAATATTCCCCGGTGATGCGGGATGTCTTGCAGAGGCAGAGCCCCTCCGCCTAAGCTTCGGTGGATTCCGTTTTGGGCTTCTTCGTCCAGGAGACTCAGGTCCGACTCCGGACTCAGCGTGTCGGACTGACTTGCTCGGGGAGGTGTCTCCTGCGTCCCCCCCGACGTCACCGTTCGGGGCGCCGACGTCACCATTTGCGGAATGGAGTCCATTAGTTTTTGGCGGAGACTTGTTGGAGATCCGCGGGCCGGTGTTGAGGTGGGTGCGAGGTGTTTCGAAGGGTGTTGTTGCTGGCGGGGTGCGGGGCGGCGAGGGCGGCGAGTTTGGCCGAAGGCGTGGCTTTTTGACGGCTCCATCTGCGCCTGAACTGGTAGGTTATTCATCTGTTACCGTCTGCCGCGCGGGTGCCCACCGAGAATAACGAAGCCTAGAGGAATTCGTATTCACCTTCTTTTCCCTTGCCGTTGCCGTAACAATTGGGCCCGTCTTCGTGGTCGTGGTATTGGCACTCATTGCCTGTCGTGGGATCGTCAAATAGGACGCCGCCAGAGCCTGATTTGATAGCGTTGACAAGATCAATGGCGAAGTCTGGATTGTCTGTGAAACAGGAACGGTAGTTGTCGGCGTCTCGGTCGTTGTCCGGGTCCATGATCTGGCGGGCAGCGATCCGTGTCATTAGCACGCGAAAGGGCGAACCCTCTGGGCTTTTCTGGTAGATGTCATTGATCTCGTCCGCGTCAGGGACTAGCCGCGCCTCGCTTAAGCCCTTTCGATATTGGTCGATGGCCATATTCTTGAGCTGGGGCATGTCGAAGCGCTCACAAAGCATGTACAACTTGTGGCAGGCCACGGCGTAGTCGTACTTGCTGTCAGCGCTGGACAAATCGCTCACATCCTCCAGCTTGCCCTGATAGAGCCACTTGACGAGCAGTTCGAAGCCCTTTGGATCATCTTCTGGCAACTCCAGCCGGTTCCCGGTCTTGTTCTTGGTGGATTCATTCGTCTGGAGTTCGGAGGCGAGGTACTCGGAGTGGTAGGAGAGCAGGTTGCGGTGGAGGGACCATTGCCGCTTGTTTTCGCCGGCGCCGACAAAGACGTCGACGAGAGGGCCGGAGAGAAGCCTGGCGCGCTCGTTCTTAGCATGTGCTTGCACGCGTAGACGGTGCGAGTAGATGCGCCACGGCAGCGGAGGCCGCGATCGCTTCTCCCTCGGCGGTGCATTCTCGCAGCCAGCGAGCGCAGCATCAGGAGGGAAAATGAAATCGGGGAGTGGCTCAGCGAGGACGTACTCGGCGTAGGTGGTTGCGGGCGCGTCGCCGATGTTGGAGACAGAGGTCATGGTGCGGAGACGGCGACGCTTGGGGCGCGGGTAGGCGAAGTCGCGGACGAAGATGACGCTGGGATCGTCGGCCCAGTGCATGCGACCGACTTTAAGGGGCGATTGCGATGCGACACATAGGCTTCGAGGGCGTGGCGACGCGGGCGCATGGCGTTGCGAAGCGTTACAGAGCGGGCGGGAAAGCAGGTCACTGGGCGGCAGACAGGCTGCTGAGGACTAGCGGCGGTGGTTGGCTGCGGGCGGGGATGCGACAGGGGTTGCTCGGGCCACGCACCTCTTGAGTGGAACGCGTCGACGCGCCTCGCGTCTCTGCGATTGTGCTGCGCTCCCAAGCTCCCACACACCACATCGCGGTCCGCTGCCACCGCCCCAGCGCCGCTGCTCAGCACGCCAAATTCCGCCAATGGTCCAGTCAGACCCACCCGACCTCCCATCCTCTTTCGATCCTGCCCTGTTCCTACATTCCGAAGAGCCTCCCTCGCTCTGTGACGCGACGCTCCCAACCAGTTCTCACTCCGACGAGTTCGAAGCACTCTACCTTCAGACCAAGGAAACCACTGCTGCCAAAACCAGCCAGGGCATTGTTATCCAGCACCGCGCGTGGAAAGTCCCTGAGGTCTTCCGCAGCGAGGAAGATTACTTCACTGGTGATACCTCCAGTCCCATCCGCGCAGAACGCGTCTGACGGTGCACAGAAACACCGATCAAGAAGCAGCATAAGTTGCAGAATTTCTCGATTCCAATTGCACCAACATCAAGCCCGCGTGCCCCACCCTCCTCGCCACCGTTGCCAGCCATGCCGCTCATCTCATCACCGGTGGCGTATCCGGCCAGCTCCTCGCCCGTCGTGGACTCTCCCAGGAAGAGAAGGAAAATTGATGATCGCAGAGACCCTCTCCATGCTGTATCTGCGAGCACAGGAAACAAATTGTCGGTTGGGGTCTTTGGGGATGAATCAGATGAAGACGAGGACTACGCTGCAATCAAGGCCGCGCACAACAAGAGGAAAGCTACAGCAGCGAATGTCTTCAAACAGTTCACAGCGGAGCGACTGCCGTCTCCTAGAGGCGAAAACTCTTTCTTCGACCACGAAGATGGGCCTGTTGCTAATACGCCTGAGGACGACGTCCTCACTGAGCCTGAACTGCCGCGTTCCCAACCCATCATGATCTCACAGAGTCGCGACAAAGTCCCAATCACACTAAGAACATGTTCTGGAAAGTCCATATACGTCGCAGAACGCATTCCGCCCCCCGTAGTTCCGTACGAACAACTTGTTGCGTCCCGTTCGACAGCGAAAACAGGGACGGCAAGGAAGAGCTACTATGGAATAGACATACACTCTCTCATGGACCAGGCTAACCAAGAGGCCGTGGAAGACCGCTTGCGACGCCAAAAGATAGATGTGGATGTACCTATGGAAACGGTTGAAGCTCCCGCAGCAGGAAGAACGCGTCGCACTCTAATGTGGACCGAGAAGTACCGCGCAAAGAAATTTACTGATCTTGTTGGAGACGAGAGGACGCACCGTTCAGTCCTGAGATGGCTAAAAGCCTGGGACCCCATAGTATTCCCCGGCTCTGCCCGCCCCAAGCCAAAGTTGGCCAAATCTTACGATCAAGCCAATGCGGACGACGAATTCGCCCACAGAAAGATTCTACTCCTCACTGGTCCCCCTGGCCTTGGAAAGACAACTCTTGCCCACGTTTGTGCGCGCCAAGCTGGATATGAGATTCAAGAGATCAACGCCAGTGATGAGCGTAGCAAGGACATCGTGAAAGGTCGCATTAAGGACATGGTTGGTACGGAGAACGTCCGCGGTGTTGATACCCAGACTTCCGCCGGAGCCAAGGTCAGGAAGGCCGGAAAGCCAGTCTGTGTCGTGGTCGATGAGGTTGACGGCGTGGTTGGCGGGAGTGGGGGAGGTGGCGAGGGAGGCTTCATCAAAGCCTTAATCGACCTCGTTCATCTCGATCAGAAGAACTCCGGGCCTAAGACCAATGATTCATCATCAAGTGCGACAAGAAAGAAGAAGGGCGACAAATTTCGTCTCCTACGGCCGCTGATCCTGATCTGCAACGACGTATACCACCCGTCCTTACGCCCTCTCCGCCAGGTATCCATCGCGGAGATCATCCACATCCGTAAACCGCCGGTCAACATGGTTGTCCCACGTCTGCATTCAATCTTTCAGAAGGAAGGCATTCCAGCTGACTCCGATGGTGTCCGACGCCTATGTGAGGCAACATGGGGTATCAGCAGCCGCAAGGACGGAGGGGGTGGCGGCACTGGAGAAGGTGATGTTCGTGGGGTTATGGTTGTGGGAGAATGGGTAGCCCGGAAGCTCTTAGCGGAGACTGATGGTAACCGGCGGCTTACCAGGAAATGGATTGAGGATAATATCATCAATGACCTGTCACACGGTGGTGGAGCTGCTAGAGGTCTGGGTCGAGGAGGCACGAAAGAGATTGTCGAGCGGATTTTCAAAGAAGGAGCTGGCTTTCCGAAGTCTGCTGCTGCGGCACAGGCTGAAACTGCCAACATCGAGGGAACCAAGGCCATCGGCGTTGCAGAGGCTACCAAACGCTTTGCAATGGATAGGCTAAGAGAGATGGTGAACACGGCTGGTGACACCGACCGTGTCATGACGGGTATGCTTCCCCAGTTGTTGCTATACGACTTCTTACTGATTCGAGGGTAGACTGCTTCAGCACATTTGCAAATCAGCCGTTTCAAGATGATACGCTGCTCAGCAAGCCCAACAACGCTTATAGTTGGTTGCATTTCCACGACTCAATATCAAGCGCAGTTCACAGTGGACAAGAGTGGGAGCTCGCGGGTTACCTCTCTGTCCCTGTCCTTGCCTTCCACGACCTTTTTGCTTCTTCTATCCGGCCATCACTCGGTTCAAGCGCAGCCACGTTCAGCAAAGGCCGCGGCTTTGGAGATAATGGTGCCGACCCCGACGCTGAACCAGCACCTTTCTCCGGCCCCAGCGCACCTTACCAAGTGGTTGAACAAAGCCGTGCCAACCTTGCTGCACTTACTAGTCTTCAGTCCGGCCTATCACTTGCTCTCGCTCGCATGTATCGCTCTCCTGCGGAGATATCAACCGAGCTCATCCCCTTCGTTCTTCGCATGATCTCCCCTGAGGTTAAACCCGTTATTATCAATACTGCATCCGCCGGCGCGGATAGAACCAAACCTTTGTCAACAGCTTCCGTCCGTAAAGCCTCGGAAAAGGCACTGGTCATGCGCGCTGTCAACGCCATGGCCGCAACAGGCGTACGCTTCGAGAAGAGCCGAGTCGAGTTCGGCGCAGACACCAGAGGCGGTGGCTGGATTTATCGTATGGAGCCGCCGCTAGATACGATGGGCAGATTCGAAACCATGGACGGCGCAGGCCAGAAGGATGACAAGGTGCGCTACGCCGTGCGCCAAATCCTGGATGCGGAGTTCAGGAAGGAGAGCCTCAGGTTGGACTTGGAAGCCAGAAAGCGGAGAGGCGGAGCCATGGGGTTGGACGACGAGATGTTGGGAGAGGAGGTGGACCTCAAGCAGGTTGCTGCGGCTGCGGAGAAGAAGATTGTGGTTAAAAAGGACTTCTTTGGTAGAGTCGTTGCGCAGGCGGTGCCGATGACGCCGGTGGAGAAGGAGAAGAGCAGGAAGGAGAGGGAGGGTAGGGAGGAGGAGGACGAGCAAGTCTGGGTGAGCTTTCACGAAGGATTCTCGAACGCGGTGAGGAAGCCGATCACGATGTCGGAATTGCTGGGCGGGCTGTAGATGTTGTTAAGACATGTACATGTGGTGGAGGTAGTTAAGCATAGCGAGGTTACGAATGGCGTTGGATATCCAGATACGTATATTTATTTCTGCCGGAGGGCCGTGTGTACACAATTGTCGTAGATTTGTTGATGTGAAAACCAAGAGCCGAGGTCAAATTCCCGCAGTAGGTACGTGATCGATTCGGGGTAGTCAGTGCTGCAGCCACCCGCGGAGATGCAGTTGTCGTTTGTAAGAGAAAGTCATACAGTGCTGTACAAAGCCACACCGGCTCTCCTGTGCTCCTCAGTACTTTGTCTCATTGTCTATATGGTATCTCGACTCTCACAACTTGGTGTTACGATTTGCACCACGGATATAGCACTGCAGTATCGTAGTATTACGACTTCAGCCATCACTATAGCGGTGTTGCTTGGATGCATAGCGAATTAGGAACACCGATCAACACCGCTAACCCCGATCAACACCGCTAACACCGCCAACACCACCAACTTACCAGAGCCAGTCGCTTTGTCAACCCTCACTCTGCCAAATTTCGGACTAGGGATTCTACTCTTCACTTATCCGTCACCTCACACATTGTTTCTTCATTCCTGCCAGCCTTCCCTTGGCCTCGCCGGGTAGCTTTCGAGCGACGCGAACGAACGGTACAGCAAATAAAGAGACGTCAGACTGCATTTTCTAGGATGACTGGGCGCTTCCCAATATCTGATTCATTGCCAGAAGGGCTATGACGTGCTCTCAAGCGGACATGTGCTGACGGCGTCTGGGGTAGTGCGATGACTAAGCTATGTTCGAGTCATCTCTTCTCTGCCTTCCTCACCACTCCAACCAACCTCACCTTCATCCTACTTCATTCCATCAAACGGTCTAGTGGTTTGGGTATCGTCACTTATTCACCAATTTAGCCACAATGGATCATCGGCCAAGACACCAGCGCAGCGGGCCCGAGTCGACGATGCTCACAACGTGGACGGCGGATGGTGCAGCGTAAATCAGCACGCTTGCCGACCAGTCGGAAAGACTCCACCGACGATATGCTCGTCGGGCCACCACGCACTGCTTCGGCTTCCAGGAAATGGGGATGTGACAAAGGTGCGACTTGAGGGCTGCCGAGGTCCGTTCCGACGGCGTCAACGGGCACGGAGGATGGGCTGAAGAGGAGGTTCGAGGCCCGCGCAGGCCAGCAGTGGGCACGCATTGCTTTTGAAAGAGCAGCGGAGCGGATGTAACGGCGGAGCGCAAATCCGCCGGCGGCGTTGTCGTTCCCAAGTGGCAATAGAGGCATCGTCGAAAGAGAGGCAGGCGAGGCCGAAGAAGGAACGAATCAGGACAGACGCGGCAGCCGCCCATCACGACATCGCTACGCCCGGTCTACCCGCGATCGCGACATACCGGCATTACATTGTGTCTTAGTCTTGGCTGCCATGCGCCAGCTCGGGGCCCGCCCGCCCACGCGTTTTTTCTGCATTTTGCAAAGCCTCCCCAAGGCCTCGAAGCTCGCCAAGTGCAGCGCCAGACGGCCTGGCCAACATCTTGGTTGAAGAGAAGCCCGTGGCTTGAGTCTTGGGAACGGCAATCCAAGCCTGCCACCCAAGGCGTGCGGCGAACACAAGCTCTGCCGGCGTAATAGCTTGTGCCCGACCTTCAATGGACCGACTATCACTACGCAACCGCGTCATGCCCTCGTTTCCCACTGTTTTACGCCATGTTTCCGGCCGCAGCCTTGTCGAGCCAAGCTGGCTTGCTCCGTCGGTGCATGCCGTGTCCGGGTATGCCTTGTGTGGATTATGGGGAGCTGCTGCAGAACCGGGCTGCTGGGTGGCTTACCGACCCACCGTCCAGCCCGGCATTTCCTCATACTAATGACTTGAGGAAAAAAGCGTTCCCGGCTCGGGGCCAATCGGGCACGTTGCATGAGGTGTGGGATATCAGCTCCTATCTAATGGGCCGTATGTGTGGCGCTCGGGCATCTCCCTGTAACGATCCTAGCATTTGCTGGCATCTTTGCAGCTCCAAATCACACCATAGCAGAGCGGCGAAACTGCGACGCTATCTTTGGGCTGTTCAAGGTTTTATAAGAACTTTGCTAGCAGCGCCTGGATTGCGGCCAGTGACTGCCGTTCACCAGCATTTTTCCCACCATCGCTACCATGGGTCGGAACTCCTCGTCCAGCGAGAGCGTGGCTCCGGAGGCGCTCAAGGAGCAAATCAGAGAATCACCTCCTTCGACGGCCCAGCAGACGCAGCAGGCGACCTCGTTCAATCTCGAGCCCGTGGCCAAGGACGGTTTCCATATTCACGAGCGTCATGCCGACGACAACACCTCGGACGGGTCGCTCTCGGACAACCCCTTCCTGGACCCGGATGTGGCAGAGCACTGGGCAATGGTCTACGAGAAGGCTCAGTACGAGTGTCGTAGTGAATTCGATCCCACGTATACCTGGACGCCCGAGGAGGAGAAGAAGCTGGTCCGCAAGCTTGATTTTCGCGTCTGCGCGTGGGCTTGTGTCATGTTCTTCGGCCTGCAGGTTGATCGCGGAAACCTGAAGCAGGCCGTGTCCGACAACATGCTGGACGACTTGAACATGAACACAAACGGTATGCTGCTTCCGAAGCCTGTGGGAGCCTTTGGTCGCTAACAGCTGCCAGATTACAATCTAGGAAATATTGTGTTTCTAGTTAGCTTCCTCCTGGCCGAACTCCCTTCCCAACTTATTTCCAAGAAGATGGGCCCCGATCGATGGATTCCTCTGCAGGTAGGCTATGCCTTTTCTAACCATCTTGATCTTTATTTTGACAAGGATTAGATCACCCTGTGGTCTACCGTTGCCATGTGCCAGGCCGCTATCACGGGAAAGAAAGGTTTCCTCGCTACGCGCGCTTTGCTTGGCCTCCTTGAAGGTGGATTCATTCCTGACATCGTTCTCTGGCTCTCTTATTTCTACACGAGCCGCGAGCTACCGGTCCGCCTCAGCTACTTCTGGACGACCCTTTCCCTGACAACCATCATCACCTCTCTCTTGGCCTTCGCGCTCCTCCACATGCGCGGTGTAAGTGGGTGGGCTGGCTGGCAGTGGCTTTTCCTGATTGAAGGTCTCATCACCGCCCTCGTGGGACTTTCTTCCTGGTTTATGATGCCAGCATCGGCTGTACAGACGAAGACGTGGTTCCGCCCCAACGGATGGTTCACCGACCACGAGCTCAAGATCGCCGTCAATCGCGTTCTTAGGGACGATCCCTCGAAAGGTGACATGCACAATCGCCAGGCCATTACACCAAAGCTCCTGTGGAAGGCCATGTGCGATTACGACCTGTGGCCGCTCTACGCCATCGGTCTCCTGGCTTATATTCCGCAGTCTCCGGTAGACACTTACATCACTCTCACGCTCAAGAGTCTTGGATTCAGCACGGTATGCAATCCAAAGTCAATTCCAAGGGGTTAAAGTGTGTACTAACATGACAATAGTTCACAACGAATCTTCTTACGATCCCTTACAGCGTCTTCCACATTTGCACTTTGCTCATAATCACAAGAGTCAGTGAATGGCTCAATGAGAGAACACTGGTTGCCATGTTCCAGAACATCTGGACTCTTCCCTGTGTTATCGCACTGCGCTTCTGGCCTGGAGCAATGTCTAATATGTGGGGAACGTACGCTCTCGTCACCACCCTGCTCAGTTACCCGTATTGTCACGCCATTCTTGTAGCCTGGTCGAGCAGAAACTCAAACAACGTTGGCACTAGAACCGTGTCTGCAGCACTATACAACAGTAAGTCTTCAGTAAAGGCTCTTGCTCGGCGTTTTATTTTAACAACCACTTCCAGTGATGGTCCAATTGGGCAATGTAATATCTAACAACATCTACCGCAACGACGACAAGCCACTGTACCACCGTGGCAACATAAACTTGATCATCATCAACTGCATCTCTATCTGCGTTTTCCTGGCCACCAAAGTCTACTATGTCACCAGGAACAAGCAGAGGGAGAAGGCGTGGAACGCCATGACTCCGGAGCAGCGCGCCGATTACATCAAGAATACGACCGACAGGGGCAGCCACCGCCTGGATTTCCGTTTTGCGCATTAGAGAGGAGAGACAATTTTCACGCTGCAACTACACATAAAGCAGAGGGGTTTTGGCTATACAAAAGAAGTTTGATTTTAGAGTTTCATGACAAGAACGAGCGGCGTTGCCACTGAGCTGCGAGCAATAACATGAATTTTGATACCCTCATACATACTCATGAAGAAAGGTGCATGAAACACATAATGACTGGTATGTGGCTAGATAGCTGAAGCATTCCTCGATGATTTCGTAAAATTTGCATACCGTTTCTCAAACATGAGAGCGTGGAAGGCCACCAATATGCTGCCAGTACTACTCAACACTTATGAGAGCATACACACACCCTCACAGCCACCAAATCACCTACCTTTAGCATAGAAGAACATGAAAACAAAATCTCATCAGCCCTGACACCGAAACCTCCGGCGGTCTAGAGAGATAAAATACGCGCGGCTGGTTCACCGTGACGATCACCACGCGGCGCAGCGCAGCGTTATCCGACAGCCGATAGCGTGATCAAAGTAGGAAATGGCGAAAACGCATTTCGCCCCAAAAACTCGCACGATGATTTCCCCGACGCCGGGCCGCATCTGGCGGGGCGTTGCAACTGCAACGATGGGCGGGCGAGCCGAAAGTGGCAAAAAAAAGTCGTAAGGCTTACTTCGCACCCCCGTTCCTTGCGTGCCACACCCTGCCCAACCCTGCCTCCAAGGGCAGGGCCGCCGACGAAAAAAGAGTGGGACATTGAGCACTGCCAATCCTTCCATCCCATCATCCAATGCTTGTTTTCGCCATCGCTCGATGTCAAGGCGGCATGGGTAGAGCGGCTCACCAGCAAGGTCTTGCAGGCGGGCAGACCCGCTGATACACGCTCGCGCATATTGTCCCAAAACCCACAAAACCCACCCACAACGATGGGTTGCACCGCGGCATTATAAGCACCCGCCCGCCCGTCCCCGGAAGCGTCTTGTCACCGCTTGGACTGCTTGGTTCTGTCCGCCTAACGCACCAGGATGGCAGCGGACCACGACACCACCAGGGCGCCGCCGGACGCCGTGGCGAGCACACCCGCCGCCACCGATGGCAACGCCTCTTCGACTGCCACGGAGCAGCAGCAGCAGCCACTCACCCCGCTCCAGCGATTCTGGAGAGGCACGCTGCTGCAGTGCATCATCACGGGCCTGGTGTCCTTCTGCGAGCCCGGGATATGGAACGCGCTGAACTCGCTCGGGGCGGGCGGGCAGCAGAAGCCGTATCTGGTCAACGCGGCCAACGCCATAACGTTTGGGTGGGTTCCCCATTCCTCGATTCCCCCGGCCTCAGCGCGCCTCATCCTGGGACAATCTTTGGACCGAATGCTGACGCGGTGACGGAGCGCCGAAGCATCATGATCTTCGGGTGCACGCTCGCGGGCGGGCTCTCTAACAAGATCGGGCTCAAGTGGACGCTCGTGCTGGGCACGCTGGGCTACCCGTTCTACAGCGCGGCGCTGTACGTCAACAACCGCTTCGGCACCGAGTGGTTCGTCCTCGTCGGCGCCGTGACGTGCGGGCTCAGCGCGAGCTGCCTGTGGGCGTCCGAGGCGGCCATCGTGCTGGGCTACCCGGAGCACCGCAAGCGCGGCCGCTACGTCGCCATCTGGCTGGCCATCCGCAACGTCGGGCAGCTGATCGGCGGCGCCGTCAACTTCGGCCTGAACGTGCGCTACGCGACGACGGGCAAGGTGGGCTACGCGACCTACCTGGTGCTGATCGCGCTGCAGTGCTGCGGGCTGCCGCTGGCGCTGGCGCTGAGCCCGCCGGCCAAGGTCGTCCGCGACGACGGCACGCGCGTCGTGATCCTGAAGCAGACGAGCTGGCGCGCCGAGGCGAGGGCAATCGCGAAGCTCGTGCGGACGAAGCGCATCCTGCTCTTGATCCCGGTGTTCGTCTTCGGCCAGTGGAGCACCCCCTACGAGAGCAACTACCTCGCCACCTACTTCACCGTCCGGTCGCGCGCGCTCGGCAGCTTCCTGACCGCCTGCTCCGGCATCACCGGCGACCTCGTCACCGGGCACGCCCTCGACCACCTGCCCTTCGAGCGCAGGATCCGTGCCAGGATCGTGTGGTGCTGGATCGCGTTCCTGTTCACCGGACTGTACATCTGGCAGACCACCAACCAGGTCACGTACGACAGGGCTCCGCCGAGCCTGGACTGGAGCCAGCCGGGCTTCGGGCGCGGATTCGCTAGCCACATCATCTGGCAGTATGCCATCGAGTCGCTGCAGACGTACCTGTACTGGACGATGGTAAGTCTCTTTCTCTGCGTTCATCCTGGATGAGCTCGTGCTGACTTGTTCTGACCAGGGCACCCTCAACGACGGCGTGGGAACACTTGCCCGGACGACAGGGTTGCTGCGCTCGTTCGAGTCAGTTGGCTCGACCTTTGCCTACACAACGAGCGCGACGAAGTGGCGCTACTTGTACACCCTCATCTTCGCTTTTGTCGCGTGGATTTTCCTGCTGCCGTTCACGACCTATGCCGCGTGGCTGGTGCCGAATCAGCCCTCCAAGCTGGAAGTCGATGGAGCCGTTGAAGAGTCGGAATCGGAATCGAGCAGTCAAGTTGATCTGGGCGGTGGTGAGGAAGTCGTTCCGGAGAAGAATAAGTCCGGAGAGTCACCGGTGTAAGCCGTCTTTTGGTTGAGGGTCGCAAAAGAGATCTCCGGGTGGGAAACCAGTCGGAATTGCTGGTGTCTTTTCCATCATACTTCCACACCATCGGATACCAAATCATCTTCTCGTCTGTTCCAAATTTTTCAGTCCGTGAGAGCGTATGTAGGCCGGGATGGCGAGAATAACGTCGGCATCATCGTCCCGGAAAATCCGTAAAATCCAGATGCCTCCTGCCCCTTCAAAGACCAACAGAGAAAATATTAAGCCAGATGAGTGATGAAGTATCCGGAATCCTCGAGGAATGGTCGACGAGATTTGCTGAGTCTGATTGTCGCATGAAAAACTGCGGAGGAACTTCGCCCTCGATTTTGCACACCTTGATGCCAGCGGGGACATCAAGGTATCTGCTCCGCGAGTCCGCCACCCACTCAACTCACAACCGCCCGCACAAACACTTTCGAAATTTTCTTCGCAATTGCCAACAGCTCTCCCTATCCATCGGTTGCCGAACGCCTTCGACGAGCGCCCTCTCAGCCCCTCCGCAAAACAACATGTCCCACGAAACGGTCTACTACTCTCGCCCGCGCACCTACGGGAAGGGCTCTCGCGGCTGGTAAGCAGCAGCGGCTAGTCGAGGGCGAATCGATGCGGATATTCTGACTCTGTTACAGCCGCGTCACTGGCGACAAGAAGAAGGCCGGCGTCATCCGCAAGTACGGCCTCAACATGTCGCGCCAGGCCTTCCGCGAGCAGGCCGAGGCCATCGGTTTCAAGAAGGTGAGCGAGGCGAGCAAGCTTGTGTGTAGCAAGAATGAGAGGCTGACTGGTGAGCACAGTTTCGGTGAAGCACGCTCAACTGGCGATGGTGTTCGAGGTCGACAAGCGTGGTGAGATGACCGCCAGGTAGAGATGCGACGCATGAAAGAAACACAAGCCATGAGAAGCTCCCTAAGTAGTAACCGGTTAAGAATGGAAATCGTGACTCAGAAGATCAGAGATGAACAGAATTGCTGCTTAATATATATCTCGAAAGTGGTCGTGCGTCATAATGCCTTAATCGTTGAAGGGTGTGTAAACGTGATATGAATACAAACGCTCCATTGTGGAACAAAAAGGAACTTATCGGTAATTGTACCCCTTCTCATAGTAGTTTCCATAGCAGTCAACCTCTCCATTCCTCGTGTCTTCGGGTGGAGGAGGCCGGACCACTTTAATCTCGCCCTCCCAGTAACCTTCCACCTCCGGGTCGTTCTCTCCACGCTGCAGCGCTGCAAGGTACGCAGCCTTCCGATCTTTGCGAAAGCTAGACAGTTCAGAAACCACGTCAAACATGCGTCTCGGTCGCGCCTGCTGCAGCAAAACGGGTGGCGGGTCCGCGATCGAAGGCATGACGACCTTCTCGCTCATGTCGGCGAGCGGCAGCGTGCGGCCGGGCTCAAGCGAGGGTACGCCGCACTCCTCGTCCCCGAAGAAAGAGAAGTCGCGCTCGGCAGCAGACCAGAAAGCTTCCGAGTCGGCGTCCTCGGTGGATGACTTGGATGGGTATTGGCGCCACGTCGTGGTGGGCTTCTTCGGGGACATAGGATCACCGAGCGGCGCCATCTCCAGAACCAGTCGGTGCAGCCCGAATTGTGACCGTGCGTACTCTCGTTCTGCGAGTTGCCGATCTCGTCCTGGAGGGAGGGCGTAGGCTCCTTTGGCCATGAGTTTGGCGATGAACGTTTCTTCGGCACAGTCTTTGATAAACTGAACAAGTCGCCGAGTCACTTCTGGTGATTCGGTTTCGGTAGGCACATCAGTCAGTACCAGAGTTTCGACTCTAGACAGCATCCCTGGATGAAGGCGGTTTTCGTTGGACTGTCGGAATTCCAACCGTGCGCGACGGTCGCCTACAGCAATTGACGAAGATCTCCGATGCCTTGTGTGACTATCTCGGTCGATGGTACTGAGGGTTTCCACCGGCTCTGGCGCAGCTTCTCCTTCTGATAGGTTCAATCTTTTAGTATCACCCACTAGAACTTCGGCAGATTCACTGGTTGTTCTCGTTATCGGTGTCTCTGGTGGGTCGATAACAACCGTGGGCTTCAACGGAGGCGTTGCCGGGAGGTCTCCTGGAAGCTCAAACACCTGATTGTCGTACGCAGGCAACTCAGCCGGAAGTGCCTGGTTGTTCGGCATCTCATATATGGCGCGATTTTCTGTCGGCGCCTCGTGGATCTCATTGAATCCATCAAGCTCGTGTGCTGTTGGAGGTGAGTAAATGCCGAGGTCTCCTTGCAGCTCTACCCTCCCTACAGAGAGGTCTGCAACTGCCGTCTCCTCAGTGATGACTGCATGATGGATCCGCAGGTATGTCATCTTATCCGATGCGTACTTCTTAATGACCGGTGTGAGCTTTTCTGCTCCAGGCATGAAGAAGTCATCTTGGGGTTCTGGTTCCTCGAAAGAGAGCAACATTGGTGGGTTTGGTTTCCTCGTCAAACCTCTGGCCACAGTACCGGCATCGAAAACTTGGAGCTTTTTCGAGCGTAGAAGGCCGGACACTCCCTCAACCGTAAGGTTATTGTCTGAGATGTACAAGTGCGTGATCCCGCCGGTGTAGACGTCATTGATGAAAGCACTGCCAGCAAATTCACCCACCAATTTAGCGCGCAGCACCTGATCCAAGTCTTCCTTGTCGTACTGGTCAAACAAGAGTGGATGGCGCAACGGTGAGGATGGAGATGCTGGAGAAGGCGGAAGTTGTTCTGACGGAGTCGACTGGCCATTGAGGTGGGTCACGCACGACTTCCTCTTTATGTTGAAGCAATTGTCCAGGAGAAGTCGTGCACTCGCGTCAGTCAGCTGATTGTCACGAACATCGAGGCTCTTGAGCCTAGTCTTGACGGCTGTAGCTAGCGCCTCAATCTCAGCATCTTTCAATGCTAGCGATCTCAGCTTCAGGACTCTCAGACTATGGCAGAACTTGAGGACGGAGAGAACGTCGGCTCCCTTGGCGGATTTTGTCTTGGAAAGATCGAGATACAGCAAGGCCGGAAAATGCTGCAGGGCCTCTGCAAGACCACTGTACGTGGCATTAGTGCAAGCGGATGCATCCAAGTAGCGGAGCCAGAACAAAGGGAAATCATGCGTCATCCTCGGAAGGCTGTCAGAGTGCGATGAGAGTCTGAGATTGCTTGGGCGACGGAGGGTAATGAGTGCGCCATGGTCGAAAAACGGCAGGCCACGGACGACGAGCGACTGAAGTCGGGGCAGGCGCTCGAGGACGTCGCGAAGCCAGTCAGAGTGGGGGCCATCGTAGATCTCGGCGTGGGCGGGCGGGAAATGCAGCGTATGGGTGAGCTCTCTTGTGCTGAGCCTCGCCCAGGAAAGCGTCCTCTTGAAACGCACGAGAGCGACTGCTGGTGTCAGCAACAAGAGCCGGATGCAGGAGGGTGAAACAGACCATAGACCACGTCGTTCTCTACTCCGAAGTGCGAGGCCGGGTTGCCCCACAGCTGGCGCGTGAAAATGCGGTGCCACTGCCGGCAGACGAGAGCTGCCGAACAAAGGTCTCTGGAAGGGATGTACTGGGCGACGATGGGCCAGTAGTCCCTCGTATTTGCGGCCTCATAGGACGGAAGGACATCGTTCATGTTGGAACATGGACGGCGGAGCAGCTGGGACGGAGGAAGACGGTAAGCCTGAGGACAACGCTCAGGGCGTGGGCTGGTTTACATCTTGCCCACGAGGTCAGGCGGAAGGATGCGCCAAGGCGTTGCGCCGGTGGACTGATTGGAGTTGAGCGGAGAGAGAGGTGCGCTTGGCGGCGTTGCGCTGGTGAGGCTGTGCCGCCTGAGCCTGCCGCTTCCGACGTCATTGTCACGTGCCCGCCGCCTATCACCACCATTGTTGTTTTCGCCCTGGATGCTGGACATGAGCATTTGAAACGCGTCTATCTGCTGTCTCGCCCTGCACACGCGGCGCAAAGATACCTAAAAGTCCCCGTTTCCAGCAAACAGCCGCAGAGATGGCCCGTCGGTTTCAGAAGTCCATGTTGAAGTCGACCAGCCGTGCTCGAGAACCAAGCACGATCTTTCCCTCTGGAAGACGAGAGCCACATCGGAGCAATCTGACGGTCCGAAGACACTCCATCGCTGTCAGGTTCAGCGTGCCATTGAGTTTCCAGTCGACCCCATCGTCTGTCTTTCCTCCGAACATCTCAAAAACCTCGAGCGATTCTCGCTGCGTCTTAAGGGCGCCTGTGAGCTCATCTGCGTACCAAAAGCCAGACGTAAAGTCTTTGTCGAATCTGGGGTGTGGGTCGGAATGGGTGAGCGCAAGCGTCTTTAGAGCGCGTGGGCATTCAAGGATTCGACTGAGCGCACGTCCGTTTAGTAGGCAATTATCGAAGCGGAGGTATTCCAAGGCAGTCGATTGCCTGTGCTCATCGCCCAGGTAGAGGTAGCCGCCATTGCCCCACGTGGTGCATTCGCCGACGTCGTAATTGGCGATTTCGAGTTTGCGTAGCGTTGGGATGAAGAAGATGGACAGCCCGGGCAGGTCACAGCGCGAGTATCCAAGCATCTGGGTGTAGAGACAAAGCGATGTTAGGTTGGGAAGCAGACGCCTCTCTGAGGACGCCCTGAAGACGTCCGTCGCGCGCGCAAATGCACTCTCAAGCTTTGTCTCGTCCTCCCGCCATGAGACAGCCATAGGATCGAACCTGTCATCATGTTCCTCTTCATCGATGTTTGGCATTTTGAGATGGAGTGTCTGCAGGGATTCCAAGTCTTCGAGCACGTGGCAGACTTTCAAAGTCTTCCAGAGCTCAGGCGGGGGTTCCAGGCGGGAAGAGTAGCGTGGTGGATTCTGGAGCGTTGCGTCCACTGTCAAGCCTGTGACGCGTATGGCCAACGCAGGGTGTTTCTTGAAGAAACGCTTGAACTTCCCGGCTCTCCGCTTGCTGTTGAGCACGATGTTCGCGTAAACTCTCGGTTGCATGACGCGGTGGAACTCGCGAGAGACCGTCAACAGGGACATCTGGTCATCCATCGAAAGAGACCCGACGATAAGGTCGAAGAACTCCACCGGGAGCGAGAGAATTGGCGGCGATGCCATCTCGTACATTGGGTTGATAGGTATGTGGTTGTGGATGTGAAGGGAGCGAGGAAACGCGACGCGCGACGCGTCCAAGTAGGCTCGATGGTATCGCACGCACGGGAACCAGGCAATGGCAATGCGGCGCACAAGGTCGGCTGAGTTTCGAGGCCTTGAAGGGCACAGGTCTAGTTGGATCCGAGTCTTGAGGTTGAACGGCGATGTGTGGTTTGCGATTTTCGATGTGCAGAAACGGCGTGTCGCGTCTCCCCCTTTGAGTTAATTGCCAAATACAACCACACCCTGGCTTGATTGAACGGCCTTACCATATGTAACATAGAATAGCCCTTGGCATCATTTCTCATATCAGAGCCCTGCGCTGCGGAATTGCTCCGCGCGTTCGCATGAGGCCCAATGGATGATAGAGTTTAGTGTTGAATTTTCTGGGCCGGCGGGGCTGCCCGCGAGGTCGGTGCGGATAGCATTGCAGCCGACGCCTGCCTTTGATATTGATTTTACTGCACGTTCGCGTCTGGACGAATGCTTCAACTGTGCATGTGTGAAGGGCATGGTCTTGTTGCAATATTTCACGAATTGGCCATGTCCCATATCACAAACCTCAGGAATCAGCTCCAGAACTCTAGTTCGCCGTAACATCATATCAAGATTCACGAAACTTATCTTAGTAAGGATTAGTCACCTCGGAACGCGGCCTTAATAGACTTTCGCAACATCGTCAACACTCATTGTGATTCTCTCGTGTTAGATTAGTGTGAAGCGATAATATTTCATCTGTCCTATTGGCAACGAGAGTGGGAAGAAGAATCTGGGAAGCGAACAAATAAACGAGCGTGGTAAGGACGAATGGTGGAAGCTGTCTAAGACTCCAAACCCTGACCTTGGTGTGAGAAACGAAACCCGATCTCTCAGAAACCGGGGAAACCGCAGGTCCACTGGACCTTCTTATCCTTCTTAGCGTCGAACTTCTTCTCGCAGTACGCCTGCCTGGCAGTCGAACTATATCTACCCTTGGAGTTGGTGTCGAACTCGAAGTGCTGGTACTTCTTGGAGCTCGTCGCATACTCGAATCCTACCTTCTCGTCAAAGTCACCGTTGCTCTTGACGGTCAAGTCCTCAGGAAGACCGTCAACCTTCAGGGTCTTGCCACTTTTAAGCGTATCGCTCTTCGATCCCACCTTCTTCTTTTGCTCGGCATCGCTGTAGACAGTGACCTCGAATTTTTCGCCGTCGGTCCCGCTCCGCACGACGACGACTGAGTACTGACGGAGGTCTGATTGCTGACCGGTGATGGCGTAGTGGTTCATGCTGTCGTATTCGTAGGGGGATCCAAGCTTTCCCTTTTTTCCGTCCTTCTCCAATTTTGTCATGTGGAATTGGAACCCGTCATTCGTGCAATCGGGCGTGGGCTTGCAATAAGGCGATTTCCTGGTAGAGTTTTATCAGTACCCTGGATGGGTCAACGGGCGAGAAAGCCGCTGAGTAACTTACTGCGGATCAACATTGTCGAATTGGACGGTGAAGAAATCACCCTTGTCCATGACTTTTCCGGGATCCAGGCACTTGCGCTCAGCCTTGTACTTGCCTTCTTTGCCGTACCAGCCCTCCCCGCGGCGGAACTGCTTCAATTGAGATCCGCCAGCTGTGTATCACTCAGTCAGCAACACTCATTATCCACGCCTATCTCAATTGTACCTACATCGGTTGTCACCGGAAGTGATGCAGCGCAGAGTGTTGCGGATTGTACCCTGCTTAAAGTCGTCCTGGAGCATCTGCGCCATGGGCCACTCATCCGTATCAAGTTCCTTGTTGCCTATGCCGCCAGGGAAGTTGTCCCACATCTTCTGGACGATGGGATAAGTCCTGCAGACGGCGGTGGCCGGCGCCACCCCGACGCCGGAATTCATGCGGGCATCATCGTTATCGTCGTCACTTCCGCTATCTTTGTAGGTAATCTTCTTCTTCTCAACGCAATTCTCGTAGTAACAGGCGTTGTTGCAGGCTCTAAAAAGACGGTGTCAGAAAAGATTTGGGAATGGGTGGATTGCAGGTGTGAAATACTCAGGGGACTTTGAACAGTCCATACGCCAAACACCGCAGTCCTTCGGGGCTCTCGCATCAAAGCGGTTCATCCGCCCAGGAGCAACGAATAAATCATTGTCTGCTGCCTCGGCGGCTACAAAGCCGGAGAAGGTGAGCAAGGCTCCAAACAAGGAGGCAGTCTTCATAGCGGTGGAAGAGAGCGAGAATTGGAATCGGTGATTCAAAAGATGCGGAAACGATGATGAAAAGCAGATGTGCGAACTGTAATGAGCTGTCATGCTATGAAGGTCTGCTTGCTCTACTTAAGTACTTCTGCCTCGCTCTGGTGGAGACTTTCACGACTGGGAGCTGAAAAAGAATTGATGATGACGATGATGATTACTGTAGCTTAGCCAACGCAACCCTTACACCCCAGACTAAAGGATGGTAGGCCTGAAAGCGAAGGCATTTGGTTCCTCCTGTTGTTGGTGTGACCTGGTAGTTCCTTCATCGCCTAAGGAAGTCGTGAAGTCGAGGAAACAACACGTGTATTGCAATCTCGGAAAAGTCGGATCTGAGCTGTGAAAGTCGAAGCTGTTGGAATGAGAGAGGAGAGAATCCTTCGATGAGTTGGTGTGGCCGAGGGGGATGTGTCCTGCTCGAGGCTGAGGATGCTGACGCCGATCAGCTGCACGAAATCCCTTTGGGATAAAGAACACATCCCAATGCAGGTACCATTTTAGCAGAAATGAGGGGCTTCGCCTTCTTGTGTGATGACGTGCAGCGGATCTATTACGTCAATGCTGAACACGTTCCTAGACAGGAGTAAGGCGTCCAAGTTGAGGACGTTGGAGAGTGAATACGAGTAACCGCAGCTGCGCGCAAATCCTCTGGAAATGTCAGCTGCAAGGAGATGGAGCTGCGATGGGGCAGATGCCTAAAGTGACAGGCGCTATGCTAAGCGAGCTGCGGAGAGCGTCCATAAATAAGCAGCCCGCTGACTACAGCAATGGACTCCACAACTCGTTCTTCCAGCCTCGAGCATTCTCAAATTACATCTCAGCAGCCCGAAAGAGATCCGATCACTTCGCAGAATGACAGGCCGCTCGACAGACGAGCAGCCGCGGACTGCAGTGAGGTGGTATGGCGAAAGCAAGTCGTACTTTGCCTTGTTCGTACTCGTTGATCTGCCAGCGGAGGTGCCAACACCATCCCTCTTCGCATAATTTCGTCGCTGACACCACACGCAACAGACGATCAACAGCATCCTTGATGGACTGCTGGTCAATGAAGCGGCAGTTGTATGGCTTGCACACGACAACTTCAGCAGCATCCCAGAACCAGGTGACGGAGCGACAAGGCCGCCAATCGACCCGACTTGGCGCTCTCCGTTCGTAGGAAAAACCATCACCGATGCAGTGAGGTTCCTGAACGAGCTGCCAGAGTCAGCGAGGCAGGTTATCGATGGCCGTCACTTCGTCGTTGTCGACCAGTATTACATGCACAAGGGGAGAGGTCTTGTCAAAGCGTATAGGATTGAAGGAGATGTCAAGGACGGTAGTGACATGACGTGGGTGCCGGGAAAGCCTGTGGATCTGATGAATAGTGTCTACGCGTATGAGAAAGGCCAGTGGGAGCAATGGCTGGATGACTTCCGTGCTACGGGACGGTGCATGGCCTTTGGCGATGAGGACGGTCCAGTCACACCACCACCGTCGGATTAGGCTAATAGATGTTTGTTTGTGCGTCTTTCTTGTCTCCACATCTGCTAGCATGATTCGTCATGGGCCTTTGTGTTATGTATCATCTCCTACTCTCGTTAGAAGGTGTAACTCTCTTATCCCAAACATCTTCAGATGCCAAGCAGCTCTTTACCCATCTGATTTCGATTGAGAGAACAGTTCAACCGAGATTTGAACCACCTCGCATTCGCGTTTTTGTTTCCAATAGCTGTCAGTGCCTCTGCTTATTCCATTTCTGTAAGCACTGGTGGCAGTGATATGCGAGAGGGTGAAAGATATGTGGCAGTAATAGATGATTATGGTGAAGAAAGAGAGAGAGAGAGAGAGAGAGAGAGAGAGTGAGTGAGTGAGTGGAGCGAGACCTGAGAAGATCATCGGCGGCGTTTGGCTTCGCTCCGGGCCGACTTCCAGCCCTACGGCCGCGGGAGAGAGCTGCCACTTCACGCCGCCGAACACCCAAGCTTCGCACTCCAGCACACCACACCAACCGAACACCCCCCACACGCCCAGCAACACCCCAATTGCCTCGACCAAGCACTCTGCCACCCTCTCGACCGCAGCGCCACACCAACAACTCCCCACCCACCACCGACACGTCCCCCAGCCACGCCCCCACCATGCCGCCCAAGAAACGCGCCAAACCCTCCACCTCCGCCGCAACGCCGCACGCCTCGACGCCCAGCAAAACGCCCACGAAGGACCTCCCGCCCTCCGCCTTCCCCGCGCACACCATCGACGTCCTCGCCGACCCGTGGACCGACGACCAGGAGACCTCGCTCTTCAAGAACATGATCCGCTGGAAGCCCACCGGCCTGCACAAGCACGTGCACATGGTGCAGATCGCGTCGTCCATGAGCCGCGAGGGCTTCAGCTACCAGATGGCCCCCGGCGGCGGCCGCGACTACGCCCCGCACACGCGCATCCCCGGCATCTGGAAGAAGCTGGGCGAGCTGTACGACCTGGACGCGCTCGACGAGCGCGAGAACGCGCACGCCCTGGCCGGCTGGCCCGACGTCGCCGATCGCGTCTTCATCGCCGCCGCCGTCGCGCCGGTGAAAGCTCAGAACAAGAAGAACGGAGGAGGAGCCGGGGACGAGGACGTCGAGATGGAGGACGCGGCGGCGGCGGCGGCGACGGCGGCGGACGACAACGACGCGGACGACGACGACGCGGGCGACGAGGGCCCGTGGTTCGAGCTGCCGGAGGACGAGTTCGCGCAGATGATGTGGGACCGCAGGATAGCTCCGCCGCCCGGCCAAGCCGGCGCAGGCGCAGGCGCAACGGCGACGACCGCCACCGTCGAAGCCGACGCGGCCCCGGCGGAGGGCGACGGCGCGGAAGGCAAGAGCGCGCGGGTCAAGGGCCGGAGGCTGTCGCCGCGCGTGGTCGTCGACCAGCGCAACACCAAGCGCAGCGAGAGCCCGCCGGCGTGCCCGGAGCTGCTGGCCAAAGTCGGCGACCCGGCGCCACTGTCGGCGGCCGAGCAGGACGCGGACCAGGCGAACGACACGGACGACGCGCGCTCGAACGCCGGGTCGCCGGCTGCGGGTGGCGGTGGCAGGGCCAAGGGAGCCAGCGCCAAGGGGGGCATGAGGGCGGCGGCGGCGGCCCGCAGCCGCAGCGGCCGGGCGGCCGGGCGCAACGCCAAGGCGCAGTCGGCGGATCCGGAGGACGAGGATGAGGAGGATGAGGAGGAGAGCAGCAGCGAGGAGGAGGACGAGGGCGAGACGCCGCCGGCAAAGGAGGGTGGCAGGGCGGCACGCGGCGGCAGGAGGACCACGGCTAAGGGTGGTGGTGGAGGAGGCAGTAGTAAGAGGACCAGTGGTCGGAAGAGGTAGGATGGCGAGGCTGCTGTCTAGACCTTCTTGCGTACTTGAAGAAGTTGAACCAGGAAAGCTCTTCTCATAATATTTCGATACCCGCTGCTACTTTAAGCATGCAGCAAATTTGATTCACAGAGGCCCAGATGCCAGCTTTCTGTTGTGCTAGAGGACTCCATAAATTCCTGAACTTGTGAGGCTCCCAGTCGTCAGGGTGAACTCTGATATGGCCATCAAGCCCCCAAGGTTGGCTCGTAAGGTTGTCGAGTTGTTTATCACAAAGTGAATCGTATCAGGAAGAAAAGGCGGTCTTTACAATCTCATGTATTCTCAACGCAGTCAGTTGTAGCAGCTACCTAGCCGACACGCAGCGCGCAGCCAGGTCCGTTGGTCTGCTGTTTATATTCCCTATTCCCATCCCATGCACAACGTATCATATGTCATGCTCATAAAGTTTCCCAAAGGTTCAAAAGCGAAAGATGTTGATTTACCACTTGGCCTCCTTCTTCTCCTGGAAGGCCTTGATGATGGTGAGAAGGTTCTCAAGGGCAGCCAGCCACTTCTCAAGCTGCTGCTGGACCTCGGCCTCGTTGTCGCCAAGCTTGGCGTAGAAGTCCTTGCGGTAGGGCGTGGCGCTCATGGCGGCGCTGAAGATGGGCTTGATGACGAACGAGTGGTGCGGCTTCAGCGTGTTGCCGTACGCCGAGCGGAACGACTCGGAGAGCTCCTGGCTGGGGTTCTTGACGTTCTCGCGGAGCGCCTGGGCGGTGAAGTCGAGGCCGCTGGTGGAGGGGATGCGTTAGCGCGGGGCAATGTGTGGCGTGAGGGGTAACAAGAGCCGGCTGCAAAAACAACGGACACACTTACCGCGTCAGCCACAGGAGACCCTCGGCAGCGACGTGCTTCTTCTCCTTGATCTCGTTGACAACGAGAGCCTGCAGCGTCTCGCTCTCGCCGGGCTTCTCGACCTGGCGGTTGCGGATTTTCTGCGGGCGGCCACGGCGTTAGCCAGCTAAACTCCATGACTTCTTCCCTCCATTGTGCGAGGTACGGCGGGACGGGCGTACGGTGATGTTGCCAGTCATGTCAGACTTGACGGGCTTGAAGGCCGCAGAGCCCAGGACATCTGTGTCGCAGCAATGACGTTAGCGGGGTGTTCCAATGCAGGTAGTCGAGCTGATGCTCCAGGAGACAGCAGCGCGCGCCTGCGAAGCCTGGGGGTAGCATAGCGTACCGAAGAGGGTAGTGAGCGACTCGGCGGCATCGAGGAACTCGGAGGTGTGGATGGCGTTGTCGTTGGCGGCGTCAACGGGGACGTCGACGAAGGACTTCTGGAGGGTGTCGAAGAAGGTCATGGTGGCGGTTGCGGATAGCGGGAGATTGGAGCGGCGGGGTTGCAATTGAAGCTGTGGGCGGGAGACTGGAGATGCAAGGCTGGCGACGAGCGGGTTGTTCGAAGAAGTAGCAGGCGCTCAGGGAGGGGCGATGTGGCTACAGCCAGTCGAGGCCTTAGCCCCTCGCGCCTGATCGAGCTATGGCGGTGAATGGAGACCCTGGTGGGGCGGCATGACGCGGGGCGAGCATCCTCAAACAAGCGCACCTGCCGATCCCGCGCGCTGACGACCACCGGCGGGAGCACCCACCCAGCTCGCCTTCTCTGCGATGTCGACGGGCAGCCGCATCGTCTGCGTGTATATGGGTGCTGGGCGGCGGATCATCGCTTTAGCGGCATCCCATCGCACGGCGGCACATCTTTGAACCGCCTCCCCGCTGTCGGCTCAAAGTTGCGTGAGGGCGAGCGGCGGATCGCCTTCTCCGCACGTCATATATATCCCGCGGTCGTCTGCGCGGTGCTCGTGCTGCTGCTCGTCATTTCTCGCAATCTCGCCGTGTTTTGCGTGCATCCCTTAATCTGCACCATGTCGCCCAGCCACGTCGCCCAGACCGAGCGTCTGTTCCGCATCGCCTCCATCCCCGGTGACGGCATCGGCACGGAGATCACCGAGGCCGCTGTGCAGGTGCTGCAGAAGCTCGCCGGTGTGCATGGCTCGTTCCACTTTGACTTCACCGAGTTCGATTGGAGCAGCAACAATTACCTCAAGCGGGGCTGGTACATGCCTGAAGATGGGCTGGAGCAGTTGAAGAAGTACGATGCCATCTATTTCGGGGCTGTTGGCTCGCCCGGTACGCGTATCCATATCCACCCATCGTGACAAATGCTAATTGGACATCAGACGTGCCTGACCACATCTCGCTCTGGAATCTCATTCTCCCCATCCGCAAAGCATTGAACCAGTATGTGAACCTGAGGCCGAATCATATCCTGCCCGGCACAAAGTCGCCCCTGGCGGACTGTGCGCGGGAAGACCTCGACTGGGTGTTCGTGCGCGAGAACAGCGAAGGCGAGTACTCAGGCCAGGGAGGCACGTCGCATGAGCATTCCGGCCATGCCATTGCCACCGAGGTCTCCATCTTCACCCAGGTCGGCGTTGAGCGCATCATGCGTTTTGCCTTCGAGACAGCCCGTAGTCGCCCGCGCAAGAAGCTCACTATGGTCACCAAGAGCAACGCTCAACGCCACGGCATGGTGCTTTGGGACAAAATCTTCTTTGATATCAAGAAGGAATACCCCGACGTCGAGACAGACAAAATGCTAGTCGACGCCATGACAGTCCGCATGGTTCTAAACCCGAAGTCGCTGGACACAATCGTGGCCACGAACCTGCACGCCGACATCCTGACAGACCTGGCAGCCGCGTTGTCAGGCAGTATCGGCATTGCGCCCTCGAGCAACCTCGATCCCACAAGGAAGAACCCAAGCATGTTCGAGCCAATCCACGGTAGCGCTCCCGACATTGCTAGCAAGGGTATTGCAAATCCAGTCGGTGCGTTCTGGAGTGCCGCCGAGATGGTCAGATGGCTAGGCGAAGAAGCTGCCGCCGATACCCTAATGAAGGCAATTGAGAATGTTACAGGAGCAGGAATTAGGACAAAAGATCTTGGGGGATCGAGCAACACGAAAGAAGTCACAAACGCTATCTGCGCGGAGATTGAGAAGATCGGGAAGAGCTAAATTTCGGCTTGGGGGTTGAGCTAACAAGAGGTGGGCTTCTGACAAGGTCGCTTTGCATTCGCAACTGGATCGACTTGCTCTTCAGGCATTTGTATCAGCAACGGCCTCAAAGCGGTAAATGATAAGAGTTGAGAAAACTGAAAGGTGGAATAGGATCGACTTCAGAAGAGGGAGCCGTTTTTTTCCGCATAGTTATAGTGATCTCAGCGGACACGGGTTCTAATAATCGTTTGCTTCATCATATTGTAGAACAAGGACGAAATCAAAGCAAATATGCCTACGTACCTCATAGGCAAATATGGGGACACCGTGCTGAACAGATTGTTAAATGACCACTGAATTGAACGAGTCTCGCAGTTCTGGTTAAGCCTAAAATGTGTGGCTGCCAGAACGACCGTCAAAGGGATAGGAGAGCCCTTGAGTTGAAAGCTTGCTGACTGCGCTTGACATCAGTCAGGCTTGCCAATGCTATGAGCGGAGATTGTGCTAGCATGGGCACGAGCAGGTCTGTTTAGAGATGAAGCAATCATCCACGCAAGGAGTTTGCCGATGCGCAGGGCTCTCAGTGTGCATGAGTGCTTCAATCTCGGACGGGAAACCTTCATGACCAGACCAATTCATGGTAGGGCCAATACGGAAGGTTGCTCCATGGCAATTTAGACGGACCCGATGCTCAGGATCCGACCACAGATCTCTCAATGTGGCCGGCACCTTATTCAGTCCAGGGGAAACCGCAGCCTCAGTCAATCAACTCGCGAGGCGGCTTCATGGGGAACTTCGCCGGAATGACCTTCGAATACGTCTTGAACTCGACCTTGGGATCCGGCACCTTTCCAATCCGACTCGGAGGCCAGACGATGTACTCGGCACGGCCATTGATGAGGCCCATTGGGATCTGCATGACCAGCGACAGCGTCAGCAGCAATCTCACGAATTCCAAGTCCCCCATGCAGTCATGGAGTCTCTAATTGCCACACTCCAGAAGGTTCGCAGGAGCCTCACGTGCCACCCAACTCGAACACACTCACCGGCCCAAAATCGTTGCTATCCACCGTGTGCCTCCAATTGTCACCCTCAACCCACACATGGCTGTACGGCACGACGAGCTTCTTAAACGGGTACCTGCCGCGGGTGATGACGACGTCGCCGGGCAGGGCAACGACGCGCTTGACGCTGAGCTGCTCGGGCTTGTGGGGGGCCCAGAAGCTGACGATGTCGCCGCGGCGCAGCAGCTGCGGCGGGGCCAGGCGGTTGAAGAGCAGCTTGTCCATCTCGCCGGCCTCGTCGAAGTGCGGCGACAGCGTCGGCGCCATCGACTTGCCCTCGACGCCCGTCACCTCGACGATGCAGCTGCGTGTGAACGCCAGCGCCGACAGGCCGACCGCCGTGTAGTAACCGTAGCGGAGCGCGAAGCGGGCGGTCCGCGGGAGGCGGGAGAGGAGGGGCGGCGCCATTGGCGCGTTGGCTGATGGGAGGGGCGTGGCCGAGTCAATGGCGGTCGGTGGTGGTGAGAGGTGAGAGGAGCGCGTCGGTGTGGAGGCGGGTGATCGGGAATAAGCGGGTGTTTCCTGTGCCATGTCGTGAAGTCGTTGCCGGTGACGACCCCAGAGCAGTACAGAGACCTGACTTCTCGTTGCATTGCAGGCTATACAGGTGAATGTATGCCTTCCCAGCACCTCGTACTTCTTGAACGATCTGTACGTACGAACATTGTAATTGTTGCGGCGTCCGATCGAAGGGCATAAATCCGCGCGCTCAACCCACCCACGAAGGCGAAGACGCCAGCTTGTCTCAATGCACGACATGTTCCTTATGGGAGAGACTCTGACCTTTGAAGCCACGATGTAGTCGAAAATCAGGCGTGACTTTCGTGAACGAGACAGCAACAGTCAGTGAGCAAGCGACAGCAAAACAGTTGGACTGAGTCTCGACCGGAGGAAGCACATAAAGCCTCTAAGCCCACGACCATATCTACACAATCAGCCGGCAACACCCACGATGCTTGCACCTCACTTGTATGCAGAAAGGGAGCAATCACGCAAAACCATGCTCGAGAGATCCGTGGGCCGCCACGGCTCCACCTCCAGCCCACGACGAAAAAAGCCCTCCGAGAACCATAACGCCACTTTCCTCCATCAACGTCGCGGTCCCGGAAACCCCCTGAGGCGAAAGCAACTTTACAAAACTCCGTGCCACCTTCTCCGGTACGCCAGGAAAGAAACGAAAACCGGGTAAGCGTGGCCGAGAGGACCGGTCAAGGCCAGAACGCGCGTGAACAAAGGGTCGACGCCCACCTTCCACCTGCCCATCTGGCCACGCCGCACGCACACTGCAGGGCACGGCACGGCACGACACGGCAGCATGCCCCACGCCGCCATCCCTTCGCCCCAGGCACGGGCGTGCTTGCTCACACTCTGCAGGCGCACTGGTGGGCCAGCCAGGCACACGACAGAAAAGATCGCCCCCGGTGAAACCCCACGCATCTTGCCTCCCCTCCAACCATCCTTCCCGCTCGCGGCTGGACCGCAGCATCTCACGTCCCAGCGCCGGGGGCGAGACGTCTGACAGGCGGGCAGATGCGGTGCGGTGCGTTGGGAGGGGCGAGGGCGCGGCGTAGCACAGCACGCCTGCTGTCAGAAGTGCGACAGCGATGTCTCGCTTCATCCGGGCGCGGAAGGCAACACACAACACGCACCCAACCCTCTCTGCAGCCCCCTTTTCTCACGCCGCTGGCGCCGCCGCCGCCGCCGCCGCCCGAGCCGCTCCCTCTGCTCGGTCGGAGGAAAGACACAAGATCTGACTCAAGGGTTTCAGAAACGCCACATGCCTTGCAAGACAGCGAAAACGGATTGCACGAAACGACGCACAACAGCAAAGCAGGTGAGCACCGGCAGCATCGGAGACAGCAAGAGGAAAACGCATCAACAATGAACAATGCCCCTCTGCTCCCCTTCCCCCGCGCGTTCCCATCCTCCACTCATTTGGTGTTACATCTTACCGCAGGGCCCACAAGCAAAGCAAGAGCTGACGTCCTAGGAAACGGACGGAATGCAGAAGGATAGAAACGTTTCGGAAATTCACCACCCAAATTGGAGGAAGAATCCTTATTTTTTGACTTTCGTACAACCCGCAACTTGTCAGCTGCCCCTTCTGCGGCTGCCTCTTCCACTTGGAGAGAGAAGAGGAAGATGGAAAGAGCCGACAAAGGGGGGAATGAAAAAAAGAAAATAAGTCTTGATGATGATGATGATGATGTCTTAGAATCCCCACTCCGGTGTACTCCCCCAGAAGAAAGCCACCCGCAACCATTTACCCGCCGAACCCGTCTACGCAGAAATGAAGCAAAGAAAAGTACGGACCAGTAGTAAAGGGAAATAAGTCAACATGGCGGAGGCAAAGGATCTTCCGAGACCCGCCGTCGCCTCCCAGAAGAACTGACGGAGCTAAGTCCGGTCATGTTGCATTCGGCTCAAGCATCATGCGAGTTCCGTTCCTCCATCTCCTTGCGCTTGACGGCGCGTTCATGGCTCATGGTCCACAGGATCAAGAAGACGCCCGCGATGCTGGAAACGAACGTTATGCCGTAAGCGGACCTGTAGCATGACAGACCCTCCGTGCACTCCCGGTCACCTCCGTCCAGTGGCGTGCTGTGGGCATCAAAGATGCTGCCGTAGCACAAGTTGAACACGTTGCCGCTGATCACGGGGGACAGTGTCATGAATCCCCAGTTCTGTGTCATGACGTGAACGCCGAAGGCGTCGGCAACAATAGATGGGAACACGCCGAACAGCGCTCCGTAGCCCAGACCGGTCAGGCTCGACACCAGCCACAGGTGGTTGGGGTTCTCGACCCTCATGGCGGTAAATTGGGCGAGAGTGAAGATGAGCGCGGATGCAACCAGACACCAGAATCGTGACATGTTCAGCTTCTTCACGAGCGCGTCGGAGCCTATTCCTGAGGCGAGGCGTCCGAGAAAAGACCCGATCGAGATTATGGAAACTTGAGCAAGCTGCTTTGCTCCGATAAAGCCTTTGGAGACGCTGTCATCGTAGTGGGACCACAGCGCTTGTGCCTTTGAAAATTCAGTCAGAGTCCGTACAAAATGTCAGTGTAAATTCGACTCACATCGTGTCCAATGTTGCTGTTGTGCAGTTAGCATGTGTGGATCCAGAACAATAATTCTTGGGCTAACTCACTTGATAGTCATTAGACCAATGCCAGTCAACAAACCGAGAACAGTAAAGAGCTGCCAACACTCCACGGTGCGGAGCATGCGCATACCTGAGATATCTGGTCGATGTGAGTGGTGTTCATCATCATGGTTGATATCTTTCGGTGGTAGGTCGCCGGGCTCAGAAATGAGGGAGGAGGATTCGGACGCCTCGTTATCCGGCGCATCGGGCACCTCGTTCTCTATCCAGCAGTGGGTCGGCAGCTGCCCTCGAGCAAATCTCGTGGACGAACAAATGAATTGACATGCTTACCTGCTTCTGAGTAGTAGCTCTTGGAGCTAGCATTGCTGTCCCTCGACTTTGTGCGATGAAGATGATGTTGCTCCGGGCGAGCCTCGATGACCGGAAGGGCTGTATAAGATGCTGATTTGGAAACGATATGCAAGAAAAAGGCGCCGACAAAGACCATGCCAAACGTGGCAAAGGAAAGCAAAAGAAGGAAGCTAGAAGTGTCCCCGGGGAATGCTATACGAGAAATTGTGGTGAAAAAGAACGCGCTGAGGCCGAAGGCGGACAAGGGAAAAGCGGTTGCTGTTCCGCGATGGTGCGGCCAGCTGAGAGCAGCTGCGTAATGTCAACATGAGCTTACGACTACCCACATTGCGGCGTACGTACCTGTCTTCAAGCCTGCTCCTGAGGCGGAGGAGCTTCCAACGCCGGTTAAGAAGGACAGAAACGACATTGTCGTCACGCTCATGTAGCCCGGGCCATGGTCGTATGCTACCCCCATTTTAGCAGCAATTCCTTCGAAAGTGGGCGCGCTGGAGTCCAACCTTTGTGGAGGGGAAGATAGCCCAGGATCAGCAACACTGCACCAAGAAAGGCGGCAGGGCGCGGGCCTCTGCTATCTACCAGCATGCCCACCGGAATACCGGTGGCATACATTCCGATGTTGCCCGCAGCACCCTATCTCTATCTCAGAACGTGTCCGTAAAGTGGGGGGAGAGCTGAGGTTGGGCTTACGATGAGGTTGCTCTGGGTGGCCGTGAGCTGCAATCTGTCTGCGAATTGCGGCGCCCAAGCCGAGTAGGCATACTAGCAAGCGGTCAGAAGGCGGAGAGGAGCAGAAGCGGCGCGTGGCAAGCTCACGTTGGTTCCGGCAGCCAGAGCCACGACGACGGCGGCTACGGTGGACAAGATCCGGGTCTTGCGGTGCGACCGCTCGTCTGAAGGGTCGTTGATCATCTTGCTGGGTCGTCCGGGGTCCGGAAGACTCTGGGCGGCCAAGGACAGTCTTTCTCAGCGGGGCATTGAAGCGAGCGATGTGGTGTTGAGGGCGGCGGAGGTCCGAGCAGGGAGAGCGCGGGCGGCGCGGAGGGCGTAGGTTTGCGGAAGGTTGTTGATAAGACAGGCTGACAGGTGGCAGGTGGAATCCCGGCAGGGCGCGCGCTCTCCGTGGGGATTTAAACGCGGGTGGGCGGCATCGCGGAGAGAGAGGGCTCCTGAGCAGTGGGAGAGGGATTGACACGTACACGTACCCAGCCAGTGCTCATCGTGACATTATTTGCGACAGCGGAGATAACTGGAGCTCCCTGACCCAAGCCGGGTCGCTGGTGCCGCCCGCAGCCCTGCGCGGCTGCCAAGCCCCGGAGCGCGTGGCCTCCGCGCCAGACCTGACGCCTGCGCTGCACAGTTGCGTAACAACAACCATCGCAACCCTCCAGCGACTGCACTGCACCGCATCGCATCCAGCCCTCAGCCGCAACCATGGGAGCCGCGCTCTCCATCCCGTTCCTGGCCCTGCCCAGCATGGGCACCGTACGTGCGCTCCAGCCTGCGCGCTCGCGCTCGCGCCCGCCTACTGACGCCTCTCCAGCTTGCGACGTTCGCCGCCTCGTGCTGCGGCGCGGCGACCTGCTCTGCCGTCTGCAGCGCCTGTGGGAAGTGCCAGAACAGGTGCGCCCGGCTCTCCTCCCGCGACTGCCCCCCGCTGACCGCCTCGCAGCATGGCCACCCGTATCGCCTACGCCCTCATCCTGCTCGTCAACTCGATCATCTCATGGATCATGCTCACCGACTGGGCCATCAAGAAGCTGCAGCACCTCACCCTGGACTACATGGACTTCAAGTGCGGCGGGACCGAATGCTACGGATACGTCGCCGTGCACCGTTTCAACTTTGCCTTGGGATTCTTCCACGCCATCTTGGCCATCATTTTGCTTGGCGTTAGGTCATCGAAGGACGGCCGTGCGCCCATCCAGAACGGCTTCTGGGGCCCCAAGATTATCGCCTGGCTGGGCCTCATTGTCATCAGCTTCCTGATTCCGGAGGGCTTTTTCGTAACATGGGGCAGCTACCTCGCCCTCATCGGCGCCATCTTGTTCCTGCTGCTTGGCCTCGTCCTGCTGGTTGACTTGGCGCATAACTGGGCCGAGTACTGCCAGGACAAGATTGAAACTACGGGCTCGCGCGTATGGACCTGGCTCCTGATCGGGTCGACCGTATCTATGTACGTGGCCTCGCTTGCCATGACCATTGTCATGTACATCTTCTTCGCCCACGGCGGGTGCTCGATGAACCAGGCTGCTATCACCGTAAGTCGTGCCCGTGCCCGCCACTATGAGACTCGCTGCTCACCGGTCTAGATCAACCTGATTCTGCTCTGCTTCGCCTCAATCGTTTCCGTCCACCCGAGCGTGCAGGAGGTCAATCCTCGCGCCGGTCTGGCCCAGTCGGCAATGGTCGCCATCTACTGCACCTACTTGACCATGTCTGCTGTGGGAATGGAGCCGGACGACCATAAGTGCAATCCACTTATCCGTGCACGTGGCACCAGGCGGGCTAGCATCATCATCGGCGCCGTTGTCACCTTCGTGACTGTTGCCTACACGACGACCCGTGCCGCGACATATGGCCTGGCGCTTGGCGCTCAAGGCAACCCGTACTCCTCCCTTCCTACCGACGACTACGAGCATGGACTTGTCACCCAGCAGCCTGAAAGCCGTCGTGAAATGCGCGCTGCTGCTCTCCGCGCCGCCGTCGAGAGTGGCAGTCTGCCGGCCAGCGCTCTGGACGATGATTCGGACGATGAGTCAGATGACGGGAACCACAGCCGTGATGATGAGCGCAACTCTACGCAATACAACTACGCGCTGTTCCATGTCATCTTCCTGCTCGCAACCGCGTGGGTCGCGACGTTGTTGACGATGAACTTTGACCCCACGACCGAGAACGACGGGTTCGTCGCGGTTGGGCGCACATACTGGGCTAGCTGGGCAAAGATTTTGAGTGCGTGGGCATGCTACGGCATCTACATCTGGAGCTTGGTTGCTCCGATCGTTTTGCCTGAGAGGTTTGATTACTAGGGGAGTGAAGGGATAGATTGGATTGATACCAGGCGGCATTACTGATGAGTTATGATTCTCGCGTTTCGTTAAACTGTATGAACAGAAATTGTTTTTTCTATCGACCCAGCGGTTCACATCCGGTGCTTGTTCCGTGCTTGGAGGGTCACACAAGCCTCGGGTCTCACAGCCCAGCAAAACAAACAGCAGGTGAAGGCAGGAAACTCTTATTCCCAAGCGAATGTCACTCCGGTCGGAGATTGCACGAAACGGACTAGAAAAACGAAAACCTGGCGGTAAGGAAGATGAACTCCTCCTACATGTGCCGACGCGAGCCGGACAAGCTGGCGCACCTCAACTCGCGCGCGATCATTCGTCGATTCCCACCTCCCCCATCACCGTCGTACCAGTCGCACAATCACCAATAATCGCGAGGGGCACACAATCCCACCAGTTGGCTCCGAGCGGCAATGTCCGCATCCTCCCGATGCTCTGTGTCCCCGCCCCGCAGCCCCGCAGCCTTGGAAGAGCTAGACCCTGCCCGGACGTCATCGCAATACCGTCGTCCGCCGTCCCCTCTTTGCGAAGCGCCTAGATCCTCAGGATGCCATCCCATCACAGTCACCTGACCACAACCGTATGCGCGCCATCTGGAACAGATCACTATCACAAACGCCTCCGTACCGGGTTGGTCTTCCCGCTCTGTCTCACTTTGTTCGAACGGCCTGCGTCGGCAGAGCGCGCGCGAGCACGAGCGTGGTGTTCGCCGGGTCTTACAGAACAGGCACAGGTCTGTGATGGGATAGTGGCGAAGAGCAAAGGGAAGACCAGCCAGAGGCGTGAGAGGGATAGTAGGCACATGAGGAAGAGAGCGTCGCTGTGATCCGTTGACCGAGCCCCACCTACCTGTCTTTGCCTCCTGCTTGATAATCACAGCCCCTCCTCCCTCCCTCCCTCCCTCCCTCCCTCCCTCCCTCCCTCCTCGACCATCACACCATCCCCGCCGGCATTAGGAACGCGTTTAGCGGACCCCCAACTCCAGAAGCGAAAAAGCACCGCTCATTCGCCAATGCCACCATGCCCACCCCAATCACGCACGAACCTCACTTTGATCCCGAACAGCACACATGTGCGCTACGTTGCGCGAACACCTCCTTTCCGTCCTCTCGCGTGGCGAAGGATCTGCTTCCTCGCAGCACTCCCGTCCACCCCCTGCCCATATTCCAACGGCACATGAACGCGTGTATGCATCGCGCGTACGCATGCATGCGAGTTCAGACTTCCCTTGGATGCTACCTTCTAGCCAACTAACCCAACCCGATGCGCGCTTGCCCCGCGGACACCGCGAGGGGCGGCAGGGTGATGACCGGGGATGACCCCAGCACGCAGCGCGGCACAGTGCATCGCCCGCATGTGAATGAAGGAGGCAGAGGGAAGACAGACTGCTGAGGAGGCAGACAAGCAGGACCATTATCGAGAACCCCGTTCCATTCCTCTCCTGTGATCTCTTCACGAAGGGGGAGGAGGAACCACGCAGTAGGATCTAGGCAGACACGCGCAGTAAATACACACTTGCACACTTACCTCCAGCTCAGTTCCAAGCAACCCACGTGTAGAAGGCAGAAGCGTGTCTGCCTCGCCCACATCTACTTGCCCAATTGCTCGCTCGCTCGCTCCTTCAAGGCACCAGCACCACACACACCACATCGGGCCACCGGTCTCGCGGCGCAGCGGCCAGGCACCTACGCGGCACGACTGATCCCCAATCCCCCATTGCCTGCCTCCCGGTCTGCCGCGCCACGGCCCAACGTCACGGACGCCTCCAACACGCGCCAAGCAGGCGGGTGGGGGCGTGATTGCGGCAATGTTGCGGCAATTGCGGCGCTGCGGCGCGTAGCGGACGGGAGCGAGCGGAAAGCTAAATGGCGCGCGTGGCGAAGAGAGTGGGGTGGCAGGTGGCCTCAACGACGAGGCGATGAAGAAAATCAAAGGGAGATGGGAGACAGCCCAAAGAAACCGGAGAGAAAAAAAAAAGGGTACGGCGGAGGCTCGGAACGAGGCTGAAAGTTTAAACAGGGGCGGTCCGGGGAAGGAGCGGGAGAGGAAAGTTACGTGAAGTGAAAGAAGTGATGGTAGGGGAACTGTGCCTGCTCCTAATTGGGTGTGTTGCGGTTGTCGGGGTCCTTGGGTAGTTATATTGATTTGATTGATTCGTTGACTAGGAATCTGTGTGCGTGGATTTGTGTGCGAGCTTCGGATTGGGCTGTGCTTGTGCGCGGTCTGGACGCACTTCCTGCCTGTTGTTGTGTGTGAGAGTGCGTGCGGCGGCGCTGGTTAAGGTTTGTCTCGTCTCATCTCATCTCGTCTCGGACCGTTCAGTTGCATGCGAGCGTGCAGCGGTGCAATTGTCTTCGAAGACGTGCGGGTGCGCGCGCGTGCTTGTGTGACACCTACGGCCGGCTTGCTGGCTGGCATTGTGCCCTGGACGGCCGGCGGAAGGCGGAAAAAAAAAATAGGTAGCGCGGGCCGGCGGCGGGCCGGGTGCTCAGGTCGCCAAGGTTGGCTACCTGCCACCACTATTCCTGCCTGCTGTCTCGCCTTGGGCCGATTCTGCTGTCCCGCCGGTCCGGGTGACCGGACTTGATGCTGCCTTGCTGGAATCTCGATGTGAAGAGTCATTGCCGAGATCATAGAGGGTGGGCGGCGGCTGTGATTAGGCGAGGGCGCAAGGTCGCAGTTGTACAGCCATCCCAGGCAGACGCGCAACGGGGCGTGGGCGATGACCTGCGCTAGTCAAAACGGCCTTGCGACAACGGGCGCCGCCTAAACAAAGCAAATCCATTGTACCGGCAAGCCGGCGCTTGGGCGAAGCCGCGGCGTGGCGTCACGGGCGAAAGAGGGCGTCGTCCGGGTGTATGTTTGGTTCTTCCTTAGCCCGCCGTGGTTGAAGTCATCGACATGTTCGAAAAAAGCAACATCGCTTCGGCTCCGCCACCGAGGGACTACGTAAGTAGGGTCGCGCCCTGCTCTCGGCCACGCGGCGCGCCAGTAGCAAGGCAGCGGTGCCTGGTCTTTGGGAAGACGTCGGCTGCATATCAGCGCAGGCAGGGAGCATGGCGGGAGACATTATGCGAACATCAGCACGAGAAAAAAAAGAAACGCGCATCGTTGTAGAGATACCCTAGCCGGTGTGGTGGACCAAGGGGACGGAATACGAATCATTCCAGCCTATCAGAGTGCCAGAGAGCGCTGCGCGAGAGAAGCAGCAGAACAACGCCCCGCCCGGATCCCTTCCCAACCATGCAGTTCATGCCCCAGTTCTATGCCCATGTGCCCTCGTCGTGTGTGAGTAAGTGAGAGAGTGCGTGTCCCGTATTTTGCCGCTCCCCAACCCATGCTTCTTCATCATGTAAGATATTCGCGTGTCCTCGCGCCCGACGAACCCTTGTAGAAAATGTGCATGTGCAAAAAGCACTCGACCAAACCAAGGCGCCGCCTCTGATCTCCGAAGTTCCGAAAAGAAGACACTAGCCGAAAGAAGAAAGCGCGAGAGAAGAAGAGAAGTGGAGAGCTCATTGCGGGGTGCGGCCATGAGGACCCCGATGATCAAAGTGCAGCGGGGCCGGCTGATGAGCATGAGAAGAAGGAAAGCGAAGCAGATGTCTAAGTATATTATTAATTGGCCAGGCCGTCAAGGACGCAGCCGGAGGAAAAAGGCGGTCAACGGCCATGCGCACGGACCGAGAGATAATAGATGAAGGAGGAAGATGATGATGCAGATACCAAGGAAAGAAGAAGCACGCCGAATGGGAGACGAACCGGGGAAAAAGAAGAAGAAAGTGGAACGACAATGACGCCGCCGTGATGTTCTGAATGCCTTGCCTAAATTCAAGGTTCGCCAGCCACCCTGATCTCCGCCATTTGCACCGTCCTGAATCTAGTGTACGCGACGCCGTGGGTCTTATCCCGATAACAGATGCTGGTATATGTATGCATGCAAAAAATGGGTATGGTGCCAACGCGAAAAACAGCTGGAAGAAAAAGCCAAGCCCTCACAACGGGCAACGCGAGCAAGGTAGCAGCAAGCAAACAAGCAGAGGCCCCGCGCGCGCCCACAACGTGCCATTGTGATACGATGACGCACGCCCGAGAGAGACAGACAGCGAGCACAGATGATGGTGGGGTATTTGAGTACTTGCTGATGGGGAAAGAGCTACTAGTCCTGTCCAGGGCGCCTGGCCCGACGCCTCTCCGCGCAGCCCGACGCAGCAGACGCAGGCCAGAAGCGGAGCTTACGAGGGGCGGCGCAGGCGACGGGCGGGAGAGAGAAGGAAAAGCCGAAGACGATCATCCAAGCCAGCGCTTGCCGTCACACGCGCCAAGGCGAGGACGATCCTGAAGGAGCCAGATGGACGAGCCGGAAGTCGGGAGATGTGCACGGGGCGGGCTGGGGAGAGCGGCAGCGGAACGCGCGAGTGGAGGGTGCTGACGCCTGCGCATCATGCTGCGGCGGCTGCAGGGCGACAGGGGCGTGTTTCGACGGCGAGGCGGGCGTGGTGGCTGCAGGAGACAAGTCCGACAGCCACGAGCAGCGGCCGGCGGGGCGGGAGAGCGCAGGTCGGGGTGGTGTCGCGCGGGTGGTGATGCCTGTCGTCGGCGGCGCGAGGCGGTGTTCTGGCGCTAGCGCCCGCAAGCGGCTAGACCACCCGCCAGCCCCATCGGCCAGGAAGGCGCATGATCAACGTCGTGCTGATCAGCCGGACGCGCACCACACCCTCTCCTTCACGACCGCGAGGTCCGCTGACCATACTGCTGATACGCCTCAGGCCCAGCCACCGAGCCTTGCACGCCCTCGCTGCCCATGTCCGTCCGCTGCAGCTGCAGCGCCTGGCCGCCGGGCAAGGTCGTCGTCCCCGCGGGCGAGGCTTCGATGTAGGTCGCAAAGTCCCACGACGCGTTCCGCCCTGCGCCCGCCGAGAGCCCCGTCGAGTACTGGGGTGGTGCGTGCTGGGCCGCTCCCCACTGCCCCAGCGACGATCCGCCTGAGCCCAGGTGCGGTACCGACACGCGCATTTCGGGTGGGCCTGCTGATTGCGCGAGGCCAGCTGATGACTTGATGCTGGGCGATAGTGTCGTTGAGGTCATGCCGGACGGGTAAGCGGACGACGCTGCTGAGCTCGATGCCGACCGAGGGGATGCCGTGTGCCGCAGCTCCGTGTCTGAGTGTCCAGCGCCCCCGTAGCTGGCTACGGGCGTAGGCAGCGCGCCCGCCGTCGACGAGTAGCTCGCAGACTGCCAGCTGTTAGCATGTGTCAATGAAGGCTCCTCGCATATACCTACATATTTCCCGATGATCTTCTTGAGTGCGTGCGCCAGAATCTTCCAGGGGAACACCTTCACGTCCTTCTCGATGTTTCTCGGCTTGGGGTTCGGAAAGCCCATGATGACCTTGAAGAACTCCTCGCTCTCAGCTTTTGCCTTGGAGACCGTCAGGGGTCTGAAGCCTTCCAGATTCCTGCGGATGCGGTTTTTCTCCTCGACTGTGAATCGCACTGAAACAAGCGATTCAAGCAGGTAGATCGTGTCGACGCTCGTGACGAAGCACTCCTGCTTCTCCGCCCACCAGATGCAGCTAATGCAGATGCTGTGCGGCGCCCGATCCTCCGGTGACACCGCTTTGAAAGTGGTCGTGATCGTGCTACCCGCCTGGGTCCGGCGAAACTGAACGAGCCGCCGCTTCGCGTCCCACTCTTCCCGGCTCCAGTCCTCGGCCATGGTGTCCAGGTCCCCTTCGATCTTCAGCGTCGCCTTCGAATTCGGATACATTGCGTAGGGATTGAATGCTTGGGCAGCTCCTGGCACGGCGCCCGACGGCTGCAGTGTGGAGGTGCGAATGAGCGGCGGGTTCGACAGCGAGGACGGTGAAGGCATCGCCTGGGATCGTCCCAAAATCTGGGTCGAGTAGAGTGACGGGCTGCGAAGCGACTGGCCTGCGGATGCGTACGAAGCATAGTTGGAGCTCTTCACCGGCCCCTGGACAACGCTGAGTCCTGGGGAGTACTGGTATGAGAGCTTTTGCGGCGCCGGCTGCTGGTACTGCGCGCTGTACGATCGGGATTGCGGCTGGCTCCGGTCGTAGCTGCCATACGCGTATGAGGTCGTCGGGCCTGTTTGTAGATAGGGCGAATCAGAGCTGGGAGTGTTCGAGTAGATGCTTGGGTCTCGGCTTGTTCGTTGGGCCAGGAACTGCTGGCTGGAGGTGCGCTTGGGGGGCGAGCGCATGTAGTCGGTGGATTCAGCTGAAATCTTTCTCTTACGCGATATGTCCTGAGGGGAAGCTGAGCTGTAAGACTGGTAGCTACTGGCATCGTCGTAGGTGAAGTCGCCGACTTCGACGACTCCTAGGCTGTTGCCGAACTCATCGTCGACGTTGAGCAGGAGCGGCATCTGGCCCTCGATGTAGCCGGTGGAGTCAAAGGGCGGGATTTCGGTCGCAACTGCATATCCGAAGTAAGGTGCACCAGGGCGGTTGTCTTTCGTGTAGGTGGCTTCGCACCGCTTGTTTCCAAACATTATGGAAAAGAACTGGCGTGGTTGGGTGGTGAGGTCGTAGGTGGTGTGGATGTAGACGAAGAGCTTCGCTCCATGCAGGGCTTGCTTTGGTGAGTAAGACGTTACCTGCGGGAGATGACGCGACCTTGCATCGATATAAGAAGTGTACGGGGGCTGATAGGTCACATCACGCGCCTCTAGTTGGGGGGCAGAGATAAAAGGCATCTGTTCGGAGCTCGAGGGACCATGGGACTGGCGCGCCTGCGCGCTCGAGTACTGCGAGGCGAATGATGGCTGTGCGAAGCTAGGGTAGCTCTGTTCTTGATTTGGTCGTGTGGCGGCGTAATCTGTGATGGTGGGTGGTCAGTCAAACAAACTAGTCCTCACGTGTACACGTCCCGGGTCGATCCGGGCTGGGATGTGACTGCGACGCCCTGGCAAGCGACAAGTCAGATGGACCAACCGCACTTACCATACACATACGGTTCCTGCGTCTTTTCGTAGCCGGACATGGACAGTAGCGCGGCACCTAGTCCAGCGCCAGCCAGAGCACCTCGTCCGCCGTCTTGGCCGAACTGCAGCGACAACGGCTCCGACGGATCGCAGTCTTCGTCGACGATGATGGGCGCCTCGAGGCTCTTCGCAGGCGGAATCGCTCTGGGGCGCGGGTCAGTACGTCGGTGCCTCCAGGCAGCCGCCAACAGGCAGCCGGGGGCCGGAGCCTGGGCGAGGCGCACCGGCGGGCGCAAGCTGCAAAACGCACTTACCTGGACGTGTGTATCATCAACGCGAGCCCGCTTGACGGAGCAGTTCAGAACCTCAGAGTCAGACGGGTTGCGCGCCGATTATCAAGCTTTGGGGTGAGAATCTGGAGAGTTGAGACATGCAAGGGGGGTGCGGATGTCATGAATTTGTCTCCCAATACATGGAGTGCTTCCTAGCATGGGAGAGGGGTGCAGAGAAAGGACGATTGCGGGCGTTCACGCCGCCAGGATGCCGCCGCGAACAGGAGAGGCGCGAAATATGCTTCCGGCTGACAGGGCGAACCGGTCTATGAGAGAGAACACATGAGATGGGAGAGATTGCAGGGGTCTTTGAATAATGTCCCGCGGGCGTGGTCCCGGCCTAGTGTAGCCACTGCGACAGCTGTTTCGGGCAGGGCAGCGCGGGCAGGCCGTCACAATAGCTTTGCCGTGGGCGCAAACCTGAATTGACGATGAGAATTTATGAACACAGCCGCGAGTCTCGCGAACGTGCAGAGCTGCCGGGGAGGCTTACCGGGAGGACAAAGAGTCGAAGAGTCGCAAGTGCTGGTGGATGATGCCGAAACCGAGCGGGTGAGACTAGCCTCGATGTATGCGGTCAGGATAGAGCAGAGGTCAAACCGGGCAGCTGGAAACGGGGCGGATTGGTTGGGTCTATGGGGGAAGCTTGACGGGTGTCTGAACATGCAAGGAGAGAGCGAGCGGATGCGGAGGGTGAGTCGCGGAGCTGTCGTGCCTGGGGCGTGCTGCTCTGCGCGGCGCTGGGAGGGCACAATACTTACACAGTCAGCGGTAAGCTTTCACTGAGTCAGCCTGCGGCCGAGAGGGGGTGCAGAACGCGCGTAGGGGCTCCGCGGCGCGAGAAGCCAGGTGTCTCGTCGGGCAGGGTGCGGCTCTGCGTCTTCAGCTGTCAGGACGGGCCCCGTCTGCGAGCCGGGGCGCCACGCGGCGCGCAGGACGTGGAGCGCGGCGGAGGGCAGGGCGTCGTACGCGGGCTGAACCCGCTGGCCGCTGGGCTGAGGATCTGGGAATGCTCCGCCGGGCCTGAGCGCTGAGTCACAATCCGGCAGGAGGCTGCGCGCTGCTGGAGATATGTAAACGAGTGACGTCGAAGAAATTAGACGGGAGCCGGAAGCCAGCCGCAGGCGGGCAGCGCAACGGGACCGGGCGGGCATATATCAGCATCACCAACGCGCGCGCGGGCGGTGCGTGAAGAAGGCCGTGCTGCGGCCGGCGGACGGCCAGTCAGCGGGCAGCGCGGGCCTGGCAGGCATTGAGGCTGGTATGGCGCGGCGCGCAGCCAATGCGCGTGCGCTGAGGCGCTGCTGATGGTCAGCGCAGCGAGCATGGAGCAGGTCACGGGCGTCCCGGCAGCGCGGCCGTGGCCGGTGCGAAGGGATGGGCATCGGGGCGCTGGGCGGAGCTGGGGGAGCACTGGGAGTGGCAGTTTGGGATGGTGGTGGTCAGTCCGACCTCCAGCGTCAAGTTGGACCCGGCTGCAGGCACCCCTGCGCGCTCCACCGACGCAACTCTATTCACCACCGCGCGCCGTTGTAGATATATTGCGCAGCGCGCGCCTTTTCTTTTGCTGCCGCCCGCAGGCGCGCCGGCCTGGACGCAGCGGCCTGGCCTGGGGCGTGGCCGGCCCGCGCGGCCCAGCGGCGGGCGGCCAGCGAGCCTGCGCAGCGCGACGCTCCACCGGCCGCGTTTGCTGCAAAGCGCGCACTCGTCATCGCGGGGCCCGGCAGCCCGGCGCTCCCTTGCGTGCGGGCTCTTTACTTAGATCATGCCCGAGGCGGTAAGCCAGCTGAACGAGGCGGCTGTGTCGATCTCCGCGAGTAGCGGGCGCCAGGGCCGCGCTGCTGCTACGCCACGATCGCACTCGCTCAGCGCAGCCCAGCCGGCTATGCGCGCCCTTCACGCCTAACAGCAGCAGCTTATGCAGGCACCGTCACCACCGCCGCGCCGCGCGACCGCGCCCCCGGGCGGCCCGCCGCCAGCTCCGCCCGCGCCCAGCGACAGCAGCAGCGCCTGCCACCCGCGCCCGCGCCGCCAGTCGCCTGCGTATTCTGCTCATTTCGCGGCCTGCGCGTTGCGCCATCCCCACCGCGCCGCCTTACTCGCGGCCCTCAGCCCGGCGGCGGGCCAGACCACCGCGTCCCCCCTGATCGCCCACGCCCGGCGAGCTCTGGCGGCCCTCACCGCACTCGACGGCCGCCTGCCGTGCCCGCCCCATTGGGCATGGCGACGGCGCGAGGCGGCTGCACAGGATCGGTGGCGGCGCGCTGGCGACGGGCAGACGCGAGATGCACCGCAGCAGCGCGCCCGCCCACGGCCCCGGGTCGCTCGCCTACCGACAAGAGGTGAGACCTGCGTCCGCTGGGAGAGCCCGCTGTGCCTGCCCGCGAACTGGAGTTCGCTCTCTCGACCGCTCTTCTTTGTCAGCCCCGGCGCGGCGCAGAGCGCGCGCCGATCAAACCCGCCCTGCGGTATCAGAGGCGCACTGCCGCCGCTCACGCTCGCCGCGTGCCGTCTCCTTGCGCTCTGCTGGACGGCCGTCAGACGTGCCCGAACCGGAGACGTGCAGAGACGACGCCCGCCGGGTCGCCCAAGGCCGCTCCCCTCGCATGCTGCTTTTTCGCGCTGCCGGGCTCCGGCGTCATGGCAACTCGAATTCCTGGGCCGCCGCTGCTGTGCCCGGGTTTCGCGAGCCCGGCCACGGCCAAGGCCAGACGTCGCTTTCTTCGCCCTTGGCGCACACCTCCAGGTTACAGCTCCACGCTGCCCGCGATGCTGACCACCACGCCCGCCCCTTTCCTGTGTTTCGAGGCCGCTGCTCGTACCCCAGATGGAACCGCGAGATTCTCCGCGTCTGCATGGGAAATTACCAGATACCCGGTTTGGCGCGCTGCATATTGACATTCCAGCAGATCCAGCAGCCGGGGCTGGACGAAGCTCTGCTCGCAGAGCCCAGGCTGGAATGCGAGCGCCCCGGTTACGCCCGGCGGCCTCACGACCTGAGCAGCGCGCTTGCTCTGTGGCACCGCCCCTTTGGACCTGGTTGTCGGTTCGCGCCGGGCGCTGGTCATGCTGTCCTCCATCTGAGGCGATGCAAGGATGCCTTTCCAACGGCCAGGTTCCGAGTGCCGATGAGTCAGCAAGCACGTTCGTGGATGCGTGTTGATCGCTTGCTCGCTGCCTCAGGACAGGACGAAGCCGAGGATCGTGCAGCAGGGATCCGTGCCCGCCCGCCGTAAGGTCTGGCGGTCGCAGGTTGAAAACAGCACACAGCTCCACGGGGCCCGGGGGGCTGGGCGCTCCGAGGGGCAGCGGCCTCGAGGCAACGCCCCTTTCGAAGCGTTGCATCCTCGGTCGTCCGCGTTGGGCGTGCGTCATGGACGTCTCCTGGAGCGCACGAACCGAAGATGCTCCGCGCTGGGGATGCCACGGCGTCAAAAATAAAATCCTCGTCAGTGGTGTGGCGCAGCAGTGTGGTGGTCGGTGGCCCTTGGCCGGGCGCCTCGCGTCGAGCGTGCGAGCGCTCTCCACGAAGGCCCGGTTGCGCGCAGCGCTTGGAGCCACCGGGCCGCCCAGCACAGTCCGATCGTTTTCTCTTGACGCGCGTCCGAGAGCAGCCGGGCTCTCCGGCGCAATACGAAGAGAATCCCCCCAGGTCCGGCACTCCGTAAGGCAATCAGCAAAGCCGCAGAACTCCTAACGGCTAACCTTTACAAAATAGGGCTACGGGGGAGCGCAGCCGAAAATACCAAGGCCGCCTAGCAGCTACTTTTCGAGTACGTGCGTATCTGCCGCCAGCGGGAGCCGGGCGTTAGCCTGTAGAGAAAAGATGGAGGCGCGCTCGGGCCCGCGCGAGCTTGCACGGCTTCGTCGTCGTCGTCCCCCGGTGCACGTCAGAGCCGTTGAGCGGTTGACCGGTAAGTCCAAAGCAGTTAGCACCGCCGTTTACGAGGGCGGGCCTGCCAGGAGCGTCTAGCAGGGAGCCGGGGGCTGGTTGGATCTCGACAGAAAATGGGTTGCCCGGAAGTACTTCCTACACGCTGCCGCCGACGCAGGAAAAGGGAGCGACAGGCCGGGGTTGGCTGCTGGTTTAAACACGCTGGCGGGAGATGCGCGGGCCGACATGAATCGCGATCTTCGCATCGGCCCATCTTTTTTCGCATCCACAAATCGCCAGATGGTCCGCAGCGAGCAGCACGCGCAAAAACGGCCGGCCAGGCCCGCGCTGGCCCAATCACACGCCGCCGTGCCCAGGCGCCATGGGGAAGCGGCCAGCGCCCCCATTCCCTCCAGCGCTGTCGCACGACCAATTTCCACGCTCTGCTGCATTGATCTGAGCGAGCCACGATCCCCCGTTGCGGTAGGTCGCAACGGCGGCGAGTGAGGCCGTCCGCATACGGGCACCGCAATGTCTGCTACTCATTGAGCTGCAGCGGCCACAGTCGTATTTGCGCGTGCAGCGGCCATGCCGACTGCACCACGCCGCGGCTGTACTTCCACCAGCGACCCTCGCCGGTCAGGAGAGCGCCGGCATCTGGAAATTGGTGCCCGAAGAAAGGGGAGAGTTATCGGACCATGGCCAACCTACCAACCTTCGGCCTCCATTTTACTTTGTTCGCCCACTAAATGCTGACGGCTTTGCCAGCTCGACGCAATGCGTCCTTCAGCTGAGCGTGAATGGCGTTGCACGGTCTTTATTGATTCTTCCTTCCTCGGCAGCCGACGTGTTACGATAAACTCACGGCCATGCGCGTCTGGAGAGCATGTTCCCCGGCATTTTCTATTTATTTTTTTGCTCTGTTCTGTCAACAACGGCAGTTGGGCCAAGCGTCCAGCCAGCCAAGTTTCCACCTCACCTCGACTCGCCCCCCAGCCTTGCAAACCCGTCAGGCCGCTCCTGCCCGAACAGCCCCCTTCGCTGTATCTGGATGCCCAAGTAGGAAGACGAAAGAACCGTCGCCACCGCGTTTGCCCCATCCTTGGGTGCCCAAACGCCACCTGCGGCCCCCAGTTGCTCCTTCACCACACAATTAGAAGCCCTGGTCACTGCAGCGCCTCACTTTTCTTGCATCAACCCCAGGACACGTCCAACTCCCTCCAACTGCACCCTGTCTCTCTCACCGGTCTTCCCTTTGCCCGACCCGAGAGATTGTTCTTTGCATTGACGTCTAGACCGTACCCACACCGGTCGGCGGTCGCTTCGGCCCGCTGCCGCTGCCCGACGTTTTACTGCTATCCCAGCATGCCCCGCCGCGTGCACACGTTACCAAGGACTGTCACATTCAAAACTGAAGATGAAAACTGGCCCCTCGCCGTTTGCGCAGCAAATTACGAGTCCATACGTCCAACGGCAACTGTTTTCCCATGCCTGCGGACCGTGCGGCCGGCGGATTCCGGACCGACGGTTTGCGGCTGACGGGCTGAAGTGCTTACGGACTTTGACAGGGTCAGTGAGATATGGATCTGCATGATCGCCCTGTTTTTTACTTTCTTTTCTTCGAGTTCATTATACTTTCTTTTGCCCTTCTCCTTGTCAATGGGGCCACTCTGCGAACATCAGTGTGTACTTTTGGTAAAGACTCCATGATTTGAGAAGCCGAAAATCTCGGCCATAGACATGACAAGAAACTCTGCATGCACGAGCAACCAATCACTGGTACTACGATCGGAAATCGACAATCTCACTGTTTGTTCGTCCACTTTTTTTTCTCCATCAATCGTACGTTAATGCTTGATACGGGTGCGGTGGCTCTCTTCTATAGGACAACAGAAAATCGGAGCCAAATGATCTTCGATTCTAGATGCGGCCATACACTAGGTTCTCGTCAAACGGTAGTCCAACAATAGTAATTCATTTCCTAGCATGGACTTCGTACATCCATAATTGAGCATTTCTAATCTCAACGGAACCGTTCCGTCTAACTCGGAACTTGACGGAACACATGCCCCATATATCCTCACAGTTTGTTCGCAGGTCCTGTTGTCCGACTCGGCAGTTCTGGCGGCTGTAGAAAGCCGATCTTAGTCATGTCTACAGGTCTTCCGCGTCTCCGAAAGTCAAGACCTTGAATGATGCTGCAAACAGGTCAAGTACAGCAGTGTGCTATATGATGAAGCGATAGATGCAATGTATTATTCCCAGAACATCGAGCATAATCATAGCTACTTCTCGAGCTATGCGCTTAGGGGGCAGATGTGGGCGTGTTGCGGGTAACATTGACTCAGTCGAACTAGAGCAGACCATGTCTATAATTTTGACTGAGATTGAGGATGAGGGTAATGCTTCATCCATGCCTCAAGGATAGACTTTGAACATCTTTTAGAGAGGTATCTATCAACATGTTGATACAGTCCGCCTTTCCAGGTAAGTTCTTTGGCTTAAACGGGCATCAGCAGCTGTGCACTTTGACAACGAGATAAGGATGACCTGAATTACAAACAAAATTGGGAACTATGGCCCATGACCGTAGTTACGAGCGGTAAATGGTGGCTCTGAAGTTTTTCATAGAGAGAACATCATCTCTGGGCCACGTCTGAAGTTCCAATCCTATCCGATGTGCTGATTCTGGACTGCCGACGGTGTCAGGGAACGGGATCCACATAGTAGATAGAATAGGCAAGAGCGTGGATCGCGGTCCAACGGAAGGCGATCCATGGACCGCGATCCACCAAGAACAATCAATCATCATACACTCAACACCGACCCCAAGGATCGTAATCTCGTTGCCTACCAGACGGTCAGTGGAAGAATACAATCCTACACTCAACCCAGACTACCTCTAAGACCTCAAGAAGTTTGACTACCCTCAACACCCCTACTCAAACTTTTGAAAAGGATAGAGATGTGAATGATTTCACGCTTTCCTCTGACCGTTAGTCATTTCAGCGGCAACTTCTTCACGTTATCACCTCTGGCATTAGCCAGTCGGATTTAGATCTGTCTTCGTAAGACACCCAGAGGTCCAGGCTAGTGACCTTAGGGCTGCGGGAAACAGCTATGGAGGTTCCTTATTCCCGATCTGCAAATCTCGTTCGCGTGTAAACCTTTCAAGCGCTGAGTTTGTGGCGCAGAGCTTCGTCGACCGCAATGACTTGAGAATCGCGGCTGTTGCCCACCGCCCCCAGGCTCATTCAGCTTACAGTCTCCAAAGTAATCCAAATGGCAAATAGATGAATGTAGCGTCGGTGTTGATCTTTCGAGGGCCGGTGTAGGAGATCTGCCCCGCTGACATCAGCACGACATGTCAGCAGCAGCGACAGTAGCACGAACGAAGATGTCAACATCATTTAAGCACCGCCATGAGGGCGTAAGCACAGTGCTTATCCAACGATCTCTGTCGATCTCACGCTTGTAGATCTCGTCTACGTCTCCCAATGAAGCAGTGGCACGTTGATAGATGAGAGCTGACGACGCACGAGGGAAATGGAAACTTGGAAACGTAGAAAGTAAAACGAGTACTGTTGGCTTGTCAAAGGATATGTAAGCAAATAAGCAAGGAGAACAATAATTATCTTCTCTTTTCTAATTAAGTTCCAGACCTTTGTCAGAACTGGTTCATCGAGAGCTAAAGTTTCTATCGAAAGGAAACGAGCCGTGTAGAACAAACCGACAACGAGTCACATCGAGATCAACTAGCAGACACTCAGGGTCTGTCCCAACCGTCTCCCTAGATGTATTCTCCCATCCAATGGGCCAAGGCCCCCGTTACAAAGCTCGCGTCTGTCAAGTTACCGCCGATATCGACGTCACGACTCCTCACCCACATCCCTCCATTGTCCCAGACCTCCAATCCCTGAACCATCTTTTCTCGCTCATCGTCTATCTCCATCTTCGCGTATCTCCTTGTTTGGGCATACATCCCACTTTTCCCTTCGATGCGAGTCCTCCCCACGCCGTGCAGCCGAACCCCTCGTATTCCCACACACCAAGCGTCGAGGAACACCTCTCCTCGCCCCCACAAGTTACAACACCAAGAGCTCCTCGATTTCGTAGCACCAACGAGAATCGAGGAAGGAAAGGCGAATGCCACACCTTCCCCCTCCCTCCGCTTGTTCTCCCCCCTGCCCCCTCTGAAACCACCGATCAACTCGCGCTCGGCGTCTTTCTGCTTACCTGTCTCCCGGCTCAAGCCCAATTTTCGACAGCCATCGCCAGAAAATACCCGACCGTCGCCAAGCACACACACAATGCCAAAACGTACAGCGTGGCGTCGGACGGTCACCCTGTAAGTCCCACACGCCACCGCCGGACGGCCCGAAGATGCAACACCAGACAGGGACCTGGGTGGAGGTTCGAGAAGAGTCCTCTGCCCACCCGTTTCGGGAGCGCCAGTATCCGTGGAACGGGTGCTGCGCCACGCCGATGGAAGCGGGGCGCGCCGGGGCGAGGGCATCCCGAGGGATGTGTGGCCTAAGGCAGGCAGCGTGCGGGGTAGAGATTTTGTGTTTCAAAGATGTGGTGCGATGTGAGAAAGGTTTGAGGGCGAAGGGATGGATGCGTGGGTGTTGGAGAGGAGCAATGTTGAGATGACTGTCCGAATGAGCTGCGTGGAGGGGGGGGAGCGAATGCAGCAAGTGTATAGAACCGTTCACTATTCACTGTCCATAGGAATATCGTTGAGGGTGAAAGGGGTAATTTGATTATTAGGTCGGTGTTGGTTAAGAATAAAAAGATAAAAATGGGGGGTGGCTAAGGTAATGGAAGGCTATCTTTGTACATGGGAATCAATCCTGTGTGATATCATCAACAACATATTTCGAAATCCGATCCCGATTAAGGGATGGACCCTTCAGACCTTCTTCGCGCGCAGTCTGGCAAATGGGAGCTTTGAAGAATAGAACCCGCGTAAACAGAAAAACCCCGGACCCCGTGTCATCCAACCATCCGAACCGTATCCCATCGTGCCGGCCGTCGTGCCCCGGACCGAACCCAGTACTCCCAAAGAAAACCCAGTTTTCAGAGAGGTGTAATTTTTTTTCTTTGTTTGTATGGGAAAGACTAGTCCCTAACAAACAACAGACAAACAAAACGAAACCATGAAGTCGATGAGACTCATAGCACTAAGCAATCAAGAGAAAACACATTAAGCTTGAAGAAATCTCTCTTCTTCGGTTGATACCAAGCAATCAAAGTGAGGTGGTCTTTGTGGAGGCGCCTAGAGAGCAACGCCAACAGCGCTGTACCTCGAACGTCCCCGCGGCTCCTCATCAAAGTCTGAATCGTACTGAAGTGGTAATGGCATAGCTTCGCCACTCTCAACCGTCTTGTCGTCCAACTCCTCGACAACAGCGCTCCAGCTCTTGCCCTGCCGCTCGCGCAGCTCCATTGCAACACCAAAGCTTGGCACACTCAGACTGCGCGGACTAACACCCTCAGGTAGCGGGGCAGCGGCGGTGGACACAGTGGTGTCGGGAGTAGAGCTGCGTGCGTCCGAGTCTTCGTCATCTTCCTCTTCGTCATCGACTTCGTCGCGGAACGTAGAGATAGTTGCGGGGATGGAGAGCGTCGAGTTGGTAGGGCAAGTAGCGGCGGTGGAGGCCATGGACGGCGAGGCGGCGTAACCGGAGGACATGGTGTGGGCCTGGAGGCCGAGAGCAGTGGGGCCATGGTAGAAAGGACTGGAAGAGGTGGCGGTGGCGGAAGAGGCGAAGGAATTGAGGGTATCGTCGGTTGCGGTGCGGGAGTGGCTGAGCTTTGAGGAAGGATAGGTATCGGTGGTGTCCACGGAGGGGTTGTTCCTGCGGCGCTGCATGAAGTTTGCGAGGCGCGACTTCGCAGTGTTGCTGCGGGTGGTCTGGTCAGGTGGGGTGGGGAAGCGCGTCAGGAGGTCGGTCTGCGAGTTGCTAACAGACCGAATGGCAGGAGAGTCGTAGGCGGAGTCGTAGTCATTCTCGGCGACGGGCGAGGGAGGAATCGAGGGAAGCGGCTTGGATGTGAATGGAACGGAGAGGGCAGACCCGATGTCCGACAAAGTCTCGGATCGGACATGCATCTTGAAGTTGGGTGCAAGAGCCGGCACGTGGTGCTGCTTTGGCGAGTTTGACGCAGACTTCTTTGCGCGGCGCTCCTGGACATAAGAATTGATTTCGTCGATAGCATCCTCGACGCTGTCACGCGGAGATCGGTACGAAGGCCGCTTGCGGAGACTGCGGGGCGGGTTGAGAGGCTCCGTGTTTGACCGCATACGTGGGGAGGATGGTCCGGATGCCGGAAGAGGAGAGACGGTGTTCCGCTCCAGAGTGCAGAGGTCGGCGTTGATCGTCCTAGGCCGATCAGGCATGGGCATGGTGCTGGATCTCTTGACCACAGGACGAAGCGGGATATCAATAGTCCTTGCATCCGCGCTATCGTCGCCAAACCAGCCCTCAACATACGAAGGAATTGGCTTCCGTGGAATCATGAAGTTAGATTCAGAGCACATTGAATCCGTCCTCCTCCTAACATGCGCCTGTCCAGGGAACGCCAGCTTGTCGGGTAGTCTGTCCCAACTGTTCCTGGTGAAGTCCGGCAGGGGTGACAGCTGGTTGTCGGGGAGATATATCGAAAGTTGCAGCGGGCGGAAGCTTGGTTTTCTTCGCAGGCCAGAGCCGGGCTGGGCGTTGATCTGCGCGGGGCGGCCTGTCGGTCTCGATATGCTTGCAGTCCGCGGAGCGGCACCGCTGCCGTCGATATGGCGGAAGTCCGTGGGGGCTCCTATTAATGGGCGGCTGCTCTTCGGTTTGCTGGCACGCATGCTCAAGTGCGGATAGCCTGGAGTGCGAGACTCGACCTGTCGCGTGCCAACCCATTGCCTCATAGACTGGCCTGTCGCGGGCCGCGGAAACGATCGTGACGAGTCGAGCAGCATCGGGCGCAGCGCCCGAGGCTGCTCGTCTGTTATGCTTCGTCTGCGGCCATTTCCTGGTCGGGTCAGAGGCTTTTCGCCAGCGGCTAAAGAAGACCAACATACCGCGATTAGTCTGAAAAGGATCAACCTCTTCGTCTGAACGGGCGCCGGGCGCGCAGCACCCGGCGAAGGGGGATGAGGCCAGCCATCCGTTTGTCGTGCCATCAGCCTCGACGGAGTGAGAAGCTCCCATGTTCGGTGGAGCAAACTAAGGATACATCGCCCGGGCGAGCGGTCGAAGGAAAGGACGTGCGGGGAGCGTCAAGAAGGCGCACGCGCAGCGAGGCCGGCAAGGAAAAAGACAGAAAAGAGAGCGCGTGAAAGAAAGGGCCGTCGAGCCTCGGCGACGTGGCGAAGAAGCTCTCAGGCGGGACTAGCAATGTAGTAGGTGAGAAGGTAAAATAGACGGAAAGGAAGGGAAGCCGGCTGAGCAGGGGCATCGTGGGCTTTTCAAAACCGCAGCTGCGGGACTAAGTGCCTCGACCAAACGATGATGCGAAACGGGCGTGCGGGCGGGCGGACTCGCTGAGCCTGGCGCAGGAACGCGCTCGCGCGGCCAGCGCTCGTCGTGCGCGCCCAATGAGCAGGCAGCGTCTCGCGCTGGGCGAGATGGGACGAGATGCGGGCTGGCGGGGGCGCTCCAATGGCCGCGGACCACGACGGGTTCCTGGAGGGAGGTGCGTTTGCAGTGGTGTGGAGGGCGCGAGGCCGGGCGGGTCTCATTGGCCGGGGGCCCCTGGCGCCGCGATTTTGGCGCCGGGCAGCCGCTGCAGCCCATCAGTCGCCGCCGTCGCGGCTTGGCTCAATCTTTCTGCGGCCAACCTCTATCAGAAACTGCGAGCCTGGGATGGACGTGTCCGGCCCACTGCCTGGAATCTCCCCCGCCCGCGCAATGCCCGCCAATCGTCCGCCGCGGGTGCGCCCGACGTGCTGCCAACCCAGCGCCCTGGCCCGGCGGAGCTCCCAGCGCGCTCCCGTGGCAATCATCCGCAGCGTCGAGCTGTCCTCACGTCAGAAGACGCCCACGACCGCTGCTGCTGCTGCGCGGTGGGGTCTGCTCGCCTTGCTTGACCGTCGCCCGCTCGCATCAAGTGGCTTGAAGGCCTCGAAAGCGCGACCGCTCCACTTTTGATTGCCCACGAGCGCTGCACTCCCGCCACATGTTTCTTCACTGCTGCCGATCGAATCTGGGCCTCGCGTCACTGGGCCGCCGTTGGGGTGCTGGCAGCACAGCGATCAGCAAATCCGCCGTCCCCCACGCGTGCAGAGCCCAGGAAGTACAGCAACGCGCCTGCCACTGCCAAACAGCCAGCAGCAAACACGCGCGCGCTGCTGGGCGACAGCTGACACGCAACCCGCTCTTGGATCTCAGTAATCTCTGCCAGGGCCTGGCTTGCGAGTGCGAAAGAAGCTTACCCTGCCCGCCCAATGTACCTGCATTAGCCTCTCAAGCTCTCCGGTCGCCGCACAATTGCGCCGTCACCATCGTTTCAGGGCCTGGATCGTCGGTACCGACTACGAGCACCGCCTCTGTTAAGGCTGAGCGGAGAATAGACAGCTGCCAACAGCCGAAAGCGAAAGCGCCGAGGGCCAGCAGAAGAGACAGCTGGGACGCAACGGCGCCTACCTGAGTTAGTGTACCACGCAACACCGACAGGCGAAGGCAAAACCAACGTCATTACTGCATCGGCACGGCTACTCGTTGCCACGGGAGAGCGGGCGCTGCGGCCGGCTCTTGCTGCCTCCAATGCGCTGTCTCTGCTGACCTCGAATGCGCGCTCACGCTTCCGCACCCACCAAGCAGCATCGTCGGCCGACCTGATGCACGCAAGCGCACGCAAGCGCTCGCAAGTGGCCTCATCAGGCCCTCTGCACCTCTGTACCGATGCCTGCTGTGCCACGACCGGCTGCGTGGCAGTAGCGCCTCCCCTCCTCCCCAATCCGTCCGCGTAATTTGCAAGTCGCCGCAAATAGCATCATCAGAAGCGCTCGAAGCAGAGCACACGCCACGCCGCGCGCACCAACTTGCGTGATACGCATCGAAGCGCCGCTGCGGTCTACCACATGCGGACATCAGTCCTCTCTTAACTATAGCACTGTGCTAACTACTAATGCATATATATAGAAACAAGCATCATGCCTACCCTGCCCACGTCTCCATATGCACGTGATTGTTTCACCTTTTGTCAACGACGTGCAGTAGTCTCGTCTTTCCACCCTTCTCAACCCTTGTACCCTGCACATCCCGCGGGGCGGCTCAAAAGCACACGCTCTCGTCCGTCTAAGGGTGGTCGGATCAACCACCATTTCGGCATGGAGAGACGACTGCGCGACTTGCAACAACCCTCGCAATAACGTTCCCCCCAACGTCCACCTCAGGAAATCGAAAACGGCGAGCAAATGCCTTTCGCCACCTCGAAGAAAAACATATTACGCCGAAGACGAAAGTTCAGCAAGGCTACCAGCACACATTAAAAGCTCCTTCCTTCCACGTCTCGCGCAACTCTGTCACGTACCCGGTCGTGTCCTCCCATCGTCGTCATCAAAATTCGCTTTCCGTCCCGGCGCGATTGCTTGTTTTAGGTTGATGGCGTGTTACGCCGACTTTGCCCTGTCGTTTTAGATTGATGAATCGAAGCGAAGGAAGAGGGTACCTACCTATTTTTTTACGATGCGCGGAGGGGTTTGACGGACGGCTGTCAGATCTGAACCTTGATCGCGCACTGCCCGCCCCGGTCCTTGCCGCTCTTGGTCTCTCCGCCATCCGCCGCCTCGGGTCGGAAAGGCACAGAATATCTGTTCATGCCTGCGATTGACTTGTAGATGCCTGATCCCGTCCCGAAATCGCCAAGCTGTGGCAAAGAGGATCCGAGAGAGCCACCTTTGCTTTCCATACATTAAAGAAGGAAGGCGGCAGAACGTTTGGTGCCTCAACCTCCTACGGATCAAGATCAGCAACGGATCAACGGGGCTTGTTTTGACTTTGACTGTGGAGTTCGAACAGTTGGAAAAACTGCGCGACCTTTCAAGGAAGATTGATGATGGTCGTGTATGTATGCTTTGGAGAGGGTATCGGCGATCTCCTTCATTTCTGCTCTGCCAACGCCTGCGCTATGCCCGAAAACCCCCCAAGGAAAAAGAATCCTCCCTCTCCAGCTCCGAATACCAATGGTGCTATTGCTACATGCTAACTCCGTTAAGTGTGTATCTGTGCCGAGAAAGTAAAAAACGCAATTCCGTAACCACATTTTCAAATTCGCTTGCTTGCTTAGTCTCTTGCGCCCCAGATGCTGCGTTCTTCCCGGAAGCTGCCATACTGCGGGTTCGTCTGTGCCTGGTCTCTGCCGTCGTTGAAGTCACGTGCCTGCCACTGCCTTGCCTCATCCGACTCGAGGCGCGTCTCATCTCCTGTGGCACCCCCAACTTCACCCTCGTCGAGCGTAAAAGGTGCATCCAGGTTGTGCTCCCTCTCAGGTTGATTCGGCTGCGGCACGTCCGGATCGAAGCCTTCTCGAACCTCTTCCTCCTGGTCGCCTTCCGGGTAGGTCCGCCTGCATGATGTCAGCTCCGTCCAAATACCGATTCCGCCAGGAATCATTGGTGAATGGGTTGCGATGACTTACACAAAGTGCTTAGGCTCAGCCGCATTCCACCCTGGCCCACCCTCTTTGCGTGCACGAACACGTTCAACCTCTTCGGCATCACGATCCTCGACAACCAAGTCTACAAGCTGGCTTCGGTCCGACTTGGTCGACTTGGTCGACTTGGCCGACCTTACGGAGCTCGCTGAAGATGCAGTATCCTGCCGTCGCAGTTTGCCAGCCCGAGACTTGGAGCTGGATGATTGGGCCGTGGCGCTGCTTGCAGTGCTGTCACGATGTTTGCCCTTGCTAACATGCTGCTGGATGTCGTTGATCTGGCTCTTGCGGCGCCGCTTATTCTCCTTCGTAGGTTGGATCAAATTACGATTAGTCGACGCTGTGATCATCTTCGGAGTGTAGTACAGTCGGTCTTCACGCGACGCGTAGTGTGCCGGTATAACTGGATACTGTGTAACGTTAGTTTATCGAACGTTGAAGGGTCTCGTATTCAGGATGCCTGGCGGGGATGCAACTCCGCATTATCATGCTCGAAGTACCACGAACTTGCGCACAGACATCTCAGCAGACGGGGCAGTAGGAAAGGTATCACCTACGTTCCAGTCACCAAATTCAAGAGCTCGAGCATTGGTGAAGAGCCGCTCGTCCTCTGGGTTGAGCTCGGGGTCTTCCATGTCATCCTCCGTGGCACCATACTTCTTTGCGGCGTCAAGGGCTCTGTGGGCACCGGGACTCATTGCTCTCGCACGGCTCGACGATACGAAACTACCAAGCAATGGCGTTCTGCTGTCGGTGCTGCCGGGCTTTGGAATCCAGTATTTGCCTTTGCCGCCTCTCTCGTAGCGCATGCCCTCCATCATTCGAGCGACACGAGACGCTGACTCTTCATGGGCAAGGACATTGTCGCGTGCGTCAAAGTATCGGTATTCATAATGCTTCCCAGCGAAGGTATCCTTCGTGTCCTGAATGAGATCCATGGGGCCAAACGCATCCCGCAGAGCATACTTGACGGGCATTCTCGCAGCAGAAATGGTGCGATCGGCGTAGTCGTGCCACGAGAACGCGTACCAGTGAGCGATAGCAAACGCGGGCATCTCGAAGCATATGAGAGCATCCTGGATGGAGGCAGCCAAGTTGTCAGGCGTGTAGCCTGGAACATCGTCTGGAATGGCTCCAAGCCAGACTAAGATGGACAAGAAGAAGCCCTGCCAGTACGAGGCGAAGATGATGCCCTTGATGCACAGGAACTTTGGCATGGGACGGAAGGGCTTGAGGTCGTGCGACATGCAGACCCAGAACATGGCCAAAGCATACAGACTCACTGAAATGCTCACGTTGTAGACAAGGCTACTCCAGAAGTATCCAGAGGTCAGGCCGATGTAGCCTTCCTGGTATGTGCCGGTGGCCTTCATGATGATGGTGGCGATCGCGAGCATTGGTTTCACCCATGTGTACTGCAGGATTCCACGCTTGATGGCTAGGAAGGTGTGAGGGTCGGAGATGTCGACCTTGGGTAGGACATAGTTCAGAGGCCATAAGTGGGGGACGGGCGGACGGCCGTGCATCAGAATGATCAGGGCACGCTCACCGCCGATGAAGTTAATGAGGAGCTGGAAGAAGGTGTAGATGGTGAAGGCCTGCAACAAGTGGTCAGCGGACGCAGACTGCCTGGCCTATGGCGGAACTCACCTCGTAGACATCACGCAACGGGGCCACCCAAAAGGCCACCTTCAAGGACACGAGACTGGCCCAAGACGCTGCCGAGAAGATGGGCACACTGAACGGTGTTAGCTGTGCTCCAGTGTGGATAGGCGGCGGACGCACATCAACAATATCCGCACCACATATCTCTGCAGCAACGGCTTCCGGTAGTTTTTCCTGTTCTTGCGTTCAGCGTGCTGACCGCCATTTGAGGGAGTCGGTGTCGCGTGCGAGGGAACCTACGCTTGTAGCCAGACGGACCTGGGAGCTCACCATTAGCAAGGTGCAGTGACAAAGGGAATGCAGGCAAGCCTTACAGGACTGTGAGAAGGCTGGCCACCAGAGCAGCCACGCCGGCCACGATGATGACCCAGTGGCCGAGCCTCCCGCCGGTGCCCCCGCTGGTGGACTCCTGCCCCATTGCGGACCCCCGAGATGTAGCTGGACGCAGGCAGCAGCGTGAAGCGGGCGCGATGGACGCGGTGCAGCGGTTGCTCGGGCGGCTCGCGGACGGACGCAGGTCGCCGGGCCTTACAGACAGGCGAATTCGGCGGAGAGGGTTGCGGTGTGGGCTGGTGGAGTGGGTGCAGGCATCTCCAACAGCTGTGTGTTGATCCGCAGGGCAGGCGCGGGCACGGGCGTCGTCATGCTGCGCGTGCAACGCAACTGGCACAGGGTCATCCCGCCAAGCCCCAGAGCCACAGCGAGCTGCGAGCTCCCCCAGCACACCTGCTGACAACCACCGCCGCCACACTCGTCCGCCCGCTCACGCTCTCGCCGGCGCCGCCCAAGCCGCCCGATGCCCGTCCGCCACGCGCGCGATCACCATGACCTGCGCCGCTCCGCGCTCGCCGTCCCAACTCAGGAGTAGCTCGCACAATGGCGAGCGGCGGGCTGACCGCGCAGCCTCTGGACGCCCACCGCGGCCTGCTGTGGCAGTTCCTCGTTGAGCTGCTGGTCTGCGGAATCCTGACCGTCTTCTTCCTGTTCTACTTCAACCGCCTGTTTGCGACCCTCGTGTCCTACGCCATCCGCGCCTACACATGGCACAACTACCGCGCCTACATCGACATCCAATCGCTTCAGATCTCGCTGCTCGGCGGCCGCGTCTTCTGGAAGGACATCCGCTACCACGGCCACAACCAGACTATACTCATTCACGGCGGCTACATAACATGGCGCTTCTGGTACAGGAAGGTCAAGGAGACGGAACTTTTCTGCAATGGCCAGGTCACCGAAAAGCCCGGTCTGGCGCAGGCGGAAAGCGTCTTTAGCAGTCCGTCAAGGGGCAGGAGTCGCAGCGTGGGCAGGGAGGAGGATGGCGGGAAGCAGAAGACCAAGCAGTTGCCATGTCGTATTTCGATCAAGATTACTGGCATGGAGGTTTTCCTATACAATCGAAGTCCCGCATACGACTCTATCCTTGACAATTTCGCGCGTGCCATGGGTGCGAGTAACATGAAGAAACCTACCGCAAACGACTGGCCGCCCTCAGAGCAGAGCACCGTGGAGCCGACCGTGTCCGACAAGGCCCAATCCGCCCTCCACCGTCGGAACACGAGCGGCAGCAGCAAGAGAACAGTGCAACGTCATGGCACCGGTGCCGAGGAAAAACACCCCACAAGGCATGAGACAGAGGAGACGCCCAAGCCCCCGGAGATCCCATCGTTCCTCCGTCTATTTCCCATTCGTATCGACTGTAACAAAGGCGCAGTACTTGTTGGCAATGAGAGCACACCATCCATCATCTCACTGAAGTTTGACAAGGCCAATGGAGAGCTTAGCGCTGCTCATGCGGGGCCTCTGGACATCTACAAGCAGCTGTTCAATTTCGATTTCGAACATCCTGTTATGCACATGAAGCCCAACCATGACTACAAAAACCCTCAGCTGGCCACAGCGGCACGGTTAAAGAAAGAGGCCGTTGATGGTACAAGCCCAGGTGCTGTCCACAGAGAGCAGAGGACTGCACGGAAACAGAGATTCTGGCATCCCCTGCAAAGTCTTTCATCTCTGTTCAGTGGCTCCACGGATTCCCTGGCAAACTCGCGGAAACCAGCAAAGAGTCGAACATCGGCAGCACAACTAGCGTTTCCGGGACAAGAACGTTGGCTTGGATTGACCAGATATCTGGATGATGACGACCACAACGAACACGACGAGTGGGGTGGGGTAGAGTATGCAAAGTTTTCCATGATCGCAGACCTTCCCCGACTGAGCATGAGCTTCTACTGGGACGTCCCTGGCTCAGTGCCAAGAGGAGCGGGCACCAGCAACCGTAACCCAAGCCTTACGACCTTAGACATCAATAGGAGCATGCCTCCTGACTACGGCCTTGAGCTGCAAATCCACGGAGGAGTTCTCAACTATGGGCCCTGGGCTGACCGGCATCGCGTCATTCTCCAGAACTACTTCTTTCCGGCTTCATGCACTGATGCAATCCCGGCAGAACCGCTAAACCCAGGGGCCACACGCGTCAATACAGTCTTCAATATTTTCATCAGTTTTGAAGAGGAGGCTGTGCTGCGCATTCCACTGCGTGAGAAGTCAAAAGACTGGAAATGGAAAGGGAAAGCTCAGAATGTTGCGGGCAACGGCAAGAACACCGAGAGCGAAAATGTTCGCAGCAAGGGGAGAAAAAGAACGGCAAGAAACAAAAAACGCGATACTGGTGCAACTGGTCAAACAGTTCGACCCTTTGGCTGGTTAGATGTGGAAGTGCAGCCGAACTCTACGGTCAAGTACGTCATGGACATGGTTGCAGGCCCTCAAGGCTACCGCAATTCCTTGGACTTGGATATACGCGAGTCGAAAGTTTACACCAGTGTCAACCATGACGTTCTGTGGAAATCAGGACGCTTGGAGATGGATTGCAACCTTTCCAATCCACTCAGTTGGAACGAACTGCGACAGTGGGCTTTCAATCTGAGATGCCACGATCTTGAACTCTTCCTTCTCAGGGATCATATGTTTCTTTTGACGGATCTTGTTAACGACTGGGGCTCCGGACCACCTCCTGATTTCTACACCTTCACTCCGTACCGGTACATCATGAACATGGAATTCCCAAACCTGAAGCTCTTCTTAAACACAAACGACTCCAACATTATCAACAACCCAGCGGAGATCGAGGACAATCATTTCTTGATCTTGCAGGCTCGCCAATTGGGAGCCAGACTCGAGATCCCGTTGGACAAGTTTCGACCTATTGAGAGCGAGATATCTTTCACAGCATGTGGTGATCACATTGGGATGGATCTTTCTATGCCTCCTCGGAACACCATCGAGACATTTGTCAAGGAAAAGCATGTTGCAGACCTAGGAGCGCTCAACCTCACTGGAAGCTACAAATACTGGTCAGAAACATCGCCGGGTTTCACTGACAGGCTTACGCTCGACGTCGGTGGGACCAAGCTTGAACTAGCGTTGTATGGATTCCTGATCCGACATTTCATGAAGATAAAGGACAACTACTTCGGAGAAGACATGCATTTCAAGACTTTGGAGGAGTATCAGGAGTTGCCGCAGAGCAAAGCAGGAGAACCCCCAGGGATTGACCCCGCGAACCAGGCCTCAAACAAGTCTAACGACCTAGATGTCATTCTCTCCGTATGGGCGGAGAAAGTAAATGTCCTTCTCCCAGCGAATCTGTATTCTGCTGGAGACCACATCAAGGTGGAGCTTCCCTACGCAAACGCGGACCTCCGGTTCACCAGCTACTACATGGATCTCATGGTTGACTTCAGTCCTTTGAGTCTGGCCCTGAACATTTCGCATGCAAAAGAAGATAGCGGTTTTGACACCAATAACCGGACGCAGTTGTTCATCGACTTCGTGAAAATCTATGGACACCGGACTTTCGGACTACCACCTCTGGAACCAACATACGTATGTAACTGGGACTTTGACGTGGGACAAATCACCGGCGAGTGCTCTGGCAAGTTTCTTGAGAAGTTGGGAGCGTTCGGTCGGTGCTTCGCCTTTTCGCTGGACGATGACGAAAACGCTCTGCCGATTGCCAACCCGCTCATAATTCATGATGTCACTTTCCTTAAACTCAAGACGAGTACCATCAAAGTCTGGCTTCATATTGCTCAGGAAGCTTTGCTTTTGAGTACTGATGCAATCAGCGTGGATTTCAATGATTGGGCCCGATCTACTTTTTCACAACGTCTGAACGTCCTCATCCCAAACCTTGTTGTGGCCTCCGTTGACGCAAAATCTGCTCTTCGCCAACGAAGCCGAAGTAGCAGAACAACGGTCGACACCCAAGCATATTTGCAAACCGACATTCGGATCCACATGTTGAAAAGGAAACTTCATTTCAGCGAGGACCGTCACGAGCAACAGAGTCACTTGAAAGAGAGCGATCTGCGAACAAATAGGACGCCATGGCTCCTTCTCGAGGAGTTGGAACCATTTGATGATCGAACAATCAACCCCAAGGTCGAGCCACCAGCTATGACTTTTCCACAGCTCCCGCCTCCCATTCGGGGAAAGTCGATGCTAAGGAGAGAAAGTTTTTCTTCGACAATAGGGCCTGGTAATGCTTCGGTAAGCTCATCTGGGCTCTCTGTGTCTAGTTCGTCCACCCATGAAGACTCGCGGAATGGCGGTCTTCGCCGGGCAAAGAGCTTACGCTCATTATCGGCCAGTTCACTGAAGCAAAGTATTCTTGCCAACGGAGCTTCGAGACCGGGAGTGCACCAGGAGACAGACAACAAGGGGAGTGTTCCTACGCGCCCGCCCCTGCTGGAAAGAAGGACGACCACAAGCATCTACTCGGACGCGCTTGAGGGAAGAGAAGAGAAACAGGGCAGGATCGGCCAACTCAGATCATCAATAGCGCTCTCAAGTACCTTGGAAATTCCGTATTTTCCGCTTGATGGAGTGGAGTTGGACGTCTCGGATGTACCTACATTCACGACGGAAGGACGTTCGTGGGACGATTCCGCACGCAATGCTCTGGTTTTCAACGACGTCTCCTCGAAGACCTTTGATGAGAACTTCGTTCACACTAGCTTCCTCTTGAGCTTCGAACCTGGGATCCGTGCACTTGTCACACCAAACGCGATCTCGACGGTAGCTAACCTCGTAGACTCTCTCCAGGAAAAACATCCACAAGATATCCTGGACACATTCCAGCTGGAAACGATGGGCAAAATTCTGGACATTCAGAAGCGTATCGACGGCAAAGGCACGTCGACAGAGCTCAGCTTAAGACTGCCCGCTTTCCACCTCCGGTTCATCAACAACATCGTACTCGAGGCCAGTAAGACGCCTACAGGAAAAGACCAATACGATTTGGTTCTAGACCGGCTATCTGTTGCTCTTCGGCAGAAGAAGTACCCCACCGAGACAGAGGCGAAGAGTAGCTCGCTGGCTGTGCATACGACTATGAAGTCGCTCAGTGTTTCAGTAAGGGAGAAACAACCAAACGCCGCTGCAAATGACGTAGCTGTCCAGGCTGTCCTTAGTGAGCTTCTCTTCTGGCTGGTTACGGGAAAAGCTGCCTCTGTCAACATGTCTTTTCGGAACCTCGATATTGCGAATTCCAGCAAGAAGCTGCAGTATCTCGCCTCCCTTATCCATCGAACAACTTTGCTGGTGGACGAAATACAAGCTCAATTTGCAGATCTTGGCACGAGAAGCAAAAAGCGTCTTTGTTACCTGGCTTACGCGCTCACTACGTCGGGGGGAGAGATCCCTGATCCAGCCTTCATCACGAGACCTTCTTATGCCTTGCGAGCTGCCAACAACCACCTTCGGAACCACGATTCGTGGAAGATCATTTCCCGGTTTCGCTACATTTACGATAGCCTACCACCCGACACAAGGGACATGATTACTGAGACATGCGTAGATGGGAACTTGATCTGTCCTGAGGACGCTGAAGAAAAGGTCGTCGAGATATGGGATCAATGGCGCACTTGGGATCTGGCGCACGTCAAAAAGAGCCTCGCAATGCGTGCGTTGTACGGGTCAATTACGGACCATGATGACCCAGTTGAAGAGGAAAAGGCTTTGCCACTCGACGTATCGGTCAAGACTGCTGCTATCCGACTTGTCGTTGACCCCGGTCCGGAACAGAGCGAGATTTTATTCCAACTCCTGTCGATCAATGCCGTATTATCACCACCACCAGAACCTTCTGGGTTGATGTTATTAGAGCAGGACAGTCTCACAAAGTCTACAGTCGTGGAGGTTTCCACAAGGAACGTTCTCATAAAATTCAGCTGGGAGATCTGTGAACTGGTTGAGAATATTTTCACTCTCTTCCAATCAGAAGCGCCACACGCCAAAACGAAGAAGCAGGCACCGAAATTGCCAGACTCTCCTAAACAACAGGCCAACAACCCCGAAGTCCACGACTTTCAAATTATCTTTGGCACCGACAACGGCAGTATCAGTCTTGACACAATTAACCTACAACACGTCTCTTCCTCTCATGGCATGAAAATCTCAATCGTCGGTTCGAATCGCACAGAAGCGAACGAAGGTGTGAGCGTCAGCGCTCTTGTCCACTCCGATTCGGCTGGGTCTGAACTGCGATCACGCGGTAGACGCCTGATGAGGTCCCATGTTGTCAAGCCCAGTATATTCATCTCACACGATGACGACCAATGGAGACATCCAATGCCGGAGGGATGGATGGTGGTTGGCAAGTGTGAAGAGGTCTCCTGGAGAGTCCACGAGGATATTCTCGGAATTATCGAGGTGGCCAATTCGGTCATTTGTGATGAGGTTGCCTACTTCGCCCGGCAAGCAGAAAGGTTCAAGAAAACCTCCGGCAAGGATTCCTCTAGCAACAACTCCGTGGTCCCTGAAGAGAAGAAAGAGTCCGGCGTGCCGAATATTACTGTCGCGCTACTGATGGATGCGTACCGAATTGACGTTGCTTTGCTGCAATCGCTCACATATGTTGTTTCAGGCCAAATGGGAAGGATTTCGGCAGCACCGGTGCTTGGAGGAGATCCGACACTGAACGTCAACTTCGACCTCGATCGTCACACCCATTTCTTGCGGAATCAGGACAAACAAGGCCCTCATAACATTGCCTCCTTCACATTTCCTCTTCACAACGGACGTCTTCAATTGATCAACTCGCCTTCAGGACCCAAAGTCATTTTCAACAGTATCATGGAAGCTTTCATTATTGAGGCATCGGCTGTCCATGGTTTGCTCTCCGCTCTCCAGGAACCTGAAGTTGAGAGTATTATGGACACCATCAAGGGTGATATCGACGTTTTGAAGAGCAATATCAAGGAAGCTTTGCCTAGCAAGCGATCAAGCGAAAAGCCTCCCGAGGAAGTCAAAGATGATCGACCCATTGCTTTTGATGCCAGCTTCGTCATGGCTGGTCTTAGCATCATTGCACGGGCGCCTACGAAGCTCCCGGACTCATCTGCTTCGCACCTTGCGTTCGAACTCAACCGAATTCAAGCCAAGGCAAGCAATATCTCAGAAGATGGCAGCCTACTTCCTCTCCCAGAATTCGCTGCCATGCTGCCACACATTAGTCTGTCACTAGAGCTTTCAGACGGCGAAAGCATCCGGCACTGCGGCAACCTCCTCTTCGGCATGGAGCTTAGAGGAACAATCCAGGGCGGAAATTCCAGTGCTCCAAGGAGAGACTATCGAATCCGTAGCACTGGCTTGGAGGTCAACGTCTTTGCCGACACCGCCTCAGCTACCGTTGAGGTCATGAATCATCTACAGGAAAGGATCAAGGTCCTAGATCTTTCTAGAGAGAGAAAGTACCTTCGCAAGCTTCGCCAGCCCCGGCGACGTCCTTCTCGCGCGGCAACAGAAAATGCGGGTGAAGATGGGGAGTTGGCCAGCATCGCATCGAGCGGACTCTTCACGTCTGCTGCCTCTCTTGAGCTCACCAATGTCCAGATCAGCTGGATTGTAGGGAACTCCGTCCCTGCATACCCTGGTCGTGAAAGCGAGGATCTGGTTCTTTCTTTCAAGAGGATTGACCTTTCTACAAGAAGCGAAGAAGCAGCCAGGCTTGCCATCGAAGACATGCAGCTTCAAATGGTCCCGTCAAGCCAAGACAAGACAAAGCGGTCCCTGAACTCGGCGCTGCTCCCTGAAGTCGTCTTCAACGTGTCTTACGCTTCATCGAAGACTGACCGCCGGTTCGCTTTCCATGCGGCTGGTAAGTCTCTCGACCTTCTTCTTGAGTCACGTTTCATCTTGCCTGCATCTGTTTTGGAAAGGTCAATTTCCCTTGCCGGCCAGAAGGTCCACGCTGCAACTGCGTCGTGGAAGACAGCTGCAACACCAAACGAAACGCCACGGAAAAACTTGTTCAACAACAAGAAGCTGTCTTCACTTGTGGTTGACGCAAACTTTGCCGGTGCTGTTGTCACGTTGCAAGGGAAGCGTGAAGTGTCCCGCACAGCTTCGCGGCTGAGCACCGGGCGAAACCAGTATGGACGGTACGGACAATTTGCGAATGATGGTTCCAACACTAGCACAACGCTTCGCGCTCCTGGAATCTCTCTTAAAGTCGAATACAGAGACGATGCTCTTGACCCATCGCTCAATGCCGAGCTCAAGGTGGACGGTTCGACCAATTTGTTGTATCCCACTGTTGTACCTCTTATCATGGACATTTCCAACAGCGTCAAGGAGGTCGTTCAGGACAGAGATAAAGACCAAGAGTCCAAGAAGCCGGTTGAACCCAAGCCGCCACAGAAGTTCTTCGACGAGGAAAATCTTGTCACAGCGGACCCCAGTGCCATTCTCGGAAAGACCCGTCTCAATATGGGTATTCGCATCTGCCAACAAGAATTTAGTCTAAGCTGTCAGCCAATTGCTCGTGTCGCGGCCACTGCCCGCTTCCAGGATATCTACCTTACGGTCAACAGCATCAAGTCAACAGAGCAGGGCCACTTCTTTGCAGTATCTTCAACCTTTGACAACTTACAGGCATCAGTCCAGCATGTGTACTCAAGAGAGTCTACCTTTAGCTTTGATGTCGACCGTGTTGTGCTCTCCGTCATGAATAGCAAGCATCTGAGTGGCACAAGCGGAATGTCTGCCATTCTTAAGATTAACCCGATGAGAACACACATCAACGCGAGACAACTCCAGGACTTCTTACTCTTCCGCGAAATCTGGATCCCGCCGGAGGTCCGTCAAGCTTCAAAGCCTCCGAATCCAGCACCCAGTGAAGAGCCCCAGGAATATCTCGTTCAAAGATACCAGCAGGTTGCTGCGGCCGCGGCGTTTCCGTGGAATGCAACCATTGCGGTCGAGGAGATGTCTGTGGATCTCGATATGGGTCAAGCTATTGGCAAGCCTTCTTTCAAGATTGTCAACCTGTGGGCATCGTCCAAGAAGACATCTGATTGGGAGCAAAACCTTTGCATTGGCATCGAACGTGTGGGGATCGATAGCACTGGTAGAACTAGCGGTTTCGTCGACCTTCTCGATTTCAAGGTCCGAACGTCCATCAGCTGGCCCTCACGTCAAGAGGGAGCGGGCAAGACGCCCCTTATCCAGGCATCCATGGGCTTCGAGCGCCTACGCGTCAAGGCCGCCTTCGATTATCAACCTTTCGCCGTTGCCGACATTACATCTTTTGCGTTCTTGATGTACAACGTCCGGAGCACAGAAATCGGGTCTCAGGATCGACTGGTGGCAACGCTGGAAGGCGATAGAGTGCAAGCTTTCATGACCCCAATCAGTCCGGCACAGGCTGTTGCTTTGATGCAAGCTGTCGAACGTCTAGTCCAGGAAAACCAAACCGCCTACAAGCAGTCACTCAAAGAGATCGAGAAGTTCCTCCGGCGAACTTCGGTCACCAAGCAAAGGCGTACGAGCACCGACGCTACTAGTCAAAAACCTGAGGTAAAGGGAGACAATGAAAAGCAGCTCAAAGCACCCATCTCCCTCCACACGGACGTCGTTGTCACCCTGAAGGCTATCAGCGTCGGCGCCTTCCCCGGCGCCTTCTCCGACCAGCAAATCCTCCTCCTGACTGCATCAGACGTGCAAGCTCGCTTCGCCGTCGCTCTGGAGAGCAACAAGATCCACAGTGGCCTTGGCATGACGCTGGGTCAGCTCAGCGTGGCTTTGGCGTCGGTCGCGCAGCCAAAGGGCCCCCGTGCGGTCAGCGAGCTGACGGTCGAGGACGTGGTGGCCAGCGCGACAACGGCCAAGGGCGGCACCATCCTGCGCGTGCCCAAGGTCATAGCGGCCATGCAGACGTGGCAGGCGCCCGGCAGCAACGCCATCGACTACATCTTCAAAAGCTCCTTCGAAGGCAAGGTCGACGTCGGCTGGAACTACAGCCGCATCTCCTTCATCCGCAACATGTGGAACACGCACTCGCGTGCCCTGGCGAACCGCCTCGGTAAGCCGCTGCCCGAGTCGGCCGTCAAGATCACGGCTGGCCCCGCCGAGTCGCAAGCTGGAGCGGCCGCATCACCATCAGCAGCGTCCTCGCCCACGTCCGAGCCACCGGGGACGAGCCTTCCCGGAGAGAATGCCGCGGCGGCAGACGAGCAGGACAGAGGGAAGATCACGGCGGTTGTCAACGTCCCGCAGAGCCGCTACGAGTACACGCCGCTGGAGGTGCCGGTCATCGAGACGCCGCAGCTGCGCGATATGGGCGAGGCGACGCCGCCGCTGGAGTGGATCGGACTGCACAGGGATCGGCTGCCGAACGTAACGCACCAGATCGTCATTGTCACACTGTTGGAGGTGGTGAAGGAGGTGGAGGATGCGTATTCGAGGATTTTGGGGTCGAGTTGAGGGGAGGGGCAAATGGAAGGCTCAGGGGCAAGGAGGGGGAGAAAGAGGATTTCTTTTCTGTCGAAGCATATTCAAAAGGCGTTTTGGGTTTCAGGGTGCTTTGGAATGGAATAATTCGTAGAACGTTTGTATATACATTTTTCTGTGCGTCATCACTTTCTTGGCCCTCCCGCTCATGCATTGATTCGACATATTCCATTCTGATCCCTTGAGCGGCGTGGAGAACTGACCCTGCAAAGTGTCGGTACAGGTAAGGCACGCTCGATCATTACCAGTGGAAAAGAACAAGTCGGTTTCAGCTGCTCGAAGGCTCACCGGAAACTGCTGCCTTGGCACCGGTCAGCGTCTCTGGCATGAATTCACCATCACGTTCAAGACTGAAGGCGACGTACCAACCTCGAGACGCGTCTTTTCATGCGGCTGAAAGCGGCTCTGAGCGGCGAGTGCGGGGTCGTATCTGGGGCGAGGCGCACGAGGAGGAGATGGAGGGGCATGCGGCTGCACACAATAACTCCCCGAAGAATGCAGCGTGGCTGGATTTCCTTTTGAATGCAACGCCACACACGTCCGCATGCCTTGCTGGTGCGTGCTCGATGCTTTTCGGAAAGTATTGAGTGGCTTCTGCAGACAACACGAAGGAACGGCAGCTATACTGCGCAAGCAATAGTTCTCTCAAGACATACCAGAACAGGAAAGCGATAGGCTCGCTTGCAGACGCACTATTGCACCATGCATCGATCCGAGCTCGCGTCGGCAAGCGAGCCCGGCCGGGTCGTGGTGTGCGGGCGCTGACGACTCAACACCGGCACGTCGACAATGGGCCCCCGGCTTCCAGTCGGCGCTGGCGGACGGTGGTGCTCGATGGTGTTGAGCAGAGACTGCCGCATTGCGTTCGACGACCCGCTTGGCAATACTGGAATTTGCCGCATCGGGGGGGTGGCCGCGACGCTAAGTCCACGGTCGAACGTAGGGGAGAATATTGGCAATGTTTCGTCTCTATTTTCGGGCGCATTTTGGTGCTATTTTTCGAGCGTGTTCGTGCTCGGGGAATGGTGGAGGCGGAGGATGTGCGTGTTACGCGTCGTGCACCTCCACACTCTCGTGATCTGCGCGACTGTCGGTGAGGCCAGCGTCGTGGCTGCTGCTGCGCCTGCGCGTGGACGTGTCCGCACGGCGTGCAGCACGTATCCTGATCAGAGCACGGGTTGCTTGAGACGGAGATGGGACGGTCTCGCGAGCAACGGACGGATGGCGGCTCCATCGCGACCGCCGTGGCCGTGTAGGTGCCGCCCGCCCGCTGCCGCCGTCCGCCGCCAGCTTGCCCGACGACCCGGCGCCGCACGATGCGGCCTCGCGAATCGTCCAACGGCTTTCTGTGCAACCGCGCACCCTGCACCTCGCGCCATCCGCCAGCACAGTCTCCAGCCCCGCGAGGCTTGAGCGCCTCGTTGTTACTTAACAAGCCTCAGCCCGTCGCTCCGGGCCTTCTGATCCACCGCCCGTCTCCAGAGCCGTCTTGCGGCAGTCACCGATCCAGGCGTCCTCGCTGCAGAATAAGCTTAATTCCGCGCGATGTGACGCTCCCATCCCCCCGAGCCCGGCCGGGTGCGCGACGGCGTGGTGAGCAGCTCTCATCCGCCTGACCGGACGCGGGCGGACCGCACACGACAGAGCGCTCGCACCGGGGACTGGGCACCGTGTTCGGCGCGCACGCAAGGCACCGCACGCCGCTGATGCCGTTCCTGCAGTCGCGGCAGACGGACAGGCGCAGCAGGCGGCGGTTTGCAGGCTTCGATTCGCAGGGGCGGTGGTACAGATAAGAAAGCCGCTGGTGAGTCGCCGGGCGAACTAGCGCAGAGATAAGTCGGGTAAGCCCAAGCTTCACCCCACAGATCTGACATTGCCCTTCATCAGCCACTTCCGCGGAACCCTCTTCGCCCGCCAGATCTCCAGCCTGCGATCTGGTTTCTCCCCGGGGCTGCGGCGCCCGTCCGTGTAGTGTCAGAGCTGTGACGAAACCGACCGACCCGGTTTCCATGCCACTTGCCCCCCGGGTGGCACCATGCTCATGGCCTGCTCGCCTCTTCTCCGGCGTTTCGTGCACTAGATGACAAAGTCGAATTTCTCTATTTGCTCTCCGTCCACCACATCACTCCATCTCCCTTTGCTGCTTCGTTGTGTCGGGCTGTGTGTCTCCCTCCCGCATTCCTCTGACTGGCAGCTCGTGCAATGGGTCTTCAACCGCCGCAGGAAGAGCAGGGCCGTTCGAAAAAGGTCGGTGGTGATCTACCGCCTTCACCTCCCGAGACCATCTACGGCGAGTCCTCGCTGCCAGGCCCGGTCGACTTCCCCCTGCCGCCGCCGAGCAAACCACCAGCACAAGTTCTCGAAGTCGACAAGAAGACACCCGACGCCCATGTCCGCCGCGATCCGAGATTAATCCGCCTGACTGGCGTGCATCCTTTCAACGTCGAGGCTCCGCTATCAGACCTGTACAACGAAGGATTTCTAACGAGCCCGGAGCTTTTCTACGTCAGGAACCATGGCGCGGTGCCCGAGGTCAGAGACGAGGAGATTCCGGATTGGGAGTTCACGGTGGAAGGCATGGTTGAGAACCCTTTGAAAATCTCGTTGAGGGAGCTTCTTTCAGACTACGAAAATGTCACGTACCCGATCACGCTCGTCTGTGCCGGTAACAGGCGCAAGGAGCAGAACGTGGTGCGCAAAACCAAGGGCTTTTCCTGGGGAGCTGCCGGCGTGTCAACAGCGCTATGGACCGGCGTGGTGATGGGAGATGTGTTGAGAAGAGCAAGGCCGATGCGAAGAGCAAGATACGTCTGCATGGAAGGCGCGGACAAGCTTCCCAATGGCTACTACGGAACCTCCGTCAAGCTCAACTGGGCTATGGATCCCAACCGCGGCATGATGATCGCACACAGGATGAATGGGGAAATGCTCACACCGGACCACGGCAAGCCTTTGAGATGCGTCATTCCCGGCCAGATTGGCGGCCGGAGCGTCAAGTGGCTGAAGAAGCTGATCATTACCGCTGATCCCAGCGACAACTGGTACCACATTTACGACAACAGAGTCCTGCCTACCATGGTGTCTCCGGACGACGCTGCAAACGACCCCAACTGGTGGAAGGATGAGAGATACGCTATCTACGATCTCAGCACGAATTCCGCAATAGCCTACCCGGCTCACGAGGAGCAGCTGTGCGTTGTTGGCGGGCCCGAAAAGTACCGTGTCAAAGGATATGCCTATGGCGGTGGCGGCAGACGTGTTACCAGAGTCGAGGTCTCCCTCGACAAGGGCAAGACTTGGAGACTATCGAACATCGACTACGCCGAAGATCGGTACCGCGAGGCAGCGCCGCAGGATCTCCTCGGCGGGAGGCTGGACATGGACTGGCGCGAAAGCTGCTTCTGCTGGTGTTTCTGGGACATCGACATCCCTGTCAGCGAGCTCAAGGAGGCCAGTGATGTTGTCGTCAGAGCGATGGACGAGAGCATGAATCTTCAGCCGAGGGATATGTATTGGTCCGTTCTGGGGATGATGAATAACCCGTGGTACCGCATTGCCATTAGTCACGAAAACGACTACCTCCGGTTCGAGCACCCGACACAGCCCGCTCTGATGCCTGGTGGCTGGATGGAGCGGGTGAAGAAGGCGGGCGGCAATCTTACAAATGGGTACTGGGGTGAAAAAATCGGCGGCGAAGAGACGGAGGTCCCGGTAACAGAGCAAGCTGGAGAGATTAAGATGACGAACGACAAGGTGAAGAGAGATATTACGATTGACGAGCTACGGAAACACGACGGAGAGAAAGAACCTTGGTTTGTCGTTAATGGAGAAGTGTACGACGGCACTGGCTTTTTGCAAGGGCATCCGGGAGGAGCGCAGAGTATCATCTCGGCAGCCGGTCTTGATGCTACGGACGAATTCATGGCCATTCGTAAGTTTCATCCGTCTGAAAGCCCTCCACCGCATGATCTAATGAGTAACAGACAGCGAGACGGCGAAGGCCATGATGCCCGACTACCATATCGGCACCCTGGATGAGGCCTCGAAGCGCGTCCTAAGTGAAGGCGAAGTCAAGCCCGAAAACACCGGGCCTCGCGAAATGTTCCTTGATTCACGCGCCTGGACCAAGGCCATTCTTCACAGCAAGGAATCCGTCTCCTGGGACACACGCATCTTCAAGTTTAAGCTCGAGCACGACGACCAGAAGCTGGGACTGCCAACAGGCCAGCACTTGATGATGCGGCTGCGCGACCCGGTGACGCGCGAAGCCATCATCCGCTCGTACACGCCCATATCGGAGACAACAGCACGCGGCTTCATCGACGTGCTGGTCAAGGTGTATTTCGACAGCCCCGGGCGGCAAGGCGGCAAGATGACCAAAGCCATGGACTCGCTGCCCATCGGCCACTTTGTCGACTTCAAGGGGCCGATCGGCAAGTTCGAGTACCTGGGACGCGGGCGTTGCAGCGTCAACGGCGTGCAGAGGTCGGTCAAGCGCTTCGTTATGATCTGCGGCGGCAGCGGCATCACGCCCATCTACCAGGTGCTGCGGGCGGTTATGCAGGACAAAGACGATCCGACCATGTGCACTGTGCTTGATGGCAATAGACTAGTTGAGGACATCCTGTGCAAGGCGGACCTTGACGCCTTCGCGCTGGCGAACGAGGAGAAGTGCAAGCTGCTGTACACGCTGACGCAGGCGCCGGAGGGCTGGACGGGCCTGCGCGGCAGGATTGCGAAGCCGTTGCTGGAGGAGCACGCGGGGCCGAGCGAGGAGACGCTGGTGCTGCTGTGCGGGCCGGAGGCGCTGGAGAAGAGTGCACATAAGGCGCTGAATGAGATGGGGTGGAAGGACGAGGATTTGCTGTCCTTCTAATGTTGGATTTTTCTTTTCCCCCTCCTGTTGGCTTCGAAAATGTGTGGCGCATGGGCAATATACCGCTGGATGACAGCATTGGAGTTTAGCATTTTTGGCATTTGCAGTTGGACAGCTGCATTGATGAGGTCGGCGAGTAAATCTCACTTCGCTCGCAATTATGAAGCACGGTGACACCAGATGCCCGGAAGTGCGAACAATCTCGAAGTGCCATTGTCCCTCTGCATGTGCAACTCCAACTGCAGCACGAATCGACTTCCGTTCGAGCAAAGGCCGGCCCCAAGGCGAGCGCACTTCCCATTTCGCAATTCCAAGCCGTAAACAACGGCGTCGTTGTTCCTCGGAGGTAGCGTGACATGTCGCGGCATGCAACGAAGTGCAATTAAAGCCTCAGCGAACCCACACCTCGACGCGACACTTCCCCGGAGAACATCTCCGCCCACGTTCTCAGCCCACACCAACCAGGGGCGCGTCCGCCTTATCAGACGAGCACGCGGGCAACGAGAACGGCGCAGTGCGCGGCTAAACCGAGCAAGGCCTAGCGGGGCGGGCGTCTCTTATCTGCAGCCACAGACGGCACCGCAAAGAAAACCTCCGCCGGCCAGGGACGTTGGTGTTGGTGCTCGCTTTCTCCGAGGACGTCATTCTAATCCGTATGCTTTTTTGCTTCCGCTCCATTGCTTTGGCCTTGGCGGTCCTGCATGCTCCGTACGCACATGCTCGTACGCCCCGGGCCACCCGCGACTGCACCCGCCGCGCTGGGCCGCCGTCACGTCACACGTATGTGTCGCTACGCTGCGGGGAGGGGGCAGTCAAAGTCGCACGGCATGCGCGTCCGCCGACCACCATGCCCCGCGGATAAGCTGGCGCGGAGAAAGAGAGCGCGCGCGGTGGTGGGCTAGCGGTCTCTTGACAAACGGGCTCGAGCGGATTGGGCGGCGTCCCGTTGCGCGGAGTTGCTTGGTGTGCTGTGCCTACCGCTGAGCCGTCCGGTCTTCTCGCTTTGGCGTTATCTTGAGGGCCTGCTGCTCTCCTCTGATTCCTGCGAGGTTTGTCTTTTACTCTCGAGCGTGTTGTGCACGCTTTCTCTCTCTCTCTCTCTGGTTTCCATCACCGAACGCGTATTTGTGAGACGGAGCTGGGGCAACTGAGATAAGCCCCCGGAGCTTATGCTTTCCGCACCACGCTGCCCCGCACTCATCCGCGTTCGGCCATCACGACGCGCGCTCGACCCGGACACGCGCTCTCCGACCAGCAGCGGCAAGGGGCGGAGGCCTCGGAGCAGCCCGCGACGATGAGCAACAGCGAGTGGAACGACCCGGAGGCCAACCGGCTGCCGGAGAAGGTGGAGGAGCTGCGGCAGGCGGACGGCCTGCCGGACGGAGATGGCGCGCGCAGGAAGAGGGTCGTGGTGGTGGGGCTGGGCATGGTCGGCATCGCGTTTATGTGAGTTGCGGCTTTGCCCGCGTCGGAGGGCTACAACAGCCGATCCGCAGCTGTGGAGGGACGTGGGACTAACGCGCGGCGGGGCGACTAGAGAAAAGCTCATGAAGTACGACGTCAAGCGCCGCGAGTACGACGTCGTGGTCATCGGCGAGGAGCCGCATCTGGCGTACAACCGCGTGGGCCTGACGAGCTTCTTCCAGCACAGGCAGGTCGAGAACCTGTACCTGAACCCGAGGGAATGGGTGAGTCTGGCCGAGCCCGCTGAGCAGCGCTTGCTGACCATCTGCAGTACTCGAGCATGCCCGAGGGCTCCCTCAACTACCACCTCAACGCCAAGGTTACCGAGGTTGTCCAGGCGGAGAAGGTCGTGAGAACGGCCTCCGGCGAGACTGTGCCCTATGACATCCTCGTCCTCGCGACCGGCTCGGATGCGCTGCTGCCGAGGCACACGCCGGGGCACGATGCGAATGGAGTCTTTGTGTATCGCACCATCGATGACCTAGAACGGCTGATCAAGTTCGCCAGCACGAAGAAAGGGACGGCGGGTGCGGTGGTGGGCGGTGGCTTGTTGGGTCTGGAGGCGGCGAAGGCGATGATGGATCTGGAGGACTTTGGGAAGGTGAAGTTGATCGAGAGGAATCGGTGGGTCCTGTCAAGGCAACTGGACGGCGATGCGGGAGGCATGGTGGTGGAGCAGGTCCGGGCGCTGGGACTGGATGTGCTGCTCAGCAAGAGGGTGGGCGAAATCCTTGTCGATGAGGAGAATTCGGTCAAGGGCGTGAGATTTGAGGATGGGGAGGAGATGGATTGCACATGCATTTGCTTTGCGGTAAGTCAGGAAGGGAAGACCAGAATGCTCGCAAGACTGATTTGGAGCAGATTGGCATCAAAGCTCGCGACGAGCTGGCACGGCAAGCCGGCATCAGGTGCGCGGACAGGGGAGGCGGCGTCATCGTCGCAGACAACCTGCAAACATCTGCTCCAGACGTCTATGCCATCGGCGAGTGCGCGAGCTGGGAGAACCAGACTTTCGGTCTCATCGCTCCTGGTGTCGAAATGGCCGACGTCCTCGCCTTCAACCTCACCCAAGCAAAAGCCCACTCATTCCGAAAATTCAAGCGGCCCGATCTGAGCACCAAGCTGAAGCTCTTGGGAGTCGAGGTTGCCAGCTTTGGTGACTTCTTTGCCGACCGCGACGGCCCCAAAGAGCTCCCTGCGCGAAGAGGAGGCGGGAAGAAGGAGGGCGTCATCGATTCGAAGGACAGGGTCAAGACCCTCACCGAGGGCCCTGCGCCTCCTCCAGTCAAGGCGCTGACGTACAAGGATCCGTTCCAGCAGGTCTACAAGAAGTATCTGTTCACGCTGGATGGAAAGTACCTTCTGGGTGGCATGATGATCGGAGATACAAAGGACTACGTCAAGCTGGTGCCGATGGTGAAAAATCAAAAGCCACTCGAGGTTCCCCCGAGCGAGTTGATCGTCGGGTCAAAGAAGGGTGATGATGAGGGTGCCGACGATCTGTAAGTGTCATCCCAGGAACGTCCATGCATGAGCTAATAGCATCCAGCACCGATGACACTCAGATCTGCTCTTGCCACAATGTCACGAAAGGCGACGTTGTTAAGCAGGTCAAGGACGGCACATGCAAGAGCATCGGCGACGTCAAGTCCTGTACGAAGGCCGGCACTGGCTGCGGTGGCTGTATGCCGCTCGTCCAGACCATCTTCAACAAAACCATGGCTTCCATGGGCCAGGAGGTCAAGAACCACCTTTGCCCGCACTTTGAATACTCGCGCGCCGATCTGTTCAATATCGTCTACGTCAAAAAGCTGCAGAGCTTCGCAGAAGTGGCCAAGTCCTGCAGCAAAGACCCGGACACCGTAGGCTGCGAAGCCTGCAAGCCTGCCATCGGGTCCATTCTGGCGTCACTCTTCAACAAACACATCGTTGATACTCCTCACCGAGGTCTCCAGGACACCAACGACAAGTTCCTGGCCAACATCCAGCGCAACGGCACGTTCTCGGTTGTTCCTCGTGTCTCTGGGGGCGAGATCACTGCCGAGAAACTGATCATCATCGGCACGGTGGCAAAGAAGTACAATCTGTACTGCAAGATCACCGGCGGCCAGAGAATCGACATGTTCGGGGCCAAGAAGCAGGACCTGCTGGCCATCTGGGAGGAGCTGATCGACGGCGGCATGGAGAGCGGGCACGCGTACGCCAAGTCGCTCCGCACGGTCAAGAGCTGCGTGGGCACGACGTGGTGCCGGTTCGGCATCGGCGACAGCGTGGGCATGGCGGTGCGGCTGGAGGAGCGGTACAAGAGCATCCGCGGGCCGCACAAGATCAAGGGCGGCGTCAGCGGGTGCGTGCGCGAGTGCGCCGAGGCGCAGAACAAGGACTTCGGGCTGATCGCCACGGAGAAGGGCTTCAACATCTTCGTGGGCGGCAACGGCGGCGCGAAGCCGCGCCACTCGGAGCTGCTGGCCAAGGACGTGCCGCCCGACGACGTGATCCCCATCCTCGACCGCTACCTCAGCTTCTACATCCGCACCGCCGACAAGCTGCAGCGCACGGCGCGCTGGATCGAGAACCTGCCCGGCGGCATCAAGTACCTGCGCGAGGTCATCCTGGAGGACAAGCTGGGCATCGCCGCCGACCTGGAGCAGCAGATGGCCGACCTGGTCGGCTCGTTCTTCTGCGAGTGGACCGAAGTCGTCAAGAACCCGGCCAAGCGCGCGCTCTTCTCGCAGTTCGGCAACACGGCCGAAACCGTTGCGCCGCCCGTCGACCCCGTCGTCGAGCGCGGCCAGACGCGCCCGGCGTACTGGCCCAAGGAGTCCGCGAAGGAGGACTTCCGCGGCCACCAGTGGAGCGGGCTCGCGTGGCAGCCCGTCATCGAGGCGGCGCAGTTCAAGGACACGCCCGCGGGCGACTCGCGCGCCGTCAAGCGCGGCGACACGCAGCTCGCCGTGTTCAAGGTCAAGGGCGCCTACTACTGCTCGCAGCAGATGTGCCCGCACAAGCGCGCCTTCGTGCTCGCCGACGGGCTCGTCGGCGACGACGCGGCCACCGGCAAGCTGTGGGTCAGCTGCCCCTACCACAAGCGCAACTACAACCTCAAGGGCGAGGCCGCCGGCTCGTGCGCCAACGACTCGGACGTCAGCATCGCGACCTTCCCGGTCGAGGAGCGCGACGACGGCTGGGTGTACGTCAAGCTGCCGCCGGTCGAGGAGCTGGACGCGCTGCTGGGGACGGAGAAGTGGAGGGTGAGGAAGGAGGAGAGCGTGGATCCGTTTGAGAGCTTGGATCGAAAGCTGGAGAGGGCGCGGGAGGCGAAGGGGAGCAAGGGCAGGAAGCTGAGCGAGAAGAGCCACCTGGAGAACGGGCTGGGCGAGGTGGCGAAGGCGAGGCAGATCTTGGCCGGCGGGGAGAGGGGGTCGGGTGGGCTGGATTGGTAGGGTGGGCGGGAATAGTCGACGGCGTTGTGTGGGGTTCTGTCTCGTCTTCCTGGGCTATGCATGGCGATGGGCTGGAATGTTATGGGATACACTATGTAGTTTTACGGTTATGAACCTATAGACACGTTTGGTATTTTGATTCTCGCCATCTTCAACGATACTTTTCTCCGTAGAAGGGCAATTTTACAGTTCCGCACTAAGTACTTACCGCGACACAGCCCTTTGCGAGCAATGCAGTTGGAACGCAGTCGGCGACGCTAGCCTGAAATGGCAAGGAATAGTCGCGGTCGTCTCGCGCTTCCCCTTCGTTTCTCTCGGTGTTCAACACACAATGGCACGTTCAGAGCAATTCGTATAGTATTTCTCGTTTAAACCGTAATCTTAACACACGAGAAAGCCTTCCAGTCAGAGACCTGTCGACCGAATGCTGACTTGGAGATCTGCGAGTCAACTAGCGGCTGACTACATATTGTTTAACTGGCATAATTACCTCACCAATCGCGCGAAAATCTTCAGATTTTCCAGCCCTAGGTGAGGTGGCCGAGTTGGTTATGGCGCCAGGTTAAGGTGTATCTTAACAACGATTCCTGGTGGGGCAACCCGCGCGAGTTCGAGTCTCGCCCTCATCAATATCTTTTTTTGTCTTTCGACGCACGAGGGGGATGCTGTTTCTATGCGTGGAGGGTGCGGAGTTCTTTTGTTGATTTGTGCGCAGGAGCGCGAGAACTCGTGCGGGATTGGCGGCGTAGACATAAGCGAATCCCGACCCGTTCCAGACTCTTGGGTACCTGATAGTACACGTATAACAGCATGTTAGACCCAGTAATCCCTCCGGCACAGATGTCCTGCGTACCAGAAGAGTCATTCATAGCAGGTTCATTCAGTGTTTCGAATCCCACAGACACGGTGTGAGTTAGATCGTACGGTTACGAGGAGGCGAGTTGCGGTGGTACTTGCGAATGATTCAGGCACAGAACAAGCTACCAGCGTTTGTTACTGAAATCAGCTGCCGGCAGTCCGCCCGGCACCCCGAAAGGCCCCGTCAAACCCACCGGCAATGACTTTGTGTTTCCGTGCTTCTGGCCACCGCTCGATTTCCCAGGCAACCGTCTTCCCCCAAACCCAGACAGGCCCTGGGCCACTCTTCTTTTTCTTTCCTGTCCCCACCCAGGCGCCCTGGTCTTCGCGCTACCCAGGAAGTCGCACACACGTATTTCGTGCAACTACGCACAAAAGCAGGTAGGTACCACTATAATCAGCCCAGGCCCCCTGCCAATCACCTGGCGACACGACCGGGGTGCAAGCGGGGCTACAAACGAGCTTACTTCTAACATCTGCCTTCCGCAGACTCGCTGCGCCGACCGTGTCCGAGCCGGAAAAAGAGCTATCTGGCCATCAATCCAGACAGCGGGGAGAAGCACAGTAGCTGTGGCGGCAAAGCTATGCGATAAGATCGCGACCGTTTGGCCGTTCGAGCCCACCACGTGCTCGTGGGTATACTGAGGCTGAAAGGACAACCGCAGCCTCGGACACATTGACAGCAGTACCCCGCGCGCGATTAAGGACACCACCATGCTCAACGAGCCGGATCTCGAGACGCTCGAGGATGAGCTCAAAGATTACCAGCTGTCTGAGAGAGCAACCCACGATAAGTTGCAACGTCTGTTGCAAAAGCACGAGAATCTGCTGAAGGACTACCGCCAGCTCAGAAGCGACTTTGAGGAGGAAAAAGAGTCGAGGGAGAAGTACAAGAAAATAGCCAAGGCCCAGGAACGCAACCCGTTCGTCCTCGTCTTGATTGATGGCGATGGCTATGTCTTCAAAGACGAGCTGCTCTCAACCGGTGCCACTGGCGGCATCGAAGCTGCTCAACTGCTGAATGATAAGATCCAAGAGTATCTACGCCGGCTTAGTCTGGATGATTGCCGTATCATGGTCCGTATCTACTGCAATCTGGCCGGCCTCTCCAAAACACTTGCTCGGGCCAAGATCGTCGGCTTCGAGGCTCGATCTCTTGCTCCCTTTACTGCGAGCTTTACACGCTCGCGAGACCTTTACGACTTTGTGGATGCCGGCGATAAGAAAGAGGGTGCCGACTTTAAGATCAGAGGTATGCGTGCCCGGCTCTCAAACTAAAATTCAGAAGCTGACGGAAGACGTGGCAGAGATGTTCCGTTTATTTGCGGACAACAGCCAGTGCAGACATATATTCTTTGCTGGTTGCCATGATACAGGTTACCTGTCCTTACTCACGCCCTACCGTGGTAAGTCAGACCGGATAACGCTGCTTAAAGCATCTGCCTACCATCCCGAGTTTAAATCTCTACATCTTGACACCGAGGATGTCTCCTCTCTTTTTAGGATCATTTCACTTGATGATTACGCCGTGAAAGCTTCTTCCAATAGCAAGCATATCCCGGCAATTAGCCCTACTGCTACTACATCCGGGTCGTCTCTTCTCCAAAAGGTGAGTCTGACCAATCCCTCCGCCTCTCCCTTCTCGATTCCACTCTAACAGGGATCAAAGAACCACACCCAAAACAGCGACCAAAACGGCAACGGCTACGCCACCTCAGACATGTCCCCGACTCAAAAGGCCGCCCAAAGGCGTTCCTCCGCCGGGCCACTCCCCAACTTCTTCGGTAAAGACGCCGCGGACGACCACGCCGGCCCCAGCAAACCCTCGACCTCCAACTCCTCCTCCAGCGCGACCACACCCTCCCGCCCACCCTCCAAGCAATCCAGCCGAGACAACAGCAACAGCACAACCACAACCACAAATAGCACCAACGGCACCACCACCCCCGCCCCCGCCCACAAAATCCCCCTCAACGCCCTCGGCCACCGCCTCGACACGCCCCTCGCCAAGCCGTCGCCGTCCGCGTTCAAGGCCTTCAGCGAGCGCGCCCGCCGCGCCAAGCCGTGCAACGAGCTGCACCTGGCGGGCGCGTGCCGGCAGCAGCCGGGCTGCGCGTACGACCACGCGCCGCTGCCGCCCGAGCTGCTGGCCGTGCTGCGCGTGCTGAACGCCGGCCTGCAGTGCGCCCAGGGCGGCGCCTGCCGCAGCGCCCGCTGCTACCGCGGGCACCGGTGCGGCCGCGAGGGCTGTCGTGGCGCCGCGAAGTGCAGGTTTGGGCCCGAGGCGCACGGCGTGGATGAGAAGGTGGTGGAGTGGGTGGAGGCGGAGTAGGGGGGAGGGGTTCTGAGGGGTTGGAAGGAGAAATAGTGAGGCTACTCCGGTGGATTGTCCGTGGTAGCCGTGGATGATCTATTTCAGTGGTCAATTTTCTGGAGGTGGCAGCGGAAAATTGAAGCAGAAAAAGGGGAGCGGCTTCTAAGCGGTACAACAAATGATATCTTCTAAAGCTTTCCTTTTCATAGGAAATGAGGTAGATACAAATAAGGGGCAGGCAAAGCTTTGCTTGGAACAAACCTTTGGATCCGCCATCTCGTTATGTTCAGCTGGTGTTGATTAGCAACGACATGGCAGAGAACAATTGATGGGGCCTCAATTGGTACATAAGTCTAGAGCTTTTTGATCCTGTTTTCCACTAACTTGATATTCCAGAGCATGAGGCTCAAGGCACCGCTGCCTTATCGCGTTATGACGCAAACCTCAACTTACAGCCCATATGCGCGTTAAGGTACTAATTTGCAGGGCCGTTGCGCCGTTTCACACAAGCCATTTGGCTGAAGGCCGCTTAGCCCTTGAAATAAGCTTTTCCAGAAAACGACATAAATATCACATGCACCTCTGTTCATAACCTTCCATGGAGTCGTCTCTGCTCCCTCTTCTTGACTCTCTCCTACGTTGCACTCTCCCTTGCTCTCACTTTCGACACATCAACTATGATCTATAACGAGGGAAATATAACACCTTTATCTCCACAAGTAGTGAGAGCGCATGAAGATCATCATGCGGAGGCTTACCACAACCAATCCGGATGAGAGTTTACTGGTGCCGGTGTCAGAAAAAACCGTAAAAGGCATGAGTAGTATAAATTTCATTTGCGAACGATGAGTCTGCCTCTACTTCGGTGCCGCGGCCCTAGTTGAAGAGCCGTTTACATGAGGGATGACAGCAGAAGGGAGGATGAGCGGAGGCACCACAGCCATGAAAGGTTGCCACCGCCTTTCCTCACCTCTTTGGCAAAGAATTGTGTAAAGGTGCACAGTCAAATGATAATGGACTATGCTATATAAGTTGAATTGTAATACTTAGAAGATAATAATTAACGTAGTAATTAGTACAAGGTTGTTCCTACGGATTAATTTTAGAAATTTTACATGTAAAAGAGTGTTTTATTCATAGCATACCATGTTGGAATGTAAGTAGCACTCCCTATAGAAGACGTGCTGGATGGATTTACGGGTGCCGAGCTGTTGGTCGATGAGGCCTGTGTCACTGGTGAACCTGTTAGCGTTCATACATACCTACGAGGTCACCTCTGCCTACCAAAATTTCTACTCGAGTTTCCACCTTCCGGGAGAAGGCTCTGTGTGACCACGCTTCCAGGAGGAGCATAACCGTCTAGATTTGTAAGCGCAGCTGCAATTTGGATCCAGAAGTTGCAGATGATCTGAGAATTCTGCGGATCTTTGATCAAGTCCATGGAGAGCAAATCAACGTCCAGTACATTTCCAAACTCCGAAGTGCTGTTGTCAACCTGCGGCCAATCCGGAATGGAAGGGATGCTGCTGTTCCGCTTGAAGATGTTCGGATCACCAGATCTCGCTAGCGACGTTAGAAGGCTTCTATAGCCATCAACGAACAGCCCGGTTGCATTAGGGCTGATCAATGAAGGAAAGAAGAAAGATGGCAAGACATCTGTTCCGTGAGTTCCAGGCGGCGCAGAGTACTGCAGGTTCCAAACTTTCGTTTCAGGGGCCAGCGCATCCGCGAGATACCTTACGTTGCAGACGAATCGGTTTCCAGCCAGCATGTCACGAAGCCGATCGCCCTCCGAGTCATATGTGGAATTTTCTGAGTCAACTCCAGGATATTGCGCTTCGACAAGTCTCGGTACACCGTCGACCGGAAAGTAGTACTCGACGTAGCGGTTGAAATCTTGATCAGCCCGCACGTTCTTGTCGACGAACGAAGATGCTTCATCCTTGACGTGGGATAGAATGACACTCTCCAGCCCCTTCCAGTAGTTCCCAGACCGGAGCTCGAGTGGCGCAATCTGACGGACAAAACTCCCATCGGCAGCGGGCTGGTAAGCCCCACGTTCGGCGTAGGGGGTGAACGAGCAGTCGTCATTCGCCGACTTCAACACCTCCGCGCTTGCTTTCCTAAGACAGTCTACGCCTTGGCCAGCACAGTCAGCCGCCGATGTGAAGTTCTGGAACTGCCTCTCCATGGAGCCCGCCCGATCCCATTTAAAGTCGAAGGCAGGGCTTTGGAGGATCGCGCGCTTGAAGAGGGGATCTTGCGTGCCTCCGAAAGCGGTGATCTGGTGCAGGATTGAGCCCGCGCCTGCAGATTCTCCAAAGGCGGTCATCTGCTCCGAGTCTCCGCCTAAGAGACCGATGTACTGCTTGGTCCAATTCAGAGCTGCTCGCTGATCCCAGAAGCCAGCGTTGGGAAGACCTTCTCGTTCCATTGTCGAGCCTCCAAGGAACCCGAATGCGCCAAGACGGTAGTTTGAGGCTACGTAGATGACGGTGTTGTTGGAGGTCTGGATCAGGTTGAGGCCTGAGTAGAGATCTTTGCTGCCGTAGACATAGCCGCCCTGTGCCTACGTGAGCTTTCACCATCGTATTTTGGCGGGAAACGTACGCCGTAGAACCAGTGAATGACAGGCAACTTAGTATCGATGTTTCTGAACGCATCGCCGGGAACGTAGGCGTCCAGGTAAAGACAATCTTCGGATTCTGGCCCTGCAATGCCTTCGATGTTGTCCGGATTTCCGATGCCCGTCTGCACGCAGCTGGGGCCATAGGACCCGTCAATCAGCGTGGAGTTGGAGCTCGGCGGCTGTGGCTCTCGCCAGCGCAGATTGCCGATCGGAGGTGCTGCAAATGGTATGTTTTTGAACGTGTAGAACTGCATCGATGATCAGGTGGGTAGCAGGATTCTTGGCGCGGGGTTGTACGTCGTTGATAGCATCATAGGTCTTGGCCTGAACGCGTGCATATGGTAGCGTCAGGATGGGCAGCGCGTCAGAACTGGACGTGTTGACAGACACGCCCACGTCTGTCGGTGACGCGCGCCCCAGCGGCACGAGGAAGGCGAAGAGGAAGGCTCTCAAAACCATGAAGCGCTGCATTGCCTCAGCACTGGATCTCTGAGGGGGTTGTGAGGGCTTTCCCCCGAGGGCGGGCTATAAAAGGGGGTGTAGTCCTGGCAAGCTATTGTTGCGGGAGCTTGTTCGGAGTGGTTAGAGTTACCGCGCTATGCCGCGGGCTACGTCATTGGACTTCCGTGTCTCAGCGCGGGGCTGCTCCTTGTCAGCCGTCATCCGTCTCCTCCGACACCATCGACCCGAAACAAAGAATTGGTGAGTCTGAGGTGGATGAAGTGGGCGTCGATCGCTACTTATAAGAATCATCAGATGCGCAAGCCTGCACGCTCCGACCCAAGTCCTGCACGTCGGCCGCCCCAAAGCGACGCCGCGGGGAAACTCGGGACAGCTATCGTCGTGCAGTCGATCGGTGCCTCAAATGTGACTTCGGTGCTGGCAAAGATCTCGGAGACATCCAGTTGCAGCATGCGGTTATGGACGGTATCATCGGCCCGCCTGAGCTCTTGGTCTCTGCCTCGCTGTGGTATGTGGCTTACCAGTAACGGCTGGAATGTGAGCAGTAGAAGTGTCATCGGTGGCCTTTCGTATCTCCTTCATGCTCCAAGCATCACCAAGGAAGCTTTTCTTGAGAGGACTGGTGGAAGATTAAATGCAATGTCTTTCATGAAGTGTGAACCTGTTCATTTTATGTCATCAATGACACCGGATGCGACAAATACCACAACACAGTGCAACGTACGGATTTTTAAAAAAGGCCTTCGGACCAATAATCGAGAATCGCTAGGAACACCAGGCTCAACACATCGGCTTCTGAAACCTCATCAAAGGGTTCATAGCAGGACCAGGAATCCTCTTGACGTGGTAATTAGTGCATGATAGGATACTGCTAGAAACAAGGCTCAAGCTACATCCTTCTTGCGTACCGTTAGTGAGACTTTATCCTTTTCGAGCGCAGAAGAACGCCATTATGTCAGAGGTCTTCAGCTTGTGATACCAGATCCACAAATCTATAACTACTGCGTTCTTTTCATCGTCCCAGAGTAAAAAAGTTGTAAATCTTAGTTCATTCTGTTGCGAATATGAAGTCTTTCTGTGCACTGATCCTTTGCTATCTCGTTGCTTTCACGATCGCCAGCCCTTTCCCTCTCAAGCCAATAGAGTACCCCGTCTGTGCTGAAGGCGTCCACATCATCATCGCCAGAGCAAGCGCGGAGCCACCCGGCCAAGGCATCATGGGAAACGTTGCGCAAGAAGTCATTGACCAGGTCACCGGCTCTGATTCCATTGCCGTGAATTATCCCGCCTCGCTGCAGGATTACGCGGAATCCGAGAGAAAGGGTGTGGAGGCCTTGACGCAACTGATCAACGCCTCGTATGTCGACTGCCCTACCAGCAAAATGGTGCTCATGGGGTAATCTTTCCAGCTATTCCCTGCCATATATCTTCCTAATGTTAGCAACAGGTACGCGCAGGGAGCGCAAATCGTAGGCGACGTCCTCTGTGGAAGTGCCGCCTTCGGAACGATCACTCCGCCATTAAATCGGGCCTGGGGCGAAATGAGTGAGTGAAAAAAAAAATGGAGGACAACAATTTGATCCACTGATTTGGGAACAGTCTCCGCGGTAATCCTGATGGCCGATCCGAGCCACATTGCGAACCAGACGTGGAATCTTGGCAACTCCACTCGCGACGGGGTATTCCCCTATAGGAACATCGAACAATGCGCGTGGTACGAAACGCGAACGCAGTCGTATTGCGATAACGATGATATTGCTTGCGATAGCGGCAATAGCTTCGAGGTCTATTCGAGCTACACTCGGACTTATGGCAAGGCGGCGGCGGATTTTGTGGTTCGAAGAGCATCGCAGGAAGGGGTGCCGTGAAATCGAATTTTGTTCTTCTGGTTTTGTTCTTTCATGGTGTAGTAGTCGAGTTAGCTTTGTTAGGGAGAGAATCTTTGGGTCCAAGCACTAGAAGTTACTCTGGCTGGCAGCTTTTGCTATAAGGCCCGACACGCCTGGATCGATGTCTCAAAACTTCGGCACTATTGTGGCCCCGGAGGCCTGATGCGGTATAACAAGCCAAGTCAGTCAATTTACGGGGAAGCGCAAGCTTCCCGTCAAGTCAAGATTTGTACGGGCCGCGTGGCTGCAACCTTATTTTGACATCCATCACGCGCTCTCAACCGGCAATTGGTAGATCTTACGGTGAAGAAAAGGAATTGAAGAGTCGAGAATTCGGGTGGGATCTGCAGCACAGAATACGAGGTCTGGCCAACCAGCGCTCTCGCCTAAGGCACTGGTGCGGCGTAGCCAAACCGGTCCCATCGGCATGAATCGGACCTTAACAAGCGAACATTTTCTGAGAGAAAATGGCATGATCATCTTCAAGCACATGTGGGATCAGGGGCACTTACGGTCATCAGTACCCCCATTTGGAGTGATCGCCATTCGGGCACTCTTAGATCCGAGGAGGCAACCATCCCGTAGTGCGTCTTGTTAGTCATGAAACGCCCATATAATAGGCCTGACCGGCCCTTTGGGCTTGCGATCACGGCTGGCGGTTTAGTATGGAGAGTATTATGTGCCGTATTCTCTGCAGGCCATCCTGCTCTGTGAAACAGCTAGACCTCCACATCGCCGACGGCCTCTTCAAGGTGTACAGCAACAACTCACTCCTGCATCTTGCCGGGCAAAATGCGATTGTCAGATAACATCCTGAAATCCACGGCGGTGGGACAACCATCGGCCACACCGACTTTCACGCCGGCAATGGCTCCGCCCGAAGGAGCGACCACTGAATATGTCAACCCCGAGGACATCTCTGGCCCCGTCTACACTTCTGGACTTGCATGTACCATTATCGCATTCTGTATTGTTTGTCTCCGACTATATACAAGACTTGCGATAAAGCACTTTCTCGGAGATGACGATGGTGCGGCGCTTTCTATGATTAAGGACATGAAACGGGAACTGACAACTCGGGTGTAGTCATGATATGTGTCGCGATGGTGGGGTGCCCTCTCCAAAATATTCGTGATCAAAGACTAAGACTCAAATAGATAATCTCTATCGTCTTCTTGGGAATGGTGTTTAAAGGTAGGTATCCGTCCAACCTCCAGACCTCCAGTCTGACAAGACCCAGATGCAGACTACGGGCTCGGAATTCACCTCTGGAATGTCTCGCTCGAGAGTTACAGTCCTCACTTCCTCAAGGTCGGTTCCAGCAATCTCTACAGCCTCCTATGGCTAAACGTCTTAGTGGGAAATGGCTGCATCCGTCGTCTACGCACCCGCCGTTGCCTGCACCAAGATCTCCATCCTCCTCTTCTACCGCCGTCTCTCCCCTGGCCGCGTTTTTGCCATCACGGCCCAGGGCATAACTTTCTTCTTGATTGCCTACTCAGTCTGCAGCATATTCACTCTCATATTCGGCTGCCTGCCAGTACGCGCCATCTACGACTTAACAGCGCCGAAATCCCGATGCATCAACCGCAACGCGGCTATTCTCGCGCTCAGCATCGTCAATATCGTGATTAACATCGTCATGTTACTTCTGCCTTTGCAGATTTTGATTCCACTGCATATACCCAAGCGCCAGAAGCTGGCTCTCACCGTCGTATTCCTGATCGGCGCGTTCGCGTGCGCGTCGTCGATTGTGCGGACAGTGTTGCTGATACCGCTGTTCAACTCGCCTGACTTCACCTGGAACGTGGTGGATCAGTACGTCTGGGCGTAAGTAAATTCTGTTCATACCGATTGGCGTGTGCTGATAACCTGAACTAAATAGCTTCATCGAGATCAACACCAGCATCGTCTGCGCCTCTATTCCGCCGCTGAAACCTTTGTTTTCCCGCTACCTGCCCGTTGTCCTTGGAGGACAACACGGTTCCGACGTTTCCAAGAAGAGCGACGCGCTACGCGAAGGAGGAGAAGGCTACACTCTCTCGTCTGTGGAGAACAGCGGGAAGATCAAAACGGGCATTTTCGGCGCAAAACCGTCCATGATGACGGGCACGATTGTCGGCGGCCGCGGGGACGATGACAACCAGAGCACGGAAGAGATCAGGTACAAGGGTCAGGACATGGGAACAGAATCGGAGGAACAGAGCTTCAACGCTGGTGACATCCGGATAATCAGAACGACGGAGTTGGACGTTACGTCCGTGTATAGGACCACGACGGAGGTGGCAAGATAGAGATAACTTAAGGCTTTGGTGCTTAATGAGGGAGCTAACAAAGATGAAAAGAAACATATTGTTGAATTAATTGAGATCCGAATTCGATAACACCCCAAACAAGGAAGGAAAAGAGACCATGTTCTTAGGAAAATTTGCAAGTCAGCAAATCTAGCCACCGCCGACGCGGTAATACATACCTGAAATGTACGAGGTGTGCTCGCTGAGGAGTCTAATGATGGGATGTGGCATCTCATGCGGCTTGGTGAGCCGTTTCGTCCGGCGTAGGTATCCTCACACCCAAGATCCGAGAAAGTATATGTGGAAAGAAAAATAACCCGTAATCATCTAGAATGACAACAGAAGTACAAGAAGAAAGAGAAGGAAAAGACGTGGCGAAGACGGGTGCTCATACCTCCTGTTTCTCTATTAAGGTACGATTCAATTATTTATTGGAACAAAACATGGGAAACAAGAAATCAAGGATACTCGGGACTTAATTCGGCTTTTATTCCTGATGGTCAGTCAACGACCGAGACGGTTCAGATGGACGAGCATGACGTCACACGATATCAAATCCTGCACTCATTCCCCGCAGAAATTACTTCCATTACTTCTGCGTTTATCTTTTATCCAGCTCATTTAAGAGTAAACCCATGCTATCCATCTGAGTCCACCCGCATACATCTGTGAAACGCCATTAAAGGACCAGGTTCTCGAACGAAGCTGGCCAACCCAAATTTCTTTGTTCAGCAAGACGAAGATCGTGGGTGAGAGAAGGAAAGCAGAATGAGAGCACCGCGCGCCTACTCCTCGACATTATCGAAGGGGTCCTCCGGAGTGTGGATCTTTGTGGTGCCCATCTTCTGGAGCTGCTTCTGGAGGACGCTGGTCGAGAACTTCTCGGCGGTGCCGAGCTCCTGCATCTTCTGGGAGATGCTCTCCCACTTCTGCTGCTCGAACTGCTCCTCGACAAGCTGCTTGGCCTTGATGAGATTCTGCTGGTCGGACTCACTCATGGAGGTGATGTTGGCGCGAAGGCGGGCGTAGCGGTTGGGGAGGGTGGACTTGGCGACCTCGACACCGGTGGCGGCCTTCCAAGCGTCGTTGATCTCCTTCCAGGACTTTCCCTGGTCCTTCATGCTGAGCAAGAGGCGATCCTCGGTGGAGAGCTCCTCAATGGTGGCGGCGATGGCACGGGCGGACGTCTATGGAGAGGAGTCAGAAACAGAAACCCTTGAAGGATTCATCCGGAATCAAGATTGGAGTGAGGGGGGTGCTCTTGGACCGTTCAAGTATCACCTGAGGGTACACTTACCGGAGTCTTGTTCGGGGCCTTGCGCTGACGGGCAGGGGTGACTTTCTTGGGCGAGGCCCTGCCCTTCGTCTTCTTAGCGGGAGACCCGTTCTCACCGTTGGGGCTGGCGGCGCGCTTGGTGGAAGTGGGAGTGTTGGGAGTTGTCGGGACTGGAGTCTCGGCGGTAGTGTCTTCAGCATCAGGAGTGGTCGGAGTCTCAACCTTGACATCGGCGGCGGTAGTGGGAAGAGAGGATTCGGTCTTGGTGCCGGCGGCCTCCTGAGTTAGGTAAATGTTGAAATTCAAGAAGGGAGTGTTTGAGAGTTGTACCTGGTTGTTGGCGTCCATGCTGGCGGGCATATCGCTCAAGGGAGAAGATCCTTCAGACATGGCGATGATACGAAAAAGTCGGAATTTCCTCGCGAAGGTCTGGCCCTGGGGAATGGGAAAAGGTGGATTTGACTGGGAGGTGGGTGTCGAGGAGATGGTTGTAAGATCATTCGCGAGATACATAAGGCCTTTGCAGGATCCAGGGTCCAGGTGCGCTCGTGCCGGGAAGTCACCACGCGGTCAAGTGCCCATTTTCCCGTTTTCACTGGCCGTGTTTGGAAGGCACGCGGGACAACTTCCTTCACCTATCCTGGCAAGTCTGGGGGAGCACCAGCGGCTGCCGGCTTCAACCTTTGCCTTCCACAGCATCCGTTTAATGCTCTTCTTTAACGCGGAAGCTTATGCCATAGGCATCGGTACCATCGAGAGAGGCTGCTCGCTGTCCATCAGAATGCGCCTCAGCATCCAGGGTCATGTAGAACAAGCTCGAGTTTACAGCAGTCCGGTTGAAGGCTAGGCCTTCAACAAAAGACACCGTTTGAGCTAAGCAACACATTATTCTGACAAGAGCTCGCCACGGGTAGTATCTCCACGAAATAAATCTTGGTTACGAAATGATTGTGAAGTGTGTGAGTGACAAGTAGGGTAAGGTAAGTGAGAATAAGCTACTTGACGCGGGAGAATGTATGCGACCCAGTTCCGATGCTATGGATGCTAGAATCCACAAGAAGAAACGGCAATGAGAGGCTGGAATCACGTGGATGAGATGCGAGACCACAGCGGGCCGTTCCGCGCAACGCCCGCGGGTGGGGCCTTGAGCTGACAACTCCTTTGGTCCTGCTGTAGAGCACAGGCTGCGGCCCGCCATCGCCTTCTGCACGCCTCCGTCATGGTGAGATGCCTCGCAGCGAACACCCGTGCGCCGCCATCCCGCCCAGCCCCGCACTCGCATCTCCGCCGCAGCCTTGCACCAACACCGGTCAACTTTAGAAGCAACACGCGCCACCGTCTCAGCCGCTTCAGCCTCGCAGACCTTCTCAGCAGCTTCATGCCGGCTCTCGTTGTTTGGGGAGTCGATTGGAGACCGGCGTTGATTTCCCTGCCCTTTTCCCGTCTATCTTAGCACCAGCGAGAGAGGCCCCGCCTCCACGCATCTCTCACAATGCGCCTTCTTCTAGTATAGGCGCCAATCTGACCGCCAAGCATGGTCAGCGCCGCATGGCTCTCTGACCGGTCACCCCAATGCGGCGACAATGCCAGCCGTGGCGCCGTGAGTACCCGTCGGATGCGCGAACCCGCAGCTGATAGCGCGCCGTCAGAATCCTTCAACATGGTCAACAGAAACTGCCCCTCGTTGTCCCCGCTGTTTCACGACTGTCTTTCTCAACACCCAGCCTTGTTGCTTGCCGGCCATCATGACCTACAAAAATCCCCAGGAAGCCAAGAGCGCGACATCATGACCGCCATTTGAAAGACTCCGACCCGCGATCGATTCGCACTCGGACATCTCTTCCCTGAGATCTCGTTACGCACAACCGCCTGGCCGCATACCTGCCGTGATACGAGAGCCGCAAGCCGCATCGAGGCTACGAAGCAAATTTCAAGTTTGCTTGCTCGTCCAGGAGGCAGCAACGCCCGACGCCCCCTCGACACCGAATCCATAAGCACAGAGATTCGTCTTTCCCTTCCCGCGAGCCGGCCATCTTTCCTCCATTATCCTCCGATTCCTACACCCTCCGAGAGAACACAACCAGGACCGCATCCACGAAAAAAGAACCCCCACCGCCACACCCCCACCATGGACCGCCACGAGCTCTACCTCCACCACACCCACCGCGACATCACCATCCGATGCGGCCCCCACCGCGCCACCGTCTCCGCCCGCATCCTGCGCGCCTACCTGCCGCTGGCGCCGCACTCGCTCTCGCGGCGCACGCACCAGCTGGACCTGGACGGCTACATCGCCGCCAGCGCGCCCGTCCGCCACGGCATCCTGCGCGCCTCGCGCATGACCCGCATCCTCGCCGACCTGGCCGACATCCTGGCCGCCGCCTCGTCCGCCACCCCCACCGACCCGGACCCCGACCTCGACGACCCGGTCGCGCCGGCGCTGGCGGACGCGCTGGCCCGCGCGATGCTGGCGGATCGCTCGGCGCCGCCGGTCGGCGGCGGCGGCGTGCTGTTCTCGCGCACGCTGGCGTCCTTCGCCGCGCTGGCGGACGTCAGCCGCGCGTTCCAGGCCCGCCGCGTCGCCGCCGTGCTGGCTGGCTTCTTCGCGCGGCACGGCGAGCGCGTGGTCGAGGCTGAGGCGCCGCAGGCGGTGCTGGTGTGGGGGTGGGCCGTCGGCGTGGCGCGCATGGGCGAGGCCGAGCGCGCGGCGTGCGTGCGCGTCGTGGTCGCCGCGAGGCCGGATGTCGTGGGCGGGGGACTCAGGTGGGAGGGGCTGATGAGCCGGTTGCCGGGGATCGAGGCGTTTTGGGAGGCTGTGGAGAGGGAGGTCGGGGGCGGGGGTGGGAAGTATGGTGATGGGCTCGGGGGTCGTGGGTGGTCGGGCTTGGGGTTGGAGGGGAGGGAGCGGAGGCGCCTGCTGGAGGATGCGGCGGCTGCGGGGATGTACATGCATGAGCATCGCGAGCGCCGTGTTGTCAGGGCGGGTGGTGGCAGGCCGATGGGCTTGGATACGTATCATCGCGCTCGCCGGCTTGTGGACGAGGATGATCTTGTGGTTCCGTGGAAGCCTCTGGGCTCTACAGGACTGCGCGGGTATGGTGGTGGTAGTGGTGTGAGGGACGCTTTGGACTCGATCAAACACGACCAACGGGACCTGCGTCATGATGTGCGCGATATGAAGGATGGCCTAGAAGAGCTTATCGAGAAGGTCGACAAGTTGGGCCGAAAGGACCGTGAGAGAGAGCGAAGGAGTGGGATGGAGGGGCGCGATAGGGACATCGTCGACTTCTGTGACCGGTGGCCGGAGGAGTACGAGTCTGAGTGGATCTCGGAGTGGTGGGATGATTCGTACTGATTGTTGTGGCGAGCGTATAACATGCCCCATGCCTCGGCACGTTTTTCCTCAAAAGAACTGGTTCAGGTGTTGGATTTACTGCTAGTTTCTGCGTCTTATTTGGATAGTATAGCGGCTCCAGATGGCTGAATAAGAGACATTTCTTCCACGATTCGGAATCGGAATTCGCAACTGAAGTCCACCTTGCCGTGTAGATCGACCCTCGATGATCCCAGAAATCGACATTGGTCGACGGCGCTTGATTCTCAAGAAAAGGAACACTCACATGTAGTACATGCCCCAGGGGCAATCCAAGGTTCGTAGTAATTCCACAAATATGAGGTAGTCAATACAGAGTAGAACGCTGGAGAAACCCTTGCGGTACGAGAAAGTACAAGACCATTCCGATTTGAAACCTCCGAACGCCATACGCCGTGGGAGGAAGAGGCCCAGATGACGCAGCCGGTCCGATATTTCCCTCCCACGAAAGCAAACCTCAACGCCGCGCTAATCGCATTATTCCAACGACAAGCGGATTCCCACTTGGCCAGCCCAACCCAAAACTTCAGAATATCCTGTGGTGACCCCTCCCTCAGGCTATCTCAGGTACTTCAGCACCAACCAGCAGAAGGTGAAGAAGATGACGACACCGGCCCAGAAAATCCACTTGTCCTGTTTCGCGCGGCGCTCAACCATGCGAATGGTATCGCCGCTGATCCCGAGCGTGTTCGCGACGCTGTACAGCTTGCGCTGGGTGCCCTTGAGCATCTCGCGCTGGTCGCCCAGGTCGCCCAGCACGGCGCGGCCGCGCTCCAGGAACTCGTCCAGCTGCGCGTTCGTCTGCGACATGAACGACTGCTCCCGGAAGGCGTGCGTCTCGCGCGCGTACTCCGACGGCGCCGCGCCCAGCGCCGACGGGCCCCCGCCGCTACCGGTGCCTGGGCGTGGCGCCCACGGCGAGTTTGCCGACGTCGAGGCCGAGGCGTACGGGTTTTCGGGGGTGGCGGCGTGGTGCGGGCGGCGGCCGAGGAGCTCGGTGCGGGTCTGGACTTGTTGCTGGTGGCGGGTGTCAGTGGCGGAGAGGGTGGTAGGGTGGTGGGGGTGGTGGTGCGAGCTTACCCGTTCGTCGTTCTCGGTTTTTAACCGTTGGAATTGCTCGCGGTAGTCGGTGAGCTCGGTGCGGAAGTTCTTGATGCGCTCGTAGGCCTTTTCTTGCTTCGCGGCGACCATCTCCTGCTTAGCCAGGCGGTTGTAGTCATCTATGGTTCGGCTGAAGGAAGTAAGGGAGGCGTTGATTTGCCCTGCGCGGTAGTATCAGCTCCCAGCCGGGGGGTGTCTGTGGATCGGGGCAGGGCGCACCTAGCAGGGCGGGCGACAGCGTGGTGCTCTCGGCGAAAGCATCGAGGTCCTTGCGTATGGAGGTGGACTGCCGCAAGGCGGAGTTGAAGAGTGAGTTCTGCAGGCGCTGTTAGCATTGTGGAGGCCAATGTGGGGAGACGGCTGCTGACCATGGCTGCGCAGGGTCGCTGGTGTGGACTGTGGGAATTCCAGCGGGAAGGCAGCTGTGCTTGGCGAGGGTGAGCTTTTGGCTACGTGTAGGCAGAGGCGTGGAGTTGAGGCGCGTTCACACCTGTGTTCTGCCGCCCGCTGCCGCCTTCGCTGATCGGCGAGCGTTGCCTTTGCCGCGAACCTTAAATTGTGGCCGCTGCCTCGTGCTCCCGTCTGCCGCTCGCATCACGCAATGCTGCCACTCCATCTCCCACCGTCCCATCGTCGGGGCCGCCTCCTTGGCGTTCAGGCCACTGAATCAATTCACTCAGGCTTCCTCGACCCAGCGACAGATATTGCATGAATTCCAAATCCTTGCTCGAGCCTGAGCGACTCGCGCGCCCTCTATTTCACTCTTTTGGATGTGTCCTTCCGAACCTTGGCGGCCAGGATATCCTGATTGCCGGCGCATTCTGTTGGGACAATTAACTCAGCCGGAGCCTGCTGCCTTGCGACAATGCCTCTTCCCGCTCCATCGCCTTCGTCTATCTTTGTGATATCGCTGACCGCGTTCTCCATCGTTGCCCAGCACATCTAGAGTGCCGTGATGTGGCTCAGGCCGCCGCGCGATTTCGACCTTCCTCATCCGGCAATGAACTTCGAAGCCGATGATGCTTGGCCGGCCGTCTGGCAGCACAATCTCCAGGTTTCTGCCGTCCGACCCCGGCCCAAAGCTCGAGCCTTGATGCCGTTCCTGAGCAATTGCCAAGGCATGAGCTCATCCATTGACAAACCATGAGGGGTAGATTCTTGAGCCCAGCTCCTTGTGGAAGCTGTCAAGATAAAGCTGGCGATCTCCCGGCACGTATCTCACCGACTTGACAGCCCTACAGCGAAGATATAAACGAACGTTTCCCGAGCGGCTGGGTGGTGGGGTAGCTTGTTTCCACGCTGTCCGCCGCCATCATGTTTGCCCGCGCTGCTACGTTGGCACTGCTGCTCGCGTCCAGCATAGCTCAGACCGTACCTCTTCCTCAGGATCAGCCGGCAGCCGCCCCAAATGTCTCAGACTACGGTTCATGCGCTGATGCCTCATGGCCAGCGTCTGCTCTTGGGACAGAGATTGTTCCGCAGGCTCCGGACGACGAGCTGCGCACCATGCTTGACGAAATCGACCCCGCAAACATCAAAGCTACCATTCTGAAGCTGGTGTCCTTCGGCACTCGACACACCTTGTCAACCCAGAACTCCACCACCCGTGGTATCGGCGCCGCAAGAGACTGGATCGCTTCGGAGATGCGCAAGTATGCCGAGACGTCGGAGGGGAGAATGACGGTTGAAGTCCCCGGCTATATTCAACCAGTCGCGAACCGCATTCCCTTCCCTACCAAGATCAGCAATGTCGTAGCAAGAATTGAGGGCTCCTCGGATCCTGACCGCGTGTATGTTATCTCGGGCCATTACGACTCCAGGGTCACCAATGTCCTGAACTACGAAGCGGATTCTCCAGGAGCCAACGACGACGCGTCTGGCGTGGCGGGTAAGTTTGGGACTAGTCATTTTACTGTCCATTGGGTGCTGACCATCAACAGTGGTTATGGAGCTCGCTCGAATTCTGGCAACCCGTCAGCCTAGAGCGACGATTATGCTTAGTGCTGTTGCGGGAGAGGAGCAAGGTCTCTACGGCTCTGGCTTCTTCGCGCAGACTCTGAGGAATGCAAGCGTCAATGTGGAGGGAATGCTGAACAACGACATTATCGGTAGCTCCACTGGAGATGACGGTGAGAGAGATCCATTCACGATCCGTATGTTTGCGCAGGGCCCTCCTACATCAGAGAGCGCCGCCAGGGCTGCCACGCGCCTTAGCATCGGCGGCGAGAACGACTCTCCGGCCAGGCAACTAGGAAGATTCGTATCTGAAGTCTCTTCCAACGACGCAACCGGCATGCATGTGGCCATGGTCTATCGTCTGGACCGCTATCTCAGGGGTGGAGACCAGACACCTTTCCTGCAGCAAGGCTACCCGGCTGTGCGCTTCACGGAGCCCAACGAGAACTTCGACCACCAGCACCAGGATATCCGCGTCGAAGATGGCACGCAATTCGGCGACCTTCCGGAGTTTGTGGATTACGACTTCACGGCCCGCGTTGGGAAGGTGAATCTGGCAGCGCTGTGGTCATTGTCTCAAGCGCCGGGTATGCCGCGGAATGTGACGGTCAACACGACGAATCTGAGCAATGACAGTCAGTTCTCGTGGCTGCCAGTTGATGACTCGGAGTTGGCGAGCTATGAGGTGGTTTACAGACCGACTGCTGCTCCTCTCTGGACGCATTCGTACGATGTTGGGAATGTCGGAGCGGTGACAGTGGACTTGAGCAAGGACAACGTGGTGTTTGGTATCAGGTCGGTTGGGAAGAATGGCTACAAGAGCCCGGCCGTCTTTCCATTTCCACCATGATGGCTGGGACAGCCAAAATGACCATTCTTGCGAGAGTCATAATTGGACCCGCAGACCTGATTAGCAAGCGAGTGCGTCTTAGCCTTGCTTTGAAATTCAGCCAGCCACCAGAGTTGCGTGAATACTCAGAATGATATCAACGTTCACTTCGCTTGTACCAGCGTCAGAGCAGTCATACGATGGGGTAGAGCTGTGCTGTTTCTAAACATGGAGGAGGTGACGCGCCTTGTTGCGTTACGCATTTTTGCAATCGGTCGAAGCTTTCGGTGGCTTGACGCTAAGCCTCCTGCTGAACTGCACAGCCCTTACACCGCCCAGCACCGGAACACGCAGCACAGGAATTTTCAGAGTCATCGTGTCTAGATTTGTCTCTGAAAGGTGCGCCAAGACATGCATTCCCACTGTGGCTTGCACGTGTAGGGCGGGTAGGGCGTGTAGGGCGTGTACGTGCAGTCGCAACAACAGGCAGCGACATTTCCCTCCGGAATCAACTGATCCAAGGCCGGCCGGGAAGAATATACCCGTGTAGCAGGTGGACAGCCGCCACCGCGCAAGTGCAGCCGCGACCGAAGGCAGACGTGCTGACAGATCGTGCTCGCGGCGCTTAGCTTGATCAAGACACCGTCATCATTGCGGGGACGTGGAGAATGTTGTTGCCCTCTGGTCGGGGCGACGCCCACTTGGTGGCCGGCTGTGTGTTTTCGCATGCCCGGTGGGCTGACTCACCGTGCCGCGCCCTGGCGAGCCGACGCGCCAATCCGACATGGAGCCCTTCCCACGACACTGCCCGGTATCCAAAGCCAGCCGACCGCTACAGCCTACGCCGCTGCGTCTCATGCAGCGTTCTGCAAGCCACGATGCTCGCAGCCTTAGCCCGTTCAGCGGCTTCGGTGACTCAATGCGTGGGAAGAGCGCGTGGGCGCGTGCCATGATCCGGCTTACCGCGGCGCCAGACGCGCGAGGCATGTTGCGCGAGCTCCGACTCCGCTCCCACACTACCAACCATATGACTGATGGCGCAAGGATCTAACTCCGCATGGCGCACGGCTTTCGATCACCGAGCGTCCACACCATCGCCGAGACGACCGGCGCCGGTCCCATGGCTAATTCCGGAGCGGGCTGACGGAGATCACTGTTGCTCAGTGCCTTACGCTGCCTCAGGTATGACTGTCTGTAGCCTGCCCTGCCGTGGACATAAAAGACTGCTGTGTCTGCCTGATCTGCACCTCAGACATCCAACTCAGCAACGAACTCCAGCCTTCTGAATATCGTCAGAAACATCATCAGATCCTCTTTTATAGCCAGTTCTCAACGCCATCATCTCTTTGATCACATCAACTATCACCACCAACCACACAATTCTCTGCAAAAATCATCCCTCAGCAACAATGTCTTCCAAGTCGGGTGCCTCTGCCACCTCCTCCGACGCTGCTTCTGTGATGAGCGCCTCCTCTACCAGGTCAACATCGAGCCTCCTCAAGAAGGTCTTCCAGAGGGATCACTCTGCGAAGCCTATGACCGACGCCGAGCTTGCCAAAGCCGACCAGATCAGACAGGACAAGGCCGCCTATGCCACTGCTGCCGCTACCTACATGTCTCTCCGCTAAGGAGCACACTGGGAACGACCAGAACTTGATGGAACTGAAGACTTCTGCTTCTTGGGTCTAGAAGCACTGGGTGCATGTAATGGTTTGAGAATTTTTCATTGCAAGGACCATGTAGCGGTGAGCATTCTCCGCTGCACGAGTCCTTGAGCCTGTAGCAACCATGGAGTATGACGCAAAATCGGTCCCCCGGCGTTTGGGCCGAGGGGAAGGCGTTAGGGCGTTACCTGTATTTACTTTCTTTGTATTTCGAGTACTTCATCATCTACACCTTGATGTTCTTTACATTGATTCCCATCCTGTTTGTGTCAGTGAGCCCACTCTTCCCTGCCTTTCCCTGCCTTCCCAACTCCATTCGCTGTCAGAGACCTTCGCTGATGCATACAGCCTTAGCCAAAGCTCATCAACAGACGGTCCGGATGATCAGAACGACTGTGGTAGCCCCCAGGGCGAGATGTTGGACACAGTCAGAACCCGACTTCCCCGCATTGGCCTAGTGGTGATGCTACCGCTACTGCTTACCTGTCTGCGTGTGCTCTCTGGGCATCATGGCGGGGTGGGATCAGCACTTTCGAATAAGGTTTAATGGCTTGTAAGTTAATGTAGTCATGCGAGATGCCCATGTCCAGTGCTGAAATACGAAAGTCCCAGGGTACTGCTTGGGGGGGCCAGCCCCCTCTGGAATATGACCGGCAGAATGCTTTTCAACAACAGACATACTCTGTCTCCTCTACGATCCTCCGCCCCTCAATTTTCCGATAACACTTATCGACCAAGATACACAATCTGCGATGGAGACATACCAGTACATTAGAGCCTTGCACAAGGAACGTGTCTTAGTGATAGGGCTTCAGGACTGGGCTCGTCAGTACCGACTCTACGTGCGAAGCAGTCTTCAGGCTCGTGCGCGGCGCTCTGCGTCATTTGCACGTGGATAAAAGCTTCAGCCGCAGCTTCGCGCATGTGCACCATGGCATTGAGGCTTGCTCAACAGACATCAGGGTCGGTGCATTCTGTCAGGTCAGTTGTTCTCCCAGCAGTCACCAAAGGCCACGCACCGGCCTGTACTGGACCCTTATTGATGCCATCTGACAGCGCGGACTACGTCCCATGACGGATTTCCCTGTCTACTGTTGAGAAATTTTGACCGAGTGCAAGCCTTTGATCACTTGCAAGCAGCAGAAGAGCCCGTGCCTTTCGAATCTGCGCTGCATAAAGCCAGATTCCAACCGCCATTGTCTGCCATTCCTCCTTCATCCGCAACTCTTCTTGCTGACGAGCACCACTGATCCAATTAAGTCCTTTCAACAAAGCATCTCTCAAATCCTATTCATCATTCAACACCGAACCTCTTCCCTTCTTCTACCCGCCCCAGCTCCACAAAGCTTCCGTAGCCTTTCGGCATTGACCTATAGCGCACAACTAGTTCGCATATACCGTTGCAGACACGGTAATTTGTGGCATTGAACTCAACAAAGTCCTCTTCCAGGCTGGTGCCCTCCCGGTATTCATTCACCAGGTGTGGATCATCATCAACATCAACACGCCTTCCTCATGGCTATTTATTCGTGAGTTTCCCCCCGCCTTTTTCCTGCCGGCCTGATCTCGTCACTACGCACTCCAACATTCTCTTCCATAGATATCCGGCTAACATGGAAAGGCTCGACAGTGAGCAACGGGTCGCGCGTGACACCACAGATGACGCCTACGACGACGAATACAACACATCTACCTCTCCTGAGACTCTACCTCCCACCACGGAACACATACTCAAGAATGGACAACAGTATCGGGGCAATGCCGTGAAGGATTCTCGGCCCAAGATGACTCGGGGAACGTCTCGCGAGAAGCTCAGGGATACTGGCAAGAAGCAGCTCTTCGGCTCTCTCCCCAGCCAGGACGATCGCGACCTCCGCCAGGTACGCGGCAACCCCAACTTCTCGACCCTCGGCCATCATTCCAGTTCTGTCGAGTCTGCAGAATTTATGCCATCTCCTACTCCTCCGCATACTTCCCAGCGGAGCCGTGCGCGTGCCCGCGAGCGTGACTATCTCCAGGAAACCGAGGAAGACGATGAGGTCTCAACGAAGCGCAAGAAGCCCATGCCGCGCTCCTTCAAAGCCCCGGCGAGCCACGGGTTCCACCGCGAGTCCAGCAGCTACATGAGCAGCTCCCCCTCACTCACCCCTCCCTACCTCCAGCACGACACGACCGAGATCGACAACACGGACAACGCACCCATAGCCCACCACCGCCCCCTCACTCACCCCAGGCCGCAACCCACCACAGCCAACCGCCGCGTCACCAGCGCCGACGACCACGACGCCGCCACCAACGACCACAGCCTCTTCGTCACAGGCCTCACGCCCACCCCCACCGACCCAACCGACACGCCGACGCACCGCGCGCGCCTGCGCGCCCTGGCCGGCAACCCGGGGGCGCACCCGTACGCGCGGCGCAAAGCGCCGGAGGCGGACCCGGAGAACCGGCTGATCAAGACGCTGCGGCAGCGGGCGCGGCTGCACTGGGACGAGATCGCGGCGCGGCTGAACCGCGACCGGGTCGCCGCGGGGCGCGCGCCCACGTTCACGACGGCCGCCGTGTACGGCCGGTTCCAGCGCGTGGCGCCGCGGATCGCGGAGGCGGAGGGGGAGGCTGGGTTCGACTACAAGGAGTACCTGCACTTCAAGCATGAGAGGAGGGATGGTGGGGGCAGGAGGAGGAGCCCGCCGATGCCGAAGATGAGTGAGGAGGATTTGGGGGTGTTGGCGCGGTGCTACGAGGAGGTGGAGCGGGAGCGGTGGGAGAATGTCGCGAAGAAGTTCAAGTTGCGGGCGGGGTTCCAGCTGAGCGCCGAGCAGGTGGCGAAGAAGTGGAATACGCTGTGATGGGGCGTGGCTTCTCTTGCGCGGGCCTGTCCCACGCTGCTGGATGTGCATTTGGTGCGTTGGCGGTTCGACGGCATCTCGAGTGGTTTTCTTCGCGGCTTCTTCAGCCCTCGCGCTCCCCGCTGAGCTTGGCTTGGTCGGGCTCGACAACACAGGACGAAGAAGGCGCTGTTTTCTCCTTCAACATTGACGGCAAATGGTGTGGTCCAACTCCGGCCTACAAATACGGATGGTTGGTATTTCTTTAGCTCTTCCCCCCTTTGGCCCGGCCTTTCACACGACTCCAGGTTCTTCCAACATTACCAGCGCATACCTGAGTATCATGGGACGCTGGAATATCTCATCTCCACTTTTCCCGAACGACAATGACGGCCCGCCTCTCTTATTTGCCCAACTTCTAGCCCAAATTCGCCTCTGTAGTGGGAATTGCCTCACTTTACGTGAGCCGGCTTGTGGGTTTGATGTAGGAAAATGACGCCATAACAGACATGATTTGCTTCCAATATGTCTTACAGTCTTGGCTTCTTGATCGTTACTGCTTGTTTTGCTTGTATTCGCTGCGGGGATAGGTGTCTTCTACTCTTGCTTCATTTCTTGATACCACAACTGCACTACTTCTTATCATTATCCTCTTTTCTTTTCTCTTAGGTTGCTGTAGATTCATTTCTCTCTTTCTAGAACTTCTTCCCACCTGCTTTCATTCTTGGCATCATCCAGCAGTTGCGGGGTTTGCATTTTTGGCGGCGCGGGGGCGATACATAGACGAACAAAAGGGATATCCATCCTCCACCGACATCTGCGTGGCTGGCTTTGAGTAAGTTTGGGGCAGATTGTAGTTGAATCAATGCATCTGGAAAACAAAGTTCGCTTGAATATGCGAGAAGTTCTGGAGATTGTGAGCGGCTTCGCCGGGTAAGTGCAGCACACATCAACGTTCTCGGCAACGATCTACGATCAAACAACGACACTTCCACAGCAATCCACACAAACACCGAACGAAGTATCCAGAAGATCATCATTCGGGATATTTTAGCAGGCTAAAATGATCCGCCACTATCCAGAAAGGAAAAGGCACATCGATCCAGGAATCCCAGCCCGCACCTCCAGATCCCCGCCAATCCCAGTGACGCACGCAAGCAATGGACAGTGACCACACTGCCGAACCACCTCTCCACCAGCACCCCATCCCCTCACCCAACCCAATCCCCAGCGCCAGAGGAACCGTGCCAGCCAGCTCAGCGCCTCGTCACAAAGTGCCTTCCCAAGAACGCGCCCTCGCCACCTCCCCGCCCCGCCGCACCCCTGACCGGCCATCCACGCTCGTCCGCACGGCGCCACCGGCCACCGCTCCGCGCCGCGCGCGTGTCGGCCGAGTTCCCGCTGCCGCGGCGGCGCGGAGGCGACGCGGGCGCGCCGTGGAAGTAGCCGGGGCGGTGGGGGCGCGGGGCGGCGTGGCCGGTGCCGTCGGCGTCGCTGCGGACGCGGTTCTCGCGCAGGTTGTGGCCGTCGTTGGCGCGCGTGTCGGCGGGGCGGCGGAGCTGGTGGTTTGGGAGGTAAGAGGAGACGCCGCGGCGCGGGAAGGCGTTGCGGCTGCTGTGGTCTCTGTGTTGGTGGTAGGCGTCGTGGCGGTTGTAGACGTCGCGGCGGTCGGAGTCAGCGCGCCTGTCGGAGAGGTGGGTGTAGCTGCCACGCGGGGATGGGGAGCGGTAGCGTGCACTCCTGCGGTGGTCGGAGCCGAGGTCGTCGTAGGCTTCTGGATGTGGACGATGCTCACCACGGTAGTTCTTGCTGTGTGTCAAACGGTAGTCGCTGTACGATCTGGAGCGGCGGTCTGGGCTGCGGAAGCGGCGACGGCCCGGAGTGGGAGAACGGGAGCGGCGGCGGTCTGGGGTGAGCGGGCGGCGGTGCGGCGTAGGCGAACGGGACGAGTGGTAGTGGCGACGGTGCATCGGAGCGGAGAGGCCATGTGGAGCGGGCGGAATGCTACGGCTGCTGTACTCGTACTCGTACTCCCAGTTCTTCTTGCTGCTGTTGCCCTTGCGGCTGTTGTCATTGACCTCCGGCTTCTGATTGACCTCGGTGTTCCAGAGATCGTCGAGCGTGATCTTCCTTTTGCTGTGCATAGTGCACGACGCGTCGGCAGCAGAGCCGGCGGGCTCCATGTTGATGTCGTGTGCGTGCTCGAAGTGGATGGGCTTCAGAGGGAACGCGTCGGCGATGTCGGATCTTCCGTTGAAACGGCGGGCCAGGTTGAGCGGCGGCATTGTCGAGGCTGCTGGTGTGGCTGAGAGTCAGGGAGTGTCTGGTTATGTAGAGATGCGCAACAATCACGTGTTTGGCGGTCACACCGGGACAGCCTTTTCCCCGAAAAGGATTCTTCGTGAAGCCATCCAGAAACATCCAACCGCATGTCAGCGCAAAGAAGAGCAACCGGATCTTTCAACCAGTGCCGCCGGGGAGGAAATGCCGGTCACATCCGGATTGTGGTCGATTGTCCAGATGAACGAGTGCAACCAAGCTCTCTCGAATTGACCAGAGATATGATTTCGCTTGCCTCACGTAATGTTTCTGGGGGAAACAGCGCCGAAGCTTCCAGTAACGACTGCTCGATTCGGTCAGGAACGCGCTCCGCCCACCGACAACACAGCGTCTGGCCTCTTCGTCACAACCCTCTACAATAACCATCATTACTTTCTCAATTCTACAGTCATAAAACATTCCAAGCAATACTGCAACCCTCGCTCGGCTGTCCCAGAAATGGAAGGCTCCGCAGCGGCCCAAGGTGGCACGTCAACCGTGGTGCAGCCAGACAGCACGCTGTTGGCACTCTTTTACCAGACGGAGCGCGCCCTGCAACGTTACATCAAGCCACGCATCACCACCCCACGCCCGCTGTTACGCGCTATGCCACCTGATCCAGCTGAGAAAATCAAGGAAAGCAAGAAGAGGACTAGAAGTCTGCTCGGCCGCCTGATTCAGCTTCTGAACGATCTTCCCGTCGCCAAGCAATGGCATGGTGCGATGCTCTTGCGCCAGGTAAAACGTATGCCGAACGACCTTGAAAGTCTCGACATCCTCTGCGGACGCGCCGTCATCATGGACCTGGGCCGTGAAATTACAAGGATCTTCGAGGATTTGAAGGCGGAGTGGGTCGATCGACAAGAACTCAAGGACATACGGGATGGCCTCTTCCCTCGACCCGACCGCAACAGAGCGGACACAATGCTGCGGTGGAGGAAGCGCCAAGCCTGGAGAAAGCAGCGGGAGGGTTTGGATCTTCAAGACAGACAAAGTGTTGCGCTTCGCATGGGTGTCGACGATGACGCAATATCGGAAGAAGGCTCCATCGACAAAGATCTCGCCGACCAAGGCTTCGATCAACCCGGACGCCGTACATACGACGCCGAGCAGTTCGTAACGCAGATGGCGGACGATGCAATGCCAGACATCCTTGGTGCCTTTTCGCGTGCTTGCGGTGGGCAAAATCTTTCTGAACAGTGTAGAGACTTGGCCAGACGTGAGCTTTTCGGAAAGGAGCACTCGAATGCCTGGAATGTCCGCTGGGATAACGTTGCGGCAAAGTTCCCCGCAAAGGACCATGGTTGCGACGTTAGGTACATCCATACCATCCGCATTGCGGCCACAGCTGTCGCGGCGGAACACCGGCACTACATGAAAAGAATGATGGACAATATTCCGAGCGGTACCGAGGACGATACTAGCGGCAAGCACCTGTTCGGGCTCTTAACTAACTCTGAGGAGAGGAAGCACGCGGGGGCAGTGTTTGTATCAGGCTACAAAGCCTTGTCCAGGTTTCTTCAACTCGAACGCCAGATCCAACCAGTCTTGCTCCCAGGCCACCTCGTTGCGCTGGACGCTGGAGACTCACATGCGAATATCGCTGACCGCGAAAAGGCTGCCAACAGCTCCCCTGTCGTGGTCACCCTGCTACAAGTCATCGGTCACGCTAGTCATATCACATGGAGAGCCATCCAATTCGAAAAGGCGGCTGGCGCATGCACCGATCCCAACGAGCGCCACAAGATAGCCACCGTAGACGCTATACATTTGAAGAAACTTCAAAATGACTACAGCAGCAAGAGACATCAACTGCGTTCGGGTCTTATAGCTGCGCACAAGAAGTCATCCGGGTCTCTCCCAGACCGCGTTAACACATTGCAGCTGCAAATCTTGTGCTACGCCCTCTTGCTGTCCCACGTAGCCGCCATTCTCCAACGGTTTGAGGGCTACATGCTCTATATGAAAGCTACCTATGGTGATTTGATAGCCACTGATTCCGGGAATGATGGCGGCGATGACCCCGAGAATGTTCAGTTCCGGAGAGAGGACTGGAGATGGTAGAACAACCCATGGGAAGAATTCAGGACAATGCCGTATTTCACAAGAAAAAGGAGCGCTGTAGATATGCAACGAGACCAGTAGTAGCAAAACCCGGGAAATTGACACTTTACAAAGGCCTCCACTCAGCATTCAAGCACGATACATGGCCACAGCCGGTCGACCATCTTGCGAGCTATGCGCCGAGTCATATCTCGGCGCCTCCCACTCAACCGCGATAGCCTCGTGATCCTTATTCCTGCGCCCGTCTTTTCCCCACAGCTCGAACCGCAGATCTGCAGGGCCGATGAAAACTTTCATGTCGAAATCTGCACGGTAGTACTCGCGGGCCCAGTTGTACCAGTGTCGGTTCTTGAGCTTCATGTCTGTTGGATTTAGTGAGGACTCCAACTCGCAGACTTTCGTAACAGGTGACGAGTTGTATGAGCTGGAGTTGCCGCGTAAGCTGCGGGGTAGCCTGTCCGGCGGCTCGCCCGACATGACGATTTGGGTGCGCCAGGGGCTTGTCTCAGCACCGAGGTTGAGCTTGAGGCGGTAGTGGTGCATGATGCCATTTTCGACGGAGATAATTTGGCCCTGGAGCACGCGTTAGTATGGTCAGCGCCATGAGATTTTTTGCAGTTGAAAGAAGAATCTGTAGGACTCTTCATGAGAAGGTGAGAGAGATTGATGTACCTGTTTGATGATCCAGTGGATTTGCCTTTCAGCCCACCGCTTCCCATCCCGCTCGTCAATGCTAACATCCTCGCCGATATGCTTCTTGGGATCGTATTCTTCTCGGCATAGCACGCCGTAGCTAACCCTGCAGCATCGTCTTGGAAGCATGGTGTGGTTCGACGTGATCTCCTGTATACGGTTCATAACCAAACCATCGCACACTGCGCGCTGACTACAAAATGTGAGCGGGGTTCATTAAAAGTCCTATTTGGAGACATACGGGTCTTTTGCAAGTAGAATTTTCATGTTGCGACAGTTCGGAAATTGGCTACCGGCACCAACTTCGTACCGCTCCTTGAGGCGTTGTCGGAGGTACTCAGAGCTCCCAAATCCTCCGGAAGTGACAAGGTATGACTGCAGTTCGATCAGTACGTTGAGATGATATTCATGTCTCATGTTTAGAAACTGACTATGTTCTCTCCAGCATGTGCAAGCTGCATCTTGCTCAGTTGTTCGTCAATGAGCTTGAACATTCTCGTGATCTGTTCGTCGAATAGCCGTTGTAGATCCTCTCTTCTTAGATATCAGCATGGAATTTAGAGAATCGTCGAGGAAAACTCGCCTTCTGAATAGCATGCTTGAATTCTGAATGCATGCATGCGGAATGTCCAGTCCTCTTGGAAGGCCTGGCACTGGAAGATGGTACACCGGAAGATTTGAAGCTGTGTGCCCAAAGGAGCGCTTGATATGCTCAAACTCACTATGAAGGATCTTTTCAGCAATGCTATCAAGATTTCCAGGGAGCTTGGTGTTGATTGCTTCAAGATTGTTCATGATGATGTCCTTGGCATGAAAGTTGATCAGTGTGGATCCGATGGCCTGGCCTTCGACACTTCCGAGAGGTATCAGCTCAGTGTTTCCTCTGCTAGCACTGGTTACCTTGAGCAGATTGACGTCAGTGGTACCACCACCGGCATCGCAGACGAGAAACACGTCATCCTTTTCGAAGCTCTGTTTCGCTGTGTAGACCGCAGCAGCTTCGGCTTCTGTCAGAGATATCTTGGCAACATGGTTCCTTTTCTCTCCGTAGCCTGCGTTGCGGATTATTTTCTCCATACCAGCGATCATTGCCGGATTTTTCCAAGTTGTTGGGACGCTGAAGAGAAACTCTACTCTCTTCTGCTCGTAGCGTGGAATCGTTGCATCCAACGTCTCTTCGATCCAGCCAAGAAGACAATGGAGATAGTCACAAAACCACCGCTGTGCCTCTTGACACGAAGGAGCGTCCTCTCCACGGTCCTGGAAAGCTGGATCGAGGTGAAGCTTAAAGAATTCCTGCACGTGCATCTTCTCTTCGTCGATGTTGTCGCAGAGGAAGCCCCATGGACCTGGTCTGCCTGTATACCCATCGTATGCAATAGCAGTTGCAACCTTGTTGACAAGCTCTTGCGCACGTTTCCCTGGCCACGTCTGGATGGTCTTTGGAGATTCCCAATCTGGCGCTGAAGACACTGACACGCCTGTAGCATTCTTCATTAGTGTTCGAGCTCTACGGATTATTGAGTATGTCTCACACCTGTACAAGTCATGCCGAAGTCTATTCCAACAACAATCTCTGGTTGCTGCGCCATGTTAATTATCCCTAGATTTGGGGGCTTTGCGTTGCTTGCTTTTATCGCTGAAGGTTCGGTCGGAGGAATGAAATTTACGTGTACCTGAAGGCTGAGGGAAATCGAGGGCTGAAAAAACAAAGCTCCGGGACAGTCCCAGGGGATGTGGTGAACACACTAAGGCGAATGCAGACATATTGCACCTGAGGGTCTCTGAGAACATGTGACGGACGGTAGATGCTGGGACCGATTCTGGATGCAAATTTAGCGCTACTCCTGCCCCCGGAACTGGCTGAACTGATGATAAACTAATGCGACAGATAGTAACTCAAGTCAACTGATGAAGTTTTAAAGCTTGCAGAAATCCACTTCATCGATCAGTCTCATATCATCCTATTCTCCTTTCCTGTTTTCCACTTTCCATTACAGAACTATTAACTGGGTCGAGTTGCACAAAAATGCCATCTCTAGAGGACATTAATGCTCCAAATCAGATCAATACTGCCGGAGCTGCCGAAACGAAATCGACGGGCTCAGAAAGCGTCTCGACTGTCCCTAGTACACCGACAGCAAGCTCAACTTCTACCACAGAAAGTCCAAGTTCTATCACAGCAAGTCCAAGTTCTACGAATAATCCGACTTCGAACGGACAAGTTTCAGTCGGTGCAGTCGCCGGGGCTGTCGTCGGCACAGCCGGGGCTGTCGCGCTGTTAACGTTTGCGATCACCTTCCTGCTGGCAAAACGACGTTTCTACAGGCCCCGGCGAAGCAGCCCCATTCCACTCGGGAAAGTCGTCAGCAACAGCAGTGATGAGGGCCGCCGTGACCCGGCGTACCAATGGGAGCGGCACCTCCCTCAGTCATCAGATGACCAATCGGTGCGACTAGCAGTCCAGACGCTGCTGACACAGGCGGATCAGCACGTTGCGTACTTCTATCGCGACGAGTGCGAAGCCAGAGGTCGCGTGTCTCCTGAGCTTGAGCAGGCCATGCTGCATGTCCAGTCTCCGCATCTACCGGACCAGCTACCCGCACTCATGGCTCAGTCAAGGGAGCCAACTGTGCTAATCAAGCACTGCCTCGTCCATCTTATTCTGGATCCGGAGACCGTGCTCCCTCCTGCTTTAACCGCTCTTCCCCACTCTTTGGCTCACGCTCGTCGTTCTCCTGATAGCGTCAAAGGTATGGCCCGCAATGCGTCTCTGATACTTCAACAAGATCTTATTACTGACATACGGATAGGCTTTCCTCAACTCTTCTCTCGGTGGCGTGTACTGACCGCCTACCTCCAGCCTCCCCTTTCCGACGACCCGGAAGCCAGCGAACAGCGCCAACATGCGGTAGCCGTTGTAGCAAGCCAGTTTTCAGCCGCATTTGCTCCTTGGGAGGCGCGTTACTCCGAAGCTGAGCGACAGTCGCACTTGCTTGCCCTCTTTGATAGCGCGGCTGAGGTGGCGCTCTTGCTATTCCAGCAGCCGTCGACACTCGTCTTTGATTGGAAGGAGGAGCAGCCTGGTGGTAACGCCATTATGCTGCCGGCTTTGGTGAAGACCACGGATCAGAACGGGAGCCCGTTACCAGAGGCGAAGAAAGTTGTTGAGCCAGCAATACTTGCGAGAGTTTGAGTGGATGGAGCCTTTTCTCCATAGATCTTTTTTGTCTGTGGATTAATATTACCTTGATTCATGTTCATGGTTCTCATAATTAATGCCTGAGCTCATTGATCTTGTGATTTCGTCCTTTGTGATTCTCAATTATGTACAAGAAGAAACAACACTTCGAACTTTAACCTCCCGCGCGCTGGACAAGCCATGCCCTTCTCCGCGATCTTCCCTGTCCAAGGCTCGAGGATGCTTCAGTCGCGGTACTTGCTGTCGTGTTTGTTCGACCCAAGCCATACGAATCAGAAGTCAGCGGGCTCTGAGGACCAGGGGCTCCAAACTCGAGCTGAGTCGGTGTTCGGCCCAAGCTGTACGAATCAGAAGGCGGCGGGCTTTGAGGACTAGCGAGCTGAAACTCGAGCTCGGTCGGTGTTTGACACCGTTCCACAGGCTCCCAGTCACTGCAGACATGAAGACCATCCATGGCTTCGGTTAAATCCATGGGCGACTGTACCAGCTGAGGTGTTTTGCACACTTGAAGACCATCTGCCCCGGGAAATGGCGTGCGGTGGACCTGGCTATTGAACTGCGCCGTAACATCAGGGAAGGGGAACGTTTCGGGATATGGCGCAACCCTCGGCCTTTCCGGAAACGGAAACGGGCTGGTGGTTGGGTATGGCGGGGTCTTCAGCTCGTCCGGGTAGAGCGGCGTCTTCAGCTCCTCCCGATATCCAGGGCTCATCGGCTCTCTCCGATACACCGGGCTTTGGGCACCGCCCCCGCCCAGTCCGACCGGATAGGCGGGAATCTGTGGCTCCTCTCGGTACATTGACCACCTCGATGTACCAACACTGGCATCGACCCCCAGTTCCGGCTTTGCTGGGATTCCAGATTCGCGCCGCCTGGGCCTGAGGCCGGGGCCCTGGCTCTCCTCGTATGATGGCGGTGCTGGTTTCGTTTCGGCAGGAGGCTGATAGCTCTGAGCTTGGTATGCAGAGCCATCGCGACTGCAAAGTGTTCCCATGGCAGTGTTAAGGCTCTGGCTCGCAATGCCCAGACGGGCGAGACTCGCGCTGACGTTTGGAGAGTCGCGGAGGACGAAGAGCCCTCGCGTAGTCAGAGAGATTCTGCCCTTGGTCTTTATGTCAACGCGCGCGGGCTCGATGAGCGATGCGACGCCCCTGACGGCTTTTTCGGTTGTGTCGAGCACCCCATCGATCCACCGCTTCTCGAAGGTGCTCAAGATCTTGGACTTGCGCCGTCGCAATGTTCGCGCGTACTCGAGGGTGGTGTTGATCTGCTCGCTGGTCTCCAGCAGATCTCTTGTCTGATCGCCGACCGCCTTGAGCTCGAAAAGCTTCTGTGTGACGCTGACCGACGAGTTGATGATTGCGCCAGCGGCACCGACGCCGCTGAGGCTAGAAAAAGGTTCCGCCATCGTCGTGGAGGGTAGTGATGCTTTCGGAGGATTGGCTTACGCTGGCAAGCAGCCGAAGACACACGGGCGGTATTAATATCAAGGGGCCGTTGCTGGACACCCTGCAACCGCCCGACGACACGGCCTTGGCACTAGCTCGAACTTGGCTCCTGGATGACAGGCGCCGGCGGTTCTGGCGTACCACTCCCTTCACTTGACCCGCTAGCTGATTTAAGGCAGAAATATGTTCCGTTCACGTGCCTATCCGCTACTCCGCATTCCCCACAGCCTTCCCTCGCTAGCTTCAGCCGCACCCATTCAGCAAAACAGTGGGTACGTACCGAAACTCGTTATCCCACACAAGGCAATCGCCGTGTATGTCAACGAGATGAATCTCGCACAAGCAAACAGCAAATCTTTCATGCAGTAGGTCGAGACGAGCGCCTGGACCCTCTAAGTCCTCGAAGAGACCCCCGCAAACAGGCATCGATCGTTCTCGCCGAGGTGTTCAACCCTATTTACCTTTGAAAGCTTTGTGTCTGGGCCGATTCGGTGTCGTAGATTAGTAACTAGCCCCAAGGTATCCTCAACCAGAATTCGTGAGCAATCTTACTCTTTTGGAAGCTTCGATAAACTGGAGGGCGCAAGGGATACCGATATGGCGCATTCGGCTCAGCCACCGCATGGCTTCCACAAGGTAGGTGCTTGTACCAGTCTTGAAACCATCTGTAGAAGACCAGACCATTGTTGACGGACTAAAAAACGTCGCGATAACAGCTTCTCTGCTTTCAGAAGACCACAGATATTCAGCCTCTGAACGTGTTGGAGCATATAAAGAAGTCCGCCACGCATACCTAGGAAATCAGTTGTTCTTTACCTAAAGAAAAATGTCTGAGCTCAAGGCTGTGTTCGCCCTTCCCGATTATTCCCCTTCCGCGCAGGCAGCACCATCGTCTGGTCCCCAACCCACCGGCACTTCGCGAGCCTACGACTCTGACGGCTTTACTCCGAGACCAACGACTGCTCCCAAGAAATCTCTCCTTAAAAGACAACAAAATGAAATATGCGGCTACTTCGACAACAGCTCGGACGACGCAAACGCTTTCTCCTGCTCCACCGGAGATAGCTGCTACTATAATTCGCGTCTCGATTGGTGGGGCTGCTGTTCTGACAGTAACGAATGTACCAGTTTCGAGTACACGGGTTGCTACAATTACACCAACCGAAGCTACTGCACTGGTACCTGCACTACCGAGGCCAGGGTTTGGTATGTCAATCGCTATTCAAACAGAGCTTCGACTTACATTGTTTCCGTACAGCTCCTCTGCTTCACCCTCCTGCATGGCTGCAGTATTCCACGGTACCGACTGTGAAGACACCGTGAGGTACACCAACTACGTGTGCTATACAGAGGCGACAACTCTTCATATCTACCCATCCGTTGATAGTTACTGTGACGGCTCAGGCGCCACAGCTACTGCTTCTTCCGTCTCTTCTGCTTCCTCCGTAAGCAAAAGTACAGCGACCGGTGATACCAGCACTACCAGGTCTACAGACACGCCTACGGGAACCTCCAGTCCTGTTCCGAAACCCTCTCATACTGGAGCTATCGCTGGTGGAGTCGTAGGTGGTATTGCAGGGCTCGCAATTCTGGCCGGAACTGGAGTTTTTTGTCTGAAGCGGCGTAAGCGTAGGCAGAGAGAGAGGGCTGTGCCGGAAATGACAACTCATTGATAGATGAAACTACGGTTAAACGCTCTTTTTCGGTGTTTATATGTTGTTCTTGAAAACATGAACATACCAAAAATCCGACCTCAAGCTACGGCTACGGAAGAAACCCCTAGGGGCTCTTCCAGGCCTCAAAACCCTAGCAACACCCTTCCCAGCAGCTGCAGCAACGTGGTGGTTGGAATTGAGACTATGGAAAGGGCTGAACAACCCCTCCCAGTACCCACCTCTACCCGCCCCCAGCAGACACCTAAAAGCCTGCAGCGTGGCCAAATCAGCGTAGAATATGTCCAGAGAGCTGCCACAACAGCAGATGCCATCCTACAAGCCCTCCAGACAATTGCTGGTAGACCTTCAGCCCTCAACAGCCAGATAAAAAATTTTCTCGGCGCCGCCAAGGAAATCTTCCAGGACCACATTACCCTCCGCCAGGAGGCAGCAGCCAAGGAACCAAACCTGAAGGATATCCTAAGGGAAGTCAAGCAGGTCCAGAAAACAGTCAGCCGTATCCAGGCAGCGCCTACACCAACTAGCCCAAGCTGGGCACACATCGCAGCCCAAACAGCCCCAAAGCCTCCCACCCCGCCCACCACCACAGAAATCACCCTCCACCTTCCAGATGAAGCAAACAGACAGGAAGTAGCAAATCTCCCAAACGAAGCCATCATTCAAAAGATCCAGGCAGGAAAAGGCCTAGCCTGTAAAAGGGTACTCGCTGCTAGAAAGCTCCCTAGTGGGGATATCAGGATCTTTGTTCCGGACACACAAACAAGGACAGCCCTTCTCCAGGACCAGGAGTGGACCACTGGACTCGGAAACGAGGTCCGCCCAAATCAACAACTATACTCAGTACTGGTCCACAACGTCCCTGTCAAGGGAATTAACACCACGGATCCCCAGGCCACCAAGGCCCTACAGGAGCAAAACCTGGTCTTGCATCCAGGACTGCACATTAGCAAGCTAGCCTGGCTGAAGAAGAAGCTCCCAGAAGGGAAAACACACTCCGCAATCATCCTCAGTACCATAGACCCTGAGATAGCCAACCAGATTATAGCTAAAGGACTAATCTGCAACTTTGCCCTACACACAGCAGAGTACTATAGTGCGAACTTCACAGTAACCCAATGCTTCAAGTGCCAGGCATATGGCCACATTGCCACCCACTGTAGGAAAGAACAAAAGTGCGGTCAGTGTGCAGGCAGCCACGATACAAGAGAGTGCGGAAAGGAGAAAACGCAGTGTGCAAACTGCTCCCAAAAACATACAGCCTGGAGTAACCTATGCTCAGCGCGCAAGGCCCACCAGGCTAGAGCAACTCAAGCTCGACTGGCCGCGCCAGGAAACTACAGGGAACAACCCCAAGCAGCCCAAAAGCCAACACAGAATGGATGGACCCTGGTAGGGTCCCGGAAGAGAATAAGGGAAGAGGAACCCAGGAGAAGAAAGCCAGGGCTTAACAGCTCCCAACACGCAGCCGAGGTCGAGAACCAGGAAGACCCCCACATACAGGTGGAAATACCTACCACTCTACAGGCAGACACAGAGATGGAAGGAAACTAATGATAAACACAAGCTACCTCTCGATTTTACAGTACAACGTAAATAAAAGTGCAAAGGGGGTAATGCTCCCACTCTTTCAGGATATCAGTCCAACAGCCCACCACATCCTCGCAATCCAGGAGCCATGGAGGAACCCAAGGACAAAAACAACAGTAAAACACCCGGCCTACCACACAATCTTCCCCCAGGAAGGAATAGCAAGGACCTGCTTCTTCGTAAGCAAGGCCATTGCCGTAGAATCTTGGCAGACGACAATCCACTCTCCAGACCTCATTACCCTCTCCCTTACCACTGCAACCAACGTTATCCACATCCATAACTACTACAACCCTCCCTCTACCCACACAAGCACGGAACTAGGGACCCTATCTATTCTGCCAAGAGCCCTTGCTATGCAGGGGCAACATATCCTTCTCGGAGACTTTAATCTCCACCACCCCCTCTGGGGAGGTATTACCTCCCCTACACACTATACTCTTGCGAATCACCTAATCGAAACTGCAACTGCAGTAAACCTAAACCTAGCCCTCCCAAGAGGCACTATCACCAGAAGAAGAGGTAATAGTGAAAGCACTCTAGATCTCATCTTCACTTCCCAGTGGATAGAGGAAAGAATTATAAACTGTGGAGTTAGCTATGAACTAGAGTCATCATCTGACCACCTACCTATTCTCACAACACTCGACGTCACCCCAACACCTACACTCCCCCAAACTCCAAGACCTCAATGGAAAAAAGCGGACTGGAAGAAGGTAAACATAACACTCCAGATGAAGCTTAGGAGCATCAGAACAAGCCAACCAAGCACTGAGATAGAGCTAGACGCCGCCGTCGAACAGATACAGAAGGCCATTCAGGACACCATCCAGGAAACCATCCCAGCTGCAAAACCCTCACCCTGGGCATCTATCCAGTGGACAAAAGAGTGCTCAGAGCTAGTCCACCAGGCTAGAGCAGCTAGAAGAAAATGGACCAATACAGGAAAGGAGGAAGATTGGATTGCGTATCAAACTACCGTCAACAGAAAGAAAAGACAAATTAGAAGAGACAGAACAAAAGCATGGCGAAGAACAGTAGCAGAAATTACCGCCGACCCCTCAGCAATCTGGAAACTGGCGAAGTGGGCCAGAACTAAAGCACTAGAACCATCAACCCCGCCGCAATTCCCACCTCTACAAGGGACAGACCAGGTCCTGCGTTATGACAACCCCTCCAAGGTAGAAATCCTCGTAAACCAGTTCTTCCCTCCTCCTGAAGCCGCCGATCTCTCCGATATCAATGGAACCATCTATCCAGAACCGGTAGAAATAGTCCAGGATCTCACCCAGGAACAAATCCTTAATGCCATCAAGCGGCTTCCCCCCGATAAGGCGCCAGGCCCAGACAAAATAGTTAATAGATTCCTAAAACAGTGTGCGCACACACTAGTAAAGCCCCTCACCAACGTATTCCAGGGATGCCTCACACTCTCCTACCACCCTAGACAGTTCAAGTGCTCAACCACAGTTGTCCTAAAGAAGCCACAAAGAGAAGACTACACCAAAGCTAAGGCATATAGACCAATTGCCCTACTCAACACGCTTGGCAAACTACTTGAGAAAATCGTAGCGGATAGGATCTCCCAGGCAACTGAGATGTATAGCCTACTCCCTGACCTACAAATGGGTGCAAGAAGAAACAGATCTGCTGTAGTAGCACTTAACCTCCTAACGGAACAAATCCATACAGTCTGGGCACAGGACCAAAGACTGGTGGCTTCAGTACTTAGCCTGGACATAACCGGGGCATACGACCGGGTCTCCCACAAGAGGCTCCTCCACAATATTAGAATGGCAAGGCTACCAGTCTGGATAGAGAGATTCACCCGCTCCTTTCTACAGAACCGCACCACACAATTATCCTTTGGAGACTTTACCAGCCCGCCAATTAAAACCTCAAATGGTATCCCACAAGGATCCTCATTATCTCCAATTCTCTACCTCTTCTTCGCCTCCAACCTTCTTACCAAGCTACGCAGGGGCAGCACATTTCCCCTAGGATTCGTTGATGACACCAACATCCTTACATTTAGTAGATCCACAGAGCAAAACTGCAGAACGCTAGAGGAAGCGAATAAAACATGCATACAATGGGCGGCAACCCACGGATCAACATTTGCACCCGACAAGTACCACCTTACTCACTTCACAAGAAGGCCAAAGAAATTCAATATGAATGCAAAAATCCGCATCCCAGGATTTGGAGGAAAACCGGAACCAACAGTAAAGATCCTAGGAATTCACGTAGACAGCAAACTACGATGGGGACCCCACATAAAGGAAACTGCCACAAAGGCTGCTAAACAGTATACCTCTCTATCCAGGCTTGCAGCATCCACCTGGGGGGCCTCTTTCGCGAAAGCTCGACATATCTACACAGCAGTAGTCAGGCCAGTCCTCACCTACGGCTGTGGGGTGTGGCATACCCCAGAGGGAACCCCAGGATGGCGTAAAACGGCAAGCAAACCACTAGAAAAGATCCAGAACACGTGCCTCCGCAACATCTCTGGAGCGTATAAATCCACCAACACCAAAGTCCTAGAACATGAAACAGGAATCCCCCCTCTCCCACTATATCTGGATGAACTTGCCCTCACCCAGGCACTCCGCGCCAAGGAGAATCCGGTAGCTAAAGTAACAGAGAGGACATGCCAGGACATCAAGGACATAGCCAAAGCGGTGCTAAAGGCTAAGGGCGCAGCTGGCCCAGCCAGGAGAGTACGACTTCACAAGAGAATCAACTCCCTTATAGAAAGCAGCAAACCCAACACCAGGAAGCTCCCTGAGAAAGCCAGAATCCACATGGCATTTAAGGAAATATGGAGGGAGCAATGGACCACGCATATCAATCAAGAAAGAAGAAACAAGCCAGTAGCCCTGAACACGGATTGGACCCCAAGGCTTAGAGACCTACACAAGGAGCTATCTAAACCACTCAGCACAATCGCCATCCTACTACGTACAGAGAATATTGGACTGGAGGACTTTCTCTTCAGACGCAAGGTACCGGGACACCCCAGCCCAGCCTGCCCGTGTGGGTGGCAGAGGCAGACCCCAAAGCACATCCTTCTCTTCTGCCACCACTTCCAGCAGGGAAGGGCACAAATGCTACAAGAGGCGGGAACTACAGACTACCACTCCCTCCTCTCCACAAAGAAGGGGATTAAGGCAGCGACAGTATGGTTCCTGCGCACGGGGCTTCTAAACCAGTTCAGCCTAGCCAGGGAAATGTTCCAGGAGGACCACCAGGAGGATCACCAGGAAGACCATCAGGAGGACCACCAGGAGGACTACCAGGAGGACTGGTACGAAGACTGAAAGGGTACACTAGCGATTGAATGAAGGGCTGCCACAGCAGCCACTACTGGTAAACAGGAAAAACGGAATAAGGAGAGGAAGACATACCTGAGTAGAGAGGAGGGGTTTTTGCCTGGTGAACATGGTTTTCCCCCTCATGTAAAATAATTGCAGATAGCCAGCCCCGCATGGACCCGTAAGGGAGCTATATCGGGAAGAAATGAATTTATCTATCTATCTATGTTGTTCTTTGATCCTTTTTACTCTTAGAATATCCAAAAAAAAAAAAAAAAAAGATGAAGCTTTTAATCCCTGTTACGGCACAGCCTCCATGAGGTGAGGAAGTTGGGGGATTGCCCCGCAGTAGGCGAAGAACACAAAGAGATGTGGGTCAAGAGTCACGTGACTCCCGCGATCAGCTAGGACCCACCCGCTCAGTAACTGAGCCGGCGGTCTTAACTGAGCCACCCGCTCAGTTGGAGCCAGGCGCTCAGGGCGTGAGCATCACCAACTCACTGAGCGTATAGATTGATAGAACTTTCCTACAGTATATAAGCACACTCACTTAGCTAGACACTTGACCTTCGTGGTCAACTTCGATAATCAATCCACACCATTGATTAGTAACACGGCCTTCGCACGCAGTGCTCAGTCACGTGTATTCGTTCACACTTGTTCTCTCCCCTACCTTGTACCCACTCAAGGTAAACCCTACACGGCTTACCACCCTCTTTGGTGTTTGATCCTTAGAGGCAGAGGCCCGCCGTTACAATCCCCTGTTGTGGCTGCGATGTTACATTTTCACATCTGAGGTTCTAATAATTCGACTAACTTGACAACCTGAGTGTCTCAACTAATTTCTATTCTCTGCAGTAATAATTCCAACTGTAAGAGAGGCAACTTAGTTGAGTGTTTATGGCGCTTCGCTTTTTCAAAAAGCCGAAGTAGAGACATAACAAGATGGCTTGCGAAAAAATTGTAAGAGTCAAAGTACTCTATGATGTGTTCCTGCACGTGAATGAACGGAAAAGGTAGACAGCATGGTAAGGACCTGTGAAGACGCATCGAGGTGAATGTGCTTTAGCGAGACCTTGCCATGACATGGTCAGTTCAAAATCCCATCTTTTCTTCCTATCCTCTGCATATCTAGACCACCCCTGTCGACCTCTTGACCTTACGCACACATTCCAGATCCCTCAGAGGCCCTCTCTAAAGAGATTCGCCATCCGAAAACCCACGACGACACCACCACCACCACCACCAACCCAGTCAAAACTGCCACCACCGCCGGCACCTGCGCACATGTGGCGACTACGCCGGCGTCCCGGCGTCCCAGACTTTCTTCGCGGCAGCGCCACCATCGGCGCTCGTGGCCGCGCACCTGGGGCTCGTGGTGCGCTTTGGGGAGGGGGGACAAGGAGAGACGATGAATGTGTTTCTGGAAGGGCTGGGGGAGGAGCTGGCGGTGCTGATGGCGGCGGCGGAGTCTGTCGGGGTGGCGAGAGTGGAGGAGATGAGGGCGGGGTTGGGGGAGCTGGGGCGGAGGACGGTGATGGAGGTGGAGAGCACGTGGGGCGCTGGTGCGGCAGGTGGAGTTCAATCGGCGCGAGAGGGAGAGGGCGGTGAGGTGGATAGGGGAGGTGTTGGAGAGGTTCAGGGAAGTTAATAGGGAAATTTTGCGGAGGGATATCTAGGAGATCAAACCGTCGTATGGAAGGACAAGGAGAAAGGGGAGAGGGAGAGGCAGTACGGGGGATTCTGATTTCTGGACTGGAAAGTTGTGTGGGTCACATTGCGATTGTTCATGCTTTACTGGAAAGCTTGCTGACGCCTCATTTTCGGTAGGAAAGCTGATCCCATGTACACGTGGTGTCTCTTCTGTGAGGCTTACTGCTTTAAAGCTGTAGATCCTTTTGCTGGATCCTCTTCCGAGGAGGCGTTTATGGGTTTTGTGATTGGAGGTTTCAGACCGGAGTAGATGAGTGGTACTGTTTAATAAGAAAGATCTTCGCTATGTGCATACAATGTGTGAGGGAATGAAGCGCTTATCGGGATTGTAATCTGCGCAATTTGCAACAATTATGCCCGAATGAATACCTCAAGGCCCTACAGATTTGTGACTTTCTCATCACTGCTTCATCCTGCCGTAATGCTACTCATACAATCTATGATATCGATCTTTATAGTATCTTTAGACATGCGAGAGTGAAAAGATAACGTCCTGTCAAGGTATGACGCCTGAGGAAGCAAAGTTCCCAGGAGTAGACAAGGGTCTTCCTGATGGAGAAAAGTAGTGAATGACGGTGCACCGATGTTTTTGTCCAGCGCTCCGCATCTACTGTAGTAGCAACACGTGAGTAGTAAATATATTTGCTGCGCTCGTGATCTCACAGGTAACGTTCCGGCGCGTCTATATAAACCTTTCTTCTCTGCTTCGCGGTCCCATCCCCCAACACCACCTCGCATCCACACAGTAAGCTCTTCGTCCCACCCCAGCCCTATACCATGTTATTTAATTCTATATCCATCAGTAAATCATCATGTCCGCTACTTCAGACCCTGCTCCTTGCCCAGAGGCGCTCGCTCTTGTGCAACGCCTGCAGGACCTCCACGACCGCATTACCACCACAGCCGCCAACCCACCCTATCCGACACTATCCAGTTCGCTTCACGAGCTCGCCGACCACGTTGGCAGAGTAGTCGCGGATGCAATCCAGCAAGCCACACGTCTGATAATGCAGAACGGGCGGCTTTCCAGACCCTTCACCAACGGCCAAGTCCGCAGCGAAGCAGAGGATATCTGGAAGTCCAACGAAAACCTCCCCAACGGGGCCAGCCTACGGGAGTTGCACCGCTACGTCAAGGGTCTTCAGGAAGAGCTTAACCGCGCGCCTGAAGCTTTTCGCCAGATCGCCCTCGACTTCAACGCCTTCTGTGATGAAGTCTTGGATGAGTGCCAGCACTTCCACGGCCTGGTCATCGCGAACAAGCGCCTCCGTCGTAAGCACGCAAGGCACGAGCTATGGGAGGCCAAGAGGCGCCTTGCAGAGCAGTAAGTTATGAATAATTCCGGTATGTTCTGAAATATCTGCCACTGACTTGTGTGTGCCATTCAGGCTCGACAACGGGGAGTTCACGAAAGACCCCGATGCGCAGCAACCCACGTCAGAGAACGTCGGAGAGATGAGTGAGAGACTCGACAATATCGCCATCTCTGATCAGTGATAGAGATGCAGAGGAAATGCCTCGCGAAGTCATTTGTCTGCTGTCCTTCCTCCTGGCTTCTTTGGAGGGCGTGGCATCTTCGTCCACAGGTGGTCCGGCAGACTGAGCACTCGGTGTACAGATCGAGGGACTTTGATGCGGCTGAGATACATAAGGAAAGAAAACTACGTATCATTAATGCTATTAGAATTACTCTATTTCACTGTGTAATGATAACCAAGCAATAACTGTGGGATGCTTCGGCCGGCTATTTATCCTTGTCATCGTTGGTGGACTTCATTTGATGTCGCACCGCATTCTCCTACACCAAAACGTGCACATGTGAAGCTTTTATCCTTACAAGCTTAAAATACTTTTACTATACGGTTATGTCTAGATAATTGCTTCAAATATCTGCATACAAAGCTTCATATGTAACCTGATTTCTTGTTTGTTTGTTGGAAGACTTAAAAATAACTATGAGATCAGCTCAGGAGGTATTGCAACACGTGCGAGCACCACAACAAGGGTTTGACAAACTCTTCAAGATGGGCTAGATACTTCATTGCACAGCTATACCGGGAAGAGTGCTTCAGCTGACTATGTGTGATGTATTGCTATATTTTGTGGACTGAATACGTTAACGCTGGATGATGGTTGGGTCCTCCTGTGATGCAAGTGCGACGCATCCCCAAATTTCAGCGATACACTGTGCACCACCTGCAGCAGAGACGCAAAGAAAAACGACACGACATCGCAGACCTGCGCCCGCAACCACCCCACTAAAACAGCACAACCTCCACCCCCCACCCCCTCGCCACATCATCCGCGCTCACGCAATCCCCCCGCACCGCGCGCCGCCGCACCTCCTCCAGCAGCTCCCACACCAACCTCGACGTATTCAGCCGATCCAGCCGGACCTGCCTCTCGAACCAGGCCGCGACAACGCCGGCCCAGCGGCGACGCCGCTCCGGGCGGCGCGCGACCTCCAGCGCCGCCACGAACGTCGGCCACAGCGCGTCGTCGTGCGCGACCACGTCGTCGCCGCTCGCCTGCACCGCGCCCACCGCCGCGACCAGGCGGGCCAGCAGCGCGCCCTCGTCTTCCTCCTCCGCGGGCCCCGGCGACGGGCTCCGCTGGGCGCCCCGCGCCTGCACCATGCCCGCCAGCCGGTACGCCTCCCACACGCAGCGCTGCGCGGCGTTGGCGTCGCCGCCGCACGCCGGCGCCCACGCTCGCAGCGCGGCTTCGTCTAGCGCGGCGGGCTCGTCGGCTAGCAGGTCGATCAGCGAGCGGGGCAGGCCGGTGACGACGTCGATGCTGTCGGCGGCGGGGGTGGTCCGCTGGTGCTTTCGGAGCTGCTGCCATAGGCCCAGGCAGGGCGAGAGGCGGCCGACGACGAGGATGGGGAGGTCGAGGAGGGCGACGACCTCGACGGCGTGGGTGGAGGCGAGGGAGGAGGAGGGGGGCCAGGCGCGGAGGGAGAGGAGGCGGGAGAGGCCGGCGAGATGGTAGGTCCAGGGGACGGCTTGGAGCATCTGGTTAGGAGAGGGGCTTAGCTTGGGGGCGAGGGGAGAGGGGAGGACTGCTGCTCACGCCGACGGTGCACATCAGGAGGCCGGCGTGGAGGGTGGCGTCGGTGTCGGCGTCGTCGGCGCGGCCGGGGTCGGCGATGGCGGCCGCGATCTCGGCGCGGTACTTGGACAGCGCGGCGGCGTAGTGCTGCAGGAAGGCGCCGTGCGGGGCGCGCGACACGAGCGCCTGGAACGAGAGGCAGATGTGGTACAGGGCCCGGGATGGGTGGCCGTGGCGGGAGACGATGGTGCGGAGCGGGGCGTCGCGGGCGTGCGCCGAAGAGAGGAGCTTGTGGTCGGAGGTCATGACTGGAGAGGGTGGTCAGCAGGCATCGATGAGGAGGCATCACGACGGCGAGGAGGGAAGAAGCGTACACTCGTCGAACAGCCGCCGCTCCTCCTCCTCCCTCGTGCCCTCCACCACCCGCCGATCCGCATCCCCGCGGCCCGACCCGTCACACCCGGACTAAACACCCTCCACAATAAGCAAAATCCCCGGCCCAGCGGCGTGTCTCGCAGAGGGCACAAAACTCACCCCGTCTCCACCATCCACCCCCTCCTTCTTCCTCCCCCTCACCAGATCCCTCGCCCGGCCCTTCGCCCTCGCCCCTTCCTCCGGCACCACCGGCTCGCTCGCGCCGACCAGCCGCCCGCGCGACGCCAGGCCGACGCCCCAGCGCAGGCGGGTGGCGTAGCCCTCGCAGCGCAGGCCGCGGGCGCGGCACGTCGCGCAGGCCGGCCGGGCCTCGTCGCACTTGCGCCGGCGCCGCTTGCACGTCCAGCAGCCGCCGCGGGAGCGGGTAGCCATCGGCAACGGAGTTGGGGTTGGTGTGATGATTGGCGGCGCGATTCGATGGACGGTGGGTGGTCGTTGCGACGGGTGGGGAGCGGGCGCGGGAGCGGGAGGTGATTGGCGAGCGCGGGGCGGAGCGCGTGGACCTGCCGTTTGGGGTAATTTTTTTTGTCGGTTTGGACGGATCGGCTTGCATGGGCGTGTCCGCGGATGTGGGGGGCAGTTGGTATATAGGCGGCTGCGGTCAGTTTTTGGGGGGCTGTGAGGCTTTGCGGTGTTGAGTAATCTGAGTTTTCCAGGTGGTGCTGCCGCCGGTGTCCGCGGACGCCGTGGCGAAGCTGGTCGCAGCGGCGGACACTCTGCTGATTGGCGTTCTGCTGGGCTGGCGGAAGGCCTACAGTGCTGTGACCTGCATGATCGGCCGGTTGCTGTAGGAGAAGCAAGGATGCGGCCGATTGCTGGACGTCTCCGGGCAGAGGCCGCGCTAACCCGGACAGGTAAGTGGATGGAACGAGCGTCTGCTGGCTGCGCGAGCTGCTTTTTGATGCTTTTGCATTTCTTCATCCCGTGATGCAGCAGAGCAGAATCACGATCCGTGCGCAGATTGCTTTTCTCGCTTTGAGTCTGGGTTTCCTTTGGCATGTGTTCCTCTTCCAGCACGCGGAACGAATTGGTCATGTGCATGCTCATTCGTGCACTTCACTGCAACACTTCATCGTAGCACACTAACGCCGATGTTTGCACTGTGCTCGTGCGGAGGCTGAGGAACGACTGAGGTTCCGTGCTATCTCGAATGTTGAAGATCATTAAAAAGCGTTGTAGTCATATTAAAATTCCGCCGTGCGTGTGCGGCCCTGCTAAGCGCCGCAGCGGCCAAACTACCCCGATATAGGATGCCAAGGACCACACCGAATTCTGTATAACGCCACCCCAGCAATTTTTTATAGGCCTTGTCATGGGACATCCGATATCGCCCTGGCCCCCCCTTTCGTTGAATCAGAACACCAAACTCCTTTGCTTTTGCTTTTGCTTTTGCCACTTCCCATCACATCACAGCCACCGAGTCGTATGACGGCGGCCTCTCGCCCAGCACCTCGCCGCACGGCGGCAGAGTCAGCGTCTGCGCGCTGCTGCCGCCGCCATCGTAGTCCCAGTCGGCGACGGTGATGTCGTAGACGGCGCCGAACTTGCGCTGCGGGAAGGGGTACATGTTGACGAGCTCGCCGCTGTCGACGTTGTACTTCAGCTCGACCGTGATCAGCTCGAGCACCAGCACGTGCGAGACCGCCAGGGACGCCGCCGCGTGCTCTCCACCAGGTTCCCCCGTCGTGGTCGTCGTCGGCGGCCCGAACCGCGGATCCACGCTGCACAGCGCCTTCGCCGACGCGGGCACCGCCACGTGGAACTCGACCTCGACGTCGCCGCCGTCGGCCGCGGGCGCGGGCAGCTTGTCGAGGTTGCCGGTCCAGCCGCCGCCCTCCCACTTGCCCTGGGCCAGCTTGCGGACGTGGCTGCACTGGGCGTCCCTATCCCTCTCCCTCTCCCTCTCCCTCTCCCTCTCCGCGGTGGCGCCAGCACTCCCAGCCTCGACCTCCGAGAACGGCGGCGGCGAGGAAGAAGCGCCGCCGACGACGACGACGGCCGTCCGCTCCTCGACGCGCCAGTCCAGCCGCCGCAGCGCCAGGTGCGTCGCCGTGCGCCCGCGCCGCGTCACGCTGCCGCCCACCGCCAGCCGCGCCGTGAACGCGTCCGCCCCGCGCCGCACCACCCCCGGCACCGCCAGCCGCGTGCTGACCAGGCTCTCCGGGAACCGCCGCCGCAGCACCACCGACGCCGGCCCGAGCGGCAGGTGCAGCGCCCGCCGCAGCGTGAGCGGCGTCTCCGTCCGGAGCAGCGGCTTGCCGGTCGAGGCGCTGAGCGCGGTCGCGGCGAGCGCGTAGGACGTGCTGCCGAGCGGCGTGGTGGTGGTGGCGGGGAGGTGGCCGGGGATGCGGATGTGGAAGGGGACGAGGACAGTGTTTTTGTCGCTGCTGCTGCGGCGGATGAGGCCGGGGCGGGTGGTTGTGGTGGTGGTGGTGGGCGCGGCGCTCGGCGGGTAGGCGATGGTCCAGCGCTGCAGCTCCTCGACGCTGGTGCGCTTGTCCCGCGTCGGGCTGTGGTTGCCGAACGAGCGTCGTCGGCTGGCGAGCAGCGCGTCCGGGGCCTTGGGCGCGGCGGCCTTCTTGATCTTGGTGGTGCGCACCAGGGCGAGCTGGATGCTCGAGATGTCGACCTGCTGGGCCGGCTTGCAGGCCACCTCGACGTGCCCCGAGAAGGGCACGCTCGACGCCTGGCACGGGTCGCCGACGATGGTGAGCGGGGTGTTGGGTATCCGGAGGTGCATGGTGGTCGGCGGCTCGATGCTGCTCTTGCTGGGCTTCTGGGGAAATCCTTTTAAATCAGATGCCACGCATTCGGCCGTTCTAGACTCGTCCCGATGGGGATTGTGCACGGTGCTTCGGAGGAGTTGGAGCATCACCGGCGCTGCCCAACGTGGTGCCTGGAGATCGTGAAGTGTTCGTGCCTGAGCGGGGCGGCGGCGCAGGACAGTGCGGGAAGAGGGTCGGCGGCGCGGTGTCTGTGTCTGTGGCGAGGCTGCTCAGGCTCGGAATTTGAAGCAGCAGACGTCGTTGCGTGATGTATGGCGTCTAGGCCGGATCAGGAAGCCAAGCCTCATCGGCTGGTGGTGTCCGCAAATAGCTGGATGCGGTTAGCAGCGCCCTCGGGGAAGCCTAAAGGCTCGCTTACGCAGGGATCCGCCGCTGAGAAGGGCCGCTGTGGGAGGCCAATTTTGCTCCGGGAGTGGCGTTAAGTGCCTTCCGGCTGCCGGGCCGCCCTTTTTTCACCGGTACGCGTCGCAATCCCGCGCGTGCGGGATGTTGTGCGTAACAGAAACACCGAGAACATGGCGGAGGGGACTTGAATACCCTTTTCGGCCATCGCGCAAGGGGCTGAAGCCACAGTACGTAATAAGAGGGATGCTGTTGCGAATTTCGGCCTTGCACATCATGGCAATCGTCTATTGCGACTGCGCCCGCCCATGCCACCGCGCCCCTTCTTTTCACCGGTCCCAAGCGCTGAGCTGGCCCAGCAGGGCTGAGTCGTGCATCTCGCACTGATCTGCAGTGTAGTCAGGCAGAGTCCGTGCACCTTCTATCATGAGTCCATCCTCTCCCCATGCTTGCACCATCAACGTGGCCACGCCCGAATGTGCCGAACTATTTCCTCCGGCCTGTGTGCTTCCGCTATAAATAACGCCCAACTCCCGGTCCCCCATAAGGCTGGTGCACGTTGCGGGGAACTACAACCACCAGCACCTACTTCCCAGCCATCCCCAACAACAGTCCACAGCTCCTCCGTAGGTAGATCCACGTGTTGCCTACTAGAAGATGACGGAAGCAAGACGTATATGGCGTCTGTAGATGGAAGCCGTTGCCTTGGATCTGTGACTGGCTCCCAGGGATCTTCAACGAGCACCGGGCCCTCTTTGCATCAGAATTACGTAGATCCCTGAACCCTGTGGACCCACAGGAGGGAGATGCTTCTTGGCAAAGTAGAACCCGCAATGCTTCTTCTGACTTCGCAGAACGTGGTTTAGATATGCATATACTAAGCGTCTGTCTATTAGGAGTAGCTTGTATGTGCTGAATGGTGGTTTGTAAAGTTGGCTAAGTCTGTCATAAGCACGTGTGAGCATCCGAGCACTCGCATCACAAACATTGTAAAATATTTCCCCGCTACAAGAGCAAGAAGTTTTCCCGCATTCCACAAGCCCCAAGGTATCAGAGACTCACAAGACCCCTCCACGGTCCATTAACAACCATGCCTGGGCTATCAGTCTCAAGGTACGGGTATGCGGCTGTTCGTTCTGTTAGTTCACGGGCCCGGTGCCTTTACACAGTATCTTGGGCTCGTAGCTGTAGGGAAGAGTCGGGATATGCTCGGACCGGGCTAAGGTCCGAAGGGAACGGTGCAGACGCACTCTGAATACGCGTGGTGGTAGAGACAAGTGGCACCGCTGTGTAGCTGCTTTCCAGAAGGGAATTTGATTTGTCCTATGTATTATGTCTACTTGTGGATAAAAGAAAACCGTGAGTTAAGAAAGAAGCTCACGGGAAGTTGTTGATGAGCTGCGACTTGGTGATTTTGCCCATTACATACTTCATGAGCTGGTCGTAGCAGGGAAGTGGAATGAAATAAATCATGGCGTACTCAGCCTGATGAATGAATTTGAGTAGCACTGTGACTATTATTGCAGATGCGGCCCAGGTGGAAACTTACCATGATGTCTTCGATCAGATAGATGGTTCAGGGGCTCCGCAGTGCATCTGGGCTGTCCCTCCTGCGAGATAGGACGACGATCTGGCCCATTTCAGGCTGCTTTCCGGAGTAGCTGATGTAGTTCTTGCTCAAGATGTTGAGATTGGTCTGGCGGAAGGCAAATCGCCATCATGGGTGCCGCTGGTGCTGGTGAGGAAAGAAGGGTGCATGGTTGCGCTGCAGGATATCAGTCTTGAATGGCGTGCTAAAGGATACAGTAGGTTTTGAGTGTCTTACATGCGGTCGTGCGCTTCCGAAAATGCTCGAAGGTGGAAGGAGGAGGCTACATGCGGATTCGAGAAGAAGAGAGTAAGGTGCTCCAGTGGATTTTGCTGCACAAGCAATCAACCATGTGACTTGGGCATAGAAATGAAACCCTAGAGCATTGGCCGTTGCTTGTATTTTAGCATCCGCAGGGCACAATCAGAGCATATGCTGCTCCCATGCGAGCTGGCATAGCAAACCCCTCAATGCCACCCCAGCAGCAACTGCTCGCCATGAGCCCCCACCGCCACCCGCGGCGGCTGCTCCAGCCTGAACCTCACGCCCCACGCCTCCTCGAACCGGGCCTCTTCGTATCTCAGCTCAGCCGTCCACAGCTCACCGCGTAGCCTCGACTGCTCCACGCTCGTCTCATGAAACCACGTCTCGTACGGCTGGATCCAGCGCTCCACGTCCTCCGGCTGCGCCTCCAACCACTCGAGCTCGATCATGTTATATGACGCGTGCCAGCGCCGGTGTAGGTCGACATAGCGCTCGTGTGCGAGGCGGGCGAGCTTCTTGGTGCGGGCGCGAGAGGCCGGGCGGGAGACGATGCGGAAGGGAGATGTGTTGTAGCGGAGGTGGTTGATGTGGGTGTTGTGGAACTTGATCGCGGCGTGCAGGAGGCGGAGGACCTCGATAAACTCGCCGGCGAGGATGTTGAAGGTCAGCTCGGCGCGGACGATGGTCTGGCGGGTGGAGGCGGCGAGAGAGGAAGGGTCCGGGGCTGGAGTAGTCATTGTGGAGGATTGCGGTGGGGTTTTGTCGAAGCTTGGAGTTGGATCAGGAGGCGCGAACGTAGATCGCGCTTTTGTTGGTGGTAGGTACGGGTAGATAAGCGGCTGTGTTGGAGGTTGAGGTAGAGTGTCGTTGGGGATGGTGTGCGGGCAAGCGGCGCAGACACCTCCGCCATTGTCGGCAAATCATGCCCCCTCAGCACCCGCACGCCGGTGGGTGACACTTTGGCTTCTGCTGAAAATGTTTATCAATCTTTTATAGACACTGCCACCCTCAATTATCAGTTTGCGGCAGCCCTGTGGCGCTGCGTCACTGCAATTAGCATTCCGCACGCTTTGTAGCATCGTACCCACTTCAATGCGGACTTTGAAAACCTCGCTTCTTTTTGCCTTACATGCGTCTTATTTTTGTACCTATTAATATGCTTTGCATGGTCTCTTGGCTTTTGAAGTCACCTTAGAGAATTCGCCGATATACGCAGGACGGCGCTCTTTACTCAACACTTCGGCACTTTCCAATAGAACCTCTACAAATGGGCTACCTGATACCATAAATTGGCGGATACTATGTTCAGCTAAGATGATAGGGCTTGCGATGATAAGATGAACAATTTTGCTGTTGTGAAAGCCACAAAATCGTAATTGTGAGACAAGGGGGGCAGAAGCATGCGTGGAGGTAAAGGGAAAGGAAGAAGTTGAAAGGTGATGAGTACAAAAGACTTAGTGGATCGAAGAGCGGCGCATCAGGTAATATCTCAATGCTGAGCCTTAGGTGATGCCCCCCTTCCTACTCTTCCTAGCCCCCTTTCGCATTTGATGTGATGTTTTGCGAGATCTCGTATATGTACTATTGAACAGATCTCCCGGAAAGCCCTCTACTCTTGCAAACCTCAGATGTGTACATCGTATTTCCTTTGCCATTTTCCCGGTTTCACCTGGCCGACCTTGGCCCACTTTTCCACGGCTGATCTATGATCCTCCGGTTTCTTGACAGCATGATCACCCTCATCCTTTATCATACCACGCTGCTTCTCCTGTTGCTGCGCCTCCATAATTGCCACAGCTTCTATCCTTGATATGCCGCGCCTGATCCCATCCCAGCCATAATTGCTCAGTTCCTCCAGCTCCTCCGCACGGCTCATGCGCACCATCGGCGGCACTCGTACCTTAACACATGCTCATTTACTTACTTGTTGCAAGAGAAATGTCGCCATGAGCCAAAAGTTCCATGCCCGCAGGAGATTTGATACAAGAGGGCAACACATAATTATTACCCAACATGCGCAACAGTGACTTATCGTGTATAGTCTCGTAGAGCAACGAACCTCTAGTCCTTTCCAAGTTCATCTTCACGGCTGAATATATCAGAACAACACGTAGATGAGCTGCGTGTAATGGTCATCCATAATGCCGTCTCAGGGGTAAGTCAATGCGCTTTGTAATGCATGCTGATAGTAAGAACACCTGCCGTCGGGCGGCTTGCTACTCACGACAAGAGATGATAGGGTGTAGCAACGACAGAGATATCGACTAAAACAAGAATATCAGTGTTAAGCGCAAGATGTTAAAGGTGGTTGAGCGGGCACTGTAATGCAGAGGCTAAAGACATCCGATGGGCGTCGAACACTGAACAGGTACGCGTCTGTCCTGCTCAAGAGGCCGCAGTGAATGAAATTGCTAAGCGAGAGGTCGGGAGGAGGATCTTAGCTGTATAAAAATGCTCTCTGCGGTCCACTCCTCCTCTCCCCACAACACAGCTTGCTCAACATCACACGCGCAGCTCCGCGGGTTTGCGGCGGTCAATTGACCAGCTCATCCAATTGCGACCTCCCCGGCAGTTTCCCCCACACTACAATCACGATAAAAGTCCACCCCATCAGCTCTGGCAAGATGGATCCGCAAGGCTGCTTTCCAGCCCCGTCAGCACATTGCTCTTCTCCAACAAGCGGCGCTGCGCATCCTGCAACAGTGCTGAAGACCGAGCTTTCGCCCTCCTCATCTGAGTCATCTCCGCTCAGTGACGTCCCCATCCTGAAGGACGACGACAGCGAAGGCGCGCAGGCAGGACCAGCGGCGGCGGCCACCACCACATCCAAGCTTGAACCGCCAACCACACCCTCCACCCCTCGCCCGTCCTCTCCGCTGACGCACCTCCCCGGGACACCACCTCCGCAGACGCCCTCCCCAAGGCCACTCTGCCCCTCATCACCAATAGACAACACCCCCACCCCTTCCATAACGCTCTACACCGCCGTCCACCACCTCTGCCTCTCCACCGGCTCGCCCGCCACCAAAGCGCGCGCCAAAGCCGTCGCCCGCGCCGCCGGCTACGACGCCTTCGCCGCGACCGTCGCCCTCGTCGAAGCCGACCACCGCCGCACGCACCGCACACCCGCTCCACCCAGACCGCAGACCCCGGAAGCCCACGACGCCCTCCCGCCGCGCCCTGCCGTCTCCCCCAGCACGCCCGACGCGCCGTGGTCGACCCACGCCCCGCCGCCGCCCAGCGCATATCCCAACGCCGAGGCCTTCACAGCCTTCGCGCCACCACCTTCACCCAAAAACAACAGCAACAGCAACAGCAGCAGCACCGACGACAACCCCACCCTCCCCCTCCTCATCCGCCCCGCCCCAGGCGAGCCGCGCCCGAGCCACGCGAAGCCGATCCAGCGGACGCGGCTGTGGGTCGGCGGCGTGCCGGCGGGGACGACGGAGCGGGAGCTGCGGGGGGCGTTCGGGTGGTTCGGCAACGTGGCGTCGGCGGGGGAGTACGGGGGGCGGGGCGAGGTTGGCGGGGTGGGGAGCGTGGTGTTCGTGCACCGGGTGGACGCCGAGGCGGCGAGGAGGGCGGTTGAGGCTGGGGAGGTGGTGGTTGGAGGGGCGGTTGTGGCGGTGGGGAGGGGGTGTGAGGCGGGAGGTGGGGATGTTATGGATGTGGATGGTTAGGAGTGTGGGAAGCTTGAGGATTGGGTGTGAGGATTGGGAGGGGAGCGGGAGGAAAGGTTTTGATGGGATTGTTTGGGTGTTGGGAGACTTCGGGGTTTCGATTGGGGATTTTCATTGGATAAGCTACGGAGACTGAATGGCTGTGTTATTAATGGGAGAAGGAGAGGAACACAGCCGCTGGGAGAAAAGAAGAAATGGTCAGGTAAAAAATACTAGATGAGAGAAAGAGACTGCAAATCACAACATAGAAGATACCTTCAGAAACAACATCACTACAACAGAAAACGCCACCTCACGGCAGCACCTAGCAAGAAACCCATCAGATTCATAACTTTTGTCTCTATACCCATCTATACGTGCCATCATCCAAGCATCAATTCTTTCCCATATCCACCTCACGCACCCCCCTTCAGCCCATCCAACGCCCCCCGCAACCTCTCCCACCCCTCCGTATCCTCCCACGTCTCCTTCCCCTTGCTGCAAATGCCCTTCACCGCGCTCCTCGCCTTGAACTTCCAATCCTTCATGACCAGCTGCCCGCTCCCCGCCGCCAACCCCTCCGTCTTCTCCATCGGCCCCAGACTCTCGTACGCGTCCGCCAGCTCGATGGTCGCGTCCACGACCTCGTTCCAGCGCTCCTCCGTCCCGGTCTCCCAGCCGGGCTGGCTGGTCACCGCGCGCCACGCCTTCTCGTGGGCGTCGAGCGCGGCCTGCGGGCGGCGCCGCCACAGCGCCAGCCGCGCCACCGTCGTCCACAGCAGCCGCGAGCCGGTGATGAGCGGCACCACCGCCTCGTCGAACATGCGGACCAGCATGCGCGCCGAGCCGGGCTTGGCCGGGTCGTAGCCGCCGTCCTCGAGCGCGATGATGTCGCGGACCAGGGCGTCCAGGATGGGCGCGTCGATGCACTTCTCGCCGTCCGTCTTGCCGCGCAGGTCGATGATACGGCGCTGGGCGGTGATGATGTCCGAGTGCGAGGGCGGGTTGACCGATGCGGCGACGGTGAGAAGGTTGTCCCAGATGCGGAAGTCGTCGAACTTGAGGTTGGCGGCGCGCTTGAGGGCTTTCAGGGCATCACGGCGGTGCTGCTGCGGGTCACGGCGCGGTTTGGTGATGTCAATGCTGTTGGGGTCGTCTTCCTCCTCATCGTCGAGCTTGGGTGCTGGCTCTGTGCCATTAACGACGTCGTCGTCTTCGGGTTCCAGGCGGAGGAGAGCGACGGCTAGGTTGCTCCAGGCTTCGGCATCGTTGTCTTCGAGCTGGACGACGCGTGTAAAGGCTTCGACAGCACGTTTGTACTCCATGAGCTCCAGAAGCGCGCAGCCCAGAGCGAACCAAGTCTGCTGATTTAGCTGGTTGACGCGGAGAGACTTCGAGTATGCGTTTGCAGCCTTGACCAGATTATTTTCGGCGTGGTATAATCGGCCAAGAGAGCGTTGGGCGCGAGCATAGCGGTCGCCTGAGACCTCCCATGCCTTCTCGTACATTGCAGGATCCTTGGTGATGTCGCCTAGAATGCAGTATAATCTGGGCGCATCAGCAGGCGCAGGATCCCTCGGCGCACCCTCCCACTTCTCATCCTCGCCAGCCGCGTCGTCGTTGCCGTCTGTGGCGTGGAACAGCTCTCTCCGCACGGTCCGCTGAGCTTTATCCTCCCTCTCAGTCGCCGCCCAACAGAGCGCAACTTCGGCCCACATCTGCAAACGCTCGTAAATCTCCAACGCAGAGCGAAGACCACCCATCTTGACCCAGGTCTGCGCCAATTCAGATTCCAGCTCCCACCTGGTCGGGGTGCACAGCTGGAAGACGTAGCGAAGACGCTCAGAGACCGGTGCAGAATCCTCTTCTTGCGGTCGGGGCAGAAACGTCGGTGCAGACCCCTCCCCTGAAGCCGCAGCACTGGATCCCTCTCCTGCGGTATCCGCGATGACCTGGTCCACAAGGGCTTGAAGCTGAAGAAGGCCGCGTTCCATGGTCCTGGACTTGTAGCCTTCGATCCTGCTCCGGACAAGCAGAGCCTGGGTGTAGACCTGCCAGTTCGAGCTTCCTCCCTCCAGCACGCGGGTGGCGTACGGAAGCGTCTCTTCCCTGGTCAAGCCGTTTTGCGGCGAAGTGTTGGTGATGGACGAGGCCAGTAGAAGCAGAATAATCGAGTCCAGCGGCTCCAGCTTGGGCTGATTTCCCGGGTCCAGCGCCGCCAAGCTCGGCGGCAACGAGCTCTCCTCCAGAACATCCGTCGATGACTTGGGCTTCTCCGAGAACGATATCGACTCCAGTAGCGTATCGTCGTTCAGGTCCAGATTCTTAGGCTTCGACTCCGCGTCCCCCACTTCCTCCAAAACCTCCTTCCCCTTCCCCTTGCCCTCAACCACCACCTCCCCCGCACCCTTACTCCTCGCCAGCACGACAAGCTGACTGGTCTCCTTCTCCTGCCACTTCGTCCTCCTCCCCATCAACCCCGTCAGCGCGAACTCAAACCCCCTCTCCCCCGCCGCGCGCTCCAGATCCTCCCTCGCCTTCCTATCAAACCCGTGCAGCGTGTGCACGCTCGCCCTCTCCAGCAAAAACGCCACCCGCACCTCCTCCCCAACATCCGCCCCCTCCCCCAACACCCCCTCCGCCACCGCCTCCAGCTCCGCGTAGATCCCCACCTGCAAGCTCGGCGCCACCTCGCCCAGCAACCGCTGCCGCAAGAACGCCGTCCGCAGCCGCGCCCACCGCACCACCGTCCGCCACGCCGGCGCCGCCGGCACCGCCTCCTCCACGCCCGCCGCGCCCAGCACGCCGTCCGCGAAGCACAGCAGCTCGACGTTCGGCGTGAGCGGGTACGCAGCGGCACCATCAGCGCCCAAGGCCGCGACGAGGCGCTTGCGCAGGGCGCGCAGGCGGGCGGGGTCGGCGGCGACGGCGGGCGGCAGCAGGGCGGCAGCGGGGACGAAGGGCAGGGGCGGGCCGGTGACGTTTGACTGGACGAAGGCGGCGAGGGCAGCCAGCGCGGCGAGGAAGAGGATGAGAGCGTCCTCCTGGTGCTGGTGCTGCTGCTCGGACTCCGGAGGCAGCAGCGCGGTCAGCCGGCGGTGCAGCCAGTCGGACCAGACGGGGTAGTCGGCCAGCGGCGGCACGTCCGCGGCGCGCGGGTCGGCGTCGTGGCCCAGCAGCGCGCGCACGGCCGGGCGGTCGAGGGCGGCGGCGAAGCGGCCCTGCTCGAGCGCTGCGAGCTGGGCGCTGAGAGGTGAGTCGGCGGCGGCCAGCAGCTCCGCGGGCAGGGCGCGCCGGAGCAGCGTCTGGAAGGCGTCGTCGGCCATGGCGTGGTCGGGACGGGGGGAAAAAAGCCGGGGTCCTCGCTCGGTGCTGGGCTATGCGGGGAAAGGCACGAGGGAAAAAATGACTTGGTGTTGTGTTGCGCAGTGCATGTGAGGCCATGGGCGCTGCAGTTGGTGCTGGAAATCTGAAAATTATCGGCCGAAGTTGGGCCGGTAGGGCAGCATTTTGCGTCTCTGCTCACTTGCCCCGCCCCCGCCGCCCAGCCAGCGCGGCGCTCTGATCACACGAACCCCGAAAGCGCGTCATACGCACATATGCACCACCTGCAAGGAACACTCTTGATTCAGGCCTAAAGCTACCGCCCGGAGGCCTATCGGATCAGCATCCTCCTGTCCCACCTGCGCGCCCGAAAGTTAAATAATTAGAGGGGATATCGTTATTCGTCAGGGAAGTTGATGATGAGCGTTGTGCGCGAACGAGTGAAGACGGCTAGGGATCAAAACAACAACGCAGCTCAGCAGGCGGCCTCTCTATCGGATGATCGTTACGGTGACCTCATCCCTCACTGCGCGCAGTCAGCACGCGCCAGCCAAGCCTAGTCGGAGTCGCTGGAAGAGCTGCTGCTGCTGCTGCTCCTACCCCTGCTCTTCGACCTGTGCTTGTGCTTCTTGTGGCCATGCCCGTGGCTGCTGTAGCTGGGCGGGTACAGTCCGCCCAGCGCCGCCGCCGACCCGCCGTAATGCGATCCGCCGTGCGAGCTGCCGTGGTCGCTGCCGTGCTTCTTGTGCTTGTGCTTCTTCTTCTTCTTGTCCCTGTCGCGGCAGAAACCATTAGCAAAAGCGCCCTCCTAGCCATCGAGGGACATTACTTCTCGTGGTGGTTCTCCAGCACGTTCGCCCCAATCGCCCCCGCTACCATCCCGCCAATCGTCCCCAGCGCCCCGCCGCCCATCTTGTGCCCCAGGAACGCCCCGCCCGCGCTGCCCAGCACCGTCGCGCCGAGCCCGCGGTCGCCCTCGGCGCCAGGCGCACCCTCGCCGTACTGGCCGTGCTGCCCGTACGCACCGCCGCCCTGCTGGTGCTGGCCGTACGCGCCCCCCTGGTGCTCGCCACCGTATCCGCCGGCCGGCGGGGGCGCGCCGCCGTACTGCGCGGGCGGCGGGTAGGGCGAGTGGCCGCGGCTGTGGTCGTCGGTCGGGTACGGCGCGACCTGGTTGTTGTAGCCGGGCGCGGGCGAGTAGGCGTTGTGCGGCGGCGGCGCGCCGGCTTGCGCGTAGGGCTGGTTGTAAGGGTCGTGGGGCGGCTGCTGGTGGTGCGGCGCGGGGCCCGGCTGGTACTGGTTGTACTGGTCCTGCGGAGGAGGGTGGGCGCCCTGGTTTGGCGGGTTTTTTATGTCAGCGCGCGCCGTTTTGGTCGCGGGGCTCGCGGCGTCGGTTTTGGAGCGGGTGAGGTGCGCGACTCACCTGCTGAGGCGGGTACGGGCTGTGGCCGCCGTACTGGTCGTGCTGCGGCGGAGGCGCGTTGTAGCCCTGCTGGCCGTAGCCGTAGCCCTGCTGCTGGCCGCCGCCGTAGTAATCGTTGCTCGACATGGTGCGCGGTGGTCCGGGGGTGTGTTGCGATATGCGCTCTCGAGCTGAGGGCTGCGGGGGAGGGGTAAGAAGGCAGACGGGAGGCCGTGATACGAGACTGCGGGAAACGGAAGACGGCGGGTTTAATAGGAGACTCAGGCTGTGTGGAGAGCGGGTAGATCCAGGGTCAGCTGCTTACACGCGCCAGTCATTTGGCGAGCTGAAACGTGTACATGACCGAGGCTGATGATGAGCTCCATCCTGACTGCCCGTCTCGGGAGGCTGTCCAAATGATGCGGCTGGGGCCTAGCACAGCCGCACGCCGATGAAACCTCAGCTCCTGCCTGCGCCGAAATGAGGTCATAATCACCGCCGCACGACAGCACGACAGCACTACAGCATGTAATAATACATCGTACAATTCATACAGCCGGCTACAGAAGTACACGTCCCCCGGCAGCACGCCATTCCACGTGTCGGGACGCGAGGACGGGTGGTGCAAAGAGTAATACACTACACGCTTGCAAAGAAGCAGCGCCACTCGCAAACGCTGGAAACAAACAACCGCGACTTCCCCAAACGAGTGACGGCGCTCCCTCGACTATGCAAAATAAAAGAGAGCTCATCGCATGTAAACAAAACCGCACCGTCTCACCTTATCCCCTCTTCGCAATCAATGACTAGTAATGCCATCTGTCTCTTTTCTTTTTCGTTTTTTTGTCCTCTCTGCATGTCACGGCGTCCTTCTCGCTCAGCACATTTACTTCCGGCCACCCTTCTTCTTGGCGGCGACAACCTTGAAGGCAACATCCTCCTTTGCCGCATTGACCTGAGCCGTGTTGGGTCCGGAGCCCTTCTTCGCGACCTCGCTCCAGCCACCAGAGCCGTTCATCGGGCCAGGGCTGGCGGTACCCGAGTTCTCGATGATGCCCTTATCGGCGAGCTTGCGGCGACGGATGAACTCCTCGGCGAAGTGGCGAGAATCGATGGTTCGGGAGACAGAGTGAATAGCCTCCGTGATAATGTCGAGTTCGAGGGGGAAACTGAGCAAGTTTGTGACAAACTCCTCGGCTAAAAGCGAGTATTAGTATAAGGGTGGTCTTCGACTGGAATAATTTTGCACTTACCATTGGTACCCTGAATCAAATCGTTCCTGAGCTCGTTCGCAGACCACTTCTTGAATTCCTCCTTGGCATCCGGTGCCCCAACGAGGGGAGCAGGCTGCGTGACAACGCGCGTCGGAGCGGCGGGCTTTGGCTTCACAGCCGAGATGCTGCCAGAGCTGGCAGTCCTAGCGGCGGGGGAACCAGGCACGCCAGGAGCAGGCGTCTTGATCTTGCCACTGGCACCGACCGTGGTCCAGGCACCTCCAGGAGCGTTAGTAGCAATGGGAGCTTGCTTGCTGGCGAGGTCAGCGTAGCGCTTTCCTCCAGCTATGGCCTGCGAAACATTGGCAGCGGCTGTGGCAGCACTGGCAGCGCTGGCAGCGTTGGCAGCTGCGGCCACAGCAGCCTTCTGCTTGCGCACCTCCTCTTCCTTCTGGATCTGCTGGAGCGTCTTCTTGACAGGTCCCGTAGAGCTTGGGGTCTTAGCCACGGGCGCCTTAATCCATGCGGACGGGGTGCCAGGAGCGTTAACGGGCGATGCATTGCTAGCCCAAGTGGCGCTGGAAGGAAGACTGGGTTGCGGCTGGGACTGCTCAGCGGCAGCAAGGAATTCCTTACGCTGAGCCTCCAGGCGGGCAGCCTGAGCAGCAGCCTCAGCCTCTTCACGTTTCTTGGCCTCGGCCTCCTGAATCTCTTTGAGAGAGGGGCCCTTGGGAGCTTCCACGGTCTCCTTGGCCCAGGGAGCGATGGAGGCGCTTGGAGTATCAACCGAAGGGGTCTGGGAACGAGAGCGAGTCTCGTGGTGAAGCGCATCAGCGAGGTTCTGCTTCCTCTGGGCGGCAGGAGCCGGCAGGGGAGAACCAGATTGAGGCGGGGGGAAGGGCATGGGCATGGAAGTGTCAATCTTCGCCCAGGGCGATTGAGGAGCAGGGGTCTGCTTGGCGGAGGCAGCCTTGACTTGCTCGGTCAGCGAGAGGGGCTCAGAGGGCTTCGCAGGGGTCTCAATATCCCTTGCTATATGAGCAGTAGTCTGAGCAGGAGTAGTAGGCTCCTCACGACGCTCGTCCTCCGCGGCTTGCTGCCTCTCCTGTTGCTGGAGGTAGTTGGCGATGTCTTCAGCAGTGGCGGAAGCATCCTCCCTGTTGTGCTCTTCGCGAAGCTCGTGGAACTGTTGAAGGCGCTCAGCAGACTCTTGGGAAAGCTCGCCATCAAAATCCTTGGAATGAGCGTCGTGCTCGCTCTGCTCGCGCTGGAGGCGTGCGCGGTCATTCAGCATGTTCGCGACCTGTTGGGCGTGAGTACCATCCTGCTGCGGAGAGCCGAACGCGCCAGGGGCGGCACCGAAAGGCACTTGGCCAGCTCGGCCAAGGTTCATACGCTCTAGCATGGCGGGCACATCTTCTCTAGCATTGCCTAGCCCCTCAGTCCCGGCGCCGATTGGCGGAAGGCCAGAGGCCGCGCCGGGGCGAAAGGAGTTGTCAAAGAAACCGGCCATTCCGGGCAAAGGACCCTGGGTAGGCGAAGGCTGGTAACCGCTAGGAGAAGCAATACTGCCAAAGCTAGGTTGGCTGTGCAAGCTATGGGCACTTGAGTGGTGGTGAAGTTGCTGTGGGTGCATCCCCAGCTGCATCTGCTTAACCAGAACTTGTTGCTGAGCGAGATGCTCCTTCTGACGGGCCATGAGATACTGCTCTTCCTGCTTGCGGCGCTCCAAGGCATTCTGCTGCTCAGCAGTCAAGGTGGTGCCGAAGCTGGGGAAGCTGTTCGGGAACGGAGGCTGAGCACCACCAGCAGTGGGGATTCCAGCGTTGGCCCAAGCGTTTCCAGGCTGCGTGGATGGCGGGCCGTGAGGAATACCAATCTGAGGAACAAGGAAAGGCTCGCGAGAGTTGCCGATGCGACGGATGAGTTGAGCAAGGGGCTCGTATTCAGGATCCTCTTCCTTCTTAACCAGCAACTCTGGAGAGAAGAAGCCAGCCTTGAACCAGTCATGCATTTCAAGACCAGTCCAAGGGCCTTGAGCCTTTCCAGACGGGTCACGGTAGACCCACCTCATGCGATCAGGCATGACCATCGTACGCTGCTGCGCAGCCGGAGGCTGGTTAGATGCGGAGCTGCTGACAGCTTGGGGCTGACCGGGAATGCTCTGAGAAACAAGCAATCCCATGGGGCCCTGTTGTTGAGAAGCGGCGAGCGTAGGCGTCTGCGCAGCACCAGTGGTAGCGGCGAACTGGCCAAGGCCTTCCATGACATTGCCTTCATTGTTGCGAAGGCTGTTGGCCAGCAACTCGTCAAAGACGCCACGACCGCCTCGGAAAGGACTATCAGTCTCCCTCTGAGGACCAGCACCACCGAATGTGTTCCTGCCAAATGATCCGTGCTGTCGATCTCCCTCGGCAGGCCCATCATCTCCACCGAACCTGCTCTGATCGCTCGACTTCATCTGCTCCTGCATTGCCGTAGGGAAAAGCGAGCCAAGCTTGCTGCCTCGTCCAATAGAACCAGTGCCTGCCAGCCCAGAGCCAAAGCCAGCGCCATACAGATTGTTTGGCCCAAGCCCTGCAAGGCTAGGAGAATGCATCTCACCGACGGATCCGAAGGTGTTGTCACCGAAAGGCGGGTTGAAGCGCTCGCGGTTGGGAGTACCAACGGCGGCAGGCTGAGATGCAGGCCATGCCGAAGATCCTCCCAACCCCGGCAGCCCTGTAAGGCCGCCAAGGGAAGGGAATCCCCTGTTCGGGCCGACGCTCGAGGTCTGGCTACGGTCACTAGCGGCAGCCTCGTAGGCGGACGAGACGCGGCCAATATTTCCAATGCCACCAAAAGAAGGCATTCCAGGTGCAGCCGTGGGATCGTTCATGAAGCCGCCAAGTCCAGGAAGAGGGGCATGGTGGATGTCAGAGCCATCGGTGTCGATGTCTTCCGACTCGTGCTTCTCATGTTGGGGGCTCTGGTACGGGTTGGTGTCAGTCGGGCTCATGGGCTCGTTTCCGTGGAGGCCTTGGTGCTGCGGCGTGTGATGATGGAAAGCGTCGCGGCTCTGGAGGAAGCTACTAAATCCCGTGTTGTCGGTAGTCATACCGAAGGCCGAGAATCCAGACTCGTCTCTAGAGTCCTGCCGCTGCGGGGTTCCGAATCCGGTCATCTGGCGGCGCGGAGGGCTGGTATCCTGACCCCCGCCAAGAGCAGCACTACCAGAGCGCATGTTGTCATCATCAGCATACGGATCGGTATCATTGCTCAAGGGACGGTTTGCACGAGCTTCCATCCACGAGGGGGTCTGCCTGCCCTGGTCGTTATCCTGGACCTTCCCAAGGCTGTTCATGGAAGCTTTCTCCCTCAGCGTCCTCTGCATATCCTCGGCGCTATCCTTGCCCATCAAGCCCTTGAAACGACTCTCACCGCGCAACGCTGCAATTCCCGGTCTTTTGTCAGTTGGAGTAGGAGCCTGCCCAGTGTTCGTGCCGAGAGAGAAGTTGCCGAAACTGCCCATGGGAGCAAATCCAGCACTTTGCGGACCAGCACTCCACGGAGAAGACGGGCCAGAGAGCCCTGCGCTGAAAGGGGCGGTCGTGCTGCGCTTCAAGCCGAAGGGAGAGCCCGCAGCATCGCCTGGAGGCTTGTCTTTATCACGCTCCTCTTGCGCCGTGCCCGGGCCCGCGTTGGGCTCTTTGTAGTCCGTGCGTCGGCGAAGAAGCGCGGGCGGAGGAACAGCAGCGTTCGAGTCTTGAGGAAACCTGCTCGTGGCGGGCGAACCTGCGGCCGGGAACGGATATGCGTCTCCTGTGTCGCGTCGGCGTGTGCCTGGGCGGTTGGTGGTCGGAGAGGAAAGTCCGTAATTACCTGGTCCGTTGGCGTGCGACACAGACGTCTTGCGTCCCAAGCCGTCCTTGACGGTGTTGTCCTTGTTCGCGTTCTGGTTGGGTATCTTAAGCGGCGAGTTGACAGACGAGGTAAAGTGCTGCGGACACGTTAGCTTCTGGAGGCAAGAACTTTGGGACTGAGAATGTGAGGTGATTGCCAAATCACAACATCGGGAAGGAGACAGCAACGAAAGCGTGTCTGTGGCATCGAGTGGCGGGTGCGGAAAACAGCGCGGCTGCGGAGACTTACCTCCTTCTCCTCCTCCGTCATGTCGCTCAGACCCAACGGATGCATGCGTCCCTCGCGATCCCAGCACACGTCCGGGCCGGGTGGATTTTCCTTGCCGTGTTCGTGACTCCTGCCCCAAGCACCCCCCGACGCGCCGTTCATGGACTGCGGCTCCCAGCCTCCCGCATACAGCCCATCCAGCCCATCGTCGGAGTCCGGAGGTATCTGGCGGAACAATGACAGCAGCGAGTCCTTGGGGTATCGATTCTCGACGGTGGCGGAGCCGTTGCGGTGCGGGGGAACATACACGCCGGGGCTCGACGCGTTAGTGCTGGCAGCGTTGGAGAGAGTCGTGGCGTGGGAGGGACGGCGGAAAGTCTGGGTTGCGCCGTTTGCGCGCCGGGACCTGGGCTTGTCAGCATCGCAGCTCGGCTCAGCAGAACCAACTCGAGCAGGGCGGCGCGCGGGCTGGCTCGGTGGAGGTCGCGTGGCGGGCAGAGGGGCGGGTGTACTGACCATTCGGCCTGGGAGTCTGCACGCGTCGAGCTGGCGGTGGAATTGCTGCCCGCGGCAGCGGATGCGAATGTGGAGGGGGCCATTTGGGATTTTGGAGTCGGCGTGGTCGCGATTGGTGGTGTGTGTTGGAGGTTGGAAGGGCCGTGTCCCTGTGAGAATTGTGCGGTGCGGCGGCGATCCTGGACAGCAGCGGTGCTAGCGCGCTGGGGCGAGTCTGGTCGGTCTGCAAAGTCGCTGGGGAAACGCTGGGGGCGCAGGCAAAGACAGGTCGCGTCTCTGAGCAGTGTCGCGGAATCTGAGCAGCTGGAGCTGGGGAGCGTGTCTCTGGTAGCTAACTGCAACCAGCAAAGTTGATCCTCGACGAATTCTACTGACGCTGCTCACGTGCGCCAAGCCGCTAGCCCAAGCCCGATGCTGCGTCAACCAATGCCCGCCGCGGAGATCAGGGGCGCAAAACACCACGGAAGGGCGTCGCGGTGGCGTAGACGCGGGATCGCTGCGGGACACGGGGAGGCCAGCTGCGCTGTGCACCGCTGGCCGCAGCCTGCGCCCGTTGCGACCGCTGCCGCGTTGTGGGTGGGTGTGACATCACCGCGCCGCCCGCCAAACCGCTGCCTGCTGCCCACCCTCACCACAACACTTCCTCGTCACTGCTGGGCCAGCTGAGGCCACCTTTCGCTTCTCCGTTTTCTCCAGTTTCTGCCTAGCCGTCTCCACTCCTGGCTCTACCATTCCGCTCTGAGCTGCATGCACAAGAGAAAGGATCCTCTGGTGTCCGTTCGTCATCATTCCGTACTTGCTCGGGCCGGACACGCATCCACATCTGCTCAGCGACCGGCAACTTCAACATCTCGCTGCCAGCCCCTCAGGACGCGTCAAGGTCTTGCACGTCCGAGCTGATGCAGGTGGAGCCAGTTTATTCGTTCCGGCACTGCTCTCTAGAGGCCGGCTTCCCCAATCGCGCCTGCTCCAAACTCACTGCTTCCCCAAGACGCCGCTTGTTCAGGAAAAAAGACAATTACATTAAAGGGGCTTGTTTCAAGGGCGGCGTTGAGTGCGACTCCGCGCAATCACGTTTCGCACGAAGCTCCAGGGAGCATGGCCATGGTACGCTAGAGGGAGCTAAGACACCTCACCGTTGAGTCCTGCGACATTTCCCCGCGCAACGTTTCCAACGCTTTCTTCTTACGTCGTTTCCTTGCATTATCCAATCATGACGTCTACTGGCGCCTCTATTTCACTGCTGAGTTCCAACACCATATCGGTCAATGTCTCGGTTGGTGATAACAAACGAAGGTCCACTTGCAGTAAACATGACATAGGGTGCAGTCCAGTATCGGTAGGTGCACTTGATTACGGCAGGCATCTAAAATTTCCTGCAAAACTATAATCATCTCCGCGAAGCACCTATCACTCTCGACATCCCAATCAAGTATTTGTGACTTTTGAATCTCAGTTTGAGTCTTCGTGCACATTCGTGAGCATCAAGGAATGGGCGACCTTTATTTCTCCCACGTTCTCCTTGGCCGTGTCCTATTCATCCGTTTGTTCGCTCTACCTGAGTGACCTTCGTAATGCTCGCCGGATTCATTTTGAATTTATCATTATCCTCTACCCGAATGCCGAAGCGTGCTAGTCCTTTGGTTTGGATGCAGTGATGGTAGCTGGTCTTCGAGGTGTACTCAAGAACATCAAATCAACGCGTGCTCCGGTACTTCCAACTTTTAGGTCTTTCGACCATTATCCCCAATCTTCTTAGTATTGCTGGTATTTTATCAAGCTAGAGACGTCAACCGTTTGAAGTAAATGAAAGACACTTAATTTCATCACGTGGTGTTCTAGAGCAACAACTTGCAAGATACAAAAAAACAGAATTATTTTCAAGGCACTCGGGTCAAGTATAGTCTTAGTTTATGTACCTCTGCCATAATAAAGCTCCTTCATCTGAAGCCTGGTTAACCTGATACTTCTGACTCGTCCGTATCCGGCCGCAGCCCCTGCATTATTAAGTTCATTCAAACAACCCAGATCTTCGGAGGCTTAGAGCCGCAACGATAGACTTCGTCGAACCCTTCGTCAAGTCTGTGATAGAGAGCCGGAACTACCAGAGGAAGCAGAACTTTGAGATATCCAACCTTTATGGGCTCATCATGTTCGTAGATCCACTGATTTTCTGTGATCTCTTTACCATCTCCCTGGCAACTCTGAAGATATTCACGATAGCCTTGTTCCTTCTCTAACCGCTCACGACGGGCCTTTTCCTCGTCGAAGTCTACATCAAGTGCTTTGATGAACGGCCACTGTCTCAAAGGGGGGTTATCGACCTTGAGCTGACCGTCTAGAAAGGCTGACTCAAGGCACTCGTCGTCCACAGCAATGCAAACGACGTAACGAGCAGCAGATTTGTTCGTGGGCTTCTCGATATCGATCAATTTCTTGATATGACTGGGATGAATTAGTATTTTGACGCTGTCTGTATAACAAGGATGAGAAGACGTACTCGCGAACATGTGCAAAGCTGGCCCCATCCCACTTCTCCTTGTCATCCTCCACAGCCCAGTTAAGCTTCTCAATGAGCGTGTCGCCTTCAGGACCACTCTTCTTTAGATTTTTCCGAGCTTCAGTATCCAACTTTCCAATAAACTCCTTCCATTTGGAATTGTCTTTGTAGGTGAGGCGATAGACTTTGAAGCCCCAGGCCTTTTGGTCCGTCTGTAGCATCTCGCGGAGAATGCGTTGGGCTTCGTTCTCAAGTAGGAATTCACTACCCGAGGCCTGGATTTTGGCCACTGCACGAAGGCGAGCGGCCTCTAGCCCCGGGTGGCTGCTACGCATCGTGAGAAGCGATTGCGCATCATGATTGCTGCCATGGTTACCGGCCACTTGAATGTTGTCAGAGGGTGTATCGGGAGCATTCTTAGGTGAATGCGGAGCACGGTGATCGCCCTCGCCCTCGGTGATGTGCGTCTCGGTGACCCGGGTATCCATGCTGTGATGATTGGACGGTGTGTCTGTGCCGGGGGAAGATCGTTGGTCGGCCATGGTGGTCGATGCTAACTTCGGTCGTGGACGATGGCAAATGAAGGTTGTAAAAGTTTCGGAGAGGTTGAAGGGAGGCGCGAATTTAAGTAGGTTGGTGGCAGTGATCGACAGTTGCGGGCTCCGCCATGGGTCACGCGTGCAACTTGCAAGTTGCAAGTGCTCTGAAAGACATTCACAAAGATGTGGCCTCCGTTTGCTCGGGAGTAACAATGACGTAGCCACCTGCCTTGCACTTGCCGAGACCACCACAGCCAGAAACTCCGCTCTAGCTACCACCAGGAATACTATACTGCGCCTCCAACAACATGGACCAAAAGAGGCGTGACTACACGGTTGAATTCACGTCTGGTGCCACGCTCAGCATCAAGGCCCAGAATTATCCCGAGAGGGGACGGATATTCAAGACGAAGGTTGGTGCCGATGTCCTCCACCTCCTGTTTGTACCTGAGAACTATTTCTCAGACTGTGCCGACGTAGCTGTTGTTGGAACCGAAATTGAGTCGCCGCCGGACTACAGTGTTGTTGAGCACATCATTGAGGCAAGCCAACTCACCACATTTTGAAGTTACAATATCTGATGTTACTAGTTGCAAACCATCAAAATTTTCATGGCGGCTGTCGTGAATCTCGACAATGACGAGCTCGAGAACCACGTCGATCAACAATGCTTCATCGATCGCTGGTTGAAGAAAGATATGCTAAGCGGCGACGGTATTCATGCAACGAACTCGTTCGACCCAACCAAGCCTATTGATCGTGTCTTTGATGCCTTGGGATCCAACCACAACCGTGCGGTTCTTGTCATTGCTGAGAAGCAACTCAATGCTATCAGAGGACAGGTAGGAAAAGCATTAGCAGCCTCTGCATAGCCACACGAAGCCGACATTTGGTAACAAAGCTCTGGAGACTCAATGATCCCTACAGCATCGAAGGCACTTTCAATCCGGCCCTGGACAGCGCTGTTGAATCTGACGAGGCTGCCACTGAATTGATGGGGCTTCTTGCCAATATCTTCTTCATCAGCAACTAACTTAGCCAAGAGGATGTCAAGGAAAGGTTGTTCGGGATCTTCGATGCTGTCCATGACTTGATGGAGAGGATTGAGGACGCAGCAGGCAGTCATTGCGCTGGTCTGACCGCTGCATGGGACGAGTATATTCCGTGAGTCAACCGTGAATTTCTTATACCCACCTGAATTACGTCACCTGCTTTTACGGGGAATAGTCAAGCTGACTGTTTTACGTCTTCTTAAGGTTTCACATACAGCTGGTCACTTACCATGCGCGTGACTGGGTCGAAGGCGCTATAAAGAAGACCATAGACAAGTTCAAAGCTGCGACCAGGGAGGACCCTTACAGCTTAGATCTCTCTGCTTGCTTCATCAATGTCGAGCGGATCACTGCAGATCTACTGTCGGCTCTCGACGAAACGTTCGTAGCACCAGAGCGTCCTTAGGGCCATCACACTTGTGCCAGCAGGCTCGGAATTTCAGTCACAAAAGCTTCCTCAAAAGCTCAATAAGCGGTTGGTTTCGGGCCAGTCTTCTGGGAACTTAAGAGATATTCATTTGAGTGCTTTGATGCATGAGCATTAGTAGTAATAGACTTCATTAACTCTAAAAAAGGAAAGTTTTTCTCATTGATCTCGGCTATTCGGGATGAGTCGTTCCTGAATAATATGAATGCTTTCATTTGTATAGGACCCTGTAATCTAATTAAAGGATAGGAATTGCAAGCACCTTTGTAGTATACATAGAGGAGTTTTAACCAAAGCAACCTCAATCACTATCAACCATAAAGGAGTGTATCAAATTTTAAAACCTATTCCCAGCCGCAGTTGCCTCGCTTGATGTTGTATAGATCTGACTCCTCTCTAACATTCGACCATTTTAGGTAATCCAGAGATTTGGAGGCGTAGGACCAAGATGGTATACTTCAGAGAACCCCATTCTGAGACACTCGTAGAGTCGGGGGATCACCAACGGGATCGGAACCTTCAGATATCCCACCTGCGCCGGTTCGTCATCCTTGTGGACCCACTGATCTTCCGGAATTTCCTCACCATCCTCCTGGCAATTCCGCAGGTACTCATAGTAATCCTGCTCCGCGTCCAGCCGTGCAAGACGAGCATTCTCCTCGGTAAAGTCTTTGTCAAGCGCCTTAATGAATGGCCAATTCTTAGAGCAGATTTTACGGCCCTTCGTATCCTTCAGTTGATCGTCGGGATATGCCGAGTCGAGACATTCCTTATCTACAGCGATGCAGACAATGTAGCGGGGAGTAGCCTTATACTTCGGCTTTTCTCCGTCAACCAGCTGCTTAAAGTGTCTATTCGTAATCAGAATGACAACGTCGGAGAGAGAGAGAGAGAGAGAGAGGGAAAGGGAAACACACTGGCGAACGTCATGAAAGCTTGTACCGTCCCACTTCTCTTTGTCGTCTTCGATGGCCCAATCAAGTCTCTCAGCGAGTGTAATGCCTTCAGGTGGGTACGCCACGAGGTGTTGCCGGGATTCACTGTCTAGCTTCTCCATGAACATCTGCCACTTGGCACCATCGTCGTAGGTGAGGCGGTAGACCTTGAAACCAAAGGCCTTCTGATTTCCTCGATCCAGCTCTTCAAGGATCCGCTGGGTTGGGGTCAAGGTCTTCACTTTTCGGGCTTTGGCACGGTCGATAGCCCGGTTCCAAGCTTCCTTGCGGGCCAAGGCCTTCTCAGCATCGCGCTTCCTGTCTTGCTCCTTGTCGGCCGCCTGGGAGTTGTTGAAGGAGGATTCGGCGGGTTCCTCAGGCGAAGGTTGAGGTTTGTACATGTCTTCCTCTTCCGTGACCTTCAACTTGCTCAAGCGCGAATCCAAAATGTGGTGGTGTGGAGATCCGCTTGGGTTAGAGGAAGAACTTTGGTCGGCCACCGTGGTTGACGTGCTTCTCAATTGTTGACAGTGGCTGACATGTGTTCAAAAGGTTTCGTAGAAGTTTGAAGAGCGCGCAGGCTCAAATAGACAGGCAGGTTCGAGCTTCGGCAGAGTGCCATGCGCTCGGGTCATGATTGTTCTGCAGCATCTTTGCTCGGCAGTGACATATGACGTAGCCACCTGCCTTGCACTTGCCGAAACCACCACAGCCAGAAACTCCGCTCTAGCTACCATCAGGAATACTAGGTAACCAGCCATGATCTCCTCAATCCATACGCTCATATCCCATTCCGGAGGTTGCTCCACCAAGGGCTATCGGCGCCATTTTGAACGGATTGGGCTAAGCGCATGTTCCAGGCCAAAGTACTCAAGAGAGATTAAGCCACTCCACCATCCAAATCACAAAGACTCCATACAGCACAACCTTGATTTGGATTGCCGTCGCGTCGAATGTAGCCGCACGGCGACCTACCCGGAGATGCTGGGCATCGGCGAGATAATTGCGGGTCCCGCAGCCCCCACCCCGCGTCTGCCTGGTCACCGCTCTCTGCTCCTCTGCTCAACGTCGTCTCTGTTTACAAACATCCTGACCGCAGAGAAATTCCGACCTGACCCAGCACACCTCGGTCCTTGCAGCGCTGTCGTGACCGGAGTCGTCCTGCCGTGGAAGATTAATCTGTCCGCAGAGAGTCACGGACTACACCGGCTGAGTTGCAGGCCGGCGGAGCAACAACCAGCCCTTCATGATGGCTCACGCCGAAGCCGCAGACATGGCGCTTTGCAGCAAACGGAAAACTGCGCGCCAGACAAAGCTGCAAGCCGCACTGCCCCATGGTCCTCCTCCCAGTCTACCGGAGGAGATGGTCGACCATATAATTTCCTACGTCGACCGTGACACGCAGCAGCAGCTCCGCCTGTGCTGCCGGCAGTTCAACCGCCTCACCACGCCGCGATACTTCCGTTCGTTCCGCTTCCGGCTCTCGAAGCTCAGCCTGGACGGCCTGATCATGATCGCGAACCACGAGATCCTGTCCGACTACGTCCAAGAGCTGGAGTTCAACGTGCACCAGCTGCTCTGGTTCTTCGACTTCGACCATTTCCTCCGAGAAATCCAAATACAGCCAAGTACGCACGCATCCCTCCTCCGCGCGAGAGCCCCCCACCCGAGCCTAACGATGACAGACCTACCCTGGCGCCCACCCCCGGGCCTCAAGCACCTCCCCACGCAAACCTTCACGCCGCACCACCTCCACCAGATCTACACCACCTACGTCGACGAGCGCGACACCCACGCCAACTACACCGACCACCTCCTCTCGCGCGCCGCCCCGACCAACCCCCTCGGCGGCACCTACGCCGCCCTCCCCGCCGCCCTCGCCCGCCTCCGCCACCTGCGCGCCCTGCGCCTGACCGCCGGCATGCCGCAGCCGCACCCGGACCACCACGCCTGGCGCGCCCTCCTCTTCCGGCCCTCCGACCCGGAGCCGCCGGGCGACCGCGACAACCAGAAGGCCGCGCACCTGTCGTGCCTGCTGCACGCCCTCGGCCAGGCTCGGCGCCTGCTGCGCTCCCGATCCCGCGCCCTCCCGCTCCGCTCCCTCGCCTTCGCCACCACCGGGCCCTCCGTCTTCGGCGGCGCCGCGCTCGCCCGCCTCTGGAACCTCGACGCGCCGTCGACGACGACGGCGGCGGCGGCGGCCGGGGCGGCGACCCCCGCTGTGCTGCTGGACGACGCGTTCTACGACGCGCAGTTCCGGCTGCTGTGCGCGCCGGTGGCGGGGCTGACGCGGCTGGACGTGCGGGTGAGCGGGTGTGGGCTGCGGCAGCTGGTGGGGCCGCTGGCGGCGTTCCTGGCGGCGGCGGCGGGGCTGGAGGAGCTGGGGGTGGTGGTGGAGAGCGAAGTCGAGACCGGGTGGAGGGTGAACTTTGCGCCGGACGAGGGGTGGCTGCGGGAGAAGGACCTGCTGCTGGCGCTGCTGGAGGTGGGGGAGGACGTGGATGAGGCCGACGAGGAGAAGACCTGGGAGGAGTGGGAGGAGGAAGGGAAGGGGGTGCGGTGGCCGGCTCTGCGGAAGCTGAGCTTGGGCGGCGTCGCGACTAGCGAGGAGGGGTTGTTGATGGTGCTGTCGCGCGTGAAGGGGACACTGCGGTCGCTAAAACTGTGCGGGGTGCGGTTCATGCCGCGGCTGGGGGATTGGGAGACCGCGGTGCTCGGAATGAGACGGTGTTCGGTGCTGGAGGAACTGGAGATGAGCTGGCTAAAGCATGACCAGGCCTTTGCTGCGAATGGTTGTGATGACATGCTCGTCCCTAGGAATGTTGGAGGGGTGTTGGTGGAGGACATCGAGGCCGAAGAGCAATTCCAGTCTACTTATCGGCATTACGAGGCGCAGGTGGTTGATTATGTTTTGCGGAAGAGCGAGGTTGAGCCTATTTTGGATCAAGGGTCGTTCTTTAAGCACCATCCATGGGATTGCGATTGGTGTAAAGAAAGGCAGATGTCAGCGGTCGAGAGGAGGCAACAAAATGATGTATATAGTTGGACGTGAGAAACGACGAAACGAGCCTCTAACCCGCCCCGTCTGCCATCTGAGAGAAGACTTGCAGCATTGTCACTGGAGAGAAGTAGTGAAGAACATGAAAGGAGGGAAATGGCAAACTTGAACATCTCAACCTGAAAGTACCAAAATTAATGAGGGCACAGATCTTAGCTGGGCTGGCCAGCCAAACTCCTAACACCGAATCCTGATCCAAAAGAAATCCCCATGGTATCGTAGCGCCCCGAATTCCAGTACAAACGTGATTTTAGTCCTTTAAACGGCAAATCGAGCTTCGAGGATTTTGGATAGTCCTGCTCCAAAGGCCGAATAGTGGGTGGCGATCAAAGATGGTCTCAGAGACGCTGCCAGATGTAGTCGGCATAGTAGTACCTCGACAAATTTGGGTCCAGGGTGACAAAGTACGCATCGCCCTTCTTCGTGTTGCGGATGGTGGCTTTGGTGTAGTTGCCAGAGGCCTTGTCCATCTCGGGGTGAACGCCCAGCATGCGGTAGACACCGAGCTTGAGCCTATGAATCGGTCTGCGTCAGCATGAGGTTCTCTCAAAGAACTGTTCAGTGGATGTGCTTACACTGTGGCATCTTCGGTCATCAGATCAACCTTCCTCACGTCTCCGCCCTCAACGCCCTGGGAGTCAACCTCCTCCAGCTCGCCCTGCAGGCGCTCGAGCTCCTGGGCCAGACGCTCTTCCTCGATCTCGAGGTCAGACACCTGCTTGGCAATTTTGAACTTCTGTGTGTCGAGGCGCAGGATCTCGGCGGCGTGCTCGGCCGGGTTGTGCGACTGGGTAGTGAGATTGTGATGCGACTGCAGGGAGCCCAGCTTGCGGCCTAGTTCCTGCAGCGTCGCCTCCTCGTGTGAAATCTGGCTTTTGCGGAGGGCGCTGAGGTTTGATCGGTTCGCTCTGGCGCGGGCCAGTGCGGCTTTATCGGGTGCGACATTGAAGTTTGAGAGAGTTTGGTGGATGAGCTGGGGAGAGGGGTGCGATTAGTGCGACGGACGATGCACAGAGGCGCGGAGGGAGCATACTTCGGCGGGGGCCTCGTCGAGGAGCATGTTGGGCGACTGCTTGCGGTAGGCGTGCGCTGTGTTGGCGGGTGTGCGAGTGTTGCGAGCGATGCGGCGAGTGTGGAGGATGGTTGTTTGGTGTTGTCGCCGGCTGCGTTGCGATGTTTTGCTTTTCACGTTTGCGGGCTAGCGCACCACGCAGCTCACCGCCCGCGCGGTCGGCGGCAGTACGTCAGCGGTTCGTGGTCCCGCGACCAGCGGCAAGCGCTTCGCATGACTCCCGCAACACTCGCCTCCCAGCAACAAGTCCTTTCCCAGCTGAGATCGCGACAGAATGGCGCCTTCTTTGCCCTGTAGGTCTCTCCGCCACACGTCTTTGCGCATGCGACCGCCAACATGCCGAGCCCCTGCTAACCCGCGCATCGCCAACAGACGCCGCTGATGCGGAGAGGTGAGCCTGCTCCGGGCGCCCGATGGAAAAGCCGAAGTCAAGGCGGCATGCACGCTGACCGTGCCCGACAGTCCCCTCAAGCCAGAGGAGCTTCAGGTCCTCCGCAGCCAGTACGAGAAGGAGGGGGAATACGTAGGCATCCAAACGAAGTTCAACTACGCATGGGTATGCTCTTCACGTCTGCTGCGGCTCCCTGCTCCACCGCGCATCCATAGTATGAAGTCGCCATGCTCACATTCTACGATCTAGGGCCTCATCAAGTCCACCCAGCGCAGCGAGCAGCAGGAGGGTGTGCGCCTCTTGTCTGAGATCTTCCGCAACAGCCCCGAGCGCCGCCGCGAATGCCTCTACTACCTCGCTCTTGGAAACTACAAGCTCGGCAACTATGCCGAAGCCCGCCGCTACAACGAACTGCTGCTGGACCTGGAGCCTGCGAATCTGCAGGCCGGCAGCCTGAAGACGCTCATTGACGACCGCGTCCAGAAGGAGGGCATGGTGGGCGTCGCGATCGTGGGTGGCATCGCGGTGGCAGCAGGCGTGCTTGGAAGCTTTCTCATCAGAGGCTCGCGGAGGAAGTAATCACCCTATACACGGGGTTGCGTGGCCGGGACTGTACTAACGATTCTCTAGCTAATAGATAGTCGGTCGTAACTATAAGGCCGCGAGGCAGGTTGGATTGCGCGGAGGACGTTTGGACGGCGTTGGGAAAGGCGGTACAAGATACACCCAGGCATGGCCTTTTGTAACATAGCGTCTGGTTTGCAAGGGAACAAGTCTCACTCAGCGTGCCCACACGTGTTGCTTGCGCCGGAGTTGTGCGGAGAACGGAGTGGAAAGTGAGAGAAGACGGATCAGTCACAGCACGGCTGAGACGGAAATGAGTCAAGACAGGCGCTGCGGCGGGCGTACCTCAGGCGATGTGCTGGCCTGGCTGCGACACGGCAACCGGGCACCATCCGGGCGGGCGAAGTGGGCTTTTCGCAACGTGGTTCCGCAACTGCGAGGTACAGAGTGCAGGTGTTCGCGGACCCTGGGCCACGACGCTGACTCGCGCACGCGGTCGCGAAAGCTTGGCGCGAGCGTCACTGCCGCCGATTGCGTTTGCAGCCCGCGGCATCTTTGGCAGTCCAGTTTCCCGCCCGCACCCTCCTCCGTGCCCTCTGGTCCAGCATCCTTAAGCCCCTGCCGTCGCCTGTACAGCACTCTCTCTGCTCTGCACATCCGCCTCGCCCCTGTGCGCCGACGTCGCCCTGCCTCACCTGGCCTCCCCGCAGCGTGCACACGACCCTGGCGTATGACATAACCACACAACCCTGTTCCCGCCCACCAACGCCGCCAATCCGAGACATCGCGGTCCGCTGAGCAGCTACGGATACCTACGCCCGACCCCATACCAGCCTTGCGCCGCTTCATACTCGCGCTCTTGCCGTCCCGCCGACCGTCTGCCATTTCTCCACTGCGCGCCTGGGCCTTTCCTCGTCTTTTTGCCCCGCAAAGCGCCCACCGGCGGCGTCCTTTGTTGGCCTTGCACGTCCATTGCACATTGCCACCCGCACGCGCGTCGTGGCTGTGACTTGGTCGCCATGAGTACCCCGCAGGCAAATCGCGAGATGGTCTTCTGCCATCAGTGCGAAAACGAGTGGTACCGGGACGAGCATGGTCTGACATGCCCTGACTGTCACTCCGAGTTCACCGAAATTGTAAGTTTTAAGCTTGACCCTTCCCCACGCTTCTCCGCCGAGGTCTCTTTGCCTTTGAAGCGGCAGCCGACCACCTCTCGTCGTACAGGCAGATCGCACCCGCAATGCGTCTGAAAGCAGTATCCGCTGACTGTGCGCTTTAGATTGAACCCGACCACGATCCTCGCGACGACCATCTAGATCTTGACGACGACTTCGAAGAGGAACACGACCCCTTTCACCAGCATAACCCGTGGAACGCTCCCGATCCAGAAGAAGGCGTGCCGGACGAGGCTGGCATCCCGCCGGGCATCCGCCTTCAACGCAACGGACCGAACAGCTACTCGATTACTGGCACCTGGTCCACGTCTTTTGGCGGGCCCCGCGGCCAGACCCATACCCACGGCAACGTTGGAGATCCCAATGCTCTCGTGAACCCTTTGTTCCGCAACTTTGCCCAAATGATGCAGGGCATTACTGGAGCACCGCCGCCACGCGGCGAGCAACAGCAGGGCCAAGGCGAGACACAACCCGGTTCGTCAGCCAGAGAGGAGACTAGGGCAGGCAGTGGCTCGCATTACACGTACACCTCAACCGCAAGGCTGTTCCCGCGGGATGCGAACAACCCCGGACCGCACGTCGAGCCGACGGATAGTTTGCATGAGTAAGTACTTTTTATTCTCAACCTGTGAAACATGTTTGTGGGCTTTCGGTGTAGCTGTGGGCATCCCTGTCGGTGTCTCATAGAGGAACGGTTTGACTACTTCCTAGGCGCATTTTCTTGTCTAATTCCTTGGTGGATCCATTCACGGCACTCGACGACCCTGCCAACCGCTTGGCCAACTCCTCTCCTGAAGCTGCTTTAGAGGCTGCTAGGATTGAGAGAGATGTTGAAGAGATGGCAGACGAATTTCACGACGTTTTAGTCATAAACGAAGATAACATGCTAATTCACAACAGGGTCATCGCTGGAATCCTTGGAGGTGGTGCGTTCGGGCCGCCTCCCGTCCAACGAGATCACGGTCGTGGCCCTGCTTCACCAGGAGGTGACGGCGGGATACCGCCTAATCCTCTCGCCGCGTTGTTCGCTTCTCTTCTCAACCCACAACTCGCCGCCCATGGTGATGCCGTCTATAGCCAGGAAGCCCTCGACCGCGTTATTTCTCAGTTGATGGAGCAAAATGCCACAGGCAATGCCCCGGGACCTGCATCTGCTGAAGCAATTGCAGCTCTGCCGAAGAAGCGTGTCACGCGTAAGATGGCTGGCGCCGGCGATTCGCCTCCTGATTTCCCAGAAGATCAGCTCCATGGCGAATGTAGCATATGCATGGATGAAGTTCCGCTTGGACAAGAGGTGACAGAGCTTCCCTGTGGTCATTGGTTCCATGGCCAATGCATCGAGGCATGGTTGCGTGAGCATGACACCTGTCCCCATTGCAGGAAAGGAATCGAGAAAAATGAGGACAGCAAGGGGCAGCAAGGGGATAACGATCCGAGTGGCGGAGCAGCAGGTTCATCCGCGTCGGGATCTGGATCTGGATCTGGCAGCTCTTCCAATACTCCAGGCAACAACAACAGCGGTGGCAGCTCATCGAATCAGCCAGACGACACCTTTGTTCCCAATATGCCCGGTGGTCTCTACACGTCCTTTTACCGCATAAATGCACCACGGCCTCAAGGACGTGCGCCCACGGACTTTCCTCTGTTTGGCATTCCGCACTCCATGACTTTCCCGCCGTTGTTCCCTCCCAACCAAGATCCCCTGGATCAGCCCCCTTCACGGCACCACCGCCAAAGCCACCGCTCGACCGAGCCGTTCTTACGCATGTACGAGGATCCTTTCGAATACCACCATCATTCAACAAGAGGAGGCAACACTCACACACACATCATCGTTCGCCAACAGCGGAGGAGGAGTAGTTTAAGTCGGTTAGTGAGCAACATGGGACATAGCATGGGTGTGGCGACGGGAGGCAGTGGCAGCGCAACCGTTGGCGACAGACCTGGTATTGGTGAGCGGCTTCGGAGCTTATTTCGCTCATGATCAAAAGACAAGCCGTCTGACTTACAACCTTTGTTTCTCAGTCGTCTAGGAGGATACCCAAACAAACCCATATCGAGAAGAGCTGGGGAAGGGATTGCTCGGTTAAAACGATGGTTAGAGAGGGGTTGAGTCCTATCCGGTCTACTTCTGCTTGCAAGTTGGCTGCAATTGCATTCTCCACTTTCTCCATTCGTCGAGCCAACATCCCCAGCTGAGGAATTTTTCCTTGCATTGTTCGGCGTTCATTACTTTCGCGTTTTGGCTATGGAGTGGGCGGGCTGGTTATAGCTTCTGGAATGAAGGGTGGGAGGCTGCACGGTGCTCTGTTATATCTCTTTTCTCTTTTTGTTTCATCACGCGGGAAATCACGTCAACGGGAGTGGAGTAGAGCAAATATGTGGATGAGGGTTCTGATGGACAGACCTACACGGGCCGATGATATGAAAATGGAGGAGTGCGAGGGAACGAAGTGAAAGGAGCGGCAGCAGGATAGTGATAGGGTGGCCTTCCTCAGCGTCGGGTGGAGAGTTTCAATTCGTGTACTACAACGATTTGGGATGATTTTTTCTTGGAAAGGGGGATCGAGAGTGTTTGCTATTCGTTCCTTCTGTTCATCGTTGTTGACGTGTGTCGTTGCGTTGTCTGGGAGGTGTGAATTTGCGTCGAACAAATCTGTTATTCTGTCTCATTCCCTCTGGTAAGGATGGGGAGTTTTCTGCGTTTGCTTTCTGTCTGCACAATTCTACCCTTCTAATGGATCTATGGATAGACGGTTTCGTTTTTCATTGTCTATCTTACATGCTTTTGCACAGCGGACAAACGAGATTGAAGCAATAAAAGTGGGCAAATGAGGCGAAATTTAAGTGATGGTGGAAACCCCAGGAGGGAGATGTTTAGTGATAACATGAGGAATTCATCACAGTTCAAACAAGGTTCCATTAGCGCCTCTTTCATGAGCATTATGGTAGCTGGAACAGTAGCCAAATGAATTTCAAACACGGAAACTGCGCTCACCAAAGTTCACATGCTTTTTCCATGGCACATATGTTGCCCAAGTATATGTACGAGCTCAACTGTAGTTCTCTGTACTGCCCCCTTTTAGTGTGTCGAAATTCCCTCTTTTCTTTTCCCACCACCCTTTCGCAAAATGCCCATGCATCAACGACAATCCTCATCACCTCTCGCTACTTTTCATAGGACATTTCCCGCTCGCAAATGCCATACTGCGCTGCCCAATAGGCCCCCTGAACACATCTCCCCGCAGACGCGTTGCCAAACCGTCACTGCCCCCAACCCGCCTTAAAACCCTGGTATCAAACGACCCAAAAAAAAAAAAACCATGCTCCCAAAGCATGCCCCCAAAAAAGAAAACCCGGCGCCCAAAACAGGACGAAAAAAAAAAACGCCATCCATGCACGCCTACCTCTCCGTCCTCGCCGTGCTGAACACCTTCACCAGCTCCTCGCCCTCCTCGGGGCTCAAGAACTCGTCCAGCAGCACGTGCGCCATGTTCGCCACCTCGTCCTCGATGCCCGCCTCGAGCACCCGTCCGCCGCTCCCCAGCACCGGCGCCGATTTGGCGCCACCGTAGCCGCCGCTCACGTCGCGCCCGCCGTCCTCTGCGTCCGTGCCGTCGTCCTCGTTCTCCGTGAACGCGATGCGCGTCAGGGCCACGAGGTGCGCATGGGATGCGCCGTGCACGGCGGCGAGGCGGGCGCGGCGGTCGACGAGGGCGCGGGTGGCGGGTGAGGTGATGAGGGAGTAGGCGATGCGGGTGGCGAGGCCGACGGCACGGGCAAGGGCGGTGGCAAGCGGGGTGCCAGGGGCAATGGTATAGAGGTTACAGACGGCGGCGTTAAGGAGGGTGAAGAGGCGGCCAAGGAAGAGCTTGTGGGAGGCGAGTGCCTCGGCGGCAGGAGCGGAGGACAGGAAGGCTGAGAGAGTTTGGAGGAGGGTGACGCGGAATTGCCAGAGGGCGGGGCGAGTGGTTGGGATGGAGGGGGTTTCGTGGAGGAGGGTAGTGAGATAGTCGAAGAGGGTAGCGTTGTTGAGGTCGTGTTCTGCATCTTCTTCGGAAGGGGGGTTGGTGATGGGTCCGTAGGTTGATGGTGTGATGCTTGTTGACAAAAGTTGGAGTGCAAGTGACTGCGTGGAAAGAAGTGAAGAGGTTAGAAGAGCGAAGATGAACTCCGAGGGCACGATATGCCAGAAACTGATAGTAGCTTCTGTGTCATGCATGCAGCTCCGTGATACAGTGAGAAGAAGAGTCAGGCACTCGTGAAGGTCGATATGCTGCTTCCGCTCGGGGTCGTCTAAAGACGTCTTGGCGACGAGGGATGCCGTATCCTGAGCGAACCATCCAATCCCCTCGGCCAGAGACGCGGTTTTCTGGAGGGGCTCGAAGGCAAGCACAAATTGGAGTGTGTCGATGATGAGATGTAGTGGACGATACTGGCCACGTCAATCGTCGGGTTTCATGAAGTATTGGTGGAGTTACTGACATAATTTTGGACCTCACACTGCTCCCATAGGGACAAGAGGATTTTGCAAAAGTGTGTGGGGAAGTCGCTAGACTCATCACGGTACAGAGCTACGCCATCGAAAATGATAGAGGATAGGAGGCGTGCAGGCGAAGCCGGGAAAGCGAATTGAGAAAATGCTTCAAACGTTCTCATGCGTAGACCCGACGGCCGATGGTACATGAGTCTCTTAAGAAGCTAAACAATTAGATTAGCATCATACAGAAAGTTTAAGCACTGCACTCACCTTGAACTTCTGATCGTCTTTCCCAGCATCCGCAAAGACATCATCCGCAGGCTCGACATCCGCCAGAACAACCATTCCCTCGTCTGCTGGCTGATGCTCGGAAAGTGGGAGGGGCTGCTTGGATGGGCTCGCTTCATCGGCAGTGCGTTTCCGCTTCGTGCCTTGCTTCGGAGTGCCCGTCCTCGACTTGTCTCGCGACTTGCTAGGCGACACCATCATGATATCGCCATCATCGAAGCCGTCCCCATGTGCTATGCGGTTCTTCCTGGGTGTTGCTACGGCATTCTGTCCTTTCGTGGCATTCCCGTTGGCAGCACCATCTTTCTGGACCCGCCGTCCCTGCTTTGCTTTGCTGGTCTCAACCTTGAGGTCTTGCTCCAAGAATTTCTTTTCGTTATCCGTCTTGTTCCACTTTCTTCTCCATTCCTCGAGCTCCGTCTTCAGTCTAATTATGTCTGCGGCCAGAGTCTTTTGAAGATGTGACAGCTGGGCGGCATGTTCCTTTTCTCTCTTCTCGAAGTTGTCTCGGATAATGGCTGCTTCGCCGGATTTTGACTGTGCCCTAGCTTCGGCCTCTTTGTAGAGGCGTTCAAGCTGCGATGATCAGCGCTGTGGTTTACGACGGCCATGGGATCCTACCTCTTGGATCCGCCCTAGTAAATCTTCCTGCTTTGCGTCCTCTGCTGCCTCCGGCTGGTCGGCGGCCGAAGCGGCATACGAGCCGGCATTGTAAGTGCTGTTCCTCGCGTGGCGAGTCAGGCGATGGGCATGGTATGGCTGGATTCCATCGCGGCCGAGATCTTGAGCGGTCCGGCGGGTGGTGTGGGTGCGGACTGGGGCGGGCGGCTTGCTCCCGAAACGCGGCGGTGGTGCAGCCGCTTGCAGTGTCCGTGCCGGGCCGGTGGCGGTGTTGACGGGTGGACCGGGAGCAACGAGCTGGCCGTCCAGTTGTATCTGCTCGTCGTCGAAGGCGTCGAAGCCGTAATCGGGAGACGGCGGATACGCAGGCGGCAGGGCTGGGTTCGGGTGCGTATTCGCGGAAGGCGGCGCGTCGGATTGCACGCGGCGCTGGGTTGCGAGATAGGCGCTGGTTTCCAGGGCGCTCAGGGTGTCGTCGGGCAGCTGGTCGAGCAGGTCGGCATCGCCAAAGCCGTCGTCGTCGTCGGCCATGCCATTGACAGTCGGCGGTGGTAATGGGGCGGCGCTGAATGGCGGCACGGCGGCGCGTCGCGGACGTAGCGGAGATGATGGGCGGCCGGGGGTGTGTAAGCGGCGCGTCGGCGTTCACATGTGCCGCGCGGGCGCGGGCGGCGACTGGGCTGCGGCTGGCGGCTGGCAGCAGTGCCAGGTGCTCTGCAGCCTTGGCGCGTCCGTTGACGTAGATCAGCCTCCGCAGCGCTCCCTCGTTCACTCACCTCGCCAACTGTCCCGACCTTGCCATCGCTCGCCCTCGCGCCTCCCAGACCTCCGTCCGCGACGACGTGTGCTGGATTTCTCCCGCGACCGTGACCCCAGGCGACCGCGTCATCCCGCCGCCCTGCACCGTGCCCGCCTCGCCGCGAAAACGTTGAGTAGCGCGCCAGCCCGATTCCTGCCTCCCCGAGCCCATTCGCACCGGCGGCCCGCTCAGGAGCGTCTGCGAAAGCGCCCGCGCGAGTTCGTGGTCTTCAGCACCCCCGCGACACCATCGCGACAATGACGAAGCCCAGGAAAGACGTCAAGTTCCAGCACCGGGGGAGCGGCAGCAGCGGCAAGAGTAGGAGGATGTCCATGTCCGAACTCAGCGAGCGCAGTGAGTCTCGCTCCGAGCCTGGCAGCCCTACGCGAAACGGCGCCGTTACGAAGCCAGAGGTCAGTAATCCGCCCCACACTCCACCTGGCGGAAGAGACCCGGCAGCTAAACAGGCAGCAGGAACCTCCCAAGTCGGACTACGAGAAGAAGAAGGAAACCTTCATTACCCGCACCATCTGGACTCTCGTCATGATCGCCACCTTTTTCTGGGCTATGTTCGCCGGTCACATCTACATCATTATCATCGTGACGGCCGTCCAGATCATATCCTTCAAGGAGGTTATCGCAATCTCGAACGTCCCCAGCCGCGCTAGGAGCTTGAGGTTTACAAAGAGCTTGAATTGGTATTTCCTAGGCACCACCATGTACTTCCTCTACGGCGAGAGTGTGATTTACTACTTCAAGCACATTATCCTCGTCGATAAAATCCTCCTTCCGTTTGCTACACACCACCGCTTTATCAGCTTCATGCTCTACGTCACTGGTAAGCTCCACAAGCTTCTTGGTCTGTCAAAAATGCTCACTTATCGTCAGGCTTCGTTTTCTTCGTCGCCTCGCTGCAGAAGGGCCACTACAAGTTCCAGTTCACCCAGTTTGCTTGGACCCACATGGCGCTGTACCTCATCGTTGTCCAAGCCCATTTCATCATGAACAACATCTTCGAGGGAATGATCTGGTTCTTCCTCCCGGTCTCTCTGGTCATCACAAACGATATCTTCGCCTATATCTGCGGCATCACCTTTGGTCGGACTCAATTGATCAAGATTTCGCCCAAGAAGACGGTTGAGGGTTTCCTTGGTGCCTGGGTCTTCACCATCCTCTTTGGCATGCTCCTCACGAACATCCTGATGCGGTATAAGTACTTTATCTGCCCTGTTAATGTATGTCCAAAAATCCTCCGACTTTCGAACGACAACTGACAAACAGCAGGACCTTGGTGCCAACGTCTTCACCGGCCTGGAGTGTGATGTTAACCCTGTCTTCATTCCTCACCTCTACCGCCTCCCATTCATCCCCCCTAACTGGACACACCTCCCCACCACGATCACCATTGCGCCTATGCAGTTCCACATCCTCGTCTTCGCGACGTTTGCTTCGCTCATCGCACCCTTCGGCGGTTTCTTCGCGTCCGGCCTCAAGCGCACCTTCAAGATCAAGGACTTCGGTGATTCCATTCCTGGCCACGGTGGCATGACAGATCGCATGGATTGTCAGTTCATCATGGGCTTCTTCGCTTTCATGTACTACTCCAGCTTCATCGCGGTGTACAAGACCACTGTTGGCGGTCTCATTGAGCAGGCCATCACCGGACTTACCCCGGAGCAACAGATGGAACTCGTCAAGGGGTTGAGCAAGCATCTCGTCAACCAGGGTGTGATCCAATCCACAGTAAGTTATTCGCTCACCGTCCAGACAATCGAACACGGTTAACCAGTCTCCCAGGTCCTTGAGTACCTCTCCGACGAGCTAAAGCGGAGATAAAGGACGGGGTTGGCCGACACATCGGCTTTTTCTTGCTATCAGATCTCTTGACCATACTCGACGATTCTCGAACCCTCGAGTCTTAATATGCCGGGGCTCTCTGGATTCGTGCCACGCGTACCCCATTGGCAACGGCTGCTAAATCTTCCTTTCTCCCTGTAATCATACAAACGTCTTTCCTCGTTGCTCTCAGTTCCCATCGCTGCGCTCGGCTGGCCGAAGATGTTGAAGTTTGAGCTGTGCTAGCCACATCAGCAGCCGTCATTCGCGTTGCAGCGCCTCATCTCTCCTCTGCTCGGCTCTCAAACCGAGCTTCCTCCTCGTCCTCTCTCGGCTGCGAAATATCAATAGCATCCTGCTGCGACTGACCAGAAAGCAGACGGTCCAAGTGGGCCACGTATGAGATGTTGTCCCATGGCTTGATATCAAAGCGCATCTGCAAGTCGGCGCTGGTGGCCGGGGAAATTGCAAGCGCGTTAATGCTGGGATGGCGGTTGGTGGCGGGAAAAGCGTAGGCTAGAACAAATGCAATACCCATTTTCTCACCAATTGGCAAAGGGTGCAATTTTGCGGCGTGTGACGTAAGAGGGAAGGAAACGAAACAGGAAAATCAGGGTCGATGCTTTGAGGCGCAAGCGGCGCCAGGCGGGAACGAGGCGAGCGAAGCGAACCAGCGATCTCCAGATGACGACAGGGGGCGAGCTTATCCGGACTTCATCGCCGCCCGCAGTCCTGATCCTCGACGCCGGCCAAAATGCTGACGCAGCGCAGAAGAGCATCTGCATATCGACACGTCATTCAGGGTGAGTCCCGGGGTGGATGAGCTGTCTTGCTGGAGACGGCGCGAGGTGAGCGCTCTTACTCGACGCAATTTCGGCGAGATGAAGGGGTTTTATTGACGGCGTAGATAGAGTCGCTTGTATAGAGAGGCTCTGTTTATTAATTGCGAAATATGATCGCCTCCGCGAACCCGTGTTCAATTCCGGCAGCGGCATTGCGGCCTCTGGCGGTGCAGCGAGTCATGTCTGGAGTTGAAGCATCAATGCAGACGGTTCAAGTTCCTCATCCGGATGGCCTTTTGAATCTGTCCCGGTCTCCACGCCCTCAGTGATACCGCTGTTGGTCCCCGCTGTTCTTTTTGATCTTTTTTATTTTTTTCCCGGGAGTTAACTCGATCGTATACATTGCATCGCGTACGCGCCGCATCCGACCACCAGATTTGTCTTGTTTCGGGATGCACGACAGAGCGTCAAGTTGGAGACTGTCCTCAAAAATGTCAAGCTATCTTCACGATACTTCAACTCCCCGAGGGATAGCCTGATCTTGGGCTGGGTGAGTGGACTGGACCACAAAGCCAGAAGACGATTGACAGTGAATAGCAAGAGCGGGACCACCGGAAGGAGAGAGCAGCGAGGTGAGGTGCCTTAGTTGGTTCCAGAAGCGATGGCATTCTCCCTCTTTCCAAGTGAATGCCATCAAGCTTGGTCACTCTGGACCTTGCGCCACTATTGTCTTTCGTTGGTTCGTTCTTCAACACATGCGCCCCGATCAAGTGTTTTCCAGCTCCTTTGGCGGCGCTTGCGTATGCGTGCCCACTACCTCACACAAATCACTGCCTCATCTCTCAAATGCCTATCTCTTGCCATGGTCGTCCTCGATCTCAGTACATCAACAAGGATGACTGCCGCCTCGCTGGGGTCCTCAACACCGCCAGCGACATGAGTTCACACTGTACGGTCGATCCAAAACGGGGCGACGGCCGCCATATACTGGGCAAGAGCACGGGTAGTTGGCGCATTCTTCAGGATGAAACAGTGCAGGAAGAACATGGGAGGTTGAAGCATTCGTCCGGATGGATTCTGCGCCTTCCTTGCCGCGCCTTCCCATCCGAATGAGTGCCTCAGGTCCCTTTGCCCCATCGCCGCTGCCTCCGTTGGCCCCGCGACTCGGTACCATCGACACGTCTAAGTCACCGCGCTCCTTCCCTCCACAACAGCTACAACATCAGCGAACCTCCAACCGGCGTCTTACCAGTATTCTGCTTATCGGACAGCATTTCAACCATGCCGGTTATCCCTGGCGATCCTGCCGCTCCCGCGACGAAGAGGATCTCGGTCACGACGTTCTTTCTCGTCCAGAAGACCGTTCCGAAGGGCCCTGTGTCGTCAAAGCCGCTTCCCGGCGGCTATGGCGCGCCCTTCAACCCGTTCGGCCTCCCGCAGCCGCGCTGGCCCGTCCCCATCCCGCGCCCGTCTACATTCTCCATCGCCGCAGCTCTTAGTGGCGGTAATGAGAACCGCGGCGCCTCCACGCCCGTCCCTAAGGAGGCCGACTTCGCGGAGAACGACGTAGAGACCCCCACTGAGCCCGCCGCCGTCGAGACCAGCGCCGACGCCCTCAGCGGCTCGGACAGCGAAGAAGATCATCCTCCCAAGAAGCGCGTCCGCATCACCAGCCCCGCCGCACCGCAGGACCGTCCCACCGGCACGCCGCGCGTGGCCATCGCTCCCATGTCCTCAACCATGACGGTCCAGACGGCCTCCACGTCCGCGCCGAAGCGCACGGCGTCCACGAGCCCGTCGCCGGCGCCGTCGCCGAAGAAGGCCAGGCCGCCGCAGCAGCTCCGCAGGAAGGTCGACACGCGCAGCGCCCGGCAGAAGCGCCAGGACGCCACCGTGCCCACCGGCAAGCGCGCCTTCCACCGGACCGTCGACGCCGCCGTCGCCGCCAACCCTTTCCCCGCCGCGCCGCCGCCCAAGCCGCCCACTCCGCCGCAGGCGTCCTCGAGCGGAGCTGCTGCTGCTTCTTCTTCTGCCGCTGCTGCTATGCCGACCTCTCCCGGTCTCTACGGCGGCGGATCCACGGTCAAGTACGAGGATGACTTCACGACGGCGTTGAAGAAGGAGGTCATGTTTCGCAGGGCGAACATGGAGATTGACCCGCCTGCCGAGGACTTCCTTGACTGAGTCGGGGGAGTCGGTGGGGGGAAGTTGATGGGCTATTGTTCGTTGAGCATAGTTTCCTGTTCAGGCTTGCCCATTCTTACGGGGTGGATGTTTTGGGATCCGGTGATCCATTGCTTGGTTCACTACTTTTTGCTTATGGCGGCCGTTTCTGGATGGGCTTGTTGCTTGTTTGGAGGCTTGGGAATGCCATTGTCTGGATTGGGAATCGGGGTTCTTTACTTTTAGCAGTGGTGCTATGGATAATCACGAGCGGAGGAGAGGGAGTGTGTAGATCTCCAGCGAGACAACACTCTGCTCTCTACACGACAACTTTGCGTAGGTAGTTTAAGCATTCTTCCGGATGATTTTAATACATTCCATAGAGGACGTTCTTATCCGGACAAAAGCTTCAACTTCCATCATTCTTGCTCTCACGTAAAAAGTAGAACGCTGCAGTCTCTTTATGCTAACACAGTTAAAACGGCCCCCTGAAGTGACAGTAACAATCTCCGGACCCGATCTCTGGACCTCTGCGGCACAGGGCTATGTGATCAGTCAACCCGCCCAAAGATAGCCTGATACTAACGTAGCCTGAGAATGTCCCAATGCCTTCATGCCGCCACCGCCATAATCCTATCTTCGATATGCGGAGCAACTTTGATGCGACCAACCAGAGCTCTCTGTCCATCCGCCGTCCTCACCGTCCGCTTTGTTCCTACTCCGGTCCGGCTCTATCGGTTGTTCTAGCGCAGTCTACCACGTGGTGGCACGTCGCCATTCACACGGCTGGCCCGAGCACCCGCCGCAAGCCTCCGCCTTTCGTCTCCCGCATCAGTGTAGGGTTCCGTGGCCATGACCATAGAACCAACCACGCCAGCCTATAGAGCCATCATCCAGATAACTGGGAATAACCGCATCGCGCCCGAATTCGGCTTCAAGTACAGCACAAAGGAGAAATTTGCAATGGCGACATGCATGATGCATCCCGTCAGCATCAACCCCGAGCAGTACGAATTTGCAAGGCTCGACTTCAACGCACCCAGGGGCGGGCGTGGCATGATCGGGGATCTACCTTTCCGCGGTCAGACTAAGGACTACGGAGTTGAGATGCTCATTGAACCACAACCACTATTACTTATCTCTACTTGTTACTTGCCTTTTTTCCCCTTTCTTTTCACGGAAGTAAAAAAGACCAGGTGCTGACATGGCTTCCTATCACAGCATCCTTCTGTGGCGGCTGGCATGTGTGGGTACTACCACTACGGTGAGAAGTTTCTGAATCCGGCGGACTGGATCAAACGGGCGGAGCACGTAAACCCTTCCGAGCAGATCATTTTCGGCAGCATCTCAAACATAGCCATTCCAGTCTAAGCGGAGAATGGACCAACATGATCGAGAACGCATGTATGAAAGACGAGTCTCCACCAAAGGAGAAACTGGATGGCGGCACGCTGACTGCGGCAGTCGCCCGTGGGCCTGGCGTCGTCAGTGAAGCGCATGATAAGTCTTGACTCTTGAGCGGGCGTTACAGAAACTTTCACATATCATTCTGAAGGAGGCACGGTTCGACAGATAGCGCGAATTCAGTAGAAAGGAATGGGCAAGTATCTGCTAATCTAGAGGAAATTTGTAATAATCCGTGAAACCTCGTTGACTAGCTTCAAAGTGTCAGTATCAGCAATATCAAGGCAATATGCGGCGTCAAGATTCAGGCCTTCTAGTTTAACCTCGAAAAGCCTGAACAAAAGATAGCACTTCGTGTCAATATTGCGGACTTTTGTTGTGACTAATAACATCACCATCGGAATCCATTATGCACATTAACATATACTATCCTGCATGTCCCACATAAGCTGCCTGCCCGTCCTGTATGGTACCCGTCTGCTTCTCCTCAAGCCAACCGCGGAACTCTCCACAACCCCAGAACAAGACAGCCCCAAGACCACCATTTCTCGTGATTCTCTTCCAACCTCTCTTTACAACTCCCTTTCGCTTAGCCTCCACTCCTCCCCAAAGCTCCAAGGCCACAGCTCCAAGGAACCACCCATCCAACCAAGTCTGGAGATACCACAGAGACAGCGCGTCCACCAACCCTCTGACCGTTCCGCACAAGCCATCAATAAATCAAACATTAAGACGCCAAAAGTGGCGGGGCAAACTCAACGACAACAAGACATACTCCCATATCTCTATTCACAATACGAGTCAGACATTAGCGGATATCGTCCCCTCCCTCGTTTTCCACAGCCACAGCGCTCCCTGTTTTTCCCATTCACCACCGTCTCTGCCTCTTCTCGCGCCAGCCTGATGCGCATCCGACTGTTCCGAGGTGGTCGGAACGTGCAAAATTGATGAGTGTCCATCAAGACGATGGACTACGGGTAGTAGCAAAACACGTCCGCAGGGACGAGATAGGCAAACGGCAAGACACAACGCGCGAGGTAGACCAAAAAACAGCAGCAGCGCTCCGACAGCTCAGAGCCGGGCAACTCGTCGTACGTTTCGGCTCAGGGTTCGTGGACGCCAGTAGCGTCCAACAAAAGATATCTCCAAAGAAAAAAAAAAGCCCAAATAAAGGTTTTCCTCCCATAGAAAAAGAAAAAGTGGGTGATAAGCGAAACGCCCTGCTCAAACGAAGTAAAAAACTCGCACCCAAAAACGAGGAGGAAGAAAGTAAAGTATCGGTAATACCTCCATCTCTCTTCCTCGACTCATTTTCTTATCCAGTTCCAAAAGCACAAAAGTGTTGTTGCGTGATCTATCACACAACATCCCAAAATAAACAGGGCCGTCCAGGCCCACGTCTTCTGGAACCCAAAAAGGCGTGTAGAAGAAAGGCGTCCAAAAGGGTGCGGATTTAATAGGTTGAAGAAAGGAAACTCGTAGCACTTCTATTCCCACATGACTTTAATTCGACAGCACGCTTGAAGTTGCGGAAGGAGAAGAGAAAAGAAAAAGAGTAATCGATGTTGGAAAATTATGGCCTTTTCTTGACATGGCCGCCGCCGGGTGCATCTCCCCGGCGGCTATCGAATCGTTGACCGAGGTTGCGCGAAACGGTAATTAGTGAGGTCGAGGAAAGGTGGATGCAAACGAGCCACGCGCAGAGAATGTTGGCGATGTGGTGAAGGAGGTATGCGTAGGTGACACCGTAGATGGCGGCGTAGCCCGCAAGGCCGAAGAGGAGGATGTTGGTGAAGTAGCGGAATCTACCACGATCGGTTAGCTAGTAGAAACGCCAAAAGCTTGGCCTGGACGTACCTGTTCGTTACCCTTGGCACCATGCGGCCGGTGCTCAAAGTTTCGACCAGTAGGATGAAGGGCATGATGGAGAGGATGTTGTGATGGGAGGAGAAAGGTGTAAGCCAATGAACAGCCAGATTGCGCACCCAGACCACCAGGACTGGGAGATTTATTGGCAGAATCCAGATCATTAGCACTAGTATGGTGTGGCAGTAATTAAAGAAGTTGTAGTTGGCTTCCGTGTACTACACCGGGTTAGCGCCGTCGTTCAGATCAACGGCTCGGGAAGGGCGACGTACTGTCTCTCGCGCAATCCTGAGAGATCTCGTGCTTGTTGCGATGTGAACAACGCAGAGCACCATGTACGCGAACTGGTAGGGAATGGCAGTGGAAACCATCAAGAGAAGGACGCCAGTGGTGATAACACGTTGCTTCGTCGAGCTGACCGCAAACGCCGTAGGAGATCGTCTATGTGGCCGTCAACGTGTGGCCCTACCTATTCATGGATCGATAGAATCTTACCTTCCCTCATCACACCGTAATGCAGGTCTCACCCAAGAGTAAATTGCCCCAAAAATATGTAGGATGACAAGAGTCGTGTAGTTGATCGCAACGCAAAAGCCGGTGCACATCAGGCCGAAGAGCGGTACAAGGAACCAGAAAAAGGTATCCTGGGAGCCGAGTAAAAGGTCGTTCTTGGTGAAGTCTAATGGGGTTTCAGTAGCATTGCCATTGCGGGACGGGAACCAGCGCGAACCGTGGTATGATGAAGATTGACTGGCACTCGCGAGTGACATGCCGCAAAAGGTAAGAGCTAGAAAGAGGACCGGAAGAGACGAGCGGAGACATTGGTTCGTGCTTTCAGCAAAACTCATGAAGACACCTGGGTGCTAAGTCAGTGGATGGGTCTATTTTTATGGAGGTGGTTCTGTACCTGTCTCATCGTAGACCTTGAATTGCTTCCTCAGGATCAAAGCCACTGCCACCAGAGGCAATGTCGCAAAGACGACACGGTATCGCATCCAAAGTTTGCCAAGACTCCCAAAAAAGTCAACTTGCAAGTCGATCTTCAACGGCGCCTCGCAAGTAGGATCGGTCCAAAGCTGGAGGGAGAGGCCATTGAGCTCACTCAAAGACTTGTTGCGTTTGAAAGGGGGTGGCATATATGGCGCGACTCCGTGTAAGTTAATCTCAGCGTGCTTTGCGTTGACATAAAATTTCGACTCATAGACCTCTTGGATGTGCTGTCGCAGCAATGGAGCAAAGAGTTCTTGACGATCACCGCATCCCTTGGAGCTAATTTCAAGCTTGTAGGCAAACAGGCTTGAGTGGAGCGCTGGAACTTTGATATCCATTACCATCGGACGCTTTGCGGGCAACTTCACATGGAGACCGCCGGACAGGAGTTTCCGTAGCCCCAGTTTGGTTTCGACGACCGCTTGGGAACGCGCACTGAACTCCGCCAGCACCCATCCATTGGTGTGCTCGACTGCCTTGTCCACAACAGCGATGAACTGATGATCGGCTAGATCTTCCAAGTCGTATTGCAGGTACGAGAATGGCTGTGCATTGTCGAAGGGGAATTGAGAGTTCTTCGTCGAGGCAGGCAGATGAATGACGTCACTGGCGGCATTTTTGCACGCAAGACGCGTCGAACCAGAACTGTCGCCAGAAAGATCCATATCCATCGAGAAGATCGCAGCCGACTGACCCGCCTGCAGGGGAAAGACGCTGCAGAAAAGGACCTCGAGCTTGCCATTCTCCTCAGTCGCATCAATTTTCTGATCCGTCAAGAGCGTGAATTTCCTCCCCTCTGGAGCACCCTGCGGAGGAACCGGTAGCAGATAGGCCTTGGGCTTCCTTTGTTGGCCGAAAGATCGCAGAACCAGTCGCTCGCCCTGGGAAATGATAGAATTTGAGTTGTCTTCGAGCGTCAGCAGGGTCTTGGGATCTTTATGCGGTAGAGTCTTCTCGGCAATGTCCTCAAGCCCAGTCAAGAAAAACTTCTTGAAACTGCGCATGCGCTCGGCCCGCGGCACTGTCTGCATGGGACGTGAAACATCCACAACATCATACAGAGCACGTATGACACTCTTCCGGAACTGGTCGCACCACGTAATCGCCAAGTGATCCATCCCCGTCCAAACATGTGGAATTGATGCTGTGAACACCGTGAATCCGTGGGTTTCCGGGACCAATGAAGATATGCTCGCGTAATCCGAAGGCACAACATTGTCCAATCCGCCTCCAGCAATCGAGATAAGTGTGACGTGCCACAGCGGATTGTCGTTAGCCCAACGCTGCGAGTAGGCCTGGCGCCAGTAATCGTTGATAGTCTTGTAGGTGCTGACAATGTCGGAATCAAACGACACCGGGGGTCTAGCATGCGGAGCGGACAACGTGATGATAGTGTTGACCGAGTTCGCCTGGTAATTCGACATTGTGAGCATTGTCCGCGCGACGATGCCACCCATTGAGTGTCCGACAATGATGACAGAGCTCGGATCGGGCAACTCAGGACTCCGTGCCGAGCGCGCGGGATTATGGTATAGCGAGAGGATATACGCTACGGCATCGTTCAAGTATTCAGCCTGATCCAGTAGCGTCTGTCCGTGGAACGCGGTGATATCCTCGTTGAAGTCGACCGAGAAAAAGTCCAAAGCTCTCTTGCCGTCCGCGAGCGCGTAAGGGTCGTTTTGGATGTGGTCGTGGAAGTGGTACGCAGCCTCGGCGGCCAGAGACCGGACCTGCTTGTAGCTGCCTGCGTTACCTGGAATAAAAAGGACGGGCACTCCTTTGACCTGAAATTTGTCAGCTCCGGCCAATCTTCCGTTCTTCAGCATGCCTACCCTAGCGTCTTCATCAATCCCACCTTCTCTGTACTGGTATAACGAGTATTTGCTGGCGAAGCGGGTGTGTTCGGTGTCAAAATCCTCGTACTTGACATAGGCGGCCCACATGCGGGACATGGCGCAGCCCTTGGGGTCCAATTGAGTGTAGAAGAACGACTGGAGGATTGCGGCGAGAAGAACGAGGGCGGCCACCAGGACGCCGACCGTCAGCGTGGACAACGACCACGGGTTGCGCCATCGCGAGCGCCGGCGGCCGTAACTCTCGGCCATATCGTCAGGTATTATGTCCATGTTGTCCATCATCTTGCGCTGGGTGTCCTTCTCGGAAGTGGGAGCGGTGTGCGGTTCGGACCAGATGCGCGACTTTGTCAGAGAAGCGCGGGCGACAGTCTCATTATTCCGGCGGCGCTCCTTGGCCACGCCGTCGGTGGAGGTGCGAGGCGTGTAGGTGGTCAGGTCGTCGAGGCGCTTATCGCCATGCTCGGGCGAGAGCGACGCAGGAGCTGGCGGAGCTGGGGCGTCCGGAATGGCGCTGCTGTCGTCGTCCTCCTCGGTCGCGGAGCCAGACGACCGTCTCCTCATTTAAGCCAGCGCGTCTGCAGCTCACGGCGGCGGTGTCGCAGTGATCGTCCGGGGAGCCAAGAGGGACGGGCGCGCTCAGCGGGAGGACTGGGACCAGAGTCGGCGTTCCTGCGGCTGGGTTGGGGGATGGGCAAGCTCACGGCGGCCAAGGCGGGCGTTGAATTGGGGAAACGAGTGACAGCACGTCGGCGAGCGGCCAGTATCCGCGGCAGGACACACGGTCGGAGGGTCGGTCTTGGGACTGGGTCGAGGCTGGAGGTGGAGGAGGTCTGTTCGTGCCTTCTGAGCGCCTAGGGACGGCCCAGCTGCGGTGCTGCTGCGGTGCGGGTGACCCGTGCGAAATGCGCGCGACAAGACACGGCTTACCGGCGCCGCAGGAGGGAGCCAATCGCTGCACGGCCGGAGTTGTGCTGCGTCCTGACGACTTTCGCGCTCCTCTGCAGCAGAGCCCGGGTCGCGCGGCTCCCCCAAGGACCCAAGGCCTGCATGCCCGCCCGTTTCAGCGCTGCCCGCCCGACGCGCTCCTTTTCCGCCGCCCGCAAACAGCCATGCAGCATGCCATTGCCGCAGCGTGGGCCTCTCGCAACCTGAAGATACCAAATTAGACCGGCAGGCGGCGCCCTCAATCTCCGAGAATCTCGAAGCGCCCCAGGTGGCCCCAGCCCCCCGTGAGATGCCATGTTCGCGCGCGGCCTGCCCAACAAAGCGCGCAGAGGCCGTCTGAATATTTTTGCGCCGGCCCACCGCCTATCGCCAAAGCGCGCCGCGCCGGCCAGCCGTAGGGGATGGATGAATAAGCTCTCGCGCGATCTGGCACTCACCACCTGGTGCCGGGAGTATATCGCGCAGCCAGGAGGGTGCCCTCCAGACGCTCGTAGTCAGCATCCTCGTCGCATCCCCGCGAACACGCTGCCCGTGTGACCGTGACCGCGCCGCCAGAAGTCAATCTACCATCTCGATCTGTACGCCCCAGGGCCTGCGTCTTATGCCACCGCGCTCTGCCTGCGAGCGGAGCGCCCACACCTCCAAGCACCCCGCACCGTTGAACGCCTGAGTTCCACCCGGAGCGTCGCATCAGAATCCAGCTGTCTCGCAAAACTGGAGTTGCACTGCGGCGGTGATGCAGGACAAGGAAAACGCGTGGCCCCCCAAGCCGCCGGCGCTGCATGAATCCTGGTCGCTTCCGATCATCATTATTTATATCCCAGTCGACATCCCGGTCGATCTCTTCGAAATTATTGAGCAGGGACGCTACCTCCTTCGCCTTCCAACCTGTGCTTCCCCGTTCCGTACATCTCGAACCACTCGAGCAGCGGCTCAGGCATCACGCGCCATCGCCTCTGCGCTCAGAGGCCCAACCTCCACCGTGGGATTAAGCTTCTCGAACTGCCGACGCTCCCGCTGCCTCTTCGCGTTCTGCACGCGTATCTTCTCAAATCTTCCCTTGGCGCCGTGCCTGATTCGCGTGATCATGTCCTGAGCCCGCCCCTTGGTGATGTCGTCCGCAGTCAATTGGTGGTCCTTATCGCGCTGCTTGTTCAGGAACTCGAGCTGCGCCTCCGACGCGGGCTTCCTGCGCCAAGTCGCCTTCTTCTCAATGAACACCAGCGGGAACGTCTCCGACGCGAATGTGTCCGCGCCACGGAGGGCATGCTCCAGCGTTTCTGCCTCCGCAACTGTCTGCGGCTTGTAGAATGGTACCGTTCCCTTTTTGCGTTGCCAGGTAGGCATAGGTCTGGTATATTTGACAACGAAATGCCCTTCGTCACTCCGTCCAAGTGTGAGATATCCACTTTCGCTGCATGTGAGCATGAAACGCTCGTCACCAACGCAGACCCATGCGAAATTACTCATACGTCGTACACTCAGGTCCCCGGACGTGTCGTCCAGCAGTTCGTGGATGGAGCTATACTCGGTAAAGGTGATGGTGCTTCTTATCTCGACGGGCTTAGACGAGATACCTGGCTGAATCTGGGCAAGCTGCTCCTCGCGAAGCTTTTCTTTCTCCTTTCGTTCCTTGATTTTCTTGGCGTCTTCCGCCGAAACTTGATCAAGCATAGCGTCAGGATCCAGCCCAAGTAAAGTTGGAGTGGTGACGACTCCAGTCTCGAGCGTTGCGACCATATCAACGATGTGGCAGTTCTTTTTGCCGTGATGCAGGCGCATTCCTCGGCCGATCATCTGGACCAGCAAATTCCGCGATCTCGTAGGTCTGGCCAGAACCACACAGTCGATGTTCGGAATGTCGGTTCCCTCCGTGAAGACACCGCAATTCAGAAGCACAGGATACTCTCCTCGTTTGAAGGCGTCGATGCGATCGGCTCTGACCTTATTTGGTGTATCTCCGGTGACATATCTTGCTTCGATGCCGTGCTTACGAAAGGTCGCCGTCAGTCCCGTCAGGTGCGTCAGGTCGACACAAAACACCAGGGTAGACTTCCTGTCGGCAGCTTTCGCCAGCCAGGATCGGACGGTAATTTCGTTTGTCTCATCCGTGTTGACCGCCTTGGACAAAGCACCAGTCTGAAAGTCGCCGTTCGCTCCCAGCTTCACCTTGGAGATGTCTGCCTTCGACGCAACTGTTGTGAAAATCACATCAGACAGCCATTTGTCTTCAATCATCTGAACGTAGTCCTTGTGATAAACCACATGGTCGATGACTGCCCCCAGCTTCTTTCCATCAAACCTTGATAGGGTTGCCGAGACTCCAACCAGGGCAGTGTTGGGGTTCGTGTTGCTCTTGAGCCCGAACCAGTCAAGCACTTCCAGGTATGTCCGGGCCACTATGTGGTGCGCCTCGTCTACAAGGACAAGCTTGAATCTCTTCGGGTCAAACTTATTGATTCGATCTCCGGAAGTGATGCTCTGGACTGACGCTACAGTGATGTCCGCCGCGCCCGAAGCATGTACTCCTCCCATTTCCACATCGACCGTCTTGTCTGGATACGCACCGGTGCAGTGGCGCGCGGCTTGTTCGACGAGCTCCCGCCGGTGAGCGAGGATGAGGGTCTGGGTAGCATGCTCGGTGGGAGGTTCGACACGGTCAATGAGTTGGGTGAAAATGACCTATGCATTGTCAACATCTACCCGCAACGCCCTCGGAAGCTGGTCTCACAGTCTTGCCACTTCCGGTTGCAAGCGAAACACCAAGCCGCTTCTGACCTCTTTCAAGGTAGGCGAGAACGCTCTGAATACACTCTTCCTGATAGTCGCGCAGCTGTATCCCGGACTTCGTTATCGGTGGCGGAGGCGAATCGGGCAGCAGAAGTGCGTCGGCGCGCGAAACGCCAGCTTCACTCGCGGCATAGCGAATACCAATGAGCCTGGGACGGGCTCTGGGCCTGTAGACGAAGCCCCTCAACGCATGGCGCGACCCCCGGAGCATGGAGCGTGGTTCTGTGCAGAGTGTAGAGGAAGATGGAGAATCCGCCGGGCGCCGCGCTGATGTTCCGCGGTCGCCCTGTCGATCACGCCCCCAACCCTGCCCGCCGACAATGACCCGGCCTCGTCTTTTCATCGGCAGATCGCACGGCTCGGCCGGCCACCCACCATCGCTGCTTCAGCTGCGAAGTGCGGCATCGAGGAAAATGAGTGCCGCCAGCGACACTGATTGGAGCTTGTACGATGATACCGCCTCGGCCCAAGCCGAAGACGCTGCCAAAGAGAGAGCCGACTTTTCCGCACGCGATTCTCAAGCAGGAGGAAATGAGAGCCCCGAACCGCCCTTCAACTTGGAGGGAAGAAAGCGAAAGAATGTTGGCAACTTTCAAAATAGAAGAGCCAAGAAGTTGAAAGGCCTCTACCGAGACGAGTATCGCCAGCTATTCAACGCCACCGTCGCCGAAACCACCAGCTTTGTTTCAGCCAGTAACCCAGGCCGCTTGCCGCCTTCCCAGCTCGGTGTCTCGAAATGGGGCGTTGCCGAAAAGCAGCGTCTGTTTAGCGCAATAGAGAGGTACGGAAAGGACAACATGCCCAAAATCACCTCCATCGTCCGAACGAAGTCTGAGCCTGAAATCCGGGAGTTCCTATGCCTACTACAGGAAGGTGTCGCCGAAGTCCACATCAATGCCGAGTACACCAGAGCGCCAGCCTTGCATGAGATTCCAGCTGCACACGAGATCAGCGGACATTGTTGCAAGACCTTAGAATCAGCTGCGGATGCCTTAGCGAGGTACCAGGATTCTTGGGACACAAAGCAGGAACAGAAGAAGCACGGTGACTACTGGCTTCTCACTCCTGATCTGGCAGCAGAATTTGACAAAGCTATCGACAAGGAGGAGGCCAGCCCCTACACCCATGACGACCAGGGAGACGCTACGAGCGAGCCAGCTCAGGATGAAAAGCCTGTCAACGAAGAAACTGAAGAGGAGCTTGAACACGCAAGCGCAGCCTTAGATGCCGTTCCTGCTGCACGGCTTCTCTGGTTGTCCAATTGGTTTGAACTTTTAGACTGTGTCTTTGCGAATGTCGGTGGTCCAAGGGAAGAAGAGAACTGGCGCTCTGCTGCTGAGCCTGATGAAGAACTCGGCATCTTTCATACCGCTTTCTCTGACTTCCATCGTTTAGTGGTGAGCATTACGCAGCGACTTGTGGCCGCCAGCTTACACCAGGCATGTTCGCGTTTACGCGCAAAAGACAAGCATGGAGACTCGCATTCTGCCAAACCATTAGTTCGCCGACAGGATGTTGTAGCAGCTATTGAGGTGCTCAGCATGCCACACTCTGCAAAAGAATTCTGGATCAAAGCACCCCGTCGCTGTGGAGTTATGGTCCAACTGCACGGGAAATTCATTCACTATGATCAAGTCGAAAGGATACTGAGCGGAAATCTGTTATCCCACGCCACTTCCGGTTCTGCGCGTGAGACCGCAGCAGATGATGGTATCACTGAAAACGGTTTCCACGCACCCATCAAATATACTTCTAGTGAAGAATCAGACGAGGACTCTCTGGATCTCGATTCGAAACAGGAAGCGTACGCAGACCAGTTTGACAGGAAAGAGAGCCATCAGGAAGAGGCCAGACTCTGGAGATGCCTTGGCCACAGCCCTCCGCCTACTGTCAACATCAAGGTGGAACTACCAAAGCGGCCGCACGTGGATCGAAAATTCGGAGACGAGCTTGCCGACTGGAGAGACGCCGTTGATTTCAAGGCGGAGTGGGAGCGCTACGAAAGACCAGTCGACCCAGCCAAGTTCAAGAACATCGCGCCCATTGATTCTGCTCGAAGAGAGCAGAGATTTGAAGCACCCATGAAGACAGCAGGGCCGCCTGAGTCAGACGGAGACAGTATCTCGCCGGCTTTGGGGTCTGGAAATGAAGGAGAGGAGTCAGAGGATGATTCTGTCGACATTCAAGCGAGAGAGAATGAGGTTGAGGACGATGAGGATGGCGGGGTACATCCGAACTCTCTGCCGATTCGCCGGGTTTTGGCACCCCGCCGAGCCAGGGATGCTGCAACATCGTCAATGGGAGAGCTCCCGCCTTACCCTGACAATGACGACTCCTCGGGGGATGACTATGATGGTCGTTCGCAGCAAGATTCGGAGTAATGGCTATTATCTCCGCACGCAAAAGCAAATCCAGAATCGAACTCCACTTTAACAGGGTCTATGGCAGCCGTCATCCACGTACGACAAGCGCAGACAATTGTGCACAGACTCTCAGTACTCCTCCTCTTGCTACCAGTCTCTGTCCGTCGTCGGATGCTTTTTTCACTGCGCTGTTACGGTAGGCGTTCAAAGACGCTTGGCGGGAAGCTTATTCACGCCAAGAGTGACGATGCGGAGAACGCGAGGGGGATCGACCGGCAAGCGGCGCCATGGCGTCATGCTGCAGGCGGTAGAATGCATTACACAATGACCAGGCAAGGCGTGGAGAGGCAACGCATGCAAGTTCAATTAACGCATCAATGCGCGGTCGCATTTAAAGAGCACGACATCGACGTACCTCCACACGTTTCTCTACGTGTTCCACTTCTGTCAGCTTCCTTGCAGTCTGCCCGCACTGTTCTTTGGAAAAATGAGAGCCCTCACTTTTGCTTCCTACGCTGCCGTCGCCTTTGGGCAAGTGACCTACCAGGACACTTCTGGCACCATTCTCCGCACAGACAATGGCACCTATGGCCCTGCTCTCGAGGAGTTCCACTACTACTACGATCAATGGCCCATCGGACTTTCTGTATCGAGTACCGGCAGGCTCTTTGTCTGCTATACGCGTGGACAATATGCCTATACACTGGGAGAGGCGGTCAATAAGACTGCAGAGGAACCCTATCCATCAGCCGAGTTGAATCTCCCTGTCTCTGCGCTTAACACCAGCTACAATGGGATCCCCTTTGGCAGCGCCGACTCTACCGGACTCATCAGTGTCCAAGCGCTGTACATTACTCCAGCCACTGCAGACCGTGACGAAACGCTTTGGGCTTTGGACACCGGCCGAGCGTCGATTATGGATGCTCAGGACGAAGTTACGGTGCCGTACGCTCAACCAGGCGGTCCAAAACTGGTTGGAATCTCGCTCAAAAACGACACCATCTACGAGACATTCACATTCCCCGCCAACGTCCATTATCCAGATAGCTACATGAACGATGTCCGCTTCGACTTGCGCCCTAATGTAACCTCCGGTGGCAAAGGGGTCGCCTACATCGTCGATTCCAGCGACGAAGGCCGACCCGGCTTCATTATGCTCGACCTCGGCACCGGTGAATCCTGGCGTCGCCTGACGCAGGACCCTTCCATGCTGCGCGTTGATAGTGATGTTCCCAGCTACCAAGGCCATCCCTTTTACCAGCGTAGCGTAGGCCAGCCCATTGGCCACCTCCGCGAGGGCAACGACGGCATGCAGATTTCCCCCGATGGCAACACGATCTACTACTCCCCACTCACAGGCAATTACCTATACTCCGTACCTGCTGTCAACCTTCTCGCCCGCGACGACGACCCACTCGCCGAGCGCGCTGCTAAGAACAACGTTTCAAACCTCGGGCAGCGCGGCGGCAACGCCAACGGCTTCGAAGGCGACTCCAACGGCCTGATCTACCAACTTGTTCCGGAGCACAACGCTATCTACTTTTACGACCCGAACGACTTGCAGACGCACGGCTACGTCCGGGACCCGAGGATCTTATGGCCGGATTCGGCAAGCGTGGCAGAGGATGGGTACTTCTATGTGAATATTAATCAGCTGCCGTATCAGCCCATGTGGAATGATGGCCAGGATTTAAGGGTTCATCCCGGGGCGGTTCTAAGGGCGAAGTTGCCAAATGGTGGAAAGAAGATCATGGGACTTTCCTAAAGTGCAAGTCTGTCTCGGCAAATCGGATGGTCAAGCGGCCACGAGGTGATCATGGCAAGCAGACTAAGGTAGAGGACCCACGAGGTAATGATTGACGAATGAGTTGGGGAAGAGCAGTTTCCTAACTTTTTCCCAATGGCTTCTACTTCTCACCTGTTAACTTCACACTCCACGCGTCTCAATCGACAGCAGCAGTGTATACAATAAACCGTGTTGACACATACAGTGTCTTCGTGCATTTCCATCCACGTGAGTACATGACTCCCGTGACAGGTTGGGAATACCGGCATCGACCGCTCTTGCCGGGTGGACTGCCTGTCTTGCCACGTCCCTGATTTTCCTGACAACGGCCCCAGCTCTCCTCAGGTGAACCCAGCCCTATCACCGTGCTCTTCGGGGTGCCGGAATTGTTTATATGCGGTAGCGCCTCTTGCATCCCACAGCCCCACTCCTCCCTCACACACATCTGTCGCCGCCGAGGTCGATCTCCTTCTGCAGCAAGACGAAAAGACGCGGCGAAAGCGCGAGATCATTGCCGAGAGGATCGAGAGGGAGGCAATTCTGCGCAGGCTACACGGCCAGGGCGGTCTGCGCGCGGAGTCACGGGACGACAATGACGACGTCGAGTTCGTCTTGGAGCGCACGAAACAGCCGGGTCTGAACGACGGTTTCAAGTCCGATAGCACGACGATGGAGAAATACCCGCAGGGACGCAAGCGGAAGTCTGAACCTTCTCGCGGCGAGCGTACGTCGGTGAGGCGCCGCTACGTTTGAGGAGTCGAGGAGGTGTGGCGGGTTGTGGGGTGTTCTGTTTCTTACACTGGTGATTTTGCAGCTGGGGAAGGTCAGGCTTTGAATTCGGTCTGCGCTCGGGATCGTTCGACTGTGCACACTCACCACATGTGAGAAACCGTAGTGGGTGGCCGAAATTCCTCCTTTGCTTTTGGGGTGGTGCTCCAATACGTGACGGGGAGATGCGAAACGAAAGACAGACGTACTCATAGCACGGATAAGATACTACTGGATCATGAAGCTTTTGAGGAGGATTCTGGTCAATGTAAACACGACGAACACACAATACCTTAATGCCAATGCTTCTGTTGAATACCTTTAAAGTGCCAGAAATCTGCGCAGATTCTCGTAGACAAGCACTCTTTCCCGTTGGCCCGTGTTAAACTTGCTGTAGTTTCCTATCCGATCAGCCGCTCCCCGACTACACCAGGTATCAAAGAACGGTCTTCCTCTACGCCTCCGACGTCCTGCCCGCCACACCTCACTCCACCTAGTCCACCGACAACAACAGATCCACAGCGATCATATCCATCCCTCCACCTTACCATCCCCCTCCTCGGCCTCGACAACGACCCCATCTCCACCAGCTCACCGCCGCCCTCAGCACCCGCACCCGCGTCCAACGCATCAACGACGCCAGCGCCGCCCCGACCTACTTCACCACCAACACAACCCCACCCGCCGCCATCCTCATCGCCGCTTCCGACCTCGCTAGGCACGCAGCGGACTGCGCCGCGCGGCGGCAGTGTAGTGTTCCGCCGCGAGTTCAGCGGGCACGTCTGGCTCGACGACACGGGCGCCTTCTCCGCGAGCGCATTCGGGCGGGCGGGCGGGCGGGGTTACCACCACCGGTCGACGGTCGAGCTGGGCGGCGAGGCGGCGGTGACGGCGGCGGGACGGAGGCGCCCGGCACGGCGGTGCCAGGCCGAAGGGCGTGCACCTGGTGGACGTCGCAGAGAGCGGGTCGATCGAGTCAGCGTGGCGTGCCGCAACGGCGCGGTCGAGGGGTGGGTGGTTCCGGCCGACATGGTGGAGGATCCGGGGGAGATGCTGGTGGCGCGGACGGGGGAGGGCGAGGGGACGGGTGGTGATTTTGGGGGTGTGAATGCAGAAGAGGAGAGCGATAGGGTCGTTCTGTTCTTTGGGGTCTTTTGGATTGGACAATATGGGGATCGTGTTCGCCGGGTTACGGGCTGCTGGCGTTTCGAGTCTGAAGTGGCTTAAGTGTGAGATTGGGGATACCAAGTCCGCAGTTCTCTCGTCACGAAAGCGGCCTGGAAAATGGCGTCTCCTGATATCATCCAAAGCTATAGCGATGAAGACAAGTTGAATTAAGGTACCGGAAAATCAGGACATTTATGCTTTCCGGGAGTCCCAGAAGTTAAGTTAGACAAGCAGACATGAAGCTTACCATATCTTCTCCGGAGTAAGTTCCGTGAGCGAATTGTGGTCACTTTGACGATCAACGTCACATCTCCACCTTGTGCTTTCAAAGACCCACCTTCTTCCTGTTCCTGATGTGGACTTACCCTCGGCCCTTTGTGTATCGTTCACCACAGCGCTCTGCGTCTAACTGCATCCTCCCATAATTCTCCCTGATCTCCTTCCTCTTCGTTGGCCTCTCCTACCAAGACAGCTTCGCTCTGTTGTGATGTCGCTCGCGAGTTTTATGGACGTGTTCTGAGTTCCGACTTCGATGGAGGACCATAGGCAGAGCTACTAGCCGCGGAGGTTGAAGCGCAGAACGCGAAGCAAAGCGCTCGGAAGTCACGGAATAACTTGTGGGGTTAGGAGCGTTGCGAGCGCCTGCGCGATCGGGAAGATTCTGTGTGGAGTGGTCGAGCAGCAGCCGGTTAGGAGGTGGGAGCGGATTCAGGAGATTGCGACGCTGCGGCGCAGCTCGACGCGATCGGTGTGCGACCTGGCTACGAGATGGATGCGATGAGAACAAGATGAGTCCGAGGCCCCCAAGGTCTAAATAATGCCGCTCTGAAAAGGTCGAACGACTCACATTGACGTTCCTAGCAAGGCTGCTTGCGAGAATGCGTCAGGGCACTGTCTTGCTCTAGATCCCGCCTGAGTTGCCAATGCTGCGCGACACGAGAAGCCATGAGGGACAGAAAGACATGGAAAGGAAAGAGGGAGTGGCAGAATTTTGGAGGCGATGGCTGCCAGCACGTTCTTCCCTATCCTCTCTGAGAAGCATTCCGCTCCGCCACTCAACGATTGGCGATTTGGATCGGCCACCGTTCTGGCGACTCTCTGCTGTTCCGAGTCTTCAGCATTCATGCCTCGATCATGCGGCCAGAAGGCGGAGTAGACTTGGCCTGGACCCGGATGGTGCGTCAGACAGCCTCGATAACGAGAGCACCGCCCGCGGCTGCAGACATGGAGCCAAAGCGCCGAAGGCCAGTCTTCACGATTATATGCCTGGTCTCCGCGGTGTTCGCATGCTGCCATCATTGGCGTCCGTCGACCCCAGTCGTCCGCAGGTCGTAGGGGGTCATGTTGTGCTGATGGGTAGGCACAGCTCTGGCAACGATCAGAGAGGAAGCTGCTTGTGTCACCCGCTGGAAAGAAAGCACTTGCTGTGGGGCGGCGGCAGCGTTCTAGAGCGCTGCGGTTTCCCTATCCCAGTCATCTGAAAAGTCAAAGTCGGCGCAGATCCCTCGTCGACTCAGCTGCGGTGCCGGTTCGCCCGCGAGGGCCTGGCTCCATCGTGAGCCGGCGTCAGCATGCAGAGGAATCCCAGAAGACAGCGGTGCGCGGGACGGCGACAAAAGAGCGGGAGTGCGGCACCGTTGTTGGCTGGCGGCAATCGCGCATCCTCCACCGTGCCACTATTCCTGGACGAGCCTGGTGCCCGGGAGCAGTTTTAAGGCCACAGCCGCGCACGACGCGCAATCACCTGCTTCGATCCGTCTTCCCGCCCACCCGCCGTAAATTCATTGATAGCTGCTGTTACATGCCAACGCTCCCGGCACTCCCGCCAGAACCCCCGAATCCGCAGAGAACCCCGAGTCGTCCCCAGCCGTCACGAAACACGCCCAGGAGGAACCCCCGCCGCCACGCGCCCTTTCTCACTCCGCTGGTGCCAAGGCTGCGCGCAACCGGTCGCGGTAGCCCGCTGGAACCCTGCCCGGCGAGAAGGCTTCCGGGAGCTCCTTAGAAGCGCTCAACGGAAACCGCTCTCCGTCAGCAATCCATCTCGTCCATCTCGCAACACCCTCCCGGCGTTTAGGGTCTCCGTCCATCTCCAACGTCTGCCCTGTTTGGTGAACGTTGTTGATGTACACGTCCATCCCGCGCAAGCATCCCAATTTACGCAGCTCGTCGAGCATCGGCCACCACCACGACTCGTGATCCTCGAGCAGTGTGCAATAGAAAACCACTAGCTCGCGCAGGCTGTGTCTGTTTTCGTGCACGAAACAAAAGAAGTTCACGTCGGTGAAACAAACGTCGTGGAGATGTATCTGCCTCAGCCGGTTAGGCCTGAGATCTCGGAGGAAGTTGATGTCGACCGCCTTCACCTGCTCATTGACGAAGTGCAGGTACAACTCCTCCACATTGTGTCCAGTTTGGAGCGTCCTGTTCAACCCCGGATACTCGATCAGATGCCCATGTCTGTCAGTCAACCCTGGGAGCGTTCCGTGTTGATCGAACACTGGCTCCAGGACCAGACGAAGAACTCTGACTTGACCGACCAGGCGTAACAGCCTCTCCATGGCTGGGCTCCTTGTCAAAAATATCGCCGCAGACATCCCTAAACCAACCTTACAACATGGCGGATGCCCTCTGCCGCTGGGTATTACCGAGAGCTCGGACAATTCTGTTGAAGCTTCTGCAAATACCTTGAGACCTAGCATGAGGCCTCGGTATGGCGACATGACTGCAATGGGATGGTAACAGGCCGGGCCATGTCCGGCTTCGTGTTGCCTCTTCCATTGTCTGAAGTCGATGCCACTATACGACAGCTGAACATCCATAAGTACTGTTCTGAGACCCAAGCTTGGAGACGAACATGTCGACTTACCTCCTGAAGTTCTGTCTCATCTCCGGAACTGAACGAGAATAGAATTTGAGACAAAAAGCTGTCGGGAGTCTGCCAGCCAACTTTTGGGAGAATCTCTGATCGCCGAACAAGCCCCCCGGAGTCAGGGACTTCTTGCTCCCATTGCCTCACCGCCGGCGAACGATTTGGCGGCTCGTACGGTTGATCAGGGCGATCATCATGGGTCGGATCGAAGGGCAAACTTGTACGAACCCATCGCTTGATTCTCAATCCTCGACGCAAAGCATTGAGAAGGGCCGTGAAGTCTCTGTGCGTTGTCCGGTTGGCCCAGTGTTTTTCGATCTCCTCTTGCAACCACTTGAACACTCTCTCGGCTGTCTCTATTTGCCGCTCCCGGATCCTGGCGGTGTCATGATCGCACTCTCGGGCTGTCCTCTCGTGCCATTCGCGATTTTTCCCAGCATCTCCCTTGTACTCTAGGTATTCTGGATCATCGTGGGGACAATTAGCCGGGTGGACATCTGTCAAGTAAAGGAATGCTTCAAAGTCGAGTAGAGCTCTGTTGAACGTGCTCTCATCAACAATCAGCTCCTCCACATAGACGACAAGCTCAGGATTGCTTGTGATCTTTTCGAAGTATTCGATATCTCTCTCGTGGCTAGATAGGTAGACTCGCTTGAATAGAGACCTGCTCTCTACATTAGTCTGGCTACAAGCATAGGGCGTAAAGGGGAGTACTTCGCCGCGGGCTTCCTCCAGGCCCTGGAAGCCAATCGAACGTTGTGGAGATCGCTTATCTCTATATGCTTGGCCATGCAGAAGAACACATCTTCCGGAAGAAAAGGGAGGTTGGGCATTGTCGGATCCTTCAGATTTGGCGGGGACTTGCGCTGATTGCTTTCGAGAACGAGGGAGAATTGTCCCTGTTAAATGCAGGGCGGCAATATCTGGTTCAGGGAGCGCCATCCCTTTCGATGGTTCGTGTCTAGACTCCCCATGTCCCAGAGCCACATCAAGACTCGACTCGAGGGGGAACCCAATCCCGGGTCGCGATCGATCGCAGCATCCCATCACGCACCTATCTCCAACACCACTTCCTGGCCCGCAAGGAGGCCAAGATGCGTCCGGCAGCGGGATGTGGGGACATGCGATCTCAGCCGTGGGCATTCGACATGATCCCGCGTGTTATTGGCAGAGGAGCAGCGCGGGGTCGGCTATTGCAACTAGCGCACGGTTACGTGCAGCAGACCAGGGTGTGGCGGCAACGGGCGCGGGACCAACTCCAGTTCACCCACCGCCTGTCTGGTTCTCCCGGGTCAAGCATTCTATTCCACTTCTTTTCACTGGCTCTGAGCCTATTCCGCGAGTTGCGTTTCAATACTCCAGAGGCACGAGTAACGTATCACGAAGTTGCCTTGCTGCAGGATCGCGCTATCAAGTGTCAGCGGGAGGCCGCCAGATCTTGGGTGTCTTTCCAAAGTTCCGGTCCTTGGACAGGCTTAACGCTGCATCACGGCGCTGTTGTTGTCTGCCCTGCGTTGTGCTGGCGCTTCGTGGGGAGGCGGATTCAAGGCACACTGGCGACACCGCTTTTTCGCCAGAGGCAGTAGCAGTGTCGGCACTTCAACCAAGACCGCTCTTGCTCACCGCCAGCATGCAGGTATTTGCAAGGGACCTCAATTGTGAAGCCTCTGTGATCACGACTGGTGCCCAGCCAAAGGGCAGCTTCCCACACCAGAAGCCGAGCACGTGCGGGTTACGTCAGCGCGACACATACGACTGAGGCCATCGATGGCTGCTCATGACCATCAATTGAGCCTTGCACAGCTGCTTTCTGTATTGAAAGGGTCTCACGCGTGCAAGATGTCAGCGCCATGTTGAGGTTCTCTTCGGGGTTCGATCGGCTTCACTGCTGCACAACCCCAACGAATCTATCGCTTTCCGGTCCCTGGGACTCCCAAATGCAATCAAGGTTCCAAATCGCCAGTCCATGTCTCCATGTTGCTCCAGATCTAGGGCTGCAACAGTTGGCCATACTTCACTTTGGACGGTCGGACGCCAAGGACTACATGTTGCGGGGATGTGCAACACAATCTGCAACTGTCCTCCCAGCTCGCTCACATTTCTCACTCACCGGCCCTTTTGTGAGCCCCTCATTCAGCTGCTGAGAGGAAAGCCAGGCTTGCTGCTCTGGCGAATCGGATGTCTGCCCTGGCAATGAGGCGCACTTGCTGTGCCGCACTGGAAGCCTGCAGGTAAGCTGGGCAGGCGCATTGCCCAGAACGAAATAGCGTGAAACGATAACATCGGTCGACTCCGGTTGGACGTCCCCTCCAAGGATATGTCGCTCATGTTTCCATTACTTTTGAGGCTCTCTCTTCGCCCACATCCACTCCTGCTGCACGTGGAGGACGCCTTGCGTCGGTTTCCTGCACATGCGTTAATTCTCCTCGGAATCTCCGGTGGCTAGCCGTACTGTCTTCGGTATCATATCGCTCATTGCTTCCAAAGTGCTATTGTTGGGTGATTATCGCCCAACTGATTCGGGCCAATGCCGATCCCGTCGCCGGCATCACGAGCCGAGAGCTCAAGGATTCCCACGCCATGAGTGCGTTCTCCCTGCATCTTGCCGATCATGTACGGAACAAGTAGGAGTGCTTCGATACCACGAGTGTTAGCCGCGCCACTAACCAGATCGGCCATGCACGACCTGACTGCCCCTGTAAAAGTAGGCAACCAGCGCGAAAACAAGGCAGACGCGCTCAATCCCTCTGGTGCACTACAGCGCTTGACACCTCTAGTGCATACACCACACACTTTGACACTTAACGCTTAAAGCTTGACGCTTGACACCTGTCAGGTACAATCGGAGTGACTGTCGCACCGCGCTGAGCGGCATACTGCAAGGTAATTGCTTTCAGCCCCTCTCACAAAGCTCTCTAGGAGGCCATTTACTGCAAGGAACGCGCCATAAACGTCTCTACCAAGGCTCTCGTCAACCAATGCCATCAAATATCCACAGTACAACAAACCTCAGCCAAGCCCGCCGACGTCCCGGTCAATAACGGATGTGTTCGTAGCTCCATGACGCACACGCTCATCTCTCGATAGCCTCCGATACCGACGTACTAGCCCCTCGCCGATATTCACTTCCCAGTCGATCATAATCGTCGTTCAGAACCATCCAGTAGAGATGGGAATAAGCATTGGGTGTCGTGCATCACGCCAATGCAATAGCTCAGAATTTCCCTGCTGTCAAAAGCTTAGCTATCGATATTGGCGTAAGGTGGCTGGCTGAATCTACATTCGTTGGGCGAGCCCCACAATTCCTCACAATGCCGGATATCTGCGGATCGGCATCGACGGCGCTGAGATTGGTCAGGTCCAGCGGAAAGCTTTGCAGTGCGGGTTACACAAATCCAAGCTCCGGCTCACTGAAGCTGAGTAAAGAGGCATGGATAGAGGCGCCTAGTCGTAATAATCACGCCATTCAGCTTGCGGAAACGTGGGGATCTCATGTCCAGTACCGCAACCACGTCGAGAAGAAAGCGGCAGGAGCACATCAGTCTTCACCTTGCCTTTGATGCAGGTTGACGTCAAAAAAGCGGTCTAGCATGCGGAGAGTGGGAGACAGATATGGCCGTTGAAGATCGAGGTCAGGAATACGACTGTCAGACCATCTATCTGGCAGCAGTGCGGGACTCACGGTTGGAGGTTTCTCTCGCGGATCAACCATCCATGGGACCGCATTAATTGTCAGCTTAGTGCCCATCGCGGTAACGGGAAGTGCTCTCTACCTAATTCCAGCCAAGGTCGTGCGGGCTTCTGTTCTCTCATAAGTCATAACAGGCACTCTCCCCGGCAATTATCGAGTGTGTATTGGCCATGACACCAAGATATTGCCTGAGTATCCGCGTGACTTCGAAGCGCTGAGTTTGCTCATAGGGCCTCCGTACGTTCTTAACAGTCTTCAATCCCGGCCAGCAGTTCTAACATGCAAGTATCAAGTCAAACTTGCCAAAGAGCGCCTCACCGCGTCTGCTTCGCTCACACATTCATAACCATGCAGGAGGTCTCACAAAGAGTGGCGCGGATACGATGACCCTTGTAGTGGAGCTCATCATCGAACTCAATGACCATTCCGTGATATCGGAAGTTACAACTGACTACCAGATCCGAACCTGCTCCGACTTCGCTCAATAGCCTTTTTGCGTGTGCGACGGTTTCACGGAGCCCCAGTGTTCAGTGTCAAGGAATCATGCGTGACAAAGGGGCTCGCTAACGGCTGCTCCAATGGCTTTCGCACCTTCTCTGGCTCTGGTCTTGCAAATACTCCTCCTGCTCATCAGATTATTGCGATTTGAATGCAATAAGACATGGGGGAATCACGAAGCAATGACACAAATCACAGCTACAGGGGCAATCTCGGGACGCATGCTCAGCACGGGTATCTTGGCAGATCACGGACAGAAGTCACTCTAGACAGGATGATGTTCGGTTGTTGCTGCCCGAGTGACACCTCTTTCGAGATGGGGCTAGCAGTGTCTCTGTTCCGATGATCTCACATGCCAGAATCATGACGATTGAAGCTAGTTTCGGTCTCGCATATGAAGTCCCACCTTGCGGGAGCAAGCCCGAACGAGCGAGTAAGTAAACATAGCTGGCTATGTTCACTATTCAACAATTTCCGAAGCAGAGTTTGTATCCATTTGCTTCCCAAGCAACAACCAGATATCTTTCAGCCACATTTTGCGCTCCCAAAAACGATCATATACATACCTGTAGGATTCCATCCTACTTAACTGGCAATGGAAGCAAAATCCAGAATCCACGGGACAGTGTTGCTCTTTTTGTAAACCGTTGCAGGGCTCCACCTCGTGTCCACCGCTACCTGCATCCAAGTTGCGTAGTACTAATTAGCGGGACGCCCTATCGTGAGCTTTCGTACCACGTCAAGTATCAGGGGGATTCTCTTCTTCGATCCGACGTTCGAATCGGCCCGCCGGCCCGACGATGAAAAAGCAAAAGAAACATTGCTCAGCCAGTTGAGTGGGCTTTTCGGAAGCGATTTCCAGCCGAGATTGACTGGGTGAGCGAGGGACACGGGATTGCATGTTTACGCCTTCGTTCAGCGTACCCGGAGGGCATGGCCGGCTGTCGTCATCTCTCATCGTTGACGTAATAGATAAGATTTTGTTGCGTGATTTGTGATACTTTCCAATGACCCCCATCCTAAAAAAGAAAAAGACAAGAAAGAAAAGAAAAGAAAAAAACAGCAGAGAATTTTTACAGAACTGATCTTGGAAATGCATGGAGCTCGGCTGCTACTCATAATATCCAAGACGGATGGAAGGGAGGAACATTCACGGGAGATAGTACATAAATCAACAGCACCCATGAAGAATGTTAAATACTATTCTCCATCTACGCCCTCACACAAACATACCCCTCTTTCCTCTCTATCGCAGCAGAAAACCACCCGTGTCTGGATTTCTATTTCCGCTCTCATTTCAGTAGCGTACATACAGGATAAGAACTTGTAGCCAAATAGTGTTTTGCCAGTCTATTTCCACAAGCGGAGCAGAAGCAAACTCTGAGCAGCATACATCTCCTAAGATCTAGAGACTAAGTTAGAAGCGTCAACGAGGGCGGCGGGTTGCAGCATACTGCCGAAAAGTTCTTACCGTGGTAACCGAACCGGTTTGCGGTTCGAGACGAATGCAAGACTCTCAGGGATACACGTACCTACATACTACGAAACATATACGAAGAAGGTGAATATGCATCACGCTCAAACAGAATACTCACATTTCTACATGGGTTCTCCTACGGGTACTTATCTTCCCTCGTTTCTCCAATCTCACCTCAGTCTTAGCCAGCATAGGACATCCCCATTTCATCCGGTTCCAGACAGAGAACAGACAGAGAACAGACAGAGAACAGACAGAGAACAGACAGAGAACAGACTCAATCATCACACACTAAAAGAAAAACAAACATTGAAAAACTATCCATTCCCATTACGATCAGCTCACCTTTACTGATCGATTTCTTAGTCGGTCCCCACTATCTGAAGAACCCCTTCACTCCCTATGGAAAACAGTAATAGCATAAAAAGGTGAATCAAACACCCTCCGGCATAGCAGTCCCAAAGGCAGAGAAAAAGTGAATTTTGGAATTTGTCCATCCCACCCATCACCTCGTTGTTAATCATCATATCTACCCAGACAGTGCGCGCTGTGACCGGTGCCTGAGGAAAAAGAGAAAAGGGGAAACCCCATAGAGCAATAGTCAGCGGTGGGAAAAAGGTGCATATGTATTTCATGAAAATCCCCCATGCAAGCAATGCGATAAACCACCTCCAGCGTGGACAACGAGAGTAGTTGCCCTCGATAAAGTCCACCGCTTCCTGACGCCTACCCATGACGGTTCAGAATGTACCAACGCCGGCGCCAGAAAAGAGTGGTGGTCGTAGTGGGAAACAGGTGAGCCGGGCACGGCAGCTCTGTGACTAGAGCGTATCGTGGTGCGACGTTTCTGTGCTGGCTTGACTCTTTGCCGCTGAAACGCGAGTGGGAACTTGGCATGATTTGCAGGATCTGCAGAATTAAGCCAAGTAGCCAAGATCGTTCTCCTCGCCCTCAAGACGCTCCAAGTATTCCTTCTCCAGCAGGATGTCGATACATTTCTTAATGTCCGCAACCTTCGGCGTGAACCTGGAGCGGATCTGGTTGATGGTTTCACCAACGAGTTGCTGGTGCTTCATCTTCTTCCTGGACTTCATGATGCGGACGATGGCAGACTGAAAGCTCATGTCAGCTATTAATCCGGCCTTCCACAAGTATAATCAGACTTACCTGCATGAGGAGCTTCCTATCTTCCTCAATGGTCTTGTGCGTATCTTCAACCTCTTGCTTCTGCTCGCTCTTGATACCGATGTTGAGATTAACCTTTAACTTCTTGGTCTTGAAACCATGGTTGAGAGTAAAGGTTGTACCAGGCTCGGGCTTGGAGCCTTCAGGGCTGATGGTCAGAACCTTAGCCTTGAGGAACACGGCAATGCTGGGGTCCATGGTAGACTTGTCCAGCTTGGTTGCCTGCTCGATGTCCTCATAGGTGAGAGTCTCTGCGTCGTTGAAGAGCAGCAGAATCGCCATCTGATAGGTGGAAACCTGGAAGGTCGGGGATGCCTTGCTGCCAGGGACCTTCAGGTAGTTGGCGCGAATCTCGCCCTTGCACAATTGCCACAGCCAAGTGAGCTTGCGGCCCGAATGTTTGCTGCCGTAGAATGCGTTGAAACGCTCGTACGTCTTGACAATAACCTGGGGAGGGGCAAACGGAGTCGTCGGCGGGTTGAGCGGCCAGAAACCAGTACCAAGAATGTGGTAAGTAGCATCGACGGCGGTCTTCTTGTCCTCATCGTCTAGAGTCTCTCCAACCCATTCCTTGAACGACGAGTTCAGATCCTTGGAGATCTGCATATCCTGGAACATGCGCTGGAGCTTGTTGGTGTACTCGAAACCGCAGGCATCCTTCAGCTTGGCGATCATAGAAGTCTCTGCGTCGTCCGAGGCGGAGTTTGTGTTGACTAGACGCTTTGCAAGCATGCGCGAGTAGAACTTCTGGAAAACATCTTTGTCCTCAATGTACTTGAAGATGGTCATAATCTGCGTGAGCTGCTTCTCCATGTCATCCTCTTCAGACATCTTGGCGCCGGACTTCTTGAGCAGTTGGTCGGTGTACTTGGCCAAAAGTTCGGGCGACTTCGTCGAGCCAGACTTGCAGACCTTGTTACGGTTGACGAACTCTCTGCAAGCATTGTCCAGAGACCGCACGAACTCCGACTCACCCGCGAACGCTTTGTTGACCAAATCCTGGTATTGGGTGTGGACTTCCAGGAGAGCCTCAACGTATACTTTAGGCTCCAAATCATCAGTGGCAACCTTCTCGACAGCAGACAGACCGGCCTTGCGGACGTGGTTCTCAAAGCGCGTCCTGAGAGGATCAAGGCCTTGTGGGATCCGGGCAAGGAGCTTGTACATCCGGGCGAGATCATCGATGCGGTCTTGGTCGAGAAGCAGTTGGAATTCTTCCCGGAGAGCTTGAGAGTGGTCGGCGATCAGGACAGTCTCGCATGTCCTCATAAGCGGGCCCATGATCTCATCCAGCAGGTAAAGCGGGACACGCTCTTTCTCCTCGTCTAGACGGGACTCAGCCTTCTTCATGTAGTCCACAACGCTGTTGTCTGCAAGAAAGCGGCTGGACTCCTGCTTGTAATATTCGGCCGTTGAATCGAGGAAGGGCTTCTCAAAGAACTCTTTGTAAACATCCAGCGTAGTCTTGGTGCTGTCGGAATCGTCCAGGCCGAGGGACACGAAAGAGTCCACCACACTCTTGATCTGGCTCTGCTCAATCGTCTCGCCATTCCTCTGCTTTTCCACCAGGCGCAGCACCGACTTCATGACGTTCTCCTGTGTGGCCATGAACATGTCCTCCTTCCACCGGACCAAGTGCAGGGTGTAGATGTCGAAGATGTTCTTTTTCCCCTCGTCCATCTCACGCTTGACCCAGTGACGGTTCAAGTACCGGAACAGGTGGTTGTTGTACTGGCCCGCAGTGGTATATCTGTTCCACTCCTTGATGTAGAAGGTTAGAAGGGCTTCGTCGGCGTGTTCGGTCGACTTCTGGTACACCTCGCTGAGGTGAACCTTGAGGTACTCGATGAGATGATTGTAGAGGTCCTCGCCGAGGAGATGTGCTGTTTCGCATCAGCATCCGTTTGCTTCAGGAAAGTGCAACCCAATCGGCGCGACTTACCCCCTCCACGGTTGTTGACGCCGCCATTTGCAGCGCCGAATCCCCCACTCCCGACGGCCTTTTGTGCGGTGCAGAAGTTGTGGATCGCGGTGTACAAGCCCATGTAGGTCTTCATGTCGATACCTTCCCGCAGGTCGGTCATTATGCGATCGACGCCGGCCTGAAGGTACGCCCACCTGAAGCGGCGACTGTCAGCAGATGGACCAGCAGCCATGGGAGGGGTAGTACGTACGTGCCCGCGGAATCATCCTTGTTGGGCATCGGGGGCATCGGTGACGGCATCCTGGAGGGGGTTTGGCTGGTGGCCGCTACGAACACTAGGAAAGTACAGGCTTATGGATGAGGAGGTGAGGAGGCGTAGATGGCGGTGGAGCAGGATGAGTCTGGGAGGAGGTGCTCAGCTCGCCGTAGAATCAGTCCTTGTAAGCGAGTGAGTCCGGTCGCTGGAAGGTAGTGTTCGGGTGGTGAATGCAGGGACGCAGCTGCGCGTGTCCGACAGTTCAGCGCGTCCGGCAGCAAGGCACAGCTTGGTAGCGATACGCGGGATCGGAGCGCTCGCGCAGGATCTCGTCGCGGACGCGGTGCAGGCGACCGTGGACAAAGGCGGGGGGGTGGTTGTGGAAGCGTCGAAGAAGTCGACGTGGGAAGGGAGAAGACGGCAGCGTGTAGGTGGTAAGGTGCAGCGGGCCAGGCCAGGCGTCAGTGCAGGTGTCGACTCAACGGCCCAGGTTGCCGCCTGTCTGCGGCTTCCTCCGCGCCTCAGCCCTACTACCGCCCCCAGCTCGCCGCGAACCCCTCCGCCCAAGCTCCGAGTCACGCGCAAAAGCATTTCAATCTGCAGCGACAAAGCGGCGTCCGCTCGCCCCGCGAACAGCATGTCTTGGCAGAATTTCGGCACCGAGTTTTGTTGTGTGCGGCGCCACAGGATACCTACAGATCCTCTTCACCTCGGCCATGCCGCCGCCTGGCCGTCGCCAGACCCGCCGTTCATTCCGTCATCACCGCACCGGTCACCGCACCGCAAGGCTGCCGGCGACTAGACTCAGGCAGCAGCTTGTCTTGCCGTTCAGACATCCACCGCTGGCCCCTTTTCACCATAGACTGGATCCTTCTCAAACCAGCTCAGCCGCTCGATCCCTTTCACCTTGCCCTCCTCGCCCTGCTTCCCATAGCACATGTCCCAGTCGCAACCCTTTGGATAGCTCCCGACCATCTCAAACCGGCCTTCCTGGTCCTCCAGCAGGCGGTGGCCGACACCAGCAGGGACGACCACCACATCTCCCTTCTCCACGACCGGCTCGATTCTGCCGGCATTGGCCTCGCCGCCGAAGCAGAGTCTGGCGCGGCCGCTGCTGATGCAGAGGACCTCGTGCGTAGTACTGTGGAAGTGCGTCGTGCTATACATTGTGTAGCGCCACTGCGGCACGACGACGCCAACAGCGCCCAGGTGCGATTCTATTGCCGATGCCGATACAGTCGAGGGCGCGAAGGCCGAGTGGTAGATGAGCAGCGGCTTTTGGTGGATGCTGGTATTGGGGACCAGATCGTGCGCCGGAATCTGGTGCTTGCTGACCCTTAGACTTGACAATGGTGTCAAGGAAACCTTGGATGGCATTTTGATGTGCTTGCTGTGTGATGGCGATTGGCTGATACTAGTGGCGTGATTGCAGCCGTGAGAGGAGCCTTTCGGCATAGGTCCTGCTGTCTGCTGTCGGGCTTGTGCTTTCAGTCGCACTCTAGAGGTATGATGCACGCGACAATTGCATTTAACATACGTCATCGCCGTATCGATACCGGACGGGCCTGCGGCCGAGCTCTGCCCGTGCTGTTCGAATCGACCACGCCTCTGCCATTGCTTTGAAGGAACAGCCGTGGCAGATTCGAGGATCCGAGACCACGCTCTGACACCAAGCTGAAACCATAGTAACGTGCTGCTCGAGAAATCTTTGTGGACGATGGTATAAGGCATAACGCCCCAAACGCCGTCCAACGCCGCCGCACGCGCCTCCCAGCCTAGTCCGCCAATAGCTCGCATCGAGCACGAAGATAGACGCCAAGTTCCCACTCGCCTTTAGAAAAGACCGCCCATATAACCAAGAGAAGAAGCCAAGGAATAAACAAGCCAATGCAGACATGCGCCAGTTGCTCACGGACCAAGACACATATTATACCGAACTTATCTCTTCAGCACGGCCTCGTAGATGCTAACAATAGCACCAATACCTGCACCAATAAGAACACCCTGATGGCCGCCAGGCAGGGCACTTGCGACTGTCGAGACCGTTTCGTCGGCGACCAGACCAGTGAATCGTACGCCTTGAGCATACACCATATACGATACCAGGGCCTTAGCGATATTGAAGGTCAACGGGTCCACCTTGTATGCGGGCTTGGACGAGAGCCCGGTGCCCTTGCTCTTGAGAGTCAGATTGAAGAAGTACGCGGTAACGAGAGGGATAAAGAGGCTCGTGTTCGCCCAGAGCAGCGACGGGCTCCAGAAAGAGCTGGTCAAGAGAACGAAGAGCTCAGGGAAGTGCACGGGATACGAGCTGGTGCCCAGAGCGTTGACGGCCGGGATGTCGAAGAAATAGAACCATGGCATGACCTGCTTCTGGAGGTAGTAGGCCTCCACCAGCACCACGGCAGCTTCGACGCCAACGACTGAACTCAGCACCTCGCGCACGTATTCCGCATAATCGGTTACGCCCGAATTCGTCCAGACGTCGCCAACTTTGTTCTTGACAATGGTGGTCTGGCGCTCGATGGCGTCGGTCACGACAGCAGGAGAGGGCGGGAGCGGGACCTGGGCGGCGACGCGCTGGACAGCACGCGGAGTACGGGCAGCAAGTGCCTTCGTCTGTACGGGGGAAGCTTCAATTTCATCTCTGCACGCGAATGACTATCAGCCATGTGTGTTGCATCTGACGCGTTTCCACTCTTGAAGACGCGTCGCGACAAACGCGCGCACTTACTGCGATTCAATCTGCTCCTGCTTGATCCTGGTGACACGCCTGCGCGGACGTGTAGAACGGGGTTCGCGGGGCTCGCTATCCGATTCCACAGCCCCAGCCGCGCGCGTCTTCTTCAAGGGCGACGAGCTGCGCTCGTAATACTCGGCGAAGGCGCTGTTGCCGGCAAGGCGCGTCGAGTTGGTCTTGAGGTGCTCATCGAGGCCGGCGACGAGGTCATCTTTGAGCATGCTCTCATACCTGCTTTGTATTAGCTATCGACGCGCTCATGCTTCCGACGCGTGGTGGTAGCTGCGTACCCAGTAAAGCCGGCCTCGTCGGCCAGTGAGACGAGCTCGGCCTTGCGCTGCTTCTGTAGCCAGGACGACATGGTGGTGTGATGTGATGATTACGGTCGCGTGGCTCGGGCGATGCGATGCGGCTGCGATGAAAATGAATGAAACGGCGTGCGCGCAGATGGGCAGGGTGGGTCGGTGTTGTTTGTGTGAGGTGTGGAGCTGGAGCACGCGGCAGGTGGGATGCTCGAAGAAGTCGCTGGGTAAACAACTCTCCACGCAACTAAGCGAAACCCCGCACCCAATCTGGCAGTCGTGCCAAAACAACACTCTATCCCTGACCCAGTGACCGTTTGCGGCTGGCAGGTGTAAGAAATACGTTCATCTCCGATTATGGCTGTACGTATCAAATCATGGCTCCACTGAGAACGGCACATTCGAGGCGCATAACCTAGTAGCTAGCGTCTTCATAGTAGGACTTAACTATCCCATGCATTGAGCATGCTCCCCAGTACTTTCCTTGTATGCTGCAAGAGAGGATCCGCTTCATCACTCCTATCATCTTCCAATAGCTCCATGCCAAGCTAGACCAAGCTTCACGCCAGTGAGACAAGATCGTCTTCGAAGATATTAGTGCTAGTGAGGCGCATATTTGAGTTCTCCCTTCATCTTGATCATTTTTGCTCCGTACGTGTTGACATATTGCTCCGCATAGCAGTCCTAGACTGTAGTAACAATGCCTCCAATATGCTTGGGTGGCACAGACGGCGGCTAATGTAACGACTCCAACAGAAGAGGCACTCAGGCTGGAAAGAAGCAAGTAGATCTGACAAGTAAAGAATTGAACAAAAATCAGAGTAAGATATAGTAGAGCGATATCCAGAGACTTCAACTGTGCATCGAGGATGATGAAATACACGGAGATGCTGATTTGCTCAATATAGCACCAAGTTTTATGACGCGGCGTCCATGCCTTACGATGCGAGCGGGTGTTTCCCGGAATGGCAGAGCTTCAAAAGAATCCAAGAACTTGCAAGCTCCAACGACGGAGGGTAAAATTAACATCACGTGTGGAATACTGAGCGCTCCGGATCCAGGTCAGTACAATTTGGGACGACCATAACGCTGATCCAGTCCTAAGCCAATAGACCCGGTCAGATACTGATCGTGCAATTGCAAGTCCAAGCACCCGAATACGGTGACCATCGCGCCATTCAGGTGCACAAAAGAAAAGCCGCATGTCTATTTCTTTGTTCTAGGCCGTGACCAGCTTGTGATGTGGGCAAATCTAAGGACTTCCTTGGACCGACCGAATCAGGGATCGACAAACATCAGGCGGGCAGAGGTGGCGGAGCAGGTGGCGGTTGGTGTTGAGAAGCGCTGGGGTGGGTCTGCCGATGACGCGCGAAAAAAGTTGCCGGGCTGGCCGCCGACAGAACACCAGCGCTAGCCCTCAGCAACTTCGACATTTCAATCCGCCCGCATCCCCGCCGCTTCTTCCGCCCATCCAACTCCGCGCGCCCGCCGTATCCCTGGGAATCTCCCACCGCACTCATCCCCCACCCCGAACACCAGCACACGCACGCCGCGCGGCGCAGCGCGCTCACCCTGTGACCCTTCATGGTACTTGCCCGCCTGGCCGACTTCTTCTCTTCCTCCGACTCGACAAAGACGCAATTGGTAGACGATGAACGTTCCATCACACCACTTGACATCCCATCTCCGGTCGCGGAGACCATGGGCGTTGCGGTAGAGTCGGAAGCCGACCTGGAGGCCAAGCGCCCGCCCTACATCCATGTGAGATGGCACCCGGCCCTGTGCGCGGCGCAGTGATGGCAGATACACAGGCTGACAAGCGCTGTCTAGGCGATGTTGGCCGGAGGTCTGGGCGGTCTCACTGGAGACATGCTCATGCACTCGCTGGATACGGTCAAGACGCGCCAGCAGGGCGACCCGCACATGCCGCCCAAGTACACCTCCATGGGTTCCACCTACCACACCATCTTCCGCCAGGAGGGGCTCTTGCGAGGACTGTACGGCGGTGTTGTGCCTGCCTTCCTTGGCTCCTTTTCCGGCACCGTCATCTTCTTCGGCACTTATGAATGGTGCAAGCGGACAATGGTCGACACAGGCATCGCACCACCGATCGCATACTTTAGTGGAGGTATGCTTACTTCGGTGCTCCTCTCATTAGATACATTTGATACTGACTGATGATGCCAGGCCTGATAGCAGACCTGTTCGCCGCCCCGCTCTACGTCCCGTCTGAAGTACTCAAGACCCGCCTCCAGCTTCAGGGCCGCTACAACAACCCGTATTTCGAATCAGGCTACAACTATCGCGGCACGTGGCATGCCGCAAGGACCATAGTGCGTGTTGAAGGATGGGCAGCGCTTTTCCACGGCTTCAAGGCAACCCTGGCCCGTGATCTCCCTTTCTCGGCGCTGCAATTCGCCTTCTACGAGCACGAGCAAAAGCTGGCCAAGGCTTGGGTCGGATCAAAAGACATCGGTCTTCCGCTAGAGATTTTTACAGGAGCCACAGCTGGCGGGATGGCTGGTGTTATCACCTGTCCGCTTGACGTTGTCAAGACCAGGATTCAAACGCAGCAAAGCCCAGAGGCTATGGCAGCATTTGCCGCGAAAGCTGCCAGGAAGAAGCCAAATGTCTCGTCCAGCTCAACTGGACCTAGCGCTGGTCCTTCGTCAAAACACAGCACCCCTTCTGGCCCCGGGCCTGGCCATTCCAAACGTACAAAACGCCCTATCTCGACGTCTTCACCTTCAACCTCCCTCAAGCAACATTCTGCAGCTACGCTCGACACGTCTTCCATCGTCAAGGGCCTACGATTAATTTATAAGACGGAGGGGGTTTGGGGGTTATTCCGCGGGGTTGGTCCAAGAGCAGTCTGGACCAGCGTGCAAAGTGGCACCATGTTGGTTCTCTTTCAGACTTTCCTGAGATGGTTTGAACGGCATCCACTGGTTACTCAAGAATAAATATAGAGCTGAAGACTTTTTATGGGGTGGTTTGGTTTATGCATGGCATGGGAGGTTAAACAGGTGGCCAATTGTACAGTAGGTTGTATCATTCCCCTAGAAGGAGACATTTCTTATTGAAGTCGAAGCATTGGGCGGCGTTGTCTCTCTCGTCTCTCCAGTCCCATCTCTTATTTTTTTCACTATAGAATTTTGTGAAATCTATTTCAACCTTTTTGATCGTTTGTTTCTTCCATTCTCGGCTTTGCCTGCATTTCCATTTTGGTCCGACCGCAGCTTTCTGATGTCAGATTTTTCTGCCGCGTAGCGTCAGACCTTCGGCTCTAATCAGCCACATTGAACTCTAGCTCGGTCCGCCGCGCCGCTCTAGCCCCATCGTCGGCTGAGGCCCCTGACATGGAGCTAAATAGGCAGTGCTGATAGTCCGCTCCCCGCGTCCAAGCAGCCTCATGCGGGGCACCCGAGGTCGAGCCGGGATCACCGTGCTTGTACTACAATGACCTTGGCCATATAAGACTGCTGCAGCTCCGCTCTTCTGGGCTTTATACGATTCCTCATAGCTCACTCCAGGCACAATCAATCCGTTCAGGCAGTTCACAATGGCGTCAGTACTTCCTCATCTTACTTTAGGCAGCTCCAAGGAAGGGAAAGAGAAGAAGCAACGGGAGACGGACATCAAGATTCCAACCACGCAGAAAGCCGCCGTCAAAGATGGCTTGACAGCACCCATCAAAGACGATGCCCCAGTCCCGGAACTCAAGCCCGGTCAGATCCTCGTCAAGATCAACTGGACGGGTCTCTGCCACTCGGACATCGGCTTCCTGCGCGACTACTGGCCCACCTCCGCCTTCCCGGCCCTCGTCAAGGACATGGCGCTCGGCGTCTGCGGCCACGAGGGCGCCGGCAACGTCGTCGCCGTGGCGCCCGACGTCGCGGCCGAGGAGCTGTGGTCCGTCGGCGACCGCGCGGGCATCAAGTGGTGCACCAGCGTGTGCCGCCGCTGCGAGTTCTGCACCAACGGCGCCGACGAGCTGCACTGCCCGAACCAGCTCAACTCCGGCCTCACCACGCCCGGAACCTTCCAGCAGTACGTCGCGACCGACGCGCGCTACGCGACACGCCTGCCCGACGCCGTCAGCGACGAGGAGGCCGGCCCGCTCATGTGTGGCGGAATCACCGGGTACGTGGCGTGTAAGCGGAGCGGGGTCAAGCCGGGGCAGTGGATTGTGCACATGGGCGCTGGTGGTGGGCTGGGCCATGTAAGTGGAATTATCCGGTGTCGAGTGGAAGGATTGATATCCACGATCCTTGGCGCTGACTGTACTTCTTCCTGCAGCTCGGCTTGCAGTACGCCAAAGTCATGGGCATGCGGAGTATTGCCATTGACGTAGGCGCGGAGAAGGAGGAGTTGTGCAAGAAGCTGGGTGCGGAGGTCTACATTGATGCCGCGAAGAGCGAGGATCTGATCAAGCAAGTGACGGAGATCACAACTTACGGAGGTACAGCCTTTCTTTCTCCCCAAGACCTTCAACTATGCTGAATCCGATGCTGATTTTTTTTTCTCTCGACAGCTCATGGTGCCATTGTCTTCGCTCCGACGAAGCAGTGCTATGAGACGGCACCATACCTGCTGCGTCCAGGTGGAACGATGGTTGCGGTGGGCTTCCCGAAAGATCCGACAATTTTGGCTGGGGCACCACCAACTATTCTTGCGATGAGAAAGGTACGTTCTCCTCGCCTTTTTCCTCCCCCAATCTCTTCCAGCAGTATCTACCAGAAGGGCAAATCGGTCCCTCTCTACTAGGCGTAACTGATCATTTGGAATGGCAGCTCAACATCGTGGGAAGCGTAACGGGCACGCTGAAGGAGGTGGAAGAAATGCTTGATTTCACGGCGAGAGGACTTGTGCATCCGATCCTCATCAAAGGAAAGCTGAATGAGCTTGATAAGTACGTTGACCTCGTCAAGGAGGGCAAGATATCCGGAAGAGTTGTCCTTAAGGTGGACGAATGAGCCAAGTGTGTTTGCAAGATTCCCATCATCACACCACTGCTAGCTACAGACAGAGTACGTATCAGAACTGTCATTTTTGAGTGAATGCACATCACGTTACTTTGTTCTGCTCAAACGGCGTGGCATAATCAGTCAGAACAGGATCCAGCGATTACCTACCCCAGAACACGCTCGGTCCGTTGCATTCACCTTTTTTGCGCCCTATGTAAGCGAGCAGACATAAAACGCCCAACCGAATTGTTCTACTGCTCCTCCTCCACAAGCGACAAACCACTTGAACTCCGCTCAAACGCGCGGTACACCTGCCTCGCCTCTCCGGGGTCTTCGTCGCCCACGGGCCACGCTACCAGCTGCGCCTTCCCGAAACACCCCACCGCCTCTCTTTCTGTACAGCCGAGCGCGACACCCAACTTCACTCGGATGAACAAATCTTCTAGCATGGCTTTGAAGCGCCCGCATGACGAGAGCAAGCTCATGGAGCCGGACTTCCTGATGGAGGATACGGTGGAGAATGGGACACTTTGGCATTTCCGCGAAATACCTCCCGAAGACCACCGCGTCGAGAACCCTCACTTGGAGCAGGTCATTGCGCAGGGCCGCGAGGCCTCCAAGCTCATGGGCAACATGGTTATGGACCTGGAGACCGTCACCACCACAGACGCAAGAGACAGCATCCTAAATCTGCAGTCATTTCTATCTCAGCTCCAGCGCAAGCTCACCGAAAAGCTCATCGCCGCAGAGGAACCGGTTCTCCGTCAAGACAGCAAACTCCGCGACAGGCACGGCATGGTATCCCAGCGCGGTACCACCGCTCTCACCGAGAAGGCGCTCACCAAAGCAAAGATGCCAGCCAAGCCCGCCTTCAAGCGCAAGCGGGACGACTCAGACGCCGGCCCTCTCAGCTTCGTAGAGGACCACGAGTCCGACCCGACCAACTTCTCCCTTCCGGTCGCCAACCCGGCAAACGCCTCCGTCTCCAAGCCCATCCCTGCCAAGGTGCCCGCGCCTCCTAAGGTAGCCGCTGACAGTGGCATCGCGTCGGCGACGAGTGGCCTCAAGAACATCTCCATAAACCCTGCGGCCAAATTCATTCACCACTCATCCAATGGGGGCTTCGCAAAGGCAGATGTGGGTAACACCGCCACCGAGCAGAGGCCCAGGAAGAAGGCTAGGGTGGGTTCAAGCGCTCGGGACAGCAAGAAGGATGTCGCTCCATCCACTCGTGATCCAGGCAAAGGGAGCAACGCTAACAACCAACCTTCAACCGTCCCCGAAGACAGCTCCCGTAATCAGGCGGGTGTGAAGATAAGAGACGCCCATAAGAGGAAGGGCGCGGGGGCGAAGCGTGGTGCTGATAGAAGGAGGTATTGAGGGAGACTTGCTCTCGATAATGTTGGTTGGTAGAATGGGATTTGTGTCACTATCGAGTAATAGGGACTAAGGCTTGCGGCAATGGCAAGAGCGTTCTTAGATGACTAGCTTATCTCGGAGCAAAAACGAAAGCGTGCATGCATCTGTAATAGACAGGTACAACGAATTACAGCAGACAAATATTGCTCTATCTTCCTGAAGTCCGCTGGATTCTCTGTGGGAAAAGCCGGAAACATTTACGGGCTACACGCTGGTCTGGATGCCCTTCTTGGACGCCTTCATTTGCCTTCCGCGCCTGCCTTTGCGTTGAAAGAACTGACGATGCGTAATCGCCTGCCTTCCGTACCAGACCATAGGTTTGCACCTACCTGATATGATCCGACCGAGAGGTGGATGTTAACCTCCCGCCTCTTCCCTCTCTTTCTCTTTCTCTTTCTCTCTCTCCAAACACATCTTATCTTTACAGCGAGGCACACACCAGCATTTTCTCTCAGTCTCTTAACATATTCTAACCGGAAAATAAGCCCCAGCCATGGACGGCACTACTTGCGGATTTGGTCCGCCCCGAGCGTGCGTCAGTAGGGATGACGTCGCTGTCGTTGAAATCGTCGACGTCGACGCAGATCCAAATTCTTCTCCGGTTGAGAGGACTCTTTATGGCAGAGTACTGGAAGCGAGTTTCCAGGTAAGAGATATGGGTGGAATCAGCAAAGGCTCCCACGTTTGCTGAACGGGATGCCTTCCACTAGGGATTTCTCAACTCTCTTTTTGCCCTGTTCTACAAGGATAGAACCCAGTATGACGTCCACATGCACTTCGAACGGCGGTGCTTCCGCCATGTCAAGGAGGAAGACTGGGACTCGAATACGATAATGCTGCGCGAGAACTCTCACGGTGTTTTGAAGTTGTATGCTCATTTCACTCCGAAACGGAAGGACCTGGGGACGAACACGACGAATACTACCCAGACGGATACTACGGGCAACACAGACCCATCTTTACAGGCGGCATGAGCAGAAGCACACTCGGTGGTAAAAGTAAGAATATTGGCTGAAGTTGAGGAAGCGGTCCGCAGCTGACACGTGGAAAGGTGTACAATGTGTGGCGGAAGGCTAGAGATCAACATGGGGTTCACCGTTTAGGTGTGGACGTCGGCCAATTGCGCCAAAATCAGGAGGCGCAAGCGAATTACTCGCAATACCCATGGTGCAGAGACATACGAGCTGGTAGACGCTGGTCGCGAGCTGTTCCCCGATTGCACCCACACCCGGAGGGAGGAGTTGCGTGTCTCAAGAGATCTGCAGATAGCGAACAGCTTCAATGAGAAACATTCGATGACTTGCAGCGAGGGGACTCGGCCACGAAGGGCCATCAGCGCCCGAATGATGGCGGCGTGAACACAGGGATGCTTGGCCTCTGGTAGAGGCACGCCGGCAATGCAGATCAGCGGTTAGCGTGTGGGGGGACGGGCGCTAGCAGCACAGAAGGCGGGGTAGCAGGCCTTGGGCAGTCCGACGCGTGGAGGACATCTCACCTGAGCTGCTGCGCTGACATGCCACAAAACCCCGCACATCCCTAGACACCTGTTCCCTTCTCCAGAATTCTCAGCCCTCGCCCCTCCTCGCCCTTGTTGCCCACACAACGTGTCAAAATTCATCCATTGATCCATCTCCCCAAGTGTACCCCTAGTGAACCGTCAAGATGAGTGCAATCGCCGAAACCAGCGATGGACCGACGCCTCCCATCCAGGTGCTGTACGCCCTCCATCCTGGTTTCGACACTCTGGACGTCGCCGGTCCCGTCGAGGTGCTCCACACGGCCAGGCACAATCTGGGCGACCCTGGTAAGTGAAAGCTTATGCCATTGCTTGTTGGACGGAAACCGGGGAGTCGAGGCCCATACATGCATTATGCCCTGCCACATCTTGCTTTCTCGTCTCGTGAGCGGCTGCTGACGGAACGGATCCTCCCGCAGCCGGCAAGGCCTTCAACGTCAAGTTCGTCGCCGCCAGCGAGCACACCGTCTCGGAGCAGGGCGCGTCCTTCCGAGCCCACATGGACTTCGAGGATGCCCACGAGGACCTCGCCGAGTTCGACGTGCTGATCGTCCCGGGCGGCGGCACCGACAAGGTCCTCGAGCAGAACGCCGAGCCGATGAAGCTCATCAAGGCCTTTGCAGAGCTGCAGAAGACCGACCCGACCAAGGAGCGCACGCTGATGTCGGTGTGCACCGGGTCGCTGCTGCTGGCCAAGGCAGGCGTGCTGCAGGGGCTGTCGGCGACGACGCACCCCGACTACTACACCAAGATGGAGATCATCTGCCAGAAGGCGGCGCAGGAGGGCGACTACGAGCAGACGAACGTGATGGAGGAGCGGTACGTGGTCAACAACGCACGCTTCGAGCTGGGCGAGAACGAAGAGGAGAACCCCTTCATCCTGAGGAAGCGCCCGGACGGCCGGCGCAAGAGCATCGCGCGCAAGGGCAGCAACGCCTGGAAGGAGGGCCGCCGCCGCGAGAGCATCGTGCGCCGCGCGAGCATGCGCCTGGGCGGCCTGCGCGTCATCACGAGCGGCGGCGTCACGACGGGCTTGGACGCCAGCCTGTATCTCGTCGGCGCTATGGTGTCGCACGAGTCGGCGATTGAGGTGGCGCGTGTGCTGCAGTACGAGTGGAACAAGGGCGTGACGGTCGACGGAATTGACGTTTGATGATGATGACGGTGCGGGTGCTGGCGCCGTTGACGTTGTATCGCGCGCGCGAATTAAAAAAAGACGGCGGGGCAAAGCAGGGCAGTGGCGAGCGAGGTTGCAGCCTGCTGGCGAGGCGGTTTGGCGAGGGTGAGGCGCCCCGGCCACGGGCTTAGCATGACCGAATGAACCTTTAGCTGGCAGCTGCTATGGGCTGCCACGAGCAAATGAACCGGATTCCGACAAGCTTTGCTGCCGTATTCCCCTGAGGGTGGTGAGCTGCCGCTCCCGCGTGGCATCCGCAGGCGGGAAGGGTGGGCGGAGTGGACCCTTAAGCGCCATGCCATAAGGGGCACAGCCGCAGCCACTGACGGCAGTTTGATGGTGCGTTGCTGGCTTTCCGGGCACGCGCTGGGCGCCTGGCAGCCGCCTGTGCCTGAAACGGCACGCGCGCGCTGGCTGGTGACTGGACTGGACGGCGTTTGAAACAGAAACAACACGCTGGCCGCGGGCCCTGCGCTGTCCCCCGCACTCGCTTAAGGGCGATCTTGCATCAGTTCCGGCATGCCGGCCGTTGCGCCCGCCACTTTCGGCCAGCGCCTCGAGCCACATCCCGCCGTGACTCGGCCAGTCATCCGCCGGCGTGCTGCCACCTCTCGACCTTTGCCCCTCGAGCTTGCACCGCCCGCCCTGTGCGCACCGCCCCACCTGCTCATGCCATCCCGCCCACCAAGTTGGCAGTGGGTCCGACTTCCTCCGTACACGTCGTGCCAGCGGCGAGCGCCGTTCTAGACGCTCAAGCCCGTGGGGACTGGCTCCACCGGTGAGCCCGAAGACCGCCATCCCACGTCCGCGCAGTCCCTGCGTCGAGCGCTCTGCAACGCAAGCGCTATCGTGGATCCAACCGGTTCTGCTGCCGGGCCAAGCGCGCAACCGTGTCGATGTTTCTGCTTCGAGCAGCCCGCGGGAATGGCGGCGGGCGCTACGCCGTGGCCCTGCCTCCCGTGATGGCTAACGTTGTCCGCGTCCCCCGCCTCGCCCTGGCAAGAGTCAGTGAGTCTCCGGTATAAATGGGGTCCTCGCAGCACTCGAGGTTAGCCCCAATCACAGAACACTCTTCCTGCAGGTACAGACTCCAACTTGCGGTGAGACTAACTCGTTGCTACATCTCATCACCTCCTGCTCCTCCTATCATCACACATCAACCTTCTCTATCCATCACCTCGCACCTATCTTTAGAAGCTGAGCTTCAAGAGCGTTGCACATCTTCGACTGGATCAAGATCAGCACTCCAACCCTAAAAGCACATCACCCTTATCGTCCTTCATCATGTCTTTTGCTCGTCTTGCTGGCAAGACCGCCGTCGTCACCGGCTCCTCCTCCGGAATCGGCCGCTCCGTTGCCCTCGCCTTCCACCGCGAGGGTGCCCAGGTCGTTTGCTCAGACCAGAGCGAGAAGAGGCAAGGCAGCGATGAGACCGAGCTGTCCACCCACGAGGAGATACTCAAGGCTGGTGGCAAGGCCGTCTTCGTCCAGGCGGACGTGACCAAGGCCGGCGACGTGAAGAATCTGGTCAAAGAGGCGGTGAGCCAGTTCGGCAGGATCGATATGTAAGTCTTCCATCTCTTTCTAGAGGCCACTCCGGATTAGGTGGCCGCTCTCACCACCGGTCTGCTCCTTTTTCCCGTCCCATTCCTCGTCGTTGCCGTCTTCTCTCCGTATCGTCAGATAATACTGCCGTTGTCAGACCAACCATACTGACCAAGCCTTGCAGTTGGATCAACAACGCCGGCGTCAACTGCGACGATGGCAGCATCATGATTTCCGAGGATGCTTGGGACAGGTCGTTTGCCGTCAACGCCCGTGGCACCTCCCTTGGCTGCAAGTATGCTGGCGCCCAGATGAAGAAGCAGGACCAGCTCCCCAGCATGGACCGGGGCTGGATCATCAACATCACAGGCGTCCAGACTGGCTCAAGTAAGCGCCGTCGAAGTTGTTCCAAAAGAGGCTAAGACACTAACAATCTTCTCCTGTAGCGAGCGATTCGATCTCAAAGCACTCCGTTGTGAGCGAGTTGACGAAGACCATCGCCCTCGAGTTCCGCGATAACAGCGTCCATGTGAACGCCATCTGCCCCGGCTGTAAGCATCGCCTCCCACGACCCGATAGAGAGCACACCGAGCTGACAGAATGCAGACACCAAGTTGTCAATGCCCGAGGACTGGATGGAGACCGAGGAGGCGCAGAACGCGCTATCGAGGTTGCCCGAAGACGTCGCCAAGATGGCCGTTGCCCTGGCCAGCGAGGAGAGCGGCTGGGTGTCCGGTAACTCGATGCCGGTCGACCGCGGTTACACCGCCATGTAAACTTATGTGTCACGTTCATGTTCATGTATAACCCTGTAATGATTTTAATGACGAAATAGAATGTATATGATCTCCTGGTATTTAGTGGAATATGGAGTCGTGTCTAGTCGTACATATGTACAAACGTCCCTGCTTACAACATCAATCGTACATCGCGTTTTATACTCGCCTGCGCCAGCGCCGACGCCGTAACTCCAGACGGATCAGCATTACTTCAAGGGCTTCTTCATATCTTCTGGGTAAGCCGTGGCTTTTTCGATCTCTCGTTTTTCTTCATGCAGCTCTTCTTTCGCCTTAATGGAGTTCTCGACCTGCTCGACGGCACGCTCGATCTCAACCTCCATCTCTGGCAAGTGAAATCGCTCAGCAAGTAGCTTGCCATTCCACCTTTGAAGTACCATAACGTCCTCGGTGTCGTTATTCGTTTGCCTCCGGACAATGTCGGCGACATCCTCGGCCTGTTTCCTCGTGGGGGCTGGCGCATCGCGCGAGTGCTGCCTGGAGGGGTGGATGAGGCCTGCGGCGTACATCTGGTCGAGCTCCTCGGAAGGTTTTGGCTTGATCAAGTTATTCTTGAGCAGGAACTCGAGGTGCTTGGAGCCGGACAGGGCCTTCCAGTGGGAGTATGCGCGGAAGACGAGATAGAAGAAGGGGATGTTTGGTATTCTGTAGGGGGGCGCATCAGTTGTGCAAATCGTTGCGCTCAGCGCGCTTTGTCCACATACATTGGCACCAGGGCGAACGGTGCAGAAATAGGCATGCCGACGATGCTCCACCACAGGCGCCTGCGATGCAGCGACTGCCGCTCCGTCGCCAGCTTCTGCAGGATGCCCGACACGCGCTCCTGCTTGAGGTACAGGCCCGGGAATGTGACCTCAACCGTCTCGCGGCCATCCAGCTCGGCTCGCTTGCGCGAGTTGCTCATCGCGGGTATCGTCTTCAGCCCCCATTCTTGGTATGGAATCCGGCGCAGGATGCGGTTGCCGTTGACGGTGAGGGTCTTCTTCCAGCCGCCCTTGTACCACGCAACCTCCGGCGATGTTTTCTCCCAGTCGGCCCAGGTCTGGTTCGCCTTGTTGGTGGCCTTGTCGAGCAGCGACGGCTTCTCGCCCGAGGGAGAGGTGGCGACGCGGCGCTCGCAGTAGATGAGGGTGCGACGGGTGGAAATTGGGAGCAGGAAGAGCCGCATCGTGGCGGGCTTGGGCAGGCGGATGCGGGCGTGGAGCAGGCGGGAGAGATGCGGTGTCGCGCGGGGCAGTCCAGCGATGTGTTTTGCAGCTGAAGAGGCGCGCGCCGGTGTGGGATCGCTTGCCTGCTCAGCGTCGCGCCTCAGGCGTGGGCTAACGTCATGATGAAGGCCCGTGTCGGCGCGCAGAGGCAATCTCCCGGACGCGATCTCCGACAGGGAACTTCCTACCAGCTCCGACCACCAGCCGCCTGTAATTGGAGATCCTCAGCCTCCCCCAAGGCCGGTCTTTTCTCACCCGCCGGCAGCTGGAGGCCTTCCCTCCACCCAAGCCGTCCGCCAACACCACGCTCGCTCGCTGTCTCTCTGCGTCCGCTCTCTCCGCTCCACCGGCCGCACAAGCTATGGCCGCCGACCATGACACGCCCCGGACGGTTCCTCGTAAGCCCCCATGCACCTCCACCACAACACGCTCGCGTGCTCACAAACTGCCGCTCAGCCTGGGTGCGCTCTGCTCACAACGACTCCTCCGAAGACCTCCACCTCGACACCCAGGTGACGCCGCTGCTGCTGCCCAAGACGCCTCAGACCGCCCGTCCAGCCTCGCACAACACGCACCCCTCTCCGCGTCCCGGTGCTCCCGCAGGCCGCCGCTTCGACCATGTCCGCGAGGCCGCTCCGCCGCTGCCAAACACATCGCCTGTCGACAGCGCGTCGCGCTGGCGCGCCTTCGCCCTCGCCTCCAAGTATCCTGACCCGCCTCAGTCCGCCGGCCGCTCGGAAGTCGCCTCGCCGGAATGGATCCGTGACAACTTCAACGACCTGGACTCGCCGTGGGAGCCGGAGCAGCCGATGTTGGTGGACCCAGAGAAGCAGCCCGGGTTCTGGCTGTTCAGCCATTCCAAGCGGAAGAGCCGCCTCCACAAGTTCCATGTGAGACTTTCCCCGGGCCGAGCTGCGACCCAAACGCCCATGACGTTTCGCGTGTTTCCTCGCTTCTTCTTATTATGGGCCTCTGTGACGCCGCCGTTGCGTGACCGTCTCTGTTCCTTGTTTCACGTTATTGACATGGCCTGCAGCACACCCTTATGCGCAACCCTTACATTCCGCTCGCCATTCGTATGACCGTCCTCACCTTCTCGGCTGCAGCCCTTGGCATTTCAGGCCGCATCTTCCACCTGACCAACCGCAGCAATTGTGACGCTGGCTCGTCCACCTACATGGCCATTATTGTCGATGTTTTCGCCATCGTATACCTCTGCTACATCACGTATGATGAGTACACGGCCCAGCCGCTTGGCTTGCGCAATCCCAAGTCCAAGCTGCGTCTCATTTTCCTTGACCTCCTCTTCATCGTCTTCGACTCTGCAAACCTAAGCATTGTGAGATCCCCCGCACCCCGCCCAAAGATGATAGATTAACCCCTTATTCAGGCCTTCCAGTCATTAACCGACGCAAATTGGGCCTGTGTGGACAACAGCGAGCGCAACGATCCCGAGGTGCAAACGTGCTTCCAGTCAAGCGTGTGCAATCAGCAGAAATCCCTGACAGCAGTCCTACTACTTGCGCTCATGGCGTGGCTGCTAACCTTTGCTATCAGTACGCTCCGAATCGTGGAGCGGGTTACGCGCTGATGGCCGATACTCCTTCCTCCTTTGTTTGCTTATATCTGTTTAATCGGTTCACTATACCCCGGAATGATACTACCTTTCTTCTTCGTCCTTCTCCTTTCTCCTGATCTTCGTCTTCGGTCCGACTGTGATGAGAATGCGTTGTTGAGAGTGGGTACCACCAAGAAATGGCGGAGGGCTCCGTGCACAAGGAACATCAACATCTTGAGCAATTGGGGGTTGCGTTGAACGGGCCAGGAAAAAGCTGGAGCATGTTCGGATTTGTTCCCGTTCATCTCCGGGAGTTTTCGGGAAAGCACTTCAACCGCCATCTCTCGGAGTTTCCATCCTCGGCTGACAACAGGTTTGCTCAAAGCGCAATCTGACTCGCAAAGACGCCTGGTAACCTATATGCTTGGCCTTTATTTGAGCCGGCGGGTAAACTTGCTGAGCAACCAAAGAGCACTGTACAACGCCTTCTACACGCAAGCACCGGAGACAAGGCAAAGCACATGAATGCGTTTGTACTTGTCTCAGTTTGCATACGTCAAGGTCTGTGGTAAGGTAGAAATGTACATGATGCCTGGTAGGTCTTCCACTCGATGTCTCTTTATATTGTACATCTATTCTCTCTGGATTTATCTCTGTCGTGGTTCTGTCTATACTTGAACAAAAGCAAGCTATTGGCGTACTTTCATCCACATTTCTGCCTGAAGGCTCTCTGATTAGCTGGAAATGCCCGTGACACTTCATCAACGCAACCGCTCTCCCATACCGGACTGGGACTTCCCGACATATCCTTCTCCAGGACACCGCCGTCATTGGGTTCGGACTCGTAGGCGCTTTGGCCCCTGTTGTGCGCACGGCCAACATATCCATCCTCACTGCCTTCACGCCCACCGATCCTACTACGATTTCGTCAACGCTGACGGCGACGAACTCGTTACCGTCCGCCGTCGCGCCCCAACAACCAACAACAATTGCAACTGCCATGGCCGGTTCTGGAATTGGCTCTGCCCATGCTTCGGACCGTGCGGGTGCGTGCGCCGTAACGAAGGACGAGGCCGGACAAGAAACAGGCAGCAATGGAGGAGAGAAGACACGTGCCCCTGCCACGTCTGCGTCGAGCACGAAAGGGACGCTGTCGAAGCCACCGGAAGGACATGGGAGCGAGGACGGCGGAGCAACAGGGGCTGGAGGGAGGCGGGCCGTGTTCGTGTTCGTCTGAGGGGCGGGGGGTCGGCTTCGGATCGCTCGCCGCCGCGTCCGTTCGAGGGAGGTGAAGCGAGGACTTCGCCCTTCGCGCCGCCATCTCCATCGCCGCCGGTGCTTCCGCCACCGCCGCCGCCGCTGTATTCCAGCCCATATCATCGGAGGAGGGAAGGGGCGGGAAGGAGAGACCGTGGTCGCTGCACCTGTCCCGACTGCACCGGCGAGCAGCCGGACCTCATCGACCAGCTCTGCGCGGGCGTCGACACGCTCGCCGTCGGCCGGGGTCAGTGGGATGAGGGGTCGGGTGGCATCTTGCCGCCTCCGAACTCGCGTCTATCTTCGCGGCTGCGGTCCTTGGCGCGGAGGTCGCGGTCGAGGGGTTCGAGCGCGTCGCGGGCGGAGTGGGTGCGGGAGAGGTCGCGGAGGCCGTATTGGAGGGGGCGAGATGGGGACGCGGAGGGGTCGGCCCCGGGATTTTTAGATACGGAGAGTGATGATGCGAGGGGGTATGTGCCGGGCCTTGGTAGGCGAGATTGCGGGAGGAGGGGGCGGGTGAGGAGAAGGAGTGGACGGCGGGGGAGTGGTTTGGGGGTGGGACGAGTGGATGAGGTGTTAAATGAGAGTAGTGACTTTGAGGGATGGGGGAGGGGTTTGGATCGGCGGAGGGCTTGGTAGAATGGAAGGAATGGCGGAGGCGGAAGGGATAGAGTAAATAGAATCAGGCGACTATAGGAGATGTAAAGCCAACATAACGGTCGATTAAGCCTAGGCCAAGGTTTACCAAATTCGCCCTATGGCCTCTCTTTACTTCGAGCATGCAAAGTTCCAGAGCAGCAGTGCGGACAAATTCCTATTCCAAAAAAAAAAAAAAGGAAAAGGAAAAAGTGATGAAGCTGGTGATGTGTGTGAATTTACACAACCTTTCCATGAATCTGACCCTTCACAAAACACACTTGACCATCCGCAATCGAAGTCTTCCTCCATATTGAAAATGCCTGAGAATATATACAAACGCTATCCAGATGAGTGCTTCGGCTCTTTACAGTTGTTCTTGTTCAAAGTATCTCAAGTGTTTCGTAGCGCGACTTCTGCCGACGAGGCGGGCTGATGCTCTGCAACATCCAGAAGTTCGCCCCAACAGAAAGAACCATGGCTCGTATTCCAGAAAAGCAATTGGCAAATTGAACTGTGCTGCTGAAATGCGATGGAAAGCATGGGGATCCCCGCGCGGAGGCAACAGGGTCTCGCGTAGGGCTGAGGCCAGCGCGGCGCAGCCGAGAGCTCCAGCCAGCTTGCGCTTCTGACAACTTCACCTCGTTTCCGCCCTCACAACGGCTGCCTGACAAACGCCAGCTGGAACTCCACTCGTCGCTTCGGCACAACAATCTCTCAGGCTAACCAAACCGCTGACTGTACGCCACCGCGCTCCCTTCCGCGTCCCGCCAGCAGCCCGTCAACGCCATCCACTCGCTCGCCAGGCCACCATGTCGAAGATCACGCACATCAGCGGCCAGCCGCAGTGGAGCAGCATTTTGTCCTCCAACACCTACGTCATCGCCGACTTCTACGCCGACTGGTGCGGGCCGTGCAAGGTCATCGCGCCCGTCTTCGAGCAGCTGGCCCAGCAGGAGGCCAAGCCCGGCCGCATCGCCTTCGTCAAGGTCGATGTCGACGCCCAGCAAGGCATCGCCCGCCAGTACGGCGTCTCCGCGTACGTCAAACCCCGCTCCCTCCCAAGTCCAAGAATCACCACTGACTGTACCGTCCCACTCACTTAGCATGCCCACCTTCCTCGTCTTCAAGAACTCCGCCGTTACCGAAACCATCCGCGGTGCCAACCCGGCCGCCCTCCGCGCCGCTGTGACCAAGGCTGCCGCCGATGCTGCGAAGGGCCCTGCGCGCCAAAGCACCGCTTTCCAATCCAAGGGCCATGTCCTGGGCGCGCCTGGCCAGGGAAACAAGACGACGGGCGATTGGGCGTGGAGCGTGCAGCGGAGGGGCAGCTGGCTGGATACGGTGGTTAGGTTTGTGGGGCTGTACATCACGACGCTGTTTTCATTCGATGCGTATGCGGCGGCGCGGGCGAGCCCGTTTAATGTGAACAAGAAGGACAAATAGAAGGCACGGCGTGGGGGGCATTTGTTCGGATAGACGCTCTAGCTCCGGATGAGGGTTGTGTGGTGTTTTTTGGGCGTTCAATGGTGGGTTTGCTCTTTATACCATGGTTCACGTGCATCAGTAGTTTCGACATGAACACTTCGATTCAATCACAGTAGGGATCATTCCTGCTTTTCCTCCTAAATAATCTCCGCCTCCTCCACTGCTATGTCGGCCCTGTCGCCGTGGGACGCTCACGGTTATATGGATCCTGTGCAAAAACCCAAGCCACCCCAGCATCTCGTTTCTCAAGGATCCAATTCCGCGCCACGACCGTATCTGGCATTCAAGTACGGATCCGCATTGCCGCGCTAATGATAAAGTCGCTGAAGTGATGGGTCACTACCCTCGCAGGCGGACGCGGAATGGCTCTCCTAAAAACTACCCGTTTAGTGGTCCTCACTTCTTCCTCATTGTTCCGCGCATGGCGAAATCAACAACGAAAAAGACATGTCTTGCGGAGGGCCCCTCTTGACTTAAGTACACAGAGTACAGAGGTCCCGTCCGCGCTGACCCACCCACCCCGGCCGTTTGTCAGAGCCGCCGACGCTCTTCTTGCCCCCAGTGCCCACAAAGCCCCCAAGTGCCCACAAAGCCCAAAGTGCCCATGAAGCAAGCCCCCAAGTGCCCTCTTGACCCGCAGACAAGCTGCGCTCCCGACCCGCCCCACCTTTCTAGGCTGTCGTCGCCCACACCGCGCCCGCAGGCTGGTGTACCCGGACATATCAAGAAGAGGCACTGAAGAAGAAAAGAAGAAAAGGTTGGAAGGTGGAGGGCGAAGGGGGTTTAAATATGTGCTCCAGATGGGGTGCAGGCTCCTTCCGCATGTGACCGCGTCGCGCTTTTTCTCTACCAATGAGGTAAGTCGCAGGCAGGAAGCCCGCAGTCACCAGCGGATGGAACTCTGTGGAATGGCGGCGCCTGACTACCCGTTTCGGACTCCCCCATCACGGCAATCCCTCATTCACTACGTCGCAGCTTCTTTTGGCGGGCATGATCCGGTCCTTCTGCTTGAGCTTGAGGGAAGCAAGGTGGTCAACATGCGAGTTTAGAGAAAGCGGTTCTAGTGCACCTATCTCCGAAGCGTAAAGTCACTAAGAATCTCCACCCGCACGATCCTCTCTCGTTTGTCTACCTCTGCCGCAGGCAGGTAGAAGAGCGTGAAATAATACAGCATCAGCGCTTACGAGGGTTGTGTCGAGATATAAGACGGGTTGTCGAAATGGGACAGGCGATGTCGAAAAGAGACAAACAGGTGATGTTGATATTAGCATCGCATTGCTAAACATCTTCATACTTTCCAGACTCTTTCAATAAAAGCACATTCTGAAAAGCACCGTCGGTAAGTGTTTGCGGGTTGAGATTGTTCATCGTGGCAGTGTTGCCCTACATGAAGAACGGCAGCCCGAATCCAGACACGAAAAAAGATCCTAAGACGTTGCTTTAGACCAATAGAGCGACGTGTCCGTACATTATGCTGACACTATTCCGTGCGGACTCGAGAAGTTTGGGGTGTGTACAGCATTCCTCATCCAAGCTACTTCTAAATTTCAGCACAGATGCAATTCCTTGTCATGTAGTAATAGAAGTAGGATAAGAGCACCGGCCTGGACTAATTTCCCTGAAAGGCACCAACGCTCCAGTCCAAAGTGGCCATCGCAAGAAATCAATTTTGAACCCCATCCTGATCACGCCCCTCTTTGGTATTCCCCAGTAGCAAAAAGCATCCTAATAAAACTCCGAAATCCATCGTCCACGGATGCCTTCAATTTTGAAAAGAGCAAGTGGCCTGATAAGGGCCTAATCGTGGTGGTGAGCTCCTTCCTGGGACCGCCCTGTTCAAGTCTTCTTCACAAAGTGGGCGTAGATGACGAAGGTACGGTCACCCCGGATGCGAAGTGCAACTCCATGGTACATTCCGGCGGCCCAGAGGTTCTGGATCATGCGGGGTTTTCCGGCGGCGGTAGGGTCGCGGAAGGAATCTCGATGGAAGTGTAGCGTATACTCTTCTGGATCGTGCTCGAAAGTAGCGAAGGCAATCTCATGGAGTCTCTGTTGGCAAGCTGTCAGCACTGGATCATTATGGGTGAAGGTGAGAGTAAGGCAATGGGTGAAGAGCCTACCTCCCAGGATATGTCACCGCACATGTGGCGCGTACGAGTGATGGTGGTGCGATTCCAATTCCGAAGTTCCACGCCGACCACAGCGCGGGCTATGTTGGTGTTGCAGTCCATGCTGCCGAAGGATGTGGTGGGTCTTTCGTCAAATGTCGGGCTTTGAGGGAGTTCAATCGCAGAAGGTCTGCGCGATAGTATCGACGGAAGCTGGCAGAGCGAAGACATTTTTGGATGGTGTGATTGCCGCATGGTGAAGTTCAGCTTGCGATGATTCAACGATGGCTCAGTCTTAGACTTTTGAGCAGGCAATATAAAGGTCTCAAAGTGAAGCTCTGACATTGTGCTGGGGAGAAAATTGGCGAATGGACAATACCCGGAATTTCGCGCAGCAAATCCGATGATGGATTTGGCTGGGTCTGGGGCTGTACTTTATGATATTATTTCTCAGAACTCCGTTCGTGCGAAGACCCTGTCTGTATAACGACAACGATTATGTGGATGCGAGTGCGGGTATTGGCGAGCGAGAGACAATCTGTCTCGCCAAAGTCATGTCCTTTCCTGAAGAAGCGATGCTCTGACCCACATCGCCTCCGCGTCGCAATGTTGCAGACTTGCACGCCCGTGAGACATGTCGGATCTGTCGCCTCACAGGGATCCACCGTGAATTGATCTCCAAGAACGTACATCAGTGGATCTCTTTAATGTTCCGATTGGCTTGATGGATCGAGTTATAGAATAGAGAGCTATATAAAATACCTTTCGAGGCAGCAGCCGAAGCTTCGCCGAGATGAAGTAGACTCTACTTTTAGAAGCTCCTGTTCACGCGGCTACTATACCTGGGGCGTGCTATAGGAAGCAGCCGATCTTTCAGTTCTGATACGGAAGAGATACCTAGTTTCAGACGAGTGTCTATAGGAAGTGGAGCATCGCACGTTCATCACCGGCTCCCATCGCTTACCCATGCGCCATCTTGAAACGCGAGCTTAGCGAGGGTAATCAGTAAGCGGAGAACAGCTCAGACCTGGATAGAGGCTGTCCAGAGAAGCATTACGATCACCCGGCAACTTGTAAAGATCATGCCGAAGATCCAAACCAAGCGTGCTGGCTTCGCTTGGTGCGAATGCAGGGAATTGCCTTATTTCGCCTCCTCAGCCTCGTTGATGCAGGCCATGATCACGTTGAGGAAGCTCACCGCGGAAGCATACGGCGTGCGAGTACAATAGGTGAGGTTCCCCATAAATATGTGAGACTTGGGTTGCTTGCAATGTGTGGAGCGAGTGTTGGGTTTCTGCAGACGCAGCCCGACAGGGGGCAGGCTCCCAAGCCGGCATTCGGCAGCACATGGCAGAGGGCCACAGGAATGCAAGAAGTTGCGTGGCTGCGGTTCGATTGCGTTGTTCATGATCACACGGTCGGATCTGACATCATCCATGGCCAACGTCCAGGCGTTCGGGACTGTCGTTCCGTGCCGGCGGCCTTCTCGTCGGGTTGTGTGGAGCGGCTGGGTGAGGATGCAGCCGGGGGTAGAGGGTGAGTGCCAACAGCTGGCGAACGAGAGCGGGTGCGAGCGACGGCTCAAGGCCTTGGGAGGACGCCATGCGGACGGGACATCGAGGGCTAGACAACGGGGAGGAGATGGGGAGCGGGCGACGCAGAGCGGTGGAGATGAGCACAGAGCACTGGGGGTTCTGGACATGATGTGCGACAGGGAAGCAGCAGGGAATGCGCCTGGCCTGGGGGCTGCGCGCGCCACTAGCCACACCTCGGCGCGTCCATAGCGGCAGCCTGCGACCCGCGACCTGCTTGTGTTGTGCGCGCAACCTCAGCACGCCGCCAGCGGCCTGCCTAATGTCTAATATCCACCCTGGCGCCATGTCGCCTGCCTTCGGTGGCCTGTAGAGCGCCTTCCCCCTCCTTGCTTCCGCACCACCACCGCAAGCCCCGCCATCCCGCTCTCACCACGCCCTACCGCCGCGCTGGTCTCACTGCTCCCCCATCATGGACCCCGATGGGCTCGAGCCCGATTCCTACACCGCCCAGCGCCTGGTTTGTTCCTTCGCGAGCTCCACCCAATGCGCCCCACTGACAGCTGGCCAGCAACACGCTACGCCCGAGCATCTTTATCTCACCTCGCGCCGCTGCTTCATAGGCCCCGTTCCCGAGGGCTGGCTCAAGTCGCATCGCCGCGACTGGTACAGGCACCACCTGCATATCAACTACTCCTCGCGCGCTGCCACTTTCTCCACGAACATCAACATCACCCACGACCGTCGTACCTCCGGTCTCGACGCTCCCCGCGCCTCGAGATCCTTCCGTCCAAGCTTCCCACAGCCCGATGACATCGCCGCTGAGAGCCAGAATGATGGGAGTGCAGGAGACGCTACCGTTGTCGTCCCAAGGGCAAGCAACACGGACGGTGATATTGTAGACGAGGAGCTCGAGGCTCGGAAGAAAGGGCACTCTCGTTCCAGTACTGCAAAGAGCCGTAAAGCCGACAAGACGAGACCTGCTTACGGGAGAGATAACACAGGCTCTTTCGTCACCGCCAACGAAGTGCCACGCTCTCCTCCAAGCCCCGAGCTCCGTGCAATCTCCATGGCCGAGAGCAGTTTGCAAATACCCTCGTCTCCACGTGGTGATGCTTCTACCTCTTCTTTGCTGCCCAGGACTGACCGTGCGCCCCCAGCTCCAGCCATAAAGCAGTCTGAAGAAGCCAATGGTTCCAAAGGCGAGGGTAGCCGTGGTCTTGTGAAGTTTGATGTACCCGATGACTCGAAACGTGCCGAGATCCAAGCCAAAGCCCGATTAGCCCAGGCCACTCTACGTCGAAAGGGCTCGCGCTTACGAAAAGCTAAAGTCTGCGACGGCCAGATAGTCAAAATGGACAAGATGCTGGTGCGCGTGGACGCAACCGTTTCCGAGATCGGTGAAGACTTTGACGAAAATGAAGCCCACAAGATTGAATCAAGAACCTCTGAGAAATGGCGAGAGTATATGGTTGTTTGCCGCGACAGCACTAACGATGAGGATCCCGACGTTCCATTCGTACTTCAGATGCACAAGACACGCGTACGTCTTCCCATCTCCCCTTTTGGTCTTCACAACAGGGAGTTCTTTGGTCATGTTACAATGACACAGCCCTTCTGAAGAGCCCATGCCTTCGGGATCTAAGCTGACTGAACTCCGAACACAGGTGATCGCTGCTGTTGAAGGATCAAAGAAAGGCAAGAAGGCTAAATACGAGATTCGACTGAGCCCAAAATACACCAGAGTCAACCTCTACTCCTCGCTGGACAAGACGGTTGTCATTTGGACTCCGTGGCGGAAAGGAACCCAACTCTTCATCATGCGCACTCGCTCAGGTTCTAGCGCAGCGGAATGGTACACCTTCCTCAAAAAAACTCTAGGATGGAACCGAGCTTCAGAACTGCAAATCAACGTACCGGACCTGGATGTCAGCCTTCGCCTGGAAAATCCGTTTCAGGAGTTAGAATCATCCAAGGAATTGAAAGAAGCTGCCGAAGGCAATGCCGAAGCCATGGTAAAGGCAGTCCAACAAGAGCAGGCCATAGCGCAGAACATCATCACGCGTGCCATGGAGATGCTTGGCCAGACAACTGATTACGCTGAGGTTATCAAGAAGTGGACCGAATCTGAGCGCATGGGACTGGCCTGGAAGCGCTATGATCGTCTGGAGTGGATTCACGGCCCAAATGAGCAGAAGATGTATGGTTCCATTGCTATGGCACGAACGCACGAACTCGAACTACGCCCAAAGGAGCATTACCCAACGACCGCGAAGACAAAGAAGGACAACATGATTGAGGAGCCTGTCCCTGTAGAAGGCTTCTTGATTAGACTGACAAGTCAAAGAGGTGTCGACAAGAGACTGGGCCGAATGTTCTTCAAACGGCTTTATTTTTCGACACACGACAATTACCTCGTATTTTCGCGACCTGCTAGAGCTGTTCCTCCCCCACCTCCAAAACTTCCGGGCTCTGGAGATTTACGAGTTCCGTCAGCTAGGGAAATATCGGAAGAAACGCCTTTGATATACGCCGTGAGTATACATCAGATCCCTCGCTGTCAGTCGTCTACAGATCATTAAACCCAGACAGGTGAACCCCTACCCGGTCAAAGATGGACAAGTCGAATGGCTCGCAGACGGGAATAGAGGGTCTCGGGAAGATGTTCGGCATCATGACCGGGACGCTGCCGATGAAGCCGAAAGAAGGACGGATCTGCTTCTGAAGTGCGACGGATACATCAACCTTTGCAACATCAAGAAAGTCAGGAAGGTACATCGTGGAGCCGCAGCAGTTGATGAAAATATCGATGAGGGCTCTGACGTCGATTTCGACCTCGATGTTGATGACACGATGGGAGATGATGGAGTCACCAAAGAATTCGATGACGAGAGGACTTTCGAGCTTGTGCTGAAAAACGGACTGATCATTCGCCTCCAAGTAAGACCAGAACCACTTCCGTTTGAAGCTGAAAGGCTAACGAGAACCGCTATAGGCTTTCGATAAGACGACAAAGAAAGAATGGATACGGCGTCTCCGTCAGCTTGCGAAGTATTGGAAGTACCGCTCTGCGACCGACATCCAGCTTTTTAAGACTGTCAGGAAATACAATCTCGAACTGCTCAACATTGACGAAGAAGCCGAAGCCATTGTGGGCCAGTTCGCTCGGAAATGGGAGGTCTCACACGCGCACGCTAGTCCTGAGCTGTACAACCTCTGCGGCATCTCTGCGTGCCGTTCTATTCATGTAAGCCCTCATGCAACCCAACGACTTTCAATGTAGGACTCAGCCAACGTCATTTTAGATCTCCGGTGTACTCTTCCGTAAACCGCGCCGTCATGCCACCTTCACCCGTTGTTCCGTCATCCTCTCCGCCGGCACCCTTCTCATCTTTCAAGACTCGCTGCGCAAAAGCACGGGCAAGCAGCTCGAGCACATCCACCACGAGCACATCTCAACCCTCGACCTGCGCGACTGCTACCTCTACTCGGGTCTACTGACGGAGAACGACCTGCTTTACCAGAACCGCACATTCGACAACAACAAACCCGGCCACACGGCTCTTCCCCGGATATACCTCGAGGACGGATGGACCAGCACCGACGAGGACTACATGACGTGTTTTGCCATCTGGCACGGCCGCAAGAAGAGCCTGTTCAGGAGGGGCGGCAATGCTGAAGAGAAGGCGCTGCAGGAGAAGGAGGGTGGTAGGAGGAGTAGGTTCAAGTTGGTGAGCCAGCTGGGCGTGCCGGGGAACACGATGGTTTTCAAGGCGAGGAGCCGTGCGGAGAGGGATCATTGGGTGTTAGCGATCCAAACAGAATCGGAGCGGTTGGCGCAGGCGGAGGAGGTGAGGATTGTGGGCGATGAATAGAGGGTTTTGGGATGGCAATGAGAACTCTGCTCCGGCGGAGGTAATGATCTTGGGGATTGGGTCTTTATACCAGGTGGGGTGGGCGGTTTGGCAATGGTTTTTCATGGTTGGGCTTTTTTTGATCGGCAGCGTTCTGTTTTTCCTCCGCACCTTGTTCCTCTGCTCTAAGCTCTCTAGCATCAGCACACGTGCATGGGTCGCTTCTTCTCCTACTGTATTATTAGTGTTCTTTATTCTGAACATTAGAACCTTCGGAGGGCAATACGTGCACTCCTCGACCTTAATACCACAAACACCAGTCTCTCTTTCGGGCAACACATCTTCAAATTGGTGATGAGATATAAACACGAAGACAGATCCACACAACCCATCAACCCATCCCCCAAGTTTCTCCCTCTCCCTCATCATCCAAAAATAACCTTATCAAACGTCTCGACAAACCCTCTGATCTCATCCTCGGTGTTGTAATGCACCATGCTCACCCTCACCACACCCTCCGGCCCTAGCTGCAGCACCTCGTCGCACAGCCTCTTGGAGTAGAAGTGGCCCCAGCGGAAGCCGTAGTCCGACACCTTCTCGACGGCCTCGACGACCTCCCGCGCGGTCCTGCCCTTGACGCCGAAGCTGACGGTGGGCACCCGTTTGGCGGGGTCGGCGCCGGGCTCGCCGAAGACGGTGATGGCGTCGCCCTTGGCGGCGAGGTAGTCGAGCAGGATCTTCTGGAGGGCGTGCTCGTGGGCGGCGATGGCGGCGTTGACGCGCGCCGCGGCGGTCGGGTCCGGCCCGCCGAGGTAGGAGAGGATGAGCGGGAGCGTCTGCGTCAGCTCGTAGTTGGACGCCGCCAGGCCGAGCTTGTCGGTCAGCGTCGCCGTCGGGTTGAAGTAGTGGCTGAGCGGCGTGAGCGAGGCCTGCGCGGCGCGCCGGCCGTACAGCATCGAGACGTGCGGCCCGTAAACTTTGTACCAGGAGAAGCTGTAGAAGTCGACGTCGAGGGCGCGGACGTCGATGCGGCGGTGCTGAGGGGGGTGGGGGTGTTAGTGGTGTGGGAGGGGTGAGGTGGGAGGGTGGGGAGCTTACAGGGGCGTATGCGACGCCGTCGACGCAGAAGAGGGCGCCGGGGATGGTGTGGACGGTGTCAGCGAGGGACTTGATGTCGTGGATGGTGCCGAGGATGTTGGAGGCGTGCGTGCAGGTCACGAGCTTGGTGCGGGAGGAGAGGAGGGGCTTGAGGGACTCGGGGGTGAGCTTGGGGTTGCTGGTTGGTGGGACGGTCCACCATTTGAGCGTTAGGTTCTTCTGCGCAGCGATGGCAACCCAGGATGCGATGTTGGCTTCATGGTCGAGGTTAGAGACGACCAGCTCGTCGCCGGGGGAGAAGTTAAGGGCGATGGAGAGATTGCGGAAGAGCTGAGTGGTGGAGGCGCCGATTACTGCAGAGTATCAGTGTGGAGTTCTCCAAAGTTCTGCAAATCTGAAACTGAGGGCTGAGGAGGGAGATGAGTATGAGAATCGCTCATGGATAATGGAAGTAGCCAACTTTTGAGGCGTAATAGCAGCCGTTGCGATACCTCCCGTAGAAATCACAAGAAAATTGTCAAGGATGAGCATTGAGACGGAAAAGAAGCAGAAGGAACAAATTGAATAACTGTGGGATGGAAACGAGGAATGAAAGCTAAACGAACCAACTTCATCGTTTTCGGCGTTGATGTATTGAGCTCCAGCCACGAGGCCATCACTGAAGTGCTTCGTGGACGCGGTTCCAACAGGGTAGGAAGCGCCCAGCTGAACGTTGTTTGTGGACAGATAGTCGGAGACACTATGTTCCTGTCAGTCACATTGCACCTGTGCTGTCTAAATGCTGCGGCTTACGATTTGATGACATCGCCCAAGACCTGGCTTCCGCCGGCGTTGTCGAAGAAGACCTGCTTTTGATTCAAGGCAGGGAACTTGGAGCGAGCGTTGGCGATGTCAAAGGTGGAAGCCATGATGCACTACCGGGGCTGGAGAATGGGTGTGAGGCTGGAGGCTCACGGCCAGGCAGTGGAAGAAGATATGGACGACGGCTCGGCATCGTTTAGGTGACGACCGAGACGTGTCCCACCTTCCATATCCACCCAAGTGCGGGGCAGCCCGAGAAAAGTGGGATCACCGCGGACATCGTCATCTTGGCAGGGCGTAGCCAGCTTGTCATCTCGGCTGGCATGCGTGACGATGGGGTGCATTGTTAGGCTGCCTTTCGAGTCAGGAAACCGGAACGTGTCTGCCGGAGTTCTGTACGGCGTGGAAATGCCGTCCACACGCAGGTGGGCTGCTCGAAGACGGGCTGAACCGGCATGCTACGACTCCAGACCAGATCAATGGCAGCCGTGTGCAACAGAAGAAGCCCAGCCAGGTGAATGCAGTATGCGGGTCCAGATCACCAGGCCCTAATCGACCAATATCGTGGACCAAGCAGAACACTTCTCCGCACCTGTGAGCATGACAATGGCACCACAACATTTGAACAAGCTGAAGACTCTGGCATTTTGGCGAGCTAATCAGGTGCCGCGGGACGTGAAAACGAAACACAGCGCTGCTGGCTGATGGAGCACACCAGAGAAAGTCGAACGGTGGTCACCGTGTGGGAGAGGCGCGGGCCAGGTACCCGGAGGAAGGGTGGCCCATGCGTCAACGCGCATCCAGACAAGGGGACGCGTCTCCCGGCGACAGCGCCATCGCACCCATGGCACCATGGACATTGACATCGAAGAGCACACCGATGCCTTCGCCGTCCGTGACCTATGGCGCCCTTCGCGCTTCGCCATCCCGGACCTGCAAGCCGGCGGCACCCTCTTCCCTGAGCTGCAGCTGGACAGTGAGTCTGCCCGACGCGTTTTGCCGCTGCAACGGACTGCGACTGACCCACCGCGTCATAGTCACCCAGATAAAAGTCGACAATCCCTATGCGCCCTCCAAAAGTCTCGAACACGACCTCCGCCTGCCCGACCTCGACACATTCCAGTATGGCCCGCTGGACGAGCTTGACTCGCTCCAAGAGCCCACCGCATCCACCCTTCCTACCCAGCAGCCTCCCGCTGGCGAAGCCCAGCACGACGACCTCTGGGAAGACTCCGCAGACCTAGGGCCCATTAATGACAATGTCAAGTTCCACACCTGGGAGGTCTTCGAGACGCCCGGCTTTGAGGAGCCCAGGCACCCCTACATCGCCGAGGCAGGTCCAGAGGTTTTCGACGCCGCGCTCGTCAGGATGCAAGAGCTCGACTCTTCGAAACAAGCAGGCAGGGTTGTCAGGCCGGATATTCTGTTGGGGTCGCTGTTCAACCTGGGCCTTGGCCGTTCGTCTGTGCTGTTCAGATACGAGCACATGAGAAACACCTTCGCCCAGGCCATCCACGACGCAAGAATGTCTGGTTTCACTCTCCAGTCTGCCCAGAACCTGATCAGCGACTTCATTCGTGGAGGCTCCGCTTTCAGGGCGCTCCGCAATTTCGCTGACAAGACATATGGCTCCGACAACACGTTCGCGTCCCAGGTGGCTTTGGCAACCGCCGTTGGAACAATTGTTTCTTCCATGGAGAACCAGCTCGGCAATCAAAGAGACTCGATTTCCAGCTTGCTGCAGCTCCAGAATCTGTTCCACAGGTCTCACCAAATCCTATTGAAGATCATGGACGTGGTTGAGGACGTGAAGTCTCTGCACACGAACGAAGACCTGATCACTACGCTCTACATGCACGTCCAAGATATGGAACAAGAGGACATCTGGCTACGGTCTGTCTTCTTGGAGATCCTCAAGAGTGTCAGCAATCCTTGGCTTGAATTTGCTGCCGAGTGGACTGGTCTTCGTCGGGGATTCAAGACCGGATTCACCAAAGAACATACGAAACACACATTCGTTGGCGTCGATGAACCTCCTGAGGACCAGAATGATAATAAGCCACCTCCCGAGCACTTCTACAGACCTGAAAACATGCCAGGATTTGTCTCCGAAGAGGACGGCCACACCGTTTTCGAGACAGGCAAGAGTCTCCGTTTTCTCGAAGCCCATCATCCAAACCACCCGCTATGTGCACCTCATAAAGTAGGTGTACAGGCCCCGCCCTTAAATTGGAAGTTCGGCTGGGAAGATTTGGAAAACATCGCCGCCAAAGCGAGGGATTACGAGAGGAATTTGGCCGACGCTATTCGAAGATATAAGCACGCGTCGCTAGACCTTAGCTCAACCACAAGGCGGTCCTCAGGCGCTGGCAAGGCAGATGACTCAATGGTGGAGCCAGCAGACTATGAGCGTAATATTCACGAAACCGTCAATCTCTTCGACCAAGTTCCTTCAAATGAGGAAAGCAGTTTGGCTACAACGCTACACTCGCTGGTCCTTTCTTCCATTTCGACTAAATCTCACGAGGACGGAGATGCCTACACCTTCTCCCCGCCAATAGCACTCACTCCAGTGCTATCCTTAACCCCGCTCTTCCTAGCCCAAGCTCGCCTTGTCAATGCTACTACACTTCGGCTTTTCTTTCGATCTCACAACTTGCGGCTTCACCTCTCCTTGCAACGGCAGTATCAACTTTTGGGCGACGGAATGTTCATGTATCGATTGACATCGTCACTTTTTAGTCCGGAGCTCGAGACGGCAGAACGTCGCCGTGGCACCGTGCGAACAGGAGCCCCTATGGGTTTGAAACTCGGCTCACGGTCGACCTGGCCGCCAGCGAGCTCAGAGCTGAGACTTGCACTGATGGGTGTTCTAAGCGAGAGCTACCACACATCCCAACTGTACCATTCTACCAAGAACCAAGCTGCGTTCAAGCAGCAAGAAAAGAGGCTGAGAGAGACACCTGACCTTCCTGGCAATCTCAGCTTCTCTATTCGCCTTCTCTCCAACGAGGAGATCGAGAAGTGCATGGATCCAAACTCCTTGTATGCTCTGGACTTCCTGCGTCTCCAATACACACCCCCACCGCCACTCAATCTTGTCATGACTACTTCAGCCCTCGACAAGTACGACCAATGCTTCCGCTTACTGCTCCGTATCGTACGCATGCTCTTTGTTGTTAATCACCAGCTCCCTCGCCATGGACTGCCCGGTGTCTGGGAGTCTAAGAGTTTCCGCAACGAAGCACATCACTTTGTCAGCGCCGTCTCGTCATACTTCTTCGACTCAGGCATCGGGGAGACTTGGACCGCCTTTGAAGCCGCGCTCAACGGGCTTGAGCGCCGCATGCGTGCCGAAGACGCAAGTAGCGCCAGCACGAACAGCTCTTTCGGCAGCCTCGTCACCGAGGGCCTCGAGAGCGTGCGCGCTGCCCACGAGGAGTGCCTGGACCGCATCCTGTTCGCGCTGCTGCTGCGCCGCCGTCAAGCTCAGGTCATGAAGCTGCTGGAGGAGATCTTCGAGACGATCCTCGCGTTCGCGAAGCGCGCAAATGACCACCAGCTGAGCGGCGGCGGCGCAGCCACCGTGCAACGCGTCAGCCCGGACGAGGCCAGGGAGATCAGGGAGATGTACATGCTGTTCAGGAGCAAGGTCAACGTCTTCATGACCGTGTGTCGCGGCTTGTTGGGCAAGCGCGGTGGCTACGGCTCCAGAAAGGCGGGAGGTGGGAGCAGCTTGTTCGCTGCCGCTGCTGCGGAGAAGGGCGGATTCGTGCGCTCGTCGGACGAGGAGAACACGATCGATAGGCTACTGTTGAAGCTCGAGATGAACGGATATTACAGCGCGCCCGTGGCTACGGATTTGGGGCTTGAAGGAGTGGGTGGCAGTTAACGTCCATGACTCCTTTAGATGAGGGGGTTCGTGCGATGTCGGCGATGCTGGAACGACTTGTGCGCGCTGCGTACTCATCATGTGTACGAGTAGAAACGAGATGAAATGACTGTTTTCCCTTGCCTGATTCGGCTGGTGTGTGGTCCGATTCGGATTGCGACATGCGTGGTCTAGACGCCGTGTCAACCACTCGAAAGCCTCATGGTCACGATTGCGTTCGTCATCGCACGTTTCCCTTCTCTCCACAAATCCGTGCTCAGCCATCTCAGCTACGTCCCAACTCCGAGGCATCACGCATGTCCGAGGCCGCGGAACCTTCCACGCCCTCTCGCGCGGCCAGCTCATCGGCCTCTTCTGTCACAGGCAGTTACAGTTCGCCAGAAAAATCCAAGCATGCCTGGACTCCGCATTGGACCACCACCACCACCACTGGGCCGCGAGCCTTACGCAACACCGCCAGATCCTTCCGGCGCATGCCCTCGGTCCCCACAGCCCGGCCGGCCAATCCGGCGGCCACACCCGCCCCCGACCGCGCCGATGCGAAACGAGGAAAAACGGACAACTGCGACGACGTGATCGAACGCCTGCGCGTCTGGGCTGGCACGCGCTGCGTTTGTTTCGAAGCTGAAGCCGGATCGGCGGTCGGGGGAGGCGGGGTCGGTGGGTACGCGTGTGGTAGGGTGTGTGTGAGTGGGTGGGCACCTGCGCTGCGCCCGGCTGACCGCGGATGACGACTCGTCCGTCGGCTGCTGCGAGGGAGGGGAGGGGAAGGGGAGGTCTCGACGATGGGAGGGGGGGTCAAGGCCGGCGGGTTCAAGGTGCGTGCGGTGGTTCAGGTACACCGCACCACGCCACGCCACGCCATTGCTGTTGATGACGCTGTGGACGCCACAGGTGCACGTGGAGGAATGAGGCTGAGCTTGCGGGGGGAGAGGGGGTTTCTGTGGCAGATGTTGTTTGGAAAGGGTCTATAGCGGGCCTTTCTTATGGTGGGATTCCTGGGTGGGACATGGGGTTGGGAGGAAAGCTGCATGTGGACACGCGGTGCCCGGAGGGATCAAGGTACTTATCGGAGCGCATGCACTTATGCAGGAGGAGCACAGCAGGAAGGAAGGAGGAGCAGAGATGGGATCAGGGGTGGTGCTGCAACTAAGGACAAAAATAGCTGGCCGCTAATCAGAGCATCGATGTGCTTATCTTCGTGATATTAAGTATATGACTACCTGGACCATGCGGAGGCATGAGGTTCTGTTACGTGCCTGAGCAGTATTGTGTTTACGTGCCATTTGCTACTTGCTGCTATTGCAAGAGTGCATGAAATAAATGCCGTAGCCATCGTCGTCCCCATCTGTGTGGCTGAAGAACTTTCATGGATGGTGCTCTTTGAAACGAGGCTTACGCGGCCTCCCAATGCCCACCGAAAAACGCCACCAGACTCGTTAACTCCGTGAAAAAAGCCGTAACAGGCAAAAGCCGTCTCCCTAACATACAAACATACTTACCAAATCTGAATATCGCGTGTTGCGGATGAAGCGCTTTGAAGAAAAAATGTGCATGAAATCAAGTCGTCAATTGAACAGTTGCCTTTGGAGGGTCATTTCCGGCCTGCTTGGTCGTCGCTCTTCTCTTTCCTTGCCGTGCCGTTGACGTGCGTTTTCCCCGCCTTAGACCTGAAGTCGCAAAATTCATGAATTTTAAGTTTCCCACCGTTGTCCATTAGGAGCCATTGAACGCCTTATGTGACCGCAGGGTGCCTATCCTGGACTCGTGTGAAGAAGACCTAGTTCTTTCGGTCACGGTCCAGACCGGTAGACTCGGTGATTTCAGCTTCCGGCGGGTCTCTCATTGTCTCAAAGCTCGGGCGCGGGGAAACATCCGGAATGCTGCTGTCGGGTGTGAAGACAGTAGTGACAGATGGTGTGTACTCGCGGAAGCCGTCAACGACGACGTCGCTACTATCGGCGTCCTCCTCGTATGCAGGCGGGGCGTCGTCAGTATCGACACTACCGAGGTCAGACTTGTACGATGGGAGACTGCTAGTCCGGGACATGGCATGCGGCGGAGGCGGAGCATACATGCCATGAGGCATGTGATGAGCTTGAGGCTGAGGAGGAAGCGGCTGCATGTGCGAGCTCGGATAAGGCTGCATGGGAGGATGGGCGTGGACGTGAGGATGGGCATGAGCATTGACGCAAGGGCAGGTCGACGGTCCGGGAGAAACTGAAGTAGCACGGCCTTGCTCAGCCTGAACAATGTCATGTGCGAGCTCGTGAGCAGTCCTCAGATTCCTGATCTCCTCTTGCATAGCCTCTTCGAGCCTGTCCTCTTGGTCCAGAATCAAGGCTCTCTTCTCCTCGTAATCGGCCTGACGGTCCCAGTCATCGTTGCTTCCGTTCCACCATTTCTTCCAGGCGTGGCGGCGGGCAAGGCGGCGGTACTGCCTAGCGGTGCGGCGCTCTTCACGAGCGGCACGGCGTTCAGTACGTTGGCGAAGAGTGCAACAGTTGCGGCAGATGAAACTGAAGATGCAGGCAAGACCAGTAAGGGAAGCGAAGGTCATGAGAATGGCATGGACAGGACGAGGTCCATGAGGCCCAGGCCCATGAGGTCCAGGTCCATGAGGTCCATGAGGTCCATGGCCGTGGTGGTGAGGCGGCGGGGGAGGAGGAGGTCCACCAAAGGGAGGAGGTGGTGGTGGTGGGGGAGGACCTTGTCCATCAAAGGGAGGAGGAGGTGGCGGAGGAGGACCTTGTCCGTGCGGTCCGCCAAATGGAGGCCCGGGTGGTCCGGGCGGCGGCGGTGGGCCGAAGCCTTCCGGTCCGTCAAAAGGAGGCGGCGGGCCAGGTGGGTGGTGTTCGAACTTCATGGGATAGTGTCCATGGGGAGGGGGCCCGTGAACATCGCCAGTGTCAATCTCGGCGAAAGACTGATCCGGATGATGTGGGGGGAAGTGAGGGCGGTCCATCTCGTCGTCGTGTGGATGGTGTGGGCCGGGGCTGAGGTGGATGTAGATGATCCGAACGGCACCGTGCGCCTTGTGGAGGAAGGCACGGAAAACGCAGGAGAGGTTGTCGCAGGTCTGCAGCTCGTCCCTTAGCGAGTGAGCATGGTCTCTCATGTGCGCATGGATGATCTTCTTCTGATGACGGATGCGCTCCTGAATCCCCTTCTCGTCGGCCTCGAGCTTGCGAAGAAGCTCGATCTCGTCCTCGATAGAAGAGCTCTGGTGGAAGAAACCCTCGGGAAGATCGTCGAAGTCGACGGACACTAGCCTGAGCTCGGCAGGCGGGTCACGCCAGTCCTCGCCCTCACCAGCGTCGGGAAGAGAGGTGGGGTTGGTGGCTAGCCTGAGCAGCTCAACCTTGCGAGCAGCCTGCTTGAAAGAGACGGAGAAACCGGCAGCGTCGTGGATAGACCTGTCGTCGACCTTCCTGATGTTGACGGTCAAGAGTTGGGCGACATCATTTCCGTACTCGCTCTCGGTGGATTCCAGGACAGAGTCGAAAAGACAGGCGGTTTCCCAGGAAAGCTCGAGGTCGTGCTCGGGGTCATGTTCGTCAGTGGCCTTGTTGGAACTCGAGATGGACCCGTTGCCGGCAGCGCGGATTCCATTCCACTCCTGGATCAGCGGGTGGCCATTCAGCGTGACGTTGGACTCGCCGCACGGCTGGTCGGCGGGGAAGACTTGGAAGTCGAAAACCTGAGGCAAGTGTCAGCTTGGGCGGCGGCGAGCTTAAGAGCGCGGGAAGCGTACGAGCGATTCGTCATCGTCGGCGCCAAGGCAGCCTTGGCAAGGGACACTGAAGGTTGCCTGGGCGTTTTGAGCATCTGGCGATCATGAGCGACGAGCGACGAGCAGCGAGCGCGAGCAGCGCAGAGGGCAGAGGAGCATACCGAGCTCGAGCACCAGCGGCCTCACGTCATCGAGGCTCTGCGCGCGGGCGTGGGCACGGTGGAGGGCGGGCGGGAGCACAGCAGCGGCGGCGAGGGCCGGCAGCAGGGCGAAGGCGTGCGGCAGCGAGGCGCGCATGGCAAAAGGGACTCGATCCCCGCGCGACTTCGCAGTCTCGCAGGCACGGGGAAGGCAGTTCTGCGGCGGGAAACAACGACGGCAGCAAACACAGCGCGGTAGCACAGCGACAGGCCAAGTGGAGCTGAGGGAGCGGACAGCGAGCAGGCAGCAGGATTCACGGGGTAGGGCTGTGACTTTTAACGCCAGACGCCGCGTCAGCCTCGGGGGCGAGGCGCTGTTGCGAGAGCCCGCGGGCGCTCGGGCCACGCCGCCAGAAGCACGCCCGGCCAGACGATGCGCCCGCTGCGACCGGAGCGCCCAGCCGGGCGTGCAGAGGGATGCGCTGCGGCGCCAGGCGCGGAGATGGGTGCTCGTTCAAGCTTCGGCGACGAAGCTTCGTCCCTGCAGCCGCATGTCAGAGGGCCAGCGCCAGCGCCGCCGCCCCGGCGCTGCGCGCTGCCAGGCCCACCGCACACGTGAGATCCGGTGCAGCTGCAGCGAGCGACAGGGCGCGCCGAGCCAGAGCCTGCCAGCGCCGCCAGCCGCTCCGGAGCCTCCGTCGGCCCGCGCGGCGCATCGTCGGGCCTCGCGCGCCAAGCACCGCGCTGCTGTGACGCGGGCGCGCTGCTGTCTTCTGCCAGCCAACCGCCAACAGCCTCCAGCCAGCCGCCCGCGCTCCCCTCCACGCTCCCGTTCTCCGCAGTCGGCGCTCATAGCCGCCGCGCACGCCATCCGCCTCTGAAACACCAGCCCGCGCGCTGCCAGCACACCTCTCGCAATGGTGAGCCAGCCCCTCCGCTGCCTACACCTCCGAGCTTGCTATTGAATGACGCGGACATGCAGGCGCTGACTTCACGTCTACAAGCTGCCACTAGGCCTCCTCAATGCCGCCCAAGGCCACCCCATGCTCGTTGAGCTGAAGAACGGAGAGACGCTGAACGGCCATCTGGTCAATTGCGACAACTGGATGAACCTGACTCTGAAGGAGGTCGTGCAGACAAGTCCCGACGGCGACCGCTTCTGGAGGCTACCCGAAGTCTACATCCGCGGCAACAACGTAGGCTCGCCGACAGACGCCCCATCGTTAGCCCCGGCTGACCTTCCAACAGATCAAGTACCTGCGCGTGCCTGACGAAATCATCGACCTGGTTAAGGAGCAGCAGCAGCGCGACCAGGCTAACCGCGGCGGCCGTGGCGGTGGTCACCAGCGCGGCGATCACGGTGGACGCGGCGACAGGGGTCGTGGGATGGGCCGCGGTGGCCGCGGTGGTCGTGGAAGGGGTCGTGGCGCATGAGACCTCTGAGGCAATTCGAAGGAAGGACATCTGGAAACAGGTCTCTATCAAAATAGCGCTAGGAGGCATGGAGCCAGTAAAGCTTCAAGCTACGACCAGCGGTGAGGGCCACGGTGCTTCTAGTGCTTGGGAGGGTTGGCCTTGCGAGGTCTCGGCGATCACGAAAGAGATGTAGCATGTGCGTAGTCGCGCACAGCCTAATCTTACGGGTTTGAGCTTTGGTTAGCGTTAAGGGGAAACATCAGGAAGGAAAAATCAAAGACGTCTCGGCGAACATTTATCGAGCCGTACACGTCGTTACAGTTCGCAATATACCGCAATGCGCAGTGTCGTATGGCCGTGGAAAGTAGACCCAATGTTTGTTAGATCTCCATTTTTCAGTGGGCAACATGTTTGGTGAAGTGACTGATAAAGAGCAACGTGCATGGAAGGCTCGTGGCTGCGAGCGGAGAGCTTCCGCGCGATGTTCCGCAAACTCCAAAACTTCGCATCGGACAGCACCGTTCAACAACCTACCCAATGACAACACCACCCCTCATCTTGGATCGGCTGTGGCACTCTCTCTGCCCTGCATTCGCGCGTCTCCCCACCGACACTCGACGAGCCCTTTTGGCCGCATCCACACAACGGCCCACGACTCTTCGTCCAAGAGGTGTTCCATCGCCGGCACGATGCGCCCGGCACTCGAGCACCGCGCAATCGCCCATCCGGTACACCGCCCCGGGGAGTGGAAACTTCTGGGGCCCCAAAAGCAAGAATGAACGCGACCACAGGATAGCCTCCGTGGCGGTCAACGAACTCGACCACCTGGAGACATCCAACATCTATTACCGCCTTCGTCGTCTTGCGGTCGATGGAAATGTGGACAAGGTCAATCGCATGGTCTCATATCTGTTGTCCAAGCGAGGGGAAGCACCAAATATGGCTCTCTACTCGGCGGTCATATTGGCAAACACAAGCCCGGAGCATGGCTCTGCGGCGAGGGCCGCTTCGTTGCTGAAGGAGATAGGAGAGGCGGGCTTAGAGCCGACGGCTGAAATATGCCACGATATGCTCAAAGTGTGTGCTTTTGGATACCAGGTTCGAGTTTGAGCTGATTTGAAGAAAGGTTTTGGCTACCCATCCCGACTATCTCCTCCGGGAGGCGATCACCGAGTACATGCGCCAGAGATGGTTCAATTTATCGGCAGAGGGCCACCACGACGTGGTCGTAGGGCTTCTCCGGGAGCGACAATTTGAGATGGCACTGAACCGCATGGACTTGATGGTCTCTGAAGGCATTGAGATTAGGAGTTGGCTGTACGACATGGCAATATACATGCTCTGTGACGTTGAAGAAGTGGATGAAGCCCTTCGCATCGTTCAGCAAAGAGTCGAGGCCGCTGAGCATGGCATCTCCAAATCTGTATGGTTTAATCTATTGGATGTCGCCAGCAGCACCTACAACGTAAGAAGTCCTTACGTGCAACTCGAGTGCATCTACTAACAACTGAACAGCATGCTGCAATACAGTACATATGGAGACGGCAAGTTGAACCGGGATACTTGAACCCGTCATCCGGCATCTGTCTCAATATCCTCGCCACATTTGCACGATACGGAGACGCCCAGCTGGCAACAGGCGTCTTCAGTCTACTCAGCGAGCGGAAGGAGGTATTCACGAAACAGCACTACGAGATGCTTGTGGATACGTACATCCAAGCTGGCGACATGAGAACAGCCCTCTCTGTACTGTGCATCATGCAGAGCAGTGGTACACCACCAGACGATTATTCCACCCGAAAACTGTTCAGATGGGTTCGCGCGGGCACTGAGCGTGCGCGAGAGATGTTTGACCACCTGCGGTCACTAAAAGACGAGGGCCATACGGTCCCGCTTGCAGCATTCAACGCCTTGTTAGAAGCATCAATTTACCGCACCGATCTGGACCAGGCCATCGACCTGTACAAGGCTCTGCACACGGTGTGCGAGAACGGGCCTACAACGGAAACTTTCAATATCCTCTTCCGAGGCTGCCCTAGACGCAAGGATTTGGCCATGTTTCTCGCGGCTGAGATGGTGGAGCGGAATGTCGAACCGGACGCGCTGACATATGACCGGCTGCTGCTTATCTGCCTCATGGAGCAGGACAATTACGATGATGCGTTCAGATACTACGAGGAGATGCGCAGCCGTGGGTGGACGCCCCGAGCCGGTACATTCATTGCGATGGCTCGGAGATGCGCGCGCGCACAGGACCCGCGGGCGTGGGAGCTAGTAGACGTGATGAGGGAATGTGGAGTAGACGCCCACAGCGTCAGGTTTGTGAGAGAATGGCTGGACGCCAATTGGGGCAAGGTGTCGGAGGCGGACCCAGACCTCACGCGGTAAGCGCTCGCAGGCCGGGAAAGCGACGCAGCATGGATACAGGTAGTTCGCCAATGCAGGCGACACGGCATTGGAGCCCCGTCTCCATCCCTGTGATGCCATGCCTTGATACTGCGCGATTCTGCAGGACAACGCGTAGTAGTGCCGGCAACAAGCACGATCTGCAGAATTAGTGATGTCTTGGCGCAGCTTGATGGTGGTGGTGACATGGATGAGGGCTGTATGACGTACCCATCTGCCGAACCGGGCGGGCTGAGGTGCCAGGCCATCATCAAACCAGCCGTCGACAATGGCCATGCGCCCACGCGCCCTCGCTCCCACGACTCTCTCCCTCCACGCGAGCCATGACCCTGCCCGCCGGCCTCTCTACACCACAACCCGACCAGCGCCGCGCGGCATGACAGCTGTCTCCTCACCCCACTCCGCCTCAAGCTACACGACCCTGATTACGCGCTTGTCCGCGCCATGGTCCGTAGCTCAGCCTCACGCATCATGCCCCCTCCCCGTAACCTAAACTCTAATTCGCCTCGCGCAACAGGCCTCATTGCTCCGCCAAATCGTCGCGGGCCCGCGTGCTCGGCACCCGGAAGCCGGGCTCGACCTGTGCTACGTGACCGACTCGATCATCGCGACCTCGGGCCCCAGCGGCACCTACCCACAACGCGCATACCGCAATCCGCTCGACCAGTTGGTCAAGTTCCTTGACAAGAACCACGCCGACAAATGGGCCATCTGGGAATTCCGTGCCGAGGGCACTGGCTACCCGGATGAAGAGGTCTACGGCAGAATCTATCATTACCCATGGCCGGACCACCACCCCCCGCCATTCGCCTTGGTGCCTCGTATCGTCGCCAGCATGCGCAACTGGCTGAAGGCGGATAAGGAGCGAGTTGTGGTTGTACACTGCAAGGCTGGGAAGGGCAGGTCCGGCACCGTCAGCTGCTCGTACCTGATCGCGGAAGAGGGCTGGAAAGTCGAGGATGCTCTCAAGAGGTTCACGGAAAGGAGAATGAGGCCGAGTTTCGGCCCTGGTGTATCCATACCGAGCCAGCTGCGATGGGTGGGCTATGTCGATCGGTGGACAAAGGGTGGAAAGATCTACGTCGAGAGACAGATCGAAATCCTGGAGGTGCACGCCTGGGGAATCAGGAACGGTGTCAAGATCAGCATCGATGGCTTTGTCGACGAAGGCAAGGTCATCAAGACGTTCCATACCTTTACTCGTGCCGAGAGACAGATTATCAAAGGGCAGGTCAAGGAAAGCGGCGGCCTGGCAGACGTGGTGGCCGAAGTCATGGCTCAGCGGAAGTTGGACAAGACTTCTAAAGATGAGCAAACGCTGGACTCTCCATCATCTCCAGCGTCCCCGGCAGATCGCAAAGCCAACAAGGAAGTGCCGCAGAGCCCGGAAGAGCGGGAGAGCGAGAGCGATAGCCCTGCGGAGTACGGCGATGTCATATTTCGGCCATCTAAGCGTGTTGTACTCCCAACGAGCGACATCAACATCGATTTCGAGCGTCGCAACAAGGCCCTCTATGGGTACACTATGGTCACTTCAGTTGCGCATGTCTGGTTCAACACGTTCTTTGAAGGCAAAGGCCCGGAACAGAACGGGAAGGCCGATGATTCCGGTACATTCGAACTCGAATGGGACAAGATGGATGGCATCAAAGGCAGCAGCCGCAAAGGCGCCAGAGCTTTCGACAAGTTTGCAGTCGTTTGGAGAGCAATCCCCGATTCAGAGACAGGTCATCCTGACGTTGTCATTACTGAGCCGAAGGAAGGCGAGGAGGTGCCCCAGGCGAAGCCAGCCGATTGGAAAGGAACGGAGGCCTCGTACAGCACAGGAACTGCGGGGAAGGAGCTTGGCTTGCGCACCGAAACCCCTCCAGGTGGGAGCCCCAACCTCTCGAAGGCGAGCAGCGTCAAAAGCCACCAGAGCAGCCCTCAGAGTTCGGGCATAGTTGCGACAGAGGACGCGATCACCGAAACGATGGGGCTCAAGGCGCATGGGCGTGCCGGGGAGCAGGTCATCAAAGCCAGCCCCAGCGATTCTGAGGAATCATCTCCTCAAAGGAGCGAACAGCAGGCGGTGGTACCAACGATCTCGAACCCAGAACTCACAGCGAGCGGCATTGATTTCCAAGACCAGGCGGCCAGCAAATCTCCAGAGCCAACAGAGGGAGTGATACAAGGGAAAGAGCACGTTTCAACGGGGTCGCTTCCAGGAGGTGTGCCAGAAGAGGAGATGAAGACGGCACATCCCCACGGACTGGGGCATATAAAGCAAGCGAAAGGATCGCAATCGAGCTCGTGAGGCGTGGAGGAATGGTAGCCTTGTCACACAGACCAAGGCTGGCAAGGCAAGGCGGAGAACGGCACGGGCAGTCGCCAGGGCGTTGGAACGTCTGGAATGCGTTTAACAGGCTAATGCAAGTTCCGCGTATTTTCTTTTTCTTCTCGCCGCTCGCTTTTCTTGCCTAGCGAGGGCGCTTGTTACATGTTGCATCTCCGGCAGGCGCTTGGTGGAGACGGCCAAAGACGGCCAAGACGATAGATAGCTCAGTGGCCAGTAGAATGCGAGCCGATATGTGATACAGATGGTTGCTGCAGCTGCTCTCGACTGGAGCATTGGACCACATGCAAAAGTGCATTCTCACACATGCCAAAGCTACCTGGGCGGATGCTTCGACCAAGCCGGCCAATGTGCTCGGCGCTTGCCACCGGCTGCGGCACCGTTCAGACCGTACATTGCGGGGCCGCGTAGGCAGCAATGACGCTCCGGAGCATGATGGCGCGGTCTCTACCGCATGCCATGAGGCTGAGAGAGGCTACTCGAGTCAATATTGCGCTTGTTTCGTGGATGACTGGAGATATGCCTGGAGGCTGCAGCCAGTCAGGCCCCAGCCCACGCACCGGCCATGGGTGTCCGCGTCTATTGGCGGGCCAGGCACAGCAACCTTGCGAGACGCAGCACGCGGCGTCAGAAGGCAGCGGTCGATCGCAGGGCGCGAGGCGACGGGCGCCTTCAGCCTCGCAGCAGCAGCTTCCCTCCTTCGCATGCAGCTCGCCGGCATGCACTATTTAACCCCGAGTGGCGCCCTTTGCTCAACGCGTGGCCTGGCCTCGCTCTTTCTCGCCGATGCTGCATGAGCGCAGTGCTTGTCCGCGCCCAGACGACAGGAGCCAGCGCAGCAAGCCGCCCGTCAGTCTCAGTTGCACACAGCCTTAGCGGCTGCCGGCTGCATCATCGCAACGCACACTTCTTAGATCACCGACAGTCAGCCTGGGCCTCTCCATCAGCAGCCACTGCCGCCGGCACGCACGCGCCTGGTCCGATGACCCGGGCAAACCGCTGCCATTGGAGCTCCAAATAAGAGCCCGCCGTCCGCCAGATCGCAGCCGTTCCTTTTTCCATCCGCTAGACTGGCGCCCGTCCAGCACGCCCGTCCTCCTCCCGCTTTTCCGCTTCCGCCCTCCACCCCCACAGCGATCTTCCCGACCCGCGCGCCCCGTCCGCCCCGCCAGTCGCCAGGTGTCAGACCACCCTGAGACCAGTGCGCAACCACTCGCCGCCAGAACACCCGCACAATGGACAATGCTCGCGACGAGAACGCCAAGACGGGCGACGACGTCGAGATCAAGGCGACGGACCCCGCGCCCGCGGACCTGAACGCCTCGGCCGACGCCGCGCCCACGGCGGCCGCCGCGGGCAAGTCAGGGTCCAAGAAGAAGGGCAAGAGCAGCTGCCGCAAGCACGGAGCGAAGGGCCACAAGCGCGGCAAGAAGGGCAAGAAGAGCCGCGTCAGCGACGACGAGACGTCCGACAGCGACGAGGACAGCGCGGACTCGGACGACTCCGAGTCGACGGACGAGAGCAGCGACGACGAGGCGGAGCAGGCCCAGAGGAAGAAGTCGGGGAAGAAGAGCCTGAAGCTGCGGAAGACGAAGGGCAAGGCCAAGGAGAAGAAGAAGGCGAAGAGGCACGGCAAGAAGTCTAAGAAGTACGAGTCGTCGTCGTCATCGTCGTCGTCGTCGTCATCGTCGGATAGTTCTTCGAGCTCGTCCAGCTCCGAGTCTTCGTCTGAGGAGGAGATCCGTCACTCGCGCCGCCGCCGGAGCAAGAAGGCTCGCCATGTTGAAGAGTCGGACGTGTCGGAGACCATCGATGGAAGCAGTGAGGACAACGATGACCTCCCCAACTCAGGCGACCCGGCCTCGGCCGAGCTCAACCGCTTGATCCTCGAAAGGCAGCAGCAGAGGAGGCTCGCTGGCGGATCGCTCGAGCTGTCACGCCTGCAAAAGCTTGACAGTGACCTCAAGGCCCTGGAGAAGATGAAAAAGAGGGGCAAAGGCAGCAAGAAGAAGGGGAAAAAGGCTGCGTCATCGAGCAAGCGGGCCAGTACTCTCGAGTTCAAGCGCGTTGACGAGTTGTGGGATAGCAAGATTCACAACTACAAGCTCACCGAAAGTGCCGAGGATCCGGCTGATGAGTTCAACGTCTACATCTTCACCGTTCGGAGGAAGTTTGACTGGGAGAATAAGTACCGGAATACTGTCGTCGATATCAAGTCCAAGCTCCTGAAGGAGGCGTTGCAGGAGGTCATGAAGGAGGTGAAGGGGGTATCGCTGGTGGAAGAGCAACCTTGCATCGACCCCAACATGCTGTTCCTATACCTGGAGGAAATCCGCCAGTTCGCCAAGAAAACACTGAAGGCAAGGGTAAAGAAGGAGAAGAAAAAGAAGAACAAAAGAAGGCTTAACCTTATGATCTCCCACTGCAAGGTCATGATTGCCTACCTCGACGAGGACTATGACGAGACTAAGAAGACGCTGTACCCTATGCTTGAGGCTGGCAACATCACTTTCGACCTCCTCTGGGCCTTGTTCAAGCCCAACACAATTGCATACACGACGACGTACGGTTCTATCGAGCACCCGCGGTGCTTCAAGGTTGACTATGCTACCAAGGAATCTTCTTTCATCCGTGGAGAATGGTATGCTATCGAAGGACGCTATCTCGAGTACGACGGCAAGACTTTTGGACTTGGCGAGCTTGAGATCAACGTCGATGCTTTCAAAGGTCCTCGAAAGATTACCAGCCTGGCTACATATCCCCTTAGCTACCACAAGGATCCTGAGAGCCTCAAGAAGCAGCTCATCGAGCGCGGAAAGAAGTTTGTCACCATGACTGGAATGAACTATCGCTTCCACAAGGGCCTGGCATTCGAAAAGAGGAAGAAGATGGTCCTGAAGCACAACATCAACGGCCGCGTTATGATCGATCCTGCCATCTTCCGGAGGATCAACCCGAATTACGCAATCTCTGTAATCAAGCCTAAAGATCAGGACGCACTCTACGACTTCTCCTGTGGGTGTAGTGATGACGAGTCCGACGATTCAGATGGGCCAGTTGAAGGACCTCAAAATCTGGGCGAAGAGGAGGAGGAGCGGCAGAAGTACAAGGTCAAGGTCGTCTACGACGAGAAGAAGGAAGCACATCTCGTCCAGGTTCCTGTTGACGAAGATGGAAATGAGATTCAGACTGAGAAGCTAGACAAGCTGGCTGAGGATGCCGAGGGTGGAGATGGTGGCGCCAAGACCAAACAGGAGTTCACCGAAGAGGAGCTTCTAATCGCTTCGCCAGTGGTGCTAGGTTTCGCCTTCTCTGAGAAGCGTTGGATGGAATTCTCGCTATCGGGTGTTCGCGACATTGAGTGGAATGAGGGTGCCTTCGAATCTCTCGTGTTGCCAGAGAACCAGAAATCCATCGTTAAGGCCCTCGTCTCAAGCCATAAGTTCCATGCAGCACAGACTATCGACGATGTCGTGCAAGGCAAGGGCAAGGGCTTGGTATTCGTGCTTCACGGTCCTCCAGGAGTGGGAAAGACCCTCACGGCCGAGGGTATTGCAGACTACCTCAAATGTCCGCTTTATGCGGTCAGTGCCGGAGAGCTTGGCACCGAGAGTTGGAGGCTGGAGCAGGAGCTTCAAAAGATCATGGACATTGCACACAGCTGGGGCGCAATCCTACTGCTTGACGAAGCAGACGTGTTCCTTGAGAAGCGTCAGGTGCACGACATCCACCGGAACGCACTCGTTTCCATTTTCTTACGCCTTCTCGAGTACTTCCAAGGCATCCTATTCCTGACGACAAACCGCGTGGAGACCTTCGACGATGCATTCCAGAGCCGTATCCACATGGGTCTCCGTTACGAGGTGCTTAGCCACCACGCGAAGCGCGAGATCTGGAAAATGTTCCTGCGCAAAGTCCGCGACATGGAGGGAGCGGAGATGGTTGAGTTCGGGAATGAGGATTACAACACGCTCGCTCGCAACGAGCTAAATGGCAGGCAGATCAAGAACGCCGTCCGTACAGCTCAAGCTCTCGCCGTCAACATGGATCAGAAGCTCAGCATGGAGCATATCAAGCGTGTGCTGGCTGTTGCTCAGAGCTTTGAAAATGACCTGAAGGGCGGTACTGGCTACGAGGACGCCATGAGGAGCTACACCTGATTCTCTTTTGGATATCACCAGGGTGAGGAGTTACTCCTTTCATTTTGAATACCGCTTGTGTCCCGGGTTTCAGTCATTCTTTCTCTTTTCATTCTCCCTGCCAGAGCATAAGAAAGCCCAGGGCTCCCACTTTCGTTCCCTTCATTCGTCGTTTCTTGGAAATCACAGCTCCTCGCTTTTCTTTTTTTGAGAGTTGGACATGACGTATGGAGTTGAAGCGTTCTCCCTGGTGAAGGGATCACAGAGATTTACGGAAAACTCATACGTATGAAAGCTTCACCTCCCCGCGTCTTCGCTAATGCACGGAGCAAACGGCCGGTGTCATCGGCGGCGTTGGACAGGTGTGTCCTATGACTTACTACTGGTTCTGCTGCGGTTTAGCGGGCATGAAAGCTAATGGTCCATAGCGGTCTCGGGACCGGAGTGAAGATGGCTTGTACTCTTATTCGTTGCTACTTGCTCTCTCCTCTCTCGGTTCAGACAAATGTTTACAGATTGATAGTGTCTAAAAGATCTTCATCTCGAAGAGTGTCTTGAATGCCTTGTGAGTCATGAATAGTGATCCAATACTTATACAGATAACGTACACAGCTATCTTTGCCTTAGTCTTGTCATTACGTGGTTAGGGAGATCTTGACATGAGCAGCGAGTCATGTGACGTGACTCATCCTCGGTACAAATGCCCATGTACTCCTTCCTTCCATGGACCGTTGAAGACGCAATAAAGAAAACAAAAAGACAAACCACTACCCCAAGACTCCAAATATGGCCAAATCTCCCAGCCTCACCAGACCTTTAGGCGCCAAGGTCCAACCGCGCGCCGCCATCCTTCCGCAGCACACAACCTTCCACGGCCAGCACGTCTCCCTCCGGCCCCTAGTCCCATCCGACGCCGACGCCCTGTTCCCGCTCGTGGGCAGCGACGACAACGCCCACCTCTTCGACTACCTGCCCTACGGCCCTTTCGCCGACATCGCCGCCTTCCGGGCCCTCGTGGCCGAGCATTCCGCGTCCACCGACCCGCTCTTCTGGGCCATCGTCCCGCGCGGAGGTCAGGCCGGGGCGGCGACGGACGGCAAGCCGCTGGGCTGGTGCGCGCTCATGCGCATCGTGCCGGCGCACGGGGTGGCGGAGCTGGGCCACCTGCTGTTCGCGCCGGCGCTGCAGCGCACGGCGGCGGCGACGGAGGCGCTGGGCCTGCTCGCGCGCCACGTGTTCGAGGACCTGGCGTACCGCCGGCTGGAGTGGAAGTGCAACGACCTGAACGCCGGGAGCAAGCGGGCGGCGGCGCGGCTGGGGTTCGTGTGGGAGGGCCGGTTCAGGGCGCACATGGTCGTGAAGGGGAGGAGCAGGGACACGGCGTGGTTCGCGATGGTGGAGGGGGACTGGTTTGGGGAGGGGGAGGGGGAGGAGGGCGGCGCGCGAGGGGGCTGCGGTGAAGCGCTGAGGCGGTGGTTGGAGGCGGGGAATTTCGATGAGGGGGGTGTGCAGAGGAGGAGGCTGGAGGACGTGAGGAAGGAGGTTCTGGGTGCGTGAGCGGTATAGGGGTGGGAGAAGGTGCGGGTGGATACCGATATTGATTTGGCTGCCACTGTGCGTTGTGCGGATGGGTTTGGCAGTGCGATGGAGCTGTATGGCGCGCAATGCTAGCAGCGCGGACTCGCTGCACGGAGGATTACATGACTCCAGCCTGTTCCGGCAACCTTTCGGGTGGGCTCGAGCCATGGCTCTCTCGAGTCTCTTGGAGGGGAGAGAGGGGTTCTGCTGTGCAGAGTGAGCGGTCCTGGTGTGGTGATGCTGTGTTGGAGAGCCCCGATGTCCGCTTTCGGCTAGTTCCCACAAAGCATATCGCAGCACGTCTTCTTTTCTTCATATCTCTTTTCTCTCCCATCTCACTCCATCACAAGCCGCATCAGAAACAACGCCATGGACCCGCACCTTGAACCCTTCCCAGGCTTTGTCACGGTCACGGCGTGAGCCTGGGTCCCAATATGCGCACGCCAGTTGCTGCCGTCACTTACAAAGCTCCGGAGACTACAATGAGACCTAGAGCCATCTCATTTACCGTGGGCTTCCTGTCCCCTTTCTCCACGGAGCTCTTGAAATTTCAGCTAATGGTTAAGTAAGCATCGAGCGCACGCCGTCTGTGCGGGTTCAAGAGGAGAACCTCCAGGAGGTCAAACTTTCTCTGCCCTTCCATCCTGCACCGAACGAACAGTGAGTTCCTTCCCCAAACAACATCAGAACTGAGGACCTTTGCGCTGGGAGCAGTCACATGTCGGGCCCCTGACCAAAATTGGCCCATCCGTTGACTATCTTCCCCACGCGTCACCCGCATTTATGCAGCGAATGTGGGGTCAAAGTCGGCGGGAGAGGGCACCATGATTTGGAATGGGAAATCAAAGATTCTAAACAGAGCGGAGAAGAGGGGCTGAGGAGGTAGGAAGGGTTTATGGACAGCTCAATACTCACGTGAAATCCGGCGATCGCTTGCATCCCTTGGCGAAAATGGACATATGGACTCCCGTCGATTGCGATGTTCGGCAGATCACCTGAGGCGTCATTGGTGTCCGTGTCCTGATCTGCGTGTTTCACAGGAATTTGGACTCTGGCAACGCTGCCAACAAAAGCAGCGCCTCCCACCGGGTCCAGACACGCTCGACGGCGCCCGGCAATGACGTTTCCCGCAGCCTATAGCGTCACCCACATGACAAAGACAACGCCTTCTACATGCAGTTACGATTTTCAGACCCGCGCCGGAACAGCAGTCCGACTGTTCCGCGGGGTGGGAGCTAACGGAAACATCGGATTACAGACTTTCCGCCTATACTCTTTTCCTCCACATCTCACTCAGTCCGGAGGAGCAGTGCCGAGACTCTGCATCAGTTCTGCAGATGGCAAACTGAAGCGAGCCGAGGCAGGTCTAGAGCCAGAATATGCTTTGCCCCTGGTAAGCTTTCAGGCGAATAGCTGGGCAGAGCACGCGGCGGCTCTGCCGACGTCAGGGTATGCACCTCCAGCGACGGCGCGTTTCCGGCTTGGCAGCATGGGTCAGAGATGGAGCAACTTCACGGCACGATGGCGTCCGGTTGGGCGGGCTGATCGCCGAGGCCCAAAGATTTGAGGATTCCATGCTGGAGGCCGTTTTAAGAACTGGCACCACAGCACCGGAAAGGGGGCGGTACCTGCTCTCTGGAAAGCGAGGTTGGGCACTGAAGATCGGTCAAGCGCTTTAATGAGCTGACGCCTCTCGGGGAGGCGGGTGCGCAGTGTGCGGCCCAGCGACAAGACTCGGCTCGTGTTGCAAGATTTTGACGAGGGCGCAGAAATAGAAAGCTTGCGTGACGGGGCCGGCGGATGAGGCGTGGAAGAGCAGCGCGACGATGAAGCAGCTTGGCAGATTGTTTGAGGCCGCTCCGGCAGGGAGGGGGAGTCCCGTGCGGATCTGCCGCCACGGTTTCGACAGCGGATCGGCAGCGTATTCCAACACCACCTCCTCCGCCAGCAGCTGAGGCAGTGCAGCTCGGACCCACCGTCGCCGCGAAGCCCGACGCGTGTGGTGTTGACCTGCTGCGCGCTACTGGCCCCCGCGCAACACACCGACGCCCGCCAAGCTGCGCCTGTGGAGCCCGGCAACGCATGAACGCGCAACCAGTCCACGGCCAGCGGAAGCTCTTGGCATCAAAAGCGTGGCCGCCAAGCCCCGTGCAGTGGTCAGCACGTTTGTTTCGTTCATTTGCCGCCTGCGTCTTCTCCACCCCCTGCTGCATCTCCTGCCCCTTTCGGCCACCGCGGGAGACCAGCGGAGGCTGATCAGATTACCCGGCCAGGCCATGTGGCAGCGCGGTCCCACCGAAAGAGCACGCCGGCAGCCAGTGCGCCACCGAAAGGGCTATAGCATTATGATCTCAGTGCCCCAATTTGGCCGCGCGATGCGCTACCGCCTCCGCCACGCCCGCCGCGGGCCTCCGCGCACCGCACCGCGTCCGTCGAAGCCTGCCGCTCTCGCCTCCGCCGCTCCTCCAGCATGGCTCCAAACCTCGCCCACTGCCTCGCTGACCTAGCGGACGTTTCGAGTCCACCAGACGTCTGCTGTAGTCTGCTGTAGCGCCTCCATCTGGCGGCCAGCCTCCCCTTGCGTCCAGCCATTCGCCGCACGTCCACCTGGCTCTCTGTGATCGACACCCAGCAATGTGTGCCTTATCTCGCCAAGCAGCCAAGTCGCAGAGCCGCTGCTCGTGCGCCACTCCCGGGCAAGGGAAGCTTAGCTGTTCGACACTACATGCCAGTGCGCGGCCCATGGCCGCCCTCTAGCGTATTCCATGCTTGCTGTCGGGCTCTAGCATGGGCCCGTACAGGGAGATCGCGTCTGGCTGCTCTCCCAACCGGAGCCAGGAAGCGTCCAGCAGCCGCCCTTTAAAGGCAGATGGAGTCCGCCTACAGCTGGGGCCCAGCGTCCATCCACCGCCTTCAGCCACCTTTTTCAAATCCTAGCCCAGGGTTTTCTTTCGGTCATTGCAGTACCCGGTGACGTCGCTAGGCTCGAGTCAAAGGTACATCATGGCCGACGAAATCTCTCCCTCGGCCTGTCACACGCGCAGGCCGTCGACTGCCACCATGGGCGACTTCGAGAAAGAGAAGTGCCGCACACCTGACTTCGGTATGCACACCAGTCAATACCTCCAGACTGCACAGCTAACGGGACACTCAGGTCTCAGCAGAACTGCTACTCCCGCCTCGCTCGAAGCGCAGGATGCCGTGCCGCTGGATCTAGATGTAGAGCTCCTCACGCTTCCTCCGCTCAAGAGGTGGCGGGCATATCTCAACCAGCAAATTGCAGTCGACACTCTCCTTGAGCTCGAGCTTTACATGCTGAGCTTCGCGACCGGTATTCAGGATGCCATGACCTTCGCCTTCTACGGCGTCTTCTGCTCCAAGCAGACCGGGAACCTTGTCACCATTGCACTTTCGGCTCTGGACTCAAAAGCCGTGGTGCAAACCGAGACTCATATTGCTGTCTCCTTCACTTGCTTTCTTGCTGGAGCTGCTTTGTTTGGACACTTCAACAATTTCATTGGGAAGAAGCGCCGTGGATGGTTGATCTTTGTCAACGCCTGGCAAACACTGTTGGTCATCGCCGCTTGTGCCATCAGGAAGGTCTCAGTAGACAGGTTCGGGATCCTGGATGAAGAGAGCCCCGACCCCTATGCAGTCGCTTCCATCGCCCTTCTCGCATTCGCATCGGGCGGTCAGATTTCGCTCGCGCTCAGCGTTGGCTTGGCCGAGATCAACACCACAATGGTATGCTTCCTCAGTACTTATTGGCCGTTATGTTACTAATACCACCGAAAGGTCACTGGTGCAATGGTCATGCTTGCGCACGACAAGAAGGTTCTCCATAAGCACAACCCCGGCCGCAACCGCAAGCTCTTCTTCATCGGTAGCATCCTCGGCGGCTCCTTTGTCGGTGCTGTAGCCAACCGCTACGCTCACTCCGCCCTCTCGCTCCTTCTTGTCTCCATCTGCAAGGTCGTTGTCACCCTCATGTTCCTCTGCAACCGCGGCGTCAACAAAAAGCCCGGATCGACCGACACCGCTGAGAGCTCTGTTAGCCTGGCTCAGGTCGTTTGGGGTGATTGAGTGAGAAAGACTTGAGGATGTAAGGGTTTGAAACACTGAAGACCATGGAGGACGAAGAAGCCTATTGCTGGACCATGTGATCCACAGCTCCTTTGACAATCAAATTGCAGAGAGAAGCTCCAACGTCGCCGCTCCACCTGGCAGGCACCAGGAATGCGAGCAGTCAGCCCCATCTTCATTGGCGGCCATCTGTGGATCCGGAATCTCCTTGAAAATGGAGTATAGCGGTGTAAGTGGCTACACGCCGCACACCATCCTGCCCACTATTTTGCTCAAAGGAGCACCGGAGATGGAGGCAAGTCTCCCGCAAGCCGCCCCAGCTCTTCTGGGGCGGAGCGGTGCGGATCTTGTGGATCGCTTATCGATGATATGCACAACTTCTTCAACGGAGTCTTGGAGGCAATGAGGGATTTTTCGTCTGGCGTCACTTACGCCCACATCGCCTAAACTGGCATGTCTTTTCTTTTCATTATTACTTCCTTGCTCTTATTCTCTTATCTCTCGGTGTTACAAAATAAACGGTGGGCATTCCCTAGCGATCCATTGATTTACAGCGCAGGCGTCCGGAACTTTGGTTGTTTGTCTTTAGGGCCTATTAAAAGTCAGCTCATACAGCGCAAATTTTGGGGTTTCTTATGTCTTTGCTTCACTTCGTCCAATTTGGCTTTCTACTTTACGGCGTTTCTTCTCCTATACCCAAGTTTTCACCCTTGATTCACATTCATTTCGCAAGATATCCCCGAGTCGTTCAGATGCTTAACTTATTGCTCTATCGAGACGTTCATAGCCGCCCTGATTTTCCTTTCAGGCACTGCTTCAGGAAGAAGAAACAAGAACTGCTGGTCATTCTCTTATCTTAAACTGCGCATCAAAATTCCTCTGTGAAACCGAGAGAACAGAAGTTCTCTCTGGGACGTGCTCTAAATCCCATCGTACTGATATCGAACAGTGATGTGGATAAACACCCTTTTGGCAAAACCACTCACCCACCCCACGGGACCAACAAAGCAAAGCACTCAATCCGGACGCCCGTCCACCCACCCACGCACATTAGCCAGCGGAACAAGTCAACCGCGCCCCCCATCCCCCGACCCGGGCGAACCTTCCCCACCCCGTGCTCCCCAAAACGTCCTTTTACCTGCTCGCTCGCTTCGCTCCGCTTGGCCTGCGTCGTCTCCCGCCTCGGCGCCGCCGTCACGCATCTCTTGGCGAGCTCCACACCCGGCCTTGTCGATTTCTTGGGAGGCATGTGCTCGGCGGGCGAATCTGCACGCCAACGTATCGCCGCCGTCGTCGAGCAGGTTTCGTGCGTGTGCAACCGGGCGTGCGTCATAGTCGGCGATGGTTGGTGCACCTTGCTGTCGTAATTTTTCCCTCCTTTCCTTCCTGCCCTTCTCTTCTCTCTCTCTCTTATCTTGCAAGCACCTTGGTGTTGCACGGATCCCTTCTTGGCGTGGAGCCAGCGCCTGGTGCTTCAGTGCGGGAAGCGAAAATGCCTCGTAGTACATACGGAGGGGTTCTTGGCCCCGCTTAAGCATTGTGTACCGGTGGGGATTTCTGGCAGCAACGCAACGGGCTGGGATGTTCTGATATCGGGGTTCGGAGCCACGGCTAGTGGTGCTTCACCGGGGCGGGCCGCTGATCGACGGGCAATGAGAGAACTTCGGAGCCAAAGAAGAAAAAAAGCTGAGGACCGTCCGATCAAAAAGGGTTACACTTAGCGAGACGTCTGAACAGCAGTGTTATTAGGCGGGGGCAGATATCACCGTAGCTTGAGCGATAATTTGTTATCCACATGGCGAAAAGAGCTGCTGTTTACGTGATTTGCATTGCTTCAGTACATCCATCCTGTATCATCCTGTCTATCTGCATCCCGAAGCTTCCTAAATATGATCGGATAATCCGGACTTAGGAAAATGCGCCAAGCAGCCGCTGGGGTTGAAAACACCCAAGAGAAAGAACACCCATTTTTGTTGCTGTTTCAAGCAAGCCCCCGACGCCGGTACCCCACCAAAGGGCACACGCATCATGCATGCAGCGTGACTTGATGCGAGCCCAGTCAATATGCAAAGTAAAATGAAATGTCAATGAAACGGTTCCGCCGTCTTGTTGATAGCAACTGGCGTGTCGAGGTCAAGCCCAGTAGCTTGAAAGGCTCCGGTGCTTCGAGAACCGGGTTGTGCGGTGTGGTGTTGGGGTATCAAGCAGTGGCCTCATCGGCCTTAGCCTTCTTCGTATCGTTGCCAGCCGCATCATCCTCGGCCGCACGCTTCTTCGACTCAACCTCCTTCTTCGGCGCCTCACTGGCCTCCACAATCGGAATGCCCCTGGAGTGATAGTTAGGATACTGTAGTCTCTTCGCGGCATATAGGGATGGGTGACTAACCTGGCATCGACCTTCGGCTTGGGGGCCACCTTCTCCTCGTCGCCCTTAGACTCGCGCTCACGGTTGCGGTCACCGCCGCGCCTGTCTCCACGGCCACCGCGGCCACCACGGCCTCCGCGGCCTCCACGACCACGGCCGCCCTTCTGAAACTTATCTCTGGCCTCCTTCCAGTCGCCGTTGCCAGCCCTGTTGTCCCTGTCGTCGCGACGACCGCCACGCTGGAAGCCGCCACGACCGCGTTGGCCGTTGGCACTGTAGTGCGGAGGCCGGCTGGGCTGAGCCTTGATTTTTCCATCGGCGATGTCCTTGGCCTTCATCTCGACATACCCCTTCTTGCTCATGATAACCAAATCCTGGCCCTCGAACTTGGGCTTCGGGTCAAGAGCAAGGAAGCTCTTCTGGGTATCCTCGTCCTCGAACTCGACGAAGACACTGCCCTTAAACTGCTTGTCGGGGAAGGAGCGGCGAAGGCGGACCGAGTTGAGAGTGCCGTATTGCATGAAGAACTTCTCGATGTTGAACTGGGTCATCTCGTTCTCCTCGCCGAAGCCCTTAGCGTAGATGCTGCGCGGCTGGGTCTTGTCGTCAATGACGCGGACGTTATTGTCAACGTAGGCGTTGCCGAAGGTCTCCTTGTCGAGCGGGACCTTGCGGCGCACCTCCTCGTTGTCGGTGATCTCGAGGAAGTCACTCTCCTTGATGGCTTCGAGGACGGCCGAGTAAGGCTGGAAGCGGCGCATGCGGCTGAAACCGTGAATGACCTTGAGCGGAATGGGCTTGTTCTCGTAGCCGCAAACCTGGTTCATCAGGTACTTGTCCATGGGCAGATTAGAGTCGGAGAAGTAGAACTCGACCTAGTTCAAAGTTAGCAGACCGACGATTGGATGAGGTGAGAACAAGGCGCGCGTACCTGCTTACGGATCGCGACAGGGTCGCTAGACTCCTCGCCAACGTAGGTCGACTTCTTGTGGAACTTCTGCTGGCCGCGCTGGCCTCTGTGGTCCGTCTTCTCGGAGCTCTTGGAGTCGTTCGCGGCATCGGCGGCTGCAGATGTGAGTTAGAATGCAGGGCTTGCAATCAGGAGCGCAGAGCCAGCGCAGTGAGCATACAATCATCCTTCTTGGCCTCAGCGGCCTCGCCGGCCTCCTTCACGTCATTCTTCGCGTCGGTGGGCGTCTCAGTGGGCGCGTCGGCCGTCTGCTCGTTGGTGGGCGCAATGGCGGCGGCGTCGGCCTCAACGGGCTGAGCTTGGTTGTCGGACATCTTGATAGAGTGCGCAGTCGTTGCTTCCAGGCTGAGGGCAGGGGGAGGGTTTTCTGGGCGGAGCGCGGTGCTTCGAGCTGGGGTGCTTTTGACTGGCGGGGCGAGCGGTTAGAAGTCAAATTCTGGAAGGATGCGTGGGCTTGTGGCTGGGCACGGGTGACTCACAGAGTAGCAGGCTGACGGGAGGCGACGCAGCGACCGGCACAGTGGCAGCACCAAGACTGGGGAAGCAAGAGTGAGGAGCAGAGGCAGAGGCAGAGGCTTCGGCGCAGGCAGTGGAGCGCGCAAAGAAACTCAATACGCAGGTGGGCGGCCGGGAGCTCGGACCACACCCGCCAAGATTTCGCGCCCGCGGAGCTGACGGCCTCCGATTGGCCCGGCGGCCAGCGCGCGCCGCAACGACCAAAGTGAAAGTTGAGGTGCGAGCCATCGTCACGCCCATCGCTCCCATCGCCTCCAGCACGCCCCGCCCCCAGCCATGCGGAAGCGCTTCCACTGGCTCAAGAAGCCCGTACGCTCTCCTCCAGCCTCGTTCTCCATTGGCGTCCGCCTGCTCACTCCTGCTAGAAAGTCAGGGCCGACTGGTCCAAGGAAACGCTCTACAACATCGCCCGCGCGACCGCGCCCAACGTCGCCAGCAAGACCTTCTTCCAGCAGAAATGGAATGCCAAGGCTCTGACCCGCGCCTATCACGGCGAGCAAATCCGTGAGAAGCAATGGCAGCGCATGTTCCGCCGCACCCTGCCCGCCGTCGCGTCAATGGACCACAGGTACCTCGCCCGCTCCGACGGCAGCGAACAGGCCACCGGCCGCGGCGCTGGTGAAGACGAACCCGTCGATGTCACCAAGCGCCGGAAGAACGACATGACTCCCTACATGCACATGACCTTCTATCCGGTTGAGCGCCGCCTGGACACGGCCATCTGGCGAGCTCTGTTCGCCACGAGTGCCCGCCAGGCCCGCCAGTTCGTTGTCCACGGCTGGGTAAAGGTCAATGGCAAGAAGGTCCGTCCTCTCCAGCTCCAACATTTGAAGGCTGACATACTGACCTATTTCCGATGCAGATGATCTACCCCGGCTACATGCTGAACCCTGGCGACATGTTCCAGGTCGACCCAGAGCGCGTTATGTGGGCTACTGGCGCACGCAAAGACGAGAAACGTCAGGTCATTCGCGTCCCAAAGAAGAATAGTAACAAGCCTGCTTCACGAACTGCCCCGAAGGAAGAACAAATATCGTCCGAGGAGACCAAGGTGGATTCGGACGCAGCAAAGACAGAGACAGAGGCCGCAGCTGCGGCTGCAGAAGAGGACCTGGAGCCAAACGAGGAGGACGCAAAGAAGACACTGACGTCTTTGATCGAGAGGACGAACGCCATGATGGACGACACCAAGGAGTTGTCTGCGAAGCGTAAGCAGGATCTCCGCGGTTTCCGTCAGGCCCTCCGCAAAATGCTTTCACGCGCCAAGGGCATCTCCACCACTGTCACCGATGATCTGGAAGCTCGCCTGGCTGTCATCTCCGACAAGCTCGTCAAGACTCCCAGGCAGGCACAGGTAGCTGCCGATGAGCTTACGGAAGAGCAGGAGGAGCTGCTTCAGCAAGCGATGGAGAAGATGAGAGAAAACCCCTTCGACGCGAGCAAGCCGTACCTCACTCCCTGGCGTCCTCGTTCCTTCATGTCTGCTTTCGCCTTCATCCCTAGGTATCTCGAGGTCAACCAAAACATCTGCGCAGCCGTCTACCTTAGGCATCCGGTGGCAAGACCCGGCCTGGCTGAGGTGCCCACGCCTTTCCATTATGAAACCAGCCAGTTGGCCTTCAACTGGTATCTGAGAAGACGGTAAACAAAAAGGGATTGTAGTGCTTGTGGGATCTGGTCATATGAAGCGTCATGTAGAACAAGAAAGCGCATGAATGGTTGGGAGGGTCTATATCATTGTACATTATTGTGAACGACATTTAGGGAGTCAAGGTCAGTCGCATTTCCCACTTCAATACAGTCGCCTGTGAAAATCTTGATCCGCTCAACTCCGTAGCCGCCAAAGTTGTTCAGTGAGCCTGAGGTCCTATTTGGTAACATGTTCATTTAATCTTGCATTACATTATCTCCACGGCCTATGTATCAACTCGTCAATCATCCTAGTATCCAAGTCAAATAAAACCCAAAGCACACTAGCCCCCCTCTACACCGTCCTCTTCCCTGAGCACGCCCCCCACGACGGCTGGCACCAGTTGGCGCTCCCGCAAAAGTCCTCGCCGACGCCGCAGAAGTTGCTCCCGCTGCAGCACAGCCCGGCCGCGCACCTCCTGTTCACGATGGGCCCGCACGTCTCGCCGTCGCGGGCGTCGGGGCCCGGCGCGCCGGTGGGCCTGGCCGGCTTGCTCACGCCGTCGACGCCGCACTTGCCGAAGCCCGCCTGGCAGCCGGCCCCGCAGTAGCCCGCGGCGTCCTGGATGTCGTTCTTGGGCCCGCAGTGGCCCGCCGACGAGCAGCACCGGTAGAAGTACCCGCCGATCCCGGCGCCCGGGCACGACACGCCGCCGCCGGCCGCGGAGCTGCCGCAGACGTCGATGTTGGGGACGGTGGTGGCGTATGTGGGCGTGGCGGTGGCGGAGGCGGTTTTCGTGGTCGTGGTCAGGGATGGCGAGGCGTTTGCCTTGCTCTGAGGGTTGTTATCGTCAGGCGGGCGGCGGGCAAACAGGCAAGCAAAGGTATAGCCGAAAGCAAACCTACCGCGCAGCTGGAGCCTGGGCCGGAGAACTTGCTTTGGCAGGTGGCTGGGTCGCAGTACGCGGCGCCGGTATCACACTAAGAAACCAGTAATCAGTCATTCTTCCTCGATTATTTTTTTTCTCGTTTTTTTTAAGAGGCAGTGGTGACACATTGACATGTTCGCCGACTGTTTTGCTGTATGCATGCAACGCTGGCTGCAGGCAGCCCCGATGCGGTTCCATTTTGCCGAGAGACAGATGCTCGTGGTGCATCTTGAAGGAACGTTACACAGCAGCAGTAGAGATAAGCCTGGTACCGTTGGATATCCAGCTCGAGCCGGCCATCACGGCTGGGAAAAAAAAGCAATGATATGACGGACGCCTGAATGGACCGAGAATAGGAAAGTCTCAACTCACCCATCCATATTGGCTGCCTGAGGAGGGGCGTTAGTCGGAGCAGGTGAAGAATGTGAACATGCAAATAGAGGGGGGCTTACAACAAGAGTTGGCGGCGCAGACCTGGTTACTGTACTTCGGGCCACAGTTCTGACAGGAACCGGCAGCGACGAACAGCAGTGGCACGAGGAGAGAAGTGAGGAAGTGCATTATGGTTGGTAGGGAGAATGTGAGCAAACTTCACCACAGCATGGAAGGCAGAGAGACGGCAGCCGGACTATATAATCGCGCGCGTTTGAGAAGCTGTCTGCTCCGTTCAGCAGCGTCTTGGCAAGCGTGCACCTTGCAGGGGCACATACACACAGTGGAGAAACGGAAAAGCAACGCTGGGTGTCCGAAGCGCCATTCTTCTCGTATTTTTTTAGGGTTGCGGCCTGGGTGCCTGCGAGAGTTGACCGCTGGTTCGTCCGTCCCTGGTCCCTGGAGGCTGGGGATGGACGATCACCCTGCTCGGCGGCTACGAGTACGGGTGCAGGATGGGCCGACCCAAGACAGCTCTGCTTCCGGTGTTGGCGGGAGATCGACGGTCAAGCCGATCCATAGATGCTACTATTTTGATTGATGGGCGGCTGCGGCTGAGAAGCCTCCTATTTGTCGCTCGTATGATGTGTCCGGTGTGGTTTTGCTCGCGTGATTCCTGACCCTGGCGCCTAACCATCCTCACTCGACTCCCGCAGCGTTGGAGCGTCGCGTTGATGGACCAAATGCCAGTGGCGGGCAAGAGGAGAATTTAGGCGGCCGAGATTGTGAAATGAAGTGAAGTGGCGTTGGAGGCCCCCAACTACCCCGCCATGGATCCCGCGAATCTTGCCTCGGTCTGGAAGTGCCCGAAATGTTTTCTTCGCAATCAGTTCTTATCTCACCTACGTTTTCACTGATCGTCTCTCTCCTTTTGCAGGTATCCAAACCAAAGCAAGCAGCTCATCATGGCTGAGGGAGAGTGGACAAAGCTGTCCGAAATCGACCCGGAGTTCAAAAAGGTACAAATCCGCCTCATGCAAGCCGTCTATATCGATTAACGCCCGCCACTCGAGCAGCTTCTTGAAGAGACACCACCGCTTCCGGGTCTCGGCGATGGTCAAGACATTCCAGCGCTGCGAGAGCGCCTCTCCGCCGCCAAGAGAGACATGAACGCCAAACTCCTCGGAAGTTCCAGCGCCGGCGTCGACGTCTCAGACAACGTCATCCCCGCACGCGACGGCTTTAATCTCTTAATCCGGATCTACAAACCCAGCAGCCCTCCTCCCGGTGGCAGCCCTCTTGCCGTCATCCTTCATGGTGGTGGATTCTGTCTTGGCGGTCTCGAAAACGAGGAGCTCACTTGCCGCAATTTTGCGAAGGAGCTGGGCTGTGTGGTGGTCAATGTCGATTACAGGCTTGCGCCTGAGCATCCGTTTCCAGCCGCTGTTCAGGATTCGTGGGATGCTGTCAAATGGGTAAATCGCCGAGCCTGAAATGAATCTAAGCGAACGCTGATCAATTTGTCGTACCTTTAGGCAGCTACCAATGCCTCTAGCCTAGGTGCGAATCCTTCCAAGGGGTTTGTCGTGGGGGGCACGTCGGCCGGCGGCAATCTGTCTGCTGTCGTTGGCACACTAGCTCGAGATGACAAGCTCTCCCCTCCCCTAACTGGGCTGCTCCTCCTGGTTCCAAGCTTGACAAACAGTTATGGGCCGCCCTTGAAGTACAAGCCCGAGCTTCAGTCATTCGATCAGAACAAAAGCGCTCCAATACTGGATAAGAAAGCCATCGACACGTTTTTCAGTGCCTACAATCCCGATCGTGACTCTCGTTTATTCAACCTGTACACCGAAAGGGATCCTGTCAGTCGCGCCGGGCTACCCCCTGTTTACTTTCAGGTCTGCGGGCTGGATCCGCTAAGAGATGAGGCTTTGATTTTCGAAAGGGAACTGAGAACGGAGCATGGAACGCCGACGAAACTGCAGCTCTATCCGGGCCTGCCGCACAGCTTCTGGAGCTTTTACCCGCAGCTTCAAACGAGCAAGAAATGGGTCAGAGACACGCTCGAAGGTATGAAATGGCTCCTCGAGAGAGAAGAGAAATGAGGGGATAAAAGAAAGGAAACATGGGAGGGTGAAGGGCCGGCTTTCTTGTTCAGCATTTTCGATCCTTCTCGCAGTCTGGAGGTCTATTGACATGTTATCACAATCTGATCCCTTTGAGTCCTGTCTTTCTCTAGGCAGTGTCAGCTTCACTGGTCTGCTTTGGTATTTCTTTCTTTCTCGCGCTTTGCGAGCATCGGCTGCAGCGTTTGCTTCATCATGCCGCAGAAGCTCTCGAACAGCACTTTGTCTTGTCCTTGCACCCATCTGATCACCAACTCGTCGGTCTGGACACTAATCTCGAAGCCAAGGGCAATGTCATTCTCGCTCTCTTCCTTTAGCTCCGGCTCTTTCTGCCCTGTTGGCTGCTGCCCAGCTCCTTCCCTCTTCCTCTTTCTTCTTGCGGATCGCGACCAGACATTCTTAGTCGCTCGCCCATATCCAAGGTGGAGTCCGTCATTCCATTTCCATTGGAGTTCCAGATTGTGCATTGTGTCGTCTATTGTCTTCGTGAGTCGGTCCATTGGGACTTCCGAGATGGGAAGTTTGTAGTCTGCCGGTAAGGGCAGTATGTGCTTGATGTTCATGTCTCGACGAGCAATCTCCTGGCCAAAGATTAGTATCGGCTGGGATGCGAGAGTTTGTTTGGAGTCCTAGAATGCATACCGCACTTGGTCGAAGGTCACGCCAACTCCATCCAACAGCCCATCGTCTGGTCTTATGCTGCGCGCCCAGGCAGCACACGGCCCAGTTCTTGCAGCCGACCTCCTTCAATCTCTCGACAAGCTTGATGGTGCTTGACAACTTGCCCAGCATTGAAGTGTACCATGCAACCTTCTTGCCAAGATCAAGGCTCTCTTCAACCATGCGCAGCACGAAGCCCAGGTCACCTCCCTCTGTCACCATCTCCACTTCTGCGCCGGTGCATACGGAGTTAGGCCCCTTTGCTTTGCCTTCGCCAGAGATAGAGGCCTTCCACTCCTCGACAGACGCGAAGAACGGCGGATTGCAAATGGTGAAGTCGAGGTGATCGAGCTCAAGTGCGGCGAGCGGGATCAGAGGATCGGTTGGCTTCGTCTTCATGACATGACAGCGCGGCGAAAATCCGTTTGCCTGGACATTCCGGAGAGCGTGGGAGAAGTTGAGCTGGTCGATATCGGTTGCGTTCATACGCCACTTTGGCCGTGCCTGTAATGCCAGGAGTGTGTATATGCAGGATGCTCCGCAGCCGCTGATCTATGTGAGATGAAATTTGGATTACTCAGCAAAGGGAACTCACATATCTAGGCCTACCACCTGGCGCTCATGGTTCGGGTTTGGGAGGAGCGAAGTGCCCTCGACCTCAAACGAGTCATAATAAGAAGGGTTGATTGACTCGACGAGGTCCTGGATCCAGCGAACGTAGAGATACCTGGAAGACAGTCAGAAACCCCATTTGGAGAAATAAATGCGGCAGCAGCAGGCTTCTTCGCCTGCACGGCAAAGGCGGGATCGGTCCCTTCAGTGATATGACAGAAGACCGTCTCTCTGCGGGCAGCGGAGACATCCCTCCGGAAGCGAAAGTGCAGGAAGAAACAAAAGAGGATCATCCGAGTGAGGGCCCAGAGTAACGATGCGAAAAGACTGGATTGAGAAAGGAGAAAGACTGATGGAGGCGGGGGTGAAGGTAAGGCGCTGGAGACTGGAGACACTTACCGGGATGTCTAGAGGCGGCAGCAGGTCAGTCAACACGCATGCGGGACGGGTCGGAAGCAGGAAAGATCATCGGCGCTTACAGGAGGACACAGCCGGTCGGGGGGGAGGTCGACGGCGAGGCCAAAGTCTCGGTTCAGCAACGACGCGGTCAGCTGTCTAGTCGGCGTCAGCCCTATGTACCCGGCGATGCACTGACCGCGGCGAGCGACACGCACCTCACAGCGCGCGGGTCGTGGAAGTCGACCCTATCCTTGGTCGAGCAGCGGATCTCAGTCAGATCCGGGTCTTCTTCTCCGTGGAGCATGGTTGCCCGGGAAGGGTTGGCAGCGCGGTGTCAAAGTTTGAAGGAGGATCCGCGATGGGTGGGTGCTCAGTGCAAATCCCATTTCGTTACGCCTGCAGGGCACGCCTGTGTCGCAGCTGCCCTCTCGCACCCTCGCCGAGCAGAAATTAGAGGGGCGCCGGAGCACTCATCCGGACGATTCTGTCGCATTTATTGTGCCCTCTCACGTCCGGGTACACGCTCCAACGGCAGCCGTCTGGTTGCATGTGGTCGTTCGCGCTACCTGGCTGCCGAAGACGCAATCCCTCTGCATCCACTCTACCACAGAAGCACCAACGCAACGCAGGATCTCGGCGTTCATGCTCACATATTGGGATATACCAACTGAGTTACACCTCTATAGTGAATTGAAGCAGTCGTTCGGATGATGAAATGCAACAAGAATCATGCCGAGCCCATCCGGACGAACGCTTCAACTCCGAGCATACAGTCGATCTCCCGGAAGAGACCTAGACGTTGCGAACGAATCATACGAAGGACATGAAAGTCGTCAAGCAGTTTTTCCAACGCCTCGCCGATAGACCTGTGCATCCGTGGCACTCCCAGGAAACCCACAACGGTAAAAAGCCCACTCGGCGTGTTTCTTCATCCGTCTTTACCACCACCCAAATGCGCCGAATGAACCAACCGTGCTCACCTTGTGGCCGTACCTGACCTCCTGGAATGAAGGGATCGTATTGGGCTTGTAGAAGCCCAGTAGCTTCTCCATATCGGCGTCGTCCATTTCAACCAAACTGTCCAGGCTCCACGATTCGCACACCTTGGACATCCTGCGCTGCCGTTAGCACCTTTTCTCTGCCAAGCCCCTGCGTAATTACTCGCCATTGCATGCGCTTTGGGCCTTCTTCCTGTCCTGGCGCGATCTTCCTCAGCTTCCGCCGCAGCTGTCCGACCTTCTGGATTGCGGCGCCGATGTTGGGCGGCAGGGTTGCGGCTATCTGCCTCCGCACGATATTGGCCAGCCGCGGCCCGTTGCCATTGGTGCTGACCATGATCTGCAGCGGGCCATCGCGGTGCACGCTTCCAAAGTAGAAGTCACACTCGGGAGGCACGTCGGCAATGTTTGCTGCTATCCGTCTCTCCTTGCACAACTTGTATATCTGGGTGGAAGCCTCCGGGTCGTCGACAGCGGTGAGCACCATGTCGACGCCGTCGAGGTCGGACGGCTCGAATTTGCGATCGACATAGTCGACCTGCTTTTGGGCAATACGGTATGCAACCTCGTCGTTCAGACCGTCGGCGGGCGAGACGACGGTAACCTTGGCATCAGCATTCAGGACGTTGAGAATGCGGCCGGCGGCCACCTGGGCTTATCGTCAACGTCAACACTGGGAGAACGAGGGTGGAAGTGCGCATGCGCCTACCTCGCCGCCGCCGACCACGAGCACGCGCTTGTTGCGCACCTGCCAGGCAAGGATGAGCGAGCCGCCGCCCTGGACCTCGGGGTATCGGTCGGCCATGGTGAACCGGTGGTGGAGCGACGCAGAGGAGAGCGAGCGGACACGGCGGACGGAGGAAGGAATTGTGGTATCGATAGCGCGGAGAAAGCAGCGCAGCCATCCATGAATGATGAGATCAGCGCTGCCGCTCACAAGCCACACCCGTGGCGCCCATCCAGCGCCAGGGTATGCCGAGCGCTGGGCCGCCAGCGGCCGACCGGAGACGCCAACGCTGTGGCGGCCGCCGTGCCAGCGCGAGCGTGCAGCCGGCGGTGCGCGTGAAGCGGCGGGGTGTGCTGTAGGCGGGGAGCTGCGGTGGGCAGCGCTGAGGCGCTGTCTGCAACCCAGGGCGGCGGACGAGCGAGGAGGGCATGCGGTGCCTGGGCCTCCGCTGCGCTGCGGCGCCTCAGTGCTCCGCCGGCCTGCCGCTAGTCAGGCCCCACGCCAGCTGCACCACCGCCTCGCCCAGCATGCTGACGACGCCCGCCGCGACTCCCTGCTCAGCACCATCATGACCTCGCGCCCGGGCAGGTCGCTGGGCGGCGGTCGCACCCTGGGCAGCGCAAAGGCGCTGTCGCCCGCCGCCGACCCCCGTCCACATCACCACCACCGCAACTCCAGTCTGCTCTCGCCATCCGAGAGCTCCGTTTCGCTCGCCTCGCAGTCCTCAGTCTCGCCCGCCTCGACCATCGACCCCGAGAGCCTGACCGCGCGCGTCACGCTCGAACATTCCGACAATGTCCAGGTCGCCTCCGCCAGCTCGCGCCTCGTGTGCCCCATCTGCAACGAGGAGATGGTGACGCTGCTGCAGCTCAACCGCCATCTGGACGATCTACACCAGAATCTCCAGGAGGTCGAGCAGGACGAAATCCAGACCTGGTTCCGCACCCAGATGGTCAAGGCCAAGAAGTTCCAGCCGCTCGCCGTCCTGAACCAGAAGCTCAAAGGCCTCGATGTCTTCGAATCCAACGACTCGCCCTTTTTGCCCACCCCCGCCCAAGCGCCGGCCGCCCACGCCCAACCTGAAATTCAGCGCCCGCTGGACCCGGAGGAGCTCGTGACGCGCACACACTGGCAACGTCCGTCCTACGCCGACCCCTGTGGCGAGCCGACATGCGAGAAGAGACTCGGTGCCGCCAACGGCAGCGTCAACTGCAGGAAATGCGGCCGGCTGTTTTGTGAGGAGCATACCATGTACCAGATGAAACTTTCGCGCTCCGCGCAGCACGAGCCGGTGCGCGGCATTTGGTGTCGCGTGTGCGAGACGTGCTACAAGTCCAGGGACGGCTACAACGACCACAACGGCGCCGAGCGCAACCACACCGCCGCCTTCACCGCCATCCGCAGAAAGCATGTTGACAAGGCCAATCTGGACATTGGTCGCCTGGAGAAGCGTCTCACGAAGCTCACCCAGCTGCTCGCCGATCCCCCGCCCCCTGAACAGCAATCCGGCGCTGGAAGCCTGATCTGGCCACTTTCAGGCGCAAAGGCCCAGCAACGCGCTTTGGAGCAGTCCATAATAGGCTGGGAAGACGATGCTAGTGTACTGCAGTGTCCGTTCTGCCAGCAAGAGTTCACCAGCTACACGTTCAGACGTCATCATTGTCGTCTGTGCGGGCGCGTCGTGTGCGGTGATCCAAAGACGAGCTGCTCCACAGAGGTGGGATTGAGCGTGGCAGCGCGTAAGTTATCTGGGGTGGTCATGAGGGGGCTGATACTGATCCGTTTCAGCAGCTGACAAAGCTTCAGAGAAGTCAGTTGGCCAGGTCAATGTCGACGTGCGTATGTGTCAAGACTGCAGACACACTCTCTTCAGTAAAAGCGATTTCGCCCGAGAATCTTCCGAGAAACCTCGCGATCAACGCGCGTACGAGAATCTGGTGCAATTTGAACGTGGCATCCGATTACTTCTTCCACGATTTCAGAAGTTGTTGGCCGCTTTGCAGTATGCATATCACCAAGCATTGCGTGCGAGGAGAAGAGCTAAGCTGTTTTCAGGGATCCCGAACACCCGCCGACACCAACCCAACTCCAAGATGCAACGAAGGTTCGAAAACGCCTAATGGACGCCTTTTCTCAGTATGACACCGCGGCGCGCCGGATACGCGACTTTCCCACCGAATCACCCACCCAGAGTCGATTACAAAAAGCTGTATACCAGCAAGCATATCACTTCCTCAGTCTTCACATGCTTCCCCTTAAGTCTTTGCCCAAAATCCTCAAGCATGCCTCCCCGAACGGAGCTCAGGCAAAACCAAATGGACGATCCAACGGTGCTCTTGCGGCTATCAAGTACAACGATATCGACAGTGGTAGCGTTGCAAGCAGCAGCAGTGCGATAACATCGATGGAAGCCGAAGAAAAAGAACTGAGAGAACGACTGATCGTTCTGGAAGAGCAAAAGTTCTTCGTACAGGAAATGATTGCAGATGCTAACCGCCGGCGCAAGTATGACGAAGTCAGCTCATTGGCACAGAACGTCGAGGATTTGAGCAAGGAAATCGATCAGATAAACGGCCAACTAAATCAACTGGACTTCGCGGCTGCGTACAGTGGGGAGATGTTCCCACCACCATCGAATTAACACGCGAAGCTCCGGTCCCCTTGATTCTGGATACAGATGCCGCACAAATACCTGGCAAGCCACCATTGTTGCCTTCGGCCACCTTGGCTTGCGACTTCGTCTTTTCATTACACCACTGGCAGATTGGCCCCGGAAAGATCCGGCCTGACCGACATCCTTGCCCAAATTATTTCCTCGTAATACTGTAGCGTACGCAGATCGCACGTTCTCCTGTGACATTTTAGAGCATTTCTTCCTTGCGTCGGTTTTGGGTGGCTTTGGGAGTCTCATGGGATTAGCATCATGGAGAGGCGTTACGGATTCATCAGCTCGTCATCAAGCATGGTCGGAGTACGGCGGGATCACTGATTCGTTGGAAATCTCCAAGGCACTTGTTTACTGTCCCGTTGCTCTTGCGGACTGGACCCACCGCTGGGACTTGAAATCATTCCTCATCAATTCGACAATCTTATGACGTTCACGATGTTTACTTGATCTTTTCGGCCCCTAAAATTAAGGGCAGTACCCGGATAGACTCTCCTGCACTTCGTTTCTTCACAACAACTATCTCAGCTTTGAATAACGGCCGGAAAACAGGTCTGAGGACAACAATGTCGACTTGGCCGTTGGTGGAGGCCTTCAAAGGTTTCGAGACAGGTCAAGCAAACGCTGTCTTAAGCGCCTCGATCCTATCCAAATTACACTCCTTTCCCTTGTCAAGAACAGCATCCCACATAGCGAAAGGGTGACACATCCCACCATACACCCGGAACTCACTGCGTGTGTCTGCTCCTTTGAGCGCCTGGTGGTAGGCCTCAGCTTCCTCACGTAGGATGTCAAATTCCGCCACATGAATTGAAGCCGGAGCCACATCTGCATGCGACGTGAAGAGTAATGGTGAAGCAATCGGCTGCTTGACTTTCTCATCGCGATCTTCTACAAGGCAGTCAGCACCAACGTCCAGATCCCAGAAAAGAAGCCGCATATCCTCACCTCCCCGCCCGACCCAGTAACTGAAGAACCACCGCATCCTCTGCAGCGGCAAGCACGGCACATCCTCCAACTCGACGTACGTCGCGTACGGCACCGCGCCGGCCTCGCACCGCCCCTCCACCGGCGTCCACCGCATGTCCACGCACGGCACGACCAGCAGCTGCAGCCTCAGCGACGGCATCCCCGCGTCCCTCGCTAGGTGCGCCACCACCGCCGCTAGGTGCCCGCCGGCCGACAGCCCGCCGACCGCGACGCGGCGGGGGTCGACGCCGAGCGCGTCCGCGCGGGAGACGACCCACTCCAGCGCCACGAAGGCGTCCCAGACGGCGGCCGGGAAGGGCGTTTCGGGCCCGTGGCGGTAGTTGACGTCGACGACGACGCAGCCGACGCGCTGGCACGCCTGCCGGCAGAACGGCTCGTCGGTCAGGAGGTTGCCGATGACCCAGCCGCCTTTTTCGCGTCGTCGTCGAGAGGTCAGCGTGGTGCTGCTGCTATGCCTCCGTGGGCGCGCAAGAAGGGGGCTCGTAGGCTTACCTCCGTGGTAGTTGACGTACGCCGGCAGGCTCCCGTCCGAGCTCTGCAGCCCCCCGGCGCGGACGGCGTCGTCCGTCGGGACGTAGACTTGGGCCTCGATCTCGCCGTCTGGCCTGGCGACCTTGATCTTGTGGACGGTTGCGCTGCCGACGTCGGGCGTGGGACCGCGGGGCACGAGGGTCTGGTACCGCGTCGGGTTGGCGCGGAATTCCTCTATGGTGACTTGGTCTGCGCGGGGCTTGGGGGCTTGGGTCCTGGCTGTCAGATCGTGCGTCGCGATTTGAGGGGGCTCGCCTGGGCGAAGTCTTACCTGCGTACTTGTTGTAGGCCTCGATGAACTGAGGATCGAGTTTGTCTAGGAATTTGGCTGGTATCGGGTTGGTGAGCTCAGCCATGTCTGCGGCCTAATACATGCGAGGCTGGATTGAGAGTAAACGGTTGTTTAGAAGTGCTTCACTATTTTACTGGGAAGTTTATTGTGTCGACTTCAGCATTGTTCTGGATATCCTTCGTTCCGGAAATTTTCACTCACGGGATGCAAATGACTGAGTCGAAATGATAGAAAAAAACACTTAATCAATGGAGTACTCGAGTAGTCTGAAGCTTCGGGGTTCTCCCTGAGGGGCAACCCCTCGGCAGAACGAGATGCTTCTTATCATGATATGATAACCCCGCGTTGCCCCACTTTGCATAGGGCCCTATCGTGTCTCCTACCTTCCCCCAGAACTGTACATAGATGTCGACCTTCTTGAAACCCCTTGGTCCCCTTGAAAATCAGCTTCATTCATCCTGCACCATTCCTATCACCTTCCTGTCTGGACTGACATTGTCAGTCTCTCCAGAGGTCTGGATTACCGATCTAAATCCACTTTCGTCCTGATTTTGGCTAGAATTTCCCTCTGGCGGCTCGTTAACATGTAATATCCATGCGGGATTCGTCGGCTCCCAAGTTTGGTTGATGCGACCCAGGTCGCGCCACACAGAGAGGTACACCCCATATCCGTCGGAGTTGTCAAGCCACAGTTTGAAGTTGGTACCGCAGATTGAGCAAACGCTTTCTTTACCCTTGCCTAAGAGCTTTCCAAAGGGCAAGCCATTTATCCAACCCGTCTTCTTAAAAATCGGGATACAGCCGCTCGTTTTCCAGTGTGGGCATATTTGAGGGACATCCGCTGACGCTCGCAGCTTCTTCCGCAGCTGTCGGAGTGAGATATCTCCCTTGGGCTCAAGCGAGAACATTTTCCTGTGAAACGCCAGCATACAGGAATATGAGGTGCGTTTACGATTCAGTCTATATTGGACTTGTGGAACCACCTCTTCGGGGAAAGCACCGACGTGCGTATAATGTTTGTCGCAAGCACTGATGATCTTGAGACTGTCGTCGGCCGGGATGGACTCGACATCACGGACGATGTCTGCAAAGCCGTAGCGCTTGTGCTCGCAAATCGGCACCCAGCCCTCGAGCCCGCGGCACTTCCTCTCCTCTGGCGGCATCTGCTGCTGAGTGGTTGAGAAAAGACGCCTTTTGTGTACCTTCTGGCAACCCCCGCATGCGAGCATGCTGGGAGAATGGTCTTGACAGCCATTTCTCTCTTTCTCACATGTTCTGAAGTATTCGTCTCTGTCCAGCAGCCCCAGGAAATTCCGTTTCGCTTCTCCATCGGCAGTTGTGCGGTCTGGGCGTAGTATCTCTCTGTATTTTTCGCAGGCGGCTGCAAGAGCGAGAGAGCCGGATGCGTCGAGAAAGTTGTTAATGATAAGTAGCAACTCCGTTGGTAGTGCGAAGAGGAAGCTTTTGGCTGAATTGTGCAGGAAAGTACCTGTTTTCAATTCCGTTGCTGCAGCGGAATTCCGGGCATGGCGTATCCATGTCAGGATTGAGTGGAGAGTCGGTTTCCTCAGAGACTTAGCGAAGTTCTTCATGATTCGAAAAAGCCAAAATGTAGATGGGTAAAGGAATTGACGGGAATGCGAAGATTAAATAGTTCACCGGGTAGCTAAAGGCTAAAGACCCGCGAGCGTGATGGCGGTTGGTGGGATGACGTTCGTGGTTCACTAGTTCCGTTGAGTTCCATCCAGCCTGAAAAAAATTCAGACCCTAAGGCTCATCTGCAAGATACTGGTTCTGACTTACAAGACTTACCCGAAAGATCCTCCTCCGAATGCGCGAAACACTTAGAGAAAAGCACTTTAACCTTTACTGGAGAATTCACCTCAAGTTCTCAAGTAAAAATGCGGTTGTGAAAGTTTCAAAAATAATCTGAGATGTTACAAAAGCTACGCTCTGTTTGATACTTTACGAGAAGTAAACAAGCAATCATCCAGGTTTGAGTCGGTTGGGGGCATCAATTTTTTTTTTTGCAACCCGCGGAAGCGCTCCCACGGGGCAGGGGCACTAAATTGATATCAAATTTGATCCCGGTATCATGAGTTTGGAAGCATCGGGCCTTCTACACAGATTAGCTATGGATCCAGTCAAGGACGTGTGCATATGGTTTCAGTACCGTGGGTGTTTCTTAAGGGCATCTGAACTTTGTAGGGGCCTAGCAACAATAGTCGTATGTCGCTTTGTCCGTTCCCGACTGGTTCACACAGCATGTCGCTTGTGCAGCATTGGTATTGCATCCACCCTGGGAGACGACTGGCAGAACGAAATGGAGAGAGGCGAAAAGAACGCTCGCAGCGCGCACCGAGATCTGCATTCTGAGTGGATTGTCGTGGCTGGCAAACGTTGTATGTAGTTGTGAAAAGCTTGTCCATCTCACCTCAACATACCGAAGCATCCTTTATATATTGGAAAACATGCTCATGATTCATCGATGTATTCAACCTGACTGCACAGACGATGGCGTTTTCTTGGCCATCGTAGGGGGCGGCGACAAATTTGAGTAGAAGCCTCGGGTGTCGTATAGAAACCGCACTCGCGCCCAAATGTTCGGACAGATATTGCTTTGCGGTCTTAAGAATCAGGTAAGTTCGATCATACGAAGCTGGGTTGCAGTGATTGGCTGTATTCCAATTAGTTAGGTATGTGGGAAAATGACAGGGTGCTTAACAAGGGGCAGACTTTCGTATTGTTGTATCGAGTTCTACAGAAGCTAACGTTTATACTTTGATCTACTGCCACCCAAGCGACGGACAACTATGCAGGGGCAGACGAATGTAGATAGGAGTTGCGTAATGCCTGCTGTGCTGTAGTCACACGGCCAATAGCGCGATTCTATGAGGGGCTCCATTCTCTGGTAACGCTTACGCTAGCTCGAGGGTTGATCACTGGCTATAGAACCTCAACTTCAAATCCGGGCCTTTTTGCCTTGGTGTTACCCAACAGACTGAGGATCTGGGGTTGTTGCTCAGGAACTTCGAGCCGAACTACACCGTACCACGATTCGTCCGATCAATAGAAGTCCCCAACAGGACGTTTCGGCACCACATATATCAGCAAAACGAACCTGAATTTGCATACCACTTATCATTATGAGTCTGAATCCGAGCCTGGTCTACGACTCTTATCTGGCCCCGCCATCTCAAAAAGAAAAAGTTCCATCAAAACCAAGAGGAACAAGAAGAGAAGGAAAAGTCATCATCGTCAATGATCGTAAAGCCTCAGAGAAGGACCGAAGAACCCCTATGTCATGCCTTAAGCTCACAGGAGCTAGTTGTACCTTCTAATCGTAACCTGTTCCGAACCCGACCAAAGCCGTCCTACCCCTTTTTGATTAGTGCTCCAACGAAGCCGACCCTTACGCCTGCGGCGCGAGGGGCTCAACGTTCCAGATCGACTCGGCGTACTCGTCAATGCAACGGTCGCTGGAGAAGAAACCCATGCGAGCAACGCTGGTAATGGCCTTCGTAAGCCATTCCTCTTGGTTGCGGTACGATTCGTCGATGAGATCATGCGTGCTGCAATAAGACGAGAAATCGTCCGAGACGAGGTAGTAGTCACCATGGTCGACGATGCTGTTGACGAGCGCCGAGAATGGGCCAGGGTCTCCGAAAGTGCCGCTCTTGATTGCGTCAAAGACATTTGCAAGCTCGGGGTCGAGCTTGTACTGGCCGTAGACATGCGCGTGGCGGAGGTCCTCAACTTCCTCAGCCAAGTTTCCGAAGAGGAAGATGTTGTTCTCGCCGACCTCACGGGTAATCTCGATGTTTGCGCCGTCGCACGTGCCGATGATCAGACCACCGTTGAGCACGAACTTCATGTTGCTGGTGCCGCTAGCCTCAGTACCGGCGGTAGAGATGTGCTCACTGATGTCAGAAGCGGGGCAGATGATTTCCGCCTTGCTGACATTGTAGTCCTCCAGGAAGATGACCTTCAGGAGGTCGCCAACGTCGGGGTCACTGTTGACGACTCTGCCAACCTGGCAGATCAAGTGGATGACTGTCTTGGCCATCCAGTAACCAGGGGCAGCCTTTCCGCCGAAGATGGATACACGGGGTTGCAGCTTCTTGCGCTGCTCAGGGGACAACTTCTTGATCGCAAGATAGCGGTGGATGACACCAAAGATGTTCAGCTGCTGGCGTTTGTACTCGTGCATACGCTTGACCTGAACATCAAAGAGTGATGAAGGGTTGACGCTCACACCGGTCGTGTCCTTGATGTACTTGGCAAGGCGGACCTTGTTCGCATACTTGATCTCCTGGAATTCCTTGCGGAAATCTTTGTCATCCACAAATGCCTCGATCTTGTGCAACAGGGTCAGATCTTTCAAGTATTCATAGCCACCAAGCTTAGAGGCGATGAGCTCCGAAAGTCGAGGGTTGGCCTGGTGCAACCAGCGACGCGGTGTGATACCGTTCGTAACGTTGGTGAACTTGTCTGGTCCGTAGATCTTGACAAAGTCCTTGAAGATGGTCGTCTTGATCAGATCCGAATGGAGCTCGGCAACACCGTTGACCTTGTGGGATCCAATAACGGCGAGGTATGCCATGCGAACCATCTTAGGCTGAGACTCCTCAATGATGGAGACATTCGAGAGCATCTCACGGTCCTTGGGGAACGACCGCTCAACAAACTGCAAGAACTGCAAGTTGATGTCGTAGATGATTTGGAGGTGACGCGGCAGCAGGTGCTGGAAGAGCGGGACGGACCACTTCTCCAACGCCTCAGGCAAGACAGTGTGGTTGGTGTACCCGAAGGTCTTGCTGACGATGTTCCAGGCGTCGTCCCATTCGAGACCCTCGACATCCACAAGAATTCTCTGCAACTCAGGGATGGCCATGGTCGGATGGGTGTCGTTGAGCTGGATGGCGACTTGGGACGGGAAGTCCTTCCACGCCCTCTTCGTCTTCTTGAAGCGACGGACGATGTCGTAGAGAGATGCGGCACACCAGAAGTACTGTTGCTTCAGGCGAAGCTCCTTTCCACGCTCGAGACTGCGGGAATATTAGCGAGGCATTGTTGAGAAGTCAGACACACGTACTTGTCGTTGGGGTACAGGACCGCAGAGATGGTCTCGGCCCTCTGCTGATCGGCAACGGAGCTCTCATACTCTCCAGAGTTGAACTTCTGGAAGTCAAATTCGCCAGAAGCTGCCTTGCTACCCCAGAGACGAAGGTTATTCGTGGTGGGGGTCTTGTATCCAGGAACTGTTGGCATTGTTAGCGACTATTCGTGCCGCACGTAGCTGCACCACTTACTCGGGACATCGTAGGCAACAGCCTGCACGATCTCTCCACCCTCCCAGACGGACCTTTGCTTGCCACTATCATCACTGAATCACAAGTCAGCTTCAGCGACGGAATTGCGAAAATCGCAGCCTTACGTGTACTTGCGGACGTTGCCATAGAACTGGATGTCGACCGTGACATCGTGTCTGCAGAACTCCCACGGGTTGAAGTCAAGCCAGTAGTCGGGAACCTCGACCTGGTAACCATCGACAATCTCCTGCTTGAAGATACCGTAACGGTAACGCAGGCCGTAACCCCATGCGGGATAGTTCAGCGAGGCCATGCTGTCGAGGAAGCAAGCGGCGAGACGCCCGAGACCGCCATTGCCAAGGGCAGCGTCATGCTCCTGGCCGATCACGTCCTCGACGCGGAAGCCAAGATCCTCCAAACCCTCTGTAGTGGTGTGGTTAGTTGGGCCGAGGCCGGAGATGGAGATCTACTCACTCTTTGCCTCTTCTTTCTTGCCGATGTTGAGCATGGCATTGTCGAGCGCTCTGCCCATCAGAAATTCCAGGGAGAGATCTGCCTGCACATCAGCATCTGCGCCACCCAATCTCCTGAGGCGCCTTACAGTACACCCGCTTCTGATCAGCGAAGGTCTGCTCCTGCTGTGTCTTGTTCCAGTCGAGGATCAGACGATCCCGGAAGGCCAGGGATGTACCCGCATAGGTAGCGCTGCAGGTGATGAGCCCCAGTCTTTGTGTCTTATGGGTGTGTTGCAGCCTTACAAGTCATCGCAGTTGTAGAGGGAGCGGGCAAGGGTGGTCTCGATGTGGCGGATGGCTTCTTTCTGGGGTGTGTCAGCGTCGGAAGCTCCCAGCCAGCAGGTAGATCAGCAAACCTCGAATTCCTCAGCCGTCTCAAAGGCCTTGGGGGTCTGCAACGATGCTCATCAGCTCCAGTGTCCGGCGTTGTCCGGGTGGTAGGCGGTGCGGGGCTCACATGCTTGGTCCATCTGCACATCACGGTCAGCCCTATCCGCTGAAACAACGGGTCAATTGGGATCTTACGCCTGCCTTGCCGGCTCAGGAATGGCGGCCTCGACGGCCTTGATCTCGGACGGCCCAAAGCCAGTGGCAGTTCTCTTGTGCTTCGGCCTGCTGAAGCCCGGGCCAATCGGGCCCTGCAGATCAGAGAGTGGGGCACTGGTGGACGGCCGGCGCTCGCGGGTCGACATGATGGCGGTTCAATTGGGGAGGATAAGGGAGAATAGGAAGGGGGGAAGAGTTCGCAAGCTGCAGGAGGGGCGGCAGCGGGGCTTATGTAGGAGCAGGTGTCAGGAAGCGCGGTGGGACGCGAGCAGGTTGACAGCGCGCTCTGGGCTGATGCACGCGGTGGACTGATGGGAAGCAGAGGCTGGGATGAGCTCTGCGACGCGGGCCACGCCGCGGCTCGTGCTTGCGGGGAAGCTGTGCGTGGTGCCCTTCGTTCCCGCCGGCGCGCTCAACGACGCTCGCCGCAGCTGCGACGACGGCAGCGCCATCACCGCCTATCTCAAGCCACTGCCCCGCCAACGTGCTTGCGGCGTGAGGCTCGATTTTCCGCCGCGTCTTCCGGCCTCGCCTTCCTGGTTGCCGCCTGCTGCCGCCGCACATCACGACACTCGCAAGCCTCGCCTCATCGTGATACCGCATGCCAACTGACACTGCCAAGCGCCCACTTTTTATCAAGGTTGGCGACAGGATCGATGATCGGGTGGAGCTACGCGCTGTACACGTGCCTTGCGCGCTGGGGAGGGAAACTTACTTTCTGCTTCTCCGCATGCTTGATTAGCTTATGCACCCCAGGGCGCCTGCTTCATGTACTTACGGCACTGCGAGTTTCTCAACGGCATCCCCATTGCCAGCCGCCTGGCCCTCCCTGAAAACTTTTCCGCGTGCTGTTGAAATAGAGACCAGGATGCGTTCGTATCACTGATAGGCGAAGCCCAACACGAGCACCCTGACTCTCGCCTGCTGCAGCCCATCGGAGAACGGCCGTGGTTGAAAAAAGACGCGACGCGCACACAGGAAGAAAGGCTGGCGGAGGTCAGAGGAATTATTACTATTGAATTAGAGACTCTTCGATTAGGCTATTGTCGTCCTGCGTTGCTCTCCGCCGTGATGCGTCCGGGGCAATCCGTAATCGCGGTTCCATTCATTATCGACCCGAGCTCTTCCTGGGCTGAGATGGCCGTCCAAACATTAGAGGCGCGGAAGCTGCTTTTCCTCCAGTCCGCCATTCCGCCATTGTTCCATTCCTGCAACGACATGATCAAGTGCTGTGCGCGAAAGCGCACAGCTACAAAGGGGGTATCTCTGAGCAGTAACCAGTTTCCCAAACGCCCGCTCCCAGATAAAGTACGAAAAATGAGAAAGGGGATTTCTCAATCCCATGCATGGTCGAGGGCCATGACGCTCGGGCTTGGCTCCGGTGTCGCGATGCCGTTGGACCACATCGCGGCGCCTTGCAGCGACAGCGGCGCAGGCCGGCTCTTTTCGCTGGCCGCACACGGCTCGTCAGCTACCACCTTCGCAACGGCAGCGGTGGCAGTGGCAGCGGCCCTTTGGCGGTTCCGCAGGCTTGCCCGGTGCATGTCCTCAATGGCATCGCGGATGAACTCGGCAGTGAAGGAGTGCAGGTCATAGTCCAGATCAATTAGCACGCAACGCTGGGTGGTCGAAAGCTGGCGGGCAGCGAAGACGCCGCAGGAGATGTGCTGAGCCCAATGCTGCAGCGACACCTGATGGTCGTCGAGGTAGGCGGTAGCAAGGGCCAGGGCAGCCAGCACCAGCAGCTCCGGCTCGGCGCAGCTCTTGATGGCGCCGGGCAGGACTGGAGCAGAAGTCATGAGAGCGGGTGAGGCGGGAGGCGAGACTGGGGCAGCAACGGGCTCGGGGAGCGGTGAGGCGGCGGGCGTAGGCTCGTTGAGGGTTAGGGCGTTCCGCCATTTTTTGGCGAAGCGCATGCTCAGAGCATCGAGGATGCATGCGGCCAGGCCGATGACCTCGAAGGGCAGGCCGGAGCGCTCCAGGTAGTCCTGGATGGCGCTGACGGACGGGCGGCGGCTGCAGGCGTTGGATGGGACGAGCTTGGCGAGGTGTGATGCCGGGCCTGGGAGTTTCACGTCAGTACACGCCCGAATTGCGCCAAGCTAGCTGCAGCCCACTCACCCCGCAGGTCGCTCTCGTCCGCCAGACGGGCCGGCGGGCTCCTGGGAGAGTCGTTCCAGGACGTGCCGGCCTGGGCGGGCGGAGGGGTGGGCAGGTTGGAAAGCGGCACATAGTTTGCCAGGTAGTCATCGAAGTCCACGGAATCGACAGAGCTGCGGCGGCTGCCGACGGACAGTGGCGGGCTCTCCATTGCTGCTGCTGCTGCTGGGGCGGGGTCCAAGGGCTCACGGCGACGGCGACGGCGACGGGGTGCTTGCGGCGCGCATCGACGGTGCTCCTCATGGGGCGTGTGAGGGCTGGGCGCCGGCGGGTGTTATATAGAAGGCCAGCGCGCAGTTCTCGCGCACTGGAGCAGCCCCTAGCAGCACCGCGACCCCGTTTGGCGCGGGACCCTTTCGTGGCTCTTGCGACCTCCTGCCTAGCCGTTCGCGGAGCTTGGGCTGACGTGACAACATGATCCGAGCCAGCATCATCGCGACAGCTCGGGCGCGCCAAGCAGCCAAGGACGGCCTGCGAAACAGAACATGGGTGCGCTGCTCCACTCGCGCCTGCTTGCGAACGTTCGATGCGCCAGGCACGCGAGCACGAGCGAAAAAAGCCGCGGCCACACTGGTCGCTGGCCGCTGGCCGCTGGTCTGCAGCGTCGCCCGCCCGCCCGCATCGCCCACGCCTGCCGCGCCGCCCGATCCATCCGCCGGCCGCTGTGGCCTGACTCGATCGCGGGTTCAGCCTCCTCCTGCGGCGTGCAGCATGCAGAGCGCCGCCGCGAAGGGTGATGCTTGCGCTGCTCCCGCCGAATGGGGATCTGCTCTGCAGCCCGCGGGCCCGCGGCACACGAGCTCGCACTGCAGCTGCACACCTGCTTGCTTCTGGCGTCTGGCTCCTCGCGCTGCTCAGCTCACCAAACCCACCGACGCAGCGGCCTGTTTCAGCGCCGACCAGCCCTAATATCAGTCCCGCCCACCGCCCGGGTGGCACTGCCAGCCAGCCGCCCGCCGCGGCTGCATGAACACCTCGAGCACCGTCCCGCGGCTTGGGACCGCGAATCCGTCCAGCGTCAGATCCCAAATGCCACCTCGACGCGCCCGTCAGCGAGCAGCTCGCGCCGCCGCCGTCCAGCGCGCCCCTGACGGCAGACGGCGCCTTTCACCGCTACACTCGTCGTCGTCGCCTACTAAGCCTAAATCTGCGGCCGCTCGCCAAATAGATTGAGATTGAGCTTGCCTGAGGCACCCCCTCACTGCGGACTCAGCCTCCCCTCGGACCGGGCCTACTCCATTGAAGCACGGGCGCCAGTGGAGAAGCCGCTTGTGCCTGCTTGGCTCCTGAGGATTCTCGCCAGTTCCGCCTTTTGATGCCTGCTGCGCAAGCGGCGCTCGCCCTCGGCTCCGGCCCAGGCAAGGTCCGTCGCTGCCGGCGCGCTGTGCGCCGCTTGCCAGCCGCCCGCGCACAAATTGTCTGCCCGTTTGGTCGAGCCGGAGAGAAGCACACGCAGACGCGCAAACCACACACGCGTTGGCCGTTGTGGACGGGCAAGATCCGCGAGCCCGCCCACCACCCTCGCCCCGAGCTCCGTCGACGACGCTGCAGTGGAAGCCTCAAGCGACAGTCTAGAATCTGCAAGCGGCATGCCGATGCGCTGCAGCTCCCTCCACCGCCCGCCCATCATCCCCCTAAGCACCGCCCAAGGTCTTCATCGACGCTGCAAGCTATCTCGTCTCCTCCTCGGATGAGCAGCCGAGCCACCAGGCAGTCCCTGAACATCCACATCTCACGGACAGGGCCGGCGTGCGATCCCGTACGACCCGTTGCGCCCCTTACAATATCAAAACAACCTTTTCCATGAGAACACACTATTTCCAAAATGTATCGACAGACGATAATCGATATTCCCACTGGCCCCCTCCATGGCCCCTCTATTCTTGGAGGGGTCCGCTAGATCTGAATTTGTGTGTCGCTCCGGCGCACTGTTGTGGTTGCTGCTGCTGCACCGCCGCTCGCCCACGGTGACGGCCACGTCTTTCCGCGCACGCGCACGCATCTCCATCTTCATCCCCACCCCTTTCGAGCCAGACAGACCACCTCTCGGCTCCAGACGGCACATCTTTAATATTCTCGCGGTGACTACCGTTCTTCCCGCATCCACCCGCGTCCGACCGGCGTGCCGACATTGTTCCTGTCGATGTACAGCTTGCATGTCTTGCATAAGCGCCTTGAGACATGCACAAAAACACCCAGAGAAGGCGACCAATAATTAACGTTTGCGTGACCGTGAAATAAGACACACACCCATGGAAATAACAGTCGCTTCTCTCCGTCGCCGTGGCCGACTGCCGACTCTTGACCCCGGCCCACGACTGAAGCAAACGCCGGTGACGCCGCCGCCAAAGCAACAGGGCTACCTGCTCGCCTTGCACTGCCACACGGCCGCCCGCCCGACCGCTCGCCCCCGAGAAACCCACACCTCGTTTTTCGTCGTCGTGCTAAGCACCACCGACCGCCGAACGGGGCCCTGCGAGACCCTTCTTCCCACGGCTCCTGCCTATCATCGTAGTGAACGGCGTCGCCGCCACTGGGTGGTTGCTCGGCACTAACGGCCAAACGAGAGAGATCGACATGGGCGGTAGGGCAGCAGGACTAAAAAAAACACAGCCTCGCAGCACATCACACATCACACCGGCGGCACCTTTACGACGTAGACGCAACGACAATACGAAGCTGCGGAGCCAAGCGGTAGGGCTGATGTCTGAAACAAACAATCGCTGGCCAACCAGATGCGAGCGCGGTCAGATTAAGTAGCGCGAAGATACGAGAAGATTTCAAGGGGACGAGATTTCCCGGCGTGGGGGTGGTTTGAGTTTGCCGTGTCTCAAGCTGCTGCGCCCGACGCTGAAAGAAAGTGTGCTGGTGTCGTGTGAGAGATTGAGACATGGTGAAACGGCAAGGCTGTGCGAAAGAAGAGCGGAGGGACTGAGCGCTCAGAAACTATCGGCGCTGAGGGAAACAGATAGATCTGCGGGGCGAATACGGATTTTACGGGTGCGTGTGCTTTCGATACGAATACAGTGGTGTGTGGTCGAGTTGGCAGACGGCACGGCAGCGCCGATACGGTGGCCTCAGGACACACGAGCTTTTTTTTCCTCGGCGCCAGGAACGCAGCGCGGCGGTAGCACGGCAGTAGGAAGGTGGTTTGTGGTGATGTCATCAGCCGGCGGAAGCTACGTAGCTACCAGAGATTGGGGGCGTTTTTGGTGTCACTAGACACGTTGTTCTGGTTTGTCGGTTGCGAGAACGTCACCACGCGGGCCTGGACGGAAAACCGGGTTCCGATGTCGCTTTGGAATGCAGGCGCAACAGACGGAACATGAACGAACGCGGAAAATGATGTGACGAGCAAATCAGGGAGGGAAAAAAAATAGCGTAGACCAGGGATGAGCCCACGACCCGTCGCGAAACTCCCGGGTTGTTGCGATATACCCTATAGCGACGGCGTGATTATAGACCAATGGCGTCACTCAGCTTCGAAGCATGATCTTGACAACCGGGCTCGCCCAACATGCCATCGACTGACCGACCTCTTCGCCGTGTAATTGAGTAATTGTCCATGTGCCTGTTGTTAGCGGCTAGCCACACATCACAGCCACCACATCCGGCGGCTGAGAGGACGAGCAGCAGCTAAACAAATCACATGGAACGCTGAGGCGCTCGCCGTTCTAGGAAAATTTGCTCCTTTACTTAGCTCCCAACCCGATCCCGCAGTCTCGTTGGGGCTTGCTGTTGTCTGGGTCCCGGCGTTTGAGGCTGAGGTGCTATTTGCTTGTCCCCGCCTCCTTCACTCAGCCACGACCCAGCAACAGCCAGCACACTGGCCGGTCGATCAGTCATCAGTCGGGTCGGAAGCAGCCGAAATTGAGGGCGCCCGTGGAGCCGTGGGATTCCGGCTTTGGGAGTGGCTGACCCTCAGCCGAGCGGCTGGATCTGTAGATCTTACCAGCCTGCGAGAAAAGTGAACTCTGGTAAATTTGAGGATCTGGTAGCTGTTGGTGTGCTCTTTATCCGAGGAAGGTTGGCTTGTTAAGCAATAGAGAGGGTATTCCCAATTACTAGCCTTCGATCAAGGGCATCTGTTCTTCTTGACTTCACGCACCAGCTTGCTGTAGGCTGGGACTTCTGACACGTGCAAAAGTCACACTGTTCCACCACCTCTTAAGCCACAGCCATATTATTGACAACCTGTCTCTGTGGCGCAAGTCAGACTATCCAAACATCCAGCGCAACAGACAAGCAAGCAGGCACTAAAGCTGAAGAGACCCAAAAAAAATTGTCTCCGGCGATCTGCGCTCCCGTCGGTCACACGCATGAACTTCAAGCATCTGAGAAAGCAAAAATCTATGCTGTCGGCCTGAGCAGGCGCCAGCCACCCCGGCCGCCAGAATCCACTTTGAGAAAACCCCCGTGCTTCCGTTCTCCCATCTATGCACACCTTTTCCCCGGCTGGCGTTTCTCCGACCACCATTTCCCCGATCGTGAGTGGAATGATTCAGGGCGACCGAGCAGGGCTGACAAGCACTCCGCCTACACGCGTCCCCGGTGTACGCGGTCCGATCGGTCCTACACAATATAGCACATAGTGCCTACCTATATCTAGCCCCCTCCGACTCAGCGTCTCCGTCGATCAACTAACGCTCACGCGAGCTACGAGGTCCTGATGCGCGAATAATCAACACCAACCCCCATCGTATCCCAATCAATCTAAAACACGCCCCAGGAACCCAACCCTTGGTCGTGATCCCGGAAACAAAGACACCCGGAAGCGCAGCGCACGCGCAAGTCATTCACCGCAGCAGTATTTACGGACTCCTTCATAAGGAAACGCAATATACGTGCAGCTCAGTTGGAGCACGCAAATTTCGCCGATGCTATCCGCCGCTGCCGCGCGGAGAGATACGAGGAGTACGAGGCCTGAAGCAGAGGAAGTATAGAAGAGAGAGACACCACGAGCATGAGGAAAGGAGCATGCGAACGCCATTATCATTTACTTGAACCATCGAACACCGAGATAAGAGAAGACGCGGTATACGGATGTAAGGGAGCTTTTTTTCGGGGGAATCGGGTGAAAGGGTTGATGATACTCTACCGGAAAACAAAGGGAGAAAATTAAAAACAAAACGAAACCTGCACCACGCGTCACCGCAAAGACCAACGCTAAAACTCTCTACAAGGGATTACAAGAGCAGCAAGAGACGAGGAAAGAGGTTTTCTTTTTCCACCGAGCCATCATCCATCATTCCGGCAGATTGCTTACTATCTTGCGTTGCCGCGCGTGCCTTTTGCTTGCCTAGCTTGTTTCCCAATCTTCTCAACCAACCTCACGCCATTGGTCCCTCCGTTCGCACGCCTATGAAGAACCGCCCAAGAGGGTATCCTTAACTTCCAAAGACTTCTGCCGCTCCTTCCACAGAACGGGCTTGTAGTAGTCCTCCCTATTCACTGTGTGTTGTAGTAATATCGCGGTGTGCGTTCATGCTACTTGGATCATCGCTTTGCAAGCAACCACAAAATTGACTGAACGGGATGCTTCGGAAAGCGCTTACTGGGCCTTCTTGGGGCCGGCAGCAGCACCACCAGCGTACTTGTTCAGGTCGGTGGCGTCGAACGCCTGCTTGGAAATGCCCTTGACGGTCTCCCAAGCCTGGCGAGCCTGCGGGGGTGTGCTCTGCTGCTGGACGAGAGCGTCGGCGCGAGCAGTGAGCTGATGGATCGCAGACTGGACAAAGGTGCTCTGCGAGATGCGGGCGCGGAAGAAAGCGGTGTAGAACACCAAGAGGAACCACGAACCGCGCGAGAAGATCAGGGCGGAGCCGAGGACGCGGAACCACAACGCAATCTCCAGAACAGCAACCAGCGTCATGCTCGTGTCGTAGTACTCCTTGACAAAGCGGCCAATCGTGTTGGAGAGAGCAGACTGGTTGGGCTTGGCACCTTCCGCTGCCGGAGGTTGCGGCTGAAGAACAGGCAGCAGGTTCGTGCGGGTGTACGTAAGCACGTGGAACACCGAGTAGACGGCGAAAGGGCAGAGGGCAAGGGGGATCTGGAGCGAGTTGGACAGCCAGATCAGAGCCATGACTGCGGGGGAGAGCTTCGTTAGACTCGAGAAACCGTTGTCAGCGGGGATGGATCCTGGACGTACTCAGATACTGGACGTTCTCATCGGCGATCATGCTGAGTGCACCGCCCTGCTTGCCGGCCCTGACGCGCGCGCGGTATGCCTTGTAGACCACAATGCCGTAGGTGACCGCGGCGGCGACGAAGGCCAGGCGGTAGGAGAAGCGGGCCATGCGGGAGTAGTAGTTGAAGGTAAGCCACGACAGGCTGTAGCGCAGGGTGCAGAACAGCAGCGTCAGGTGGCCGCCGAACCAGGCGAACTGCAGCGTTTGCGCGAGCTGCAGGAGCCTCTGCTGGAGAGGCATCGAGGCGGGGGGCGGGGGAGCCATGGTGCGGGTGTGGGAGGAAGGGTGTCGCGTGAGAGAAAGAGCTGGAGCAGGTCTGCGTCGGGTCAGCTTGTGCAGACGCGCGATTGAGGTGGGCGAGCGGGCGTTGGTGTTTGGCGGTGGAGGGTGCGCAGCGGGAGGGGAAGGCGCGATAGTGACATTCGGCTGGCGGGCGCCTGGGCGGGCACATGCGCACAAAGAACACCTGGCGAGAAGGTGGCTGGGTTCGCGCAGCGCAGAGGCAGCAGCCGCGCGAGGCCGCCGGAGCTCGACGGCCAGGAGGGGGAGGCATTGCGACTCACCGTCGGGGTCTCGCGCACTGGGGAGGGGATCGCAACGGGGGTCTGCAGCGTGGAGGTCACGGTGAGGTTTTATGGTGATCTCTGACGTGAACAAGCAGCTGAGCCCAGGCCGAGATCAGGGCAGCGCGCCGCCAGTGACGAAAGTGCCGCGTCCTAGCTCAGCTCCTCCCACCATCATCACGTGCGGCGCGCGCGCCAAAGATAGCCGCGTGGCTGGGGCTCCATCACCACGGCTGGCTTATTGCTTGCTTTGCGGCTCGCCCCGGCGCGCGTTTAAGCTTCAATCCTGCATTGCTACTACTAATACGTGCTGAAATGTTATGACAAGGAGATTAAATTGAGTACTGGACGTGTCGGTGTAGTAGAATACATGGGAAGAAGCAATCTGTAGTCCCTGCCACCTACTGCCCTCCACAATGCGATCTACTTATGTGAATAGCTGTCGACGTCAAGGAGATTGCAATGCTGGAGGTATCAATCAAGCAGACGCAAAAAGGAAAAAAGAGCAAGGAGAAAAGGGGGACCGCAAGCATAAGAACAGAAATTGATGAGCCAGTCCAACCAGAAACCCCCGGCGCGCTCGAAACCCCAACTCGCATCGCCAGTCGTTGAATTAAGTGGTCCCTACGGTTGCCCCAGAGTGTCGCAAGACGGAAAACGGGTTTAATGAGCGTTCGTCGAATATGATAGTTAGGCAAGGAGAGGCTTTTGGTCCAGTGTGGTGTGGGGGTGAGGCAGGTCGTCTCTGAGCCGCGGGCGAGCGAGATTGTCCCGTGCGTCGCGGCGAGGCTTAACGCAGCGAGAAGCCCTTTCTCTTGCCCTTTTCCTCGAGCGGCCGGCCACTCTCGACCCGCGACTTCTTCTCCTCGAGGTCTTGCCGCTGCTTCTCGAGCTGCTCCTTCATTTCCCGGTGTCTGGCGTACAGCTCCTCCTCGCTCTGCCGCAGTTTGCTCTCCTTCTCGGCGACCTTCTGCTGGAACACCATCTTCATTTCCTGCTCCATCTTCTGGAGCTTCTGCTCGTGCAGCGTGCGCTCCTCCTCCTGCTTGACCGCAGGGTTGACCTCCTTGAACACGCTCGGGTCCTGCGACACGCCCATCGAAATGAGCTTCTCCGAACGGTAGTTCTCGTAGAGGTTGTTGTTTGTGTGTTCCTTGAGCTCCTCCATGTGGGTGCGGATGAGCATCTGGCGGAGCTTGACGAAATCGCAGTGCTCCTCGTTGTCGACCTCGATGACACCCCACGGGTAGCGGCGGCCGCGGACCTTGCGGCCGTCCGACGTCGCCACGTCGGTGTTGGCGCCCACGACGGCGAACGGAACCTTGGACATGATCTCCTGGTTCTCGGCAATCGTCTCCTCGTCATCCATCTCGTAGCGGGGGCCCTCGAAGATTTGGATGCCGTGGTGCTGGATGTCGGCGAGGATCTGTGGCGCGCCGTCAGAATCAATCGCCACGCGAAATTGCACGCGAATCTTACCCTCTGCTTGAAAGCGTTGATCTCGTCGTCGGTCAAAGTGTCCGACTTCGCAATGACGGGGATCAGGTTGACCTTGGTGTGGAGCCTGCGCATGACCTCGACATCCAGGGGCTTCAGGGAGTGGCCGGTGGGCTGGATGAAATAGACGCAGGCGTGGATGCGGTTGTCAACAATGTTCATGCGGTTGACCTTGTTCTCGGCGTCGAGGTAGGCATCGAAACGCTGCTCGATGTTCTCGACGATCGGGCGCCAGGAGTCGTCGTTGTTGACGAAGTCGCCGAAACCGGGGGTGTCGACAACGGTCAGACGAAGCCTGACGCCATTCTCCTCAATATCGGCGCTGATGGACTGGATAGCAACGGTCTTGGGAATGATGTCGAGCGACGGGGGCTTGCGCTCCTTCGGCGGGTAGAGAGAGGTGTTGAAGAGCGTATTCACCAAGGTCGACTTTCCAAGTCCGGATTCACCTGCGCGCCGTCAGCTGCTGCCCGCCCAGTTCATCAAATTGTCAAGAGTGGCACGGACCGACGACCATGACGTTGAAGTTGAAGCCTTTGCGAACACTCTTGCGGTGCCACTGGTTGGGCAGGTTGGCAAAACCAACATAGCCCGTCAGCTTCCTCCTCACGATGTTGCGCATGTCGGAGGCGGCCTGAGCGGCGGCCTTCGGGTCCTTCGAGGAGACGGTCTGGGGCACGGAGCCCTGCTTGCCATCGGCCATCATGTTGCTGGACTTGACGTCGCCGCCGGCGGGCGACGAGGGCTTGCCGTTGGCGGTGGGGGATGCGGCCGAAGGAACGGGAGAAGCGCGCGTGGGAGCGGCGGGGACAGGAGCGCCGTTGGTTGCTGAGAAAGAGTGGATGTTAGCTTGCGTGTCCCAACGTGCTGAGGGCAACGTCACCCGCTGGGCATCAACGCGGACAGCTGCCAGCTGGCGCCAATTGCCCACAGGCAGGGCGCTTCATCCATCGTGGCCTTGTCGCTGCGCTGGCATCGAGCCATTGTCGCGATAGCGGCGCATGGACGGCGCTGTCGCGACGGATGCAATACGGGGTAGGGGTCAGGAATAGCTTACCCATGGCGAAGTGGAGGTCGACGTTGACGGCGGACTTCGAAACGAGAGACTACTGTTGAGCACGACCAGGCATCAGCACGGGGAAGCAGCGACGGTGCGCGAGGGTGGCGGAGAATTGGTCAGAAGCCTGAGAACGGCGCTCGAGCGGAGACAGCCTCGGTGCGTCGGGTGGCTTGGGGGGAGGTCGCGACGAACCAGTCAGTCTAGCTATGCTATAGCTGGGGAGGAAACAATGCCAGAGGACGGCGAGACGAGGTTGAGAGGTGTCAACAATCGCCGACCGCTGCTGCTTGGTTGGGTGCTGGCTGAGCGGGCTGGGGGCAGGTGTAGTTCTGAAAGTCTGGTCGTGGAAAGGGGTCCTTGGGGCAGGGATTAACTTGATTGGTCTTGGCGTCGCCGGGGTCAAATAACGGGGACGAGCGTCGAGGACAGCGTCGGTGCACAGGGCGACAGCAACAACAGCAGAGGGGACGAGAGCCGCGCCGAGGGTGGGTGTGCACAAGATGATGTGGGCGGGCGGGTGCAGCAGCAGAGTTTCGGTCGCGGCCTGCCTGCCGGCATTCGCGGTCGCAGCTCCCTTGCCCGCCTGCGCAGCCCGCCAGCCCGTCCGCAGGGGAAATTGCCTATCGCGTCGTCGTCGTGCCACGACAACTGCGCGCGCACCAATCACGTGTGTGTGCCGGGAACACTTCACTCGTCGCTGCCCGTCCACGTATCACGACTGCGCCAATTTTCCGGATGGCGCTGGCTTTGTTGCCTGAGGCTCCAGGCCCGCGACCCAGGCGAAACAAGCATTGCGGATCTGAGCGCCGTCGGCAGGGATTGCAGAATTATAAGTACCATGTATTACAGCAACGCACTCCGAAGCCCGCTGAACCTCCGTACGCCATAACCACAAGAGGGTATACCCAGAATCATCCAGCCGCAGAACCCCGCTTCGCCGCTCACGCCAGACCCGCCAGCGTTGCTCCCAGCTGCGACTTGTCGTATTTGACGTACTTACCCTTGCCCTTGTCGATCTCGTGATATCGGTCCCAGAAGCGCCCGTACAGCGGCTCGATCATGGTCTGCACCTCGCGCGCCAGATGTGCCTTCACCTCCTTCTCCATCGCATAGCTCTTGTGCTTTGCGATCAGGTCATCGAACGACGTGTTGAAGCTCTTCCACTTCTCCTTGACGTTGTCCTTGTCCTTCGAACTGAGGTTCTTGACCACGGCAGCCGAGTCCACCCCCGCACCTCCAGAGTGGGGCCGCCCGCCACGGTTCGTATACTGGACGTCAAGGAGACAGCCGGAAGGCTCCTTCCAAGCATCCAGATACATCTGTGTGGCTCGTTTGCGCCATGTCTCGATCATCTTGGCCGCGCTGCCCAGCAATTGGGCGAGCTCCGATGAGCGGATCATCCTGTCAATGATGGCGACGTTGTTGGCAATGAAGACCCCCTGCAATGCTTTGCCTTTGTGAAGCATGCGACCCTTCGCGTCAAGTTCTTTCAGCTGCATTTCGATCATCTCTGTGGCGTAGTGAGCGAAGAGTTGCCGCCCGTCAGCTCCCACGTCGAAAGATTTGCTCAGAGATGTCGTCGAGGACGAAGCCGAAGCCGTCGACCATCCTCCTTCCCCAAGGGAGATCAGAATGGATGAGAGCGGGTTTAGGTAGTTGGTCATCTGCTGCAAACGGGCCATCATTTCATTGGTAGTCGTGGATGCGCCTCCATCGATCGGAATTGCAATGAGCGTTGCGACTTTGTTGCGCGTCTCTTCCAAGAGCGTGCGTAGCGATGACTTAGCTGTTTCGCGAATAGGCTTCACCGAGTCGGCAATTGGGCGCTTCAACTCGCCCGTCTGCTTTTCCAGACGTAAAGAGAGATTAGACACGATGTCAATAATCTCGTATGCGAGGAAGCAGTCGGTGGTAAGATTGCCCTTGACGTGATTGTTAAGCTCCCTCAGAGTCTTGGCGAATTCGTTGAGAGCCATCTGGCACGTTTGGGAATAAACGCGCGCCCAGTCTTCGCGCGCGAAGATCGGACAGATATTCTCGTACTCAGCAATGAAGAGACCTTCCAGTCCTGACGCATAAGTGCCTATACCGTTGGTGCCTTGGCGGTATATCGCATCAGCGGTGGTCTTTCTGGCGGTGTTCATGCAAGCCGCGGCTAAGTTGCGCATAGTATTCGTGATGTATTCTCCGCGCACTTCCGCGTAGATCTTTGCAGATGGAGTGTCGCGAACATCAGCCTGAGACATCTGGGCTACTGAGGCAGTCATGTGTGCGTTGATGGTCCTCAGCTTCGACGCTTTCTCTTGAGGTAGCGTGGGGAACGGCAGCTCTGGCTCAGGGGTCAGTACGAGTATCAGTCCAGCCCAGAACGAGGATAACACCAACGCTTTGTGATGTAGTGCAACGGTTCAACGGGACGGGCATCCTCCCGTAAAATTTCCCGGAAAACATCCTCCAACTGCTTTGTGCCTCGCTTCAGTAGCGAATTCAACTCTGCAATGGCTTGTTGGTTCGAGCGGAGGTTCGAGTGTTTGAGGTCACCAAGTGCCTGGGTTGTGCGGTCCAGAGAGGCGATAAAGTCCTGAAGGCCGGCTTTCTTTGGACTGCAGCTGAGGGTCAGCGCATGGTAGCACAAGAGGGTCTAGAATTGGGCTCACCCAGCATTGATAATGCGCTCTTCGCGACCCCTTTGGTCGGCGGGCTTCCGTATCCGGTCGATAGCATCTATGATCCTGTCCACGTCTGCGCAGATGTCAGAAATCCGAGAAGCGCGGCCAGCGGGAGGTGAGAGGCATACTGGAGTTGGTTGTCTGGAGCTTCTGCGTGTTTCCGTAGATCGGCCCAATGGCCTCCTGGACGCTCTTGCCGCTGGTCTCGAGGCGGTTCAACGAGCCCTGGATCTTCTTCGTCAAGCCCTTCAGCTTCTCCATGTTCGCGAAGAGCACCTCGACCTCAGCGCTCTCCTCGGCGAGCGCGGCTTTCTTGAGGCCCACCATGGTGTCGGCTGGTGCGCGACAGGCGCGGGATCAGCCCGACGGCGGCGACGGGATTGCGACTGAGTGGAGAGACGGAGCAGGCGCGAGCGAAACGGCGGCAGCGGGCATTCGGCGCGGCGCAGGAGAGTCTTTGGGCGGGGATGGTGTTAACGGGGGGTGATCGCTTTGTGCATCGTGGGGCCTGAGCCAGAGCTGACCGGAGCTGCCAGGGCGGTGCTGTGACGGAAGCGCTGGATGCCCGAGGCCAAGAGCGCGGGCACTAGTCGATCGGGCATGGAAGCCCTGGCGCCAGGGCAGCCAACTCGGACGCCATCGCCGACGTAGCGATGACCGAGTTCAACGATTCCTGTTTCCGCCGCCATGCGCTTTCCTTCATTCTCCAGCGCCCCATATCGCACCTTCTCCAGATCCCGAGTCTGCGCTGGGAGTGCCGCATCTCCCCCCGAACTTCCCGTCTCCAGACGCGCGCTGAGCATGCCATAACCCGATCCCGATCCGTCCCGCGATCCTGCCCATCGCCATGGCCCGCATGTCTCAATTGTCAAAGCGCTCGGTCGCGGGACTCTCCAGTCAAGTGTGGGTGGATATAGCCCCGCCGCGCAAGCAGAAGGCTAATTGGCACCAGAAAGAGGACCAGCGCGCCCCAAACACACTTTGTCGCCAATGTCACCCGTAGGCCCTCCTTGAAGCGCACAGCCACCGCGCTTGCTCTCGGCTCAGCTATCGCAGGCCTCGCATCATATGGCTACTCGAATCACACGCTCCGTGGGTGGGTCGCTGTCCGATACTTGCATAATGACAGCTCCAGCGATGCCACAGAATGGCCCCGAGGTTCTCCGAAGATCGAGGCGCGAAGCCAGAATAAGATCGGTGGAGAGAAGGTACAGTTTGGGAAGGATGAGGGGAAGCCAGGACAACAGGCGCCGCCCTCTCAATCTCGCATGGCCACAAAAGATGGCGAGAAAGAGGCAATCCCGGACACCACATGGAATGGGATCATGATGTCCATCTCCTCTATTCCCGAGACCTTGTCAACTTTTGGTGGGTCGCTCTCCGACTACCTGGTCCCTGACTGGGTCAAAATACTCCCAGGGTTCATGACCAAGCTTCAGATTGAGCTTTCAATGGCACCCGGGTCACTGGCGGATGAGATCTGGCGTGAGGCCAACGATCCGGAGATCAACCCAGAGATATTGTGGGACGCGCGCGTTCGCATCTCTAACGACCTCTGTGACGAGGAGAAACAATTTTTACAGAAGCGCAAGCATCACGTCCGCAGCGCTCTCGCTAAATATCTCGGCTTGAACGAGAAAGATATTCACCCCGACGACGTGCCAACCATCGCCATGTGTGGTTCTGGAGGCGGGTTGAGAGCACTTGTGGCTGGCTCTTCGTCTTATCTCTCAGCCCAAGAGGCGGGCCTCTTTGACTGCATCACTTACACTGCTGGAGTCAGCGGCAGCTGCTGGCTCCAAACCCTGTACTATTCCTCTATCGCAGGACAAAGCCACGAGAAGTTGATTAATCACTTGAAGCACCGACTGGGCCTTCACATCGCCTATCCACCTCCAGCATTGGCCATGATAAACAGCGCGCCGACAAATAAATTCCTGCTCAGCGGTGTTGTCGAGAAATTCCGCGGTGTCCCTGGAGCAGATTTCGGGATTGTCGATATCTACGGTCTTCTTCTCGCCGCGCGCCTTATGGTGCCTAAAGGAGAGCTTGATCTGGACGACCGTGACCTGAAGATATCAAATCAGCGCCGATTTGTCGACAACGGTGTTCACCCCCTTCCAATTTACACGGCTGTGAGACATGAGATCCCTCCAGACGAGGGTGACACGGAACAGGCGAGAGAGGAGGCTGGAAAAAAGAAGGAGGCATGGTTCCAGTGGTTTGAGTACGTCTAAAGATGCTTTTTGGCTCGGCCACCCTCAAATTGCTGACTCTAATAGATTTACCCCGTACGAGATGTGGTGCGAGGAGCTTGCAGCTGGTATTCCCACATGGGCTATTGGCCGTCAGTTTGCCAATGGCAAAGGCGTTTGGAGAGAAAATGGCCTTGCTCTCCCAGAGCTCCGTGTCCCGTTGTTCCTTGGCATATGGGGCAGCGCATTTTGCGCAACTTTATCGCACTACTACAAGGAGATTCGACCAGTCATGAAAGGCCTGGCCGGCTTCATGGGAATCGACCAGATGATCATGGAGCGCGATCACGACCTTGTGAAATTGCATCCCATAGACCCTGCTGTCATTCCCAACTACGCCCTGGGACTGCGCGAGTACTTGCCACAGTCCTGTCCCGAGAGCATGTTTACGACGTCCAACCTACAGTTGATGGATGCTGGGATGAGCAACAACCTCCCGATTTACCCGCTTCTCCGTCCAGGGCGCGACGTGGATATTGTCATAGCTTTCGACGCTTCAGCTGATGTCAAGACGGACAACTGGCTCAGAGTGGCATCAGGCTACACGAAACAGCGTGGGATCGCAGGATGGCCCATTGGTGCGGGATGGCCGCCTGCCGATGAGCCCAAAGAGCAGATTAGCGAGGAGCTCGAGGCTGCGCAGGCTGGAACGGAGCAGCAGGCGGCCGAGAAGCTTGCTGAGGCTCAGGAGAGGCAGGTTCTGGAGGATGTAAAACATCCCACGGCGAAGGGACAGCACAACGACCTTGGATATTGTAATGTTTGGATTGGCACAAGTGGGGAGCGGGTCTCGGAGGAGGAGCCCTCGGCAGGAAAGCAAGTGCAGGAAGACTGGGAACTGATGAGGCCTGACGCGGGCATCGCGGTCATCTACTTCCCCTTCCTGGCTAACCCGAAAGTCGAGGGGGTCGACCCGCGCAAATCAGACTTCATGTCGACATGGAACTTTGTCTACACACCAGAGGATATCGACAAGGTGGTGGCGCTGGCGCGTGCCAACTTCGAGGAGGGCAGGGAGCAGACCAAACGCACGGTCAGAGCGGTATACGAGCGGAAGAAAGCGAAGAGGCTGGAACGGGAGGCGGAGGAGAAGGAGCGGCGGCGGCAGTGGAAGGTGCGCAGCGGACGGGCTGGAAAGAAGCTTGGCGAGGGCGACCACGGGGACCATTTCAGCTGAAGGCGAGTCAAGACGTGAGAGGCGTCGGCATGTGCGACACATGGACATAGCGTGATACCCCGGAGGGCCGTGTAGGAGTTGAAAATAGAGGCACGCCAATGCAGCATGACATCATACGAGTTTGCGGGATCGCCCAGCCCCGCGACGCGCCGCAGGAGGGGCAGGCGATAAGATGCGCGCAGCAGGGCCCGTCGCGGATCAAGCAGGAACGCTGCCCCCAAACAGGGCCCCCGAGCAGGGATTGCGACGGCTTTCGCGCGCGAAGACGGGCTGTCGGCACGAGCGCAGCCTGGAGCTTGCCTGTCTTAAATCCTGCTCATCCCTTCGCTTGCCAATTGACTTCGCAGCCCCGCTCTCTCTCGCTCTCCCGCCCACCCCTCCACCGCTCCGCCCTGCACCATTGCCATGACCTCGCCAGCAACGGGCGCCGGCACCGTCCCCGCCGACAAGGATGCGGCGAAGCACGACAAGGAGTCGCACAATCCCTCCGGCGTCAAGGAGCACCTCAAGCACCCGTTCCCCGGCCTCCGCGAGAAGCTCAAGAACACGCACCTGTACAACCTGAAGGTCGAGGCCACGCACCTCAAAAACAAGGTCGGCAAGATCGGCAACCTCATCAACCCCAACCACCGCCACGACGAGGAGCACGAGAAGCGCACTGATGAGAAGCGCACCAAGGTCGCCGAGAGCCACCGCTTCGGCAGCTTTGCGCCGGAGCACGATGGCAACAAGATTAAGTGGTATGTCGACGGCCGCGACTATTTCTGGGCCGTTTCCGTGGCCCTGGAGCGCGCAAAGGAGACCATCTACATCGAGGATTGGTGGCTCTCGCCCGAACTGTTCCTGCGTCGCCCGCCCTACTTCAACCAGGAATGGCGTCTTGATCAGATTCTGAAGCGTCGCGCTGAGGCTGGTGTCAAGATCTACATCATCGTTTACAAGGAGGTCAACCAGGCTCTCACCTGCAACAGCGCCCACACCAAGCACGCCCTCCGAAACCTGTGCCCTCCGGGCTCTCCGGGCCACGGCAATATTAACGTCATGCGCCATCCGGACCACAACATCTTCGAGAACGCCGGCGACATGACCTTCTACTGGGCTCATCACGAGAAGTTCATCGTCATCGACTACAATCTGGCTTTCATTGGTGGGCTTGATCTCTGCTTCGGTCGCTGGGACAATAAGCAGCATCAGATGGCGGATGTGCACCCTGGCGGTGTTCAACATGAAATCTTCCCCGGCCAGGACTTCAACAACAACCGCGTTATGGATTTCCAGTCTGTCAACGATTGGAAGTCGAATGAGCTTTCGAAGGCCGACTATGGCCGCATGCCTTGGCACGATGTAGCCATGGGCGTCATTGGGCCTTGCGTGTATGACATCGCTGAGCATTTCGTGCTGCGTTGGAACTTTGTCAAGCGTGACAAGTACAAGCGGGACAAGCGATTCGACTGGCTTACTCTCGAGGGCAGAGAGGGTGAGGACGAGGATTTGGTGGCTGTCCAGCGACCCAAATTCCCTGTTGGAGATTATATCCACCACCCGCTCAATAAATTGAGCACCAAGCCGCTTGATGGCACACAGGGTACCGTCCATGCGCAAATCGTCCGAAGCAGTGGTGATTGGAGCAGTGGAATCCTGGTTGAGCATAGCATCCAGAATGCTTACTGTGAGGTAATCAGAAACGCCAAACACTTTGTGTACATTGAGAACCAATTTTTCAGTAAGCTATGCTGACCCTCGGCCCAACGACTTAATGCTAACTATCGCAGTTACCGCCACCGGCGAGGAGCAGGCACCCATCCACAACCAGATTGGCAAGGCCATCGTTGATGCCTGTGTTAACGCTGGCAAAGAGGGAAGAAAGTTCAGGGTCATCATCGTCATCCCTGCTATTCCTGGTTTCGCTGGAGATCTCCGCAGTGATGCTGCAACGGGTACCCGAGCGATCATGGATTACCAGTACAAGTCAATCCACCGTGGGGAGAACTCGATCATGGGCCAGATCAAGAAAGCGGGCTTCGACCCAACTCAATACATCTTTGTGTTCAACCTCCGCTCATACGATCGCCTCAACACGACACCCGCTATGAGGAGACAGGAAGAGGAGTCGGGAGTGAAGTACCAGGATGTCCAGCGTGCGCAAGCCGACGAGATCATGTCCAGTGGCATCCATGGCGCCAAGGGTGACTCAAGCAGTGAGGGTGGGTTCGATTCTGATTCGGACGACGAGCAGAGGCAGGAGATCGCGGACCGCCGACGACGCTTTGAAGAGAAAAGAGAGACGGTTGGCCTGAGAAAGGATGGCAAAGACAACGTTATCAGTATCGACTCCATTGCGCACCATGCCATGAAAAACGGCAAGAAGGTGTCGGAAGAGCCATGGGATCCGGAAGAGCCCGACACAGAGAAGATGAACTTCGTCCAAGAGGAGCTTTACATCCACGGAAAGCTGTTGATTGTTGACGACAGGATTGTTATCTGTGGAAGCTCCAACATCAATGATCGTTCGCAGCTCGGGTACCACGACTCGGAGCTCAGCATTGTCATGGAGGACAGGAACATGATTGAGTCCACGATGGATGGCCAGCCCTACCAAGCTGGCCATCATGCCGCAACGCTCCGTAGGATGTTGTGGCGTGAGCATCTGGGCCTTCTTGAGTCTCAGGAATTCGACGCCTCGGAAGACCCGAATGCACAGCCTCCGGGCGACTGCCCTAATGATCTCAAGGATGACGACCCAAGCTATCAGTTTGTGGCTGATCCACTCGGCGATGACGTCTGGGACATGTGGTGCGGCAGAGCCACCAAGAACACAGAAATGTTCAGGGATCTCTTCCACGCTGATCCTGACGATGCCAGTAAGTTCCTGCCCTGTTCAATCTTGTCAGTGCTAATGATGATGGAACAGTCAAAACATTTGACGACTACGCCTCATTCCTCCCGCCAACGGACCCTAAGAACCCAGACTTGCAGCACAAGCAGGGTCACATTTTTGACCTTCACCGTCGGACCGCGGACATCAAGAAGAACCTCGACGAGATCAAGGGCCATCTGGTCTGGATGCCACTGGATTTCCTCAAGGATGCGGAGATGGCCGAAAAGGGTCTCCAGGTCAACGCTTACACGGAAAGTATCTACACGTAAGAATGGTCCGCCTGGGAGTCACGACGTAACGAAGGACTGTGAAGTGATCGAGACAATGCTGGTTGTGGTTTGAGTTTTGGAGTCTCCTTAGTTTTCCATGCGACTGGGATCGCGTTTATTCTGATACCTGTTTCATCTGCTTCTCCACCATACACAAAAACCTGGTCACGGTCAAAGTAATACTATTATTATAAGAATTGATGCATCCACGAGGAAATCCTTGCCTTATTTTCTTTCAATTCGGTCCACACTAGGTTTTAAAAGAAATGGACTAATTGACGTTAGGTGAATCCCTTTGATGGGTAATTGCAGCGCTCGTTCGGATACAAACGTGCTTTCATTCAATTACCAAGGCTATCTGGATGAAGGTTACATGTATACTTGAAAGCACCTTGCTTACCTGACACGCTTATTTGACTGGGACACCTCTTTCCATACCGCCATTTCTTTCGCGGCCCACTGTATGTCCACATCCTTTGTAGTGATCATTTGCTACATCTGAGGCGACAGGTAGCTTGGAATTCACATTCATTGAGGTATCTCCGTACTCATGATCTGCTGGCTTTTCCAACACGACGCCTTCGCTCGATGCTGCTCGTAACATCAATCCCCTGAACTCCATGCAGCCCAAGCACATCGCCTCCATTCCTAACCGCACTCACACTTACGCCGCGACCTATGCGTCCAACCCCACCCATTCCGCCTCCCACAACCTGCAACGCGTCCCTCCTCACTTCTGCCGATCAAACACCTTCCTCCCCTCAAACCACGTCTGCACCACCTTCCCCTCCGCCACCTTCTCGGGCACCCACTCGACATCCAGCACCACGAAATCCGCACTCAAGCCCTCCTCCAACCGGCCGGCCAGCCCGTCCGCATAGCAGCTCCACGCGGCGCCGGCCGTCTGCGCCGCGACGACGGTGGCCAGGCCCAGGCGGAACTCCTCGTTGACGGCGACGTCGTAGGCGCCGCGCTCGCGGGCGCTGCGGCGGGTGGTGGCCGTGTACCAGCCGCCCCAGACGGGGTGGGGCGCGGTGGGGGCGTCGGAGCCGAGGGCGAGGGCGGCGCCGGCGGCCAGGAAGTCGGCGTAGGCGAAGGCGCGGCGGCAGCGGTGCGGGCCGAGCAGGCGCGGCCAGGCGCGCAGGATGGCCGGGTCGGCGTGGCCGGGCTGGACGGACGCGGTGATGCCCAGCCGGCCGAGGCGCGCGGCGTCGGCGGCCGAGGCGAGCTCGAGGTGCTCGATGCGCGGGCGGCGGAGCGGGGTGGTGCTGGTGGCGGCTTCGAGGGCGTCGATGGCCATCTTGATGGCGGCGTCGCCGATGGCGTGCAGGGCGACTTGCAGGCCGGCGGAGGCGGCGCGGCGGACGACGGGGGCGAGGGCGGAGGCGGCCCAGATGGTCGGGCAGTCGACGCTGTTGGAGGAGTAGGGCTCGGTCAGGGCGGCGGTGCAGGCGTCGATGACGCCGTCGCAGATGACCTTGATGCCGGCGATGCGGCAGGACGGCGACGCGGCGAGGTTGAACTGCGCGTGCAGCGCCGCGGCCCGGTCCACCTGCGCGACGTTCTCGGCCTCGGTGTCCTTGGGGTTGATCAGCCAGTGCGCGGCCACGCGGACGGGCGGCGGCGGCAGGCCTCTCTCGTGCCGCCGCTTGAGGAGCTCCTGCAGCGCCGCCCATGCCGTCTCGTCCATGGCCATCTCGACGACGCCCGTGTAGCCGGCGCGGCTGTACTCGGCGAAGGCAGCCTCCAGCCGCTCGACGCGCTCCTCGACCGACGCCACCCGCGCCACGTGCGGCCACACGATGTTGATGTTGGCGGCCTCGCTGAGCAGGCCGGTCGGATTGCCGGCGTCGTCGCGCGCGATCTGGCCGCCGGGCACGTCGGCGAAGCGCGCGTCGACGCCCATCTCGGCCAGCGCGGCGCTGCTGCACCACGTCGAGTGCAGGTCCTTCGAGTTGATGAAGATGGGCCGCGCGTCCAGGTCGTCCAGCGCGCTGGCCAGCGCCGCGCCGTCCGTCATCGAGTGCATCCAGCCGCGGCAGAAGATGCGCGGCGCCGCCGGGTGCGCCGCCGCCCACGTCCGGATCGCGCCGCGGATGTCGTCCAGGCTCCGGCAGGCGTCCAGCGGCACCGACGTCAGCGACTGCCCCATCAGCATCAGGTGCATGTGCCCGTCCACGAACCCGGGCACCACGAGCCGCCCGTCCAGGTCCTGCGTGCTGGCGCCGGCGTCGCGCGCTTGCTGGACGGCCGGGTCGGTGGAGGAGCCGACGAAGCTGATTTTGCTGCCGCTGACGACCATGCATTCCGCGAAGGTTGGGTTCTCTGGCTGCTTGGGGCCCCCGGATGCCGTGAAGAAACGGCCGTTTTCAAAAATGGTCGTCATGGTGGGGCAGCTGCTGGATGGCGGGATGGCGGGGTTGGCAGCTGCAATCCGTAAGTCTGTGTTTTTCCCTCTCTTCTCTGGATACTCAAATTAGGGGGGTGATGTCTCAAGTAGCAGAGCACGCACTTCTAGATTCTTATAGCGCTGGTGCTCAGCGATGTCGTGGGAAGGGCGTGCGAAACCAAGTGGAGCGATGTGTAGGTGGGTTGCGAAGTCGGATGCACTTTCCAAAAGCAAGCTAGCCTGAATGGAGTATCCCCGCTGCCAAGTATATATTTGTCCGCCTTCTTACCAATCCCGTATTGCTCTACCTTTTACGCGCGGGACAGAAAAAGGACGCTCGATGTCCAATTGAGATCCTTGATACTTTGTCAGCCATCCAGCGATTGTGCCTCCTTTGAGACACAACTGGGCTGGCGATGATCGAACTCCAGGCTGTAAAGTGAAATGCGGGGAATGGGCTGCCCTATGTGCTATCAGCGTATAAGGCTGGCTGCTTCGTATCGATTGTTTGGGCCTGGTGGACTGAACTGCATTGCATAATGAACAAGTTAGATCTAGCTCATAAGGATGGAAAAAGAAGACCTCACTTCCCCCGAAGAGTAGAGCACCAAACTTTTGATCAAAATCATTTCCTCGACGCCTCGAACAAAATTCGGATCTAAGTTCTTCGGGGCTGTCTTCTCTTCTGGCTTCTGTTGGAATTCTTCTTGGCGATAGATAACTGCAGTCGCAATACGAGATAATCTGTCGGCGCTGGAAAAGTTCGGAGATGCAATTCGAAAGTTTGAGTTGTGTTTAAGGCATCAATAGCAACGAGGCTAAAGCTCAGTGTTGTAAGCTGCTTACTCTGGAATTCTCTTGCTCTCTCCACCAATGATCCAAGGAGGCCCTTCGTAATGACGGAAACGGATGATCTAGCGTAATAGCAGTAGTATCTCTCTATTCATCTTCCTTCCAAATTCCCATGAATTTCTTTTAAACTTTTCAATAGTAGTATTTGCCTACAAATGTTGGAATTTGAAAACTCACTTGAGATTTACAACGTCGAGGCTCTCGAGAACTCTCCTCTCGCTCTAATCCTCTTCCCGAAAACGAAGAACAGGTAGGGAATGGGTATCAAAGCAACGGCAAAGAAACCGAAAATGCTAACGCCCCAACCAACGCCAAGGTTGTGTAGCATCGGAGTAATGAAAAGCGGGAAAGCGCCGGCAAAACAACTCCGCAAGAAGGTGTTCGCGGCAATCGCGGAAGCCCCGAAGGCCTGGAAGGTGTCGATGAGATAGTTGAGCGCTGCCTGGAAGATGGTAAAGAAACCAACTCCGACGGAGGTAGCACCGATGATCGGCGCAATCCAGTGTACGTCCGCGCTACCGGTCCATGCGAAAATGAACAGGCCTGCAGCGAAGAAGACGGATCCAAACATCATCGGTGGCAGTCTCGCTTCCGGGACTGGTTTACCGCCGTTCTGCTCGAGCTTCTTAAAGTAATACTTCTGGTTGAACACATTTGCGACGGCTCCAAATAGAATTCCGATAAGCAGCGCAAGGAATGGGAGTGCGCCGACTACCTGATTCCAGCCACGGATTTCCTCAAAAACAACCGGAAATGCAGCAAGCTGAGCATACAGAATACCGTAGACGAAAGATGCATAGAGCGCAACGAGGAAACAAATGGGATTGCACAGAAGTTGGAATGGTCGGACAAGATACTTGCGGGAAAGCTCGCGGATGCTGACATCCCATTCTTCGTGTTTGGCGTGCAGTGCCCAGTTGCCAGTCTCATGTCGGAGACGACGAGCCTTGTAGACAAGCAGCTTTGGCGGATAAGACTCGTCAAGGAATACCACATCGAGTACGAGAATGAACAGTTGCAGAATTCCGGTGAGCTGTAACTTATCAGCATGTAGATCGGTGAGAAGAGCGCGGCGAACTCACGTATTCTGTCCATCTCCAACCAAGGTAGCTTGTTTGCACGACCGCCCCACCGATGATCGGGCCCAGTGTCGGGCCACCGACAACGGCCATAGCATAGCCAACGATAGCAACACCCCGTTGTTTGGCAGACCAAATGTCTCCCAGGACGCCTCCGGTGTTGGTTACGGGAGCGCTGCCGAAAACTCCAGCAAAGAAACGGGTAATCATGACAGTCTGTATGTCTTTGGCGGTTGCAGTGCCGAAAGCAAAGATGGCAGCTACAAAGTATGGCGCCAGGACGGCGGGTTTGCGACCGTAAACCTCACTCAGTGGGGCCCATAGCAACGGTCCAATGCCGAAGCCGAACAGCAATAGCGAGGTGCCGAGAGTGGCAACGGTGGTGCCGACGTGGAATTCCTTGGCTATCTGAACCGTGCCGGCGCTGTAGACGCTGCTGGCGAAGGTGGCACCCATTGTCGTAAATCCATACAGCACTGTGGTGATGACCTTCTTGCGGGTGTCCCAGTTAAGAGGTCTGTATGGATCATCCGGGCCGTCGAAATCAACGAGCGCGTCTGGGCCTGTTTTGGAGTGGGCGAGAGCATGTGAGAAGGGCGCGACGGGGCGGCGTGAACGGACTGTAGAGATTACGGACTGGGCACGTGATTGAGTGCGCTCAGCGAAGGATTGGCGTGAGTGAACAGGGTGGATGGTTTCTGTCTTCTCCAGCTCGGCCGACACGCCCGGGATGGGAATGGCTTGCGAGGGGTTGGAGGAGGCGGAGGAAGCGGAGCTAGCAGCGGAAGAGGTGGAGGGACGGTCTTCTGGCCGGCTCCACTCTGGGTTCTCGAGGCGAGGCATGGTGTTGGGTTTTGGGGTGAAGAATAGAGCTGGCAGGCTGGTTCAGCGGCGCCATGGCTGCTGCTTCACTAGCACTAGTAATATACACGCTGGGAAACAGGACTCCGGGGGCGGGTTGAGCGGCCATGACGTTATCTCCGCGTGTGGCAGCGACATTGAAGACGAAGGGCCGAGCGCGGCAGCCGTTGCAACGCGAGTGGCCGAATCGTGCGAGCACAAGCGGCGCCCGGCAGCCGGCTGCCATCTCGCGCTGCGAAAGGCCGAGTGCACGACCCGCCGCCTATCCTTCAGCCGCAGGCGAACTACTGCTACTGCTACTGCTGCTGCCACCCGCGACGCCCAGCTGCGCCTAGGAGTTAGGGAGGACTTAGGCTGGAGGGCAGCGGACACGTCGGAGCGTCCGTTACCGCCCATAGCTGAGTCCGCGCTGCTCCAAGGGGCCATGAAGGCATGGAGACTGCCGACCGCCCGCTCGCACACGCGAGATCCGAGACAGAAAGAGACCAAGAAGTGGACCACAAGCCGACGAGTCCAGGGTGGACTGAGACCTGACGTTCGTTTTCAGACTGTTGGAGGAGACGAGAGAGCGATGGTGTTGCAAGAACGGACTAGTGAGAGCGAGGAGAAAGAGGAGCTCGGACGACGGTGCAGCAGCTATCTTCGACGCACATCCGCGTTGCCACTGTGCGACTGCCGCTTCACCTACTTACCTATCTCGAAGACGACTGGCTGCGCTTGGCCGGCCTGTGGATAGCCGCCGCTTGCCCCGAAGTCGGGCGTGGCGCATGTTTGCCCATTGTGGGCCCTGCCCGCGTTCGGCAAAGCGAGCACGCAAGGCCTGGCGGCGGCCACACGTACTCGCGAGAGCAAGACACCGACCGCCAACTCCACCTACCTTCGATACGATGTGCCGCAACGGGCGACGCGGGCGCGCTGCAGTTGCGGGGCGCGGCGGTGATTAGTCGCGATGAAACCGGCAAGTAAAAGTGACTGCCGGCCGCCCCGAGGTCGATCGCCAGAGCCTCGGCCCAGCTGCCCCAGACCAGACGCGCCGCCCCGATAAATCAACACCGTCGTCTCCGCCTTCTCCACCACGCCCTCCACACCACAGACCCTGACATTGTTCACCATGGCCACCGACAGACTCAAGTCCATTGTCTCGCACATTACGCCCGCGAAGAGCGGTCTCGCGCAGATGTGAGCTCCCCGAGCTGCCCAGCTTCCCAGCTTCCCCCGCAGCTGCTAACGCGCCCTGGCCAGCACTCAGAAGCACCCTGACGATGTGGTCATCACCCTCGCCATCCGGACCCCGCTCACCAAGGGCAAGAAGGGCGGCCTGAAGGACACTCCTCTGGATGGCATCATGTACAAGATGATGCAGCAGGTCGTTGCGAAGGCGAACCTGGACCCCGCTCTTGTCGAGGACATCTGTGTGGGCAATGTACGACCGCCAATCGTCTCGCCGAGTGGCACCGGCTAACTTCCACGTCCCACAGGTCAGCGATGCGAAGGCCGCTTACTACGTCCGTGCCGCCATGCTCGGCGCCGGCTTCCCCAACACCACTGCCGGCTCCTCCGTCAACCGTTTCTGCAGCTCCGGCTTGAAGGCTGTCCAGGACATTGCCAACCAGATCGCCTCGGGCTCTATTGAGGTTGGTTTGGCTATGGGTGCCGAGTCGATGACGGCCGGCGGCGACCGTCTGGAGCGCCCCTTTTTCGATGAGATCTTGGAGAACCAGGAGGCTTCCGACTGCATGCAGCCCATGGGCCAGACATCGGAGAACGTCGGAAAGGACTTCAACATCCCGCGTGAGGTGCAGGACCGCTTTGCTGCCGAGTCATACAGGAGGGCCGAGGCTGCGCAGAAGGCTGGTTGGTTCGATGATGAGATTGCCCCCATCACCGTCCGCGTCAAGGACCCCAAGACGGGTGAGGAGAAGAAGGTTACCCTGAGCAAGGATGAGGGTCCCCGCTACGGCACCACATTCGAGTCCCTCTCCAAGATCAAGCCGGCTTTCCTGCCTCACGGTGACCGCAGCCACGCTGGCAACTCCAGCCAGGTTACCGACGGCGCCGCGGCGGTGCTTCTGATGAAGCGGTCCAAGGCCGAGCAGCTCGGTCAGCCCATCCTGGGCAAGTACGTTGCCGCGACGGTCGCGGGTCTCGCACCCCGCATCATGGGCATCGGCCCCTCGATCGCCATCCCCAAGCTTCTTACCAAGCTGAACATCACCCTGGACGACGTTGACGTTATTGAGATCAACGAGGCGTTCGCGTCGATGGCGGTGTACTGTATGAACACGCTGAAGATCCCCCACGAGAAGCTGAACGTCAGGGGTGGAGCCATTGCGCTCGGTCACCCGCTGGGCTGCACGGGAGCGAGGCAGATTGTCACTGGACTGAGCGAGTGCAGGCGGCAAAAGAAGAAGATCCTGCTGACGAGCATGTGTATTGGAACGGGCATGGGCATGGCTGGTCTTTTTGTCAACGAGCAACTGTAAATGACGACTTTATATCCGGGCAAATATTAGGAGCAGTATGTAACCAAAATTGGATGTACGCTTGACGAAATGAGCGGTGCGGCTGCCGTGCGTGATGCGGCGAGGACAAAGGCTCCGGCGCTAAGCAAGCCAGGCTGCAGGCAATACTACGTACTCGGGCACGGGGTCCGGGAGTTCCCCGCAGTGTGGCGGTGCGCGCGGCCGATAACGAAGCAGCTCCCGTCCCGGGAACGGTGACGGAAGCGCTACGCCCTCGCCTTCCCACTCAAAGGCCTTCCTGTTCTTTCCTTTAACCTGCCTCGTAGCCTTTTTCCTTGAAACTCACTCCCTAGCACGCTCTCCGCATCGCATTTCCTCCGCCAGCAACCATGCCGGCTCCGCTGGCCAAAGGTATGATCGGCGCCGCCACCCTCAGGCAACACTCTGTGCACCCGCCTGCTCCACCGCCTGTCTCTTCCCACTTTCTCTGTGTGCTCAGAAACATCCTCCCTGACGCTCGCAACGCACCTTTTCTCCCGCTATGCCCCTGCCTAACCGTGCCTTCTCAGGCGCCATTATCGCCGCGTCGCTCATCGTAGCCGCTGGCATCGCCGTCTACCAGAACCCGCAAGTCCAGCAGTGGCTCGACACCAGACGCCGCAAAATTGCCATCGCACTGCACAACCTCGGTGACGAGATCAACCCACCCGCCCAGCGCAACCGGAACGCGCGCGAAGCCGACGAGCAGCGCCGACGCCGCGAGGAGATCATCCGACGAAACAGGAACGAGCTCGTACGACGGGCCCGGGAAGAGGGCGTGGCCGTTGACCTGGACGAGCTCGCTCGGGTCGGAGAAGACTGGCACGAGAAGGATGGTCGGCCGCGAGGCCGCAGCTTCGACGACTTGGTCAACGAACATGGCATGCTCCGCGAGTCAGTCTCGGGCTCAACGCTGAACGAGAAGGCTGCCGCTGCCGCCACCGCCACCGACAAGAATGTTGAGCAAGGCTTGAGACATCGCGGTTCGGGTGCTCGTGGCTTCATCAGCGGTGCTTCCTACGCAAACCCCTTTGCCGACGAGGAATCCGTTCTGTTCGACCGGGACCTGATCGGCGTCGAGGAGAACTCTGTCGACGGCGACAACGAAGAGGAGGCGCCCGTGCCCCATGACTTTACCACGCCGTCTCGCGAAAGCACTGCAACCCTGGACGCCGAGCCTGTGCCTCAACTCGTTGATCTTTCGGAGCCTTTCTCTGCTCCCTTCCAGCACCCACAGCTCATTCCCGTCACTGAGGCCGAAGACGCCACCGCTTCCTTCTACTCTACTCTGTCTGGTCCTGCTGCTGATGCTGGCAACGATGCTGACATGGATGACGACGACATGGCTCGTAGCACTGGAACTTTGACGCCCACCGAAGACAACTTCTCCACCGATGCCTCATTGATCGGCCACGGTGCGGATGACGTGGCTGTGCTCTCTACTCTACAGAACAGCTCTGCGGCGGTAGAAGAGGAGGCCAACGCCAACCCCTTCGGCTCCGAAGCCGGGTTTGACGACGACCGATTCAGCGACGCGAGCTTCTCGGACATTGGGGCCCGCACACCCAGCAGCTGGACTGACGTTGGTAGCGACTTCGGCAGTGAAACGGGCAGCCAGGCTGGGCACTGAGCGTTGAGCATCAACAGCGGCGTTTGAGGATTCCGATGGCAACTATTTTGGTTTTAAATTGACACGGAAACTATGGAACCCAGGCATGGGTTGGGATTGGTGTTTTCAACGGGGATCTGGACAAGCATTGCATGTTGTTTTTCATTCGTACATGGCTTTCGTCAGGCAGCGTTTCTGTGGCTGGCTCCGGAGCTTCTTGGAGTTGGACCAACGCGCAGGTGTTGCGGCAACGTTCAAAACGCATGGCACTGTATAGGCTACGGCATACCCTAAGAGAGGTCGGTTAAGAATTGGCACATTTCCCGCTCAGCCTTGCACACGGCGTATTGTAGACAAGTGGCCCACAAGGATCAGGCAGCCGGATTATTGATACTTACGTGTCAACCCGGAAAGGCTGTGCCCGTGCTAATTTTAGGCGACACAACTCTGGTCGGCTGTGGTGGTTACAAAGGCGGGATTTCTTCAGCCACGTGCTGGAACTGTCTCCGACAGCTGAGCCTCAGCTCGTGTCGGTCTGCACATCAGCGTCACGATGCAGTTCGGCCGCAGCGGGATCGGGCGGCGCTAATCGATAAAGCTGTGAAGATTGTGGCGGTGCGACGAAGCTGTAAGCCACTCCAGCTTCAGCTTTTCAGCGTCTGGCGTCTTCCTCCCCACGCGGCGCACCAGTTGCTTGGCCCCGCTTTGGCGCTTCGTCGGCCACTGCGGCCTCTCCACTTAGCTCCTGCTGCTTTCGTCTGTTTTCCCACGGCCCGCGCCATCTATCCGCAACACTGCAAGGCGCCTGATCTACAATGATCGACAGTTCGTGATCATACAAGCTGGCCACTTTTCTTCATCGCCTCCCCCCATCGTGTCTGGAGACCTCCATCGCGCTCTCCATTCCATCGATCGCGTCGCAAGACCGGCAATCACGTTTCATCATGGCCTGAGACATGGCAGACAGGCCACTGTCTGTGAACATAGGAACGTCCGAGAGCGGTTGGTGTTGAAATCTCACCCTCGACCCGACATGCCCTCCGAACGTATCTCGGGAGAAGAGCAGCCTCATGCCACGGCGTATCTCGATGGCCTCCGCGGCATCGCCTCCCTGGTCGTCTTGTCCTTCCACACGCTGTGGGCATACTTTGCTTTCGTCGAGTACGGCTACGGCGATGGCCCGACGAACCGTCACTTTCTGCAGCTGCCCGTCGTCCGTCTCGTCCACGCCGGCCACGCCATGGTGCCGGTTTTCTTCGTTGTCGGCGGCTACGTTATGGCGCTGAAGCCTTTCCGCAGGATCCGCGCTCGCGACTGTGAGGACCTGCCTGTCTTTCTCGCCGGGTCCATGGTTCGGAAAGCAATTCGACTCTATCTGCCGGCCGTCATCGTGACGCTTGTCTCAATGCTCACGCTCCATCTCGGCCTGTGGGAGTATCCTCGCCGCTTCCTCGCCAGCAAGCGTTTCTTCAACTACCCGGACAAGCACCCGCTCCCCGAGAAGACCATCTTCGCCGAGGCCAGCCGCTGGGTCCGAGCCACCGTCGGCCTCACCAACATCTTCAGCTACGTCAACCACGGCTTCGTCCTGCCGTACTACAACCCCTACGACCCGCACCTCTGGTACCTCCCCTTCGAGCTCCGCGCCAGCCTCGCCACCGCCTTCGTCCTCCTCGCCCTCTCCCGCTTCCGCCAGCCCTCCATCCGCACCACCCTCACCCTCGCCGCCGCCATCCTCGCCACCTCCCTCGACCGCTGGGAATGCGCGCTCTTCCTCTCCGGCGCCCTCCTCGCCGACCTTGACACGCGATTCCCCCCCAGCAGCGCCTCCCCCCGCTTCCTCCTCCTCTTCTCCCTCCCCTCCCTCACCGCCTCCCTCTACCTCCTCTCCACCCCGAATCTCCGCATCCTCCACACCCCCGGTTACGCCCTCCTCCGCGCCAACTTCGTGCCGCCCGCCATCTCGGACCCGAAGCGCTTCCTCCACGGCGCCGGCGCCGTGCTGCTGCTGGCGGCGCTGCGCCGCTGCCCGCCCCTGCAGCGGCCGCTGGGCTCGCGCCCGGCCCGCGCGGCCGGCAGGCGCAGCTACGCGCTGTACGTGGTGCACGGCCCGGTGCTGCACGTGGTGGGGTACGGCGTCGCGGCGGGGGTGTGGCGGGCGGTCGGGTGCAGGGGGGAGGAGGATGAGGAGGCGTGGAGGTGGGCGGTCGGAGCGGCGGTGGGGAGCGTGGGAGCGTGGGGGGTGGGTTGGTGGGTGGCGGGGTGGTTTGAGAGGGTGGTGGAGAGGCGGTGCAGGAGCGTGGCGGGGTGGGTTGAGGGGTGGCTGTTTGGGGAGGGGGAGGGGGAGAGGGAGGCGGAGGGGATGCTGCCGCGGTGAGGGGATGGTGGATGGAATACGTTGCTGTGCTTGTGGTGATCTTGTATGATACTGTTCGTTGCCCAGAACAGGAAAACCTCTTTCGATCGAGACCCAGAGTTGCCGGTCCCGTAGTCTAACGGCTGGTAAAGGGCACGAAGATGCATACCGGCTTCTGGCCAATGTACCTATACGTACATCAACTTTGCTTTCATCCTCTTTTACCCCTCGCTCGCGAACTGTCGGGCTCGGATAGACTCGGCCCACAACGCGATTTCGAATCTCGGATAGTCTCGGGACCGAGGGCACCTCCCTCATCGCATTAGTTTGACGGGAACGGGAGTTTTTATCACTATTTGAACAAAGTGAGGAAACGCAGCGTCTAAACTTCGGGAGCTGCAGAGCTGATCCTTGAAGCGTACGCTGTGACGATTGAACAGACCAATAGATGGGTGAGAGCAGCTGCCCCGACCGGCCAATTGGAGAGCTTCCGCCCCTGGACTGCTTCGGATTCTCGGCCCTGCACTCCAGCTCGAGTGGGGAACTCTTGACTTGACATGCCACGCGTGGAGGACAACTCGGTGGCTTGATATCCGATGATTACCCGATGACGTAGGTTGGTGAAAGGTTGGTGATGGATATCGCACTGATTGGTTAAACCACGAGCTAATGCAGTGTCACAGTGTGAGATCCATGCGAGTGTTATGGCTGGCTCGATACAGATGTTTGGAAAGATGTATCTTCGAGCGGATATAAATACGACCTCGACCGAAGCATTGGAGCAGCATTCATCACCATAGCTACACTCTTCCACCATGGCGTCCCTCCACAGCAATACCCCAGCCCGCTCGCAACCTCCCTTCGTCTCCCGCAACACCGAGCTCCCCTCACGCGGCATCCGCATCCACTACCTCTACGCCGAGCCCCCCGCCGACACCCCAGTCAAAGGCACCTTCCTCCTCATCCACGGCTTCCCCCAGACGTCCTACCACTACCGCCACGCCCTCCCCCTCCTCGCCCTCGCCGGATACCGCGCCATCGCCCCCGACTACCGCGGCGCCGGCAAATCCTCACACCCGACCTCCTCCGACTTCCGCAAAACCACCCTCGCCGCCGACCTACACGCCCTCCTCACCACCGAGCCGCGCCTCGCCCACCCGCGCGACGCTGGCGCCCGCATCCACGTCTTCGGCTACGACATCGGCGGCATGGTCGCGCACGCCTTCGCATCACGCTTCGCGGCGGCCACGAGCACCGGCTGCAGCGTCGCCAGCGCCGCGTGGGGCGAGTGCCCGCTGCCGGGCACGCGCGCCTTCGAGGCGCGCCGCGCGGCCGCCCGCCCCGACCACTTCCACCTGCTGTTCCACGCGGTGCCGGACCTGCCGGAGGCGCTGATCGCGGGGAAGGAGGAGGCGTATCTGCGCTACTTCTTCGACCGCCAGGCGTACGTGCGCGCAGCCATCGGGCGTGGCGACTTGACTGAGTATGTCGCTGACTACGCGCTGCCCGGGGCGCTGCGCTGCGGGATGGGGCTGTACCGCGCGCTGGAGGCGGATGGGGAGGAGAATAGGGAGTGGTTGGCGAGGGAGGGGAGGTGTCGCGTGCCGGCGTTGGGGGTGAGCGGGGCGCGGAGTATGCATGTGGAGGATGCGAGGGGCGGGATGCTGGAGGAGGTGTATGAGGTGGTGGAGCTGTGTGAGTTGGAGGAGACGGGGCATTATGTTGCGGAGGAGAGCCCGGAGGTGTTTGTGGAGATGATGGTGGAGTGGGCGGGGAAGCATCCTTGAGGGGTTGGGGATGGTGTTGGGGGGTGGATGGTGTCTGTCATTGCTCTTGTTTTTTTCTTTCTTTCTTTGGTCGATTCAAACTCGAGAAAAGTTCACTGCTTCTGAGGGTCTCCATCGAGAATAGAAATAAAATTGTTAAGGGGTGTTCACTGGGACAAAGGTCAGCCGTTGGAGTGGAGCATGTGGTTACGATGGTTGCTACCTGTCAAAGGCCAGCTGGCTTACTGCTGTTGAGTCATAGCCTCTCCATGATAGTCAACAGATGGGAGAGAAGTTTTCTGTTTTCCCAAAGAAGTTCCGGCTCAGTTGCGTCAGGGAGCCCGTGGCTCGTGCTGGACCCTGAGCGTCGAGCAGGTTAACGCACAATAGTACCGTAGTGAAAAGAACAATAGCGGTGGTCAGAAGTGAAATGCAATGCTAGATAAAAGGCGCTCCGCACCCCAGCTCCCACTCTTCCACTTTCATCTAAAAACTCGTCCTTCATCTTGATCTTCTTCCAAGATACTACCAAGACGACCACACCTCTCACACATCGATAGCACCATCGACAACATCATCGAAAACATCACCAACACCGCCATCAACACTAACACATCAACATCATCATCAACAACACCATCAACAACATCATCAACACCACCACCATCAACAAAACATCAACACCACCATCAACAACACCATCAACAACACCATCAACAACACCATCGACAACACCATCAACAACACCATCGACAACACCACCGACAACTCAAAACAATGTCGCCGTACCACCTCCTTTTCCGGGGACTCCCCCAAGAACTCCTCGACACCATCTTCGAGTTCGCACTGTACAACCCCGAAGGCATCACAGTCAAGCAGAAAAGCGACCCGGAGGACGACGTGCTGGGGGAGACCATCCCCGTCGACAACATCAAGCCCGACACCAAGGACCTCGCCCTCGGCCTGTTCGGCACCTCCCACCACATCAGCGCGGCGGCACAAGACATCTTCTACCGCAAAAACGTCTTCACGCTTGCCATCAACCCGGACGAGGGCTTCGAGTGGCTCCGCCGCATCAACGCACGCCAGGCCCGGCCGCTCCAGCACGTCCACCTCACACGGCAGGCCATGGACCAGTTCCGCGCGCACGTCGACGTGGCGCCCGCGCTGGCGGCCCAGCTGTGCGCGGCGCCCGCGCCCCTGAAGACGCTGACCATCGACATGCCCGACGACGTGGTGGCGGGGGCGCGCTGGGCGAGCGTCGACATCGACATCGACGACCTCGAGGACGACATCGACGCCGACGAGGGCCTGGCCGGCGTGGCCTCGCCCGGCTTCCGCGCCGCGACGCGCGCGCTGCGCGACGGCGGCGTCGCCGCGCTGCGTCTGGCCTTCCCCCGCTGGTACGCGCTCGACACCGCGTCCGTCAGCTTCGGCGCCGTCTTCGTGGCCGTCGGCGCACAGCTCCTCGACGGCGCGTGCGCGGCCGCTGTGCTGCGCAGGCACGCTGTCCTGATGCAGCGCTGCGCTGACGCCGCCCTTGCCGGCGAGCCCGCCGCCGCCCAGGCCGCGAGGCTGCGCCAGGTGGCGGTCGAGAAGCGCAGGCTGTTTCGTGAGGGCGGGTTCGTTGTCCACAGGGGCGTTCGCAGGCCCGGAGAGAGGGGCACGGTGGTGGAGATTCAGAGGGTGGCAGACGCGGAGAGGTCGTTGAGGCTGAGGAGGATGGGGAGGGAGAGGAGCGGGGTGTTGCGCGTGAGGGCGTAGGGAGTGCGGTGGGTGGATTGGAGGTTTGGAAGGCGCTCTCCTTTGAGGCGTCAGGAGCGGAACTTTATTCGGTGCAGAAGCAAGAACTCAAGTCTGACGTTTTCTCTTGAGTTGGAATCGCAGCAGGTCGTAAATGCAAAATACCATACATGCCAAGCCACGCCGAGAAGATGCTCTCTTACCACAGATGACTTCCAAACGCCTTGCCCATGCGCACGCCCTGTCGTTCAATCTTTCTCTCAGCGTGCCGGCGCACGTTGCCTGAGGTCCACCCGCACATTCACGTAAGGAGGCGGCTCCTGGACCTCGGGGTCAACCCCCTGAAGGACGGCAAACGGCACAGTGTCTCTCGCCGTGGACCGGAAACTCCGCTCCACGTTCCCATCCGCACAGCCGGATCCCCTGCGCCCCGCATCAGCACGAACAGACGGCGGCAAACACGCGGCGACGCCCTCCACAGCAGCTCGATTACCTGACGTTCAACAGCCTCGCGCACGCGACGCGCGAGCGCGCCACGCACGAGCTCACGCTCCGCCTCCACGCCTCGACGCCGGAGGCGGCGCCCTCCTCAGCATCTCCCTCCTTCTCCTTCTTCAGGCGCGGCATCAGGGCCCACACGGACAGCAGGGCGGCGAGCAGGGCGACGACGACGGGCTGCAGCACGCGCACGCCCTTGGCCTGGGCCAGCACGCCGACGGCGAACGGGAAGATGGCGGCGCCGCTGCCGCCGAGCGCGGCGGCGAAGCCGATGGCCGAGACGTGCAGGCGCGCGGGCAGCAGGCGCGTGGTCGCGACCACGACGGCCGGGAAGAGCGGGCCCAGGAAGAAGCCCTCGAGCGCGACGGCGGCGGCGGACACGGCGAAGTGCGGCACCAGCCAGAAGAGCAGCTGGAAGCCGATGGCGGCGGGGACGTACAGCTGGGGAGGGAAATCGAGTTAGCCTTTGAGGTTTCTCTTGCTCCGCCGTCTGCCCTTTTAAGTGACGGTGGGTGGACGCGGTCTTCGGCCCGCTCTGGTGGAGACCAGTGACGACGATCACGAGAGAATCGCAGACGAGGGTGTGGGACACTCACTGAAACGGCAAGCCTCTCGCCGATGCGTGGGGTGACGAAGCCGAGCACGACGCGGCCGGCGGTGATGCCTATCCAGAAGCCGGTGGCCACCATGCCCGAGTCGAAGGCGGCGCCGTCGCGCTCGCGCGTCATGAACACCACGATCCACCCGCCCAGCGCCACCTCGACCCCCACGTACCCCAGCAGGAACACCGCCGCCACCCAGCTGACCCGCGACCGCAGCGCCTCCTTGAGCAGCCCGCCGCTGTCCGACGACGATGCGCTCTGCGACCGGAACCGGTGGCCCGTCGCGCCCCAGAAGCTGGCTGCGGACGTGCCGAGCTCGATGGCCGCGCCTCCGATCTGCGTCGGTGTTTGTTAGTGCCCGTCGACTCCAGCAGCACGGTGTGACGGGGCTGCGGAGAGAAGGAGAGGAGAGGAGAGGGAAGGGAGAGACGCACCATCAGGTAGTAGAACCCCCACCACCCCCACCCGGCCTTGGTGATCAGGCTGGTCGCCAGCAGCGGCGCCAGCACCGCGCCGACGCCGTAGAACCCGTGCAGCAAGCCCAGCAGCTCGTTTGGGTTCGCGAGCTGGCCGATCCACGCGTTCCACGCCGCGTCCTCGACGCCGTTGGCGAAGCCGGCCACCAGGAAGAAGACGACGAGCGCCGGGTACGGCGGGTGGCAGGCGATGCCCGCGTACGCCGCGAGGTGGCAGACCGGCCCGACGACGGCCACCCCGCGCTGCCCGAAGTGGCTGTGGATCCAGTTGTTGAGGAGCGCCGCCGCCGCGTAGCCGCCCAGCGGCGAGAAGAAGACGAGGGAGACGATGGTGTAGTTGAGGTTGTAGTGGACCTCGAGCTGCCGTGCGCGTGAGATGTTAAACGGCGTTCCAGTGCTTGGGGGCGAGAACTGAAGCGGACAGACGTACGTATGGGATGATTGCCTTTAGCAGAATGTCAGCGTGGAGTTCAAGAGGGGGGACGAAAGGATGCATTGGCAACGTACGCCGTATGCAGCGTCATTTCCACCCATCACCAGGAAGGCCCAGAACGTTGCGGCCAGGCGGCAGATGTTGATACGCGTGCTGTTCCACTTCTCCACTGCAACAACTGCATCCTCAGGGGCGCTGCTGGGGATCTGCGAGGCCTGAGAGGTTGATGTCTTGTCGGCATCGTCGCGTGCAGGCTCGGAGGTTGGATTGGGAGCCGGGAGCTGCTGCAGCTCCACAGTGTCTGGATGACCAGGGTGGGCCATGTTTGGAGGGAACAACTGAGTTGATGTGAAGCAGGGGCGGGTCCCCAGACTGCGTGCGGGGATGGGTTTATAGCCTCCACGGTGCCCAGCATCGACGTTGTCATACGTCGGGGGACTTTAGCCCTGTGGGCCGAGTCAACTGTGCCAGCGGTGTCGTTTGCCTAATGCGGTACTACTGGGCACCACCTCCCGTCCAATCGGGACACATCGTGGAGGCAAAAGTCCGGCGAAACACCGGGAATATTTGTGTGGGGAACGTGGGGAACAGCTGTACGGGTAGTTGAAGCATTCGTCCGGACGCGAGCATGGAGTGAAAGAATATCAAACCCCGTCCGGACGAATGATTCGACTGCTCATGAATGAAATGTATGCTCACAAGCAGAAAACGGAGATTCGTCGAAAACGATGCCAATTCTCAAGTGCCGCGAGAGCTGCGGAAACCTCGTTGGCGGCGAAACTGGTGTCGGAGAAATGGTCGTCGGCAAAATCCATTGCCGGGATCCGTTTGGGAAAGCAAAAGCAACGATGCCGACGTGATTCTTAGCCTTGGTCTCGTATTCAGGTGAAAAAAAGCCTGGAGTGTCAACCTGTAACTCGGATCTGGACTCTGTACCACTTGAAGGTCTTCCTTGGTATGCCGGAGTAGAGGATCGGGGGTTCAGTCCATAAGTCGTGCGAACATGCAAATCATTCTCTCCGCCATCAATTGCTTGATCTTGTCCATATCAGGGTCTTGATCTCGCAACGCAGGACGAGCTCATGCGTCAGGCTCTCGAACACAGATTCTGATAGTCCACATCACCAAGCTTTGCTTCGGGTATGGTCGTTGTAGAGGCACGGCCCCTGATTGTTCTTGTCTGAGCTGACTCAGAAGGATTTGGGTTGGCCGGAGGATGGTCTGTCGTTGCTCGAGCCGACAATATTTGGAGACGCATAAATTGCTAAAGGTTTGAGAGCGCTTAAGGATTAGCTTCTAGAACCGCTCCTGCGGGTTAACTATCCTCAATGGCATGCATATTCTATCGCATCGTTGGTACTGTCTATAGTTTAAAATCTCAAGTAAATAAGTGTAAAAATAATTGCTACAAATTTGTTTATAATAGACAGCCGCAAAATATATGAGGAATCCCATAGGACTTTAAGCTCGTGTTTTCAGAACCCCTTGTGGCGGCAAAAGTCAACCCCGCGCTCGGCTACTTTTTGGCGCATGAATCTCCCTAGCCGGAAGCAACGGAAAAGAGCCTCCGGTCTGAGTTTAGTCTAGTTATCTGCCCTACTGTGTCCAATACAACAGCTGAATACCTGTCTTCGAGAAAAGGATTTTCAACCAAAAGGTCGATACTGCTACACGATGTTCTGAGGGGATCTGAGCGGTCTTGCTCTTCGAAGGCCCGGACGCTGCGTTAGGAAAGATAAGATCCGTCCTTTTGTAGTTCCATTCCCAGCACCCTCATCCATCGTTGATGAACTCTTTCTCTTGTCTTCCTTTTCAGGCTCTGAGATCCCCAGCCCATTAAAGGTTCGCTTCTGCATCGATACAATGCTGGCCTTTCTTGCACCCCCTTCGTTTGTCTTGTTGCGATTCGGGAAGTTGATGACAGCTTTGAAGCCAAGCTCAAGCTGTCTCGCGTTTATCAAGGCGACGATGGTGATGAACAGTGTAACAACAGCCACCCCAATGGTGCCGACAATGGCCAACCAGTTCGGCGTGTCGCTCATGCTGAAGATACTGACTGCGAATCCGAGTGGCAGGAAGAACGCAGTGATGTACGTGAACAAACGGATATCTTCCGCACCACGTAGGTTCAGGTCGTCACGGACACGGTCGAGCCTGTCAGTGAGGGATGTGCTGAAGGACCGGATTCTCGCCTGGCAGCGCTCCAGCTCCTGAACTCTCTGCTGGTTTGAGACCAGCAGCTTGGTGATGGCTGACCGGTACTTGCGCTCGTCGTTCTTCGTCCACCGCGGCTTCTCCGGGCCCCGATCCTTCTCACGACCCATCCAGCTGGCGATCTTCTCCAAGTTCTCACTCAGATCTTCCTCAAGAACCTGTAGGATTCTCTCCAGCATTGCCCATTCCTCCCGGAAGGACAGGTAGGCGTCGCTGTCGATTCCGAAGAGGGCAATCGAGTCTGCCAAAGCGTCCGAGAGCGTGTCCGGACGATAGCTGGCCACCGTTGGCTCGGCATCCTTGCGGACTCCGGGGTCCATCTGCACCTTGGCCTGCACTCTGGCCTGCAACTTGGTCTTTGCGGCCTCCAGCATCTCGTTGGCGCTCTGCGTCATGTCTCCCAGTATCCGGTCAAACAGGATCAGCTCGAGCACCTTGCGCTGCCTCCACAGGGGCTTCTCCCGATCAGCTTTGGGCAGCCGCGTGTCGAAGATGACGTCGTGGATGCGTGCCTCAAGCTGCTCCTCCGTCGGACTCTCGCCCGGTTTGCGCTCGAGGAAGTGGCATGTCCAGTACCGGTCGAAGAAGTCTCCGGTGAAGCGGAAGCCCATGGCTGCCCGGTCAATCTTCTTTGCTTTGCCAGGAGCGCCCTCAACCCAGAGGTGTGGCATGCCGTCCATCTCATCATGTTTGACCGTGTCGACGAGCTGGTAGAACGACAGGTGAAACTCGGTCTCCCACGTGTTGAGCACTGAAGTGACATCATCCAGAAGGTATTTGTCCGACTTGGCGTGCCTGTCGAAGAAAGACGACATCTTCGCCTTCTCGGAGTTGGGAGAGGCCAGGCAACAGAGTATGGTCGAGCCTTCGTCGACCCTGGGCAGCCAGACAAGCCTCTTCTTCGCGGACTCCGCAGTCCGGACCTGGCCCAGCCTGTCCCTGAGCTGTTCAGTATGCATCATCTGGATCTTTCGTCCGGGTCCCTCGTGGTGGTGGTGGTGCTCCGAGTGCGTCGAATGCCTGAATCCGCACCGCGACACGTCCAAGACGGTGCCTTTGATGCCTTCCTCCGCGAAGAAATTCCCGTCCCGGTCATGGCGATCCCGTATGATCTCCCACGTCTCGTTTCCCAGCTCGGAGAAGCATCGGGCCATCTTGTACCTCGGAGGATCGAGCTCCCGGATCTCGTCCCACATCTCGCTGTCCATGGAGATGGACCGGAGCAGATCGTACAGAGTGAAATTTTGTCTAATCTCAAATGACTGGAATTGTTCGAGCGCAGGGTCGAACTCCAGGAAGTCCGGGTAGTTGTAGAGCCATTCGTCTGAGGGCTCGATGATGCTCTTGTGGTCGAAGAGGTCATTGAAGGGCATGGTCTTCTTCATGACTATTCCGTGTCTCCGAGCATGATTGCCGTTCCAAGCAGCCGAGTTATCCGGTTCAGACCTTGTTTCGAAGACAAAGGGCTCAATGTGGCTGATGACGGTTCTTTGCCGAGTAATATCTGGCATCCAGTTCTTGCCGTACGTCAGGAGGATGTAGGGGATCTCGAATGTGGCCTGCCAGTAGAAGTCCCAAGTGCGCTTCTCCTGAACTAGTTCAGCCTCTTTCGTGGCTTCATTTAGTTGCCCCGCGAAAAGCCCGCTCGGCGATGAACTCCGAAGTAAGACGCTCATGGCGATACTGCACATGTCATCTGCTGACCGGTGGTTGATTTCGAAGCCTTTCTTTGCCATGATGATTGCCAAGGCATAGCGCAGTGGATTGTCCCATCCAGAGTCCTGGTTTTCTTCGTGGTACTTCTGCGATTCGATGGTGTTTTCCCAAGAGATTACTTTGCCCTGAGACTCGGCCATGTCGAAGAAGGAGCTGTTCATATCATAGAACATGGCGGTGTCTCGAGAAAAGAAAAGAAACCGGCTTTCACTGGAAGACCGAGCGACGGCAAGCATGCGCTGGTTTGAGACTGGGTTGTCTGTCGTAAACCGTCTGAGGATGTTCCGCTGAGCTTCAGATGACGAGAAATCTCTGGAAGGCCCTGCTTTGAGAATCTCTCTTTTCGCTCTGGTTGAGCTCTTTCTGGTGGTCCTTGTCTTGATCATTTGCGGTTTGAGCTCCGCACCGAAGCCGAGCTCTTCGATTGACTTCAGAGCCTTCCAAATCCACACATGGTCATCCAGACGGTACTCGCCGGTGAACGCGCTTGTTGGCCGAGAAAAAATGAAGCACTTGCGTTTGTCAAGTCTATCCAGTGTTGTGATCCATGGACTGATGCACTTCTCTAGAACATCACGAAAACTTTCGTCTCCGACCGTCCTTGCGTAGTCGGCGGCCTTGATGATCTGAAAAGGAGTGTCTGTCAACAGTTTCCCACTCAGCTTAGAAGTAGACGTGGAGTCTAAGATTTGTTTCCCTGTTGCCCAATAGTGGGTTCCGAAACAGCCGCTTTCTCTCTCAGCTACCTCGAACACCCATTTTAGGTGACCTTTGCAGGTCTTCTGTATGCGCTCGAGAACATGAATGATATAAGCTCGTGAGTCGCAGATCCCATAACTCAAGTCGCAAGAGCATTCAGCGACCTTTGACGAGTGGTGACCTGTCTCGTCGCCAAAGTCCTTCAGGCGCTCGAATACGGAAAGGAGGAACTGGAACGCGTAACTATTACTTGCGCTTAGCATTAAGAAGAGAGAAGGTAGATATTTAGAACTTACAAGCTTGCTGCTGTAACAAGCCGATGGCCTGAAAAATCCCCACATGTCAGAGCAACAGCTGGATAGCCGCCGCGCTCAGCAATGCCAAACGTTCGCTGAGGTATGGGAAGACTGCAAACAGAGAGCAAGTGCTCAAGATTTCTGCGCATGATGAAATTCTCATGCGGGCACGGTGAGAGCGAGAGCCGTTTGAACGGGGTCATGTAAAATGCCTCGTCTGCGCTCAACATGTCGGACACCGGTACCAAGGACGATCTCCATGAGCTTTCTTTTGGCGTGACTTGCAGCCGGTAAGCCATGGTGATTTCCAGTCTCCCGGCCTTGGAGTAGTCGGCTTCGGCTTCCTCCCGGTCCTTGATTTTGTACCACTTGTTTGGCACCTCCTCGAGTTTGTGTGCTACACCGTTCACGAAGAGCGCCAAAACAAGGCTGGCGGCATCTGAGTTCTCGGGGCCTCTGAGCTGCTCAGCACCTGGCAGATCAACAGCAGGTCCACCTTCGGGAGGGACCCCGTAGTGATTCAAGACCAGACTGTATCCATGCGGACCAAGCGACGTAGAGTATTCTTCCGATGCATAGTTCCTGGCCTGATTGAAGTTGTCACCGGAATCCGTAAAGTCCAAGTGTCGGATGAGGACGTCTGTATCTATCATGATGTTTGGAAGAACAGGGACGTGCTGGCGTCCAGGTTTCTGTTCAAACGTATGTCGTTGAAATATTGTCCCGTTGCGGATGAAGTACTGGACTGAGAGAGTGAAATTACTCGTGTCGAATGAGAAACGCGGCCAACGATCACGGACAAACTCAAGGCGCGGTTTCTGCTCGCTGAGCGCCTTCACAACCTCTGAGCTGTCCTCCATGTAGAGACCCGAGACTGTGACGCCGGGATTTGTTGATACATCGGCGAGCTCTTGTGCACGTTCCTCAATCAGAGAGGGCTCCGGAGTGCCTGGCAGGTCGACAGAACATATCCCTGACCTGCCCCGACCAAGGAATCGGGAGATTTGGATGAGGTTTCCGTAGATGTTGACGCTCGCTGTTGTGCCCTCATCTCCAAACGATGTGTAATTCTCCGCATGTTGCGCTGCAATATCTGCCTCTGCTGGGATTGACAATCTCTCCTCTTCAGGAAACGTGTACGTTGGAAACGTTTTCTCTGAATGGCCTGAGGATTTTGTGTAAGCCGCGAGACAGAGAAGATGGAAGACAAAATGCATGAACATACCAGCCACAAAGGTCTTGAACTCCTCCGCAGCTTCGTCAGGAAGCTCGCTGAATGTAGCAGGAGGCCCTCTGCGGAACTCTCTGGATGATGCAGAGCCAAGTCGTGGGGAGCTTCCAGAGCTCAAAGAAAAAGACGGAGCGGCCATTCGCGGCGATACAGGGCTGTTGATGGCGCTCTCCGGCAGAGCCGCAACGAGAGAGATACTGGGAAACGTGAAAGCCATGGTATGCAAAACTGACTGCTGGATGGCAGGTTGGTTCAAAGGGTTCAGCTGAGGAGCGAATGTTCGGAGCATGCTATACTTTTATACGCGCATGCGAGGCTGATGAATCCAACCAATGCCGGGCGTGCTTGGGCAGAGCCGCATCGTGGAACTCACGTGGTTCGGGCCACAATTCGACGACATCCGAAGCATCTTTGGATCTGCGATGCGTTTTCTCAGAAAGCAGGCAGAAAAGAAGCCGTCAGGCTGTCAATCTGCAGACACGGAGCTTTGCCCAATTCATCTGTTCTCCGAACGCTAAGGCTCACCGCAAGATGGTGAATAATCAAGCAGCAGCACTCAAACCGGGCACTGGTACAGAGAAGTGCTGCAGCTGCCTGCCAAAATCAAGGAGATGTCGGATAACGACGCTCGACGCTGCGCAGCTCCAGCATTCGTCAGGATGGCTTTGGGACTTGGTGTTTAGGACATTTTCTCCTGACGAATGGTTTCATAACACTCCGCGCAAAGCTGCCTATTGGTTGACCTTTTCAAAAGCAACTCACGCTAGCGTCGGCTGCAGAACCCACCTGTAGATCACGAACTGCATGCAGGGAAAAGAGGAAAGATCGGGACTGTTTGGGCAGGGAAGCACGACGTCTGTGTCCTGAAAACGTCGGAATTAGCGTCTTCGTCCAAGCAGCCTTCCCCGACGCTGGAACGTTTTAGCTTCGGCAAGACCCATTGCCAGCTCTTCAACGCACGACCGCCCGTCAACGTGCAGGAGGAAGTTCGCGGTCGTGTCGTGATTCGATGAAAAGATCTGAGAAGCGGCGATCAGCAAAACTAGCCGACCAAAGCCGAGGGCAAGGCCACGTTCCCATCCCCACCGCTGCTCCACCGTCTTCACGGGTCCAGACCATTGAGCCGAAGTCGAGCTGCCTCCCGGAGAGGGTGTCGCACCCCAAGATGTCCGGGTGCTCCGTCGGTTGCGAAGAGCGAGGAGATACAGCGTCGACACCAGGTGTTGCCAGGAGATGGACGGAGGAACAAGACGCAGGATGCGAGGAGCCTCCGGGCCGCCCGCCCGCTGAGCGGGACTCCCGCACTGCGCGCAAGGATGAGAAGGAGATACCCGGGGCAGCCTGATGCAAAGAGCAACCAGCTCGTTAAATGGAGACGTATCTGGAAAATTCGTCACCATTGTTGCTGCAGGACATGAAAAATTCCATCCAGCATATACGGGAGTCCCACAGGACACGTCAAAGAGATCGCCCCAGGGTCATCGAATCGGCGTACGGCCCCCAATGTATCAACGCTATCCTCCGCAGTCGCTGCATTTGACGGCTGCCGAGCGGATAGTGTAGAAAAGAAGCGGAAGAAAATGCTCGAGAACCTTCTCTAGCCCTAACGGAACAGTAGTAGCCGGAGTGAAGCGAAGTCTGCTGGTCTAAATAAACACCAACTCCGGGGAAAAACCTATACCTCTGCACCGACTCCGATTTCTGTGTTTGGCAGGTGTCACAGAAGCGGGGTCATTTTTGCGTTCTTAAAGTTGCTCACCCACGACTTGGAGCCTCCGCGTCATCTACACCGCCATGAACGGCGGAGTGATGCTCGCTGCCAAGCTGCACGAACTTGGAGTTCGCCGGGCTATCATTACTCCCAACGTTGACAGAGAAAAAGAAAACCAGTGGAGTAACTGAAACAAAGAGGGGTCGCGTGCTTTCCGCGCGTAGAGTAGAACCCAGCCAATGGGACAGCTGTCTTTCATGGGAGTTTGGAGTATTAAAGCTGTCGGACGCGTAGGTTTGCATTGAGCATGGCTGGCTTACGAGATGGGATTCTGAGAAGGATCTCGGATTGATGAACAGTGCTCTGGATGGTCAATGCATCATATGAATGAACGCTGATAGGCTGTTCTTTGGGAGAAACCCCAGCAGAATGGTGCTCGTTCACTGACCTGGATAACCGGATGGTCGTTCTTCGTAGATTTACTACATTTTTGCTCGGTAAAATAGATGATGAGCAGTATATACAAGGAAACCACAAGCTTCCTTCGTCAAAATATTGTACTAAGAAAGTCCCAAGGAGGAACAAGAGAGAAAAGTTGGAGCAGACTGCATCGACGTTTACAATGCTCCGATAGCAGCAATGCCGGCCCTGGCCTTGCCCGAGCTGTCGACCAGAAGGTTGTCCGCGCAGCTGGATCCCAGAGCACCGTTGCCGATCCAAGCTGGCTCCCAGTAGTAGAGACCAACACCGCCGCTGACACCCTTGACAATGGCACCCACGTCCTTGATCCAAGTGGCCTGCCCGGCGGCAGACTTGGGGATGGAGCTGGTATCACTCGGGAAGGCGTAGGCGGGGTTCGGGCAGCTGGCGGGCCAGTTCGTCTCGGCGACAACGAGCTGCTTGCCATACTTGGAGGCCAGCTGCTCGAGCGAGTACTTCAGGGAGCCCAGGTAGGCCTGGTCGTTGTAGAAGGGGTAGTAGGAGACTCCAATCATGTCGAAGTCGGACGTGAGGAAGGGACCTTGGCTAAGGACCTCGTTGTACCACCACAGCTGGGTGCCGGAATCCCAGCCGTTGTCGAGATGCACCATGATCTTGGGCTTGGGGGAGAGGTTGCTGTCCTTGATGCCCCATGCGGCCGAGTGCAGGAGGGCGGCGATGTTGTAGTACGACGAGGTGCCGCCGAGCGGCCACAGCAAACCGGCGCGGATCTCATTGCCGATGGAGATGATGCTCGGGGTGATGCCAGCACTGGCAAAGGAGTTGGAGACGGACTTGGTGTACTCGTAGACGGTGTTCTGAAGGGTGCCAATGGCAGAATCGTCCCAGGCGGCAGGGGTGGTCTGAAGTAGAAAATAAGCTTATGTCAGGAAAGCTTGTTTGCTGTGCATACCTGGTGCGAGGGATCGGCCCACGTGTCGCTCAGGTGCAGATCCAGATAAACGCTCATGCCGGCTGCCTTCACACGCTTGGCCAACTTGAGGTTGTAATCAAGGTTGTAGTTGCCATCGGACGGGTTGACCCAGACTCTTTGGCGGACGGAGTTGACACCGGAGGAAGCAAGGATCTTCTCCAAAGCTGTGGTGACGCCTCCTGTGGTTTTGTATGTCTGGCCCTTTGCCTCGAGCATCAACAGGGATGAGATGTCTGCTCCCTTGTAAGTGATGGTGTCTCCGAGCACCGCGCAGGGCGCAAGGAGCAGCGAGAGCAAGCCGGCCGTGGAGAAGAACATGTCGGCGGGCGTGGGGAAGAGCGTGGTGAGCAGCAAGAGCGAGCAGCAGCAGCGAACGGATGCCAGCGAGCATAAGACGGCGCCCCGGAAGAATTGGGGCTATATGGCATCTCGAGCTCTCGTGTTCGATGGTTGGCAAAACACTGTTTCAACTTTCTCCACCAATTGCGCCTTCAAACTCCTGGTCATGTGCGATGTTTCACGAGCAGTGCAAGCGATGGTGGATTAACCATAATACCCGGCCGGCATCACCGGCGCAACAGTCCGTTTACAGGTTGGTGAGGAAAAGCGAGACCGCATTCGGACCCGACGGACCTATCGGGCCATGCGGGGCTGTCGCATCGTCGCTCAGCTCGCTTGCGATCCTATTTCTGGCCGCCCTGAATCGGAGATTTTCTGGCCCTAGCCAATCCCGAGCCTCTTCGGGAATCCCGCCCGAAGGAGACCTCCGCTATAGACCCCCTGTGCTTCGTTCCGCGTCTTTCGAGAACTGCGGCACCGGTGACAATTCTGGCATCGGCATTGCCCGGAACGCCTGCGCCAGATCCGTGTCGTCTCATGTAGGGTGATGTCCGTGGCGTTGGAGCGGAGTTTTATCATAGCCGGCACAGTCAAGAACTCTGTCTCAGGTTGCATAATAGCGTTTCCACGGAGTTAACTGTCCGTCGGACTCCCAGCCCGCCCGCTTTATATTCCCTTGTAAATTGAATGCATGCTTCGGTTGAAGCTGTGATTGGTGGTACTGCCTATAGCATCCTTGGATAATCCCGGTTGTCGGGTCAATTACGCTTGCATATAATGCTGCCCCAATCCCGGACAGCTTTCTTCCACTCGTACTACAGAGCTCGCGAAAACCTACTTCGTACAAACTACTTCTGGGTATAGATACGGCATGGGAAAGTACAAATGTCTCTTCAGTCTCATAACACACATCGAGCTTCTCTTTCTACGCTGCTTCCTCAGTGATGATCTTGGTGGCGCCAGCCTTCCCCGACGAAGAGGGCTCAATAATGCCGAGGTCTGCGGCAATGTTGAAAAGTCTCGCCTTCTCCTCATGCGCCGCCGTGTCGCCGAAAACGACATCCATGTCCTCCAGGCTCTTTCCGCGTGTTTCGGGAACGAAGAAGTACGTGAATCCCAACGCCAGCAGGCAGAACGCGGCAAAGAAGATGTAAGTTCCGTAGCCAATCGTCTCCAGCATGTCCGGCGTCACAAGTCCGATGATGAAGTTGCACATCCATGTTGCGCTCGTCGTGATGGACATGGCCTTGGAGCGGTTGCCGAGGTTGAAGATCTCGGACGGCAAGACCCAGCCGATGGGCGCGAAGGAGTAGGAGAAGTTGATGTCGTATATGTAGATGAAGGCGATTCCCGTCCAGCCTGCCGCCTTGTGAGATACCAGGGACGAGCCGTATCCGCCGACGATGCCGCCGACGATGATCAGAGAAACGAAGGTTCCAAGCGCGCCGCACATGAGCAGGGGACGGCGGCCAACCTTGTCGATGAGGAAAAGTGCCGGCAAGGTTGAGAGGGTGTTGACGATGCCGTAGACTCCCGTGGCTAGGAGAGACGTAGTCTTGCCGGACAGCCCCAACTGACCAAAGATAGTGGGAGCGTAGTAGATGATGGCGTTACAGCCCATGAACTGTTGGAAGAACATGATGCAGCATCCAACAGACAGCCGCTTGAACGATGGCCAGGTGGAGACCAGAGATGCGTACTGGGACATGTAAAGCGCGACTCCGGTCTTGCCGGGGTATTTGTCTCGCGCGTAGGACTCCTCAAAGAGAACCTCGGCTTTGATTGCCAGGTATTCTCTGCACAGCAGCTCGGAGTCGATGTGGACCTGTCGTATCCTGGCCAGCGCAGAAAGCGCCTTGTCTTCCTGCTGACGCATGAGGAAATACCTCGGTGACTCGGGGTAGAACAGCATCCCCACGCCGAGAACGAGTGCTGGCAGGATCTGCAGAGCCAGTGGGACTCGCCACGAGGCTTCGCTCTGCCCTGTGCAGCCGTTTGCGCCGACGTCTGTGCGAGGATCAAATTCTGGCTCGGATGCAGAGCCGCCGGTGTATGCAATGCTCGGGTCGCACCGCGCGCCTCCAATGTACTGGGTGCCGTACTCAAGCCAGTAGCTGATCAGGATGCCCAGGGTAATGCTCACTAATGCAATTAGCATGAACCCCCAACGATCTTAAAGGCCACGCACATTGCTGTAGAACCACCAGCGTGCCACGGATTGCGGGTGTTGAGACCTCCGACATGTACATGGGCACAATCATGGTGAGCATTCCGACTGCAAACCCGGCGATGGCGCGCCCTGTGACTGTGAGCATCTGCACGAGCACATGAGCGGCATACATACCGGCAAAAATCATGGCCACGGAATTGGCACCGGCCTGGAGCGCCGAGCCGAGCGTGAAGATGACCACGGCCACCAGCATGGATCCCTTTCTGCCAACGCGGTCTGCAATGGGCCCGTTGACCAGTGACCCGAACCATGCAAGCAGCAGAAGACTCGAGACGAACCAGCCCTTGAAGCTGCTGTCCAAGTAGATCCGGGGGAACTTTGCGGCAAAGGACTCCATGGTCAGAACTCCCGAGACAACGCCCTGGTCGTAGCCGAAGAGAAAGCCGCCGAGGGAGGCGAACTGGTGCAGGAGTCAGCTGCTGTGCGCTACTCAGCTGCGCGCGGCGCTCACCGATGCCAAGCCCAGGATGTACGGGTTCTCGCGCAGTTGGCGCATGACGCCTTTGTCAGACGAAGCGTACAGCTCCGTGCCCGATTCTTGGTCCGCCATTGTCGGAGTCGCAGGTGTGGAAGATGGCTGGCCGACGGTCTCGCGGAGCGCAGGCCGCTGAGTTTTGTATTCCCCAAAACCTGCTGGATGCGGAGACCCACCGCGCGTTCTCGTGATCATGGTTGCGGGGAAACTTGTTGTTGTGGGGCCCCAGTGGGATGCTCGCTGCGCCGCGAGCCAATGGGGCGCTCCAACCCCAGACGGCCACCACTTTCGCGGCAGCCGGAGAGCGGTCCTGAGCTTGTGGCTTTGCTCTGACGGCCATCGTCAGTTGCTTCATACAACGGATGGGGGCTGGCCTGGCCATCAAACCCAGGAGATAGACCGAAGACAGCGGCGATATCCAGCGGTTCGAGCAGTTGGGAGCAAAACGGGCAATTCTTAGCGCCGCACTGGTGCCAGGATCTCGCCATGCGGAGACTGGGGTCGGCGCTTATCTCCAACCTTGTTGCTGCAAATAAGCTCAACATGGTTTCAGCCTTATCAATACTGCACTCTTGAGTGTCGCTGTTCAATTGCTCTTGCATCTGTCGCTTCAGCCATGCACAACCCAACAATAGAAGCACCAAGCAGACTCACATCCTGCGCGTCGCAATTTCTTCGTCTTTCTATTCATTTTGCCGCTGTACGGCAAAGTTTCAGTGATGAGCGAGTGCTACGACCTCGCTGGCAATCGGCTCTCCATTACCTACGGAAAATGCAGTGGCGCTCAGGACGGCGCAGCTGCCGCTTGCTGCGCGAGCAACAAAGACATTTTTATGGGCAGGCATTGTTTCAGGGCAAGTGACATGGGAACAAACGCCGGTGTCAATTCTAAAGTCTATAGTATTTATAATCTAAGTACAAACAGTCCGACAGACAGGAGAAAGCCAAGAAGAAATCTATCAACCAAGAATCCGAAAACACAAGCCCAGAAGAAACCCGTAGTAGACGATGAAACCACCCGATAATGCTGGCAGAAGAGGGGGTTGCGAGCATGAATGGCTTAGATCCAGGCCTTGCCGAGGTTGCTCTCGAAGTTGCCGTTCTTGAAGGGCACGTTCGCGCTGCCGAAAGACGTGTCCTGGAGAGCCCTCCTGGCGGGCTCGGGCAGGGTAGCCCAGTCGACCATCCAGAAGTCGCGGCCAGGGCTGGTCTTGAACTGAAGCTCGTGGTTCCTGGGGAAGTTGGTCATGTATTCGACCTGGAGGCGGCTGCCGTCGCGCATCTGCGGGCTGGTCGTCTTCTTGTAGCTGCCGTGGCCAGAAGCAGCAGCACCGAAGACACGAGGGTTCGCGTTGGCCGCTGTGTGGGAAGTCAGCTATTGTCCAGTTTGGGGTATCAAAGTAGAGGAGAGGAGGTGACTGACGGTTATCAATCCAGACAACAACGTTCTCCCAGTCGTGACGGTGTCCACCGTTGGCACCACCGTCGGAGATCTGGTCCTTGGGCATGTACCAGGAGTACATGATGGCGTAGCGGCCATTGTGCCAAGCACCTCTGGCGTAGGTCTGGCCCCTGCGGTCATCACGGCAGCCGGCAGTGGCACCGCCGGAGTTCTGAAGACCACCGCTGTGTTGAATGTCAGTTGATGCGCAATTGCGAAGGGGGCGGAGGAGAGTTCTCACCTGGTGTCACCGCGGGCGTTGACGGCGGTGTACGACTGGCAGCCGTGAGCAATGTGGAGGAACGGCTCGTAGCGGCGAATGGCGTTTCCTTCAGTGCCGCCACGGACGCTCTCCGGCATGGGCCAGAGAGAGTCGTGAGCGACAACAGCGCGCTTCTCGATCTGCTCGGCGGCAGCCTCGGGGGCAGCAGCAGGAGCAGCCACAGCGCAGGAAGCGGCGGCGATCATGGCGATGAAGTTGTTGAAATGCATTTTGGATGTTGGTTGTTGATTCGTAGCGAATGACTGTTGGTAAGAGTGTAGTTGGCTTTAGTGAGTGAAGCTGAATGAGAGAAGCTGGTTGGTGATGATTGTACAGTGAGGAAGACTGCATCTTATATAGCCGTCTGTCTCTCTGTCCGTCTTCATCTGGCGTATGGAAGTTTGGGGCTACCAGCAGGCACATGTCTCGGCACCCACAGCTCAGCCGCGGTAGTAGCTGCGCAAGGGCCCGTTGGTGATACTCGGTTTTGTTCCGTTTCGCTGTCTGACCTTGGAAGGACTTGGCGACCGTTTCCTGCATGTGGCGGCTGTCAGAGGTGCTCTTGGCTTGCGAGCTCAGCCCTGTGCTACTGCCACGTTATTGTGAGCCGACACAATGGTGTTGTGCCGGTAGCCCGTATTCAGATGGACCGAGCTTGGCCTAGCTGACATCATGGTCCTGAGCGAGGCGTTGTTGTACGAAATCGGTCCGCAAACATGATAAATCATGGATTCAGACAGATCAAATGTTCCAATGAGAATCATGGCAATCTGGTCCAAGCAGATGCCTCCCCTCCCATGATCCGTCCAGCTGTTGCAGTATTCTGTGAATGGGCGACGTGCAGGAAACGTGGTGAAGCGCACATGAGCCCCAAACGGTGGTTCGAGTACAAATGAATAGGTGAAACGGCCGTTGGAAGGCTGTCACGAATCAGATAGTTGGCTCGGTGTCAAGCCTCTGAACTCTATTTTTGAGTTAAAGTTCAACGTCCTTCTAGCGTTGCGTCTAGAAGACATTCCGCCGTTTCTGGCTCCCAACTGTGGCTGAGCCATTCCGCATGCTAATCCGTAATAGGGGGCGTCTGTTTCAGCACAACTACACTATTACTGCATTTAGTATAACATGCTATAGCCACCACTGTACCTCGGAATAATGCTGCTTGGCGGATCAAGTAGGGACTTGACGGGCTGCGCAAACCGCAGATGATGCTGGCCGTATTCGAGGGTAGCCAGCATGCAAGGCTGATTCATGCGTGGCCGCACAGGTTAGTAATTCCCACTACCCAGCTTTTAGCTCCTATTTCGGCCTGGATGATCGAACCATCTAAACCGATTACAAACCTGATCTCACCCACTGATCCCACAGTGGTTCCAGAACCGATGCAAGAGGTATTCGCAGACGCATAGCCTTGGCATTTCCCCGCTACCATCGTATGCGTATTTAGAACGAATAGCGAGATTGAGTCCTTGGCGGAGGAGATTTCTTCACTACACGCAACGCCATCCTTGGCATCGTAGCCGACGGAGCCGGCCACGCGAACTTCAACGCCTCCATGTAGAAGGTAAGTACTTAGACTAAACGGTCAGGCACGTGGTTGTTCTGCACGCTCCGGTAGCTTTCGGCTGCCAAGATTTCATTCCGATCTCTAGTCACGCATTATGGACATCACTTTGGTCCTCCGTGTCTTTGCAGCATTCTCTCCTGAGATGATCCGAAGATGACCAGTGCTGATAGCTGTGCAGCTGCTGTCAACACATCTATCATGTCAGCATCATCGCTACTCAAGCGGCGTTGATCTTCCGCTCGAAATGTGAGATTCGCAGCACTGGAACTGGGAGCTTCTACAGCCAACTGGGAAATATGATTGCTGCGCTTTTCAACTCGGAGGGAGTTGTTGAAGCAGTGAAAGGAGATGCGCATCCTCCAAGGCCTTGTGTTCTCGCGGCTGATGTCATGTAGTCCTTCTGTTTCTTTGTTCTCCGTGCCTTGGACATTGTTTACTCCATCACTTAATCAACACCTCGTCATGGAACAAAGAGCGTGCGAGATTGCTTTATCCACACAACACAAAAACCTTTTCTCAACAATGTGAATCGTCGTTCTATTTAACTGAATTGTCTTTCTAGAGCATATCTTTCTGCGAAAACTTCAAATCCTACTTGATACCAACAGGTCGGACATAGCGAGAATCTCACAGCAATATCTCAGCCGCCACGCAAGTCCTCCCCCGACTAATTTTCCAAGCAACTAGACCTATCAGACATCTCCACGCATCCACCGACAATGACAAGTCCGGACCCCCTCTGCCTCCCCTACAACCAACGGTCCGCCCTCCTCACCGGCCCCACCGTCTCCCTATCCCTCCCCCAATCCAGCATGCCCACCCCCCACACCATCCCCTCCCTCCCCCGCCGCATGCTCTTCGCCTTCTCCCGCCTGGCCGCCTCGCGCCTCTCCGTCACCGACGGCGTCACCACCACAACCACCACCACCACCACCCCGCCCTCCAGCCGTCCCACCACGCCACCCACCTGCCGCACCATCACCCTGCCCACCGACGCCTGCTCGATCGGCGGCCTCGAGTACCTGGTGCTTTGGATGAAGGCGTCGTGCCGCAGCCGCTCGGCGGTGCCGATCGTGCCGGCGGCGCCGGAGGAGCCGCGGCCGGACCGCTGGCGGTAGGTGGCGGGCGCGCTGCGGGCGGCGCGCGCGCTGGACGCGCCCGAGGCCGAGCGGCTGCTGGTCGCGTGGGTGAAGCGGCGTCTGGCGGGCGCGGCGCCGGGCGCGGACGCGTTCAGGGCCGCGGTCGAGGCGCTGGAGGGCGTGGATGGCCGGCTGGTGCAGGTGTGCTTGCGGAGCGGGGCGCGGTTCGCGCAGCTGGGACGGCTGGAGGAGAGGGCGGAGATTGAGGCGTGGTTGAGGGCGGAGCGGCCGGGGTTGTGGGAGCTGTGGGAGGCGTTTGGGGAGAGGGCGGAGGTGGGGAGGGAGCTGATGGAGGAGAGGCGGAAGGTTGCTGTTAAGAGGCTGAGGGAGAAGGCGAGAGTTGAGAATGATATGGTTGAAGAGAGGATGTCAAGGGAGGCGGAGAAGAGGCTGGAGAGGCAGCGCAGGTTGGCGGGGCTCATTGAGTGAATCTGCATGTACGAAGGGGTGCATTCCCCGCTTCACTGAGATTGAAGTCAAGTAAAATTTGAGAAAATCACAACAAATAGAATACTTCCAAAGCGACTGAAAATTCCAATGTTCTCCTAACAACCTCCAACGTCGCGGCATCTGGTTTGACGTGTGCATTGTGTTCCGGAACCGGCGGCCCATCGGGCTCAAAAATAATCACAGTACCAGTGTGGGCGCAAGGCTCAGAAAATCCTTCTCTTCTTTCTGACTCTGCGCTGCAGACTACTATATGGTGAATGGAATGATGCCATGCTTATCTTTTTGGTTGATCACAAGCACGACTTTCTCCATCAGTACTATGCCAGACTGAGTAGCCTCAGATCGTAAATACTCTGAGACTGACAGGCTGGACTTTGTAGATAGGATCATTCAAGTCTTTCCATTCATAACAGTTTTATATTCCAGCGATGCTGTCTTGTCCATCTTCCCTCCATTGAGCCGAAAGCTTTAGCAACGATGTTAAAATATTACGACTGCTTCTTCCACCTAGCTTCGGTGGATTTTCGGCCTATAAACCTATTCTGAGTCAGAAATTTGGAGTAAAGGTTCTACTGATTGAGGGATAATCTAGCACTATCATATTGTCTGTTCGCGCTCACTTAGACTCGGTTTGAGGTGTTTCATTCGTATACCTTGCCAGCAGCATGATACCAGCATGTGAGACTCTATTAGTAAAAGATTCAAAAGCGGAAGATATGATTTGAAAGTATGATGTTCTTAACGGGGCTATTTCAAGGTAGGTGGGGGATTGCGCCATTCTCCGTCCCCGCACCACACGCCTTGAGTTCTGCGGAGTTGCAGGGAACGGTAAATTTGTAAAACGTAGCACGCAGGTCCCAGAAACTCAGAAGCCAAACACACAACACCCTTCCCGTGTACAAGTTTTGGCAATCACAGGGTTCCAATTCGCAATTGGCCGCCCTCTTACCTTATCAGGCTAGTCCTGACTCATTCGGTAAGGCAGCGCGAAGCCGAGCGGCATGGCTACCCGCCGCCGGAGCTCGGAGCCGAATACCCACCACCACTCTTGTCCATCTTCGGTATCGGGATCCGAGTCAGGCTGGAGCACGCATTATAGGTGGAGGCAAGCGTGACGCATCCCTACTTAAAACCCCCATGTTGCGCCAAATTTCAGTTTCACCTCCCTTCTACTCCTCAATAGCGTTGTGTCTTTCCAAAACCATCACAGCACAACCCCTGTAAGAGATCCAGGATGGGATCAATCAGCGAAAGAGTCGAGGCCTTCCCAAATGTGCCTCAGGGCCCAAAGGACAATATGTATGATCTGAAGGTGCGGCTGGTTTCGGACACGACGCCTGACAAGGTCGACTTGGGCGCGGGAGTTTACCGCGACGAAGTCGGACGGTATTACGAGTTGCCTGTGATTCGAAAGGTATGATAAGCTCCAAAGGCCGGAGAAACCTCCGAAGCCATGGTTGGGCAGGCGTGAATGGGGGAAGTGGACCAAAGTTGCTGACGGAGCCTTCATCAACACAGGCAAAGAACATCCTTGAGTCTCAACCACCGGATCACGACGTAAGTCTCATTGTTCTTTCCAAAATCAAATGGACTAGCTAAAGGGGAATTCAGTACGGTGGTCACACTGGAGACCCGAAGTTTGTTAAGCTTGCTTCTGAAGTCATCTTCGGCAAGGATAGTGAAACACTGAAAGCGGGAAAGGTAAGAATTGAAGACATTCTCATAAAACGCCATTTCACCAAAAGCTCCTTGCTTCTTCTCAACCTCTCGCGAAATTCTCCATTCTGATTCCCGTTCTCTTCCCCATCCCCCCCACCCGTTCTCTCCTCCAGCCCGCCCAGCTCCTCACACTCCAACCCCACAGGTCGCCAGCTCCCTCACCATCGCCGGCACCGGCGCCGTCCACATCGGCGCCGTCTTCGCATCGCGCTTCTTCGCCACGCCCGGCACGCCGCTCAACGTCTACATCGGCGTGCCCGCGTGGGGCAACTACAACGCGCTGTTCGCGCACGCCGGCCTGAACCCCATCACCTACAACTACTACGACGCGAAGCAGAAGCGCGTCGACTTCGCCACCCTCCTCTCCACCATCGCCGCCGCCCCGCCGCGCTCCGTCTTCGTCCTGCAGGGCGTGTGCCACAACCCCACCGGCCTCGACCTGAGCAACGAGGAGTGGATCCAGGTGGCCGACGCCCTGGCGCTGGGCGGGCACCTTCCGTTCTTCGACGTTGCGTATCAGGGGTTTGGCGTGGGGTTGGATGAGGATGCGTGGGCGGTGCGGGAGTTCGTGAGGAGGGGCCAGGAGGTCATCGTGGCGCAGAGCTTCTCGAAGAACCTGGGGCTCTACGGCGAGAGGGTGGGTGTTGTGCACGTCGTGACGGGCGATGCGGGGACGGCGAAAAACGTGGCGGACCAGCTGAGGTGCTTCGCGAGGTGGGACTATTCGAGTCCGCCGAGGTACGGCGCGACGCTGGCGAATATCGTGCTGGAAAACTTTTGGGATGAGTGGTGAGTGTTCCTTGACCTCTTCTTTGCTTCTGTTTGTGAATCTGGTTAAACACATGTTTCTTGAGAATTGGAGAGGACAGGGAGAACTTGTACCCTACTAATGCCGTTGCATAGGCTAGAAAATCTGAAAACGATGAGGGAGCGGCTGCAGCAAACCCGGAAGCACTTGCACAGACTACTCACAGAAGAGCTCAAGGTCAGTCCTTCTGGAAGCAAGATAGACCTTCGGCTACTGACACAGGAATTGCTAGACACCGGGAAATTGGGAGCATATTCTCTATGAGACTGGGCTCTTTTCGTAAGTTCTCTACCTCATTCCATGTATTAATGCTATTATGCTGATAAAGTGAAGACTCTTGGCTCTTAATGAGGCCCAGGTCAAGAGAATCGGCTCTGAGTTCCACATACATTTCCCAACCAACGGACGTATTAACGTTGCTGGGTTGAACGAAGCCAAGACGGAAAGGCTTGCGAGGGCCATTGATAGTGTTCTTCGATAGTCAAGTAGGGTGTGAAGTAGTTTCGCCTGAATGGTAACGGATCCAATTCAATATATCATGATGATTTCGGTAAGATAATCAGTGAGAAAGTGCTGAATTGATTGTGTTATTGATTAGCAGTTCTATTTGTACGACAAAGGTTGGTACAATTTAGGCAGCTATGCAGACACTCAAACATTCATACTGTGTACTGTACACCTACCTGATTCATATAAAATGATGTTCACAAGGTGTTTTGAGCAGACCAATGAAAGCGTTTCCGTAATTTTCTTTGATAACTTTTCCGTGGATTGCTTGTTACCTTGGAGGAAGACCACTATCCGACCGTTCGTGTCAATATTGATCACGTGATTGAGCCATCTGCAAAGGCCAATTTCAAGGGGTGGCTATCCGCGCAACACAGAGGAAGCATTTGGCAATTCCGTTGATGGCTTTTCTCCTCTCCCTCCTCTCGCTATCTTGTTTGAGATCGATGATTGGCTTGTATAGCATATCATGTGTTGTATTCCGTTATCGGATTAGGGCTCCGAGCGACACAAATAGCAACACTCATTTTCGTTGCTGCCTGGTAGGGTCTATCAACCTCTTTTCCTCCAATTCACATCTATATCGAAACAACACCACTTTTGTACTGCTATTCCAACCGGTGGTCGTCGCTACCGTGACAAGCATGGCATGTCACGAAGCGGGCCTGTGCCGCCAGCAAGGTTGCGTCTACCTTCTGAGCTCCAACAACTTCCAGGTTGGCAAACCAGAAGATGGAGTCATGGGCACCATGGGTTACCACAAATTTTACAAGGCTACTGAAGCTGAGTACGAAGAGTACTTCCACGAACAATGCACCCAGTGCGAAGAAGAACAAGGCCTTGTCGCAAGCGAGACGGAAATCTGCCTCCATTGCCGACACTTGCGACTACGTCATTTCTTCGTCTGCACTTCCCTACCCGGGGAGAGATATCGCTCACTGAGATTACGCCTTGGGAACCTGGAAGAACTCCGACAGCGCAGCGAGAATTGTGTGTTCTGCAACCTGGTCTGCGCTGCCGTAGAGACGCAGTGTATCGCTGCGAAGGATCTGCTGGAAGAACGACTCGACAGCATGTTCCCAGAGCTATATTCCACTGAGAGAAGCGTATATCTCTCTAGAAACCGGAGGACGGAAATTGTATACGCGAAGAGTTTGCTCGGTGAAAATGCAAGGGGGATACAGGAAGTAGACAGCACGCCTTTGACCGTCCATATCGAAACGTTTACTACCACGCCGCAAGCCAGCTTACCCAAAGAAGGTCTACGGAAAGTAGCTGTGTCAATTGACCGTACGCTGTCATGGGAGAAAGTAAAGGGATGGCTGGAAGAATGCGACTCCAAGCACCAACACGAAACACAATTGGAAAAGGCATCAAAAACCATTCTACCTCCTGGATTCATGGCAATAGACGTTAGAAACAGGTGTATTGTGGATGGGACGCCAGACTGTCGCTACATCGCGTTAAGCTACGTATGGGGTGCGTTTCAGCCCGGAGACTTGGCCGCGACCAAATCCACCATTGACTTCCTCAAGAAGCCTGGAAGTTTGAACAAGGAGACGGTCCCAGCGACCATCTGGGACTCTTTGGCCGTATGTCAGGAACTTGACGTACCTTTCCTCTGGGTCGACCGTCTGTGCATCGTGCAAGACGGCGAAGCTCAGAAGATGGAGCAGATCAACGGCATGGACGCAATATATTCTCGCGCATACATCACAATCTGCGCAGTCGGAGGCGCACACTCAAAAGCTGGACTTTGCGGTACTACAAACACGCCTCGCTCACTCCAACAGGGCTTCGCGCGCATCGGCAATCTTGGATTGGTGACAGAGCTGCCAGACACACGAGTCTGGAGGGGAGAAGCATGGTGGAAGCGAGGCTGGACTTACCAGGAATACGTACTTTCTGGGCGAAGCCTTCTCTTTACCCCCTGGCAAGTATCTTTCGAGTGCGCCGCTGGTGTTCTCTTCGAGGGACCTACCTACGAGATGTCTATCGGCGATTGGGAACATCCGATTAACAGCACGACGTTTGATCGATACGAAGGCATCGTCCGCGAATACAACAACCGTATCCTTTCCTGGCAATCAGATGTATACAATGGCTTCATCGGCGTATTCAAAAGCCTTTACCGGAACCTTGACCAATTCATTTATGGATTACCCGCGATAGACTTCGACCAGGCCATTTTGTGGGATACTGAGACACTTCTCGATGGAATGATCCCTAGATACACCGAAAATAATGTTCGTCTGCCAAGCTGGTCTTGGGTATGCTCCAAGGGCAGAACATCAGTTAGCCGCGGTTTCTTCGCATCACTTGCCCGATGGAACTCATGGGACGACAAACGAGGAGTTACGCCTATCTGTGCGGGAGGAAGCACCAGTGACAACTTGGAATGGCTGCAAGGAACTGGCACTAACCGCCGTGGAGGCGCAGAGTACTCACGGAGCGTTTACTCCCTTGTCTCATGGGCCATGGGATGCATTGAAGCGCCGGCGCCAAAGTTTCTCACAGACAGAATGCGTTTTTCATCACTTCAAGACAAAATGCAAGATATATGGCCGACCTACCAACACTTTTGGGACGAAGCCCATGGTAGACCCAATCCCTGGATTTGCACCAACCCAGACAAATTGGAACTTGTCAAAGCAGCCCCTGGGAGAATTTTACTTCGGGCAGCAGTGGCTACGCTCAAAATTGAGGAAGGAGTCGGCTCGAAGCGCATGCTTCGTGCACCAAATGGCCACCTCGTAGGGCAAGTCAACAAACACTTCAACGACTTAGACTCATTCGAGGGAGGATCATGTCAATTTGTGGCTCTGTCAGTCTGCTCAGCTGTGTACGACTTATCCGACCTTTTCCAAAAAGACAGAACGCTGGGGATGGATGCTCTGCCGGCTCGAAGCTTTCAAAAACCTCCGTAAGTAGACCTTGGCCCTTTTTTTTTTTTTTTTTTGAAACGAACGAGCGAGCTAAAGATGCGTCAAGTGGTCCAAAAGGCTATCTCGAAAACGCGCCAGATATTCTAGCATCGAGAGTTCTCAGTTCAGACGTCACCTTCTATGATGACGAAGAGTACCCACTTCTTCCTCCTCCCGCAGTGAACGTCATGATGCTTGGCTGGCGCGGGAATGTTGCCTACCGCATGTCGCTGGGCTTTGTGTTGCTAGTCCAGTGGGTAAAACTCAAACCCGAGTTCCGGACGATTGTTCTTGAATGAAGCGTGATTATTGGATCAAATCTCTTCAAAGTGTCGAGATATTCTCTTCACCCCAAGGAGATGTTGCGGCATAGGTGATTTGTAATCAGGTCAATGGAAATTTAGACATGAGTGTATTATTCTCTATTTGATGTGGCCAAAAACTTATTTGCAAATGCTGACGGGACGGACGAAGTCGCTGAGAAGTTCGTCCGCCACAGCCCCGAAGTGGCACACCGTGATTTGGTCCAATTTTTCAACACCCGTGCGCGCGAGACCCGCCTGAACGGAAGTTTCGTAGCCTCTCTGCTTGCTCACTCTCATATTAGTAGCTTACGCCTACATATGTAGGGGTGAAAACTTAGCCACCGCAACGCCGTTACGGGAGCACTCGTGGAGTACCGACAAGGCTGAAGCCACGCCCGAATCCAAGGTCGGAAGCGGGCACCCCATCACTTCCTTTCAATTTATCTTTCCTCCAACACTTCCATACTCAACTCCACGTAAAATCCATCCCCAACCCCATCAACGCCTCCTCCCACGGAAAGAACCCACTCCCCGGCCTCTCCCTCGCCCCCGCCGCGCCACAATACCCATCCATATCGTGCTTCAGCCACGTCTTCTCCGCCAAAACCTGCGCGACCGGCAGCGTGTTCCCGTACCAGTCCTCATCGACCAGAAACGCGTACTTGCGCAGCACGTGCAACCTCTCCGCATCGGACGACGCGTGGCAGCTCGCGATGAGCCACGGCCAGATGGAGCACGTCTTGGCGTGCTCGCCGGGCTTGTCGATGGCCTCCATCAGGTCGAGGATGCTGCGCACGCAGGCCTTGACGGTCGAGCTGCGCTGCCACACGTCGTCCTCGAGGTACTGCAGCAGGATCACCGCGGCCAAGCGGTACGTCTCGGCCATCTGCTCCGCCCGCCTTGCTCGCTCGGCCGACTGCCGCTCCCCGTCTGCTGTGGCGTTTCCGGTGTTGGAGGCAGATGTTGTTGTCGCAGGCACAAGCTGCTTGATCGTCCGGAGTGTGTGTTCGGTCGCCTCCTTCCACGCGCGTATCTCGGTGCGTTGGTCGGGATAGCGCAGCCAGCGCCGCACCTGTTGGACGATGTCGAAAATGACGCGGACCAGTTCTGTGGAGCAGCCGCTGACGCAGTTGATCTCGCGCTCCGGGCGGTCGATCTTCGTTAGCCAGAAGGAGGCGGCCTCGACCATCTTGGCTTCGTTTGCTGGGTTGTCGAGAGCAGAGTAGGCGAGGATGACGCGAGGTGCGAAGTACTGGCCCAGGTAGGAAAGCAAGGTGTTGTCGGTCGATGTGAATAATTGCTGTGATGGCAAGTTAATGAGCTGGCGCACGCCGTAGAAGTGCTTGCGCCAGTCGCCTTGGCGGTCATCTGGCAGGTCACAGAAGCACAGCATCAGTACCGATGCCACGATCTCGGTCTTGGAGAGTGAGTGTGGTTGATGGTTGAGAGCGTGGAAGAGTGCGGCCAGCACGGAGCCGCGGTAGTCAAGCGCGACCGTCAGGTAGTTAGGGTTGCGAGGCTTGAGTTGGTTCGCTGAGAGCGCCAGTACGGCGCGCAAGAGAAGGGGCGAGTGCTGGGTGAGCGGAACAATCACGTTATCATAGGTGTTGTTGTTGCTGTCTATTAGGGCGTACATAGAGCATATTTTCCTGGTGTCTAAGCATGGTCAGAGCTCCCTTAAATCGAGAAATTTTAGCGGCAGGCCTTACAGTATTGGAATAAATGTGTATCGACTTCTGTCATCTCAGACATTGTAGAGAGGCCAATTGGTGGTAAGGGGCAAGTCGCATCCATAAAGCTCTGCAATGGTGACCCTTCGGGTTGAAGGAACAACGGGTTACGCCGGGTAGGGCTGAAGCTTGGGCTTAAATCATCAAATGTCGTGTTCAGGAACGGCCAGCATTTGCTTGCCCTTTTGGATTTGACCAAGGCTCCTTGGCTGTTCTTGTCCTCTGCACTCGCGTTGGATTGGCCGGCATGATACTGGGGTCCATCGCTGAGCCATTTCACATGTTCACCATAAGTGCATGGCTGGCCGCTTTTTTGGCAGCGTTGACATTCCGGCCAAGTTTCTGTGATGTGATCAGTAACATTTCAAAGAGCGTTCGAGGGGGCTTTCTAGTACCATCGCACTTTACCTTCCGCCGGCGGCAGAGTGCGCAGCCAGATCTTGACCTGAGGATTCGGCGTCGTCCGTAGACAGACTGCTGCGACTGCATTGTCTATGATAAGGCTGAGGCCCTGGTTCGAGTGGAGTCCTCCGGGGAGAGAATTGGAGAAGGGTGGGCGATGCGGCACAGCAACCGTGTGTACCGTAGATCATTTATTCGAGCACTCGGGAACTTTGCCCCCACCTGACGGTTGCCTATCACCGCCAGACCCACTGTGCTCTGAGACAAACCATCAGCTTAATATCCGCTCGGTCACTAATTCCTAATTTTTCGAATTTGAGCTCGTAGCTCGCTCCGGCGTAAGCATACCGAAAGGAACGGTGTCGATTAAACAATGGCGTGACTTTATATCAATTAATACTTCTTGGTTCTAAGTATTGATCGGACGATGTCTTCTAAAAGGGTGTCGGCCCGATATCGAAATGCATGAGCCGGGGGGAAAGGACCGTCTCAAACGTGGGGAGTTGGGCTTCCCTTCGCCGGGTTTCTGTCAAGCGGGGGCCATATTGTGCCCAAGAACTCGGAATACTGGACTTCGTATATTAGCAGGACGTATAGTAGGCTCCTTGACTTAAGATCCACATGTAAAATAAAGACCGCTGTTGACTTGCAATGCCGCGGCTGTGACACATCAGGCGAAGAGAGAGACAGCTTGCAGAAAAGTTCGATTGCAATTGCCGAAGACGTCGAAAGGGGATTGAATGCAACTGGTTGTAAAGTCTTGAGAAGGTGCGTAAATCATCCGAATTCATGTAGGCATGATGTCGCCACCTGTATTTCTTGCTAGAACCAACACCACGTAGTGCAAACTGGAGAAATAAGATGCGCTTCGCTCACAGAGCAGCCTTGCCAGCCAAACGCCACGACTCGGCATTGTGATCACGAGTGATTCTCCCCTCGTCCGACAACTTATCGAGCACCTGAAGCACACCCCTCTCAGCGGCCTGGTGTAACGTCTCCGGGACATCCTTGTAGATCTCTTTCACGATCTGCATTGATGTCCAGCCGCCCGCGTTGGCCCCGACATCGCCATTGGTCTTGGCCAGAACCTCGACGACCTGCATCTCCCGTTCTTGCCTGTGCTTGATGTACTCTAGAACTTTGGCTTTGCCGTCCTGGATAGCGGGGCCGTGTCCAGGGTACGCACGGCCGGAGAACTGTTGGGACATGCGGCCCAGGCTGTCCATATATACAGCCAGATCCTCGAAGACGGCAGTGCCGGACCCAAGCACGTTGTCTCCCGTGAACATGGCATCCTCCTCTTCTAGAACCAGGGCCATGTGGTCCGTTGTATGGCCAGGGCAATGGAAGGCTCTCAGTGTGGCACCTTCGGTCTCGAACCGCTGACCGTCAGAGATGTCCAATTGGTCCTCATTCGGCTGGTTCTTGTAGATCTTGGTGGCTGGGGAGAAGGAAAGAAGGTCGGGAACGCCCTTTACATGATCGGGATGCCAGTGCGTGAGGATTGCATGATCTATTGAAGCGTTCTCATCCCGAAGCACTTGCTTGAGCGAGTCTATCCAGGCCGGCATGCCCTGGCCCGTGTCGATGAGGAGACGTTTGGGACCTTGGCCCACGAGATAGGTGTTTGTGCCTGAACTCATACGTCACTAGCCGGCTCGCACGGAACACCAGATTCACGGAGCGATACCTTGAAGCGTGAACTGCAGAACCGTTAGCTTCCCGAACAAAGAGCGCGACCGCGGCCTCGGGCACCTACCTTTCCAGGATTCCCGCCGAGAATGCGGATAACGCTGGGGCTAAGGCGCTCAACAGCGGGCAGCGCGGCGAGAGTGGACGCCATGGTGGAGGAGAGTCTGCTCACGGCACCTCGCATCAGCGCGCATGGTGGAGGGTGATGGTGCGCGCTGCGGAGGCGGTTGCGCCATGCGTAGCCGCGCAAACGCCTCGGCTAGATGATCACTGATACGGCTGGCGGGCTTTGGCCAGCTAAACCCCGACGCGCTCTCGCTTAATCCTAGCGCGGGCTCCAAGACGGAAGGGATCTATCGCCTGGCCTGCTGCAACCTGGACCACCAAGGTGTCTGGGTTGACGCTGTGAATAAAGCCTCCGCGAATCTTCCGAGAGACCAAATGGGTTCCATCCAAGACGACGATGACGTGCCGTACGTCTCTTTCGCCGTCCTCACCCACGACTGACAACGCCAAAATTTTCCTGCCCAAAATGGTCACTGACAGGAGCCCAACAGCCAGCTCTCCGCCCACGCGCTCGGAGCGCTCCAGGAATTCTTAGGCGAGCGTGACGAGCGCGCGAAGAAATTCGAGGAGCTGAAGTCTGCCGCTGAAGATGAGTTCGACGAAAGCAAGCAGCCACTGTCCATGGAAGCGTTCACCGAGGACTGGAATGCCAGCCAATTCTGGGCACGATAGGAGCTCTTTTGCCACCCGGAGAGAATGTTTGTATTAACATGGCTACTAGTACAACGACGAGACGGCCACTACCCTAGCCAAGCAGCTGCTCGACAAGGCAACTGACGACACCAAGATTGCAGTTGTCTCGGCGCCTAGCGTCTTCATCCAGCTCAAGAATCTTCTCGTGCGTCGGCACCTACTCCACGTTCGGAGATGTCTTCCCTGCTAACCGCCCTAAAACACAGAGATCTCCGGATTACAATATCCGCCCAGAAGTCAAGCTGCTCGAATTTGATGAGCGGTTTGGAGTCTTCAAGGAATGGGTGGCCTATGACTTCGCCCATCCGACGCGTCTGCATCGTATGATCGCCCTGGTCAAACAACAAAACAGCCTAGTACCGAACACTAACAGACGAGCATAAAAGCAAGCCTGAGGGGCCAATTCGACCGCATCATCTGCGACCCTCCATTCATCAGCATTGACTGCCAGACGAAAGGTAAGCACCACTTCAGCACCATTCCATTTCTGCCACAGAATTACTCACAGTAACGCAAAAAGCTGCCCTCACTGTCCGTTGGCTGGCGAAATCCTGGGACCCAGCCACGCTGCGGCTGATTATCTGCACGGGCGAACGTATGGAAAGTATGATGGGCAAGCTGTACGGCAAAGCTGGGGTGCGGACGACCGACTTCGAGATCCAGCACTCCAATGGCCTCAGCAACGAGTTCCGCTGCTATGCCAACTACGAGAGCAACGTTTGGCAGTGGAGCGCGGAGGCAGAACAGAAGAAGCAAGGAGAGTAGGAAAGCGGGAGCGGTCGGCGAACGGCAGCTGGTCCGCGTCGGTCGCAAATTCGCCGAGAGAAGCACGAGAGGGAAACAATCTTATCAAACAAAAAAGCGCCCAACCCATCTCCGATTGCTCCGGTGCCAGCTCACGTCAGTGAAGGTGATCCCTGCAACTCGTGCTCTCGAGTACCCCACCTCCATTCATCCATTCCTCCAGCATCCGAGCCTCTTTCTTTCTTGCCTCAACCCCTCACCTGCGCCCCACGTCAAACAGCAATTCGCAACAATGGCCGCTGCCTGCATCTTCTGCAAGATCATCAAGGGTATGTTGCACCGGCGACAGCTCCATCAGCGACATCGCAGCTAACCGCGCGCCGCACCCCGCAGGTGAGATCCCTTCGATGAAGCTCTTCGAGAGCGACAAGACCTTCGCCTTCCTCGACATCGGCCCTCTGTCTCGCGGCCACTCGGTACGCCAGATCCACCCGCACGCCTTCGCCCAAACAATCGCTCCCCAAACGCACCTCGCACTCAGTCTACCCATCTATCCGAGCATCATCAGCAGCACCACCACCACCCCGCAGCAGCGCGACGTCCTCACCCACCCCACCACGCACCCGCACAACTCCACAAGACGTAAGATCCTCAAATATACCATTTCCGTACCTAACCATCCGCGTTGCACATAGCTCATCATCCCCAAACACCACGGCGCCAAGCTCCACGATATCCCCGACGACCAGCTCACCGAGATCCTGCCCGTCGCCAAAAAGATCGCCCAGGCCGCCGGCGCCGAGGACTACAACATCCTGCAGAACAACGGCCGCATTGCGCACCAAGTGGTCGACCACGTAAGTAGCCGTGCCCTCGTCACCGTCCAGGACCGTCTCCTCCCAAATCATCACCACCGAATCCGTCGTCACCAAGTCTCGCCTACAACTCCACTCCTCCATCCACCTGCCGCCTAGCCCCGTCCAGCAGCAGCATTCAGCTAACTCCCGTGTCTTTGTTTGGCAGGTGCACTTCCACATGATCCCCAAGCCTAACGAGGCCGAAGGCCTCGGCATTGGCTGGCCGACTAAGGAGGCGAACAAGGACGAGCTGCAGAAGTTGTTTGAGGAGATCAAGGCGAAGATGTGAAGGAGAAAAAAAGGAGAGTGTGTTGAAGATGGGTTCGTGTTTTGACGGTGGAGTTGTTGATGGACGGACGAAGGATACCATGGTAGGGAAGGGAGCAAAGGAGTAAAAAGCTGGTTGGGGAGAATCGATGGATGACTTACGTGAAGGTACTGTGAATAGTGGAGAAATCAAAGCAATGATCGGCAGTATCAGTCACATCAGTCGTGCATTGTGCATAGTCAGTTGAAGCATTCATCCGGATGGCTTCTCATGCATAGAAACCATTCGTTTAGAACTTGTTCGTTGTAAGAAAGATCAGTTTTGGTCCTTCCTATTTGACTAAGACCGCTTTCTCCGCGCATTACAGGGCTTTATAAAGCCCAATCTCCTATCTCCCTGGCATGAGCACCAGTGCAGATTCTCTCAAGTCAGCTGGCCCCCCGTCCACCAGAAGAACAAAACGAGCTCATCCCTGCTCCCGAATAGGATATATTGCCGTCTTTAGAGGACGGATTCCGCAAGTGCTGCCATCACAGTATGCAGCACATGCAGCAACCATCTGCAGGAGGGGCATGGTCCTCCATGAGGTACTCATCGATGAACTCTCCACGGATGTTCGGGCCGGCATTGATAGGGGACTCATTGAGCGCCCCGGACGAAACGTAGGTGGGGGTAAGACTGGACTGCGACTGATTGTTGTCTTCTTGTTGACTGCTGCTGCTACTATAATTTCCCAAAAAACATGGTATAATATCATTTAAATCCTTTCATAGAGAACATGAGAAAACCAGGGGTACTTTCGACGAGAACAAGGAAAATCCAGCAAGGAATAAAACGTGACATGACGGATGAAGGTGCGATGCAGTGCAGATACGGTTGCTTGCTTGCTCTTGCTCTTATGATCTCTCTTTTGTGTTTTGCAAAAACTCACCGCTGCGCTGCCCACATTCCCTGCTGCGTCTCCCTGATGCGTTGCTCCTGTGCGCGGATCATCTCCTCGGTCTGCCCGCGGCCGTCGGCGCGGCCGTCGATGTCCATGCGGTCCTCCTCGCCTTCGACGGGCTGGGGGATATTAGCGGCGGCGCCGGGTCCTTTGTCGCGGCCGGGCTCGTTGCTACGTGCGCCGTCCATGACGGCGGCACCTCCGCCGGCGCGTAGCTGGTTGATGGCGCGGATGGTGTCGATTGCGGCGTGCAGCGTGCGGCGTGCGTTGAAGTTCTTCTTGACCGTTGGCAGCAAGTCCTCCTTGCCACCACCCGGCTGCGGCGTGTTCGTCGTTGGGTCCGCAATCCACGGGTGCGACAGTGCCTCATGCGACGTCATGCGCTTGTTCGGGTCGATTGTGAGGCAGCGGCGGATGAACTCGCGCGCCGTTTGCGACACCCCGCGCCAGTACTCGAGCGGTGTGAAAGAGTAGTCAGCGACCAGGATCGCCTGCATTTCCTCGAGGTTGGAGTCACGGTCGAAGGGAGTGTAGCCGCAGAGGAGGAAGTATGTGATGACGCCGATCGCCCAGATGTCGCTGCAGTCAAACATCAGTCTGAAAGTTCTTGGGGAGTTGCTTTTATAGGAAACTCACACAGGCTTTCCATGACCAGTCTTCTTGAAGATTTCTGGGGCCATGTAGCCAGGCGTGCCGCAGGTGGTCGTCAGCACGTGGAACTGCTCCTCGTCCATGATCCTGCTCAGTCCAAAGTCGGCAATCAAGAGGTCCGCATTATCCTCGGGAGTGCGAAACAGGAGGTTCTCAGGCTTCAGATCGCGGTGGACAATGCCGTGATCGTGTAGGTAGGCCACAGCCGAGAGGGTCGCGCGGATCAGGTCGGCGGCGTCGGACTCGTAGTAGCTGCCCTTACGGCAAATGCGGTCAAACAGCTCTCCACCCAGCGCGAGATCGGTGACGAGGTACACTGAATGATTGTGTCTGTCAGCGTGACTGCCGGAAAGGATGAGAGGGGCATGGGCCATGCTTACGGTTGTTCATGGTCTCGAAGTAGTCCACCAATGTGAGGATATTCTGATGGCCCATTGAGACTCTCTTAAGCACAGCAATCTCGTTCCGCACCTAGCGACTGGGTCAGGTTCCGCTGCAAGGCTGGAGAGGTGTGGGTACGCGCACCATGTGTTCTCTTCCCGCCATGAGGCGTTTGTTGATCACCTTGGCCGCATAGTATCGTCCAGTATCGATATGTACGCACTCCTTGACGACCGAGTAGCTGCCTGCGCCCAGGGTCTTGCCAGTCTTATACCTGCAGGGCTGGATCTGCGCCTGCGGTCCGTTTGAAGGTGTCGCCATTGTGAGATTTGCGCTTCCGAGGCTGGGGAAATGCCGGGCGGAGTGAGGCTCAGAAGTCGATATAGGACGGGGGGACGGAGTTGCAGGTATCAGCGAACAGTCCACTGCTGGATATGGGGTTGTCCGGCTGCGGGAGGGGCTCAATGAGAGGGCGGGTCGTTGTGAGCCGGCCGCGAGCGGCGCGTTCCGGGCGGGAGTCGGGTGCGATGGCGCCTCCTGTCGCAAAAGACGGGCGGCGGTGCGGGGAGGGCAGAATTGCGCTTTCGAACAGCAGCAGCGGGGTGGATTGTTTTGCTGCAGACGAGCAGGCTGTCAGGCTCTATGTGCATGTAAGCTGAAACGCACAGTCAGGCGAGCAAGAGCAGGCGCGGGGCTGCGGCTCCAACTAAGGGTCCAAGGTTTCACGGGCCACGCGCCCCGGCGGCCTTGCCACAGCGGGCTGCGAAGGAATGGCATTGCAGAGAGGTGATTCAGCCGACAGAACGCCAAGTACGCAAGTTACCTGTGTGGGGTCAGGTGAAGCTTTCATCCGAACGGCTTTGGTAGCTACATCAAATTACTTCCACATCCGGGCGAGCACTGCAGTTGCCTGTGGCTGTTCATTTGTGACCTTTGGACCCACTGTGTTGCGGGGAGCGCCTCAGGCAACCAGCACGCTTGTTCCAAGGGGAAAGTCACTTGCGCGGCCACGCCCACCGATGAGAGGATATCATTCACTAACCACAAAGAAAACACAAGAAGTCAAGTAGTCGCTGTTGATGGATGCTGTTCCCATGTTTCCCATCCTTGAGCCTGAGATTTCGCCAGCGTTCCCAAATCCCATACTCCCTTGTTCCTCAAACAAAAAAACTCCTGTAAAGTTGCTCGTGTTGTGACCGACCTGCTAGTAGGTCCATGCTTTTGTCTTTTTTGCCTAGACTGCCTGAGATGGATTCTCGCCCTCCGCAACGACCGGCACGTTGAGTCCGCGGTTAGAGCTCTGCAGAACGAGTTGCTCGTGCCGTCTTGCGCGCAGGAAGTCCGAGACCGACCGAATGAGAATGAACCAGCCAACAATCATAAGGATGTACGCCAACCATTCGCTGGTAGTGATTTGCCCGCTCGAGGCTCCAGAGCCGTCGCCACTAACGTCGTTCGGGTCGAAATCCACGTTGTTGGGATCCTTTGGTGCGTTGCCGAATCCCGCTCCGGCATCTGGAGTGCCTCCGACGATCTCGCCAGAACTAGCACCCTTCATCGTGAAACCATACTGAACAAGAGTAATACCAAGACCGGCGCGCGCTCCATTTTTGGCAGCGTGCGTTGTGTGAAGAAGATAAGTAAGCAGGAAACCGACCAGCTGAAAGGCCATGGAAATGATAGCGTTCCAAACAAAGGAGAATACGGAGCCGACAGGCAGGCCATCCACGAATACCTCGTCGGTGTGGAGGCCGGGTGCAAGAATTGTTGTTTCCCAGTAGGGCGGAGTAGCATCTGCGGCAGCTTGCTCATAAGACTAGGCAAGACGTCAGCGAGTGTATATCGGACGATCGCGAATCGTGCCATCACGGCAGACTGCGCGGAATCAGTGCAAACATACCGGAGGCTTCTCCTCCACATCATCCTCCCGACTAGGCTTCGCACTCAAGTTGGCAAACACACCATCGTTGCCCGACCCACCGCCCACAACTCGGCCGCCCGGTACGAAGGCCGGCAGCTGCGTGACTCGTCGCACGATAGGCCGTGGCCTGGTCTCCTCCTGGCTCGATCCCCCATAACCCTCGTCATTCCTGCTTGACTCAGGCTGGCCGCGCATTAACCGCTGGCGGTCGTCCACGCCGTCGCCGTTCTCATCGTCGGAGTCCTCGTCGTCGGAGGGGCTGGCGAACGTCTCTTCGAGCTCACGGTCGGCATCGGAGGCGAGAGGGTCGTGCTCGGCGAGGAGGCGCTGCTGGGTCGGCGAAGAGGCGCGCGATCTAAAGGATGGGGGTGGCGATGAGGGTATCGGGTACTGCGGACCGGGAACGGCGTGGTCGCTGGACGAGACGTGATCATCTTCGTCGTGCGCGGACACCTGGCGAGGAGGTTCACGGTCAGCCAAAGTTGCAACAGGCGCGGTGCAGGGGGCTCGCGGCGGAGGTGGAGGTCTTACCCGCTCGTATCGCTGCTGAGGCATCACTGCGGCTGCTGGCGGCCGACGGGCGCGTTAAGGAGCTTGTATGTGCACAAAGGATGGCGAAAGGAGCGAAGGAGAGGACGCAGGAAGTGGCGGATCACGGTCGGCGGAGGAAGAAAAGGAGATTTGGCGGCGGCGGCGACGGTCGGGGGGGGAGCAGGTACGGGAGCAAGGCTGGGTGTGAGACGACGAGTTGTGGTTGTCACGCCGGGCCGGGCGCTTGACTGACTGACAGGCTGCGTGCTGCGCCTCCGGATGGATCACGGTCGAACCTTAAACCCTAACCTAAGTCCCAATGCGGATGCCGGCGTCATGAATTCTCGTGCCGGCCATACATGAGATCGCCGTCGCCCGCTCTGCCCGCGCATTCCACCCTCTGCGCAGCACTCTTCCACTGCCGCCTCTCGCAATCACCCAGAGCGCGATCATGGCCTCGGTGCGCGCAACCCCTCCCCTGCCCGCGCCCGGCGCCTCCTTCTGACATAGCGACTTCCCGATAGACAATCGCGAAACACTACGCGCGCATCACCGGTGCCTGGCCGAAAGACGTCCTGCGACCCACCGTCCAGTTTCAAGATGCCCTGAAGGCGCGTGCCGCTGCCGCCTCCTCCGCTCCCGAAGCCCAAGAGCTCAGGAATGTCAATGCGCTCTACTCGTTGCTCGATAATCGCTACGCAAGCAAATACGCCGTTTCGCCCGCCCTTTTGAAGCCTCGCAGCAACCCTTCCTACTACGACGAGCTGATGGTTGAGCTGTCCAAGGCTCCCGACCGCGGCTGGTTCGAACGGTGGACAAATAAATGGAAGGGCTTCCTGCGGTTGAAATAAGAAAGGAACCCCAGGCGATGTGGGGACTTAATGCATCACGAGGTTGTACATCATTGTATCGATAGGAGATCCTGGTTAGGACACCGCATATTGCGCATGAAAATGGGGCACGGCGCTGGGCATAGGCTGCTTGATTATGTTTCAAAGTACTCCATGCTGCCTCAGGACTTGACAGCAAAGAGAGTCCAAGCGACGGGTCGATTGACCAGCGAGATTCATAAACTATAGACTGCTACACACTCAGCTCGGTCGATGGGCAGAGGGCATCACGGCATGCCTGCAGTATCACAAACACCTGAGAATTTGCTGTTTGCTTCAAAAACTTTTCTATCGCGTACCTTGTTAATCTATAGTACACGTTGCTCCAGCGCCTTCCTCAAGATGAACGTCCTTGGCCCCACCCAAAGCTCCTGGTGCGATCCGAAATGCCTTCAAAAGGATTTAGCAAGAAAAGAAAGCCAGCCAGCCGAACCTCATCCTCCAGTATCAACAAAACGCCCATTACAGAAGACCTCCACTCCTCCAGAAACTCCTGAACATTGCATCTACCGAACAGGAAAACCATCGTGGAGAATGAACACAGTGAACATGAATAGAAATCCGGAAGCCAGTATATTAGGCATCCGGTTAATCATAGCCGAAAGCAATGTATCCAGTAATCGATTCCAGGTAGCTCTGCAGATAAAAGCAGCTGGAGTTCCGTGACTTAAGACACAGTTCCTGGGAAGGGCGCCATAGGAGTCGGCTTTGCAGCCAGAGTCTGCGCCATCTTCTCGCGCTCAAGCTTCTCCGCCTCCATCATGGCGCGATCAGCTTTGGTAACACGGGGCTTGCGAGTGGTCATGCCTCCGCGAGAGCCACGGCCACCTCCACCGCGTGCCTTGTTCGCAGCGGCATCGCCTCGAGTAGCGCCGCCTCTACCACGGCCTCTACCACGACCACGCGCAACGGTACCATCCGCCCTAAGAGAATGTTAGAGAATGACATGATCAAAAGATAAGAACATGGGAAAGCAAACCTCTCAACCGCAGGCTTCTCTCCCTCCGTGATGAGAGGGCCACTGTATACGAAAAACCCATCTTTAGCCATGAGAGCAGACTGCTCCCATGCCAATTCGGTGTCGTCGATGAAATCGTCATCCTTGTCGTAATCCTCGACCTTCTTCTTCCGTTGCCTCTTCTTGCCCTCTTGGGTGAGTTCATCATCCATGCCTCCCATCTCCACATTGCTCTCAGGTTCGGAAAGGTCGACAGACATATCGTCAGCAGACGCAGCACCAGAGCCTCTCTCCAGGGCGGCAGTGGCTGCGGCCATCTGGCGGCGTCTCTCCCTCGCTGCAGCAACACGCGGGTGCAGAGCCGCGAAACCATATTTCTTCTCGACTTCGCGTGCAAAGTTGATGGTGACATTGGTCTGGCCCTTGAGCGGGAAAGTGAGCCAGATGTTGGTGCCTTCCGTAGACGAAGTCTTTGACGGCGCTGCGCCACCGAACGGCATGCCTGAGAGCAGACCTCCACCGGGCAGCGGAGGAGGAGCAGCTTCCTTCGGCTTGGTCTTCTGGTGTGTTGACGGGGTTGGTGCAGCCGACGAACCAGTGGACTCAGCCTTTTTGGGCGCTGGCGCGGGCTGTAGAATAGGCTGCGGCTGTTCGATGCCCTCCATAGGTGTCGGGTTCATTGGCGGAGGTTTCGATATCTGCGCTGTCTCACTTGGAGGACCGAACGGGTTTGGCTTTACCTGCACAGGTGCAGGCGACGCAGGCGCAGAGGTGACAGACATTGGAGGCTGGAATCTATTCTGCTGCGCGAGGTGTGTTTGGTTGGTGATAGAAGGAGGGTCGATGAGGCTGTTGATAGAAGGTGACGCGCTGGCGCGGTTGACAACACGCGCTGGCGGCGAGACAGGAGGCATGCTGTTTGCATGGTGGTTTTGGGTCACAGGAACAGTGGAAGAGCGGATCGGGTCATACAGTTGACCACTGGAAGCCGGCCGCGAGCTCGACGAGGTTGCAGCTACAACATGTGCTACAGCAGGGTTGGGCATGGGCTCGTGGTGGTTATGTGCGATGACAGGAGACGGTGCAGCAGGGATGGTGCCGACAAGATCAGTTATCTTCGGCTGCCGTGAGGCTGCGGGTTGCAGCTGTGACGGCGGTGCAGGCTTCGCCTCGGGTGCAGGAGCGGGAGTGGGAGTGGATGCAGCTGCGGCTGCAGCCGCAGCCGTCTCTGCCGCGGTCTTGCGCTTCTTGCGCTGCGGCGGCGGAGCATTGGGATCCTTGGGTGCGCGGGTGCGAGGTGCACGCTTGGGCTTCTCCTTCTGCTCGCCATTTGCATCTGCAGCAGGTTCTTTCTTTTTGCGTGGCGCCTTCTTGGGTGCAGCGGTGGTGGGTGCGGAGGTGGTGTTGTTAAATTTAGCGGCAGACGTGGGTGCGCTGCTGGGCGGTGGTGCTGCACCACCAAGAACGTGGATCGTGGAGCCGATACCGTTGGAGTCGGCGGCGCTTGTGCCTGACGGGGCCTCGGGAGATCCAGGTGGCGTGGATAGATCCGGCGAGGAAGAAGCGCTCGCCCCATTCATTGCGACGCGAGACAAGCCACGGGCAGGCGGAAAGTGCAAGAACACCTACAGCAAGGGACCGCGGTCGCAAACCTCCAGTGCAACTGCGACGACAACGCTGCACGCAACGACCGGACGGATGCGTGCTGGCAGGCACCGGCGGATGGCCAAAAGCGGATATACAGCTGCAGCGGGACCGCCGCAACTCGGTTTCAGGGGATGGCTGATGGATGCTGCGGATCTGCGGCCGTATTCGATGGAAGACGTCGAGAAACGAAGGAGGACGAGGCGGGATGTTAAGGAGGAGGCGACGCGGAGGGCGAGAAGGCATATAATGGGCGGCGACGGCGTTCGCTGCGACACAGACATGCGACTTAAACCGCGGGGACCTGAGAAGCCAGAGCGCCCGTTTGGACTGCCAGCGTGTGCCGGGACTCGCTGCTTTGTGGCTGTCGGCCGCCCTGATATCGCTTGCGGCGCCGCTGCAGCGCATTGCCAGGTGCCCTCATGGCCGCTGGCGTTGCGAGCATCAGCTCATGCGCATCGTGTGGCCATCTGGCATCTGCAGCTCCAAGATGCGCGCGTGCTTGGTTCAGAATCGTTTTCGGCATTCGTTGGTAGGGCTTGGCCCAGCATCTGTCTCTTCTTAATCTCGGGCGCCACAGTCGCCGTGGCTCGGGTGGCTAGTGCATTCCACATGCAGGAAGCGCGATCGCCCGGGTCACGTAGGGTCGTGCGCTTAAAATACCTAATTCTCTAGCCAAGCATTAGTGCACTGGCGCCTGCCCTACGCTTCAACCTGCCTCCGCCTCCACCGCGAAACGAAACGCACCACCACGCCCGCTCCGCTGCACGCTTCACGCCCTGCCCGCCATGGCCGCACTTGGCAAGGGCGAGCGCTTCTATGTCAACTTCGACGATCCCGAGCGCGGCATCATCGGAGACCGCGTGGATGCTGCGCCGCACGATGACGCGCTTCCGGCCTTCCCTGGTCTCAGCTTCGTGGCCGACGTCAAAGAACGCAGCGCGTCAGACGTGAAGCCGCCCTCGGCACCCTCGTTCAAAAGTACCTCCACCGGTTTCCCCGCACACAAGAAGCGAACACGCATTTCCGCGTTCAGGCAGCAGCGCAGCGCAGCCGCGAAGGAGTCCGCAGATCATACAAGCACGAGCGCAAAACTTGCCGCTGCACCGTCTGCTCCGGTCCCAGCAACTCATAGGACTGCATCGCCTCCGGCAACCGATACTCTGCAAGAAGAGAACAGTGCTGAGGATGTAGAGCGTCGGCAGATCGACGAGGAGAACCGGAGAAGGCTGTCTGAGATGACGCTAGAGGAGATAGAGGCCGAGAGGCAAGAGCTCTTTGCCAGCCTCAACCCCGGTTTCATACAGAAACTACTCGCAAGAGCAAACATAGACGAGGGCAGCAATGAGCGTTCATTCCCCTCAGCGACTGACCCGCTACAAGCGAAAACACAAACAGGCATTACTACTGAACCCAAGCCCGCCAAACCAGTTAAGAAGGTCACGTTCGAGGAGCCTGAGCCTGAGCCATCACCTGAACCAGTAGAGACAGATGACATACCGGGCAACTCCTCGAATTTCGAAGCAGCGCCAGAAGGCTCCCTCCCGCCAGCACCGGCGATCCATTTCCCACGCCCTCCTCAGCCGCCCGAACTCGATCCAAACTCTCCCAACTTTCTTCAGGAGCTGCACGAAAAATATTTCCCAGATCTCGACGCCGACCCTAACTCCCTCACCTGGGCCGCCCCGCTGCCCACTCCCGATTCCGAAGCGGACAAGCAGTCGCCGTACCACCCATCGCTACGCAGCCTCGCAGCCAAAGACATCCGCTTCGACTTCAACGGCGCTCTCATACCCCCGAAAAAGGCTAGGGATATGCCTGTCACACTCGGCCTCCACCATCACGGTGAGGCGCCTGAGGCTGCGGGATACACAATCCCAGAGCTCGCATTGCTTGCACGCAGCAAAGTGCCAGCGCAGCGATGCATGGCGTTCCAGATGCTTGGGCGTATCTTGTTTCGGCTTGGCCGCGGCGAGTTCGGAATCGAAGGTACTATCCAAGTGGACGGACCGGAGGTGTTGCGGGAGGGGCATGAAGAGGAGCTCGAGAGGCAGAACGAGAGCGATATGTCCATGTTGGCAAGCGGCTTGTGGGACTGCATCGAGGAAAATAGGGTTATAGACACGCTTTCGGAAGAGGTGAACAAGCAGAGCGGGCATTTGACAGCAAAAACCTTCGCGGAAGAGGCGTTGTGGTACTGGAGAAAAGGTGGGGGGAGGAAGAAGAGGGCCGTGTAAATGTATGAATAAACTAAAAAAATTCAAGCCTTCTGATAATGCTCTGCAAATAACATCATATGCTCGCATAATACCCAAGACCTAATCATACAAAGTGCTACTGAGTCGTTGATACCTGGTCGATTCTGCCCGAAACTATGCCCGACTTTGTTTTCTGTGCTGCTTTAAAATCAGTTCGGAGAGTACTGCAAAACGTACATACCTTCATGAGCAGCTGAATGGTTCGTCTAGACAAGTTTGACTTGCTTCCACTCCATATTTGCGCCCAGACGAATGCTTCAGCTGCTCACATGTAGAACTTGCTTTGCAATACCTCGCGAACTAACCACATTCCAACCCAGTAAATGTCACCTTGCTCAAATATGCTCCCTCGCTGTAGTAAGAAAGATGAGACCAACATCAGAAAGAGTGCCATTATCCCAACGAATGCCGGGTAAGGGGGATGTCCACTTGATTTTTTTTTTTTTGTTTTCACTTCTCTTCTCGAGACGTTTGTCAATGCTTCGGCTGTATCTTAACGGCCTTCAAGACGTCTTCCAATCCCAACGCGGGACCGCCAGGCACGAGATCCGTCCACACGTGCTCCGACGTCCGCTCCTCGACCGGCAGCACGGTCCAATTAGGGCTAGCTTCAGCTTTGAGCCACTTGAAGTCGTCGACCTGGTCCCAGAGGTTGTTGATGCCGGAGGATTCTTCGTGTACCTGCTGCGGCTTCCGTATTAACGGTCTCTTGCATCGCTCCAGATGTTGAACGAGACACTACATTCAAGGGAGGGAGATCAAAGGAAAAGGATAAAAGGGTGGCAGGGGTCAGGTGAAACTTACGTAGGTCTCAGGCAATGGCGCAAACCTTATACCCTTGCAGTCCTCAATGATGGGCCTGCTGGCGCAATGCAAATAGACGTCCACGTTCTTGCACTCGTGCATGCGGAACTGCCGCGCCGCAACCACCAGCACGCTGCCTTCGACTCCCGTGATGTGTATAGCGCCAGCGACCCTGCCGCACACAAGCAGCGAGTCGCGCACGTTCTTGACGGCCAGGCCGGCGAACGGCGCGCCGCCGTTGGCCTCGGCGGTGGGCTGGCTCATGTCGACGACGCAGCGGCGCAGGTTGGCCAGGGTGCCGGCGCTGGTCGCGTGCGACGCCGTCGGCGGCAGGATGATGTGCAGGCCGGCGTGGCCCGCGATGGCGACGCTGGTGGTGCCGCTGAACGACGGCTTGCGCAGCGGCGACCCCGCCAGCTGCGAGCTCGTCAGGTTCTTGTTCACGAACGTGTCCTGCGCCACGCCCGCCGCGTCCAGCCCCGCGCCATTCTGCCGGCTCAGCGGCTGCTGCTGCTGCTGCTGCCCGTCTTCGAGCTCGTTGGCCGGCGTCCCGGGCCCCGCGGGACTGGCGAAAGCGCTGGATTCGGCGGTCGAGGTGTCGCCCGAGTGGGGGTTTTTGCTGCCGAGCAGCTTGAGGCGCTGCTGCGACGCGAGCTCGGCGGCGTCTTCGAGCGATATGGCGGACGGGTTCTTGTGATGCGAGACGGCAGATGTTGCGCTGCTCTGGCGGCTGCTCTTGAAGGAGAATTTGCTGCGCGGGGCGAAGGAAGCGCGGGTTTGGTTGAGCTTGTCGTTGAGAGCTTTGATGGCCTTTTTTCACGAAAACGGAAAGAAAGCGGGAGACGTTAGCTTCTTGCCGGCTATGCTGTATAGCAATTGCTTTGGTGTTTGTTTGTGCGGGCCAACCTCTGAGTATGTTCGCTGGTCGTACGCGGGGATGTAGCTTGAGGCGTCCTTGACTTCGCGCGACAGCCTTGCTATGCCTGCGAGGCAGTGCTCAACTCCATCTGCGCGCTCGCCACCAGTAACTGCTTTATCCGCAAGCCTTTCAATCTCTTCCTGAAGAGCTGTTTGTTGGGGTCGTCAGTGTGGCTTGTGGGGAGTGCATGTGCTCGCGTGCTTACCCGTTACCTCATGTTGGAAGTAGCGGAAGAATCGTTCCTTCAAGCCGCTTTCCGAAAGCTGCTGTGGCGGAAGTGTGGCCATTGGTAGAGATCAGATCGCTCAAGAGGCGCGGTTGGGAGAATATCCTGAGATCAAGTGAGATAGATCAGTGGATTGACGGGATGACGGCTGTGGTTCACATTCAGCAACGCGACACGCATTAGGGAGCGGCCGTCGTGGCGGAGAGACAGGCACAGGCGACTTATTAGCTTTGCAGCGGGACCAGGTCCTAAAGCCCCGCGGTGGAGTCAACACAATATAGGCGACAGGCGGTCGATCCCGATGGCCGTCCGCATTTTCTCCTCACGCCGTACAGCATGTCTAGGTGGTGGCGCGGGGAAGTCAGGGATGACGACGTGACAGTCGCTTTTGGAGAAAGCTACGAGGCAGCCCGCCCCCCATTGCCACGAGTCGGGACAATTAGCCGCCGATCCTGGGAATTCTACCAAGCAGACGGACGCCCCGCCGTCTTGCTTTGGCTTCCGTCCGGTGATGCGGGTGATTACGCTGATGAGGTGAGCAGCCTGGCAGGCGAGTCATGCGGGGGAAGGACACCAGGGCACAGGCACGCGCCGAGGGGCTTCCTATTTCCGCTCGGTACACCCGCCATGTACGATGACGCTATAGCAACCATAAACCGACGTCTATGTATTTGATACATTCCTGACAAGACAAATAAACCATTTTTCGGCATTCCCCATTAGCCGTACGGCCTTCATCACCATCGAACTTCCGTGGTGATCCGGCGTATCCCTGGCGGTCACGTTGGAAGATCATCGCAGGGTAGTCAGACACTTGTGCGCCTTGTTGAGTCTTACAATCAACTTCAGATATCTTGATAGGTTGTTCTCTTCACTGCTAAAACATCTACCAAAGCCATTTCAGCACCAAATTAAGTCCACTTTGGCAACAAGCAATCGCCAATCAATAACACAATTAATAGCTCCAGATCACACGAATACAGAACTTTGATGCTTAACTTATGAACGCTCGGTGCCCGAATTATCCTTGTGACAAGCAAAGAATCCTTTGCTTATTCTGTTCTTCGCTTTCGCTGGGCTAGAGGTGTGGCCTTGGTTGTGTCACCTCGGATGGTTTTAGTGATTGAATCAAAGCAGTCCTGCATCCGGACGAATGCTTCAACTACCCACGAGCGAGTTGAGATGGATCACATCTTCTGCGAACCACTACGGTAATTCAGCGTTATCTTCATAACGATGCATCTGTTCCGGTAGAAATTGGATCAAGACTTGACGAAGAGAAATCGCATTTGTACATGTGGGCCAGATGCGGCTGGCGGTATCTTTGCTCTAGTTTTTGAGCAGGCTGTAGACGCTGTGATGATGTTATAGCGCGCCATCCCATCAGCACTTGATGCTCTGCATCCACTATCTCCGATGTAACACTCATTCACAAACTCGCACCTCTCTCTCCGTTCAGTGCGAGGGCGGTGCCGTGATCTCATAGCCATACTTTTCCTTAAGCCTCTCCCGCCTTCTATCTTCGTAGCCGGGAGGGTAGAGTCCTGCCGAGCATCAGCAATTCGTCGCGCAGCCTCATCACAACCAGATTGCATACCGCGGCCCTCGCCAATCTCGGCGATAGTCTGCTCCGCCGGTTTCCTAAAGTTCTTCCTCAGGAACTGTTTCCTCTCAAAGTCGTCCACCGTCGGGTCCTTGTTGTATCCGGTCAAAGCGTGGCCGCAGAAGTCGAATGTACTGAGGATGACAGCGAGGCCGGTGCCGTAGCCCAACACGGCGGGCATGGTCCGAACTGGCATCCCAAATCAGCCAATGTACCTCCAGCCATCATGATCATGTTCCCCTTACCCCTCAAGCCGACCATGGCGCCGCCGAAGAAGCCGCCGATGGCCTCGTTCCAAGTGTCGTCCTTCTGACGCAGGTTCGCCGCGGCGGAACGCGAGAATTCATAGGCACCACCCATGGCGGCTGCTCGGGATCAGCACTCTGCCAAGTCAATTGCAATCACAGAGACGCGGGCGTACTGAAGATGGCAATGGTAGTGCCGGAGCGAGTGAAGATGCCCATGGGGCCGTAGTTCTGTTTCTGCAGGGTGTTCTGGATGGCGGACACGAAGGTGCCGGCGCCGGCCGTGACCATCGTGGTCTTGATGGTCCGGCCGATCGTGTCCTTGGGGTGGTAGGGGTGGTCGTGGGCCATTGTGGGCGGCGCTGGAGGGCAATGCGGTGGTGTCGACGGAGCGTAAGCCAGAGCTGCGAGGTTGGGATTGGCTCGCTCGCGGGCGAAGCTGCGGCGGTCGCTGCTCGCACACCGCCCGCAATTCTGCCGCGACCGCTCGCCGCTCATTGTTGACAGCGGAGCTTGTCCCCGGCCGGAGCTTTGACATCACACGCTTGACAGAGAGAGACACCTAAGAGCTACCATCAACCAGTCCCCGTGCCTGCCTCATCCGACAAGACGTGGCGCTCGAAGCCAAGACGTGGTCTTGTGCGCCTTCCACACAGCCGCCGCCAGCTCGCAGCTCACCCATGCGCACCGCTCACACATTATCCGCCTCATCATCCCGCCGCTCTACCCACTCAGTCGCATCCCGCATATCTCACGGCCGCGCCGCGCGTTCTCACGCCTGCGTTCGCAAGCGTTCTCACACTGCACCTCTACCTCAATAGCATCTCCCCCCTAGAAGCTGCCGAGATCATACGCACCACATGTTGCCGTCAAAGCCAGGTTTCTACCCGCACCGCTTTTGACGACCGCTCGTTTTTCTGACCAGAGCTGTAGGGAAGACTGCACCGCGCCTCCTAGAAGACCTCTACAACTATGACCCCCGCCAGCGCATACGCTGCGGGCGTAACATCCTCACCGATGCCCCGCCGCACTTCGATGAATCCAAACCGCCCATGTCCGCCGTGCCCGGCGGCAGTTGTCGCCACAACCTCACGCTAAAGCCAGACCAATGCGTGCTACCTGAGACCTGGGATCGCCGTCCGGACAGCGAAACCATATATAAAGTTGCGTCGTATTGTCGGCTATGTCGACACCACGTTTCGATAGTAGTCGACTTCCGCCAGAAATCCTGCACTTGGCCGTGCCCGAACGAGGACTACAAGCAGCACCACTTCATACATGTTCCGACTGATGGCAGGAACGACAGCATGCAGGACAACTATGTAAGGGAGAGCTACCGGTTTGAATGCTCGTCCCCGCAGTGCGGGGCAGTGCTCACGGTCGAGGTCGGCCCGCCGCGTCTCGGGCACGAGGACATGATGCTCCTGTCCGACAAGAAGGTTCTGGAAGAGCGGCTCCAGTCTGCCAAGAGGATAGATCCCGACCGAGCCGACCTCCAAGCCGCGCGACCAATCGACGGGCTGTACATTCTTCACGCATACATTCGAGACGCTCTCAGTGGGAAGGGGACCGCGTCACGCATACCGTTGCGTAACAGAAAGTTCCTGGTGACATACGGTGAAGACTGCGATGAGCTGCTCATGCGTCTTGGGTTCTCCAAGAAAACGGCACAGGGCGAGCAAGAGGCTGCTTGGCTGTTGCCTTCTGTTACGCAGGAATGGGATCGCTTTAAGGGAGATGCTCTAAGAGACCGTCTAGACGACTCTATGCAAGAGCTCATGTGCTTGATTGATCGCATGCCCCACTCGGTAAAGCAGGAGTTGAAGCGCTACAACTACCAGCCAAAAGCTGCACGTGAATACCTTGAAAGAGCTGTCGGTGCCATCAACTGTGAGTCTCGCTGCTACATGGTTAGATTCGGTTTGCACAAGTCAGAAACTGACCTTATACCAGATCCCAAGAAGAACGGATACACGGCCAGCACACAAGGTGTGGAAGATCACCCGTAAGTCTCGCACTTCAATGCCAGTGTTTCTAGGGTCTAATTTCATTAGCTATTACGCCGGGCTGGGTGCTTGTGGAGGCTTTTCCGATGGACTCCTTGTGTTCGCGTACGATCGCCAAGTCGCTACCGACCCGCAGAATCAATCCTACTACTACGAGTGTCTCGCGGACCTTGCAGGCGGACGACGCAGTGAGGAGCTAGACATGAAGAAGGTCATGGAAGAGTCGAAAGGAGTTGTCAGCCGCAAAGATGCTTTGCAGGCACTCCGTCGCTTCAACCTTGAGCCTGACCGCTTCGCTGCATATACTGATGACTACATTATCAATCAGTTCCGGGTGCGCGTCGCCAACGTCGGATCCTACGAGGTGCCCGAATTGCGCGAACACCTGCGGAAGATTGGAGTGTACAGACAAAGTCAGGAGATCATCAACGCGGCAGGTGACAGTACGTATTTGACCGAATCCCGTCTACTTTACGACCTACTGACGGACTACTAGTCATACAAACTTATGAGCAAGCTTTGTCGTGGTTAGGTGCTGAAGCTGGTCATGGAGACGATCAGGTTATCGCTGTGGCAGGACTAAAGGTACGCCATAGATAGTAAACCCAGATCGTATTGAGACTATATCTCAATGCATTCGCTAACTCTTATAGAAATCGGAGGAGCCCAGTAGCGAGCCGAAGATTGCAGAAGCCATCAAGATCATCGCAGACCACCGTGACAGCGAGGCCCTCAGGGTCTGGCTACAAACGGGCGAGATCAAGATGGGTAATGATCCTGAACTCGAAAAGACAAAGGCCTTCAGCGCTTTTGGGATCAGCAACCACCAGGGTGGCGTTGACCCTGAAATGCTCGAGCTGACATTGAGTGACCTAAAGGAAAGAGATCCATCCAAGAGTGACGAATACGACCGCTATGCGGCGATCATTAGAGCTGAGAGTGGCAAAGGGCCTGCGCCACCTGCACCACCCAAGCATCCCCTTGACCAGTGGCCTGTCGGTATCGAGAACCTCGGCAATACCTGCTACTTGAACGCCATCTTACAGTTTCTGTTCACCATCAAGCCGTTGAGGGAATTTGTTCTAAACATCGATGAGCACCTCATGGAAATAAACGATGAGAACATACGTAACAAGCGCGTCGGAAGCAGGATGGTCACTGCAGACGAAGTCCGTCGGTCCCAGGATTTCGTGAACGAGTTGAAGCAACTCTTCCAGCAGCTAATCACCGCGCCTTCTCATACTATTCGCCCGAAGATCGAACTAGCGCAGCTTGCTCTGCAGTATGCAGCACCAACCGAAACATCAGGGACCGATACAGCAACTCCGGATTCAGCAAAAGACTCGAACGGCAGGCCGGATGAAAAGAAAGATGTTGAAATGGACGGTGTTGAGGATGCAGGAGTGACACCCAGTTCTCAGACTGAAGCAGGGGATAGCGATGCCACTCTTGTTGGAGATAGAGACTCTGAGACCTTGCCAGACGCCGATCAAGCAACCAAGGTGGAGGATGATGTCGCACCTGAGGATCTTACAAAGAATCCACCGCCACCGGAACATCCACCACCAGTTCCACCCCGGAATCAGAACAGCGCTTCAACCAGCATTCCTTACACGATGCAGCAAGATGCCTCCGAAATCCTCATCAACATCTTATTGCAGCTGAGCTATGCCATTCGACCGGAAGCTTTCGGGAAAGATAACGAGCAACTGGACTTCATCAAAGAGCTGTTCTATGGTGAAGAGGCTACCTCTCTCAGTAGGAAAGACAAGAAGACGACGGAGCAGACATCTCTTTTCAACACTCAGTATGTCACTGTCGTAGACAAGCCGAAGAACATCTATGAAGCGATCGACGACGCATTGGATATGGGAGCGATCGAGGACTCAGATAATGCCGAGAAGTGGACTACAATCACTCGAGCGCCCCCAATCCTCAAGATCGATGTGAAGAGGCTCGGTTTCGACAAGGAGAAGAAGCAGACGGTCCGTTCTGAGAACCATCTGCAACTGGAAGACACGATCTACATCGACCGTTATCTTCGCGACGAGGCGATCTTGAGGACGAGGATGCTATCATGGAAGAAGAAGGCCAAGTTAAAGGCTCTTCGGGACCGCAGGGCTGAGCTTGCCGAAACCAAGGTAGGCTACTCAGCATCTGACGCGTTGCGAGCTGCATCAGAATTTGTCAAGAGTGTTGGTAGCGACGAGTCGAATCAATTCGACGAGCAACCAATCAACGGCACCTTCCAAGACGAAATGGCTACCAAGGCCGAAGAGACGAGGAAAGCAATCAGCGATCTAGACGAGAGCATTGGCACGCTTGAGGCGGAAATATCCTCTCTTTTCACCGACATGACATCTAAGCCATACAAGCTACATTCCCTTTTTATCCATCGCGGCGGCACTGGAGGAGGTCACTATCTTGTGTCGATCCGGGACTTCAAGGCCGGCATGTGGCGCAACTACAACGACGAGACCATCACCGAGGTTACCGATGTAGACAAGAACATCTTTGGCCAGGGCGATACCTATTCCAAGATCATTACGACCTGCGTCGTCTATGTCAGAGCCGACCTGAAGTATGACGATCAAGACCTTGTCGAAGCCCTCCACCGAGAACCCATCCAGCCCCCGCCTTCCCAAGAGGATGTCAACATGGCAAGCTTCAGCGATGAATGGCAAGATATGACGGTTACAGAGGGAATCGATCCTACTGCGGCTAACGACAAGCTCCCGGCATATGATGAAGACGGGTATGATACTTCGCAGCTGGATTTTAAGCCGAGCGAAGGTCAATGGTAAAGCTCGAGCGTGCATGGTCGCTCTGCTTGACCTGCACCATTTCTTCTTTTCGCATGTGCTGGGATTCCATTTTCAGAGATGGCTAACGGAGTGTGGGGTTTCTTGATTAGTATTCATGATGATCATGATGACAGCAGCAGACTGCAGCGGAAGCGTCGTCGAGACTCGGTGTTTTCGGCCGACGAGGAATACGCAGCAGACGAAGACGACGCGGGGTGGTTTCCGGCAGTAACGAAACGGCGGAGGAACAAAACGCTCCTCGGTCGACCCTCCTTTCTCTTGTAATGGAATGGTTCTTGGTTGCTCAAAACAACATTCTTAGAGCATGGCCCGCGCTCTGGTGTCGCCGGTGCAGCACAGTAGATAGGCGTCTTTTTGAAGACTTTTCCGTTTTGGCCTTCCTTCCCCCTTGTTGATGCATCTTTAGTGGTGGCATAGCGTGGGGCATGCAGGGTATGCGTACATGCAAAGCGACTCCTCATTGTAAAGGTACGGAGAGAGTAAAGAATATATCATTAGTGCGGTGGCGTTACCTACGCATCTGGGCTGGCTTGTTTTGATGATACATGAGTTCTAATAATAATTCAATTGTTGGAATTTTTGTAGCCTGCGCACATGGACCTCGCAAGAATCGCCATATTAGCACACGGTGAAGCATTCGTTCGGACGAAAAGGCGCAAAGTCAAGGATTCCAAATCCATGTGGATGAATATTCAACTACTCATGAACATATATCCCTGTGTTGAAATGTTTCCGAAATGGCCATATCTCCAAACAAAGGAGACAGCTCATCGAAAACAGGGCTCTACTTCAGTGGGCGCACTTCCACAGTCACTCCTTGGAAACTGACCAGGACTTTGTACCGAGAATGCAACTCAAACCCCCCACACTCAGCCAACTTGAAAAGGAGAAAGACAATCTTTGGTCTAGTCTACGCGTCCAGCTATTTGCCAAACGAACAGAACGCGATGAAGACGCTTGCCACAAAACAAAAGTGCCGCCCATAGATACAGATGTCAGTCCATCTAAGCCAACACGAGCAACACATCCAGCCCTTTCTCACATAACTCTACCCACCGCCATCTTCCATCTAACCCTTTCAGCGCTCAAGCCGCCTCCTCGCCCACAACCTCGGCCCCGACCTCCTCCACGGCCCTCACCAACCCCTCCACAGTCCCCTCCCTCGTCTCGCCGTTCACCACGACCCTGAAGAACTTACCGCGCTCCCCCGGCGCGAAGTCCACCATCCAGCCCCTCCGCACCAGCCGCCTCGCCATCTCCTCGGTGCGCCCGCTGTTGACGGCCGGGTCGGGGCTGAGCGCGCCGCGCGGGGCGTAGTAGAAGCACACCTGCAGGCACGGCAGGGGGCTCTGGCTGACGAGCTGGACGTGCTCGCTCGCGCGCAGGCGGGCGTGCAGCAGCTCGGCGCGGGCGAAGGCGGCGGCGATGCGGGCGGCGAAGCCGGCGGAGCCCTGGCTCAGCCAGGCCAGGAACAGCTTGAGGGCCTCGCCCTTGCGGCCGCACTGGGGCGTCAGGTCGGCGAGGTCGTACAGGTCGTTGGTGTCGTCGTCGCCGCCGTCGTTGTGGAAGAGGTAGCCGGCCGGCAGCGTCATGGCCGCGCGCACGCGCCGCAGGTCGCGCGCCAGCAGGAAGGAGCACGTCAGCGGCACGCCCAGCATCTTGTGCGGCGTGACGGCGACCGAGTCGGCGCGCTCGACCCCGCGCAGCCGCGACGCGCGGATGTCGGCGTTGAAGGCGACCGGCCCGCCCCAGGAGCCGTCGACGTGCAGCCAGAGGCCGTGCGCCGCGCACACGTCCGCGATGGCGTCGATTGGGTCGAAGCTGCCGAGCACGGTGGTGCCGGCGGTCGCGTTGACGTAGAAGGGCGTCTCGCCCGCGTCCTTGGCCGCGACGACGAGCGATTCGAGCGCGGCTGGGTCCATGCGGCCGGCGGCGTCGACGGGGACGGTGCGCACGGCGGAGCTGCCGAAGCCGAACATCTGCGCCGCCTTCTCGAGGCTGTAGTGGCCGTGCGCGGAGGTGAAGAGGACGAAGCGGCGGGGGGAGCCGTGGATGCCCTCGGTCTTGGTTTCCGGGTAGAGCGTGTTGCGCGCGACGACGACTGAGGTGGCGTTGGAGGCCGAGCCGCCGGGCTGCGATATGCCGCCCGCGTAGGGCCCTGTGAAGCCGAACAGCGTGGCGAGTTGCTTGGTGGTGTGCTTCTCGATGAGAGTGAGGGCCGGGGAGACTTGGTAGACGTGGACCTGGCGGGATCAGTTTGGTCTCGGCTTGGAGGTCATCTTGCAGGAGGGTAGATCTACGTTGGTGTTGAGAACGGCGAGAATCAGCTCAGACGCGACGCCGACCTGGAAAGTGCACAGATGTATCAGCGATTGAATATATTGAGACATTATGGCTGCCGTTCCAGTCGGCAGCATCTATCCTACGTACAGCATTGGTGGAAGCATATAGTTTGTCCATGAAGCCCTGGTCCCACGTGTTGACCGAGTATTGAAGAATGCGTTGCACAACCTCCAGCAACCCCTCCTTCCCCACGCCATGCTCGGGCAATTGCAAATTGAGGATCGACTCGAGCTTTTTCGGCGGGTGCGATTCGACCAGCACGGTGCGCGGCTCGCTGCTGCCGTCCACGGTCAGACCACGGCCGGTGGGCTTGGTGGCGGCATCCTCGTCGGCGGCGCGGATGAACGGGATCAGCAGTTTCTGCACGGCGTCGAGCAGCTATGCGGAGAGCACCGTCGGTCAGCGTCTCTGCACACAAAGAAAGAACATGTCGGCGTAATGGACAGGCGGCGGCGGCGGGAGCGGACCTCGGCAACTTCGTCAGCCCTCGAGGGCAGTGCGTCGACCGGCTGGGGGTGGACGGTGCCATTGGCGGCGCCGTTCGTGGCCATGGTGCAGAATGCAGAGTGCAGAATGCGGACAGGCGCGCAGATTAGATGTGAGGAAGATGCAGACGCAGGCGGCGCGAGCGTGCGCAGGTGGGGTGTTGTCGGGCGCGCAATAAGCAAAAAAAGTTCGAGATGACGGAATTACTGCTGACTTTTCCGGTCGGCAGGGGTCAGAGAGCGGCGCCGCAGGCCTGCACGGCGCACGACGCACGACGCTCCCGCCAACCGAGACACGCCGTGCCCGCGAGCCGCGCTGACAGCCGATCCCGAGCCCGTCGATCTGGGTCCTCGATCTCGCCCCAGCCCCAGCCCCGGCCCCCAGCTGCAACCCACGCCCCCCGACATGAGACACGAGACATCAGATTCCACCTCGACGGCCGCCGCGTGCTCATCGTACGATGCACACGCCGGCCTACGCCCTGCCGGCCGCCCTGTGCGACGCCCGCTCCTTGCCATTCCTGTGGTCCGCCTCCCGGTCCTTGTTCTTGCCCTGTTTTGCCGCAAGCTTCCGTGCGCGAGCGGCCTCGATTCCCGTCCTGGCTGTCTTTCCCTTCTTCTTGTCCGCCGCCGTGTCTGGAAACGGAACAAACGCCCCGTCGCCTGCGTTGTTGCGCGACTGAGACACCCACTCGGACCGGTGCCGCTTGTACAGGTCCATCTTCCAGTTCCTCCACACCTTGCGCCCCACAAACGATTCGCGCAGCGCCGCCTCGTTCTCCGCCAGCTCTTCGGCAATGCGCTCCCGGATGAAAGCCAGCCCGTGGGTGCCTTGCCAGATGGCGTCGATGACGTGTGATGCTGATGGGTCCAGCGCCATCTCGCCAATGTGGCCGTAGAATTGCTGGATTACCTTGCGTCGAAAGATTATTGTCGCGGTCGGTGAAGTCAGCGCCCCCTGCAGCGCTCGGCTCGCCGACGCCGATCTTGCTATGTTCAAGGCCAGCGGCGTTCCCAATCGGGCGAGAGAGTCGAAAATAAGCGCACTGAGCGGCCCGTCAACGGCGAGCATTGCCTGAGCGAGAAGAGACCCATGCAGGCTGTCCGAACCGGTCTGACTGGATGCCGTATGCCCGTTGGACGTGGCGTTGCCCCCGTTGGCTGTCACCGCCTCGCCCAGCCGGAGTAACCGTGTAATGTCAAAGCCATTAGGGCCGGAGAAGGCTGTCTCAAGTTTCGCCGCAATGGGTGTCGTATCGACCGATCTTGCCGAGCATCGTTCGATCAGGGTTTTGATTACGACCGTCCGGTTGCGGTCGACCATGTTCGGGATTTGAGGCAGGATCAGCTGCATTGCTTCTTCCAAGTCCTCCTTGCTCAGTCGCTCCAGCACCTTCATGACAACGTAGCCAGCAACTTCATTGCGTGCCAAGCTGCCAATGCGTTCCCTGAAGAGCGCTTTGTACAGTGCCTTGAACATCTTGCCGGGTGCAAATTCGACGATGCATTCCACTAGGCGGGATCCGATGGGGTCGTAAATCAAGCCATTGATAAACTTATAGCTGTCGGTTCCCTCCGTAATGGGATCGTCGGGAAGCAGGGTGCGAATGATCGAGGCCTCGTCTTTAGCACGCTGCTTGCCAAATTGGCCAAGTTCCAATCGGACGAGCAGCTGCAGCGCCGGATTGCCCGTCTGGTGGGTAGCAAGTGCCCGGAGATAAGTGGTGTCTAGGCCGGCCACACTGCTCTTGATCATCTTTTCCATGGCTTGTATGAAGGATCCAGGGACAGATCGGCTCTCCAAAATATTCTCCGTCGGCTTCTCAGCGTGGGAAATGGTCACCTTCTCCTTCTTTCTGCTGCGTAGCAGTGACCTGTGCGACGAGCGTGCAAGAGGTTCGCCAGCCAACACTACCAGAAGCACGCGCAGAGCATGCGACGCAAACCTGTCCGTCATGAGGTATCCCAGGTTTCCCTCCAGCTCGTTTATAGCATATAGGAACAGGTTCTCCATGGAGACTTGGACATCTTGCGGGTCGATGTACTGGTCCTCAGGCGGGTGTATGAGCTCTTCTGTGACAACAGGCGCGGACTGGATGAATAGTGCTTCGCAGCAGTGGGAGGCGAATCGGTGCTGTATTAGGTTGAGGAAGCTGGGCAATTAGCGCAAATTCAAGTTACAGAGTTTTCGCCACATACTGTCCACTGAACTTCTGGAAGAGATTCTTCAGCTGCTTGGTGTCGGACAGCTGGATAAGGCGCTCCATCAGCCTGGAGCAGGACTGGCTGTTTGCGAGCTTCAGCTCTTTGCCGTCGGCTTCGCGGTAGACGTTGGCCAGGAACAGCGAGCGCGACTCGGGATCTTCGAACTGGTTCAGCTCGAGCAGCTCGTCGGCACGCTTGAAATACTCCTGCTCCTCCTCGTCCAGCATGCCGTAGAAGACCATGTCTTCGTCGGGGCGAGCCTGGTCCGGCTGCTCTCCGCCAAAATTTTCGGCGGGCTCGCCACCGAGCGCGACATAGTCGTTCTGGTCGTCCAGCCTTGTGCGCTTGCTCTGGAACTCGTCCTCGACATGGCGGTGCTCGTGCTTGCGCTTCTTGCGCTCCTCGCGGCGGCCGCGCTTCTTGTTTTCCTTCGGCATGTTTTTTTTTTGCGACGGGGCGGGCTGCGGCGAGCGCGGCGCGGGCGGGTGCGGAAACAGCGACGAGCGGAGGAGGGGAGCGCGCCCGGGAGGTGAGGCCGTGAGACGGCGTGTCAGCGGAGCGGAGAGGCCTGGGGCAAGCTAAAATATGGGTGGTGATTTGAGAATGGGCCGGGATGGCTGCAGGATTTCTCGGTGGAAATGCGGTTAGCGAACGATTGCCGGCGACCCTTGAAAGATCGCAAAGATCGCGGGGGCACACAAGATCGTCTGTGCTCGACGCCGCATCTCACCAACGCCAATGCCAGCGCCAGGCCCCCGCCCTGCACCCACGCCCGTCCAGCAGCGCCCGGAGCCCAGCCCAGCCCTCGCCCCTGGTAGGGCCAACGGCGACAGTGCCACACCTTGCACCCGTCGATAGTGTGCCCGCCGCGCCGCCACGACACGCGATATCCACGTCCACGTCACCAGCATCTGCGCATCTTCCACCATGGCCGACGTCCACGAGCGGGTGGCCGCCTACCTCGACGACCAGCTGCAGACCCACGCCGATCTGGCTCAGCTGGACCAGCTGCTGTCCAACATCCGCACCCAGCACGGCCTGCTCCAGCAGCAGGTGAGCCGCCCTCGTGTCTGCACAGGCCCGCGTTAACGCCCCAGCAGCTCGACCAGGCCGAGAAGGACCAGCACGACGCCCGCGCCGAAGCCGACGAGCACCAGCGCCAGCTGCGCGACCAGCACCAGCGCTTCGAGCACCAGCAGCAAGACATTGACCGCCGCCTGCGCATTGTCACCCTCTCCGACGCTAGCGACGATGCCGTGGCCCGCTTCGAGCAGAGCATGGCCAAGCTGCACACTCTGGACATTGCCGCCCGCTACACCGAGCGGCTGAGGGAGGTTGACGAGCTGAGGTACACCGCCTCAATCCTACACACAAGCCGTGTCGAAGCACAATGCTGAGTTTCATGCACAGCAAGGAGTCCGACCAGGCCCTGAAGACATCTGGCGAGGCAGCCCTCGCGTCCTACCGCCAGCTCAAGACCCTAGATGCCAGCCTTGCGCCGCTGCATGACGCTGCTGAGGGAGCCGCGCCGCACCTGATCGACCACATTGCGAGGACTACCCAGCATGTGCGTGGCCAGCTCCGGGATGCCTTCTCGAAGGAGCTGGAGGCCGTGCTGAAGAAGATAGACTGGCCCAAGCGTCCTGAGACCACCTTCCTTGGTTCGCTCCAGGAACAGTGGGCCGCCAGCGTTGGTAAGTTGCTAGACCTACAGAAGCCCGAGCTCGAGGCTGCCGAGCAAAGCGCGGCTGCCGCGAAGGGGGGCAAAGCCCCGCTAGCTCTGCTGCCGCTCGAGGTCCTCGTCCAGCCGTTGGAAATGCGCTTCCGGTACCACTTCGAGGGTGACAAGCCGACCAACCGACTGGACAAGCCGGAGTACTTCTTGTCCCACATCATTGACTTGCTGAACTCGTACAATGCCTTCATTGTCGATAATCTGCAGCCTATCCTCCTCACACACTTCAGAGGAACAGACTTGGGTCTGAATGCTGCCTATGTTGATGCTACATCTGCCTTCATAACCGCTCTTCTGCCGATGCTGCGTTCTAAGATATCGTCGACCTTGCCCAAGGTTTCCAGCCAGCCGCAGCTGCTGAGCCATCTAGTGCATGAAATAATGAACTTTGACACAACGCTGAAGGAGGAGTGGAGATATGACGGCGGCAACGGAGCTGAAGGCTGGAAAGGTCTTGCCTGGGAAGTGCTTGTCACGCAGGATTGGTTTGGCCGGTGGCTCCAGGTCGAGAAAGATTGTAAGTCCTCTTTTATTTACTTTTTGAGCAGTGAATCTACCTACTGGGTTATGGGTGCGAGCGTGGAAAGACTTGGCACCCTGGAATTGGGCATTCTCGACACAAGTAGGCCGTTGTCTGTACTGTTGTCGACCAGTCAGGGAGTGGCTCCTGTTTTTTCTACTTGTTCATATGCCTGTGACGATGTAAACCGAACATTCCGGCTCTATGACCTATATTCTTGTATACGCATTCAGTCGGCCCACATTCTGACCGTTACCGCAGTTGCTCTTGCAAGATACCAGAGCATTATCGACACGCCGGAGAGCGGAGAACTGGATTATGACAGCGTGGACCCCGGCGCGACGAAGCCTACCAAAGCTGCTATTCGCGTCAACGATCTACTGGAGACAATCACCGGTACGAACGCAGCCAAGTACTCTTATTATACAGGACTAATATATGGACAGACCGCTACAGGCCTCTGTCTTCGTTCTCTCAAAAGCTTACATTCCTCATCGACATCCAAATTTCCATCTTCGACCGATTCCACGAACGTCTGCACTCTGGTCTGGAAGCTTACCTTACGATGACTTCCTCCGTCGGACGTGCAGTGCAAGGCATCAGCCGAGAAGAGCAAGCCAGTTTGCAAGGCATTGCCGGACTCGACCGCCTTTGCCGAGTCTTTGGTAGCGCCGACTATCTCGAGCGCGCCATGCGTGACTGGAGCGACGACGTCTTCTTCCTCGAGCTCTGGGACGAACTTCAGGATCGCGCTCGTCGCCGCCGCTCCACCAATCTCGCCGGCCCACTCTCTGTCGCCGCAGTCGCCGAGCGCACCTCCAGCGCCGTCGGCTCCGACGACGACACCGGCGCACTCTTCGATGAGACGGCCGGCGCGTACAGCCGACTGCGCGTCCGCTCCGAGGGCATCATCGCCGACCAGCTCGCCTACAACATTCGCGAATCCCTACGCGCCTATCGCACCATCAACCCGTGGACCACTCTTTCCACATCGACGCCCCAGCCATCGCACAACCCAGCCTCCATCACCCCGGAGCTCGAACCAGCGCTCGCCTACCTCACGTCGTCGTTCGCCTTCCTCGCCCGCGCCCTCGCCCGCGCCCCGCTCCGCCGCATCGCCAGGCAAGCCTGCGCCGCCGCGCAGGGCGTGCTCTGGGACAACATCCTGCTGCGCCACTCGTTCAGCACCGCCGGCGCCGCGCAGCTGCAGGCGGACGTCAGCGCCATCGGCGAGGTCGTGGACCGCTGGGCCGGCGAGGGCTGCGCGGCCGCGGGGCTGCGGAAGGTCAGGGAGGGCGTGGCGCTGCTGGGCCTGCCCGTCCGCGGCGCGCGCGGGGACGAGGCGGCGGGAGAGGACGGCGTGGCCGGGGCGGTGCTGGGGCTGTGGGAGGTGGAGAGGCGCGTCTTCGCGGACAACGAGCAGGCGAGGGCGGTGCTGGAGGAGTTGGGGTTCGAGAGCTTGACGGAGGCGGAGGCGAGGAATGTGTTGGAGAGGAGGGTCGAGTTGGGGAGTTAGAGGGAGGTGGATGGGTTGATTTGGGAGGGTGAGGAGGGGTTCGGCGTGGATGGGTTGAGGGGGGTTGGGGGATTCAATGGCGGACGTGATTTGGAGGTTTGACGGCGGGATATTGGAGTTGTCGTGAGTACCTGCGAGGCAAAGCCGTGGCTCCGTCGCTTGTGCAAAGTCGGCTCGGGAAGTGTTGCATCTCACGCATGAGTAGCTGAAGCGTTCGTCCGGATGGGTTGGGAATTTCTTTCACTGCACGTTTCCGAGCCGACCTTACGCACTGAGTCGAGAGGACATGAAGAGTCCGGCGTAGCGCCGTTAGGAATAAGGAAGTCGCCAGTAGGTGTGAGTTGACGAACCGCGCGGGCTGTCGGGATGATCGTGGCTTTGGGAAGGGAAGGCGAAGGATTCACGAGTTCGGGTTACGGGCACGGGACCCAAGGGCAGGTGCGGTGCTTGCGAACACGGGGTTTTAGCAAGAGAGTCGATGGGCGGTTGGGGTGTCGGGATGACCGTTGCGTGGCGGAGGTGCTGAGTTTGAAACACAGACCAAAATGGCAGAGAGGTTCGGACGGCTGGGAAGTCAGGGCCGACCAGGTGGAACATCGGGGGCATTTCATTCCGGGGTGATGGATGAGTAATGAGTCAAACGTCAAACGTATAAGGAGCAGAGAGTTTGACGGTCAGCTCGTTCGGTAGCGTAGCTAGAGTGATATTGGAATGGATTGAAATGACTAAGGATTTAGACTTTCGATAAAACGGTGCTGTGGAGGAGGCATACTTTATCGGCGCGGCTACTCTAAAACATGTTTGCGAACGGCGATGATCTTCACGGCACGGTATGTTGCTTCCTTGCTCGTTATACGAAAACGGTAGAGCGGATGAGGACTTTGACTTCGTCGGTCCCTAGAACGGGTATGCCTGACACGGATGGTCCGCTACACAGCCCTAGTGTCTGTTTGCCTGAATGATGCCTTGCTTTCTCTATTCCATCGTCATGCGGTAAGGCTCGTCGGGAATTCCGCAAACATATGCCGTCCTTGTGATCTGCGTGAGACAAATGAGGTGCGGTGAATCGATGACTTTAATTGACCCTGCGGCTCCGCATCTCCTCCACAGATCACGATCAGCGTTTGAGCTGAAGTCTACCTTCTTTCCTTTTTGAACCCCGTTTTTCTTTTCTTTCCTGAATGGTGAATTCAATTGCGTCACTCGAAAGCCTTGTGGTCACTCCACCTTACATCTTCATTGCCCGTTGCTTTCTTATTCCTGTTTTTCCTTTTCCTCGTTTTATCTTCAGATCGAGATGAAGAAATCCCCGTCCGAACGCACAGCATGTTGCAGGCCTGTGGTGTTACCAGGCGTCCGGTGTCGTGATATTGGTTTCTTTTTCCTCTCCGTTTGACATGTGGTATCTGCTGTGATCTGGAAATATGCAGCTGTCATTCCACTTCACTCCTCTCTTTCAATATGCTGCACGATTTCTTTTTTTTTCTCTCCTCTCGCTTAGCGTACATGAACTAAAATTCTCTCTGCACCGATGATCACGCATGCAGTAGATTGAAGCGAGATGACTGCAGTATATCTATGCAGATATGTAGTTGCGAGAGTGCATGCTTGCATGTGAGCTCAGGTACATCTGCCCACGCGGGTGTTGAGTAACGACGGGAACGCCACGTTTCTTGAGTAACGGCGGGAACGAGATCAGGGCGCACAAACCGTGACAGGAGGAGCAGCGTGCACGGATGCTTACAAGGAAGAGTCAACAGATGGTGATGCAGGCATCATGCAGACAGGGGACTAATCCGGTAAGACAACAAGAGTTTCAGTGCCTAGGTATAGTGTGTTTGTCCAGGATCAGAAATGTTTATTGATTTTGTTTGCCTGCTCCTGTACTACCTACGGGGTACTCATGTCTGATTCTCCACTTCAAATGCAGTTCGAGGCATTTGTCCAGAGGAATTTGAGTGCTCAGCAGACGCATAAGCAAGCAACACGAAGCAAACTGGAATTCAGATACTGGCTGCAGCAAAAGCGCGGTGGAATCGAAGCCACCTGACAGTTTGAGACAGTCAGGCAGGTGCATCTGCACAGGAAACAAAGATACACGTGGTTGTGTGCTTTCCTTTCCAGCACGTGCCAGGTATCTCTACGGGGAGGCGGACTCGGCGCCGCCCAACGTCAGTCCGCAACACCACCACACCACTGTGAGGAGGGCATGCAGAACAATCAAGATTTCGTACTGCCACGATGCAATAGACTGCAGTTTGCATCGCTTGCGCTACCTGGCCTCTCTGTCCCAAGTTACATCGTCTCCTGCGGTGCAGTAATCGATCAAGAAACAGGCACACCTCTCGACCACTCCAGCCTCTCGGCACTCCATCCCCTCTACCCACCTGTCCACCTCAACCTCGCTCCGCCCCGGCATCCCGAACCGCCAGCCCAATCCCAGCCCGCAGCCCAACCCCGTCCCACGCCGCGCGCCGTCCACGCGACGCACGCTCGCCCGCACGCATCTCGGCACCGAGCATGCCTCCACCACCCATCTCACGCTCCACCGCATCGCCACTCTTGCTTCTCTCACCACCACCGCGGCTGCCGTCCCACACCCGACCTCCCGTCGGAAGCAGGCAGCGCTACACCCGGCCGCCGCCACCGCCGTCCCACAGCGCACCCTGCATCTCGGAGGGCGAGTAAAAAGCCCTTTGGCCCGATGGCCGGCGGGGCGGTCCAGCCCCTCCGGCTGCTGCATTGGCTGGCTGGCTGGCTAGCCGGACGCTGTGTGACATCAGGCGCCGCGAGCGCAAGCGCGGCAGGCGGGCGCTTGTGGCCTTGTGACAGCTCACATGCCCGCGATGGGGGGAGAGAGAGGGAAGGAGAGAGGGAGTGAGGACTGGGGCTGGCCTGGCTGTCGCCTCGCTTGGTGAAGGGGACGACTGGGGGCTGTCGTACGCGCTGCCGCCGTGATTGAGGGCGCGGCTGCGGCGCGGCGCTTGGAGTGAGTACACACGTGTTTGGGCGGGCTCTGCGATGGGGCGACGTTAGGGGCGGGATGACTGCCGCGTCGGACAATTCTTTTTTTTTTCTTTCTCTTTAATTTCTGCTATGTGGGGAAGGGAAGATGGGACGATGTTACGCTGTGCAAGGGGATTGATCGGCGGCGGCGGGGCGGGGCGGGGCGATGCTGGGGAGGGATTGAGATGAGCAGCAGGGCGACACGGCGTGACGGACGACGCGTTGGGTAGATTGGTGTGGGTGGGCAGGCGAGTAGGTGGCTTGACGACGGCGATGCTGGGCGGCTGGACGGGCGACGTCAGGGCGACTGGCTGGGCGATCAGCAGGAAGAGCCAGTGGCCGCCATGGCACGCCGGGTGTGGGCGGTTGCGTCATTGGCACGGCACGGCAGGGGAGCGGAGACGGTGTGCGCATCAGGGTCTTGATGGATCTCGCGCCGCCGCTGCCTCCGCTGCTTGGATAGGGAAGCCCGAGCGGATCTGCGCGTCGGGCAGCCGGACGGCCGTGGGGGCCGAACAGCAGGCGGGAGCCATGTGTGCTCGTGTGTGGTGGTACACGGCGTGGAGGGCGCAGGCGGCCCGCGGGCCTCGCGTGTCGTGGGTTGCACAAGCAGCAAGTAGATGTACGATCGTTGCAGCAGGCCATGCGCGTCGCGGGCAAGAGCGCGCAGCGATGGCTGGACGTCCAACGGTCGTGCATGCAGCGTTGAAACTCTGCTGACTTGGCTTCTGTGCCTGGTTTAGTGATGCGAGCAGCGTGCAACACCACAAGCTTGCAGCCGTCGTGAGAGCATGTGAACGAGCATGCTCCAGATCGGGCAGACTGGCTTTCCCGCGGGCCTCCCCCACGGAGAGAGAGAGTTTATGCCAGAAAAAGCAATGGGCCTGCGGCGCGGTGCGATCGGATCTGTCTTAATCCCCACCGCTTCTTCGCGATAACGCATGCGTTATGCTGCCGGGGAGCCCATCCCGGCCCGCCAATGCCTCGATGCTGTTGGAGCAGAGCAATTGAAACAACACGAAACAGAGGCTGCGGAGAAGTATGCTTAACCACCGCTCCCGCGACGCTGATAAGGACCACTCGCCGGCATTCGTGCGGAGGCGCGCCGTGGGGATAGTCTTTTTCTCATCCACCCGGCTAGCGCTCGGGCTTACTGGATTCTCGCAGCAATGATGTCGGGCTGTGAAGTCTACTCACCGACTCGCCGGGATGGTTCCCGACTCAGCTGCCCGTAAACGACAGAAAGCTACCCATCCCAAGCCATATGGCATTGTGACGCTTTGGCATGCCTTACCCGGCCGGAGCGCCTGACAAGGCCAGCAGCGACGACGGAAAGACCAGGAACAGCCGTCTTGGGATCTGCAGCGGCCATCCCGCACGCCCGTTCATCTACGCCGCGCTGCTGGAGCCCATCTGATCCCCCCTCTTGATTCAGACCGCTTCTTCTGCCGTCGAGAGGACGAAGAACAACACGCATCCGTGCGCAAGGCAGCTTTCACGATGTACTCCGTGCACCCCTCGACAATGAAACAAGCGAGAGCAATAAGTCAGTCCTCGCGTCCCGCACCAGACATGGCTGCGGCTTCCCTGACACCGTTCTCGCTCGCTCCCCAAGCGCCGTCATCTTCCGCCGGCTATTCAGGGCCACGTGGAGACACGGGAAGCAGTGCATGCATCAACCCAGCAACCGGTGTCCCCTTTTGCGAAAAAGGAAAAATCGGGAGAAAGGACGGGCGGGCAGACCCTGACTTTCGCAGCGGCGTGGCTGCCGCCGACCTCCCCCTTCGCTCTCTCCACCTCGCGCGGTCAGCCCTTCTTTCGTCGAGGATTCATCATCAGATGCCGACCCCGGACTTAAAACGGCGCGCGAAACTAAAGGCCGGGCAGGTGAGACAGGACGGATGACAGCGACTCCGTTTTGCAGCATCTGCCTCACCCCTCCATCTCGCTCCCCACCCGAAAACGAACTGACGTCCTTGCCAATCAAAAACGATGCGTCCACAGCTACAGGACAATAAAGCATGTGAACGTCGACACATCCTCTGCCTGCCGCTCAGCTCCCACCCCTGGCCCCTGCATCGTGCCGCAGCAGCGATGCCAATCCTCCCCGGCGCCCACCGGAGGCTGGTGCTGGTGGTGGTGGTGCTGCTGCTGGTGCCCAGAGGGCCGGCGGCAGCAACAGAAAAAGTGAGGCACGGCAGCGACGCCAAGGCGCAGGATCCCGGCTCTCCCGCTGCCCACCTCGTGGCATTTCCGGGCGTCCGTGTTGCAAAAAGCATATTGATTTGCGAAGGGCGCCGCTGCCTCCCCAGGCAACACACCCTTAAGCATGAAGCGGTGGTGTCTTGCTTTAGAAGCACGGGGCAGAGGGGGGGGGGGGGGGGGGGGGGGGGGGGGGGAAAGGAGGACCATTGTTGGTTAGAGTTGGGCGTCTGGCTTGGGTCTGGGTCCGGGGGATGGTCGTACCACGACCTCAGCACCGGGTATTGTCTTAGGCAGGCAGACCACCAACAACACGCACACAGGCCGGACGGAGCACTGATGCTCTGTTGTTATTTTGGCCTTGTCGATGTTTATTGTTAGGGAGCAGCGCATCCGCGCCCCTCCCCCTCGCTGCTCTCTGGCCGCTGACGCAGGCCGCGACCTGGCTTTTTCCCAGCTGCAGCGCGTGTCACACGCCGCCGACGCGGGCCCGACACGCGAGCGGTGCGGCTTTCCGCGTCGTGTGTCGAGGGGGATAAATTGGACTTCTGATTGCGAGCTGCTGGTGATGTGCGTCGAACCGACGCCGAGCAAAGGCGTTCTCCGCCGCCGCAACGGCTGTCTCCCGCAGACATGACTGACGGGAGCGCGGTGAGGTTCGAGGAGACGTCGATGCGAGGGAGCGATCATCGTCGATGATGTACCCCTGTCTCTCGCGCGCAGTCTTCAGATGCCTGGGGTTTCCGCGGCGCGACTCGCGCAGCGCGATGCAGCGCCGCGGCCATCACGAGATTTCTCTGGCCTGAGTAGCGGACGCGCCTGGCGGCCCACACACCGCAGATTCGCAGGCGGGCGTGAAACTGGCCTGGGACCGCATGACTGCCCGCTCGCGCCCCCGACGCCGAAGCCGGAAGAATTGCCTCGACCACAGCTGGGCAGAGCATCGTCAGGCAGAAACAGGCGGCAAGCTGCAACGCTCTTGCCTGCAGCGCGGACGACCGATTGCGCTGGAGGACCACGCAGGCGGCAGGGATGAGCGAGACATTGCAACAGATCAATATATGCGGTGCGGCGGTCGCCGCAACGGATCGAGTCGTCGTGAGTGAGGATCACCGGCTTGGGGCAGGCCGGAGCGAGCTGCTCTGCATCGGCCCTTGCGACGTGCAGAGAGAAGCGACACAAGCACCGTCATCCGTCGGCTGCGTTGCAGCTGAGCCGCAGCTGCTGAGGTCTCTGGGGAATTGCGCCACACTGCCACAAGGGGGCTCCGTCATGCGGCGCCTACGCGCGTTGCGCGTTGCGCGGGCGCGGGCGCTGGGCGAGTGAGCACTGAGAGCGAGGCTGATGAGATTGCGTACGCTGCCACTCGTCGCCGCCGTGCCACGCCGGACCAAAGCTTGTCTCGGGAGCGAGCGTGTGCCGGAAGCAGCCCGGACGCGGATGCTGGGCAATGGGCCCTCACGCCGTCGGCAGCTGCGCTCGGCGAGAGCGCTTTTTGCTGGCGCCCGCGCTATTACGTGCTGCGGCGTGGTGTTTACTATACAGCGGGCGTGTGGGCCTGCGCGCCTGCGCCGGAGACACTGGCACTGGCATCCAGCGGGGCTGAGACAGCGGCCCACTGGAGACGCTTCGGCAGGCCTTCCAAGGTGATGCCGCTTTGGGGCAAGTCCCGCAGTGCTGGTTGGCCTGCCGCACTGCGAAGAAACACAGCCAGGGACCAAGCTAGCGCAAAGCATTAACCGCCTCCGAAGGCGTGCCGTGATCCGTTTTCCGGTCAGCAGCGGCGGAGCCTGGAGGGCTGAGGGCTGCTGGAGAGAAGACCGCGACCCATCGGCCGGCCGAGCGCTCGCCGACCAGCCCGCCGCGGCCCGCTCGATACGATGCGACGCTGCTGAACTCGTGGCCGCCGCCCGCGTCGCGCTGCCACTACTGCGGCGGCGTCTCAGGCCGGCGCCGCTCATCTCGTCTGCGTCAGCGAGGCTTGCTGCCGTGACGACAGGCGCGGGCGCACGGCGACGGATGCGGCGACGGCCGCTCGTCGCGCTGGCGCACGCTGCCACCACGGCTGCCCGCGAGAAAACCTCGACGGCGATCCTCCAGGATCAGGCCGGTGGGTGGGTTTTGGGCCTGCGGGAGGCGCGCTCGCCCTTTCGCCGGCGCGGAAATTTGCCAGAAGCAAGCGGCCTGGAGGGGCACGCGCATTAGCCGAGCTGCTGAGGCTAACTCAAACGCGCTTCTCCACGCCCGAGTCAGGCTGAGGCTGCGGGCGCAGCTGGAGTGCAGGCGCGCGCGCGCGTAGGGCCGACCGCCAGAGCTTCGACGGCGGCGCGGTCGCTCGTTGGGCAGCACGCCGGCCGGTTCCTGGATGTTTCGCGGGCGACGGGGGCCGGGCCTGCTGCTGCTGCTGCGGCTGCTGCGGCGGCCGGTGGTGGAGGCGGATGTCGTGCAGGCGGCTGCGAGTCTTCGAGTCGCATGCGGCGTGCTAAAGGTAGCTATTACGCGAAAGCAAGCGGCGGATGGGGCTCTTGCGGCACCAGTTCTGGACCCTTGCGGAGGCGTGTGCTATGCGTGTCCGGGACGCAGCAACTGGTCTCGTGAGGAGCCGTTTTTACGCAGCTCCACCGCGCTGCAGGGCCTGCAGAGCGCTTGGCCGGCGCCCGCATGCCAGATGCTAGAGCGGCCGGGATGCCTGCGCTGGCCGATCGCAGGCGCGCCCCGGAGGCTCGCAGCCAGCATCGCGGGGATCATCGACGCCTGCCCGATGCGGCGGGCGGCTGCCAGGCTGACATCACGCCCAGCGCCTGGCCGGGGGGCGAATCATGGCCCAGCGCGCGCGGCCGGTGCATCTGGCATTCGGGGGCAGCGGCGCTCGGGGCAGCGCGCCGGCGATCTACGAGTAGCGGGCTGCTGGGCGGGAGGCGTTCGCGGCGCTGGTTAGGCGGAGCATACAAAACCGTAGCCGGGGCCATGCGTCAAGTTACATCGTCGCCAATCGCTGGCACGGTATTGCTCTGACCGCTTCGATAAGCCGACCGGGGTCGAACGCGCCCGTTCGTTGTTTTAAGACTGCTGAACCGCCCCAGACAATCCCACGACACTCGGCCTCCTGGACCTTTTTCCCGGCACCGCGGTTGGCCCAAGACACTGCCCTCTCCACCCGCACCCGCCCATCCACACCACCACCTCTCCCCCAGCGCCTGGAGCCCAGCGCCGGCGCCCGCCCACACGCCCCCCCCGCTGTCGTCCCGCTCCCCTCGCGGCGATCATCAGCTTACCGCCTGTCTCGAACCTCGGCGCCACGCCCTCTCCCGACATCCTACGGCGCGCTTCCGAACGGCCAGCATCGGAGTCACCGCACGCCCACGCCTCGCCCTATACATCCGCCGCCCGCCCGCCCTCCCCTCTCCACCACCCCGATCCGCCCGCCGCCGCGCAAGATGAAGGTCGCATGAGCACTGAGCGCGCCCACACGCGTTGCAAGATGGATTTCATTGTACGCTCCCGCCTCCACCCCGAGCCGTCTAAGACATGCGGCACGCGACGTCCGCCAGATCGCGCTAGCACCCTCGCCCGCGCAGCGCGTGCCTGTCTTCCCTTGTTGCCGGCGCCCCTTCGCTCGAGACCAAAGGCTAACCCTACCTCGCCAGATCTCTCTCGCTCACTTCTGTGAGGTCCACGGTCCCACCTCCGTGCTCTGCACCCAGATCACCCAGGGCAGTTGCGCCACCTGCCACCCCTGTGACACGCCGCCCGCCGACGACCAGTCCAAGGCGTCCTATTTCAACGACTCGCCCGCCATTCCTCCGCTCTCCTCGCCCTTCGAGACCCCTCCTACTAGCCCCAAGTCGCCCAAGAATTCGCATAATCCCTACTTCCCCAGCATCTCGGGCAAGAACAGCAGCACCGCGTCCTTGAGCAGTAACCTGGGCGACGGCGACAATGATAGCTGCGAGAACTGCTCATTCCTCGTCCCTAAGAATGTCACCGAGCAGCTGCCCGACGGCGCTCCAGGCAGTCCGACCAAGGACGGTCGAGGCCAGAACGGCAGCCCGGTCCTGCGCACGACTCAGTCCGTGATGGCACGCGGCCCCAGGACTTCCGACGACCGCGATACGAACTCAGAATCATCCGATGAGCACTCCCAGGCATCCACGTCATTCTCGCGCTCTCCGCCCAGCGTCACATCCTCCTCTCCCGCATCGCCTCTTTTCGCATCACGCAACGCACATACACACACTTTGTCCTATCTCACCACCCGCCAGCCCATTTCGCCGTCCGCCTATTCTCGCCTCCGCCGCATTTGTATTCGTACGCTCTCGTGTGAGCAGCTACCACGCGGCGCCCCGTCGGGCCCACTCTACTTCGGCGATCCAGTTCTGGGATACACAGTCGCCTATGTCTTCCGGATCCCCGATCCACGTGCACGCGGGCGGACGCGCACCTACGCTCTCATCGCCCTTGGAGGACGCGATAGCTGGCGCGTTAGCATGGCCATGGTGAAGATCACGGAGATGTTTGAACAGATTGCGAACCAGATCATCGCTATGGCAAAGCAGGTTCTTGAGCAGGAATCGACGCTTGCGTCTCCTGCGTCGCACATGCGACCCACTACGGCAGCAGGTCCCGGCACCGTTACGCCTCCGCTGAGCTGTTCCAGCGGCAGTAGCGCTCCACGACGCGCAAGTGTCCAGGTTTCCGGCGGAAGGCCCAACACCATAATCCCTACGCCCGCAACTAGCACCGTCGGATCCCCAGCATCTCCATCGACGCGCAATATCACACCCGTCTCTTCCTTCCTCGCTGCTAAGAAGGTCGATCCAGACGGCTATCCCCGGGTCAGCCGGGATATCATGCGCGCCAAGGGCCTAGCCGAGATCGTAGGCAAGGAGAACTTCTTCGTGGAGCTGCATGCTAAATTTTGCATGCTGCTTGCTGGGCTTGTGAAGGACTTTGGGACCGGTTGATAGACCGGTGCTCCTAGCTCCGCCACTTGTTGTTACGTTATCCGCGGCTGCGGACGAGGACCGTGCTGGTCGTTGCATTGACTAGGCAACGGTTCTTCCCGCCATCCTCCCAATCATTCCACTGTGGCTGAAATAATGCTTCAGTAATCGGTCCCACCTGCACGCGATCCAGATCGTGGGCTGCTCGAGCTTCCATGCTCTTCGGAAGTCGCCGAGACTTTCCGCCATTATTCGCTTCCTCTCGCTCTTTCCTCTTTGATTGTTTTTGAGCCTTTTCCTGTGCTGCGTTCTAGCGACCTGTTTTCGAAACTGATTTTGTAATGGCGTCTCGCGTGTTAATTGCTTCTTCGTCTTTCTCTTCACCTTCTGTAACGGCCTGGGCTTGTTCCGCCTTGTATTGCTTGCTTTTTTTGTTCTTGCTTTTTCTCGCTTCGCACCACATGTTTTATGATACCCCAACCTTCCCCCAACTGTTTTGCTTTTCCGCGGCAAAGAGCGCGCGCGCGGTGGCGATGTTAGATACGAAGATTGAAGATTTCGGTTGCGTCTACGTCGGAGGGAGAGCTTAGAACTCGTTCGAATTTCCGGAGGATGGACTGCTTCCTTGTCTGATTTGCCTGTACGACGGCGATGCTGTAGTAGAAGAAGAGAAGAAATGATCAGGCGATAGGCGACGCGTTTCGGCGTCGCAGAAGGAAATTGCTTTCCATGGGCTCTCTCGACGTGTTTTTGCTTTTCCGTCTCGGGTCTGGTCTCTCTGTGGGTGTGTACGATTAACAGGAGTTGGTGGCTGGCGGTACGCGTGGCGTTGAGCTGGTTGTGCGATGATCTTCGTGCTCGATTGGTTTGCTCTGAGATATGGGTTCTGGAATCGAGTCGTCGAAACATGGGGTTGGGTGGGGAGAAGTGGCTCGCTCTTTGCGTGCGCGGTATCTAGAATGGACATTATCATACGTGCGCATCCTGTCTCCTGTGGTCGTCGTGCTCATCATGTTGCCGTGTGTATGAGAAGGTCAGCTCTGCCGCCACCACACTCCGGCACCTTCGACAACACCTGTGCCGTGCAAGGGTGCTCAGTCCCTTCACTCGTTCTGCCTTCATCAAGGAAGTTTCCGGTCCGGTCTCTCCTGCTTGCTTGCTTTTTTTTTTTTGGCCGCCCTCACTTCACTGCCCACGTGCGACGGCTTCCCGAGCGGACATTGGTCGGTTGGTCGGTTGGTCGGCCATGTCAGGACGCACCTGCCGGAAACGAGTCGTTGTCCCTCTTTGTCTTTTCCTTTCGTCGCCTCACCCTTTCCCTCCGCTCTTTTCCCGCCACGTCTCGCCTCGTCTTGTCTCCGTCGTTCTTGAAGTCCAGCCAGCCAGCCAGCCCATTCGTCGTTCGAAATTCGGCATCGAGAGAGACGTGAAGCGGAGAAAAAAAGGGATATCTCGCTCTCCGATGCCTCCCCCCGGCCCCGTAAGATGTATGACGTGAGATTCAAGCCACGCACCTTGATGTCCGCTCGCTAGTTCCGCCCCATCCTTCGTCGAGACGCTTTGTATTCCTTCCCTTAAACACCTGCGTGTCCGGCCGGAACTGCGCGCTGCAAATCGTTGGACGGCCGGGTCGCGGTTTGTCGTTGGATGGAGACGATGGGGATCTGGGTGGGTGGTAGAGGAGAAAATTTTCCTTCTTTTCTTTTTTTGGCTTCGTTGAGGGGGTCGGCAGGGATGAATTGTAGTACTGCTGCCTGGAGCTTTGCGTGCTTTGTGTTGGCCTGAGGCAGGGCTGGGAGGGCGGAGGGCGAGGCTGTATGGGAAAAACGATATCCCGTTTTCTCTTCTTTGCTTCTTGCATGAGGTCATGCTCGAGGGTTGCTACGGAGCGCTTATGCGGCGGGCGTGAACTGCTGGATATGCTGGGTCTGGAGTCTGTAGCTTGTGAGCAACACATGCCTTGACGTTGCTGGGATTGAATATGTCGGGAATTTTGTGTGCGCTGGACAAAGTTTGTCGCCGCAGGTATGAGGTAGGAAAAGGCACCGGCTCGAGATGAAGCAGCGAATTTTGTTTCTGTTGGGGCTGTAAGCACAGCTGCGTGCGGGTGAAGACCTCAAGACTCATAGGTTCCTGGCCGGCCTGACCGAGATCGGAGGTGACAACCACCAAGGTGTGCTAACCGCGTTTAAGCATGATCACTGCCGCATTTGCCGAATGCAAGCTGGGTGAGATGGAGCTGAACCGTCGCGCACTTACTGATGGCCTGCTTTCCGCGCAATCTTAGCTGAGCAGAAGCTGGGCGATTGCTCCTTTGGGACGGATGATGGCTGCCTCAACCGCGGTTCAGCCGAGCGAGGCAGCTCCTCCGCTGCTGCCTGTGTCTGCGAACCTTAACTCTGCGCGCCGTCCAGCCTGTTCCTGCCCGTCACCGCGCGCTGTCTCGTCTTTGCGGCCACTGCCCATCACCGGACCACCGGCAGCTTCGCGTTTGTGGCGTCCCGCCCAGGCCCTGTCCGTCGCCATGGCATCCTCTGGTTCCGCCGGGCCACCGCATGCTTTTTCACGAGGAGTCCTGTGATCAGCAGCCGGGCAGTCGAAGAGCCTGGTTAAGAGTGCGAGAGCAAAAGCCGCAGACCTATCCGCACGCTTCCGTCTTTTCCCTGCTCGACCTTCCCTTGCTGGAGACGTGTTTGAGAAATTAAGCTTAAGCTCTGGCTCGGCGTAGTCATCCACCCTTCCACGAACGTCTCCTGATCGCCAACACAGATGCACATGTTCCGTGCGTACATACTTCCTGGCGCCCTCCCAACTGGTCCAGCTGTCTCTGCTTTGACTTCGAGACACCAAAAGCCAGTCTTCTCCCCCAACATCCACACCAGCCACAAGCGCCCTTTCGAGCATTGGGTGCGTGATCAATACCATGGATTTCTGGTTCAGCTTGTCAGCCAACACGAAAAGAGTTGGTGGCCTTTCCGGGTGGCTGAACGCTTTGATGCCTGCCGCTCGCTGCATCCATCCGTCTCGGGTCAGCCAAAAGCTGGGCATGTCAGACTGCCTCAGAGGCTGACCGCAGCCCTCGTGATGGACCCCACAGCCTTATATTTACATCTCGAGGCTCCCTATAACACCCTTCTCTTACGTCCTGCCCAGGGCGGCTGCCTTTGCTCTTGAATCGTGCTCCATCTCGCCGATCTTGCTTTCTTTTTCCCCCTTGCACCACCATGGCGACCAGACAAGCCTCCGGCACCCCATCGTCGTCCGGCGGCAGCGCCGACGACGGCAAGGCCGTGCAGCAGCTCGCCGCGCTCGTCCTGCAGCGCGACCACATCCTGCACGACATCCTCGACCACATCGACGAGTACGTCGCCAAGGACGCCTCCGTCGACACCGCCCCGCTCAAGGACGAGGTCGTTCGCCCCGTCCTGCGCAACGACTTCGACCCCGAGGTCCAGATCCGCGGCTTCCTGCGCACCCTGCGCCACACGCGCGCCTTCAGGGACTCCCTGGGCAGGATCGAGAGCCCGGTGCTGAAGGAGCAGATTGAGGCGTTTTTGGAGGGCGGGTCGGCGGGGGACGTGCTGAAGGGGAAGGGGTTTGCGTTGCCGGCGTCGAAGCTGCATGGAGTGGTCGGAAAGAAGGAGGCCGGTAAGGGCAAGAAGGGCGGGAAGGCGTCGTTTGTGGATGTGTTGAAGAAGTTGGTGTTCAAGCTGCTGGATGTGAAGGCGCTGTTTAAAAGCTGCTTTGGGCAAGAGAAGGTGGTCGAGCGAGATCTGCCACGGGTGTACGAGGATGAGGCTAAGACGAAGGTTATGGAGGTAAGGTGTACTTTGCTCGTGATGTCTGAGCATTCGGGCTGAGTTCCAGATGCTCAAATGAGCTGTCCATTTCCCACTGCTCTTGGTTACCCGTTCATTCTCCTCATCAGACTGAACAGAACTCTCTTTCTTTTCGCCGCTCCATGTGAAGCATTGCTGACCCGATTTTGACATCACAGGTTCACTCAAATGAAGAGTTCGTCAACTGGGGTGAGACGGTAAAGCATACCCCTCGCTACACTTTTGTCCCTACGACAGCCCTGGGGGTGCAAAATCTCGTCCGCTACGCCTCAGCCAACAACCTCCGCGTCCGCTGCGGCGGCTACCGGCACAGCTGGTCGCCCATCTTCTCCCAAGCCAACGAGATCCTCGTCTCCTTCGTCAACCTCGAGCAAGTGACGACGCTCCCGGACCCGATGAGCCTCGAACCGGGCGACTACACGGGCGAGGGCGTCCCGGACCTCAAAACCATCGAGCTGGGCACGCAGCTGTCGGCGACCAAGCGCCTCTGCCGCGTGGGCGCCGCCGTCACGAACGAGGACTTCCGCCGCTGGGCCGTCGCTAACAACGCGTGGGCGCTGCCCGTCGACGTCATCCTCGTCGAGGTCACCATCGGCGGCGTCAACGGGCCCATCTGCCACGGCGCCGGCCGCCGCCACCCGACCGTCTCCGACCATGTGCGTCGCGTCGAGTACGTCGACTGCAACGGCATCCTGCAGGTCGTCGACGACCCGCACCTGCTGAGGGCTGCGGCCGGCGCTTTCGGCTTGCTCGGCGTCGTCACCCACCTCACGTTCGAGCTCGACGCCATGACGTACGCCGTCATGGAGCCGCGGAAGGTGGATGTGGGTCTGGCGATTCCGCCGCTGCGGAAGGAGGATATCCCGCCGGCGCTGCGGGCGGAGTGGTTCGATGAGAAGAACGCGGAGGAGCAGATGGAGGTAGCGCGCAGGGAATTCGAGCGGAGGGCCAGGGACGACTATTACAGCGAGTGGTTTTGGTTCACGTATCAACAGAAGGCGTGGGTGAATACGTGGAACACGGTTGCCGAGGGTACAGATGCGGTCGAGTACCCGGATGACGCGGCCGTCTTCTTGCAGTGGATTGAGGGGTGGCTTGGTGGGGTGCTGACGGGAAGGTATGTGGTTATGCTCGTGTTGATTGATTTGTGGCTGCCTTAGTATGTGTACTGATGGCTCCTTATAGTGTCCTCTTCAACGCCATCCCCGGCCACTGGCAGGCTCAATTGCTGGCCACGATGGGCATGGCAGCCCTGCCACCAAGGTTCGGCGAGAACGACACCCCAACCATCAAGTAAGCAACCCATATCACTTCCCTAATTGATGCAGAACACACATCCAAAAAAAAAAAAAAAGAAGACAACAACAACAACATTAAATGCTCACGCTTCTCAACCCTCAAGGACCCATCTCACCAACGCCCTCCACTTCCGCCGCGGCATCCAGAACATGCGCGTCCGCGACATCGAGCTCCAGATCCCCATCCCGGGGCAGGCGTCGGACGCATCCAAACCGGACTTCTCGGTCGTGCAGCGCGCGTGGTGGGACGCCATCAACGTCGTGTACGCGCGCGAGTACTCGGGCGCCGGCGCCTCGCACCGCACCGCGCCCATGCGGCTCACGCTCGAGCTGCGCATCATGGGCGGCTCGGACCTGCTGCTCGCGCCCCAGCGCGGCAACGCCCCGCACGGCACCGCCAGCATCGAGGTGCTGACGGTGCCGGACGCCGACGCCGACGCCGAGTGGGCCGGCTTCGCGCAGAAGGTCGTCGACCGCTGGATGGCGCTGCGCGACGCGAGCGGCGCGCGGCTGAACGTGCGGCCGCACTGGGCGAAGGAGTGGGAGGGCCTGCGCATGGGCGAGGAGCGGCTGCCGGCGCGGCGGTTCCTGCGGGAGGTGGCGTACAAGGACGCGATCCCGGAGTTCGTGGCGGCGCTGGCGGAGATTGGGGGTGCGCAGGGGTGGGGCGTCGAGGAGGTGAGGGAGAGGTTCTCGAATGAGATGTGGGATGAGGTTGTGTTTGGTAAGGGGAAGTGAGGGTGCGGGTGCGTCTGGTCGGTCGAGTTGTCGAGGGGTTATACTGTAATGTTTTTGTAGATTCCTGATACGCAAGTAATTGATAAGTGTTCTTTTTGGAGGCTGTCAGCTATCCCAGCATCGCTGATTCGGGTGCATTGCAAAATGTGTGTACCTTCATGGACAGCCAGAGCACTCATCAACATGTACTCAGCGTCTTCATCTCGGAGCGCGACCTTCCATTGCTCGCAGCGTGACCCTCATGATTTCTTTATTACGGTTGTGCTGGCCTGGCCGGCTCAGCACCCATGGCTGCTTTAGCCATCAAGGAGGTTCTTATATATGAAAAAAGATAGTAGGTCAAGATGTAAGCCAGGAAAAGGCGTGGTGATGAATGCCGTAGACGATGTGATAAGTCCAGGTGACGGGAGTGACGCTGCTTAGCTAGGTTCGTTTCTGTCTTTTGGGCAATTTTGTCTGTTCTTCTTGGCCACGCTGGCGATTTCGTGTTCCATAACCACAAGACGATGTGTCTCCCTTCTTTATTGGTTATTGCATATCAACGTAGTGGTCTTAGAGCTTGGGCCCGGATATAAGAGTGCTTTCTTTCAATTTAGTGGCTTTTCTAAAGAAGATGCTTCTTCAGAGATTCATGCCTCACGCCTACACCTTCTTCCGTAACTGCACATCTGCATCCAGATGAGTGGTTCGATCGCCCATTTATGAAGTGTATGATGGTGTTGCAATACTTCACAAATAGACAGTGTATACGCCACCCTGCTCGTCACCTCCATGTGGGTTCAGCACTCTTCTACGCTTTTTCTTGTCGGGATCACCAGTATTGCCTGCACGCCAAGTAACCTATGCTTCAACTCTGGCTACGCCTCCAGACACTTCACTTCTTTTATCATTGAAAGGGATGCGTGTTTCATGTGTTAATCAGTCTAATACTTGGTTGCCCTGCCGCATCTGTCTCTGCCCATGTACTCACCATTATGCTGCCAGCATGCCGCCCATTACATCCCGAACCCGTCCGAACACCCATCCAACCAGTCTTCCCGAGAAGAGAAGAAAAAATAGAGATCAGAAAAGAGATCGATATCCCAACGCCATGCTACCGATAACACCTGCTCACCAACCGTCTATGACAGGCGACGAGAAAACCACAAACCAAAAGAGGCGAGGAAAGCAGGAGGTAGAGCAAATCAAGCAGCAGCAGTCAATTCAACGCCTTCGCCGGCACGTTCACGCGCTCCTCGACCCAGTCGCGCCACTCCCTCCACTCACTGTACAGCATGGTCGACTTGCTGCCCTCGTAGGTGATGACGTTGAGGTCGATCTTGCGCCAGTCGTCCTTGCGGCCGCTCCAGCCGGCCTTGCGCATCAGGCTGACGATGGTCTCCTCCTTGGTCCAGCCCTGCTCCTTGGCCACGTCGGGCAGGTACGTGGCGCCGTAGCGGCGGCCGTGGTAGGTGAACGAGATGCGCAGCCCGTGCTTGCCCAGCTCCCACGCCATGGCGTCGGCCGCCGGCTGGAAGTTGGTCAGCAGCGTCACGCCGCACTCGAGGCTCGGGAGCTCCCGCGCCGCGATGGGGTTGAAACGCGTGTCATCGAAGGCTCTGTACGAGGTGGACACGGCATTTAGTGCACGGGACAAGCGGCGGAGACGACGTGTGGACGCTGCCAGGCGGGTGGGACGGGAGGTGTGGCACTCACGAGGTCAGCGCGTAGCTCCGCAGTCCGTCGGACAGCTCCTGCGCCTCAAACGTGCCGATGCAGCCGCGCAGGTTCTTGTTGCCGCTCCGGCTCACGGTGTTCCATGTCACAAAAAGCGGGCACGCGTCTGTCGGGGAGGCGCCGGCGGCGGCGGAGCTCGACGAATGGTCCCCGCGCACGCGGCGGCCGAGGCTGGAGAAGAAGGACGAGCGCGAGGACGACTTGGAGGTGGCTGACGAGGCAGTGGTGGGGGCGGAGCTGCGCGACGACGTCTGCGAGTGCACCGACGAGGTGCTGGCGTTGGTGGAACCCGAAGCCGGGCTGTCGGCGGCCAGACGGCTGATGGCTGGCGGAGGCTTGAGGGTTGCGGTGCCCTCCAGGTCTTCGGCGTCCGTCATCTCCTCGTCCTCGTCCTGACTCTCCACCTCGTCCTCGGCGTCCAAGCCGTCGACGTCGGGCGAGTTGTATTTTTCCCACAGATCTTCAAGCTCGTGCAGGCTCAGCGGCTGGCGCTTCTCCAGGCTGGCGCTCAGGCTCTCGAAACAATAGGCGCAGTGGGCGGTTGTCGCCATGGTGGGCAGGACGACGGTCAGGCAATAGGCAATAAAGACACGGCAGAATCGGCGACACTGGAGCTGTGGGGCAAGGAGGGAAGCAGCGAGCGGGCAGCAGCGGAAGGGCGGAGGCTTGGTGGGGAGTGAGAGCGACAGGTGAGCGGGACCAAGGTGACGAGGAGGGGGATGATTAATGATGCCCACTGCAGGCCACCCAGCTTCTGGCACTCTAGCCCGATGTGTCGACGCTCGCGGGTGAAGCTTCGCTGGCACCTTGGGGGCGGATTGGGCAGGCAGTGGCGGCGGCGTGCTGGGCGGGCGGCAAGGCGCGGGCGACAACAGGCTTCGAGGCCAGGCGCTCAGGCGGGCTGCGGGTGCGGGCTGCGGGCTGCGGGCTTGGGGCGTTGGTGAGAGGGCGGCGGCGCTGACGCAGGAGGGCGATGACGACGTGACGCCCCACGCCGGGCTGTCGGCGATTCGCGGCGAACCGCCAGCGGCTGCGCCCGGCGCTCCAGGTACCGCCACGTGATCACGATAAGGCCCTGTCTCGCCCGCTGCCCGACAGGCGTCGCGCTTCAGCCGCTGCCTCTGTGTTTCGCCGGGTTGTCTGTCGTCTGTCTCGGGGCTGCCAGGATCAGACTGCGATCATGTGGTCCGGCGTCTGCCACCCTGCCGATCAGCGGACAGACGTTCACCGAGCCCGCATTTATGTACCGCCCGACTGGGACGGAGAGCGTTGAACATCAATTGCTTGTGCAATCTCAACTCGATAGTGACACTTAGTATTCACTGGCCAATGACTTCTGTCCAACGAACAGTTCACGGTCTGATAGCGAATCCAGGTTGCGCATTGCGTCATCGCTCTTGACATCACAAACACCTCAGTCCTCACATCCAGCCGTGTGCCTTCCATATCTACTCTCTTCGCTTTCCAAACTCAAGCTAAATTCTCCAAATTCTCTGCTGGAAACTGGGACCTCACAATTGCTTGTCTGAAAATTTCCCAGCTCACCAGCTTCGTCTTATCAGTGCTTCCGGGCCCCTCCACCAGTCTCTCAATTCACCCATCATGAGCCCTAACATCCTCATCGTCGGCGCCACGCGTGGACTCGGTGCCTCTCTCGCCCAGGAATACACGCAAAAGGGCGCAACCGTCTTCGGCACTGCGCGCGCCTCCACCGCGCCCTCCACCCCCAGCAACGTCACCTGGCTCACCGACATCGACGTCTCGAAGCCCGACGTGGGCTCCACCCTCGTCTCCAGCTACAAGTCGCACACCACGGCCCCCATCGACATCCTCATCATCTCCGCCGGCTACTTCGGCAAGGAGAGCTTCGGTAAGAACGACCCTTAGCCACGCCACCACCCGCATGAAGCCAGCCACCCATCCCACCGCCCCAAGCAAACCCCTCTAACCCCCTCTCCCGCAGCCTCCCCCTCCCACTCCGCCCAGCTCACCATGTACGCCACCTCGGCCATCGCGCCCACGCTGGTCGTCTCATCCCTCGCGCACGCCGGCCTGCTCGCCCAGCGCGGCGGCAAGGTCGTGCTCGTGTCGTCCGAGAGCGGCAGCGTCGGGCTGCGGCACGCGAGCGAGGGCGGCGGCAACTACGGGCACCACGGCAGCAAGGCGGCGCTGAACATGGTCGGCCGGCTGCTGAGCCTGGACCTGGCGGCGCAGGGCGTGGCCGTGGCCGTCGTGCACCCGGGCTTCATGCGCACCGACATGACCAAGGGCGTGGGGTTTGACGAGTTCTGGGATGTTGGCGGTGGTGAGTGCTTGGGTCCTTTTCTTTCCCTCCCTGCTTGAGCTTTGCTTGTCTCCGTGGAAAGCAGCGCTGACGGGCGATGTCGCCAGCTGTCACGCCCGACGTGGCGGCGAAGTCGTTGGTCGAGTGGGTGGACACGTTTGACATGTCGAAAACGGGGGAGTACTGGGCGCCGAGAGGACCCGGGTGAGTAATTCCTGGGCGTGTCAATCAATCGAGTTTTCCTTTTGCTGACCGGTAGTGCAGAGATATCGGAACGGCGGAGCCGGTTCTTGGACCTAAGGATAAGCTACCTACGCCGTTGCAGTTGCCTTGGTAAGCTGCTTTCAAACGCAGTTGCGTCTGCAGGGTGGCTTGTGAACTGCGTCTCTGTCAACGGAGTCTAACTTCTCGTTCATGATGGTATGATAATGCTAAGGTATCAATTACGAAAGTCTCTCTCGTTCTTCGTGCAAAAGCTGAAAGAGTTGAGAACGTGTCCACCCAGTTGGCCCATACGAAAACAGGAAGGAAAGATATTACAAAGGCACGCTAAGTGTAAGAATGACCTGAAAAGCTCAGAAATGAAGCCAGAAAGGCACAGGCGCTTCCCCGCGAAGAACAAGGCCTGGAGAACGCCTAGAAATGCAGGATCGGACGCGTGTGCGTATGCTACTCGTACCAAAAACAATCGAATGCTATGCAGCACTGAACTGCCGTTGGGTATCTGAAGGAGAGCAACCATCTAAAAATGCGCCATTGTGGTCAACATATCCTGCAGAAGCACGGAATTAGTTCAATGCCACTTTGTCGAAGAGCTTTGTAGATCTCACCAGTCGTTGAAGACATCTGTGGGGTTTGCTGCGAACCGAAGTGGTCGGCGTCCGGGAGAGGTTGATACGGCGAGAGGTATGTTTGGTGATGAGACTGCGTCACGAGATGGTGCGGTTGAGGATGATGAGAAGAGTGATGCTGCTGTAGGCTTGCTGGATCTATCGATGTGACCGGCGGGGCATTTGAATGGACGTGGTGGTGGAATGGATCATCGTAGCTGTCAACGAACGGATGATGAGGATGATGATGGCCGGGCTGAGAGGGCAATGGCTGCTGACGGTGATGCTGAGTCTGGTCTCCACCGCCAGGGTTGTTCCCGAGATTCTGCACGGCACTGCTGAGCATGGCGATGTTGTGTGGATCAATCGCCATGTCATCGTCGGCAGCGTTTGCGGTGGCCACGGGGTCGCATTGCATGTCACGGACGGACGATGAGGCGCGCGGGGTGGCAACAGCGCTAGTCGATTCCTCTATAGTAAACTCATGCTGGAACACGAACTCGGATCCGGGCGTTGGCGTTGCCGAGGAAGCCTGGGCATGCTCTTGGGGCAACGACGACGATGCAACGGGCTTATCAGAACCGCTGACCTTGCGGCCATTATTTTGGTTGTTGCTGGCGGCGGCAGCGGCAGCCGCCGACTTGAGCGACTTCTTCTTCAGCTTCTCATTGCACTCGGCGCAGTTGTCTATTACTTCGGTGACGGTGGTCTTGATCCGGTTCCAATGGTATTTCTCAGACACGGTAGCGGTAGTCTTGTTGATACCAGCATGTGTCTCCTTGTTGGCGCGATGGTACTGTCTCGCGATCTCGTACTGCATCCGCGGCTCCGAGATGACCTCCTTATCGCCCAGCATCAGCTTGTCGTCGGCCGTCGAAGCACCAACCCCAACGCCGCCGCCACCATCACAGCTTTTGCCGCCGCCACCACCTCCCTCGACCAAGGTGTAGTTCCTCACTGCGGCGCGGAGTCTGTTCTTTTCCGCGGAATCAGCGTCGCCTGGGTATTTGCCGGTCTTGAGGTAATACTTGATCCTCTCGAAGCGCTTCTCATCGTCGGCGTCCTCTTTCTTGTAGCCCAGGTGGCGGCCGTAGATGATGGCGTCCACGAAGTGGCCCTCGGGTTGCGTTGCAAGGTTGCCGCAGCCGGGCACCCGTCCGATCCGCTTGAAGCCCAGCGTGTCCCAGATGCGGCAGGACACCACATTGGTCTCGTAGACCAGGTTGAAGACCGAGTAGGTGTAACCCTGTGATAGGAGAGAAAAGAGAGAAACGGATCAGACTATTGCAGTTGCAGAAAAGATGACACCGGCCTTGTTTGCCGGGGGTTGAAATATTGGCACAGGCTGCCGACTTACCAGCAGCGGCGCCCACTCGAGATAGCACTCTCCCATCAGCCTGCCCACACCGCGGTTCCTGGCGCCATCGGTGACGAGGAAGCCGCCGTTGCACACGTGGCTGGAGCGGCCGGGGTAGTTGGGCTTGATGTAGAAGCTGCCCAGGCAGTGCTTCTCCCAGCTGCAGCCCTCCTCCTCCATGCGGCGCAGGTCGTCGACGCCACCCTTGAGGTCGCCTAGCAGCATGACGGCGCCGAAGTTCTGGAACCAGTAGGGGCCGAAGGCCTCGAGCGTGAAGGCGTCGAGCATGGGGTACGTGTCGCCCTTCTCGATCTCGCGGTTCAGCTGCTGGCGCAGGTAGTCCATCAGCGACAGCGGCACCTGCGACGGCGCCGAGAAGGGGATCAGCGACGCCTTGGTGGTGCGGTCCCGCAGCACCAGCGTGCGCGGCTGGATCGAGGCCGGCAGAGGGCTGCCCGGCTGCGGGTGCGGCTTCTCGCCTGACCGGCGGTAGATGGCCGGCGACGCCGGGTCATCCAGCATGGCGGGCATGTTGCGCGCGGCAGAGAGACAGGCAAAGGAAAGAAAACGCGCGAGTCAATTCGTCAAAAACGGCTACAGGCGATGGCAGGCGTCAGCAGCTGGTTGAGTGAGCAGTCCAGTCGAGAGCACGCGAGCAGTCGCAGCCATCAGGCCCCTGGCGAGCAAGCCTCCTGCGTTTTGGCGGCAGATCGGGCGGGCGCCGCCGTTGCTCGTCGGCAGAGCAGAGCTGGGCGCGGCCGAAATGCAAAAGTATGTGGGAGGGAACTGACCAGGGGTGGTGGGAGTGGTAGGGCTGCTGCGGCGGAAGAACGTGGTCCAGTCGAAGTGCGGTGCGTCTCACGTGCTTTTATGATCCTGTGCGCGGGGTCGGCTGAACGCCGGCGCTCGACCGCTAGCGCTGCGCCCTATACGTGACCAGTGGGCCTGTTCGCTCGCTTTATTTGATAATAGATACCGTGTCTGCTCACGCTGGTTTCAGCTGTCGAGCAGCGCTGCCCAGACTGTCTCAGCAATGAGTCCTTATCACCAGCAAGGCCTCTCGTTGTGGAGCACAAGAGTCAGTCGGCTGCATGTCCGTTTTAGGATTAATCATCTATCATTCCAACGCTGCCGAATGCATTTCACGAGATCTACCTCTCTATGTGTCTAAACCAAACCAGTCGCTCTCTACCAGCTGAACACCTCGTCAAAGTAATCCACCCAGCAATCAAACTCCTCCGCCGCGCTCCTCACCGCCGCCTCCACCCCCCTCGCCATCGCCGGCGGCCCACACAGCAGCACCGCAATCCTCCCTCTCTTGCCCGGCCGCCCCCGCGCCTTCGCCGCCACCACGCCCTGCGCCGCCTCCCCGATGACGGCGCGCACGTTCGGCCGCCCCGCCTGGATCTCCACCCCGCCCACCCGCTCCGCCCGCGCCGCGTCGCCCGTGCAGAACAGCGCCGCCCCGAACGCGCCCTGCGCCAGCCCCGCCGCGAGCTCCCGCTCGACCACCTCCCGCATGAACGCCTCCTCGCGCGCCGCCCACACCAGCTGCATCCGCGCCCGCCCGGCCCCATTGCTGCCGCCGCCCTCCTCCACGTCTTCCTCCCCGCCGGGCCGCGGTCGCGGCGAAGCCGGCTGCTGCTTCGCGTGCTCTTCCTGCAGGTACGGCACCGCGGCCGAGATGCCCGAGCCGCCGGCGATGAGGATTGTGGCGTCGTAGGAGCCGAGCGCGTGCGTGGCGCCGTACGGGCCTTCGAGGAGGACGAGGGGATGGAGTCGCGCGGTGCGGGTGCGGGTGCGGCCGCTGTTGGGGTGGGCCTGCGCGTCGTGCCGGATGCATTGGTCGCGGAGGCGGCGGGTCCAGCCGTCGTAGGGGCGGATCCAGAAGGTGAGGGTGGTTGGGGTCTTTGCGGACGATTTGGAAGGGGAGGTGGGGGATGATGGGGTGGCGAGGTTGGTGACTGAACTGGAGGCGGAAGAAGTGGTGGACGAGAGGAGGGGCTGGGAACTTGATGAGAGGGCTGCGGTCTCGCCGTCTTCTTCCTGTTCGGCTGAAGAGGTGGTGGTGGGGGTGAGGGGATATACCTCTTCCTCGCTGGCTGATGAGACATTGCTGTGGCGTCGCCATGTGCCAAGCGTCATGGGGTGGTTCTCGTAGCCGCGGATGGAGAATGGTTGGTAGAGGAAGTAGTACTGGCCCGGTTTCGGCGGGGCGATATTTGGACCGGGGACGATTTCGAGGGTGATGATATTGGATTCTCGGTCGTAGATTGCGGTGGTTTTGGTGCACTGAATGCGCCCATTCCTGAAGCCGAAGTTGAAGGCGAGGATTCGGATGAGGCGAAGAGAGCGGTCAAGGAGCCAGAGAATGGCGGGGACCCAGAGATACCAGTCGTACTCATGGTCGAAGACGCTTGTGTGGCTGTTGAAGGAATAGTAAGCGACCGAGCAAAGAGCCGTGAAGTTAGCGAGACTTACACGAAGAGACCTATGATTACGGCAAGAGAGGAGATGATGTGACTATCTATGAACAGTTCGTAGTATCTTTCCCTAAGCCACACCGGCGTAGAGACGATGAGTAGAAGGGTCATGACGAAGGTTGCCTTAAGATTGTCAGCCTGATTTTCTCACTGATGAGGGCCCATGAATTTCAGGCACTCACAACAACTCCAAGAAAAAACCAATCAGTCTTCAACCATTCCCAAAATACTCCGCCTAGACACAGGACTTGTCAGTATATGCAAACAGGGACGTTAAAGTGTGAGACATACTGTCGAGAGTAAGAACAGTATACAATACGGAGTGGGCAATGGCTTCCAAAGTAGCTATCCACGCAACGTGAAGGTGGAAGCGGATGAAGGTTGGAAATTTCCACCCTGTTGCCCACATGAAAATATTGTTCCGACCAGAAAATAGCCATAGAATCGGAAGATTTGCATAAGAGAGAATCCCAGTACGATCGGCGGCGTAGCGCGCTACCTGGTGCGGCATTTCCGGGAAACTGTGGTGTAATAAGCTTCTTACGGCCTGGGAGATGGATGAGTAGACTCACTATATGCTCTGATCATAGAAGCGATAGTTGAAAAAATTGAAAATGATACTCAAAATCCAGTACACCCAGATTGCTACAGTTTCACCGACAGGGGTGAATTTAAACCTGAAGCAGGATCTGGAGTCCTTTTCGGTGGCAACGACACCCGGAACGCGTTCATATGTCAGACTCTCCGGAGTCCAACGATCAATGAAGTCCAGGGCAGACTGAAACACTGAGAAGGAGAAAGCTTTCCGAAAGCTACGGAGAGCCCGGTAAAGTCGATCTCTGAGGAAGCGACGGAAGAGCTGGGCAGCAGCAGCAACTAACATTACAACCCCCCAAAATTCGTACTGAGTGCGTCTGGAAGACATGTTAGCATCATGGTCCTTATGTGATACATTGGGGACGACATACCCATTGCGCTTATGAGCCCACATGGTGTACCTCCAAGAAAACTGCGCAAGATCAGCCTCGTGGTAGTTACATCCGAAGTACCACACTCACTATGGTTTGAAAACATCTGGAATAATACGCGTTCGACAGAAGCACCACCTCGTCAACCATCTGCCCACGCGGGATCTCCTGCCATTCCAAACTCCTCAAGCTCTCTCGAAGCTCATCCACCGAGCTGTTTGCAACAAGATCGGGCACCGGCCGCAGTTCCGCCCCGTTGCCCCATTTGTGGCAGTGTTCCTGCAACAGCGCGACAATCGGAGCAAAGTCCTTGCTGTCGTCCGAAGCAGCACAGATGACTTTACCCGCGGCGTAAATAGAGATGGCCTTGAGCTCGTTCCGGCAGAAGTCGGCACCCTCGGTATGCGGTGCAGAAGCGTTGCGCTCCGCGAAGCTGAGGTAGTTGTACCCCATAAACACGGCCTGGACGCACATCTGGTCCGGCGGCAGCAGGTCGTCGGTGAGGACGGCGACAGGGGCCAGGCATAGCAGCAGCAGGAGCGGCAACATGCCGCGCAGCCGATGAGGCGGGACGCCGACGACAGCAGTGATCAGCCTCATAGCGGCACGGCTGTGGGCGGCTCCGGAGCGGAGCGTCTGGGACGGACGGCGATGGTGGAGGAGGTTGGGTCTCACAAGAAGCTTATTCCGGCATGTGGTACAGCCATGAGTCGCGAGAAAGTTAAAGTCCAATAGGTAACCAGATGTTTGATGAGCGATTGATAAGATATCGACGAGGTTTTGATCCGCAACCGGGGCTCGTATTCGGCCTTTTATTTCTTCCTGCGGCCGGCCCAATCAGATAAGGCCGCAGACTGGCAGGCTCGCGGATGACCTGCAAAGCGCCCACGCGGACATGGCTGTGGAAGTCACGCTGTCAACCTGCAGGAGCCAGAGGCCACTGCTGTACACGTAGTGAGGGAGGAGATTGCTCGTCACGTGCGTGGCTGGCTGGCGAAAAGGTCTGGGTCGTGCACGTCCCAAGATATAGTCGTGGCCGCAATCCAAGGGAGCCTTCCTCGTCTGGCGGCTGCACTTCGTTTTCGGGACTAGCGTGCGTTATTCCGCGCTAAAGTGGCCCAGCGCTTCCCAAGCCATCCAACTCTCTCTCTCCTTCACTCTCGCGCTCGCTGTCAACACCAACGAGAATGGCGCTCTGGCATCCGGCCAAGATCGGTAAATGCACCTGCCTCGCTCATACGGCTATGATTTTAACATGTCTCTAGATCCAGTGCAGATTTGAAAGCACATACCGCAATCTCGACGTCACATGTGCACACTCACGACTTCACTTCTCATGCCGACACGGATTCAATCGCGCCTGTTTCGCCATTGCGACCAACATCAAACAGGCAGATCGTCCTCAAGACTCGGCAACCGCAATGGCCGCTGACCTCACTCCGCACGTGACCTCCGGCATCCCTGCTTCATCATCTGTGCTGTGGTATGACCACCTCAGCCTCCCCTCCACCAATACAGTCCTCAAACAGCCCTATGCGCCTCAATGCCCCCCTCTACCCATAGAAGTCTGGGCCAGGATAATCTCCTACACCACTACTCGCAGCGCGCGGCTTTCTCACCTCTGGCACACGCTCCGTGCCACTTCCCATCTCCTCCGCAATGCCGTTGAGATGGCCTTCCGCGACACACATCTCCCTTCTGCTGTGATCAACACGAATGCGAATCTACCTCACCCCGACCTCACCTTCCGCTATGACCGACTTGACCAGCAGGATTCCACGCGCGCAATTTTCGGCATCGATGAGGAAGATAGTTTCGGTGAATACGATAGCCACATGATTGATCTAGTCGGAGACGAGTGGGTTCAAAAGCTCGATGGAGACATGCAAGGCCCGGAATTCTGGAGGCACGACGTCCACTTACGGGGATTAAAAAATTGCACGAGTTTGCCGGACGTACGGATCCGACGGACGCCAGGAAACCTGGAGATCTCGGTCAAATGGACACGCATGCTGGACGAGCTGCTCGGCGAAGACTTGTTGGCGCGGCAGCTGCGCAACGAGTGGGCGGTGGATAACTGGCATCATATATATCATCAAAAACAGCAGGTATGCGACCTGTACAGCGCTAGTGACAGCGAACAGGCGATAGCAGATGAAGTGTTGAAAGATACGTTCCGCCGCGCGAGGAAGGTCCGGATCGATCGTTGGCACGAGAGGCGTGAACGTGAGGGTAACGGGATGCAACGTTACACCGATAGCAAGCGCGTCACAGAGATAGCGTTCAATGAGCTGGAGAGGGTACTGGCGCTGAAAGCAAACTTTAACGCGATTGAGGAGGTGGAGGGACCGGAGACTGATATGCTGCTCGGTTGGTAGCGAATTTTTTGCTATGGGTCATTGAGTCACAACATAGATTGCTACCAGACGGTTCAGTGGTGGTAGAAACCTTCAAGGAACTTTATACGTCATCTCATGAAGATGGGAAAAAGGATTGCTGAAATTGAAAGTCTGAGCGATAGTTAAATCTGGGAATATCGTTGCTGGAGATCACAGTGGACGCATTCATAGAAAGGCTGATATCAGAGATAATATTTGTAAAGTTGCAATAACTGGCTCAAACTTGCCTTCCGCCTTTCGCTAGTAATCTACATAGAATTCGTGTGGGTGAAGAAGCAAAGAGCGAAACCGACCTTTCAACTACTCGAGCCGTCCGTACCACACATTATCGACCTCATCCAGAGTCGACGCCCGCTACAAATCATCTTCGGAGTAGTTCGTTATTCATAATTCATCAGCAAACGCAATCAGCCTCTCTTCAAAGGCTCCCAACCCCCTTCATGCCCGCAATCAAGCCTCCTTGAAATCCACGTGGTGCATCTCGATCCCGCTCACCAGCGCCCGCAGCTTCACGATGCTCTCCTTGAACGCAGCCGTCTCCCTGTACGCCATGTGCGCGCCGACGCTCTCCCACGCGATCGCCGCCAGGAACACCCTGCCCTTCTGGCCCCCGAGGCTGGCGTGCTCGACCTCCTCGTCGCCCCACGCGCCCGCGCTGCCGACCAGCCCGGCCGCGTGCCGAGCCGCCACCCCCGCGAACTCGTCCCACGGCCCCGCGAAGTCCGCGTCGCCGTACCCCGCCGGGAAGTAGAACGACACCAGCTCCGTCACGGGCGCGCCCGACGTCAGCGCCGCCAGCGGCGTGGCGAACCGGTGGTGCGCGAGCGCCGGCGGCGCGGCCAGCAGCGTCGACACGCCCGACAGGAAGGGCCCGTAGGCCGGCGACGCGATGAAGGTCTTGTGGTTGGAGATGTCGTCCCAATCTGCGTTTCGAGGGAGGCGTTAGCGCGGCGCGGTGCTTGACGGGCCCGGATTCGGTGGGAGAGGGCGTGGCGGTGCGCGGGCAGCGGTACCGATGAGCATCTGCGCGTTCTCCGGGTTCTCGATCGACCGACCCCAGACGATGCGCTGGCAGCCGGGCTGCGCGCCGATGGTGGAGAGCGTGCTGCGCCAGGTTTCGGCGGCGGGCCCGGTGGTCAGGTCGACGTCGGGTTTGAGCGGGAGGACGGCGTTCTCGGTCGCGGGGGCCATTGTCGTCGCGGTTGGGAGGGTTCTGGAGCTCGAGCTGGGGATGCGGGGTGGGGCGGGCGAAGAACGCGGTTGAGATTATGAGTGAATGGCGGAGATGTTGGGAAATAATAATGGGAGAGCTACCTACTAAGCTCGGGCCGCGGTGGAGTGAGCTTTGGAACCCCGCCATTGCTGCGGGGCAGTTGCGAGTGAGACCAAGACGTCATCGCTTTCCGCGTCCGCCATCAGCCGGCACTGCGATGCCATTGGCGTTGGCCATTCATTGCGTGAGATCCGTCAGCTTGAGAATTTTCAGCTGCGATTATTGATGGTCGGTGGAGAGGAGGAGACGGTGGCTTTCTCTGAATATGGAAAGGCGAAATATGCTAACACCAAATGCGCCTAATATTCCAGCTTCACGAGTGAATTTATGGGAGATCTGAAGATAAAGCACGACCTCTATTCAAATGGCCTCTGCGTATGGCAATAAGCTTTCAGATCGTGTAGATGGATGCTCGACGATTATCCTCCCCACATGCTCACAGCTTTGTAATAAGTCTGTGCCAACACATCGCAAGGTGTCTTCGAGACAACGTAGTAGAGGACTTTGGCAAAAGAATTCTTCGGCTTGCCCGTAGCACATATTTTCTCCATGTCGTCAAGAAACTTCCTGTCCACCTCTTTCTTTGCTTTCTCAGTAAAACGTTTCAGTCCCTTGTAGGCTGTGTATCCGAAGTCATGGCGATTACAGGCAAAGGCAAAATCCAATTCTGGTGCATGCGTGCAGTCGTCAGAAGCGAACCACTGGTCGGGGATGCACCGGATATCCTGGCGTTTCCGGTATTGCATGAATTTGTCGAGGGGCATTTCGAACATGAGATGGCGGACCCACCATTCCGTGTCGCAGGGTTCGTTAGCTTTGGGAGGACTGGAACTGGGCGGAGTGGTGTGCCTATGATAAATCCTAGGAGAAGAATTTTTCGGCTCAAAAGCGGGATCGTTCGGAGCGGGAGCAGCAGAGATATTGGCAATAAAAAGGCTCCCAAAAAGGAGGATGAGGGTTATGAGTTTCATGATCACATGTATTTGTCGTTGAGACCGTGACTAGAGTAATTTTCGGTGGTGAAACTTTGACAGGACGGATGTTAGGGTCCTGGGGTATTTGTACCCAGCCCTTGGAGAAGTATGTTGATCTGGTAGCCTGGCCAGGCACCCACCTACCCACCCACAGATCTATTTCCACCCCACATTTCGAGCCATGGCTCGATATTCAGACCCTCCTTTTTCCTACTATGCAGTATATAACAAAACCTGGCCAGGGATAAATAATCCGCTCAAGCCCGTTACATCACGACAACTCCTTGAGTTTCGCAAGGTCCGAACAAGCCAAACTCCTCACCTTCCCACGCGGCAAGACCGCATCAGCACTCCTCCAGCAAAAACTCCCAAGAATGAAGCTCTCCGCCGCCGCCATCTTCGCCACCAGCTTCGTCGGCCTCTCAGCCAGCGTCCCAATCGAACGCCACGCTCTTCCTCCGATCGAAAGCACGGCGGGCGTCGCGCCAGTCATTCCCAGCATCGATGTCGCGCGCCCCGTCCTCAAACACGTGCAGATAGCCGGCCGTCAACTAATCCACGAGGCCCCGAACTCCCTGGGCCCTATAACTCCCATAGGCGGTGGTAATCCCGGAGCCCACGTACCCAGCGACGCCTTCAGCGCCTTCAACTCCCCCGGCCCGGTCATTCCCGCAGACATGCCCGAGCCCGTCCCGGAGAAGCAAGGAGAGCACCACCGCGCAGCCCAAGAACGCGAAGAGCTGGAAAAGCGTCACCCGGGCCCTGATGTGACCCACAAGCTCGTCTCGATAGATGGAGATGCGCCCGAGCATGGGGCGGATCTCGAGGGGGCCTTGTCCAGCGGGCCTGTCAAGCCAATGACCGATAGACCTCTGGGAAAGGAAAATATGCTTGACGAGGATACATCTGAGGAGCTGGAGAGGCAGAGGGAGAAGGCGGCGAAGAATAGGATGATCGATTGGGCAGGCGGTCAGTATTAGATAGGATAGCCGCGTTATCGTGTTAGCGCTTCAAATTGAAGTAATAGGCTTCATGCTTATTGTAATTTTGATTGATTAAACTGTTGATGCTTATTGTTCTGAGTGAAGTACATTAGTGATGCATGACTGCAGCATACAAAAATGAGATGAATGCCGTTTCAATTTCGCACCGCGGAGTCGAGAGAAAGCAACCAGCAATATCCAGCTCTTGAATCCTGCATTCAGATCTCTTCCTTGAGATGTCCGGTGTATTGTCTCCCCTAAGCGCCACCCTCCCTCTTGGCATACTCCTCCTCCATCCGCTCTTCGTACAGCTTCTCGGCGGCCAGCTCAGCCTCGGACTTGGGCTGCTGTTGGGCCTGCGCGCCAGCGGATGAGGACGTCGACGTGGCGGTCTGGGCGGCGGATGTGTTGTTCTCGGAAACGCCGGTCTCGGAGGTCGAGGGCTTCTCGGAGGTGTAGATGGGGAGAGGCATGGTGGCGGTCTGAAAGCGCAAAGGTTGGCGGGGCTGGTGGGGCAGAGCTGGAGTGGGAGTGGGTGAGCGGACCTGAGGTGAGAAGTCAAGAGTTTGGTCAGTTGTGGCAGGTAGGCCTGAGGGTGAGTGGTGGAATGGTGACGGCGGAGCTGAGCTTTTATGCAGGCAGGTGCAGGGAATTACGTCAGTGCACCGCCACCGCCACACTGCGCCACACTTGTGCACTCGCCTTCGGGAAGCGCTTTGGACATCTTTGAAAGCCACATCTAGGACGTTCCAGTGCTTGCATTTCTTTCTTATCACGTATGCGCTTGCTCAGATCTTTGTGGAGTCTCATGTGACGCGATCGGCTTGCAGATAATTTCTTTGCTGTCTCCGGAGATGACAAGACATACTCATGACGACGCTTCACCGTGACTTTCGCAATGATGAGTTTGACTTGTACCAAGCTCCTTCTCGATGGCGTCGTGTAAGCCGAACCAACCCATAAATGCGCTTACGGCTGGCTTCAGAGGAGTTGAAGGGCAGTACGTGCACTTTTCGTATCTCGGAATAGTTGTTTTTTCAAACAGAGTCGTAAGAACACATCGGATACTATAATAAATATATGAAATGACCTCGCCTCCGATGTGATACAGTCTCAGTGGTAGAGTAGATTGATAATCCAGCTTGCCTCGCATATACTCCGTAGAATTCCGGCTCTAACCAGCGGCTTGAACCTCCGGATAAGCACCTCCTGTTTTGGGAAACTCACGTAGTCCGAACAGCACCTACAATCGTATTTTCATACACAAGCGCCACGATCGGCCACTTGGTAAACCTTTCTTAGATCTTGGCACTCTGAATTTGCCAAGATCATACGGATCCCCTCGGATCACGCATCGGATTGTCGAAGTGATGACGAAGGCCGTGGTGCGGGGATATTGAAAGTCCAGATTGTCTTCCCCAATATCGAAGATCGTCATAATTATTACTGATGTTGGAAACCGGAGATCTGGAGTCCATCAAAACCATTAACAGGGTTGTGAAATCTCCGTGGAACCACAACGCACAGGCAGCGCGGGTACAATAGCTTGAGTATGATATTGTAATTACGGTTGTGGTAATTTGGTATAATGGTGAAAGCAACTCATAGGGTTTGGCCCATTTCATTGCAGTGCAGACGTAGTGACACAATTAGCATACCGTGCTTGTTATCAATTCTAAAAATACTGACGGGGCAGAGAGAACTAACAGACCCAAGAACTTCAAAGTGTCCGTGTGACCTCAGTATTTGCAGGTCGAATTCGCTTCCCCCTGGTTGGCCAAGAAGACCAACACGGTCCATCAGCCATCTCAGGAATTTATCCCTGATGAGCACTTGGCTGCAAGGTCGCGTAACAAGAAGAAATGTTTGACTAGAGTAAACGTCTGTATCAAACTCCTACTCAGCATCTGCCTTTAGGACTGAACAGTTGCCCGTTTGCGCTAAGATCGTAGCTGATAAGGGTTTACAAGTCATGGGATGTAGTTCATCAGTTTCAGTAACCCTGGCACCATAGGACAAACGAGTGTTCTCTAGCCCGAGTGATTGAATCCCCTTGTCCAGTTTGGCAGAGCTAAGAATTAGCCCATACGTGGAGGGTGTACTCATATATATATGTGGAAGTACCTCAGAGTAGAGCGAGACTCACCACTCAAAGTCATCGTCACCGGTTTTGATTTCCACGAGACATCAGACAAAAGAGATCTCTAGCAATTATGCAGTCATACGGCTCCATATTGGCCCTGTTTTTTGTCCTTCTACCAACCCTATTCTCTTCAATCACCGCTATCCCGGTAGAGATCATCCCACATCGTTCCAAGGCCGCCATAGAGAATTGGCTAGAGAAACGACAAAGCCAGTGCACTTCCACCCAGGAAGTTGCATGCTGCAATACCAGCGAAGAAAGCTGCACGACCTCTGATATGCCCTTTCGTACGTTAATGATCCCACATATGTCCGGTTGAATAAGCAAATTGACGCTTCATCGAATAGACACCGGCAATGATTCTATTGACTTCCTCGAAGAACCTTGCAGTCCGCAAACGACCGTCAGTTGCTGCAACGCCCAGCACATTACTCAATTTGTGAGCATGGGTGGTAGCTGAATAGAAACTATCCTGATTGTAGGTGTTGACGAGAAGCAGGGAAACAACAACACTGTCGTCATCAACTTTGCCAATTGCGCTCCGCTGAGCCCTGATTCCAAGGATGATATGACTTCGACGATGCCTTCCCAGCCTCCGACGTCAACGTCTTATCTCTCAGCACCTCATGCTTCGGTGGCACCTGATATGGAGCAACAGGACGAAGAAGAGAACGAAGAAGATGCCGAAGAAAACTGGGACGAAGAAGACAATGAAGCCGACGATTGATAATGGGAGCAAGTTTGTATGACGACTAGCATTGGGAGTCCATTTCTAATTTATACACTTCTACTTCAATTTCAGTCTGTCTATTTCCTCAGCCGAAAGAGATGCCAGGCAGGATCATTCATCACAGCCGAAAAGGGCAGGAGAAGCCTGTCCTCCCGCTCTCCTGGGACATTGATCTCGGTGAAGTGTCCGGTGTAAGGCTGCTTCCGAGGCGAAAGTAGTGGTATGTGAGAAAGTGGTAGGCGTGAAAGATGGTGATTTTGTTTTGCTGCGAATTTCCCCGAAAGGACAGCCTCAAAGTCTTCCTGCATAGGGCTGATGCGGCGAACAAGTAGAAATATTCCCTGCGTGTGACGGGCGGCAATTGCTGAGCCCCATTGTGGCGGGTCGCGCACCAATTGCGCTACTCCAATTTGCCAAATGTTGACGCCTAAGGATCGGCGGCATGGATGGCGAGGGGACGGTCACACGAGGATGGCGAGACCTTTCCTGGATCTGCCCCAAGCACTGTTTCTTCCGAGTTTTGCTTCAGGACCTGCGTCTCACCTTTGGTCATTTGCGGTCGGAATTTACGTGGCGATGCGAAGACGAATCCGTCTTTCGAGCAGGGTTGTGACTCTGGCTGTACTCTCTGCTCTTGTTGGCATATTGACATGAAAAGCAGGGCCAGACATTCTCGTGAGAGCACCTTCCAGTATGTGACAGCGAGCGTAGAATGTGGCAAACAGGCGCCGAAACGCGTGTCGTAACACAGTGTGCCTGAACATGTTCTGAACCAGGATGCTGCGGCGAATGGATGAGCAGAGGCGGAACACATGGATTTCTTATCGACGTGTCCGCTTATCACCCGGATTTAGGCAGCCAGCGGAGGCGGTGAGCGGTGGGCGTTGCCGAGACGGGACAGCTTGACCATGGCGTTCATCCCGCGCCGAGGGGCTGCCGGGCCGCGAGTTCGGTAGTAATTGAGAAGCGGGGCGGCACTTGTCGAGCTGCGATGCCGGGCTGGAACGGCGATGTTGGAATTGGCAGCTGCGACGACGGGCGGCGCAGCGGGAGCGGGCTCGCCGGGTGATTGTGCAGCGTGCGAGAGGCGGACGGCGGTGGCGGCAGCGGCGACGGCGACACTCAGGGTCCTGGGCCTCGGCCTGCCAAGGCGTCGATCTGCGGGCGCCAGCTGCCCCCGGCGCAACAGCGGCCACTAGCGCTCGCAGAACCAGCTGCCATCTGGGACCCCGAGCCCGCGAACTGTGTCCTCCCGCCGTCTCCCCTCTACCATTGTCCAGCCCGGCCAAGCCCGCTGTCCACCACCCCTCCTCCCCGCCGCCCGGTGCTTGTTCTGCTGCCTGTACATACCTGTATTATAGCCCGCTGCACAGCTGTACACCACCGCGTCCGCCCTCGGCCAGGCCGCCGACCACCCCGACAGTAGACATCGTACGACCATCAGAGTCTGTAATTGTCTAATTCTTCCCAAGCGCCTTCTCTGCCCCGGAAACCCTCCGCCGTCTTGTGTGCCCGGATGACCAGGCTGCCCTGAGCCCCCAGACCTGCTCTCACCTGACGGCACCGCCCCATTGAAGATTCCCCGGGCAACACACCGATCCAGTCCACTGCCCGCTCCTGTGTGACCCCCACTAGCCCCAATGGATCCTGAGACATTCGTCGACCCGGCATTGACGCGCGCCGACTTGCTGCTGCTGAAGAACCTCGAACGGGACGCCGGCAAGAAGGCACCAGCGTCAGGACGTCTCCCTCCCGCCAAGGACGGCGCGGCTCTTCCTCCGCAAAACGGAGATCTGCACTACCGGAGGCACGACTCAGCCAATGAAAGCGACACCGATGCCGAGAATGACGATCAAGCGACGATCGACGCCCTCGAGGCCATGAACAACCCCAAGCACGCCGACTTCGATCCTACCGTGTTCATCTTCTGGGATACCCCGGACATCAAGCTGCCCCACGTGCTGGACCGCTACATCCTCCAGCCCTACATCCGCTGGGCGCGTTCCGCCGTCCGCGTCGAGACCGATGTTGTCATGCTGAACCACCTCATCCTCTACGCCACCACCTCCCTGCCCAGCGCCCTCTACCTCTTCTACAACTTCTCATGGATCCACGGCATTCTGCACTGGGTCATGCAGACTTACTACGTCGGAACGTAAGAGCCCAACGCGTACCGTCCGTTCACTCTTCACCCACCTGCTGACTCGTTCATCAGATACATGCTGATGATGCACCAACACATCCACATGCGCGGCGTGCTGGCCAAGCGCAACCCCTGGAAGCTCATTGACTCTGCTTTCCCTTTTATCACTGACCCTCTCTTTGGTCACACCTGGAACACTTACTTCTATCATCACGGTAAGGTTGTCCGACCCCCACACTTCTCACTCCTCACTCACCCCTCCCAGTGCGCCATCACCACATCGAAGGCAACGGTCCGGACGACCTCTCCTCCACCATCCGCTACCAGCGTGACGACATCTGGAACCTGCTCCACTACATCGGGCGGTTCTTCTTCTTGATCTGGTTCGACCTGCCGCGCTACTTCTTCCGAAAGGGCCACGTCAAGACCGGATTCCGCGCCGGCTTCTCTGAATTCGCGACGTTCGCCATGTGGTACCTGTCGTCGCTGATCGACGGGCGCGCGACCATCTGCGTGTTCCTGCTGCCGTTCATGATCCTGCGCATGGGGCTGATGGTCGGGAACTGGGGGCAGCACGCCTTCGTGGACGACGTGGACCCGAACTCGGATTTCAGGAGCAGCATCACGCTGATCGACGTTGCCGTGAGTACTCCCAACCCCCTGCCATGCTGGATCCGTGGCTGACCGCAAGGCAACAGAGCAACCGGTTCTGCTTCAACGACGGCTACCACACCTCGCACCACCTGAACCCGATGCGCCACTGGCGCCAGCACCCCGTCGCCTTCCTGAAGCAGAAGGACCAGTACGCCCGCGAGCACGCGCTGACGTTCAAGAACATCGACTACATCATGATCACCGTCCGCCTCGTCATGAAGGACTACATGCACCTGGCCAAGTGCCTCGTCCCCATGGGCGAACAGATCGGCATGACGCTCGACGAGAAGGCCGCGATGCTGCGGAGGAAGACGAGGGCGTTCACTGAGGAGGAGATCGCGGTCAAGTTTGGAAAGCAGTGATTGCGGGGAAATCACTGGCCATCGAGGGCGGTTGAGCTGGTGCGGAGGGGGCTGCGGTGGAGAGGATTTGGTGGCAACGGCTGTCGATATATGGAGGGAAGTTTGGCCTGATGAGCTGGAAAATATGTAGATGCAAGAACTGTAGACGGAGAAAAAGTAGATGGGTGGGGTGGAAGGAGAACGTTGCTCCTGTTTCATATACTTGCGGTCACATGTTAGCCGATTGCCGCTCCGTCCGTCCCCGCTGATTACTGATTACCGGTACCCGACCACGTATGATACTTCAGGCTCCCATTCCTAGTCCATGCAAGCACGATGCAAACATGGATTTGGGTCGTCGTTCCTGCAGACAGGCTACCCGCTGTACGGTTGAGGGATGCAGCAATGACAGGGTAGACCTGGAGGTTGACGACTGTCCAGGTTTCGATCAAATTATCTTTTGTCTAGAGCTATTGAGGCGCATCTGGAGACTTCTCCGGGTTGAATGGCACGTAAGACAAATGTTGTGGAATTCCGAGGGTTCCGCGGTAGGTTCTGGTGAGAGGTGGTGAAAGTGTTGTTGAAGTTTCGCGGGAGAGCGGAGTTAAGCGAACGGCATAAGTGCCTGACCTCGGGACAACCTTATATATCCTGCACACATAGCCTTTAGACTTTTCGATGCAATGTTATACCTTGCGTATAGCCGATTGGCTGCAATTGGACTGCGGGGAGTCGGGAAGCGAGAGACGTTATCAGTGACGACCTATTCTAGATTGATGATGGCTGACAACACCTCAGCTCACTTCCCAACACTGAGATGGATTTCGCTCGAGTAAGTGCAGCAGATATGTACATCCACTCTTTGAAAACTGACGTGCCGCCCTACACCAGAACCCCCCGCCGCGCCTACGGCAACTGCCCACTCGTCCGCCAGTACGTCACATAGTTGAACCCCTGCGCATCAAAGAACGGCACCAACCTCACGACCTCCCCGCCCGCCTCGGCCTCAAACTCCAACGCGTCCTCGCTCGTCCGCCGCACCGACGCCAGGTCCAGCACCGGCGCCTCCGCCACGTCCGCGTCCCCGTAGTCCCCGACCAGCACGACCGGCCCGTACGCCAGCGCCGCCACGCCGGCGTCGTCGTTCGCCGCGACCGTCCGGAACCCCATCGGCAGCCGCACCGCCACCTCGTCGCCGTCCGCCCACGCGCGGGACACCACGGCGTACGTCCCCGGCTCCGCCGGCACGCCGGCGTCGACGCCGTTGACGGCGATGGTCGCGCCGCTCGTCCAGGCCGGCACCCGGACGCGCAGCTCGAAGTCGGCGGCGCCCTCGACGGTCAGGGTGGCGGAGTCGGCGGCGGGGAAGGCGGTGGCCAGGGCGAGCGAGAGGTTGCGGGCGGGCCAGCGGAGTTCGGCGGGGGCGAAGAGGTTGAGCCAGAGGACGGCGCCGTCGGCGTCGCGGAAGAAGACGGAGTCGGCGAGCTTGGTGTTGGTCTCGACGCCGGTGCCCTGGCAGCACCAGAAGCTGGCGTGGTCGGTGCTCCAGGTGCCGCCGCCCCAGGCGGGCCCGACGCCGCGCCGGCCGCCCGCCTGCAGCGAGCTGAAGTACGTGACGTGGCCGTGCGCGCTGGATGGGTCCTGCTGCCCGACCAGGTGGTTCGTCAGCGCCTGCTCGTAGTAGTCGAAGTACGCGGGCCGGGCTGGGTCGAGCGTCCACAGCTCGCGCGTCAGCTTGAGCATGTTGTACGTGTTGCAGGCCTCGGCGGTGTCGGCGGTCAGGTGGGCGGCGATGGCGTCCGGGGCGCGGAAGTGCTCGGCCTGGCTGTTGCCGCCGATGGCGTAGGTGTGCGCGGCGGTGGTCATGTCCCAGGCGTTGCGGGCGACGGCGAGCAGCGTGGCGTTGCCGGTGGCCTTGTACGCGCGCGCCGCCCCGATCCACTTGGGCACCTGCGTGTTGGCGTGCAGCCCCGACAGCTGGTCGCGGTTGGCCGCCAGCGGCGCCAGCACCGCCGCGTGCTCGAACCGCTGGGCCACGTCCAGCCAGCGCGCGTCGCCCGTCTGGTAGTAGACGTCGGCCAGCACCTCGCTCATGCCGCCGAACTCGGTGTTGAGGACGGTCTGCATGTGGGCGTAGTCGAGCGGCGCGGTGCGCGCGTCGACCCAGCCGGCGAGCGCGAGGAGGGCGTCGCGGGCGTTGGCGTCGCCGAGCGTGCGCCACACGTCGAGCAGGCCGGCCAGCAGCTTGTGCACGACGTAGTACGGCACGTTGCCGTTGGTCAGCGTGCCGCCCTCCAGCGCGTCGAAGTCGGACTCGGGGAAGCCGGACAGGTAGCCGTCAGTGAAGCCGGCGGCGGCGTTGTTGGCCTGGCACTTGACCAGCTCGGCGGCGAAGCGGACGGCGCGGTCGCGGCACTCGGTGTCGCCCGTCGCCGACCAGCACTGCGCCCACGCCGTGAGGAAGTGGCCCTGCATGTGGCTGCGGAACGGGAAGTCCGGCGCGTCCCACCCGCCGTTGGTGGCCGCTCCGTTGGTCGACAGTCCGTGGGTTGCGCGGTAGTTGTACAGCAGCCGGTCGAGGTCGATGAACTTCAAGTACGTCCGCGTCCGCTCCTGGTTCTGCTGCCATCGTCCGGGGTTGAGCGTGACCTGGCTGATGTCGAAGGGGTAGGCCAGCACCCCCGTCTCGGCCTGCACTGGCGGCACGGCCTGGGCAGCGGCAGGCGATGCAGCAACGGCCAGGGCCGCAACCGCAACTACAGGCAGGAAACAGGAAACCATGGCTGAATCGGAAATGCAGAGGGGCCAACGAAGCATCTGTGGTGTTGCCCGCCTGTTATATACACCATGCACTGGTAAGTCTTGGCCGGTGGGCGTTTGTGGTTGACTTAGCGGCCGCATGCTAGCCGCTATAGGCAGCCGCCGCTTTGCCCGGTGGGAGAGCCTCTATTTCCCCGGAAAATATGAGAACATGGCCAAGGCCGGTGGCGGGGGGTTGCGTCCTGGTTTGGGCCGTGGCAGCCAATGTTTCCCCGCATTTCCTCGTATCCCCACCACCGACGAACTCTTGGAACTTTTCCTCGTGACTGATGCAGCCGAACCTTGCATCTAATTTATACATGGACTTGATGAGTAATACGTCCACCGAAAAATTGCCGCTTTTAAGTGATCTTTAGCCTGAATCATCTCACTTCTTGTTATTGAGAGCACTGATACGTCCGGATGGAACGTTCAGCGGAAGTGCCATGATTATCAAGCGCTTTGCGACTACCACATGGATCAGCAGAAGTTGTTCAATGAGACAATATTACCATCACTTAGAAGTTCAGAGTGGAGTACAGAACCTTGGGGTATATCTATGGTAATTGGTGATCATTGGGCATTGCGCGTATGTATGTCATTCTCTCAAATGAGCTCGGAGTCCGGGCTCATCTGCTCTTCTGACCGCGGCAGCATCTCTCCGTCCGGAAGATTTGTGATGAGAACCCATAACAGTTTTCCTGTCTTCTTGGCCTGCTCCTTATCCATCTTCTTATCTTCTTTCTGAATATCCTTCTCACTATCCTCCAGAACCTTCCTTAAATCCTTCTCCAGTTTCTCCCTTTCTTTCTGCAACTCCTTTTCAATCTTAACCCTCTCCTTTGGGTCTTTTTGCGCCTTCTTCTTCTCAAGATCCCTCTCCGCCTTCCGTTCCGCCTTCTCCATATCCTCTTCAATCTTCGCCATCTCCTTCTCCAGATCCTGAACCCCTTTATTCCTCTCCTTCACACCCTTCCTCTGCATCTTCTCCATCTTCTTCAAGTCCTTCTTCTCCGCCCTGCGCACTTGCGCCGCACTCATCTTCTCATACCACTCCAGCGGCTGCTCCACCTGCCGCTCCTCCCGCCCAAACTCCACCTCCGCAACCCTCCCTCCCAACGCCTTCATCCTCTCCTCCAGCACCCGCTCCACGCCCCCCTCCCCATCATCTCCCCCCACCACCCTCTCCACCCCCTCAACTCGCCCACCTCCCCCCACCACCGCCACCACCTCCGCCGTCCCCACCACCCTGACCTCCACCCCCCGCGGCCGCCACACCTCCCCATTCCACCGCCTCACCACCCGCCCCACCGCCACCCGCCGCCCCACCGCCTTCCCCACCCCCGCTGCCACCTGCAGCCCCACGCCCGCCAGCTGCACCGCGTGCACGCCGTGCGCCAGCCCCATCCCGGCGCCGACCGCGTCGGTCGCGAGGAAGGCGGCGTGCGGCTGCAGCGCGGCGTTGAGGGCCGCGAGGAAGGCGTGCAGGACGGGGGCCGCGACGGGGAGGGTCGGGATGTGGAGGGCGGTGGGGAAGGGGGAGTTCGGGTGTGGGAGGAGCTGGGGGAGGGCGATGGGGAGGGGGAGGGGGGCTTGGCGGGGTGGAGGTTGGTGCAGGGATGGGGTGAGGATGTCGGATGGGTATGGTGGTGGTGGCGGTTCTGTGTATGCGAGACTGGGTTGCGGGGCGAGGTGGTGGTTGCTGTTTGTGTGGTGTCTTTCGGTGGAAGGGAGATCCGCATGACTTGGAATTGCGACTTTTAGTTGTTCCATTACGGCGGCGTTGTGATGTTGACAATGAAAGTATGTTTTTCGAGATTGGGAGAAGTCTTTCGTGTGGGTGGAAAGAGGTTGTCTTCAACGTCGTTGTGTAGAGTTGATGTAGAGCTCTCCTTACGGGTCGGATGGTATATTTATCTCTCCCCAAAGGCTCTTGGGTCAATTTCACCAACTTTCTCACCTCGAACATCCCTACTGAAACCATGGGCATTTCACGAGATCGGCTTCCCAGAATGGAGCATTGCGCGAGCGCTAACCGGATGGGGTAAACCGAGAAATCCTACGTCGTGGCGAAGTATCTACTCACACGTGATACACCGACGATGTCAGCGTCAGCGTGGCTGAACAGCTCACTAGCGTGCATCAGATAGCTGATCTACACATCGTGTCTTGTTATGGTTCATTCGGCGAGGACTGCGTCTCGCTGGACGCGACAGTGTGGATTGCGCTTGCTCGATGTGGCTTACCTACACTGAACTCCAGCTTGCCACGACCGCAGTACAGGCTCTGACGACGAAAGACTTCATGGTGGCCTACGGGTCGGGTCATCTCAGTGTAAGCGATACCCTAAGATTACGCACCTACAGGCTACGAGAACTTATTTAATCCAGGTTATCTCTTCCGACACTTCCACCTGCCATGCAGCCACTGCGTTTTCGGCATTTGTACCCACAAGGATCTGAAGCTTCGTTCCAGCGTCGATGATCCAATTGCCTCTTTTGGGGTCGAACATTCCAAGCGCGTGGACCTCAACCTCGACCTCCACTAGCTCTGTCTCACCAGGTTTCAGAGGAGAAGATTTAGCGAAGCCACAGATCTGCTTTACTGGGCGAACAAGGCGTCGCGGTGACTGCTCGGAGAACCATATGATGACCGTCTCTCGCCCTGGCATCGGACTGCCGCCGGTGTTCTCCACTTGAACCCCGAGTTTGAGAACAGTGTCCTGCAACAAAATAGTCGAGCTGATTGTTTCCGGTTTCAGCCTGAAGGTGCTGTACGAGAGTCCAAAGCCAATGGGGAAGTGGGGCTTTGTCTCGACAAGATCCCACCACCTGTAGCCTACATAGAGACCTTCTGAGTAATGCGACTCCGAAAGCTCTCCTGGGAAGGACGAGTAAGCCGGGCAATCCTGAATCTTTCGCGGGAAAGTAATGGGGAGTCTGCCAGAAGGATTCGTCCGACCGCAAATGACATCAGCCGCAGCATTTCCTAACTCTTGCCCTTGATACCAGGTATACAGGACTGCCTGCACGTTGTCAATCCAAGGGTCCATGAGGACTGGCGTGCCAGCCTGGACCACGACGATGGTGCGTTTGCAGACAGCAGAAACCTCCTGTATCAATCTGACTTGCTCGCCGGGGAGTTCAAAAAAGGGAATATCCTGACTTTCAGTCTCCCATTCCTTATCGCGTCCCACTACAACCAAGGCTGCATCAGCATCCTGGGCGAGCCTGGCCGTTTCGGCAGGAAGGTCGCACGGATCAAACTCCTCAAATCCAAGTCGGAAGCCTTGGAACTTATCCTCCATGGGTTCCAGAAGGGCCACCAGGTCCTCCTGTAGCTGTCGGTCGTGTGAGTGATAGTCGATCCGGATCTGATAATCACGGCCCGCAACCATGTCTCGGGAAGTGACTGCCTCTCCGCTTCCATACCCGAAAAACAAACCGTCCTTCTCTTCAAACGCACCGGACTGCTCCAAAACCAGCTCGTCATCAATGTACAGCATGGCTGGCCCAATTGAAGCTAGAGAGATCTTGTGGGTTCCAGTAGTCTGCGGCGTGAGCAGGGCATGGGCGGTGAAAGAATACTCTGTGAGCCGACCAATTTCGGGCGGTACGTCGCCGAAACCCATGAAGTACAGGTCATCTCTATCCAAACGTTCAGTATACTGAAGCCATAGCAAGAACTGTATCCACTCACATGTGTGTTTTTGCCACAACATCAGTGGCGAGGTTGTGGGTAAGATGCCAATCCAAGGAGGCACCGCTTTTCCCGGTATATGGGTTTCGCACTACAGCTGGAGAAACTGTGGGAACGTAACGATTGACCTTGGCGCCGGTGTGGAAGACCACCTGAGTGGATTGTTGCTTATCGAAGTGACTCTTGGTTGAGTCGAACACCGATGTCCAATAAGGCGCCTTGATGTAAGAGCTGCCGCCCCCGCCGGCTACGACCCGTTTTGCGTTTGGACCAACAACGGCAATCTTGGAGATGTTCTCGTCTGGCTTCAGGGGAAGGGCGTTGTCATCGTTTTTGAGCATCACGATGCCGGACGCTGCCGCACGTCTAAGCAACTCCCGTGTGCTACACGCAGGGTCACCCATGTCTCGACAGTACTCTGGCTCATCAGAGGCGTTCTCAAAGCGCCCAGCTCGCTGAAGCAGTTGCAAGATCCGGGAAACAGCCTGGTCGACTCGATTCAAATCCACCAGACCGTCCTCTAAGGGCTGTTTGAGGGCCTCTCGCGATCTTTTGACAGGCGGGCCTGGCATTTCGAGGTCGAGGCCGCCGTTGATGGATTCCACAGTCGAATTGGTGCCGCCCCAGTCACTCATGAAGACACCATTCCACTTCCACTCGCCGCGTGCTATGTCAATAAGAAGCTCTTTCGACGCGTCGCAGTGAGTACCGTTGACTTTGTTGTACGCCGTCATCATACACCATGGATCGGCATCGCGGACTACCATTTGAAACGGAAACAAATAAACTTCTCGCAATGCACGAAGGGGAATATGTGCATTAACCTTGAATCTTTTGGTCTCTTGATCATTCGCTATTCCAATGGAGTGGCAGCATCAGCATGTGAAGTAAGGCATATCTTCTAAGGCGAAACTCGCCGAGTGTCGTAGTAATTGCTGGTTACTTTGGCTTCGGGAAGACTCACCGACAAAGTGCTTTGGGGTAGCGCCCACTCCCCGTGATTGCAGGCCTTGCACGTGCGCCGTAGCGAGCTTGCCCGTGAGAAAGGGATCTTCGCTGAAGGACTCGAAGTTTCGACCACCCAGAGGATGGCGGTGGATACACATTGTCGGGGCGAGCAGAACTGATGCCGACTTGGACTTGCACTACAGCCGTGGTTTTCAGCTCGGATATTCCATCAAACGTGATGATGTTGACCCAAGGACCCCAAAAACATACCTCCTCAGCCAGATGCTGCCCAATCTCTTTCAGAAGATTTACATCCCAGGTGGCGCCCAAGCTGACGCCGCTGGGTAAGAAGGCAGCCGCGACACCTTCGCCAAAAATCTCTCCCCTCGCACCGGATGGGCCATCGGATACCTGTGATGATCATTCAGCCATTGGACAGACTAACGTATCAGTAGCTCCTGAAGGTGATCTCACCTTGAGAGATGGAACCTGAAGACGCGGAACTGTTGCAGTGCGCCATTGTGATTCACCGGCGAGGAGAGACAGCTTCTCGTCCAACGTCAGGGATGAGAGCAGGTGAGAGATATGATGCGCCGTCGTCATTGCTACGGTGTGTCAGAATGAGGAATAATGCGACGAGGGCCTTCACACGTCGCAGAATACGGAAATGACGATGTTGGTAGCCAATCAATGTATTTGCTTCGAATAAATCCATCTTCATATCTATATACCTCCGGAGGTATCTGAGATAGCGGAGAAACCTGAAATTTCCAATGTCGAAAGCCATGGTAAAATTATAATGGTTATCGTTATGGTTTAGAGCGGAATATATATTCCTAAAGCGGTTTCTGAAGCTACGTCGCCTCCTGCAAGGAATTGCCTATCTCCCTATCGGCGGCTCGCATTGATTAATTTTGGCCGACATCTCAAGTCCGTATACGTACAGCGGACATTTGTCTGATTTGGACACCATGTTGGTGGGGGCATAGTGGAATTTGTGTTCCTCCCGGCAAACGTGATATTGATCTCTGGGCGGAATTTGAAATTCCGCACTATCGTAGCCGAGTCGCCTTCATGATCAAGCCAACAGGTTTACGTGCATGCGTAGCTCCTTCCTGGTGATTTGAATAACATAGGATTATCATCACTCTGAGGACGACTTACTCTGACCCGCTTGAGCTGAATCCGGGATCCAGACCAACAACAATCAGCGCAAAACATGGGCGACATAGCAGAAGGACAAGCCGACCTCTTGGCTGACTCAGGCTACGGAATCTGTCCTTCAGCATCGCAATTACTTGAAGGCGATATGAAAGATGGCATTGCAACAATTAAGAGCGCGTTCGAATATGTTCCCGCAGTGTCAGGTCTCTGGATTCCCTCTACACAGAGAGCCGTAATCACACCGCAAGTGGGCAATACACTCAATCTCTCAGTCCACGAAGTCCCAGTCCGCCTTCCCTCTCCGACTGAGACTTTGGTCAAGATATTCTACACAGGCCTTTGCCGCAGCGTGAGTTCTACTTCTTGTCCATCCAACGCGTTCATCGCAACGACAAAGAGTAATGTTTACTGACATTTCACGTCCGCAAAGGATGCTTGCTTCTCCGTGGGACCTGAGCCAGGATTCCCGGAATACAACCACATCGCCGGCCACGAAGGCATCGGACAGGTGGTCAAGTCGCATGACCCCTCTCTCCTCGGTCGGATGGTCGGCATACGCTATCTCGGCGCGACCTGCGGCTCCTGCACCTACTGTCTCGGCGGGCTTCCAACTTCCTGTCCAGCTCAGCTGAACGCCCCCAAGCAGGTTCCGGGCACGTTCCAGGAATACGCCACGGTGCCGACGTCTTGCCTGGTGCTGCTCCCGGATCGGATTCTCGATGAAGCTCCCGATCCCGCCGGCCTCTGCGCCGCGCTCTGCTCTGGATCGGCCGCATTGACAGCGCTGAAAGCTGCCCATATTGCAGCCGGTAGCGTTGTCGTTGTGACAGGCGTGGGAGGAGCGATAGGGCATCTCGCTGGTGCCATGGCGCGGCGTGTATTCGGTGCGCGGGTCGTCGGCATCGATCTGGGATGGAAGTGCGACATCCTGCGGGAAAAAGGCCACGAACAATACGCAGATATCTTGCTGGACGCCCCTCCGGATTCCACCGGCCAGGAGTGGACTGATTTCGAGGAGGGCCTGATTCAGGCTTGCATGCGGCTGAGGGCTGACAAAGCAACACCTCGGGCGGCCGAGGCTGTCATAGTTTGTGCCAGCTCGGAATCGGCATTCCAAAATCTGGATAAATACGTCTGCGACGGAGGGCAGATTGTGTGCGTCGGGTGAGTGATAGTTGATTCTTCCTGCTCTCTTCGTGTGAAAGATTGCTGACCAAAGGCCATTCTTTCTCCAGGGTGCCTCGAAACCTTGTTGTCTCCATTTCAATACACGCACTTGTGGAGCGAAATCTCCATTTGACCGGGAATTTGATGAGTGGCCATAATACGTCGTTGGAGGTGATGCGCTATATGAGCACGGGTCTGATTCAACCAATGACCACGGAAGTAACTCTCAAAGATATTCCGGGGCAGATGCAGAGTCTGGTGGACTGTCAGTCTATTGGAAAGATTGTGGCTCGAATCAGAGGCACTTCAAATGTGGCCACGACCTCGATCGAAGGGTGTTTGGGGCATGACTGAGAACCTCAGGACAGAATCTTCACTATGGGCTGATGGTTGATGAGGAAATAGAAGAATTGACGCTATATACTATCAGTTAATCCACTGGAAGTCGAGACCCAATGCATCATGGTTGATGCAGTCCCACTGATGTCCGTCGAGAAAAGAGAAGTCTAGCTGATCGAAGTCTGAAAGGGGTGGCAGGTGAAGTGTGCTTGTGCCATCGGCTAGGAAGCTGTGGTTGAAATCAACCCTCGTGGTTGGAAAATCCGCTTCTACAAACATGTCCCCATCTCCCAACTGCCGATAAATATTCGAGGCGTCATGTTTTTCCTGCTGAGAGGCTTTTTCTCGTATCGTGTTGGCCTTGTTTCCCACTTCAGCACGTGTCGCTTGGCTCTCGAGACTTTGATATCCACCCAGCGGCCGAGGCCGGTCTCGCAAAACTTTTGTAAGTGTTTGCCAAAATCGTCGCGGTGGAGTCCATGAGTCAGAGAGCTCTCGAAGGGTTGACAAATAGGACCTTAGATCTCTAGAGATGTCGTTGGTTCTATTCATCTTCTGTGGATGCCCCAGGAAGAGAGTTACAAGAGCAGCCATCAGAGTGCAATGCGTCGCTGTTAAGGGGCTGCGTCGAAAGCTGCCGAAGGTTTCTCGATATCGTTCCCCAAGAAGACAGATATTCTTTGCCGCTTCGTGGCATAAAGAGGAGGCTCGTTGTCCGAAGTCGTCGTTCGATGCGTCTTGCACTTCCAGTCCGGGCGAGGAATTATTACGCCTTCTGGGGAGAAATGGTTTCGCTAATAAAATGAAGGACGTGTGGTAGACCATGTTCAGAATGTAGACATGGGGCGAAGCATTGACTTGCTCGGGTTTGTCACTCAGCTTGACCTTAAGCTCTTTGGGTAGGGAAAAGAACCACCCTTGAAGGGCAAGGATACATGAGTCGAAGAACGAACGTTTCTCCGCATCCAGCGTTGTTCTTCTCGGAGGATACCTTGGATATGAAAGTAAGCATCGCGATGAAAAAGGAGATACAGACGGTTATGATGTTCTCACAAGGTGGTCAGAATTCTTTCCAGAATTTGACACTGCGTGCTCAATTCCCGTAGGATTAATGCCAGGAAGACATTCCTAGAGTCATTGGGTGAAGCTGTTTCCGTGGAGTTTGGTCTCGAAGAAAGGCTTATGGGCAGAGGCACAGATCCTTGAGAATCCTATGGAGAAGCTCCTGTCAGAATTCGAGGAGAAACATGAGCCGCTTATCGGACTCAATACCTAAAATGTGCTGGCCGAGAGTCTTACCAGCATAGTACACACTCGGCCTGTGTAACTGGCCCACAGCTTATCGGAACAGTACAGTGTCCAGTAGATCTGACGTCGAAGGCAAATCTCTTCTGGGGGTAGACGACTTGAGCCGGTCAAAACGGTAGAGTCCATGTTCAATCCCATGTCGAGCATCAGCCGAATTGCCATACCATGATGGAGCCATCCGGCAGCATCAGACCCAATAGCCTGGACCACAACTATCAATCAGAGGTGGTAGACCGTTTGTATGGGAGTGAGTCGAAGACTTACGACATATAGAATGGCCATGATAGAAAGCGACTGTATCGTGGTGATACTGGGCCATTTGAGATCGAAATGCAGCAGCGCCTCTGCATGTTCGAGAAAGACTATACCGGCCGTATTGGCATCATCCGAATCGCTTCTGACCTCTAGTCTGTTCGAATACCTCGAGGCAATCGCAAGAATGCAATAGAGAAGTAAAGGGCTGAAGTAGCGTCCGTTATCTCGCTTGCTGTTCCGGAACAGTGCCTCATCTACCACTTGGAACCAAGGCTGCTCCCATTCAAAGTATATATCGATGAGATGCTCCACGAGCTCGGGTGAGAATTCTTGAAGGGTATCCGATGCGAGTGCCTGACAATAAGCATTGAAGCGTTGTTGACTTTGATCTTTGACTGTGGAATTCCGGCTGTTGTTGTCGCTCTTACTGAGCTCATGGTCTGGTGCCGATGCATCCCTCGGAGGTCGTAACTCTAAACGTCCGCTTGTTGGGCCGAAAAATTGCGCTTCGTTGCCGCCGCGGCTGAAGCTGCTCA